>QYRS01000004.1:2400000-3600000 GCA_006503535.1 Arthrinium phaeospermum
CGTACTTTTCGTTGCGCAAGGTGGTCCTCCGGGAAACATGTCTATCCTGAAGCTGTACCTGTCCCACGAGCTGCCCGTGGTCTCACTGATCGAGACCGACCCTCCCATCTACCAACCCACAGGCAGCCTCTACAACCCCAAGGATGGCATGGTGTACCTGGCGGTGCATTGCAAGAACAGCTCGCTGCCCGAACACGCCGGGCTTTCCCGCTTCGACCCCAAGACCCTCAAGGCCGAGTGGTTGTTGAGCAACTACCACGGCTTCAACTTCGCCGGGCCCAACGAACGACCTGACGCTCGACCCCTTGACCGGCGACATCTGGTTCACCGACGTCGACTGCGCCACGCTCTACATCACCGACTCGGGCCTCGAGAACTACAGTCCTGTGACAAACAACGGCGCGGGTGACTTTTACAGCTACGATATCCACATCCAGTTCAACAGCACGGTGGCCCGCGCCGTGTTTGCCTGGGACGTTGACCGCCGGGGCCCCCAGAAGCACCCCGTCATCATGGGGAAGCGCGCCATATTCTAGGCCCTCGAGGGCGCGCCGGACGGGCTCAAGGCCGCTCGAAATGGCTACTTGGTGATTGCCGGCGGGCTGGCCCCGGGCATCGACATCACCGACGAGTTTGGGAACCAGATTGCGAGGGTCCCGACGAGCCATCCCGTCGAGAACATTGATTGGTCAGGAGACGACCTGAATACGTTGTGGTTGGTCGGTGTCAATGGCATCGCCAAGGTCGAATTTGATCTGAGCGGACCTAACTTGAGCTACACGGGGATGATGCCATACTAAGTGGCGAGTCAACTTACGAACCACTATACGCATCAACGTTCAGGGGAGTTGGTAATAGTTGAGTTGGATATAGAAATCAGGAATGGTAGATAGACAAAGAATATCTATATTGTCATTCATATTGCACTTTAGTACTCGAGTCTCAGCACCATCCAGCGCCACATCCCACTTTCCCCTAGGGATCACTGCGGACTGTCCCTACGCTGGACTGCATGCATTTCGAAAACGTAGGGGAGAAAAAAAAATGCTAGTACTACTTTTACCCAGAATTGAACCTAAAGTTCTCAAACTTGATCTATTGTTTCGAACTCTTCAAAAACTTTCTTTGGTGCAGAGGTTGAACTTCTCTGTCATGCCACACGGCCAGACTGCCCGAAGGCAAATACTTCTTGGCTGATTTGAAATTATATACCGGTGGCTTGCCGGGTTTGCCGCAGAACATCGTCTCTGACCGAACATGGGGACTTCAATGCAAAATAAAGACGATCTTACCATGCCTGCTCCCTATATTCCGCTCTCGGCGCCACCCTGAAAACACTTGTCTTTTCGTTATCGCCTGCATCGGTTTGTCATCAGCATGCCTGTCTCCTGCTGCTTACCTACACTGGGGAAATCTTTCGCCTATTAGATAGCTGGTGGCCATCTTGCTAGATATTAAGTAGGGGATGTGGAGAACAAGATTATTCGCGACATTATATGGGCCTCCTTTTATGTTTTTGCAGCTTTGGAACCAGGTGTACTCAAGGGTCCACCGCAAACTGTTCTTACATTTTTCACGTAGTCTCGTTCAGCAGTGAGCTTCTCTTTCTGCTTGGTGCAGTGTCCCTCTAAGAGCTAATCGGCCAATACTGCTTGAGCCAACAGATCTCGGGTGTTACGTGCTTTGTAAATATCCGTGTCTCAGCTCAACGTTTCACGGCACATGCAGTCAGCTTATAGTCATAGAGTACTCCGTACGTTGATGGAATCAAATGTAGGTGTTAGTAATACAAGCCTAATACAAGCCCATCGTTTTGTTCCCCATACATTGCACAGCAGCAGCATTTTCTAGGATGCGTATCTCCGAGTGCCCAGCCTGCCTGAGACGTTTCTCTACTAGTCTTTTGAGTCTATATGGACCGCCAACCTTGGCAAAAGCAACTCTTTGAAGCACCCAATCGCTTTGCCGGAGCTTGGTCCAACCAAGGCCGCACTACATCGACGCTATAATACAATAACAAGACGATGCTCATCAAGAAGCCGAGAGAGATTTCCCATGAGCAGGCCGGCGGTCTCTGCGTAGGAATAATGCCGCTACTGTCACTTTTCATTATCCGAAGAAGAAGAATCTTGCTGACCCGGAGATGTATGTATAGACGTGGTTTACTGCCATACAGGCGCTCCGCTTCGTCGGCCAATACGACCAGCCCCTCGACGGCCCGCTCGATTCTCTGGCACGCCGGCGTCGGCCGTCTCGGTAGCCGGGATCCAGCTCTCCCGCTACACCCACCTGGTTGCCGCCCCGTCTCCTTCAGATAGGCTGGCCTCCACCTCCGCTCCCGTAGCCTGGAGTACCTGGCCCGGCTCCGCGAGTTCTTCGAGGAGCACGTGTTGCCGAAACTGCTTGGCGGGCGGTAGCTGTTGGAGAGAAACCAGACTGATGGGAAGGTAGTATGTGTGGTGGCTTAGAGTTCATGTTCATCCTTCAAGTATCTCTAATTAAACCAGTTGTATTGCGCACAAAGTGGAGAAGAGGTACGGATCAGTCAGATACAGGTCATGTATAGTAAGTACCCTACCCTTTGGTTCCCTACCGACATAGCGCTCTCGACATACGATGCTTTCAGAAAACCCCAGCATCAAAGTCGGTTATTGAGCCACCACCGTGGCTCCATCCGTCGTGTTCTGGGGGGTCTAAACCTGGAACCATGAAAGGGGTGAGACTATCTTCGCTTTGCCTCTTTCCTTCCTCTTGCTTCTTTGCATCCTCAGCCTCCCTGGCACGTAGACGTCTCTGACACTCTTCCAACGCTCGGTCCAAACGCAGCAGCTCTTTCTTGAGTTCGGCAAGCTTCTCGTACGCCGGTTGGGGCATGCTGATGAGTAGGTGGGCGCGCTCTACCGTCTCGTTGTACTTCATCAACTTGGTTCTGGCCGCGGAAGCCACACCATAGACCTGAGGACCCCGAAAATAACGACTGCCGGGCTCCTTTTCGTCGTACATCTGGACCCGACTGGTTATATGGTTTGTCTGATCATCCACCACAGCAAGTTCGAATCTGCTTTGTCGTATCGCCGTCTTCAACAAGAGGCGAAGCCCGTCCCAAAACTTGCTGATTTCCGCAGAAGCCCCATCACTTCCTGGGCTTGCCGGGCCTCTAGTGGAGTACCACCTCGATGAGATATTTCTCGAATATGAAGGCATGATCTTCGTTGCACTGTTCTTCCGAAGAGGGTACATGTTGGAAGGGGGGTTTCTGAGCTGAAAGGATCTTGGCCCGGTGTAATCTGTGTGAGACTTTAACAAGCTCGCAAGGGCGTCGGGTTTTCGTGATTCGGCACCGCCGTCGCTATGGTACAAAGGCAAGACCAGTTTTGTCGACTCCGCTCGCACAGGAACAGTACAGTCCCGAACCAGGTTCGTGGCGTGACTCCAAAGGTTGTACCCCCTGAGAATACTATCTCGTAGAAAGCGGGTTGGGACCGATGGCCCTCGAAGCATCATAACTGCTTGCTGGTTGCAAAGCCTCTGCATCGTGAAACGCGGTACAGAGCAGATTCGACGACCACTGAAAGTAAAGCTCGTAGTTCTCTGATCAGTCGGGAGCGAGCCTGAAGGCAATCAATTCGATATCTCGGATTTACTTTACCCCTAAAATCAAACCAGGCGCCAGCGTCAGTGAGGGGAACCTGGTGCGCCACCAGGCTGGCCAAAAAGCAAGCAAACATCCTGTTTGCAACGAGTCTATAACAATTCACCATTACAGCACGGCTATCTCTTGGTAGTGATGGTTATGTCTTCTATCAGTATGCCTTGAGACCCTTAGGGCGGCACTGACACTATGCCCAGTTGCGGGCAGGTTTCTTTCGTGAAAACAGCATTCCACACAAGGCTCAGAAGGAAGTAGTTGCTTTTCCATCAAGAAGAAAAGAAAAGGAAAAAAAAAAGCCCCCGAGACCTTCTCCCACATGGAACGTTTCACGAACGATCATCTTCCAGAGAGAAACAATATTTGTGAGTCAACCAGATAAGCCACGAGGCAAATCTCATGCATGCTTCCCACAATCGCGCACTGGATTCTCGGGTCAGGTCAGATCGCCTGGCCTTGGTTTCTCATGTAAAAACCATCATGGCACAGCGCCTGTATCAAGCCATGTTCTTCCAGATTATGTAATTTGTGGCATGGAAGCAACCAAGCAAGCCCCAACCTCGGCCGGCGAAACCACACTACTCGATGAAACGTTGCCATGTTGACTGACTTGCATGGACCCTGTTTGTGAGTCGGGCGTTGGGCTCATCCCTATGCTGCTTACTTCCGGCGTGGGCGTTCCGACGGTCGCCTGTGGCGGTCGCCCAAAAAGCCACACCCAGCACACGCTCTATGTGCATATGCTGAGCACACTAAGCCGGCAACTGCAATGTGATAGTCTGACCGCAAGATGGATACGAGCAGACGAGTCAGCAGTACGGCATGGTGACTGCTTACTAGACTGTCATCAAGTATATTGGATGCCGGCCAGTCCAGTCATGCTAGTAGGTCCCTCGCGTCGGGAAGGGAGGACCAGACTCCAATTAGTGCTCGGCGTGGTGCTCGGGATTACGGGATTATTCCAAACTTACATTACGGTCCATGACATCGCTTTACATGAGGAGTTTGGCCGATTCCCAGCTAAACAATTCATGCAAGGGGCAAGTTTAAAAAAACAGGAAACCACTTGGGCTTGCATCCACCCAGTGGACGCTAGCGACGCACCGAATTGCACTGTCGTCTATAATAAGTCAGGTCCAGGCGCTATCGATATTGTGGGTTAGGCATGACCGGCAGGTCGGCAAGATCGCTACGGAGACGGGATCGAGTCATTATCCACTGGGTGGACTGGGTGGACTGACTGACTGACAGGAGTGGGAGGTAGGATGGCAGATGGGGGATGGAGCCCAGGACTGACCATTATTGACCAGTGCTGACGAGTGCTGACCAGCGCTGGCCAGTTGCCAAGGAGGAGGGGGGAAAACCAAGCTCGCGGGGACACTTCAGCGTGCGGGGGAGGCGTTTTCCGAGGAAACCGGCCGTCCAACGGCTTCAAGAACATCAACAAGATGCGATAAGCTGATTTCTTTTTCTCACGGTTTGGTATTGCGATGGCTGGTGCTAGTTGGCATTATTGAAGAGCTGGGCGACGCCAATGCAGCTCAATAAACGCCAAGCTGAAAAGGGGATCGCCGGCCGACCGTTAGCCTGGCCCAGCCGAGCGGGAAAACTCTTTCCTACAGAAGAAAAAGAAAAAGAAACCAACAGGCACTAGAAGCCGGGCTGAAAAATGACGCAGCATTGCTGTCATGCCGAAAATAGGACAGCTAATTTCGATGCACAACAACACAAGTTAAGGGGAACAGCGTGGTACGATGTCAATGGTCTGGTTTTTTCATGCAGAAGCTCGTAAAACGATGCGCCGTAAGCTGATGGGGGGGCGCACTAGCCATCTTTTTTCGTATATGGGATCCTTGTTCGGGCATGGTCGACGGTTAGCCAGCAATCCAGTTCGGTGCTAGACCTCCCAGCATCAACGATGATCACGGGAAACAGGCGACTACGCTCGCTTTCTATTCGCTACCTGCGGCCTCCTCCCGGCCCACTCCCCAACCTGGTTCGTGCATTGCCCGGGACTCGGAAATGAGATTGACTGACTGGGAAACTGGGCGCTCCGGTCCTGTGCAGTTTACTTAGTTCTTTTCGCGCCTAGCAGGAAGTACGCAAGTAGTTGCTAGCTCTGTCAACTGTCAGTTGATCTTGGCTCCATGGGACTACACTGCCTAGCCTGGCACAATACGAGCTTACGGGCTGCTCGGCTTGGGATGGGCCTGGGATAACGGCAGATTAGTAGCTGGCTGAGCCGCCTCGGCGCATCGGGCTGCAGAATGGCGGCATACATAAAGGTCGGCATGGCGCCGCCTCCTGGAGACAGCTGAAGGGACCTGTCCGCCATCCACTCGTTCTTCAACACTCGCTGCCTCTTTTCAAGCCCGGATCCCCATCTCAAGCTTGGCACCATGTGGTTCCCCGTCGTCGCCCGCGCCCTGCTCGGCGCCTCCATGGTCTCGGCCCTGGCCCTCCCGAACGAGCCTACCGCTCCCAAGGACCCCGGGCACACCATGAAGCTCTTCACCCTGGAGCAGATGAAGGAGGCCTTCAGCAATGGCACCCTCCCGCCCATCAACGCTCCCGTCTCCCACAAGGAGCCCAAGGCGCAGACCAACGCCATGTTCAAGGTCAACGCTGTCAACAGCTGCGCCTCCAACCCCAACGTGCGCTTCGAGTGGCGCGACTACTCCGACTCGGACCGTCACGCCCTGGTCGACTCCATCCAGTGCCTGCGGACGAGGCCGGCCCGCATCGCCGGGGCCAACAACCGGTTCGAGGACTTCGCCGTCATTCACCGTAACTTCTCTCCCAACATCCACAACAACCAGAAGTTCCTGCTGTGGCACCGCTACTTCCTCTGGGCTTTCGAGCAGGTCCTGAGAGAGGAGTGTGGCTTCAACCGCGCCTTTGTGTGGTGGGACGAGACCAAGGATGCCGGCCGCTTCTCGCAGCTGGACATGTTCTCCCCTAACTTCTTCGGCACCATGCACGGGTGCCTGAACGACGGCGTAAGTTCCCTTATACACTCCCCTCCTTTAGGCCAAGATGCCGTTCTACCACATGGTATGCTAACCTCACACGTCTTGCAGAGATTTGCCGGCATTCAGCAGGTTGGCGGCGGTTGCGTTTCCCGCGACGGCACCGCCGAGAACACGAAGCAGTGCAACACGGACTTCGAGAACTACTGCCGCGGCATGGGCAACTACCCCGACTTCGAGCGCTGCTGGGAGTTCGGCCCCCACGGCTACGGCCACAACGGCATCGGCGGTACCATGGCGTACGTCGAGATCTCGCCCTCCGACCCCGCCTTCTACATGCACCACTCCTACATCGACCGCGTCTACCGCGTGTGGCAGAACGCCGACCCGGCCCGCCGCACCAGCATCAGCGGTCTCACCGCCGACGGCTCTCCCCTGACCATGGACACCCGTAAGTTCCACCAATTGAAACTCCATACCTCCTTTTCCCTGCCCTCCCCACCCCCCTTTCCACCGCCGTCGACCCTACTTGTCCTTGCTCGCATGCTAACATCAAGCCAATTAGCCATTTCTCTTGGTGGTATCAAGCCCGACGTCAGAGTCCGCGACGTCATCGACACCTTGGACGGTGCTATGTGCTACCGATACACATACTAGATGATGACTTAAAGCAATATTAGAATTGTAATACATAATGTAATTTGATGGTTACCATCTACAATACCTATTCTCTTTGCCTTGTTTGCTGCTTGATTATGTGCTTGACTA
Source organism: Arthrinium phaeospermum (assembly GCA_006503535.1). Classification (NCBI taxonomy): domain Eukaryota; kingdom Fungi; phylum Ascomycota; class Sordariomycetes; order Amphisphaeriales; family Apiosporaceae; genus Arthrinium; species Arthrinium phaeospermum. The sequence goes on from QYRS01000004.1 coordinate 2,407,387, forward strand.
TGTGCTTGACTCTGACGGTCCGTCTCCCGAGTCATTTGACCGACGTGTGCCCCAGTCCCATGTCATGGGATGACCCTGCGCTATCGCGGTTCTCTCCGATCTGTAAATTGATTGCCAGTCATGCTCCTCGTAGCAAATATCTGTGTTCGTGGATCCAAACTGCAATCTACCACAAACAGTCCATATCGGCATTTCACAAGCATCTTCGCTAAAACTATCACCAGGCCATATATACTCGTGAATATACCATGCACTTGTATCAGCACCCGTGAATTTCACGAAGCGGCTTTTAGCTTCTACAGACCTCCTCGCTATTGTATCAACCCAACTTAAAGGGGGTGATTTCTAAGAAACCCCCTTTTGCTCTTCAAGCACCCGAGGCCTGAGAAGCACGCCATGTTTACAAAGGGAAATGGCGTCTAACTGGGCTGTTGCTTTGCTCTTATGCAGTGTCTGCCGCTTCTTTCGTGCCTTTTGTTTTATACAGCTGACTCTGACTGAGTAGCTTCACGGCGAACTACGCGTGGGAGGGCAAATATGATCCGCAGAACTGGCAGAACTCAGCTACCAAACAACATCCTGGTCGTGTTTATATTGGCTTAAACCCTCTTGCTTTTATATGAATCATTGCAGTAGTCTGGTTGGTTTCAGGTGCTGCCTTGTTGCTTGCACCTCGCTATATGTGCCATTCGTTGGTGTACAAGTAACGAGGGCCACAGGATATGGGCGTTTCATATGGAGTAAAACTGGTATGCCAAAGCTTCAGTTCAACGTGAATATTCCTTCATCCTCCCTACTTTGCCTGTTGAATATTATTAGGGAGGTAAATGGTGATGTTATCAAACAACGGACAGTCATGTTATCCCTTTCTTAGTCGTCTAGCGTCATGGAGGCTCATCCGATAAATCCGCTAGGCCTCGGCATTGCTTTGATCTATTGTGAAGTTTCTTTGGACGTAAGTGGTCTGAATTAGGTTGGAATGGTGCTTTGACGCCACTTGGCACGACAACCAACAATGCCTTTGAAGAATTACAGGTTCATTCTTTGTACGGTTTCAGCGACACTTGCTAGAGTTCCTATATATTGTCTCATTCTTAATACAACCGTAGCGGAAGAATAGAAATTTAGATAACCTAACGTTCAACTTCATCGACCTTCCTGTCCATTCCGAATATCGTATCTAAATATACCTAGCTCCAAGCATCAAGAGAGGGCCGACCTTGTTCTCCTAGTAACCAAAGACCGGATTGCATAATCATGTCTGAAATGGGAGAGTCGAGGCCCTGGGGCTCCTTCCTGTGGAAGCTGTCCTGGATCACGGTATTCGCCTGCGCCCCAGCCTACTTCGCCTGGGTCGCCAACAACAGCATCAAGCCGTACTTCGAGGAGCATGGCCTGGGCTCCGACGCCGCGCATACGGGGCTCGTGCTCGCCAGCTGCATCATGCACGTAATCTTCCCCTACGTCCGGGAGGCCATGAAGTTCCTGCTGCTCCCATCACCCCCCGGCAAGGCCTACCTGCGGTTCTCGGGCTCCCTCGCCATCGTGGCGCTGGTCTTCGACTGCCTTACGGCCAAGTTCGCGTGGGAGTGGCACCAGCTGTTCGACCACGCGGGCGAGACGGTGCTGGCACAGAACTGCCTGGCTTTGTTCATCATTGTCATCATCGGCCTGGCGCTCGAGGCCATTGCTTTGGGGCTTGCTGTGCTTCTCTTTTTCTCTTTGGTTGGGGCCGCTGCCATCTCTGAACTTTAGGAAGATATTCTGTATCTTTCCAAGGTAATACTACAACATAACGGGTTGAATCTAAATGATTAGGGATATCCGGTATGTAGAATGAGAACTGTCCTTCAAGCCAAGACTGTGTAGGGAGATGATATTTATACTTCTATAGAGAACTATAACACGTACATAACACAAGCCTTCACTATGGTTTAGCTTTAGACTAGACGAGTATATCCAGCCTTGTGAGAGCGGATTATTCCTACGGAAAAATCTCCCCAACAGGATAATAACGTGAAATGGTAGTCTAACAGAAACTCCCACTTGAACTCCGATTCACACAAGGCCCATTGGTTACTGATTAAATCAAGCTAAAGCAGCGGAATCTTGGGTGCTAGCTGATATATACACTTACAGGCATGGGATAAGGGGTATGGAGATAGGGTTTCCAAGCTCGTATTGTTTCAAACCTATCCCTATTCCGGCGGTTGTTCGTACTTATCCTATCCTAAGCATCTCGGGGTGAAAAGCTCAACGTATACTGTATAAGCACGGTCTATTCCCTCCTGTGACATCCTTTTCGTTACTAAAAGAGGAAAGACGGACACCGAGAGTCGATAGGGTGTCTCTTGGATGAACAGATAAGCATCGACGCTATCAATTGTACACATATCTCACCTAACGTGGCCCTGTCTTCGCCCACAAGCTGTCACATCTCGAAGTATTATATGTGTATCTTGTCAGCGCCTTCCCATTCGAATACTTCAATTGCTTAGTCGATGTTGTGTTTCATCTTTCCTCCGCTAAACTACTCGTATAGAAACCCCCACAGGTTTCTGATTAAGTATCTAGACTGACATAGTACCCGCGCCCCTTTTCACTCACCATAGACTTGTCATACAGATGCCTTACCATATGAGCAACAATAAAACTGCTTACCCATCAGATGGTCTGCCTCGGGCGTACTAGTGTACAGATAGTTGTGTTGTTTTTGTATTAGTTGAATACAACGCGCCTAGAATGCAGGGTGCCGCACGCTTGGGGCTGTGTGTTCGTCAAGACACTGAAGCAGGGCAACGTAAAGTCGTAGTGGAACAGGCACGCCAATTACATATGGATGCACTGACTGGAGCGTCTGGGCTCGGAAATCACCCAGAAGCTGTATCGTTTCGAAGTTTCGTTGTCAGGAGATCCAAGCCTTCAAAGCATAAATAGCAGGTGGTATCTGGCGGTTTGAATAACAAGAGCACAGTTGATGTTTCGAATCAGTTTTCACATTCGAGGCCCTTTGCACTGAATATTCCAGCACACTACAGTAATGAACTAGAGGCCGCTATCTCAGTCCATCAAGAGCTGAATGACTCGTGTACAGCACTGTCGGGTGTACCTAAGGCGAGACCGGGGTGCTAGTCCGGAGTCAGGATACCACCACGATGCCCGTTTTTCCTGATTCCTTTGGAGGCGCGTGATAACTTTCGGGAACCTCAGCCCCTGACGATGTCGTATTCTGTCCAGTTTACTTGCCATAAAGTAACATAGACGGCAATATCGCATATACTGTAGCACCAGACCAACAAACTGCGCTCGCTGGACGGACCAGACCTTGGCATCTGGAGAGGCTAATGAGATATCGACGATATCCCCAGATATTGGGCATCGGATGGCCGGGCGAACGGGGGATCGACTCGGCAGATGTCTCCGTATCCGGGCCATTCAGAGCAGCAGGCGAACAGACGGCAGCAGCCCATGATGTGCGATGTGGAACTAGTATGAGATCTAAGCCTTGAACTAGGCTTTGAGCCGCTCGCCAGGGGTACAGTAGCAAGCCCTGTGTCGCGGTAGCAGCAGCAGCAGGTAGCGTCGCTACAGTCGCAGGTGGGGGATCTACATCAGAAGTGAGTTTACGTAAGAAGCCACCCGAAGAGAATGACGTACCAAGATTGAGAGTTGGTCATGGTTCGCCTATTGCCCTGGCAGAGATATATATCTACAGAGATGGAAGTTCAGGCCAATTTGTGCAGCTGAAGCTTGGCAAACCGTTGGTTGAAAGACTTGGCAGACTGGAACCCCTACCTCACGGTACAATGGCCGACGCTCAAGGTACCTTAGGTTTGGAGACTGACCTCAACTCAAGTTGCGCAACCAGAGGGCAATGGAACCTTAGGTAGCATCACTTCAGATAGAACAAAGGTTAATCAAAGTCATCAAGGTGTGCCAAGATGTTACTTCACATGTCTGCATCGTTGCTTGTTGTGCGTTGCATGCAGTTCGCAGGCTGGTAGTACTGGTGCATCCATCATTCAGTAGGTACGGATACAAGTTGGGCAATTGAAGATCAAGGGAAGAGATGAACCCCGTTTCAATTAATGGGCACACGAGCCGGGGACTCCTATCCTACAGTATGGCACAATATCAATATTCACACATCAATGTTGTTTGTTTGTTTCTATCAACACTACGACTATGTATTGTGCAGGTTGTTGAGACAATTATAAATATTCAATTCGCGTCTCACTTTGCTGCTCGAGCTCGACAAACTCTAAAGGCCGCGGGTTGAGGCCGCCATGGAGCAGGCCATCGATAACAGACACACAGCCAATTTCCTTGGAGCCACTAGCAGCGTTCTTGCATTGCACTGCATGCACCGCACCACAGGTGGCAGGTGGCCTTCTCGCCGAGAACACGAGTTCTGTCGCAAAGTCGACCAAAGTTGACCAGCATAACCAGGCGACGTGCTCCCTGGTGGCCGATCGAAGCCACGGCACCAGGAGCTGGGTCTGCCTTATATATATTAATTGTGGCCATTGGGTTGTATTCCTTATATTCTAGAAAAGCAGACAAGAAGTGGATGGGTTCATGAGAGACGGGATTTGGCATTTGGGCTCCTTCAGGGTTATGCAGGTGCATGAGGCTGGCTCGTGCGCGGCGTTCTAAGACTCCAAGAGATGACTGGCAAGGGTGGGAGCGGGCCACTGGGGGGCCACTGGGGGTTGACAGCGGGGCCTATCCTCTGGTACTTGGGCGTGGTACGTGAGAGTGCCTACTTTTTTAGACATTCAATGTGCAGCAAGCCTGGCGCAAGCCACTTTAGCGCTGGATCTTGCCCAGAGGGTGATTTCATTTATGCCGAAGCGACAGGTGAATGACTGCTCCTTGATGGATTCCATGCGCCTCGAAATCTCCCCCCTGCTTCCCTTTCCTCAATCCCCATCGTGAAGGAAGCCTATCGTCGCCCCAATCCCTCCCCATCATCTTTGGTATTGATCACATCGATCATATCTGGATTATATCATACACCTGCTGCCGACCGACCTTGCCCGGGTACTGCATAATCAACCAACTGCTATTCGCTGCTGGCTTGATTCGACCGCCACTCTACTACGCTCACTTCTCTTTTTTTCTTCAATTCTCATTCTGTTCACAAGCAGGGGCAACGTCGCGCACTCTGACCGAACGCCAAAAGCAACTTTCACTCGCCGACTTTCTCACAGTCACAGCCACGCTTTCTTGCTCCCAACTATTCTCACTGCTTCATTCTATACCGCTCTTCCAGATCCATTCGCCAGATTCCTTCTCCTTCTCGTCTCTAAACTCGGTCAAAATGCCTGCTCTTTGTGGTGGTTCGAAGACGGTCCAGCGCAAGCTGGTGCTTCTGTATGTTCTCCCTGCGACCCCAATGTTCCCCGCGACATTCCCTCGGCGACAATCCCTTGCGTGCCGCCTTCTCGGTCAACATGGGCACGCGATGTCTTCCACCAATCCCTAGTACCTGCCGGCTTCAAGATTGCTAACAATTGGTTCCTTGTGAAAGTGGCGATGGTGCAAGCGGAAAGACATCATTACTCAACGTCTTTACGAGAGGCTATTTCCCGACTGTCTACGAGCCTACTGTTTTCGAGAACTACGTACACGGTATGTCGCAAATGATATGAACAATGCCTCGGCAGAAGAGGGCTCTGGGAAAGAAAGCCAATATGCGCATTGATGGAACTGTTGCTGACTGGTGGGTGTCCAGATATCTTCGTTGACAGTGTCCATATCGAACTGTCACTATGGGACACAGCCGGACAGGAAGAATTCGACAGACTGCGCAGTCTCTCCTACGATAACACAGATGTGGTAGTACTCTGCTTCAGTGTCGACAGCAAAGACTCCCTGGAAAACGTTGAGAGCAAATGGGTTGGGGAGATCCAAGAGAACTGCCCCGGAGTCAAGCTGGTGCTGGTGGCTCTGAAGTGCGACTTGCGCGAAAACAACGAAGACGAAGACGAGCCTGCAGCCGGAGCTGCCGATGGTGCACAGCGGGAGAAGAAGCCGATGATCGACTACAACCAAGGCCTGGAGGTGGCTCGACGAATCAAGGCCATGCGATACCTGGAATGCTCGGCGATGAAGAACCGGGGCGTGAATGAAGCATTCACAGAAGCTGCGCGAGTAGCACTCAGCGTGAAGCCCAGCGGCGAAAAGGATTCCAAGTGTGTCATCATGTAGGCATTGCCAAGACATGCGAGTCTGGTGTAGAAGCCCCTCATTCACGACTGGCAACAGACGGGCCTGAAAGCCAGGGTGATTGGAAGGGACATGGGGCAGCGGACCATGTGTATACGGGCAATTTGTGTCACTAGCACAACGGTGTTTTGTCTGTCGGGGTTTCTTCTTTCTATTTTGTTTTGCTGCGCGAGCGTTTTGCCCTATACAACTTTCCGGAAAGGATGGCCTCTTTTTCGTCTGTACATATATCCACTTGGCCTTGCACATATGCATTTCCACGCAAAGTACCATTCTTTTGTAATAGAGGGCGAGATGGGGGCCAAAAAGGAGAGAGCAAGCGGTCATACAAGTGTTCCTTTTGCCCCCTCTTTCACTCTTGTTCACTTTCCCCCGTTATTGCGTTTTGGGGCACCACTTGTCACTGGAGTGAAGAGCCGGCGAGCGATCAAATCGAGCAGGTCTGATGCTTCTCATTTGTTCTATATCGAGGATTTTGTGTTTGGGGGGGAGGGGCCCTTCCCGGTAGGCGACTGTTGCGACTGTTGATCGGAGAAAAGGGCGAGGTCTACAGATACTGAATGCGACAAATTACAAACAACCTTGTCTTTTATGTGGTACGAGTGTCGGGTGTTCGGAATGAATTCGGGATGTATCAATGACACCCGATTTTGACTTCCACTCATGTCTCGCGTCCGCCCGTGCCTCGAGGAAATTGATCAGTTTGATATTGTCTCATCCGGGCTGTATCTGACAGATTCCTGTTATCAAGGATGGATTTGCATTGCCCAGGTAACTGCCTCGTCCAACGCCAGGGCCCACCCGGGGTTGAACGGAAAATGAGATTCACCAATAGACAGTAAGTACTCCGTAGGCAGCGCTTGAAATTGGTAAAGCAGAGAAGATCCTACAAGATGGAGCGGTCAGATTTTTGTGTCCCAATGATCGCAAGCTTCAGTTGAGGCTTCACAGTATTACCTGTATACCCAGGGAAATGTGCTTCCCGTGCCTTTTCCTTGCAGTCTTGCACGATGCAAAAGCTGGACAGAGAGCCACCAGCATTACTCCATATTCAGTCGAAACCAGCACAGCCTCGCGACCAATGTTGGTAACATGTAACTTGTCATATATGATTGATCTGTTGGAGTAGGAGATGGAGATGGTCTGGTCTATATCGACATTTGAGTAACCCACGTGCATGGATGTGCTTGCTTCCTACTCATCTTGCAATTTTCATTGACTCAAGTGATTGATTGCAATTGGGTAAGTAGGCAGCTCGGAGCTTCATATTCAACTGACTTCTGGGAAATCATTGATTGGGAGAGTTTCAGGCTTTTCGTGCCCAAGCCCTTGAGCCAGGTAGAAATTGCCAGTGACGCCATCCAATTTTCCTCTGGGTCTCGTTGCCGGTTCTATCACGTTCATCAAATGACCCAAGATTGGCGAAAGTGTTACACCTGATTGGCTGTAGAACTAGAGCCACATATAGAATTTGGGGCTTGCACGACCCACCACCCACTGTAGCCTGGAGAGCCGCCAGCTAGGAAAATGGTTCTGGTAGCTGTATATAATCCCCAAAAGGGGGATATATCCTCAGCGAAGTAGCTTCACAAAAACAAGCCAGTTCTCAGCATTGAAAACATCCTACCGTCTTCGGACAACAAACAACTTCGCTTTTTGCCATCAAGAACGATGACATGTAAAGTTTTGCCTGGGCCGGCCCTCACGGGAGTGTGGCCGTGTAGCAAGCAGCTCGTCCTGTCCCCCGTGGCTCTACCACATGGCTCAATGGAAGTAACCATGTCATTTCATATGGATATCAGGTAGAAGTATAGTTCCCGTGTTCGAATCTACAATAAAGCCGTGTCTGTCTTTTTTTCGGTTGGGTTTACACACTGTCTCTGTACGGTTGACAGGTTGGGTGTAGTGTGTTTTGGGGCCACGGCCATTTACATAGTATCCTTGGCTGCCTGGCTTGCCCCTCCAGAAAGCTGACGTGCCTACCTAGAAGTTGCTTGCCCATTCATCAAACATACAACATGCGATCTATATTATTATCACCTCCAGAATGCATTGAGATCCAGGCCTTGAGCTTTTGTGCTGCCTTAGTAGTTTCTAAATGTCCAAGATAAGATGCAGACATGTTTTGCTCAGGGGTGCTTGGCCATGAAGCTGTCGGGTGGCAGAGGGAGATTTGTGACAACTCCAACTCCGTACTTTGGCGCAATCGAAGCCTCCATGCTACAAAGTGACTAACATGAGCATTTTGTATCTGTCAACTTTCCTTCTTCTTCTCTTTTTTTTTCTGCTGCACACTGTACGTGGGCTGCAGGATATGACGACGGTCTTTGTCCCCAAATGGCTCGCCGTGTGTGGGTCGCTCTAGGCAGAGAGCTGCTGGTTGTTTGTTAGCCCAGCCACTAAGGTTAGTCCTCAAAAATCAAAAGGGGGGAAAGAAGGGTTCGGCGAGTGACTCAAAGGGGAGGTTACCAAGTGAAGGTACCGACAGCAAACAGAACTCTGGATCGGCGTAACGTCAATCGGTGAGGTCATTTTTTTCTGTTTGACATGCTGCATCGACATTGATCAACATATTAATATATTTGGTTCTCTTCTTCTTTTCTCATCCAACTACCTGTTGCTCGTCCTACACTTACTCGAGTGCCTGATAAGTCCCGTAGCTCGCTCGCTCTGGCTACGTGCGTACAGGCAGATCTGTTCAAGATAGCTCTTCTAACCGAAGCCAAAGCCATATCTTGCTTCCGCTGTACGACTATCATTTCAGGTTGCCGGTCATCCCAGCGACCTACAGACCATGGATTCCGAGCCGCAGAAGGAGGCTTGGTTCCTCCAATACACATTTCCCGTCACCTTCCCCTCTCATCCTGCTTTGACTCTGTCTGATTCGGAGTTCAATGGCTTCCTCGAGAGAGACTTGAGACAGCAGATCAGTCATTCTGCGCCTGCAGAGCCTGCAGAGCCTGCAGACAAGGAGACCGAGTCTGAGTCCTTCACCCTCCTAACTCCACCATCAATCACTGCAGAGCTGCGTGGTGCCACCGAGGGCTTGAACCTTGACGATGGTCCAGCTAATGCTACCGTGACGAAGCCAGATGGAGATGAGGCACCTACTCAGCCCTTCATGAAGGGCCTCTTGTCCCACGAGGCAGACTCCAGAATGGAGCAGGAGCAGCTACAGCTACAGAAGCAAGCAGACAGCGACAACCTCATGCGCACCGAGAACAACGATATAGCATACCGCTCTACCAAGGAACCCCTTCTTGACCTGTTCGCGGAGCTGGAAGAAGTCATCTCTGGCCCCCGTCTGTACGAGCTGCTCAACATGGCATGGCAGAGAGATCCTCTGATGACACTCAAGATCATTTACAACGCCCGGTCGATACACCTCGGAAAGGCTTCGCGAACCACGTTCTACCGTTGTGCGGGTTGGTTGGCTCAATATCATCCCTCTACCCTGGCTACCAACTTACGCTGGCTAAGTCGACCTGTAATCATGAAGAAGGTCGAGAAGCCAGAAGGGGAGGGCGATGACGTTGTAATGGTGGAGCCTGAGCAAGACAAAGATGATCAAGACGCCTCCGCCTTCGATGTCAAGAATGGCGTCTCCCACGGCTACTGGAAAGACCTGTTGAATATCCTTGCTCTGTCCGTGAATGAGCAGCTGACTGTCCTGGCCAATCCCAAGGATATCTTGAACGTTACACGGGAAAAGCATGAACAAGGCCGGAAGAAACATGTGGATGCAGCCGAAGCCAGAACGAAGCGACACGAAGTTCGACATGAGCGTCATGAACGTGCCATTGCCTCCTTCCACGAGAAACCAGTCCATCGAGCTCTGCATATGGCCATTGCCCGGCTGTTTTCCGAACAACTGAAGTCTGACCTGGCTTTGCTTCGTGGCGATGATGCCAAAGCGAAAAGACGCATCTCCTTATGTGCAAAATGGGCGCCTTCCCATGATCGATTCCACGACAAACATACCTTTATCGTCTCTACCATCGCGGAGTTGATGCACCCCGAACATATCTTGCAAGGGATGGGTCGCGAAATCTGCCTCCGCCACGCTCGAGAGGCCTACCGCAAGGACATCTCTGCTCTCCGTGGCCACCTTGATGTTGTCGAGCGCCATCTCAGTGCCAAGACACTGGACAAGATCAAATACGATCGCGTGCCATCGATTGCGATGAACAACTACGCTGGGATCTTTGCCGAAAAGGATACGGAGCATTTCGAGACGTACATCAACAAGGTAGCAGAAGGGAAGGCCAAGATCAGTGGGGCGACCCTGCTGCCTTCTACTCTGATCAAAGCAGTACGTGAGAGCGGCCACTCTACTCGCGCCTCCGGTAAGAGTGTCAAGGAAGCTGTCGAGGCTAAGATGGCTGAGCTCAATGGCAAAGTCGTCGATGGCCAGTGGAAAAGCTTGGTGCAGCGTATCAAGGACTCGGGAAACCTCGAGTCCAGTATGGCTGTTTGTGATGTCTCTGGCTCCATGTCGAGTCCAGTTTTCGCCGACCGAACATGTCCAATGGACAGTTCCATTGGTCTCTCCCTGCTGTTGGCCGAAGTTACAGCGCCCCCATTCGGTGGGACCTTCATCACATTCTCCGAGCGTCCCACCGTGGAGCAGGTAGACTTGACTAAGACTCTGCGTGAGAAGTATGCAGACATGTCTAGAGCGCCTTGGGGAGGAAGTACCAACTTCGTGGCAGTGTTCGAGGACCTCGTCCTGCCCATGGCCTTACGCAACAACCTGAAGCCAGAGGATATGGTCAAGCGAATCTTCGTCTTCAGTGACATGCAGTTCAATCAAGCCGAGAGTGGCTATGATTACTATCGTGGCACCCGCAATGAGGACAGTCCTTACTGGGGCACGTCTTATGAGCGGATCAAAAAGAAGTTCTCGGATGCTGGGTACGAGATGCCTGAGCTGGTATTCTGGAACCTAGCCGGAGGTCGCGCCGGCTATAATGGTGGATGGGGCGACCCTGACGAATTGGGCGATCCCACAGCACCCAAGCCGGTCACGGCAGACCAAGAGGGCACCGCGATCGTAAGCGGGTACTCCCAGGGCATGCTCAAGGTGTTCCTGGATAACGGTTCGTTTGACGACGCTGAAGAGGAGGAGGAAGCTGTGCCCGAGACCACCACCGACGAGGACGGGATCGAGGTTGTCGAGGCCAAGCGTCCAAGCAAGAAGCAGAAGATGGATCCCATGGCCACCTTGAAGAGAGCAATCGGCCACAAGGCCTACGACATGCTCAAGGTCGTTGATTGATAGATGGATGTGTTTGAGCAGGTGGGAGGGAGTAAGCGATGAGGACTCAGCGGTTATGGGAATGGCGCATGTGACGAGTAGATACCCCCCTGAAATTGCCAATGACTTGGTTTTAGTGATGAAATGCCCTAGTTGGCTTAATGAAAATGATTCACCCAGCAGTCGTCAGAAATTCACTTCTTTATTTCTATGATGCGTTCCTTGCGCTTTAGCTTCGCAAAACTTGGCAAATCACATTGGGTTGCTCGAAATCTTGGGTTCAGACCACAACACATATACGTGCATTCATCTACCAAGATATCTACATGGTTTGCTGGACGGATGTTCGTAGAATTAAAACTATGTCCTCCGATTTGCAGAAGCGGTATCCTGGTGCCACCCATAACATATCCCAATCAAGCATTAGCAACAGTCTGCGTGAACGAAGCCACACTGACAGAGCCGCCCAATGCCTTGGTAGCGTACTATATAACAAGACCCAGTCAGTCGGTCGATCGGTTTCAATGAGGCCAATTGAAAGAGGGAAGGGGGGTCTTATCAGAGAAAAACAAAAAGAAGAGGAATCACTCACGTTGAAGATGGCCCATCGGTAGCCGATGAAGTAGGTCCAGTTGTTGTTCAGGGTGAGCCCGTTGCCGAGCTGCTTGAACGAGGTGCCGTCGGTGCTGTAGCTGAACTGCCCGACGCGGGTGCCGCCGGGGCGGATGTCGACGGTGCCGCGCAGCCAGATCTTGCCCTTGGCGGCGGCGGCGGTGGCCGAGGTGGTGCCCGTGCTGGCCGTGTTCCAGTTGCTGTCGAGGTTGATGCCGTTGACCATGGCGACGGTGAAGGTGCCGCCGTCGTTGCGGACGCCGACCCAGCCCGTCTGGTCGCGGAAGAGGGAGAGCCCAGCGCGGTCGCCGTCGGCCATGTTGGCCGTGTCGAGGACGATGGTGGCCGTCGAGACGGGGCCGCGGATGCGCCGCGTCAGCGTGTTGCGGGCCTGGTATAGGTCGTTGGTCACGGTCGCGGTGCGCAGGGTGAGCCCGTTGTTGACGCTGTAGCGGTTCGTGTCTGGGTTGTGGTTCCACTCCCATGGCGCGCCGAGGGCGGTGCCGTTGAAGGAGTCGGTCCCGATGGACGAGGCGACGGGTTTGGCGGGTAGTGGCATCGGGTAGCTCGTACCCCAGGCGCCGTTCGACGTGACCAGAGATGGGAAGCCGTCCGAGCCCCATGTTACGGGGGCCAGGACGGGGATACGACCTCCGGGGTATGCATCCTCGAAGGCCATGTAGTACCAGTCGCCGTTGGGAGTGTCGACCAGTCCACCTTGATGGGGGTTGCCTCCGCCGCTGACAGGAGGCCGGACTGCGTTGGCGAGGACTTTGATGCTGTAGCCGCTCTGGGGCTTGCTCGACTTCAACGTCCACTCCTGGTTGGCGGGGTGTGTCACGAGAACGTAGTACTGCCCGTTGCGCTTGTACATGCGGCTTCCTTCCAGGGTAGACTGGCCACCGCTGTTGCCATCATAGATCTGCTGGTCGCTGGTGATGGACAGGCCATCGGAAGCCAACTTGGCGACACGGAGTTGCGTGTTGCCGTAAGCCACATACATGGAGTCATCGTCATCGATGAACAGGCCGACATCGTAGAGGCAGGTGTTCATGGTACCCGCAAGCGACCATGGCCCGGTGACGTCCGGGGCTGTGTAGACGTAGGTCTTGCCGAACTCGATGCAGCCGATCCAGTACCATTTCTTATTGCTGGGCCGGTATCTCATGGTCGAGGCCCATATGCCCTTGACGTAGGCGCGAGTGTTGCCCGCCAAGTCGTACTTGGAGCCCCAGTCCAGTTTTGGCACAGAGTGGCCGACATACTCCCAATTGACCAGATCGTAGGAACGGAGAATGGGAGCCCCTGGTGAGTAGGCCATGGTCGAGGCCGAGTAGTAGAATGCATCGCCCACACGGGAAATGCTGTGCTCTGTTAGATTTGCAACTCAACATCTCGTGTAGAGTCCCACCTCTTCTACTAGAGGATGGCGGCCCGGTGCTGCATCATTGTGAACATCAACTTACTCTAGATCAGCAAGATCATCCCATAGAACCGGGTTGTTGAAGGATCCGGTGGCAGCTGGTGTCCTCACAGTTGACGTAGTAGCCCCTCCTCCGGCAGTCGTAGATGGAGACGGCGCAGGGTCGCCACCACCGCTGCATGGAAGGCATTGCGAGTACCTAGAAGGCAACAGATCAGCCCATGCTCCCGACGGCTCAAGGCGCGAACGAGGCTCGAGGATGTTTCCATATACTTACCATTCATTGGAAACCTGGCAACAAGATCCCGACACGCAAGTGGTGTCGCCTCCCCAACCGCTACCGCCACCTAGATAGACGTCAAAACCTGGTCTTGCCGAACTCGACGGTATCTGGCGCCGGGGTTCGACTTACACTGGCCGTACAGGGGCGCTGCAGCAAAAACAGCTTGGGCGAAGCTGGCCGCCAGCACGATCACGGTCTTGTGGGAGACCATCATGGAACAACTCGAACGCAGATACTCAATTCAAGTCCCATGCCGTAAACAACGACGGGGGCTGGATTCCTTACATACTCGCATATAATCGAATGTTTATTCAATGTTTCCTTATTACTGTCGGTCCCCGCGGGGGCAGGCCTGGGCTCTGTGTCTATTGGTGGGTATGGCCAGAGATGGGCAGACACATTGCTTGTTGGGGCATAGTTGGTGCATGGTATGCAGGGCGAACTGGCATATTCCTCATGGCTACAGGCCAATGCTACTTAGCCTCGGGACTTGAAGAGGTGCATTGCAAGTACAGGGCAAGAACTGGATCTCCATGCCCACGCGCACCAATGGCATAGCTCCCACTCACGACAGAACTCGTATAGATCAGGAGGGCCTTGCGTAGGGCGGCGGAGAATTTGGTTCGCTACCAGAATTGAGACATCCAGGAAGGCTATGGCTCCTCTGATGATCATGGTGACTGGAGCGGAGGGCATGTCGTTCGACATCCGAATGCTTCATAACCACAAGATAGTCCAGATCAGGCCTGGAGCGCGGGGCTCCGAGATTGGCGATCGGGGGTTGGGGACTAAGAAACGCCTGTTCGTGGGAAAACAGGCCAAAACGGAGGCCCAGGGGACCGAGGTGGGGAATATTGCTACGAAGCCAGGCCGACGTGGTATTTGCCATTGCACATTGTTACGTCCCTGAATTTCAGGCACGAGAAGTGCAGCATGAACTGATTGTTGACATTAGGTTGCTTCTGCTGTGTCGAGTAAAGAGAGTACCTAAAGTGCATACGTCACTTTGGCAGGCGGGGCCTGGACCTACCTGTTTTCCAATCCCGACATCCATCAATTGATCCCATCCCTCATACGTTGCACGTGAACACTCGCATTCTACAAAACCCGTCCCATGACTCTATCAGTTGCCGCATTGCTATTATCTTTTGTTATTACGGCACAAAAGTTGAGGCTGCCATTGATCATATGCTCTGACGGCGCATATCCACTAGCTGAGTGGTGCAGTGATTCAGTGGACACCGAGCACCGAGGTCGAGAGCGTCGCCCACCACGATGATAATCTACAGCAGGCACACAGCTGGAGTTGCAACTCTTCTCATACAAACCGCGAACCCGACGCCGACCATACCACCGACAACGGCCAGTTGGCTTAGTTCCAGTCTTGCGCCAAATATTCCAGAGCGCTTCAATCCACAATATAGAGCCCCATTCGTCGCCGAATCTCAACAAGCAATTACTGGTTTGGTGGTGTAGTTGGTTATCACGTCAGTCTAACACACTGAAGGTCCTGGGATCGAGCCCCAGCCGAATCATGAAATTCTCTTTTTGCCAATTTTCTTTATTGAATTGCATTTGCATCGTTTATTTTGGCTTCAAATATCTCGGAAGTAAGTAGAACAATGTCGATTGACGTAGCCCATGCCCGTCTTGGCACATTTGGCTATTGGACGCCTCCATTCGGCATTGGCAACGGATAGAAATAATAATGCATGGCTAGAGAATGCTAGAAAGTAAAGGCACTTTCTACAGAGACGGGGCTTTTGCAGGTACGTTAACCCTTTTCTTTACTCGTAATGAATGGCAGGTAGCTCTTTGGTTCACTGCATGAGCTCGACTAGGCAACAAGGGAAATGAGGAAGCAGAGTAATCACATATGAAGCTGGAACAAGTGTGGTGAGTTTCATGTGAGTGAGGCAAGAAATCGTCAGATCAAGTGGTATCTCATTATGTCAAACCCCAGAATATGTCATCTCCCGTTGAGTTAAGCCCATCTATGTATGGGACACCATCCAACCACTTGACTGTTAATACTCCAGCATCTTAAGCTGAGAGACATCGTTCAATATCAAATTGTGCCAGGAAATAGAATTAGCCAACCCCATTCCAGTGTCCTTTGTGGCAAGTGAGATCCTTAGATATCACTAGCATGCTCATCCTTGGCAACATCCATGGCCTCGGTGGTCTCCTCCTTGACCTCTTCCTTGGCCTCATCGTTGACCTCGCCGTTGGCCTCGCCGTTGTTGAGCTTGGTCTTCTTCATGGGAGTCTCGAGACCGTTGGTGGCGTTGTTGCCCTTGCGCTTCTTGGTGGGTGTCTCGACCTCGTCGTCAGAAGCATCGTCATCGACGTCCTTGGGGGCGGCCTTCTTCTTGCGGGCACTGGTGGCCTTGGCGGATCTAGCAGCAGAGGCGGGGGCGGAAGCGCCAGCGGAGTTATCGCCCTCGGCGGCCTTGAACCAACCGAACTTCTCGCAGGCGGAACGGAAGCTGTCGCGGGCGGACTTGCCGTTCTTGTGGCCGGTGGTGAGGGCCAGCGCGTTCCAGTCGATGTTGGGCTTGGCGCCGGCAGGGCAGAACTTGAAGACGGCGTCGACCAGCTTCCAGTTCACACCCGAGATGCCAGCAGCGCTGGCGTCACCATTCTCTGCGTTCTTCTTGGGAGGCATCTTGGTTGATGGTGTAGGTGAAGTGATTGTGGTTGAGTGTTTGGGTGTTGTGCAAGATGCGTGTGGTTTGGGGCAAAGTGATGCCGAGTGTTGGGTGGTGGGAGTTTTGAGGTTTGTGTTTTGTCTGTAGTGGAAAAGGTATGTCCAAGAACAGAAAGGTGAATGATGGAAGATATCTTGGGGGAGGGTGTTTTGTAGTTGCTGGTTGAGCGTTGGTTGCTCTGCCTAAAACTTCACTTGAGCAGGCCACAAGCCTGATTTACCGTTCAATAGAGTGCCCTGCAGTGATTGTTGTGTGCACCTCTTATCAGGTGAGTGAAAAGGTGATTTGATTGTCACTCTGGCGACACGCGACTTTTGGCATACCAGCATTCAAGATGATGTCTTCCCTTTCCACTTTGCTCCCTTGTTCATCCCACTTGGCAAGCATTGTTTCTCATTATTTTAAACTGGCGAAGGCAACGATACAACTTTTGTTGTATTTGGCCCAACATTGCTCATATATATATATATTCCTGCTATAGGGACTTGTGATTTCCAACATGTTGGCATCAAATATTTCCATTGCCCTTTCTACTTGTTGAAATATGTGTCATGCTGGTAAGCATTTCTGCGTTTTTGTATTTTAAACAGTAAGGATAGCCAACTTCTAATTCAGCTTCATGCAACTCAACGATATTTACGGGTATGCTTTCTGTCTGAGTAGTATTTCAGGACTTTGGTGCTGCTCGTGAGAACCAGCAAGTCAACAAAAGCTCTCATACCATCTTGTGTTAAATAAGTTCTTGGACTTTCTGTCTTCTGTTGGGTACTTTCTTATATGTTGGTTGCAGCAGGTGATTGACTTTGTAATATCTGATTTGGATCGATTTCATCGTCACATGAGCTTGCGGCTCTTGCATTCCCCCCACTGGACATTCTTCCTTGGCCCACGATATCTGACTACGGCACAGACTCATTCTTATCCAACACTTGAGATAGCAACTGTTTTCTACCCAGGTAGACAAAAACATAGAAAGGAGAACCGCAATGATCATTGGCGGAGTTATCTTGAACATAAAATGAGTACCATGAAGGTTATCTAGGTACCCAAGTCAAATTCAAAGCATGCCTCTCCTCCTGGTGAAATAGAGGCCACAGAAGAAAGCGTTGTTAAGTCAAGAAGCCTATCAAATACCATGTTGGTTATGACATATGTTCATAGTATCACCAAGGACTACCTGGAAAGGGCCATTATCACGAACATTGATCCCAAGAATAGCATCTTTGCGTACCGAGTAGCCCCATATCTCCGTCAGTTTGGGTCTCAAGACATTGATCACCTCGGGGGAGACAAGAGCAGATCGAGTTCATGCAGGCATTTCCGCTCAACACCATGTTTCCTGGTTTTCCAACTAGACTTGACCAAGCACGGAGACCTTCAACGTGACGGTGGAGCCCAGGGGTTCGTAGATAAGTGGCGTACCCCTTAAATACCAAACTCATAGACTCAGGGAGCACCTGTATGTTGAAGATCCGAAGATATATTAAAACGTTAGAAAGCAAGTGAGAATAGTATTGCTTACTAGTAAATATGCAGGCAACCTCTGATGGATGATGCGAAAACATTACCGTATCGTGTGTATTTCTTCGAACACCCCACGATTGACTCCGAAAGGGCTTCCGTCATCCAGCAAAATCAGTATTGCTACTCAAAGATGTTTCATCCCATATTATTTCTGGCTGTGGGCTAGACCGCAATGATTTGTGGTATATTTCCAAGATCTAGAGGGTAGAGCTTTTGAAGGGCTAAGGGAACCCCAAGCGCTGCCTACAGCATATGCCTGAGACAGGTCGGCCGGTTCCTTATTATGCGTATTGACTGTAAATGCCTCGTATCGACAGACTGGCCTCACTCGATAAGGTATCTATGCGGAGTGAGTACAATGCCAGATCTTACTGCCCTGCGGAGCTGGGGATTGCGGGTATGGCTTTCGGTTTCACCGGATGGCCAATGCAAGAGTCTAGCTGAAGCTTCCACCTTGTGATACTATTATGACACAAAGATAGACATTGACGGACACATCATATGCAAGAAAAAAACACCGAGCGATCCAACTTTGACCGTGATAGTACGACCGTGAGCAAACCCATGATCGTGATCGTTGGGGGCATCCTAGCGCGCCGGCGTCAGAAGCTGGAAGCGACCGGCGTTGGCAACAAGCGGGCGGATTGGCATCCGTTTTAACACAAGGCAGCGTGGAAATCAACAAAAATACAGGCTGATCGTTGCTGGGCGGGATGGATTGTAGCAATAACAAGCGAAAAGCAAAGCAATGACGATTGCCACCTGTCCACGTAGCCGGATACGGTACCAGAGCGAACGCTACCACCCCGCGCGCCAGCAATCAGGGTCTTTTTTGGACGCGGGCTATCTACATTAGGCACGAACGCGGATTAGCTAGTCACTAGCTTGGGGCGTGCCTGAGATCTTAGCCCGTATCGTCCATGCAATGTCTTGCCTT
Source organism: Arthrinium phaeospermum (assembly GCA_006503535.1). NCBI lineage: Eukaryota > Fungi > Ascomycota > Sordariomycetes > Amphisphaeriales > Apiosporaceae > Arthrinium > Arthrinium phaeospermum. The sequence continues at coordinate 2,426,365 of QYRS01000004.1, forward strand.
GACCTCTACCAAGCCCGATGCAGACGTCTAGTTAATCAATCGCCCCGGGCGCGGATCACCCGAGCATAGCCTAGGCAGTAATAAACAAGCAGCGTAATCAATACCTGTAAAAAAGCAGTTCATGCGGTCGATAGCGTACGATTGGCCCTACACACCTAGGCCAGCTTCGGCAGTGCTGTCTCAGCTGGAGTTGCAGCAGGCAGGTACGGTAAGGCCTTGGTCAGGCTGATAGGCGGTGAAAAGAAACGGCAGCGTGGCACAGCGACATGCAGCATGAGATCATGAATCATCTCGGCTTGGTTTTCGTCTTTCCTTTTTTGCTTCCAAATTTCCTTCCAGAAGATATTTGATGCACGATAGTGGGGCAGGCGGTGTCTTTGATTTCGATTTTCCATGCAGGTGGTTAGGAGAAAAGGAAGTTTTACCAGCCAGTCAGCCGCTGGAGACACAGGGATACAGGGGTAACAGGGAGCGCCCAGCAAAGCGCCTGTACGCTGTGGCTTGTGGGAGGGTATGCAGCTGCTGGCTGCTGTCCAAAATTGTACCTAATTTTATGATTACGACAATTGGATCTGGAAGCTTGGACAGCCGCCCCAGAACTCTGTCCTTTTGCTAATTTGGGGGACCCTCTGTTAAGTACAGACTAATCGCGTCAGCACCAGCAACGGCTCTGGGTGCCGGGGTGTCGCTGAACAGGAACTTTGGACTTTTGGTTGAGTCTGAGCAGCAGGAAGCAAAATCACAGGAACGGGAGACACTCTGGTTGAGCTGAGAAGAGGTGCAGTAACAAACGAGTGGGGGCTGTTTTGGCTCGGCAAGCAACCGACCTGACTGGTCACATGCCATGCCCCTTCAGGTTGGAGTCCTTGTCCTTGACACTGCTATCTTCCACCACCACTTGCTCTGGTATGGTGGCTCTGGTAACTTCTCCGGCCACCAACCCCTCTCCGGCTGCCACCCATGCATTTTATCACTTCACCCTTGCCCTATATAACCCCCTATTATCTACCGGGCCTGTCAGCGCACTGTCAGCCTCAATGGCAGCTGATGTCTTTCTGTCCCGGAAATATACACACTGTTGGTCGGCGGGGGTTCTCCGCCAGCCACCTTGCCCGTGGCTGGGGGTCAATAAACAACAACAGAAGAAGGAAGAAAACGAAGAAGAAGCAAAACCTTCCAAATCTACCTAGCCATGCATCTTCCAAGCCAGCTAGGTCACTAGGCAGGTAGGTGAGTACGTAGGTGAAGAAGCAGAAAAGAGGGGGGCGAAGAGAAAAACCCAGCAGCACGGTTGCATTCTCTCCATCTTTTTGACATCGCAAGTCTGCTTGGCCAGTCCCACAGCGTTTTTTTCCTTCTTTGTCGGCTGCGCCGCTCAGGCGGTAGTTCGTTGCGCTAGCCACACGATGCCGCATTGAGCCTGCCAATCTCCCGGGATACCTTCAGTCCAAATGGGCGCGTGCTCTATTAATGTAGCATCGTCGCGCATCAAGGGTTTATGACCACACTTTCTTTGCCGTCTGTGTTTATGCCCTGCCGATCCGCCCGGTTGTCGAGTTAGGAAGAGCGAGGTTTCTGTTTGGCGCACTCGACCACCCAAAGACTGTTTTTTTTTATTATACCTGCCACAGGCCTTTTCATCCTTCACCAAGCGTAGGATACAGGAAGAGACGACCAAGGGAGGCCAAGACTCCAGCTTCCTCCAGAGCCGTGGTTAGGCCCGACTATTTCGATATCTCACCCTGGTCGTTCGTATTTAACATTGGTTCGGCGCGGACCTCACTCCGGATTACCATCTCTCGACAACCTGCCGCGACTTGCAGATCACCAAGCCGTGTGGCCAACCAAAACCAGCTGTCACATCTCTCTTCCCAAGAGGCCAATCCTTCACCTGAGCCTCTGAAACGAGCCCAGGATTCCCATATCAGGGGAAGGGGATATCTGGATGCTATTATAAGCCTCTGCTGCTTATGACGTTGGGTTGGGGGACCGCAATTACGATCGACATGGTTCTCTAGTATCAACATCGGACCCTTGCCTGCCCTCTCCTCAACCGACCTAGTCGCGATTCGAGATCCATTTTCCATTCTGGTTTTTGCTTCTTGAATTCTCCGTCCCGCCCCCAGATCTTTTTTACTCTTTACCCTATCCAATCCAAAGAGGCTGGCCTTCGGAGAGGAGACAGCTGATCGACTTGCTCACTCGCCCATCCTACAAAAACACCCATTTAATGCTTAATCAAGGCCTGTACTGTCGACGTGCACGCCTATAACCTGGTCATCGTCCTTTGCCCCATCTCAGTTATCATGGTCTCGTTCTTTGGGCTGAAGCTCGGCGGCGATAAGAAAAAGTGCGATCTCCAATGCTACTGATGCTTACTCCCTTCGATTTTTGACTAACATCTTCCAGGAAATCCGGTCAGAACAACGACCACCGCGACTCACAGTCCAGGAAGAAGATCGACCAGAGCACACTGGATAACGATCAATTCTTTGGGAATGATTTGACGCGCCCTGGGACATACGAGGCGAGCATATACTCAACAAATGTGCGGCCTGGTTCGTCCTACTCACTCCATAGACGGAAAAAGTCTGCTGGCCAGAAGTCTGTTTATACAAATGAGCCTCATAATCTTGCCACCCTTGCCTACCACGACCTAGGATCACGCCCGGCCACTTCATATGCACCCTTCTCCAAAGCGACGGCCGGCTTCAACTCACCATGGAACGGCTCTTTTGCGGACCTGCCAGCTCCCCCGGCACTTGGGTCAGGGTCACGGAGGCCGAGCGTTTCATCAGTTAAATCGGCGAGACAAAAGGCCTGGGTGAACCCTCTGGATATCCATTTTGGCAGGCGCGACTCGTCTGCTTCGGCTATTGTCCAGCCCACTCAAGGACTTCGTCCGTCACCATTGGCAAAGAGAGAGACCCTTGCCGCGCCGCCGTTACCTACAGCACCGGCCCTGCCTGCCCGAAGCCCCTTGAGGAGGAACCCCCCTTCCCCGCCTCGGTCCATCAACCGGAATATCAGAACGACACAGGAATTGGACTCCTGTTTCAGCATCGAAAAATTCGCTGAAACCAGCGCAGGAGATGAGCGGCCACCGAGTCCAGCCTCCAACAGGAATGCCACTAAATTCAACGAGGCCCGACCGGTATTTCCAGGTGCCTTTGGGTCCAATTCACTCCCATCACCTCCTCTCTCAATATCTCGTACCAGTGATGATGCCTCACGGTCGTCGGCGGGTACTTGGGCCGAGCCGGTAATCCAGAATGTTCACGCGAAACGGGATAGGGCGACGGTTGGGGCGTCAAGGCAGCGCAGTCTCAAGATGAAGGTTGAGAGCCCCGCAATGACTGATGGCTCATTGCCGCCTCAGCGTCCCAAGACATCGGGTGGTTATGAGTCTAGGCAAACGAATCGGCGGCCGGCAGCACTCAACCTTGATTTGCCGCATCAGTCTTTCGAGGTAGCACCGCATAGTCCTACATTTGGTCTGACGCAGCCCCGTGTGGATCCCGGACGAGCAACTGGACCGCCAGTTTCTGCTGCCATCACCGCTCTGACTCGATCATCGAGGTCAAACAGCAAAGACTTCCACCGCCAAAGCCGTCACCAATATACCCACTCGGCTGTGCGGGCTTCCTACAGCAGCTCCGTTTACGAGTCGCCGCCCCAGTCACCAGAAAGCCCGGTGATTCCCCTCAGCGGGCCCCTTGCCAGCCCACGACCAGCGCTGCCCTCGGCAAAGCTACCTCGCCAGCCTAGCGAGGTGTCCGAATACGAGTGTGATCTTCCGGATTGGTCTGCGCTGGCAGAAGACGCGCCGCACAGGAACTGGCCGCTATCGTCGGGCAGTGCGTCGCAGAGGCCTCCTCAGCTGCCGGATGCTCGTTCCGATTCGCCATTCGGCATCCCATCTTTCAGCCGACCGTGGACCGGGGCCAACGCGAGGCCCGGCACGCCGGTCAAGACGACGGAAATCACGATCACTACGAGCTTACGGACGGAATCACCCCCTAAGACTGCACCGCTCTACGGCCTACGAAACCCGGCCATTGTGGGCGACGATTTCGGCACTGGGTTCATCTAGAAGAACCCCCACATTATGCTTGAATGATTGGGCCCCCTGAAGGGTAGACAACGGCCTCCCCTCATCTTATTTTATATTTAATATCTTTTCATATCGTCACAATACTAACGGCCGTACATACGGAAGATTCGAATGCCAGGGAGGGACATGCATTTCGGTGTTGATTGGGTTGGTCACATACATCTCTCTTCGGTTACACGCTACAAAGCGGCTGCATCTTGATACCTATTTCCTTTTTACTGATGGTCCCGCCTAGAGGGAAATGTCTTTCTTGTCAACGAATTAGCGAGTCGGTGGATACCTCAACCTTTCCGAGGATCATTACTTTATGGATTTAATGCTACAGATGCATATATTATATAGATATAGCTCCCACTCACCCATGGAGACGAAGAATGCAACATTCCAAACTCCTATCTATCATTTTGCCTCCCTGCCTACATGTATGTGCCTTGATCCATCGAAGAGGAGTCAGTCCATCGCACCACCTGACGCGGTATCCGCACTGAAACTCATCAAATACTCTTACTGACGGCACTTGCCGCAATTGCCAATGACGACCAGCCGACAGCCGAAGTCAAACATGGTCCCGACCCAGGTAAGTATCCCGTAGGACAGAGAATTTCCAAGGCTTTTGGCCCTAATAAGGCCGTTAAAGAAGACGACATTGCTTGGCCAGTGGCCATAGTCCCATTTATCGCGTTATGAGCCGGGGGGTGTGGTGGTCGTTGGCTCCTCCTTTACTATCATTAGTAGTCATTCGTAGCCGACCCCCCACAGCTCCACAACCCTTTTTTTCCCCTTCCTCTTCGTCTCCCCTTGGACGGACTGTATTCTCTGTCTCCCAGGCACAAATCCGTTCACCAGGTTATTCCGAGCTGCACGGAGTACGTAAGCCGATTACACGTATATAACATTAGAAGGGCAGCGTCGGAGAATTCATGAGGCGCCGGGGAGAGGACACGGGGCGATGAGAAACCAGAGACACGAAAAGAGAGGGAGGGCCAAAGAGAAAAAAAAGAGAAAAAGAGAGACCAAAAAAAAAGTGCACGAGCCCCCCCTTGTCCTATCGGACATGACAGCCGGAGGATCGACGCGAAAACCCGCACCGAACCACCGCAGGCCGTTGTTTGGTCGTGCTTGTTTAGCTCGCGCTGGCTTGCTGGTGTGCGCACGGGTAGCAGACAGGCATCATGACGACGGCGAGCCAATCGTACCCACTCGTTTCATGTGTGCAACATAGTCTTACGTGCATTATAGATATGTAGATATAGATATATGTATACATTCAGGTGCATATACCAGCAGTCAAAGATTGCCTTGTTACATAGTCACACGGACGTTGCAACCTGTGACCAGTCTCGCCTATGGTTATGCCCCCTGCATTAGTATATGTGCATATGCATATTATATATAGCACGTGGTGTATGGGTAATATCTATTGGTCATGATTCAATACACTTGGTACAAATGTATACATAATACAGTAAGTCATAAGGGTATACCGGTATATAATAGGCATTGTACCTCCACACACACCTCGCCTACGAGTCTCCCCAAATAGGCGCCTGCGCCATCAAACGGAAATGATATTGTGAGTCGGTGAAGCTGGACGTGTGATTAAAACAAGATGCCAACCTTGCGGTCCCTCTGCTCCCGCAAGTTCTTGTCCTCCATGACGACTAGATTCTTGTCTTCCACCGGCGGTGCCACCTCGATCGCGACAGCAGCAGGAGGAGCAGCAGCAGCAGTAACGGCGCCGAAGTGGAAGGCCACTTCGCTCGCCAGGAACTTCTCCGTCCCTTCCCCGTTTCGCGGCTTCCAGACCTGGCCAACCTGTGGTGTTCTTCCGTCGCCGCTGTTACCTGTACTGCCACTACCAGTCGTTGCCGAGTCAAGAAGCTTCGTGGGGTAAAGCGAAACGGCGGGTCCAGGAGGGTTGGGATCTGCGTTATTGTCGTGGGCGGCCCACAGTAACCGTTCGGATTCCGCGCGCAACACTTTAGCCGTGCGCTGCTGCTGCTGGTCATCATCGTGGGCGTCTGAAGGTGGAGGTGTGAAGAAGTGGTCGTGATCTCCGGTCGTGCTGTTGTCGTCGGCATCCTCCTCATCCCCGTCATCGATAATGAGGACCTTTTGCTGGTCTCTCCTGAAACCGTCATCAGCCTCAAACACAGCCCAATTCATAGGAAGGTCGTTGTTGGTTTTCTCCGTCTCGTGACTCGTGAGCGCCCTCTCCTCGTGGCTGTTGGACAATGCCGGCACCATGACGTCTTTCGATCCGGCAGCAGCCATACGCTGGGAGAGATGACCTGCGTTTGCGTAGTATGCCGCGTAGAACGCCTTGGAAACCATGGCGACGCTACGGAGGTCCCGCGGAGCTTCGACATACTCCATGATCCGGAATGCCACCTTCGCCATCGCCGTCTGCCGCGCCTCCGCCGCCGTCATGGGAGTAGCGGCGGCAGCGGGTGGGGACGCAATCTTCGTCGCCGTGAATGTGATTTGAGGCAGGTCGATCTTGTGCCGACTCAGGGCCCAGCCATGCTGACCGTTGACTTCAAAAAGAGTCAGGCCTTGCACGCTGTTGTAGATGTCGTTTATTGCGCTGCGGAAGACGGGTGCGTACTCGCATACGCCGCCGTGTCCCTGCGGCGCGCTGACGATGGCTCGTAGGCTATCAAAGATCCGGTTCAGACTGCGCCCAGGAGGTGGTGGCAGGTGGGCAACGGCAGGCGATTGCATGATGTGCGGCAGTATTTGTTGCTGGGCAAAGACCAGCATGAGCCAGCCCAGGTTCATGGCGTCGCACCATTGATTGCCCTTGGGACACCGCAGTTTCGACGAGGGCACCACTCCTACACCCATAGCTAGGATCTTGTCATAATCACCATCAGCACTACCATCACCTGTGCCGGGAGGCGTCGTTGGGCCGCGCAGGTATTCCTGCAAAGCACTACTACAGCAAGCGAATACCTGATCCATTTTGGCCCTGCGGACGGCCCAGATCCTGTCCTTCATCTTTTGCGGCCAGGGCTTCGCTTGAAGATCGTCCTCGTCCACGACGTTCAGAATCGCCGTCTTGGACATGCGCGTGAACAGGCGACGGAGCCCAAACGCGTAGCTGATTAGGAGCAGCCCGTCCGGCATGTCGTCGATGGCCTTGTGCATCCACTGGGGTAGCCAGCGGTATTCCACAAACATCTCGACGGGGGATGTGCATTGGTAGCGCATGCAGACCTTGGCCAAGGCGACAAAGGTCTCAAACTCGAGTTCCCGAGGGATCGACTGGTTGTGTAGATGGGCCGCATGCAGCAAGAGCTCAAACGACCCGTGTGCGTTCAATTCGAGCTGAGGCATCCGGTAGAGCTTAGTTTGAGCGCCATCACTCCAGGTGTACTCGACAGGGCTTTGGGGCAAGCCCGGAACAAAGCCCTCCTTGAGCACATCACCAACACCAGACTCGAAGATGCGTGCGAAAAGGGGCGAGGTCTCCGACAACATATGCGACAAGACTCTGAACCGTAAGACAGGGTGACTATCGGATTCATTGTTGGCAAACTCCAGCACGGCGTCGCCCCTCTCCGATATGGTAATGTCTTGTGTGGCCCTGCCCAGAGATATGCCAGACTCGCCTAGTTGGAGCAGGGAGTGGACGTAGGCCAGGTCTTGCCTGACGCTCTCATAGGTGCAGAAGCGGGTTTCGAAGGTGGGTAGGCCGTCGTCTCCGCGCGTCGATCGAGACGACGGGGCTTTTGCCTGCTTCATTCTCTGGACGGCTTCGGTACGGAACACGTCACTATTGAACAACCGTTCAGCCATGTAGCTTGTAACTTCTCCCTCGTGTGACGAGTAAGTGCTTAACAGCGAGGCTTGGAGCCGGTCGTGCAGATCTCGCAGGCACGTCTTCCAACCTCGGATAGCTTCCAAATACTTCTCGGGGAAGTAGGCGGATGCCTTGCCCTGTTCGTTGTGCCGAGCCAGGTCCTTACCCTTGGACTGCCTGCCATGATCAGACAGGTCCAGGCTCAGGCTGTTGAAGCTGTTTTCCAATCCCGCAAGGTCAGAAAGAGGGCCTAATATAGGCGCTTCCGAGGGAGGTTTCAAAAGAGCCTCGCACAGAAGCCGTGGCGTCTCGCCCAGGTTGTTGTAAGCTTGGGAAGCGGCGTCTACAGTATGATGGTCATGGAGAGTTGAGTTCAGGTGCTGTGTGCAACTGAGTAGTTGGCTACAGCTAGTCGAGGGGGCTGCAAAAGCTGTGACATCAGGACGAATGACCAATTGGTCATTATCAGAGCCGGATTGGCTTTCAGGTGATGATGATGATGATGCCTGCTCGGCCACCAAAGTGTCAACAAGGGCCATGAAAGGGAAGGACGTCTGAGCCCAAGGGATGGGCATCAGAGCTAAGATATAGAAGAGGTAGATGAGAGAAAACCCACGAAATGAATAGTATTATTGACAAATCCAACTTGCCATTTCTCTACCGAGGGTTTCGTACGATCCCGAGTCCTGAGCCTTATGTTGGGTCCCGCGTTCGAACTCAGCGAAGACGACCATGACATGGTGGTTTCAGTATCCCTCTGTCGCTATGGCTTTCACTAAATATATCAAGCAAAAGAAAAGATGGGGGAAATTCATATGCGCCGTCACTTTTCAACTGGATCCTACTCCAATTTACTGCAAATGAAGGGGAAAGCGACAGATACTTGGCCTCTGTCTGGCCTGGCTGCCTGCTGATTGATGGCTGGGAAGGTCAAGTTGCGTACCCATGCATAGATGACCCAGCACTCTGCTCTGCCTACCGAGATCGCCAGGTGGCCGTCATCTGTCGACGGGTTTGGCAGTTGGTAGCCAAGAGAAACCCGAGGGGCTGCTATTAAATCATATTACGACTACAAAGCGCTTCATTTATTCAGTCTAGGTTATCACCCGCTGCCGCATATACAGGACTTTTGTGTTTTGGTATTTTTTTTTTTTGGTAATTTTTTTTTTGCCTTTTATTCTTGCTTTTGCTTTTTGTTCCATACCTACGCCTTCTATAAGTCCGTCTATTTTAGGGAACTTTTTGCTAAAACCAGCGACCGCATGCTGACTTGCCTAGGATGAAGAACCTGAGGCGATGACCATATCGTTGCGCTCCATTCGATGCATGCTTTTTCGTCGCCTCCCATAGACGACACGTTTCTGTCGTTCTCTCTCTGTCGGGATATCTCAGCCACCTTCGCCAAAATCATACAATAATATAATATATAAGCCCTACAACTCCGTGCTCCCTTCGTTGCTTATAAACCCCCTGTTGCCTCCAAAATCCGTAATTCAGAATCACGCCTTCACGTCAAACCAAGTCAGCTGACATCCGAAATTCATCAGTCTCCGTAACTGGCACCAAGTACCGAATAGGTTTGCTTGACGTGAAAAATGCCATATCAAGGCTCGCATGCCACTTCTCCGCCCCTCCCATGATTGCACGACTGGTCAAAACATCAGCCAAGTCATTGTCACGTCTGTCGTTCTGAGCCGACCATCGCCGACAAGACCAGGGCTTTGTTTCCAGGACGTGCCTTCGACCCTTCGTCATATCCTTGTTCAAGGTATCTTTGGGCCATTGATTCAAGTAACCTGGACTGTAAAGCGCCGTCCAATATCTTCAAGGCGCTTTAAGATGGGCCGCGTATGCCATGATGAAATGAACATGCCAAATATGTCGTATATCCAAGAATGGAGGACTGTGTTGGAGGTTCACGGGCATTCACAGGCGGACCACAGCCAATGCCTCAACCCCCTTTTCTCTCGAGATCGTTCTTCGGGGGCTGTTCGCTTTGCGGGTACAGCTCCTGCTTGCTCTTTCCTTCGGCGGCCTTTTTCCGACCCTTTGGGATTTTCTGCCAACCACTGCCGTTTTCGTGCTCTCCTTTGCCCCCTTTGGCGTGTCCGTTCTCCCGCGCAAGACCGTTAATCCTGGGGTTCGTTGAGTGTGCAGCTTCGGCCTTGGAAGGCGCCACGTCGGGCCGAGGCTTTGGTTTAGCCTTCGTCTCCGGCTTGGCATCTTGACTTTGAACTGGGGCATTTGTATGAACTGGTGCTTGGTGTAGAGGCAAGTCAAACCGACGGGTCAAGGTGGGCGAAGGCGTCACCGTCTCGTAAACAGGTGACAGGTGCTGCAAGTCCGTGGTCGGTGTCTTCTCTCCAGTGGCCAGATCAAGCTGCGCAATAAGCTGGCTTGGTGGGCCGCGTGGATTAAACCTGGGGAAAGGAGCCGAGGGATCCATGACGGGACCTGTGTATTCTGGCGAGTAGGCGGCGACACCGAGTGTTCCATCAGATGTCATCGTCACTATGTCATTCGTAAATCGGGGGGCCGACTGCACGTAATTGGGCGGTTGCGAAGCCGATGAAGAACCGTTCACAACGAGGGGGCGCTCTGGATTCGGAGGAGTTGTGTAAGAGGGTGCCAGGGGTTGGGGTAGTGGCGCCTGTGCTTGTAACGGGACCCCATTTGCTCGGGGTTGGGTCGCCTGCTGCGGGGTTTCAAAAGATCCGTCTGCTTGAGGCATTCCTGCCGGTACTGCCTGCTCACGTTTCGGCGTAGAGGCTGTCGGGTTATACCCTGACCCATTAACAACTATCGGTTGCCCATCGGGAACTGGTTTGTTGGCCGTCGCAGGGAATGTCGACGCAGCTAGCGGGGTTGGGCTGGTCCCCACGGAGTAGGCTCTGCCGTGACCCAAAGGAGATGGAGAACGCGACGTCCGTTTCTGTATCCTGTCAAAGATATTGTGCGGAAACTGGTCTGACGAAAGTCGCCTCCGACCTGAATTGGACCCCTGAGGACCAAGGTCCCCGAAAGCGGGCATTCCGTTTGCTACGGCCACTGGCCCCCTGGTAGAGCCATTAGGATCGAGGTAGTAACCGTAGCCTTTATCATCCGCGGGCGAGGCATGCGTGGCAGTTGGTGTTCGGTTTGCATCAGCATCAGTCGTTTCATCTGGTATAAAGCTGGGGATGGGTCGTGCCTTGGCGTGCCGCGAAGGAACGGCCCCAACTGATGTCCCTCCGTTCACAGCAGGCTGAACTCCAGGCACGCCCGGTATAGGCTGGGCGACCGATAATGACCGCGACGCCGGCTGAGACTGAGATCGCAACGAGCTTCCAGAGGCCGTTGCCCCAGTCTCGCTTGCGGCGACCGTTCTATGAGGGCTGCGGCGGGGCTCGGTGCTTTGGCCGTTGGATGGCGACGATGGATAGGTAGTGAAACCTGGGTGTGCGTAGAACTGTTGTCCTTGCCATGGCCAGTAGTACATCTCCGGGCGCAGCGGAGCCGTCAGAGGTGGATTCTCGATCGAGTTTGTTCGTGACCGCTCAGTTGACGTCTGGGGCTGTGAGGCGTTTCCTCCCTGCATCCTCTGCGCATGTGCCAAGGCCTGTTGTTGCGCGAAAGCTTGGTTCTGAGTGTATTGCAGAAAACGAAGGTTGTTTTCTTGTTGCTGCAAAGCTGACAATGTCTGTGCCAGAGCATCTTGTGACATGTATCCCATCCCATCTTGCGGCGCGACAAACTGATAACCCGGGAAATACATCTGATTTGCACCGTTGTCAAATGCTGTGCTCGATGATGCTCTGCGGTTGTTTCCGTGGTTGTTGTTTCGGTACTGGCCCTGTTGCCTCCCGCCCCTGCCGTTGCCGCCTCGTCCTCCCCGGTTGTTTTGCTGCGACGCACTTCTAAGCAGCGCAGGCCGGGGCGCGGAGACCGGCTTCTGAAATATCCGCTCCTCTTCTTTCGGGAACTCGAACTGTTCACAGCACTCACCCAATTTCCCTTCTGCGACCAAATCAAAAGCACGGCGTATTTCGAGATGGATGCCGCGAAACGATGTGTCGTCGGCCGTGTTGCCAAGGTTGCGCATTGTGTTGAACGGCTCCTCCACACACAGCTGGTTGTTGATGGCCAGGTGCCAGTGCTTCTTCTCGGTCTTCCTCATCAGCTTTCCGGATCGGACACTCAGGGCGTGCTCGCCGTAGTCGAACTCGTGAGCGTAAAATCGAAAGAACTGGAACAGCAATTCACCCAATGTCGACTTGTTCTTGGCACCAATGCCACGCAGTTTTTCAACGTCGTCGGCGAAAGGACTTGGCTCTCCTTCCTTCTTCGGAAGCCTATATTGAAGTTGCTGGTGAAGCGCGGGAACCACTGGGGGTTTGCGCAGCTGTAGAAACGCGATGATCATACATATCCACGTGTACGAGCTGAGCGTGCCACCAAATGCTGCAATGTCTGTTAGCACCCGTTTTGTCACTTGGCTGCCAGAAGTGTGCACTTACCAGCATCATTCATCACTCTCCGCCGTGTCCAGTACTTGATGATCATCGCCAGAGGCCTCACCCGGTCATCGATGTCGATATACGTCCGGATCATGCGAGTGTTCTCGAGCGCGAGCGTGTTGTTGACATTCATGTCACAAGCAAGTTGGAACTCGGGATCCCATGCCTTCACAATGGGCACCTTCGCAGAAGACACGCAGACCACCTTCTTGAACCCATCTGGAAGGAATTAGCACAAGTCAAGATGACGTCAAGTTACAAGGAAGAGCGTGTCCAACATACGTTTAGCTAAGAGGTCTGCAAGCATGCAGACACCCTCGAGCTCTTTCCAGGGGGTTGTGATACATATGTCCACTAAGCCAAGTTAGCACAAGATTATCTTGTAGGCAACATCCTATAACTTACCATCGGAATCATCTGAACACAGCAGGTTGCCCGATGATCCAAAAAGACGAACACGTATATCATGACCCGGCCATGTGTCATTCAGGAGTTTCTCGAGCTTCTGAATCAGCTTTCCTCGCTTCTCCTCGACTCCCTCCGTCGGTTTTAACCGATCGTAAAGCTCTTCAATGTCTGTGCTGAGTTTCTTTTCGACGTCTTCGCTCAATTTGCTTTGGACCTTGGATAGATCTGATCGGTCTAGTCGGTCGCTCCCTATACTGTACGGCATTCGTCGCCGAGAGCGCTCCGGTATAGTCTCGTATTGACATCCTCCACTGCGAGGAGGTAAAGGCCTTAGTGAGGGCAGGTTGCCGTTGGTTTCTGAATACGCCGAGCGCGGCGAATGACCATGATTGGCTGTCGGCGACGGCTCTCGCGATTCGAAGGAGAATTTTCGCGCGTGCTGATGGGGCGTCGAGGGCACCGAATTCGAGTGCGTTGGTGGCGCTATACTTGCGAGCGTTGCGGGGGACGTCGAGGCGGCAGTTGGGCGCGCAGGCAGGTTGTTCTGCTTCTTTTGATTTTGATTCGGATTGGAGGCCACTGGCGCTGGTGCCGACGGTGCCGCAGTTGTCCGTGCCTGCGGTTTTTGCGGCATCTTGTTGGAGTGTGAAGGGATGGAGAGGGAAGCAGAAGGTTCCTTCCCTGTTATAACAGCGCAACCGGCTTTGTTGGTAGTATTCTGCACGCCTCTATTCCCATGGCAAGTCTGCGAGCCCGGTTTCGAGCGTGTAGAATCCTTGTCCTTATTCGACGGCACCTTGGACGTCGAACGAGATCGATGACCTCCGATGTGGATGGTGGGTGTCGACAGAATGGGCGGCAAAGGAGGCGTTTGTAGGCCTCCTGCTCCTCCTCCTCTACCCCTGCTAGGCGCAATGAGTTTGTTGTACTGCAGAAGCTGGGCTTGGTACAGCGAGGACTGTTGCGGGAAAAGGATTGGGATCAAGTCGATATGCGGCTGGCCGCCGTGAGGAGACTTGCTCGACGCTGCGGGGCTCAGTGGCGTCGCCGAGGCAGGGGGTGTCGGCGAGAGAACAGAGTGTAGTCTCGGGACAACAGGACTTGACGTTGAGCGACTCCAAAGTAGTTTTGGGGGATAATGATGTTTCGAGTCTGCCGTGGTTGGCCTGGCGTCCATGAAAAGTTGGTCACTGGCTAAATTAAAGCCTTTGTAGCTGAAAGACAATCGGCGTTAAGGCAGGGAGGGAAAAAGCGCGGCGAGCCGAGTGATTCGACTTGTGCCCCTGGTGAACGACTGTTTTAGAAATCGCCGAGCCGCTGTCGAGATGAGTGAATGCAAGGCAAGGCCAAGTAGACTCCCGTGATGAGATCGGCCGAATTCAGCGGCGATTGCTGGTGGTCCAAAGCCAATGGTGCTGTAGGTACCAGCAACAGTAGCCCTAGACTATGGAGTTCGAACGAGTGTATGGATCAGTCCAAAAGCCCAGTTATCGGAGGATCGGCACTCGCTTCGGGATCAATGACCAAATACACTGGACGCTCTTCGCCTCGGGGTCGTCAGGAACCAAAGCGCGCTTGCTCTGCTCCTACTTCACTCTATTGCTCAGCTTTCCTGTGCCTCTTTTCGGAACTATTCCACAATTCCTGCGGGGGGTATGCAGCTATGATTTCGTCGCCGAGAGGAAGGGTATCGATATACGCGTGGGAATGCAAGTGTATCGGTCGCTAAGAAAAGAGGAGAGCTAAGGACATAAGTACGTTTCGAATCGTTCGCTCGTCTACCGAGGTTGCTGCAAGAGCGCTCGCAAAGGGGTGCCGTCCGACTGTCAAGTCGAGGAACACGGCCGAATGGTAGTATGCACGCCGCTTCCTTCTATCGCATCCTAGCAAAGCCTGTCAAGGAGAGAAGTGAATGGGCAGCAAATGGTGCTACGCGAAGGGTTGAAATACGTGGTGCAAAGAAGGAAGGAACAACGATTGGAACAAACAACACGAATCGACGTGTGTATGTGCTGGGGCGTGGATTGTGGGTGGGAGAATGTGAGAGTGGTATGCTCTATAGGGGTGGATTGTCGCGAGGCGCCTGGAGCCCGGGGCAAATTGAGGGTGGGAAGAAAGATGCTATGTGTTCCGCTGTTCGAGCCGTCCGCCGTTCTCAGTAGTTTAGAATGAATCTGCCACGCCTCACTCTCAGGGCGACTATCGACTTTCTGAGAATAAGAGGTTGCGTGCGGGACAGGGCAGGACAGGACGACGAGAGAGGGAGAGAGAGAGAATGTGTGTGACGGTCTCCAGGAAGTAGTGGAATACGAACAAGAACCCCCGACTACTCTAGACGTGATACGTACTGTAGGTAGGTAGGCCCTGGGCAAAGTCACATCAAGTGAATGAGTGGTTGATTGGATCAAATGGGGGGGATGAATGGACGGATGGATCAGAATGGGCACGGTTACACGCCCAGGTCACGAACGACATGGACTAACTGACTGCTACGCTTCTAACCTACCTACTGATTGAAGGGGTCCAAATCCCAGCGGTGCCCGTATGGAAACGAGTAGTTCCGTGTGCTGTGTGCTCGTGCTCTGGCTCTCGCGACCAGACTAGGTAGTCTGTCCACGCCATATACATATAGGTACGTACAGCCTGTACGATGCGCTAACGGGGCGACTGATGCAGCACTATTGCTAAATTGACAGTGAATAGGACGGGTATCAAACACTGTTTAGAATTCGGTGCAATTGTGGTTTTTCCCGGGCAGCAATGAAGTCAGGACGCATGCACGCAAACACTGGGGGGGCTGTATGCTAAAGCCGACTCAGCTGGACAGTGCTGAACAATGCTTGGACAATGCCGAACCCCCCGGAACCCTTAACCCTTTAGAATGAAGCAATGCCACTGTCGTGCTCTTCCTAACCTGGTATAAACTTGTCACCACTTGACTTGCCACGCATGGTGTTCGCATCTCCTGGGTCAAAACAATAGGTAAATATAGGTATGTATGCATTGGGGCCAGTTGGCCCAACTCAATCAGCGCCGATGATGAGGGGACAATGTACAAGGCATGGTACGGAGTACATTCAATTCAACGCTGGGTGTGCCATTTCCACTGGTCATCGAATTGATAATTAAGCTAGGTGCCGGGTCTATAAGCATGCTAGGTGCCCAAAATGCCTTAGGTACTTCTTATGCCATGGGGTGTCAGGGTACCTGCGATTACATTATACGTCAATGTACTTTTTATTGCCGGCAAATGCCAATTCATCGTTCCAGAATTTCATCATTCCCTAGCTGGCATAGAGCGGCAATAGTAATGTTGGACAAGAAAAAGGGCCAGCAAGCCCGCCCAGAAAGCAGGGCACGACTCTGACTTTTACTTGGACATGCATCCGTGGATCAACCCAGCCCGAACGAGGGGAAAGATCAGGTCATCAGGAACGCCTTGAGAACGTTCAGAGGCAGGAGAGGAGACAGTCGCAAAGTCAAGCACGAGCGGCCAGCCAAGTCTGTGCTGTGCCATGCTTCCATCATGATGAATGACAGCACCATTTACCGAGACAAAATCCCCGTAGAGTTTGGGACAATCTGCCAAGTGACAGGAGGTTCGCAGTTGGCTGGAAGTCAAACATCGAAACATGACATGCGGTTGGTTGGGCCAAACATTGCCAGGAGAAAAACAAATTCTCTCGCTTTCACCAGACAGAGCAGTCATCGTCATCATGGGCACGGGAATCAATGGTAGTGCCCGTCTCCCCCGCCTGGTTGGTATCCAATGGCAGTGGAAGCTACCTGCAGTATATAGGTATGTACCTACCTTCCTTAACGGTCGTGTTCAGCGATCAAATGTGTGCCTGCCTACCTAGTTCCTCAGACATGCATTTTTAAAATAACCCGCGAAATGCCCATCGCAAGGAAATGGCGATTGAGATTGAACCCTTGAGCTTGAGATCGATCAATATTCCCCGAATCCTTCTTTCATCCTTCCACCATCCATACGAACACCTACTTTCCGTGATGGAGAGCGACCCCGAGAGACCCCAGCTGGCAGGCATGCATTATCGACATTACAACTGGGCCCATGGCTGCAAGTGGGCTAGCCGGAACTTCCTTGGTCGATGTTCTATTTTCGAAGGCACACTGACACAGCAACTCCGGTGGGTTTATCATTTCTTTTTGGCGACAGGGTCGTGTTGATCTGAACGGTCCCCGTCTGGGTCACCACTCGACCGAGACATTATTCCACATGCCCCGGACCTGGCCCATCATGGTGAACTGTTTCAATGCCAGCTCCAGCTCCAGCCAGCTGCATCTCAAGTACCTCAACCCAAGCCACTCCAATCTTACCATGGACTGGAAGTTGCTCCCCACTCAAACCACCTCCCAACTCCTTTTCCCCCCCTTCTCCTGCTCCTGTTGTTGTTACCCAAAGTCCCGAATCCCAGGGGATGAACCAGCCATCACAGCCAAAAGTTGCTGACTCCTGTCACCCCCCGCTGTTTGGCTCCTTCAACTCTCGTCTGATATCATGCATGCATGCATACCAGCGACGAGGCGGGTCGGTTCAGCCAAGTGCTTACTCTCCCTCCATCGGTACCCGACAATCAGTCAAACCGGTCGCTGGCATGCATCGCGATATCCGGTCTTTTCTGGCCGGCACAGTTGATGATGTCCTGGCAATATAATATGGCCATTCACTTTTCCATATCTTTCGAGGTAGGCACTCCGTACTCGCTCAGCAATGGGTGATGATGATTCTTGAGGGTTCCAATGCCCAGCAATGGTCCACCTGCAACGACGCACGGTCTTTCGGCAGCGGCAATCATCCGCTTGCTTGCCTTTGACCTCCTTCAGCCTCCATCCAGTTTTCTCAGCCGTCCTGCCCTGTGATCCGCAGAGACACACTGCATGAGAAATGAGCGGCCAGTCAGATTTTAACGCTTAACGATGCCGTCCTACAGTTTCTGCGGCCTAGGTTGGCAAATCAAATCCCAAGACTGTCCTGCACATCTTACCAAGTTCGTGGAACCGTCAGCAAGCACTACTCCGTACAGGCTCATACGATTAAGAAGGCTGAGGATACTCATCACCGTCAGCAGCCCAACACAAGGGGCTAGCGCAAGTCTTTGGTGTCGTTCCTATGCGCTTCTTCTGGTCTTCGGTTTGCCAGGTCTCGCCTTACACGGCATGTTTAGTCGATCACTTCGTCAACCTCGGTCGACATTGCTTCTGGTCAAGTCTCGATTCTCCTGGTCAATGAGACTAGCGGCTGCATAACCAGCCAAATATTCTGACTTGGAGAGAAGGCTCACAGCATCCTGCCCAAGCCTGTCTCACATGACGTCAAGTATCTGTTCAGGCATTAGTGTGCGGAAGACGCTGACAGCCACCCGCAGCTTGAACATGCGAGACGACCGAGAAACGTCACTGGCGCCTTGAGGGCGAATGATGCTGGCTGTTCCTGTAAATCTGGTATTTTTCTCGCTATGGGGGCTACTACTAAGCCATCTTCGCTTCAGGACTTCGATCAGCAGACCATCAGATCGCCTTGCTCACCCAACGATCGATCTGATGTCAGTTCGGTCTTGATAGTATCGTCGCGCAGGAACAAACAACGGTCGGGGTCTGGCTTAGTCGTCCAAGCCGATTTCCATTCATCGGAGTACTGCCACTAACCATCCTGAGCCACGGTGATGGGGTGATCTAGGAGCTACCTGCGTATAGCGGTCAGCTCAGGGGACTTTGACAAGCTTGAACCGCCTCGCATGGTTTCTCGTATGCCAGACATAACATTGGGCCAAAGCCGCCTGCTGACATTCCTGTCCACCAAATCGGTCAGCCAAGACCGCAAGCCGAGCAATGCGCTCGTCGTCCAGCTAACGTCTCCTTTGCACCCTTGCCTGTGTCCGCAGCGAACGTAGTAGGGCTAAAACTGAGCAAACGCGTTGGCTATCTACACCGCATCATTTACGAATGGATATGTATAACGGCTACACCAAAAACCACAAGGTAAGGACTGAGACAAGATGAGAGCTTGGCCATAGCTGTCTAACATAGGATCTGCGCGCAGGTGCGGCCACTTGCCGTGTTCCATAATTAGAAGAGGTTCTCAGAATCCGGGGTAAATAGCCATCCACCAAGGCACCCTTGTATTTAGACCTTTCGGATCCACGTGATATTTTCTCGTAACACCTCTGGTTACCCTCACGGTGAAATACCCATACGTCGGGGCTCGCCCTATCCATCCTCTAATTATATTCGAAAATGGGCATCACCGGCACGTTTTCATTTCCTCTTGGGGCCTTGCATCACTATGAAAACACGGAAAAATTGTGTCGAGAATAATACCCCTTACGGATGGGCTGCCAAGACCAGAATTCCCTCTTTACCCGAAGGAGACTTATATTGACTTGGCCCTGTCACTCGTTGTCGCCCAATTTATATACGATGGGTTGTCCGTGGCTAGACGGTCCGGCCGTTCGAAAACCTAGACGCGTGCGCTTGCTGCAGACTTAGCCCCAGTCGGCTTCGCGGGCTCTTCTATACTGAAGAATTGTGCATCGCGGACTGGGCGGTGCACCCTGGATCCCACGTTTGCTTGTATAGGTACGGAGTAAGCAAATCGGAAGGACCATTGTGACTCTTTGGGCCCAGGCTGAGATTGATCCCTCTGGGCAAACTCGATACTTCAGGCAAGGGGTTTCTGGGCCTGCACTGTCCCCCAGATGCGTTTACTTGGCAGCTTGGACTTGCTGGCTAAGCCCGTTTCCACCTGTAGTGAGTGAAAAAGAAAACAAAGGGGAAAAAGGAAGGGGAAAGCCACTTAACAGGTTTATCATCTTTCCTTTCGACTTTCCCTCCTTGCTGCTGTCACGTCCACAACCCCGACTTCCTGCCTTGGATTGGGTCCGTCCTCGTTGCCGAATGAAGGGAGGGGAGGCCGGTCATGTCGATACTCAGGAGCCGGGCCATCTGCCTCCGAGACGGCACGAGCCGCCATACTACCTACATGAACGGGTTGAACGGACCTCCAGGTGCCCCGTCAACATCAATCATGGCATGGCTGGCTTGATCTCTTATTCCTCGTCTTTGACCAATCGCGTATCGACCGCGGCACATCGCCTTAAGAACTCCAGTACATACAGCTCCTCCCAGTCTGGGCAGCCTCAACCAAATGATAGGCGATCCAGACAGACCCCATTAGACGGAGTTCGTCCCAAATTGGAGATAACAACCCAGGCTGTCCACCAGGGCTCACACAGCAGCGCCCCGAGCAAGGCGCATCACTCTCGGGCTCCGGTTGGGTGCCAGGTGCTTCTGAATCAATCATGGATGTGACCCCTCCCAAAAGACGCCCCGCCACATTTCCGTGACTCCCCCTGACTCTAATCCCGATTCTCTAAGTTTAGTGCTCAAGGGAGGGGCTAGGAAGGAAGCGAGCGACCGTTGACGCCCCAATTGGGCTTTTTGAGAAAACCCTGGCCAAATGTTACCTAGCCAATTGGCTTATGTTGCATAGGGGTTGGGGGAGTGGTCAGGGCACAAAGCACCGACCGCAGCGCAGCGGCCAACGACCATCTACTACCTACAACAAGTACTCCGTACTATCTGCCAACTGCAATCCCCCACAGGGGTTCTCGGACGGGTGGGGAACTCAGGGATATCTGGTACAACTTCGAACAGCAGAGGCGATGAGACGACTCCTTTGTGTCAAACTCCAAGTTGGTGGCGACGCGATTCGGAGAGCAGTGGCTAAACTAGGGTCTCATGAGCATTAGGGCTCTAGGGATAGAGGGCGGTAAAAGAAAAGGCCCCGAATGAGCAGGCGAATGGAATCACGCCAACCACAGCTAGCAGCGCGTATGTTTCAGCCTCGTGCCATTACAGGTCAACCGAGGCCTGTTTCATGTTCCCTTTCTCTGGTGATATCTCGCTATGTGTTTTGCTGTTCGCTATTTTTTTTATTTTTTTTTATTTTTCTCGTGAATGCATTTCCTCCTTTCTTTGTTTTATTGATCTACCGCTAGGTTGGAAACTGAACTCGAGTCGATCCCTTGCGTCTTTGTTTCTCGTAGCTACCACCACTATACGAATAGCCCCTTCGTCATAGAACTACACGATCAACGAATATATTCCGCCCGTGATAAGTATTCAACCAAGACAAGATGTTTTCCAGCCTCACGACCAAGCTTGCCATGCGCAAGGTCGGCATCAAGAGCGACACGTTCGACTTCTCCTCGCCCGCGCCCAAAAACGGCTCCAAGGGCGCGCCTGAGCCCGACGAGTCCGCCAACGGCGGCTGGCCCCAGTGGATGACGGTCAAGAAGCTCCCGCTGACGGCCCAGGCCTGGCTGTCGCCCCTGCCGCCCCCCGTGCCCATCGCCGCCGAGTGCCCCAAGGTGGGCGACCTGGCGCCCCTCGACCGCGACCGGCAGCTGCAGTTTGGCGGCGGGAAGCGCATCGTGGTGCTGTTCCTGCGCTGCGTTGGCTGTGCTTGTACGTTCATCGCATTCCCCCCTCTCCATATGCAAAGACGAGTCAATAAGCTAATCCGGATAAAAACCCGTAACAGTCGCCCAAAAGTCCTTCCTCGCCCTCCGCACGCTCGCGAACCGCCATCAGGGCAAAATCACCTGCGTCGCCATCTCGCACTCGTCGCGCGACGCGACGCGCAAGTGGATGGACCTGCTGGGCGGTGCGTGGAACGTCGAAGTGCTCATCGACGAGGACCGGGCCATCTACGCGGCGTGGGGGCTCGGGTTGGGGTCCGTCTGGTACATGTTCAACCCGACGACCTTTTCGCAGGGGTGGAAGGAGAAAGGGTGGCTCGGCGAGAAGGTCGCGGGGTCCATCAGCCGGACGGAGAGCATGGGGCCCAACGGTGCGGGCGCGGGTGGTGCGGCGAAGAACAAGAACAACAGCAGCAACACGAGAGGAGGAGCAGGGGCCGAGGACGACCTGGAGGATGAGGGCCCCAGTACGGCGCTGGGGAACAAGTGGCAGCAGGCCGGCGTGTTCGCCATCGATGGCCGGGGAACGGTCGTGTATGCCGAAAAGGCTACAAGGGCAGATGATGTCATGAATCTGGACGCCGCCGTCCAGATTCTGGGTCTCTGATCGTATCTCTCCGGTGTCTGGTCCGGCTGGATTGAACTAAGGAGGGTCGCGACAGAGGTGTATATGCATATTGGCGTTGTGCAACATTTCGGGTGAAGCGAGGGGATCTATATTCTTTGTTTGTATTTAAGAGCGAGGCGTACCAACTGCAAAATGCAATTTCCGGGTTTCTATTACATTTCCTCATCGCCCGGCTTGCTTGCAATACCGCTGTACCTGACGGCTTCACTCACACTAGCATCTCGGCTTCGGGAGGGATAAGTTCCACCACCTATCGTAACACGGAACACAGGAGTCAAGTTCAGCTTGTCTGATGCCTCGTTACACCCTAGATTTTGCGACCAACCCAAAGAGCCAAACTCAAGGTGACGATTTCAAGACGGCCCTTTTTAAATTGAAAACTCGGGACACTGAGTGCCATGTATCACGCAACCTTCAAGCGCATTTGAGACCAATGACGTGTAGGTGCCCCAAAGTGTGTATTGATCCATTTTCTTTGCCAAAAGCCCCCCGAGCTTACCAAACTCCCCTACGCGCAGACCGAGAAGTGATACCTCCTAATGCTTTACAACGAGCCCCATGCCAACAAACAAGCGTACGCTAGAGAAAACCAACCCTTTCGTGACCACCGAGAAACAAGAACGACAACCCATTACCGCCAGTTTTGTTGTTGTGTTGTGGGAAAACGCTGCCCCAAAAGAACTGTCAAACTCCCAGTACTGCAATATTATAGTGATGAGCAAACTCCTTTCCGTCCGGGTGTAGCCAACGCGAGAAAACACATCGAATCCACAACATGTTGACTCCTTAACCATGTGCCTTTCCTGCGTCCCCGCAACGCAACAGAGCCGTAACAAAAATCAATAATCTCAGTCTCATATCCTCAAAACCCCACCACTGGTTCTTCCGACCGAACAAAGGGGAAAAAACGGGAGAAAACAACAAAAACCAGAATATGCCGCATCGACTAGACAAGACCCTTATATATCGAGGATCGGGGTCTCGACGTCTATGTCGGCCGACATGGGCCGAATATGTTCCAGTGCAGAAGAAGGAAAAAGCGAAAGATAACTCCGAATCAGGGGAATGCCCGCCCAGGTCTGAATCAAACCCCAATTTCCGTATTCCATAAAAGGGCCCTGAACACCTCATGCTGATGCTGGCAACGCTTTCCCTCGTGCATGAAACCCGACTGACCTGAACACCGTGTTTTGTGCTGGAAATGATATTATTCAATGTCGTCAATGTCATCGATAGAGGCGGTGCTCGAATTCAACGGTGGGACCAGTATCCTAACCCCAGACACTGGCCTGGACACCTAGGCCGGAGGACTGCTTGCCCCAGACACCGGATCCGTTGGCCCAACGGTTGTAGCCGTCTGGTGTAGCACTTGCCGGGTTGGAAGGGGCTCCAGAGGTCGGGAGTCCCTGTCCGTTTTCGTCACCATGGCCCGCTGCATTAAAGCCGTGGCTCAATGGGGACGGCAAAGGAGTGGTGGAGCGCTTGTTAAGCGCCGGGTTCTGAGCTTGAGCGCTGACAGATGGGCGAGTCCCAATGGGTGCCACCGCACTACCTCCTTGGCCCATGGGACCTCCCTGGCGAGGAGGAGACCCGCCGGGGACGAGTTGCTGGTGCGGTTGGCTTGTTGCACGGCGGCATCGAAAGGTCCCTTGCTCGCCGGGTTGGACTGAGGGCTCGCATTGCTGTTGGCTCGGGACCCCGAAAGATCCGGAAGCTGTCCATGGTTGTCGGGGCCGCCACGCGCATAATCGTAGGCGAGAGGAGAAGGGCCTCGGTGGCTGGAAGGGCCGGTGGACAAGCCAGGTCCGCCAGGTCGACTACCATTGGCCTCGTCGGCGTATCCGCCATTCTCGCTGTAAGATCCTTCGCCACCATAGAGTGCGCTTCGTTGGCGTGCGATCAGTTCGCGGCGTTCATCCTCGGACATGTTGCCAGGGCTGAGAGCTCGTTCCGGTTTGGCGGGGTAGGACACGTCAGATAGGACAGCTACGGACTCTAGTTAGTGTAAACTCTCAAAGTCGTCGACGATTGTGAGGGGTGAATTGGGATAGAAATAGAGGTAACAGGCAGATGGAGAAGACGCATCAACACGAAATTTGCTCGAATTTGCAGCAACATGAGGAAAGAAAACAGTTGGTTCCACCCTTGAGGGATCTTCTTTCTTTCTTTCTTTCTTTTGTAATTTGCACGACACTGTCTTTTCTGCGACTCGTCTGTGGTATGATAGGTAGGTAGATAGGGTTGGCTGTGCTATACAGAAGAGGGCGGCCTACTTCGGTTGTACTGCTGCTCCTGATGGTAGTTGCGCAGCTCTCGCTCCCGCTGGGCTGCCAATCTCCGCTTTGCCTGCATCATTTGCTCAGCCTCATTGGAACCGCGCGATGACTGGTGTCGCTGGGCAGCATAGAAGTTCTGCAGGCCGCCGCCGGAGTGGCTGCTGCCACTGCCCAGGCGCGCGTCTCCGAACTCTCCGCCGACCGAGTTATGACGCGATCCGCTAGGTCCAGAAGAGCCACGGCCGTCTGCAATCCCGTTAGCCACCATTGATCCTTCTCATAATGCCCGGCCGCGTCCTCGTCCTCCCATCATCGAACCCGACATTCGTCCTCGTGAGGGTGGGGTTGGGAATCGGCCGGAATTCGGGCCCTGCTGAAAGGGGACCAACTCACGTCGCATGGGCATCGGAGGACCAGAGAACATCTTTCCGCTCTTAACGAGATTGTCGATGGCCCGTTCGACCTCTGTAAGCGCTCATCGTTAGCTGGTGACTCCCTTTGACATCTGCATCCGAGGCACACCGCCTCGCATGGTGCAGCAAGTAGCAAGCAATCGTGGTTCGTGCGGGGAAAGTATCGCGCAAATTCCATCATAACCAGGACTCCATTTCGACGTACCCTCTATCTGATGCGAGAACGCAGCCAACTCTTCGCGCGGGACGGTCGAGCTTGCGCCTGTGAACAACAGTCAGTCAACTCGTACTTCCAATTCTTGAATCATCCGCAACTCACCAGACCGAGCGGGCGGAGGAGGCGGCGGCGGTGTCTGGTGGTTCCAGTCTGGTTGACCGCCAGCACCTGCACCAGGCCACTGTTGCTCGCCGTAGTATTGCGACATGTCGAGATCGAGACCCTTCTCTTCTGCTTGCTGCTGCGACTGCCTGCCAAAAGAAAATTCGAGAGGCGAACGGATACTCGCTACTCGAATGGACGGTTCTCGGTTCGGGGTGATTAAGAAGCAGGAGTGGCGTGAGACTTCTTTCTGCTTTCGTCGACCACTTCTTTCCTACGCGAGTCGTAAAGGTCGGTAGGTAGTTTGTCGGTTTCGTAAGGATCCCCTTCGCAGACCGAATGTTAGTCTTCTGAAGAATATGCAATAAGGGGAAGAAATCGGTGGGAAAAGAGTGGGCATAGCACTGGGTACGCAGCACGAATAAGTCAAGCAGCGGCGCCAGGGTGAATCCACCGCGATCGGGTATATGTACCAGAGGGCTGCTGAGGGAGCGACCAACGATGCGCTTGCTACAAGGAAGGGAAAAAAAAGAGAACTCTTGGTCGTTTGGCCTCAGAACTGAATTCTGCCGTGCTGGTTTGGCTTAATTGCACGCGACGCGAAGAGTTGCCCCAAGTGTAAGCCCCAAAATGACGCAGAAATTCAAATGGCTGTTTGTTTTCTGTAGCAATTCCTGGGTTCAGACAAAAATGTCTGAGGCCTTTCTCCCACGCACACGCGCCCGCCCGCCGCTTGCCGCCTTTTTGGGGGGAAACGAGAAAAAAAATGTACAGGCAACTGGTTTTCCCCTTTGCCCGCTGTTTGGTACTAGGACGCAACTTGGAAGGGGGAACAGTAAAAATAAAAAGAAATCATGTCTCTCGTCAATCGCACGCGAGTGGGATGCCACTTACCAAAAATACTTGAGAAGCCTAGAAATCTCGAATTTGACCGTTGAAAGGATACAGTAGCAGCTGTTCCTAATTCAAAAAAATAACGGCTTGCACTTTATAAAACGGCGTCGCCAACCAAAGCGCTATCGGTGGTAGCCGGAGTGTTACGAGGCAGGCAGAATTCCGTACAATCAAAACCAACTAAGGGATTGTCAGAAGACCCGGTGCGCTGTTCTCGAGAGGATACCCGGTAGGAGGGAGGTCTGCAGATGGAAATCTCAGAGATTGCAGTGGGCGACAAAGAACCAGAAGGGGGGCAAGACTGCCGTGAGGATTTTGGGGGGTTGCGGTTTCAAAGAGGGTGACGGACGTCCAAGACGAGACGGGGAGGGAAAGAAAGGGAACTTCGAAAAGTAGAGAAGTCTTTGGTCGCCTGCCGAGGGAATTATCGGAGTAAAAGAAAGCGACGATTGTAGCAGCAGATCTACCGCATGGGTCAAAATGGGGTTGCTATGTGTGCGGCACTATGGTACTGTAATGGATTGGATGGAGTGACTGAGAGTGGCCTTCTGGCGAACAGAACGTAACAACGCTTGTCGAGAATTGGCAGGCCCGTGGGTTGATTATGTTGGGTGTGATGATATGCTGGATTCTGATAGGCACGGAAGGGTGAAGATAAAATCAATTAAATGCGTTGCTAATACCATCTACATGTGTCTGCCTACCTGCCTACACCTGCTCTAATTGCTTGCTCTACTTCTTTCTTGGCAACGCATCTCACCTATGTTGGTAGTGGTGGTGATGTGTGGTGGTGGTGGCAGCAGTAGGTGGTGATGATGATGATGGTCGACTTTCTTTTTGGAATCCCTCCTCATGTACGCATGTACGTGACGTGCCATCGTTTTTCTTGAAATGCAATCACAATTGTAGACTCGGACAAAAAACCCCCTCCTCAACTTTTTTTTCCCTCCCTCTCCAACTCGATTCCACGACGATTAATCCCAAATGGACATTTAAAAGTGGACAGGGTGGGGAGCCCGCTATCTTTTTTTACAAGGAGAGGAGCGTGTGGAATTACTTGTCTGTGGAGAAGTCCCTGTCTAGCTTCCACTCAATATGAGTGCTGGCCAAGTACCGGTACGAAGCAGTGCCTAAGGAGAACATTGGCTCTAGAGGTGACCTCAGGTTACCAAGAGGTGTAATTTGTTAGTGCAGTGTGCTCGACCTCCCGTCCAGGATGGTGTTGGTGCCTCCGAAATGGCAATGCACATCACATAACTGGTCGTGCTGATGCGGGCTGTTCAACATAACCAATCGAAACCTGAAGGTTTACCCGCTGTTGTTTACCTCAACTGTGCCACAGACCTGAGAGAGAGATTCTCGTAGCGGGATTGAAGGGAACGGCCTGGGTGTCCCTTGATGTTGTTGTGATTGTCTGTGAGACCGGAGGGACGTGCCGGTCTCATTTTCCCCTGAGCAACAACAAGCCGCACACCTGCTTCTTACGGAGTACTTGGCAGCTTGTCTTGCAGCGTTGGATGACAAACCCAACGAAAATAAGGATAGGGGTGGCATGGATTCTAGATCTAAGGGGATATCGTTCCCTCGGAGGTTGGAGGTTGATGTTCGAGTCAAATGAGGCCTGAATCCGTCCTCCGCTGGGAGGTACGTTGTGTGCATGGATGTACATGTAGTTTACAGGCATCGATCATCACTAAAGCAATCAACTCGATGGATCTGAATGGCTTGACGAAGTGCACACTCTTCGTAATTCGTTGTTGATAGACGCCAATCTGGATGCAAGGCAGGCCTCTCGAACGTTGCCATCCCCATCCCAAATTGGTCCCTGCATCTTGACATCGTGCATACACATACATACATAGGGTAGTCAGCACCAAGGGGCTTTGGAAGGGACCTGGAGGTGAGATGTAGTGTAGGTAGGTAGGTAGGTGTTGTGTACAGACATGGGTTGAGTAGTACTTGTACATGCTGATGGTTCCCATCCTAGCCTGTTACCTAATTGAAGAATGCGGGCGCAACCGCTGCCCGTAACAGGCCATCCGTTCGATATCCATACCTGGATTTGGCATTTGCCTGATGCTGTTGCTGCTGCACCATACCTGTCCATGTACATGTGATGTTTATGTGGCTAGCACTGCAAAGCAGTGTCTACATGCATGATACAGTACCTAAGGCAGGTCAAGGTAAGGTAAGTCGGTACAGGATCAGGTAGGAACCCAATCTGTTGGAACCGTCGCACCCGACCACAGCAGAAACAGTATCGTCTCAAGTCGCCAACCAGGCGCGCACAATGCCGATGGGATGCTTGCTCCACACATCGCACCGCACCGGGTGGTTCGCCCAGAGGTTCTGCTAGCTTCTGGCAGGCAATGTACATGAGAAAAAGTAATAACAACAAAGATCAGTGTAGCCTCCAGCAATTCGCTTGGGCTTATTAGGTTGCGATCGGCCATGGAGCGAGGATTTAATTACACCCATCGGCTGTGATTTCCAGGACGCCCGCGCGCGTGTCCGCAGTAAGAATAAGCAGCGTCTTTTAGTCATTCCCGCTAGATCTGCCAGTCATTACGGCTGATTGAGTGATGCGGGCCAGCTGCTTGTGGACCAGGGCGCCCAGAGTCGAGAGTAGCGCCGTGGACGGGCGAGCTAGAGAGACAGGCCAATGCTTTCCGTTGTTGGAGATTGGCTCCTCTCTCTCTCTCTCTCTCTCTCTCACTCTGCTTCCATCTGCGATTCCCTCTTTCATCAGTGTTCTATCTCGCCGGCCCGGCTTATGGACCCGGTACTTGATGAACCTGGACAGAAGACGCCAACGGACTCGGAATTATGACCTCAGTACGGAGTACGGGCGTAGACTATAAGTGCACATGGTACGTAAGCAGGCCAGCACCCAAGCATTCAAGGGCAAAGGCCGGTCCTTGACGGCCCTCTCCTTTAGCCTTCTCAGCCGCTGTTCTACGCGCTAACGTGTTCCGAAGGAGATTAGCATTGAAGTATCTATCCTCTAACACCAGTCCTGATGCTGGACAACAATTAGGTAGCATCTTCCATCGACAATTAAAGGTATGGATGTTGCATGTGATGAGAAAACCCCGGACATTGGCTCTGGGTACACAACGCCCCGAGCGCCTCTGCCGTTTGAAGCGGCGCGAAGAAGAAGAAGGCGTGAAGGCTGAAAGGATTGCCATCTGGCCCTTCCTCGACCTGGGTCACTGCACGGGCAGGTTGCAGGGTGATAAGCTTGGCCGGTACGGAGTACTGGTCCAATCCAATGGCCATTGAATGGGCCAAAACGTCAATTTATTTGTCCCCTCCACTCGTCACATTCTGTATCGTCAGATGGTCGGTAGTCCCCCGCACCGAATCGTTACCGCAAGTTGGTAACCCAGCCAGCCCCTTTTTCCATCTGCAGCCCTCCAGCCCAGCCCCGTGTACCGGGAGCAGAGCAGAATTGCATTTGTACACGGCTGCGTCGTACGTGCTGCTTTTTTGCCCGTCGCCAGCTAAAATAAAGCGCTTGCATATTCTACATCTTCTCTAGCCCTTCGAATCTAGCCCCGTTGCACCACCACCACCACCACCACCCCAGGCGGCGACTTGAGCACGCGAACTGGCGCGGACCTAGTGGCTGCTCGCTCTCTGGTCCGTCTCGGCCCATCGTGCCAAGGAGAATTACACCCAGGCCCCTCTTGGTCTAGCCGGACGCTTGTCCTTGTACTTGTTACGCGATCTAATCGCCAACACATAGCTTTTTTACCCCATTGTATTTTGCAAGCCAGGCCTTCCTTGTAGCTAATAAAATTGGATGCCAATGGGCCCAATCGTATGTTGTACAAGATTAATAATGATGATTGACCCGTGGGGCGAGTGGCTTTCGGCCTCCTCTCCCTCACTTCAATTGTGGCATTACAGGGCAATAGGTGCCATTTAGCCTCCCGGGCCGAGACACAGGACAAACATATGCCAATTATTGCGCAGCCAATAAACCAGGAGGCTCCTTCCCCAACCACGGAATAAAACAAGCTGTCGCATGTGATGGGATGATGCGTTTGGGTCCCGGTCACCAGTTGTCATCCAAGGCCCAGAGTCGGGACTGTTGCCCACCCAAGACAGGTGACAAGCTTCGGAGGTGCTCCATCTGCCACTGTAGAAGTCCTCCGGACGGAAGCAGAAGCTCTTGTTCGGAAATGGTTGCCGCCGCGGAGCCCTGGAGGAACCCCCCAACCCCACCAATCTTCCAGAATTCCATCCAAGAGGGCCGGCACACACGGGCGAGCTAGGCCTGGCAAACTACGTCACCTCTGGGTACGGACTGCAGACCTACATTCCCACCTGTTCCAGAATATTGCATAGGATAGGATACATGCTTGGTTTGACCTGGCTGTTAAGCTTACTTGCTACCTATTCTGCGGTGCATGTGCATTCGTTATTCCGGGGAGGCTTGCCTTTTAAAATAGGTAATAAGAGTCCCGAAAGCTTGGGAACAAGTCCTGCATGCCACTAAGGGCGCCTGACCAACTCTATATGCTTGTTGGTGTCTGACACTCCAGCTGAGGTCGGTCGCCTTTGCTTTTATTACCCAAGTACATGGAGGTGTACACAGAAAGACTCTTAAACTGTTTGCTTTTCTACGTGACTTCTCACATGGCATAATAGAGTAGAAGTAGAGGTGATGGATCCCACTCTCCACACATTTCTTGCTTGCCGCGCAAGGTATGAAGAAGTATAATGAGATTTGCTCCTCAGCCCTCTCAGGAAACCGTATGCCATGGCTGACATCTGACCATGCATGAGGTTGCCCTTTCTTCTTCTTCTGGCCGTCGACTAGCGTCCCCTCTCCCCTCTCCCCCTCTGCCGGAATGTTTCAGGGACAAACCTAAGGATTTGCTTACAGTATGTACCAGTAGAAGGAGAAGAACTTTGGCGCCGCCCTTGGAAGTTTCGGTGGTTGATCTGCTTTTCCCCGATCCAATCCCGCTGCTCCGTTGGCCAGTCCATCACACAACACTACTGTTACAGTACGTAGTATTGTCATCATTACACTAGAAAACACCAAGAACAAAGAAGGAACAGGCAAAGGCACATATTCAGCTTCCCGAAAGGGCAAGCAGCTCCTACCGACCGGCCTTGGAACATAGCAAGTGGGTGAGCGGCGCCTTGCTTCTACTCGCTAGCCGCCAGTGCTAGCTCGGCGAGTAGGAGAACCACGTGCGCCTGGGTACATCATGTACCCAATCCCAGAGGCACGGAACTGGGACTCAGTCAAGTGAGACATGCAGTCGGGTCGACTTCGCTCCAAAGTCACATTATCAGGGAAACGGTAGGTCGGGGGGCAGGTTAGTTGCCCAAGTAAGCCCGTATGCAGTTCGCCCGCTGCAGTCAGCACAAACCCCGACTGTACATGTGTATCGCACCGATCAGTCTAGCCTTTCCTAGTACATGCGTGCCATCTGTCTACCCAAGAACTGCTGCAGGCGTTTGCTTTTTGGTCACTTCCATTGCTGCTATTCTACTACTTCCATCGACTGCCCGGCATCCCGGTGCTTCCCGCGAACACTTGCCAAGGCCCAAGGCAGACTTCATGAGACGATGGCCATCTTGACTTAGCCCACCGGGGGCCGAAACTTCTTTGCGAGAATATGCAAGAAGATGTGGTGGGCAGTGGCAAGAGAAGGCTGGCCACATCATCAACAGCATCATCATTGTCATCATCATGATCATCAGCTACGGTGACGAGTCCAACCATCTCTTTTATATGTGCGCGCAAGTGTGCAACGTATGCCTCCGAGCCGAGAGGAGGGTAAGACTTTTGCCGGCCCAAATCTGGTTGTAATCCAGGCCAACCCGCCCGCTCCGTTAAACTTGACCCCCTCTTTCGCAGTGGGTGGCACAATCTTCCCCACGCTGCCCAAGCTTTTCCCCCTCCCACTCCCAAGGCGCGGGAGGATGTGATTGAGGCAGTAATTGAGGGTTACATGACGAGGGCTCCTCTTACTTATCGAATCCCTTTACCGGATTTCAACCGAGCAGGAAAAAGATCCGCAACCTCCTTGGTGACTACGGCGCTGTCCAACGATAACGATGTACATAGGGTCCCCGGCAGCCGAACGGTGTGATACTTACCGCTTCCTCTCCGCTCCGGTGTATATATGCAATCGCTCGCTCGCGTGTGGCGTGAGTATGAAGGCGAAAAGGCGGGCAGGTTGGTGGGGAAAGAAACCGGCTGGCTGGCGCTTGCCAGCAAAGTGCAAGGCTGGCTGGCTTCTGGATGGCCAAGCATACGTCAGTTCGGTGGCCAGTGGAACGATCTCATTGTCCGTCCCACCGGGATGGTGTGAAATATGCATGTGTGCGGCGACGGCGGAGTACTCAACCAACCTCACATGGGGAACCATTTGGCACTTTTTCCCTATAGGTGGACACAAACCCAATAACTTCAATATTGCATGCACGACAACAGAGCCTAGCCATCCATCCATCCATCCTCTTGAGGCGATGGAAGGCTGGAGGGCCCCCAGCCCAGCCCTCCGACCACGCGAGCTGTGTCGATGAGACTTTCTCTATCTTTGGTTTGGTTGGCTCGTGCCAGTCAATGCAAGCCTTGTCAACGATATGTATAAGACTGGTTATGTAAAATCGAACCACCCAGCCACTCGGGTATCCAGCCATTACTGGAGAAGGGTACACAATAGATGTGGGATATTCAGGCTTGGCAAATGCCGAGGGGTTCCGGACTCGGCCGGGGCCGGATGGACGAGTGTCCGTACGCCTCCTACCGCTGGCCGCTGGCAGGCCCGCTACCCGGCGCATGCTCTAGTCCGTCGTCGGCTCTCCTGCAAAGTCCGATCCGTAATGCAGATGGAATCGCCGCGGTGGCCCAGAGGGAACCTCTCCGTGTCAAGAAAAGAAGGCAGTAGTGTTGAACAGGGCTCGATACTTGACACATCTTTGCTTTACCTGTGGCAGAAGCTGTGGTCATCTGGAGTCTGAAGAGTCTCTGGTCCCGGATGAAGTTGGCCAAGAACAAATTACTTCCCCGCATATTTGCGGTGGTACACTCGTGCCTCCGTATGGTGTTTTCGATGACGCAGGTGTATCGGGCAACCACTCCTGGATATCTCGAAGTAACTTGAGATGATCACCTATACACTCTAGCATAGTGGGCTAGGGAAGATGAGCTTCTTTTCTGAGTGACTCCTGTCCTTCCACGGCCTAGCCGTAGACCGAGATCCACCCGTGAGATCGTACGCCTCCAAGCCCCGGGACGCGGTCTCGACGACACCCGTGCACAGCATCCTGTCCGGTCTGGTTACCCAGCATACCCGGCCGAGGTCTGCACCTCCAATTTGACTTGCCGAGTGGCAGGCACCGTCAAGTTTGGCGGGGCCGGCGCCGTGAGATGGGCGCATTATTAGCTCGAATGGGCTTGTCGGTATAATCCGAGTAACCGACCAATGCGAGGCGACATGACCTGCACGTTTTTTGGACTTTAGATGCTGCACTTGCAATCGCTACTGTCGCTTATTCCTGCCTGCTTACATGTATTACTCTGTGGCGGTCATACAGACACAGGCAAGAAACTGCAAAACCTTTTTTCTTGTGCGAGGGACTAAGACACAACGGACCTGGATCCCGGTCATACATGCATCGATGCGTGAAACATGCATATCTTCGCCTATCAACCCTCCAGGAGGTATATAATGAGAAGGAAACGGCGAGGGGAAATATGTCATCATACCCCTGCCTTTCCAAGGAAAGCACCTGAGCCAACACGCTCCGTACCGGGTGTGTTCTCGTCTGGCCGTCTCTAGCCAACATCATGGCAACATACAAACTTTGCACCGCCGTTGGCCACGCTGTCATTGTACTGGTGATGGCTCAAATCGTCCTGGCGTCAGCGGCCAACGTGTCGATGCCGGGCCTGGCTTCCTTCACGGTCCCAGCGGCTTTCCCAACCTCGGTGTTCTCCAGCTACTACGGTGAGTGGGTTGGATTCTGGCACATGAGCATGGAAGATCCCGTCGCGTGCTAAATCGATTGCCCAGTCAAGCCGGGCCCAACACAGGAGCCCCAGCCAGCTCTGTACGACCCTGTCCTGAACAAGACGTTCGGAATGGGCATTACGGATCCCCTCAACATCCCCACCCACGACACGGATCCGGTATACTACCCCAAAGCTTCGGCCGATCTGAACGACACCAGCGCAGCAGCGGTCCTTGATGCCGCCAAGCTCGAGATACTCGGCATCGTAAAGGCGAACCATACTGGCCTGGCTTCCAATTGCTCCAAATGTGTTGCTGCGCTGTCCGTCGGCCAGATGGTGGCCAGAATGGCCCCGACGTATCTGCCCGATGCCATGGTTTCGTTCTGCAAAGAGACCGGGTTCGCGTCCAACAGCACCTGTCAATCACAGTATGAAGCAGGCAGCTTCGGCGCCACTTGGACGCAGATTCTATCGCATGCTGAGGTCACTAGGCTGGACGGCCAGTTCATCTGTGCATCGTTGGGTCGTTACTGCCCAGTCCCCAACAAGACGAACACTTTCACGGCCGTCTTCCCCAAGCCCAAGCCCCTGCACGTAAAGCAGCCACAACGGAGCAACAAGACGGTCAAGGTCCTGCACCTCTCCGATCTGCACCTCGATCCGCGATACGAGGCTGGCTCCGAAGCCAACTGCACGTCGAGCATGTGCTGCCGCCATTCTGGACCGCATACAGGTGGTGCTGGTGCTGGTGCCGGCGCCGCCGGTCCAATTCAGCTTCCAGCCCCCTTGTATGGCTACTACAGGTGCGACTCGCCTTACTATCTGGCCCTCGCGGCGCTCCAGTCCATCGGGCCTCTGACCGGCACTTCGAGCGAGAACCCAGCCGCCTTCGCCCTATACACAGGGGACCTCGTCGCCCACGGGCCCCAGACCGAGATCTCGCGCGACTACATCGAGGACATCGAGCTCTCCGTCTGGCACATGCTCAAGAGCTACATCGGCGGCCCCGTCTACTCGGCGCTGGGCAACCACGACACCAGCCCGGAGAACCTGGACGCGCCGCACGGCCTCGACGGGCCCAACGGCACCCTCGGCCGGCAGCTGTCCTGGAACTACGACCACGTCTCGTCGCTCTGGCGCTACTACGGCTGGCTCGACAACGCGACCGCCGCCGAGGCCGCCACGCACTACGCCGCCTACTCGGTCGTGCCCCCGATGAGCGGCGGCGGGCTGCGCATCATCACGCTGAACGGGGACCTGTACTACAAGAACAACCCCTTCGCGTACCTGCACGCGGCGGACCCGGACTTCAGCGGCATGTTCTCCTTCCTGATCGCGGAGCTGCAGAAGGCCGAGGACGCCGGGCAGCGCGCCTGGGTCGTCAGCCACGTGCTGTCGGGCTGGGACGGCACGAACCCGATGCCCAACGGCTCGGACCTGCTGTACCAGATCATCGAGCGGTACTCGCCGCACGTCGTGGCCGGCGTCTTCTTCGGCCACACGCACGAGGACCAGGCCTTTGTTTTCTACGCCGGCAACGGCACCGGGCCCGGCGGCCGCTCGGCCGAGACGGCCGTCACGAGCGCCTGGGTGGGCCCCTCCCTGACGCCCCTGACCAACGTCAACTCGGGCTACCGCCTCTACGA
Organism: Arthrinium phaeospermum; assembly: GCA_006503535.1. Taxonomy (NCBI): domain Eukaryota; kingdom Fungi; phylum Ascomycota; class Sordariomycetes; order Amphisphaeriales; family Apiosporaceae; genus Arthrinium; species Arthrinium phaeospermum. Next base: position 2,461,852 of record QYRS01000004.1, read on the forward strand.
GGTCGACACGGGCACCTGGGACGTCTACGAGGCCTACACCTTCTACGCCGACGTCGACGCCTTCCAGTCGCTGGACCCGGCCTCGCCGGCGGGGCCCGTCTTCCAGCTCGAGTACTCGACCCGCGAGGCGTACGGGGCCCAGGCCGGCTGGCCCGCCGACGCGCCCTGAACGGCACCTTTTGGCACCGCGTGACCGAGGCCATGGAGCGCAACCGCACGCTCGTCGAGGTCGTCAACGGGTTCCAGGGCAAGAGCAGCGTCCGGAGCCCCAACTGCTCGAGCGACGCGTGCGCCGAAGCCAAGATCTGCTATATGCGCAGCGGTTCCGCGCCCCTGGGCAGGCTCTGCCCCCAGGGCTTCGGCTCGGTGCAGAGCCCGTATACTGGGAAGAACTTTTAGGCCAGGTTAGGTAGCGTCATTAGAGCATGATATGAAGTAGTTAGCCTGATCCCGTAACGCTCATCTGGGAATGGTCAGAATTGAGATACTTAAAACCTGCTCTGGCGAGCTCATTCAAGTTGCAGACACACAATATCCAATTCCTTCCGAACTTGCAAAGGAGGTCAGAGAAGAAACACGAGATGAGTGACGTATAAAGTTATAATATAGTATTAAGATGGTATCATTTGCATGTAAACTCTCGTGATCGCGTAATGATCGATAATGTAATAGAGAAAGCCGATGGGTTCGTCTTTCAGAAGACGAACATCGACTTTCTGTAGTGTCTCTAAATTAGAGAAGCCCCCTTCCAACTTTTTATGATATCCTGTGGAAAGCGATATATTGATTAGATTCTATCGCCCTCAGAAGCCGCAAGGCCCTGCTTTCTAGCGAGGTTGAGAGCCTTGAGCTTGGCAGTGCCAAAGCCAGCCACACCATCGGCCTGGCTGTCGCCCAACCAGGGCTTCTTGGAGTCGCCAAGCATGCTGCCGGCCAAGAAGTAGACCACGAGGCCGATGATGATGCACACGAAAGCGATGGGGTACATGAAGTGGATGGCGTAGCCGAAGACGTGGATTCCGATGATGGTGCCCCAGAAGTTGCCGGTGAGCAACGAGATGTCGAAGAAGGCGGCCGAGCCCATGCGCAGGATGAACGGGGCCAGCGAGTAAAAGATGAACAGGACCAAGGTGTAGCCGACGAGGTACCCGGCAACATCACCGTCCCAGGTGGAGCCATAGAGGGTCGTGCGGTCGAAGATGGCGCCTGTCACGCCGTTGATGATGATTCCAAACAGTCCCAGGAACGAGAGTACCTCGTACACGGGTCGCTTGCTCACGAACCACTCCTCGAACACGTTGCTAAGGCCATACAGTGTGGCGCCGGCGAGACCAAAGAGATCGCCCTTGAGGAGGTTCTCTCCAGGACCGCCGTTGCTGCCCTGGATGTGGTCGCTAGCAAGGAGAATTCCCATACCGCCACAAGCAACCAGGATACCGGCGATTTGGGCCCACTTGTAACGCACCTTCAAGAGGGTGAAGGAGACGATGACGACCATGACGATGGACCAGAAGTTGAGCAGCTGGGCTGACAGGAGGTTGGTATAGCGATAAGCCAGTACCGTGAAATAGTTTCCCTCGACGTCCAAGAAGCTCAGGATGGCATATTTCCACCAATCACGCGCGACAACCTTGGCCCACTTCGTGAGACCATACTGGTAGATGGTGTAGCTCAGGTAGACAAAGGTGAGCAGGACGTAGTTGAACAAGGTCTGGAAGGCGGGAATGGAAGTGCCCTTGTTCACCAGCAAGGTGGAGAAGGTGTTGGTACCCGTGATGCACAGCGCCAGAATCTGGCCCAGAAGGACTACCAACCAAAAGTCGGCCGTGGCCAGGTAGGAATACCAATGGACCCTCTTGGCCTCGATCTGGTGGATGGCCGTCTCAATGACCTCGGGGTTCTCGGTGCCGGCATGGCTTCCGGTCGTCGCCGTCACGGTGGTACCGAGGGCATTAGCGTTCTTGTTGTCGTATTCCATCTTTCTTCTCCGTCCGGTACTGTTCGCTGAGATCCTTGAAGGTGGTTTGAATAGATTATACTGCTTTCTTTTTGCAGCAGTTTTGTCGGTTGATTAAGTCTTTCTGGCGTCCCCAGAAGCAAGCGCAAAGACTATGAAGTCGCTTGCTGTATTACCGTGATGCGGCACTGCGCATCAATCCGTATTCCAGTTGATGCTGATTGATAGTGAGATAGAAGCCAGGCACATCTAATCGATTTGGGCGCTTCGAAAGGTTGGAAAGGTTCACCGACGTTCCACTTGACCGATGAACAGGCGATTCTTGTACTCGAGATGAAATGGTAGTCTCCTCGTAGCATGCAATCTCCAGAGAGGAAAAATATAAGAAAAAAAAAACGCTATCCACTCGGTCTGGGTCGGTCGTAGTGGATGGTATGCTTCCAGCCCACTTTGCGCCGTTCCCTGTAGGGCCTGCCGGGGAGCTTGGGAGCTGGGCCAGAACTGGGCCTGTCAGCGCACTCAGAATGCGCCAGGCGTTGAAAGGGTGGCATCGAGGCGGGGCCAACTCTGCGGAACTTTCACCTGGAAGCGCAACCAGATCCGTGGGTCGCCACTAACTAGCGGTTCGATTGGTGATGGCGCGCAGGGTAGCCCACTTCATGCATCGTGGGCAATCACCGATGACCTTGTCAACTTGTCTGATACTCGAACCTGTACTTTTACATAAAGTCAAGAGGGAAGGGATCATCAATTAGACATGCGGCTCTCCCATTGGAGCTGGTGCTTCAAGGATATCAGCTTTAGCCTTCAACCCTTACTTGCTTGCCCATTACCTAGCTGCATCGGTGGCTTCCGCGGGGTGTCAGGCTCGGAGCCCGGCATGTGCCCTAGCTGCTTGTTTTACTCTACCAGCTCCAAAGGATGAGAGAACTCTTGCCCCGGATTGATGACAGAAACGATCCAGGTATAGAATCCCATCTACAGTAAGCATGAAAGCATGGCTGTAACATCTGTGCGTGCATTGAAAGCACTTGATGGCCAAAACTATGTAGTGGGAGCTGAAGGTTTTCAGTGTGACGAAATGCCTAAGGCAAGTAGTGAAGGTACATAGTGAAGGAACTAAACAGTTTTTTTCAGCTCGTCGGACGCCAACAATCGCACTTGTACCAAAACCGCCGAGGCTGCATCTAGACTCAGTTGCCATCAACCACATGGCAACGACGACCGCCGCAGGACAACGTCGAATGGATCTAATAGGCTGTAGATATCGCTTCAGATGCTAGCACAGCTTCCTCTTGATCATATTACAACCTAATACTTACCTGTCGTCCCGCCACACTGAACACCAGAACGTGGGGGTAGCACTTGTACTGGATGAACCAAAGGCGCCCATTTCCTTTCGGCCGGGTTTGATGTTTGACAGCGAAAGTTGTCCGGCCCTGAGCCTCACACGATATTTTTCTTCGCCTGCATTTCCTGTTGTTTGCCAGCAGGCGGTATCTATTGTTCAAGCAAGTTGGAGGTCCTGGCACGGATAGCTTGAATCCACAGATGCTGGATGACCTCCTGCCCCTGAAACGTCTTTGGGGAAACCACACATTTTTGGTGACTCTTCAAAGTGGGATCGGACATATTCTGTTAGATGTCATATTGAAAACGTTGCTTGATTAATGGTATTGAATGAAATAGCACATTACCTCTTTCAGGAACGTTAACAAATGGGTTACGTTCTAAATTTATGCCCTGAGAACATTAGGCCTCGCTGGCTTCAGGGAAAGGGAAGCTCAAAGCGCCTAACACTCTGAAATGATTATGTCAAAGAAGCATATCCATGATTGTGATGCACTCGACAGCTCGAGTGGCCTAGCCTGCCACACTTAGGCTATCCTGTCCAATCATGGTGGTAGCATGAACACTTACTGTCGCGGCCTTCTATCCCAGGGCATTGATGAAGTCATGATGTGAATTTATCCAGGACCTGTGTGGGAAACTACAGTGAACAGAGTTACATGTCCTATTCAAGACCTCTGATAGTGATAGGTGTACATACATTTATGACCAGGACCACACCCAAACAAGCCAACTTGAAAGTTCGCAGAAACAAATACTGCCGCCAACTGTTCCTGGCGCGACACGGCCTCAAACAACCATCACCACATGTTGGCTTTGTCCTCGCCAGCAATGGTCTCGAGCCCAAAGTGGTGAAACCATGAGAAACTTGTGTGTAGTGGTTGGTTTACGCTTCTTGATACTGAGCACGAGATGCCTTAAGATCTAGCTCTATTTTTAGCAGTACCATCTTGTCCTCCGGAGAAGGTACTACAGTGAATGCCGTCACAGGCAAACGTGTGTTTTCTGCAGTTCGCATGGCAATGGGATGAGTAGCACAGACTGCGGTTGAACCCGAGTACTTCCAGCTGCTCATATCATGATATGACAATGCACAGATGCCCAGCAACATTCACAAGACGACCGATACGAGGTGCGAGATGCGAGATGTAAGATGCCAAGAAATCGGGCTCCAAAGCCACCATGCCTTCCGCCGAACATCGGGGGCGGCATCGCGGCGATATAAATAGGACCTGGTGTTACGGCAGTCCCTTGCAGTAGGGAGAGTCGGGTCGGATCGGATCGGATCGGGGATCGCATCTGTTATTTATATTGCTCTTCTCAATAAATACGGACAGCCGCTTGCGGGAGTGGAGAGAACCGTTGGCAATCAATCGGAAGATTTCTGGCAAAGAGCAAAGGGCTGTCTTATAACCTCACCAGCCACTCATAACCAATTGCCGATCGGATACCCCTTTCAGCCCGCCTACCGCAGATGTAATCGTGATTTTAAATTACCCCCAGACGGGTCTGCGATAACGTTGTATTGCTGACCATGTTGCCAGCTTTCTTCCCTCCCCCTTCCCCTTCCCACCAGAATGGCGGTGGCTGCGTTAGTTACATTCGCACAACATGCGAACCAACTGCCGCGACTCGAGCCACGGAATCCCCACTTGTATGGTAGTAGTCACTGCATGCATACCATGCATGCATGTGACTATGCAGCGAACGTATAGTGCATTTTGACTCCATGCGGACGTCTATGGCGAAAATATGACTTGGGTCCAAGCTAAAGGCCGGAACGCGGGAAGCCGAAGATTGGGCTGGGTTGATAAGTTGTGACTCCTGCAGCAGAGGCTCATTTCACCGTGCTGTATTCAAGGAACGTATTCAATGCTGTTCCCACAACACGAGAACTGCCCTGCGAATGGGCAGTGTCTCAGAGGTGAATAAATATCGGCATTTCAAGCCACAATGACTCGGAAATCTCCCTTCCATACGGTAATTATTGATCCGGAGAGATTGCAAAAGGCATAGGCATGATCGGTGAGGGAAATACTTGGCTATTTTACTGCTCCCGTCATCTCTCTTCTCAAGATTTGCCAGAAGCACTATAGCATGCGCCTGCAATAGTCGGAATGAGGGTCAATTTCGTTCTGGCGGCTCTGAGCCTCGCGGTATCGTGCACACTGGGCGTCGAGACTGTTGTGCCAACCCATTGTGGCGTGTACGAGGGCAAAAGCAACGCCAAGGATGGAATCACCAGATGGTTGGGAATGCGATTTGCAGCACCACCCGTGGGGGACTTGAGGTTCAAGCCGCCGCAAGATCCACAGTGCGTTGATGGGATACAGGCAGCATTTCAGGTGAGTGCGAAAACATCATACCAAAAATCCACCGAAAGTCACGTTGACTAACAATCAGCCCAGCGCGGGAAGTCTTGTCTGGCTACCGGGGCCTCTCCCAGAGATCCCAAGACGTCGGAGGACTGTCTGTTTATCGACGTATTTGCACCAACGAACGCCAGCACGACCTCGCGGCTACCCGTATTCTTCTTCATCCAAGGCGGCGGCTTCAACGCGCTCAGCAATCCGAATCTGGATGGACATGGCCTCATCCACGCGAGCAATCACTCAATCGTGGTTGTGACGTTCAACTACCGCGTGGGCCCGTATGGTTTCATCACTGATGGTGAAATGATTGCCCCGAACAACGGCCTGCGGGACCAGAGAAAGGCGTTGGAGTGGGTGCAGACCAACATCGAAAAATTCGGCGGAAACCCAGAACATGTCGTCCTCGGCGGCGCCTCAGCCGGCGCAGCGAGCATCAGCCTGCAGCTCGCAGCATACGGAGGGAAAGACTTTGGCTTGTTTCATGGCGCAGCGGCGGAATCCATCTCGTTCGCGACTGTGTTGACGGTTGAGCAGTCGCAGTACCTGTACGACAATTTCACACATCGGTTGGGTTGTGCCAAGGGTCAGGATCGAAGCGTCACCTCCTCGCTGGCCTGTCTGCGATCAAAACCGGCATTCCAGCTGCAGGCCCATAACTACGACATTCCCTATCCAGGCGCGAGCGGCCCGCCGCTCTTTACGTGGAATCCGGTGGTGGACGGCGATCTCCTGCACGACGTAACATACAACGCGTACGCACAAGGCAGATTTGTGAAAGTGCCCATGTTGATCGGCGACGACACGAATGGGGGCACAATATTCACCCCGAGGAACACCTCGACTCTTCTGCAGAGTGACGAGTTTCTTCACAACCAGTTTCCATATCTGAAGCGTGATCAGCTCACCACCATCAACAAGCTCTACCCGAACTTGAACGCTTCGTGTCCGGCCACAGGCTGTTTCTGGCGGCAAGTCAGCGACGCGTACGGTGATATGCGCTATATGTGTCCTGGGCTGTACATCTCGTCGACAATTGAGTCCTGCGATGTACGAGACTCATGGAATTACCGATACGATGTACACGACCCCACGGAAGTGAACCAAGGACTCGGGGTACCACACGTGGCGGAGTTGAATGCTATTTTCGGGCCTGAGAGCGTTAACGGGAACCCGCCGAAGAGTTACTTTCCCGGAGGGATCAACGCGCAAGTCGTTCCTGTGATCCAAGCGTATTGGACCAGCTTCATCCGGACGCTGGATCCGAACACGCACAGATATCCCGGCTCGGCTCAATGGGATCGTTGGACAGGGGCGGAGAAGCAGCGATTGCTGTTCAAGACAGAAGGCGTAACGACCATGGAAACTGTGGACCACAATACACAGGAGCGCTGCCGGTTCTTTAATATGATAGGGCCATCAATACTGCAGTAGTGTAGCAATAAGATACAAACACTAACTGAAAACCGCAATGTAGGATCCGGTGCCTCGAGGCTCTTGCTCGAAAGGCGATGCGTGTATCTGTGAAGAAATTTGTGAGTGAAACTGGTAAGGAATATACTTAGCATTCAGCTGTCGCTTAGGATAGGTAGACGTTGAGTAGGTAGGGAGTAATATCAAGATTCTCATGCATGACAGATGTATTCACTCTGGGGTGTGAGTGTTGAGGCCTTGAGGTCCAGCTATTCAAAGTGCAGGCAACTTACATATGGCCCGGCTTGGAATTCGACCCTTTAATCCTTCACATGCTATTCGATTCCAGTCACCAATTCCAACCACTTAAGATACAGTCGCCATTCAAGGCGTGCAGGGCATCGTTTATGCTTTGGGGACCAGGTTACCTTGCCGGCAAACTGTAACGAGGGGGCGGCCATTGTTTCTTCGTGGTTGAGCAGTGTTGGACTCGAGAATAAATCAGGTATTTTGCTTGTCACAATTGGCATGCAGTCATCTTCTGAACTGCTTGACTTTGAGCTGCTGGGCAGAACATTCAATCAACTCGGCCAAGCGGCGCTCGCGAGTTTCGGGGCGCTTTGCAGACATTACCCAGTCGAATACGGTTGTTCTGTAGCCGGGCGGGGCTTGCTCCAGGTATTCGGATGCAGCTGCATCTGCAGCTAGCTTTGCAGCAGACTCCCCATCAAGAGCCAATGGTTCGCGCTCAAAGCTCATTTGAGCCGTGTTGTCTTCAGTACGAAGCGCATACGCCGCTTTCCCTGGCTCGCGCATTCTGCCAGCTGCTTCGAGAGCGGCGACTTTGTCAACATTGACCCGGCTCCAGTGGCTTCTCTTTCCTCGGGGAGTGAAGCGCCTGACGTGACGTTCGCCATCCAGGCTCTTGCAATGGCCATCGATCCAACCCCAGCAGAGGGCCTCGTCGACAGCTTCGGACCATGTCATGACCACCTTTCCCGAGTGTTTCTTGTAAAACCCTACAAAAACCTCGGATGCGATGTCATGATTCTGCGAGAGCCAGGCTTCGAAGGCGGATGGAGAACTGAAGAACATGGGATCTTTGAAACTCGATGCCTTGGGCTGTACCGTTAATGATAGGCCTTGCGCACGGCGCACACTAGCAGTGACTCTTCTACCCGCCATCACGAAAATTTCGATCAAGTGGTATTATCCATCGATAGAGATGATACGAGGCGAAGTATATGTGAAGGAGTAGCAGTGTCCGTTTCCAGAATTCCAGACAAAGAGCAAATGATTAAGTATGTACAGTATTGAGCGATGTAAGCAAGGTCCACCAAACATAGCTTAAGTGGGTGGATACTTAAGTAGGTACATACTTAAGTTGCAGTAATCCACTTTTATTCTTTTTAGCACCAATGGCTTAGGTATATAGATCTAAATGACACCAATTTCTTTCGCCTTCGGGCATTTGGTCTATTGAAACGATACAGAGAAGATGTAAGTACCCAAAGGTCCCACGTTCAAATCCGACTTGTGACAATTTACTAACTTCCACACAGTAGCATGGCCCCTGCACTAAGGATGACACGCTCAATCAAAGAATAGCTACCAATTTTTTTGCACTTTTTTTTTTTCCTCCCCCCCCCCAATCACTTGCTTTGGCGATTATGTTGTGCACAAGAAAGGATCTCACCATTGTTGCCTGCCTGACAGCCATCAGATTCTATCTCTTGGGAGACCATTGTTTGACCGTGCAGATTGAAATCAGGCCCAGAGTCAACTTTTGGTGCGCGTTCAATCCTGCAAAACGCGTGCGACAAATATTTCCCATCATTGACAGCCAGTCAAGTCCCAAGTGAAGCTCAATCTACCATCCAATGCGGAAACAGCGTTGTTTGTCTGAATGAACATCTTTCTGGTGACCGATTCTCTTCTAGTAGAACAAGTGCCAATCGGGCTTTCGTCATACTGAATAAAATCTGCCTAGCCACTGCATTCAAATTATTATCGTAACTTGCTGCGGTCCCAAACATGAGCGTTTTTGACCTTGTACATATCATTGACATTCCCAGCAACAGCGGTAGTAATTCTTCTGTCGAGGCTTGTTGGTTCGCATTGCCGGCATGTTGAACAATCCTGATGCATGGCTACCTCGTTGCGAAGCTCCCAAAACCCGCAAGGGCCACCAGTTTGTGAATACACGAGGGACAAGATGCTTTGCTTCCAACAGGTAGCCTCGGTTTGACAGGCCCGTCACGGTCGTCCAGCACAGACACTACACGAGCTCAATGCTGGCTACGTGCCACATAGTGGCCTATAGGTATCAACACAATCAAGTGGGATTTGAACAGGAGGGGAAACCATGTTACTGGCGATAGCTAATGGGTTCAGAATGGTGACAGCACGTTATCCGCCCTCTTACGTGGATGTTGTTGGACAAAACAACTCTTATTGCACTATGAGGATCACGAAGAGGATGCTATCATTTGAACCCAACAGATCATGATATTGCGCCAGCAGAAACCGTTCAAAACTTTTACACACCGCACAGTCGCACCGCTCTTTACCCCTTTTGTTTGGCCGCGAATCAGATCCTAGAGCCCCCCATCAACCTTTCCTGACAACTTTTCGTCGGCTCGACCAGTCCCCACCTAAGTCCAGGGCGCAGGCAACTACTTTGCAGGAGTCAGTACTTTGATATCAGCACCAGAGACAAATACACGTATAGGATACTCACCAACAGCAGCAGACCTGCAAATACTCTAGAGCCCACCAAGAAGACCGCCGACTCCACCGAGCCCTCCTAGCAGACCACCCTTATCACCCTCCTTGCCGTCCGAGCCGGCATCGCTTGGCTTTGGCTGCGGGATCGGGCTGGGACTGGCACTGGGGCTGGCGGCCACGCCCTCAGGAAGTGTGGAGGCGGCATCTGCGTCGGGCACGGGCATGGGCACGGGCTCGCTCAGCGTATTGTCGACCTGGCCGAGGGCGGAGCCGAGCTGCTGGTCGGTCTCACCCAGCGCGGGCCCGGCCGACTTGCCGACTTCGTTCAGCACAGAGTCGACGGGGAGAGCGGGGATACCGGGAAGGCCGGGGACGGGGGCGGCCGCGACCAGCGAGAGGGCGGTGGCGATGAGGGCGAGTGAGTACTTCATGGTGTATAATCAATGAATGGTCTTGGAGGCAGTTGTTTATACGGAAGAGAAAGTTAAGGAATAGTCGTTGTTGGTTCTAAGACGAATGAACGAGAGAATGGGGTGAGTTGGCTTGATTAATTCAATTATCGATTCTGGTGAAAGCACTCGGTCGCTATATATACATAGTTGTATGCGTACTGTTCGAATGGTGAGTCCCATTCGTGTCCACCAAGGGATATATGGTGATCTTCAGGGCCTTGGCATGGGAATCTCTCGCCCCAAGTTATGTAAGACACATCTATCGCTTGTCTCAATCCCCTCCCAGCGAACCATAATGGCGCTGTAAGGATATCGAAATCTCTCAGCATTCCGAGCTCGAATCGTATCTTGGCTTTTGCGCAGTCGTGCGACGCACGACTTGCCAGATTGACCAAAGATCACCATTTCTCAATTTGGTCCTCCTCAAGTCGTGCCTTTTCTCCCTGCTCATCCCCTTTCGCCCTTGAAACGCTGGTCTGTCTGAGTGCAAATTCCGCCCGAGAAGGTGAATCGCGTTGCTCGGTTTGGTCATGAACGCGACACCCCCTTTGAACTTCAGCATCGCCTGGCTTGTATTGGTCTGTCCTTGCCACTCGTGCCACATCAAAAGCAGTTGTCACGCTTCCTCCGCCCCGTGGTAACCCACCAGAGGGTCCAGCTCGATAGCATGAGCAGCAAGGCCGGGACAGTGGAGAGAAAGGCAATCCAGAATGCCAGACTATCGTTTCGAGGCGGCCAGGCAATCACCGACCAAACCTCTTCTCTCGCACTGTGATGATGCGCCGGTATGGTCGTAGCTGTCGTTGGACTCGAGCCAAGAGTGCCTTCAGGTATCGGTGCGCCGGAACACAAGATCGCCATGATGAGAAGAGGGATGAGAACCCGGCACACAAAACCTCCCGATATCGTGCTGATCATTTCGAGATGGGACTGTAAAAGAAAATAGGAAAAGAAAAGAGAATGAGAAGACTAGTAGAGTAAGTATACACCGAATGTATGTGTTCGTAATCATAAGCGTCGTGAATAAGCCGTGATGCCTGGGTGATGAGCGTTGTTATTGCGAGACTGGAGAGTAACGTGCCTAATCATATACCGGCTGGCAGAAGCTTCCCAGAGCGTGGGGATGGACGACAATGACTTTATGACAAGAAACGGTCAGAATTCTTTCAAGTCCATCATGCTGCCAAATTGGTATTTCAATTGCTTGAAGGCACTTTCCTTTGTTGTTGGCTAGTCCATGAACAACAAAGAAAGATCAACAACTCCACCCGCACTTACCGACTGACCAAGTGGGCACTGGGTGTTGCTGTCTATAACGCTTGGATCAGAAATGAAGCCGCACTCCGCGATAGTGCGAGTGCTACGAAGCATTTAAAGACATGATAAACAATGATATTGCATGTTGCCCGTGAGCATGGAATTGGAGTTCTGCATGTTCCACTAGGAGCATCTGCCACCAGGCGGATTTGAACAGCTGGCTGACTGCTGAGCTCACATTGCAAGTAATATGGACCAAATAACCGCGATTCTCAGTACTGGAACCTGAAATCCAACCGCTTGTTTCCTTCCTTTTCGCGAGCCTCCTGGTCAGCTTGATACGCTGCTCTCTCCTCTGAAGACATAGCGTTCCACACTTTCTCTTTCTTCTTGTTGAGGTGGACGAGATACTGCCGTTGGGCAAGGAACGTCACCAGCGAGAGCGCGCAGATGGAAACGAGGACCTTGTTGCCCGTCTTATAGTAGGGCTTGTCCCATGTGCGGTATATCTGGCTGCCAATCAAGGAGCCAATCTGCACAATGACGTTCTAGGAAAGAGGTAAGGTTTTAGTACTGGCTCAGTGGAAGGTGTGAAAAGGAACCTGTGATCTTACATATGTGGCGGCTGTGATGGCGCGCTTCTTCACGTCAAAGGTGTTCTCGGATAACCAGGACGAAACGATGGGATGGAAGTACGGGTAGCCCGACACCAGAGTGATCAACGTGAAGCGTTCCCAATCCCTGCCCCCATCTGGGATCGTGAGGAGAGCGGTAAAGAGGGGAACCAGCCAGAACTCGCCGAAGAAGCAGTGGAAGGCTCGCTCGTTGAAGTACTCGCTGCTGTATGCGAGCGCCAGCATCGTGATGATCTGAATGCCGGCCGAGGGGGCAGTCAACATGTTCGAGGCGAAGGTCGAGAAGCCGAAGTTCTTGAGCGTTAAGGTGAGGTAGGCTTGGACGGGCGTTGCCGGGATGTAGGCGATGAGCCCGATGAAGTACAGGCCCCAGACCGACTTGTCGGACCAAGCATCCTTGACGTCTTGGAAGGTGGCAGGTTCTCGGAGGGCCGTGAGACCTTTCGCGGGGTCATCTCGTAGGATACGCTATAACCATCAGTATCTGCGCAGCTGTATCGAATGCAGGCCGACTCACGTTGATCATAATAACTTCTTCTCTCTCCGTATACCAAGGCTTTGGGCAGAGGATGGACTTGGTAGCGGTCGGGGATCCTGGGAGGAAGAGGAGAGACACAATACCGATCGTCACGGTCAGGAGTCCCTCGAGCAGAAACAGCCAGAACCATCCCGGATGGCCGCCCACTCCTCGCATCTCGAGGATACCGGCAGCGAGAATGGCGGAGATAACCCCTATTCATTGGGTTAGTGGCATCTCGCGCAATCAGACGGCAACCGTGGGATTGGTGCTTACGGGCAACATTCAGAGTGGACCAAAATGCAGCAAGGCGGACAGACAGCTCCCGACTCGTATAGAAATAAGTTGCCATCAGAATGGCACCCGGGATGAAGCCGCCTTCGCACATGCCGATGAATGCGCGTGTGACATAGAAGGATGCCTTGTTGGTGATGAAGGCTTGTGCCCAAGAGACGGTACCCCAGAGGATCATCATGGTAGGAAGCACGTATTTGAAACCGTACCCTGCTCGAATTAGTCTGGGTTCGAAATTGGTGTGGTATAACGTACGTTTTGTCAGGAACTGGACGGGGAACTCGGCAGCCATGAAGCAGACCAACTGAATTGTAGTGCCCTAGTAAATGTGAGCACATCTGCAATATTGGATACTAGCACACAAGACTGACATTGTTGTAATCATCACTTGTGAGCTTCAAGTCCGCCAGGAAAGTATCCGCCAATGCGTTGGACAGATTGCCACGATCGAGTTGAAGACCGAAGAACTGGACCAGTGTCAGCACAAATCATACGAGGTATGCGCTGGGTGGGGGATCTGACCATGACACAGAGCCATGAGAGAAGCATCAGGTCAGTCTTCCGCACAGCTTTTCGCTCCTCCTCGGGCGTCCAGGTGACATACGGATCCCACCGGTGACCGCCTTCGTAGCTCTGATGAGGTCGGATGGCATGATGAAGGTTCTCCCGGCCCGCTTCAACCTGTGACTTGCTCGGAATCGACTCGGTGTCGACCTTCGGCCGGTTTTCGATATCGTCGGTTCCCATGATGCCGGGGTGATAATACCACGGTTCGTTATTCGATCCCTGAGTCGAACCGCTTGGTTGAGATGGCGATGCTGATTGCTCCGAGTCAGCGATTGAAGACCGAGGCTCAGTAACCAACGGGAACCCCCCAAGTTATACCATTGCGCTGGGGGGTCTAGACCTGATGCGGATTGCGCGCCGCGGCATAAGGAAGAACGCGTTGGTTGTTGGATATATTCCAGGGGTGTCATGACGTTAACCCAAACAAATCACACCTCAGCTTCGAGAGGCAAGGGCTAGCGGCTTGTCCCACTGGTACATCCATGGCTGTCAAGTATCCAAGACACGAAAACCATGCCTCACGGCTCTCTGGGCAAATCATATGCCTTCCCAAACAGGATGTCCCATGATCCGCTAGCGTGATTGGGTATAAAGCGATGGGTCTACCCCGAGATTGCGGGGTTCCCGTCCACGGAGAAATCCTCGGAGACATGGATTATCTCGGAAGCAACGATCACGACATCATGGAGCCGGATGTCGTTCGATGCAGCCCAGGCCCATGGAGTTAAATAGGTCAGCACGGCTCCTTGCTTGCCCTCGCCCAAGACACTGAAGTAGACGAGCAACTAGCCCAAAGCGGAACGCCTCATTGATCCCATTTTATGTTGCAAGATCAGGGGTACGATTTCATCATCTGAACTCATACCGAAGAAGCACCGCTATCAATACCCAAATATGCCTTCCGTTAGCATCGACCCGGTTGATTGCAACCTCTTCGGAGGACACCCTGTAAGAATCTGACCGGTAACTGTGTCGAGGGCCAAGACTAATGGAATTTGCAAGGAGTCTCGAACCCGTATGCAAAAACCGCTTGTCTACTCTGGAACCCTAGACGAGTTCGAGCAGAATGATCTCACGCCTGTGATTGGCCGCGAGTTCTACGGCCTGCAGATTCGCGATCTACTAAAATGGGACGACCAGCACATGAAAGACCTCGCCGCAACCAGTAAGCGCGCCTGCCAGGTTTCGCAGAGCCTCACGCTAATACAATGAAGTCTCTCAGCGGGGCGTCGTTTTTCTGAGAAACCAGGATGTAACCCCAATTGAGATGAAGGATTTCATCGTGCGTCTTTCGACTTTGGCCGGATGTCCTGAATCTTCTAGCCTCCATGTTCATCCTCTGACTGAGGAGGGCAGTGAGCTGGGAGACCAGATCAGCGTCATCTCGAGCGAAAAGCAGAAGAAAGGTGGCGGCTTGACTCATCAACTCAGTGACGTGAGCCGCTTCGCCAGCGCGGGCTGGCACTCAGACATTACCTTTGAAAAGGTCCCCTCAGACTATGCCATGCTCAAAATCCACACTCTTCCAAAGACAGGGGGTGATACGGCAAGTATATTCCGCGATGAGAATATACTCAGATCACATAGCTAACCTCACTACCAGATGTGGGCTTCGGGTTATGAAATATACGACCGTCTTTCCGCCCCGATGAAGACATTCCTTGAAGGCCTCACAGCCACACACGACGCGACCTTCTTCAACGACGAGGCCGAGCGACTCGGCAATCCCCTTCGAAAGGGCATCCGCGGCTCCCCGTTGAACCAGGGTGGAGAGTTGCGCACTCAGCACCCGGTGGTCCGTACAAACCCAGTAACTGGCTGGAAGTCAGTGTACGTCAACAAAGGCTTCACCAAGAGAATCAACGGCGTCTCCAAGGATGAGTCCGACATGCTGCTCAGCTACCTATTCAACCTCGTCACACAAAACCATGATGCCCAGGTGAGGTTCAAATGGAATCAGAATGACTGTGCCATATGGGATAACAGATCGACCTTCCATTGCGCAACTTATGACTATGACGCAGCAAGAGCTGGTGACCGCGTTTGCTCATTGGGCGAAGCCCCATATCTGGATCTTGACAGCAAGAGCCGCAGAGAAGCCTTGGGCGCCTGAATGGCTTGGCCTGACTGCATGCCCGTGACTCCATAGCTAACATAGTTGCATATACGCTATACCTCTGCGTGCATTTCTGCATTGTACACCCATAGAAGTGTCAATAAGGCCTAACTTAAGGGCCAAATTTGCTGACCAAGCTGCATCGTACAGTAGGCTGTGCAAACCTAGTCCATATCAATCAAATCAAGGTTGTTCATCAGTCGTCAGTTCATTAGGTCGTGGGAGTACTCCATAGGCGACGGACCTGATTGAAGCCAACTTTCCTTGGCCTGAAGCCCCTTCGCATGTTTGAGACGAGAGTTGGTCAAGTTAGATCAATGGTTATCCGCTGTCGCTTGCTTGCACGCTCGACGAGACCGCGAGTTACCTTCTCCGGTCTTTCCGTTCCACACGCATCGCAGCAAAGGTAGTTCAAGGGGTTTTCCAGAGTGCAGACTTCGCAAGCCCAAGAAGTTGGTTCTGGAGCGAAGTAAGATGGGATTGCTGGCGGCCGAGACTGGTCCGTCAGCTGTTGCGTCGGCGCCCCCGTGTTGCCATCCGAAGGTATCGTGCCTCCACCATTCCCAGTAGGGTTGTCGGCAGACGGTGGCACGTACGAAGCGCCATATTTGGATTTCTCATCTTCTTGAACAAGCTCCCACAAGGCTTGGGCTATGGCGGCGTCGTTTGCGGCGTCTTCCTCTGCTTGGGTACGGAAACCGTTGTTCGTGGCCGTTGCTGCAATCTCGCGGACCTCGTCCTCTTTAAGGGTTTCACTAGCACAACCTTTGAGAGTTTTGGTTCGACGCTCGGCCGTATCAGCAATGACCCTGCGGATATCTTCGCCGGGTCCGACAGCTCGCCCACCTAACCGCCGACCCGAACCTGAGGAGAGAACGCGGCGCTGTTCGGCGGCGGCGCGAGCCAGACGACGGGCCTCTTGCATGGGCACACTCCTGCCGCCTAGCCGCTTGCCATCTGACAAAAAACCTTCTCCGGTGTACCCCTTCATAGCAAGCGACTCGTGCTCATCGCGTAGCTGGTCCCATAGTGCATGGAATTTGCCGTCATGTGGCCCATGTACATTGTGGGCAAGCTCGTGGAGCATCGTGTCAAGAACTTGCTCGAAGGGCAAAAACTGGTTCTGGTCGCCCGGGTACCGCAGTCTAAGGCATATTTTGTAGCCGCGGCCCTCATTCAGACCTGGGTCATATTAGCACCTCCAAGTCGCGTTTTCCAGGAATCACTAATCTGTCTCTGCGAACCTAGTAAGTTTTGCTGGTTCGGATAGAACTCTGCAAGAGTTTTGACCTTCCAGCGGCGATTTCTCATGATAGGTTTGACGAGAGACGCAATCTTCTTGAGTGATTGGAGTGCTTCATTCGCCCGAGGAAGTTTCGCAAGATGCGAGAACGACAAGATGAGCGGATCGACTTCCGGCATGATGACGAACTAGTAGCCAACGGAGCCTGTTGCTGGATGCAAGTGAATACGGGCAAACACCGGTGTCCAGACCGGAGAGAAGTTAGAGCACAAATGGTGCTGTTGGTGTTGCGTTAAATACCTAGCCACCGACATCAACTGAACAAGAGAGAATCAAGTTCCACACAGAGAAATGAAGAAAACTCAGTCAGACTGGTTGAGAACGACAAGACCATCACATTGTTGCGCAAGCTCTTTGTTTTGTGAATGAAGGAGATGCACAACCGACAACTCAGGCTTCGAAGTTGCAAGAAGCCTGGTTTTAGATACCGTTGACGCCTACACATTGGATGACAAGGTACGCGTAACAAGGGCTGCCTACCAATCGCCCATCGAAGGCTGTCGTGGCAAAGCTAAATTTTTAGCACCAAGGCACTTTCAGGCCACTGTCCTTGGGCACTGTTGGAGAACCATGAACGTCGAAGCCAACTGGCTGGTCAATCTTTAGGTGCCCAGGTAAGCCTTCAAGTTTCTAAGACAATACAGTGGAATTCTTTGTACCCATAAGACCTCATCATATGCCACTACACAGTCGCTTTTCGCGCCCTTATCGATATGTTCTTCAGGTTTGATCTGCTTTTTCTTCTTCTCAATTCAAAATAGCGTCATTCGAATAGTTAGATATACATAGTATATACCTAGTCCACTATTGCAGTGTGAATAATGACCTCGACTTGCAAGTGTACAGATTATTGATAACGACACAAATGCTACAGGGGCCTTGCACCGTTAATGAGGTCAGTGCCCCGCCCCCGCCATCAACGGGAGCCAACTCTTAATTGATGCTCATCTTCAACTTCGCATGGGCGACTATGTGCCACTAGAAGCCCATCACTTTCGGATCAGCTATGACAATTGGAGGTCGGAGATGGAAAATTTCGTGTCATCTGCTAACTTCGAGAAATACTATTAAGAGCTTGCCCTGATGTCCTTGTTCCATAACCGTGTTAAGGATCTGACCATCACCACGCAGACGCGAGAGCTACCATGAAGGGAACCTCTTGTCAAGGTTGTGCTGAAGATAGATTGTGGGACTTGAGTCGACAGATAGCTTTCAAACACTATTAAGCTAATAACTCGACATCGAACAGAGGAAGAGGGATACATTTATCCTAAACCGAGCCACCGGCCATATACGCCTGGTAGGCTTCCTTTATCCGGCCCAAGGCAATCTCCAGTCTCTCCGGCTCCACAGCAAACGAGACACGCATCCAGCCCTTGTACTCTTGGGGCATTCCGTCGTCCGTAGCCGAGAAGAACAGGATGCCGCGCTTCTGGTAGAAGGCCACGGCGGCCTTCTCGTCGGCCCGCGTCTGGCTACGGGGCGCCAGCCGAGCCAGCACGAACGTCGCCGCCTCGCACGGGAGATACTCGATAGCGTTGTCCTCGAAGAGCGCCCGCACCCGGTCGTACGCCACCGCGAGCCGCGACGCGTTCCGGTGTAACAGGTCGGGCAACTGCGGGGAGGTGAGGAGCGCCCGCGCGAACAAGATGGAGAGGTTCGAGACGCTAGTGTGTGCCACGAGTGCGATCGAGTCCCGTACGTCCTTGTTGCGCGTCACGACAGTTCCCTGAGTCTAGTCAGTGTCCATCTGTACTTCTGTGTCTACTTAATTGCTGAGAAAAGCAAGCGAAGGAAACGGAGGCGCAAACGTCGATTGGTCAAAAACTTACAATTCGCGCTCCCGTCGCGCCTAGGTCCTTACTCATGCTCCAGATTACGTGGACCCGGCCAGGATCGCATCCGTGGGCGGCAGGGTCGACGGCGAGGGCCGAAGAGAATTTGCGCGGTTGGCGCAGGTCCTTGCACCCATGCTCACTAAGTGCGAAGACCTCGTCCGAGATTAGATGGAGGTCATGGCGCTGGCAGAACTGCATCAGGTCAATCAGGTTCTGGCGGGTGTAGCAGCAGCCCAGCGGGTTGTGCGGGTTGGTCAGGACCACGGCCCGGACGGGGACGCTGGCCTCCCGCAAGCCACGCTCCAGCGTCGGGATCATGCTGGCGCCGAAGACGTCATCGAGGCTGCTGACGCCCACGGGGATCGGCACGGCGCTCGTGTGCAAGCTGAGGAAGACCTCGTAGGCACCTGGTCCTGGTATTCAGTAAGGTTGCCGAGCAAGGAGTTGGGTGGCGCTCTGACCTGCATGATATGGACAAGGGATGAGAATGCCTTCTCCCGGATCGCAAAGACTCCACGCCAGGCCGTCAAGCGCACCAGCCGCTCCTGACGTCAAGACAATATTCGCATTGTCCACCGGCTTGAAAGGGGCGAAATACTCATTGAAGAGAGACGCGAGAGCTCCAAGGAGTCTTGCCTCTCCCCAGAACCCGTGCGGCCAGTTGAGGTCCTAGCAGTATGCATCAGTGCCATTGTCCTCCCAGTGGGTAGGGGACTTTGATTCACCTTGTCTGTGGCCTTTGTTGCGACCGCTTCCCGGAAGATGTCGAGGACGTCATCTCGAAGGATGTAGTTTTCGGCAAATGAAAGATCGATCCAGCTGCTATCGTCTACCACCTCGGTAAGCGAGACAGGGAGGTGGCCAATGAAGGCACCCACATTCAGAGCCCCTCTTCTAGACAGGGCGGCCATGGTGAGGTTACGGAGGCCGAACAGGTGTGATGGGTGAGATGGGATGCGCTAACGAGGGTACGGAAACGGGACGGGGGTTCTCGAGGTGTAGGGTCGCAGATGAGAGCAATACCACAGCCAGCAAGATTTATATCCATGATTCCAAGACGAAAATAGAAATATGACATCGAGGGTTGGGATCAACTGATTCGGAGTTGGAAGTCCTCATCCGGTAAGCTACGACGAGTTATCTGTTTCCCGAATTGGGGGCCAGCGGCTCGGTCTGCCTTCCCCATCTTCTTTCCAGCTCCGGGAGGTTGGTCTGACATACATATGCAGTGTGACTCCGGGCTGAGGCCGACACGAATCCACAATGACCCAAGGCAGACACCCAAGGCAGACACTTCGGTGGATAAGACATAATCAAGGCGGCAAGACTCCTGCATCAAGAGACAGACACATTAACGTTATGTATATAGGGATATAACCCGCGGCACAGGGGCCTAGGTAGGCAGATCGACTATAGGGTGACGTGCGCATCTATTTGAATGACAACATCTCGTCACAGCCACTAAGAAGCTTTTTCCATATACATCCATATACACTAGGTGACCAATTATCACAATGCTCAGAGGACAGCATTCTTCCCTTGCGGGCAAGCCGTGGCACTCCCACCTCCCGGATGCCGTCCTACCATACCTCCAGCTGATGCGGCTGGACCGTCCCAACGGGTACTGGTACTTCTGGTTCCCGCACGCCTTCGGGACGCTGTGGGCCGCAACCCAACAGCGCTCGCCGCCGCAGGACCTGGTACGCGCCAACCTGGTGCTGCTCTGGGGCGTGCTGGTGATGCGCGGGGCGACGTGCACGTGGAACGACACGGCCGACGTCGAGTTCGACCGGCAGGTGTCACGGTGCCGCAACCGCCCACTGGCGCGCGGCGCCGTCTCGGTCGTGCAGGCTCACCTCTTCACCGCGGCGCAGACCCTCGTGTCGGTCGCGACGCTCGCGCTGCTGCCCCCGCTCTGCGCCGTCTACGCCGTCCCCGCCGTCGTCGGCTGGTTCGCCTACCCCCTCGCCAAGCGCGTCACCTACTACCCCCAGGTCGTCCTCGGCTTCCCCATGGCTTGGGGCATCTACATGGGCGCGGCTTCCATGGGCGCCGACCCGCTGCGCCTGGCGCCCCTGCTGGAAGCCCTGGCTACTGCCGCCGCTGCTGTGGCCGATCCTCATCATACCGCCGCTGCATCGATGCCGTGGTGGCAGCCGACCCTGGCCTCCTTGGCCGAAATCCGGGTTGATTGGCCCCTCGCCGTCTTCTACGTCGCCAACGTGATCTGGACGCTGCTGTACGAGCTCGTGTACTCGCACCAGGACGCAGCCGAGGACGCCGCAGCCGGCGTCAAGAACCTGGTCCTGCTGTACGCGGTCTCACGTCCCGAGAAAGAGGCCACCAACAGCCCAAAGCCGGTGGCGCCGCGCTTTGGCACCATGCCTCTGCTGTGCCGGCTCGCCGTGGCACAGATGCTTCTACTGGCCGCGAGCGGCGCCATGGCCGGTTTCGGGCTCGGTTACAACGCCGCCGCGGTGGCGGGAACCGCGGCCGCCCTGGCGACCATGCTGAGCCGCGTGCATCTGGAGGAGCCCGAGTCCTGCGCTTGGTGGTTCAAGGTTGGGAACATCCGATATGCGGGAGGTGCCATGGTAGTGGGTCTGGCAGCTGAGTATGTAAGCCGACTCTTGCTCGAGTAGGCGGGAAACACGGCTGAACTGCTATCTGGGTCTGGCTTTATAGAGAAGATTTTGACGTATTTTGTATTTAAGCACCTAATACACCCTTGTTCTCGAATTTAAGCTCGATACTCTTCAAATCCTTAGCAAATACCTTTTAAGCAACCTCCCGGCCATGTACAGGCAACATGGAATCCTCACTGGCATCGGTCATCCGGGAACTTGGGTGCTGGTCACGCCCCATCTCCGGCTGCTCGCGACTAGGGCCGTCATTGGCCAGCTTGTCTGATTTCCGGACATCCGACAACTGGTACGACTGAGACCTTGCTGACCTGAGCTTCGACCTGGATGAGCCGACTGTCTCCCTGATGAACCTGGCAGCAGGGGCCCAGAGCGGGTTAAGCGCGGGGACGCTCCCGACCATAATTGCGATGTTTCGCTCCATGCCAGACCACGTGAGGCCGAGCACGGTGCTGTACGACGCATCAGGCAGCAAGCCAGGCGGTGGGTGCAGTTGCGTGCCTGTCTCCACCGTGCGTATAACAGCGAAAACCCCGGTGCTATTTGGTGAAAAGTTAGTCATCACCGACCTGGGGAAAATTCTTTGAAGAAGAGTAAGAGGGAAGGAAAGAAATAAAGAAAAGTAGATGGCTCACACTACACCGAGAGCCATCAGGCCAAGCACGAGAGCCTTTCTCTTTCTCTCAATTTGCAGCTTGCTCAAGAAGAACACGGGGTAAACTGCCAGAAAGAAGTCCGAGAAAGCAGAAAAGGCTGACAGCACCGTCACACCAAGTCAGTATCCGACTATTATAACGGCGTTCTCTTAGTAGATGCGTATTTGGGTGGACAACGTACCTCCTTGAAGGATAAAGAAAGCAAGCTTCTTGTCGATGGACCAGCACGACCCCGGCAGCATGGGATCCCAAGTCTTAGCAATGGGATTGCAGGCGGTGTAGAAGGTGACGACGACGACGGTGTTGACGGCGAGGGTCAGGATCGCGGTGGTCCACAGCAGGGCGCGGTGGACTTTGTTGGCCGAGCCCTGGAGCACGCGCATGTACGAGGCGACAATGGACAGCTTCGCGAAGCTGATGGCCTCGACGCAGAAGACCTGGGCCAGGATGCTGTAGTACTGCTGGTCTATCCTGTGCTGGGGGCTAAGATAGAAGTAATGGCGGCCCAAGCCATGGTCTGTCGCGACAAAGTCGATGATGGTGGCGGCGAGCGCCTGGGCCTGCGATGGGAGAGGACGGGCATGAGAGAGGGCTCGTCGAAGACACACAAGATCGTCAAAAGGGAACCAGCCACATACCAGCGCAAACACCATCAGATAGTCATCCCACCCTCTCTGTGAGTACCTCCAGCGCGCGAAGCATCGCAGCGCGACGATGATGGCGGCGGCCAGGAACGTCACGGTGGTGCCCACCTCCAGCTTCCAGCCAATATGGACGTCTCCGCCGGGAGGTGGTTGAGGCTTGGTCGGTGCCGACATGCTCTGCCCTGGGTAGAGGGTAAACGTGTTGGTACGAGGAAAAGTTGGGCACTAGGTAATGGGCTGGACAATGCTGGCGACTGTACGCACGCACAGGCAGGACGATATAATGGCTTACTTTTTCCTCCACGTTTGCTCGAGAAATATTTGGCGCCGGCCGCCTGTTACACCTCTCAGTCTACTATTAAGCATCTAGAGACAGTTCACTATTGCCTGGATCAAAAGTACTGAGATATTTTTAGCACCCAATAACATCACTTACACGGTGTTGCTTACCAACACCGGGGGAATACACCGGAGGAATACACCGGATGGGGCATCTGCACACCCACCCACAGCCAAGACCAGATCGACGGAGCCAATACCAGTCAAGCCCTGGAAGGGAAAGCTTGGTTGAGCCAAGTTGAGGCGGCACGGTTCTAGGCAAACAACACCGAACGGACATGCGGCCGAGGTTACCTACTTCACATGAGCCAGGGTACCATACCACCCCTTCCTTACAGGATGGATATACGAGGCATCGGCGATGTAACCCATTTATGGGCGGAGCAATAGCGATCCCGCTTACGTGAGATGTGCTACGATCATGCATAATCAGCATCGACCCAGATTTCTCGTCCTGCGGGAAATGCACTAGATACACCAACTTCCAACACGCATGTGGCCGTGGAGAACTGGTGTATTTTTGCCCTCCGCTGGAAGCGGACGCTGTGCTAACTAAATCTAGACTATAGTCCCCGCGTGGAAGCCGTTGCAGCTTTTCCCGTCACCGCGCTTGCCGCATTAAGCCGAGCCCTCCACCTTCTTGACCAGCTCCTCGAGCTCCTTGGCGACGAACGGCGGGTTATCCTTCTGGACGAAGTGTCCGGTACCGGGGGCGATCAGTGGCCCTTTGGCCCGGTCTGGGTCGGTGAGAAGGCAGAGACCCTCGTTGTACTTCTGCCACATACTATTTGCGTGCCGGGGTCAGTGGGCGCTTATGCGCGTAAGAAATCAGGCGCTCACTCACGGCTGGGTGTACATGGCAGCCATGCCAATAGGGATCTTCATCATGGCCCACTCTTCCTTGGAGAATTGCTCAAGCTCATGGCCGACGACGGTAATCCAAGGGCCCTTGTCCGAGTATGTCTTGGATCCCTTCAGCTTGGGCTTGGATGGGTCAGGAAGCATGTTCTTGATCTCCCGTCGGTCAAAGCCCTCCGGGTTCTTCGCTGCGGGTGAGAAGATGGTAGTCATCTTGGTGTAGGCGGCTTCGTACACATCACGCGCAGTGCCGAGAGGAACCATGGTCTCCAGGTTGAAGGACGGGTCCTTCGGGTTCGGCCAGATGCTCTCATAGTCAGTGTTGCCCGGGTTGGAGTCCAGGAAGAGGATTCCTTCCACGACAGTAGGGTATCTAGCTCGAATACATAAGCAATTAGCCATAGCGAGTTGAACCAGCAAAGTGTTGGATCAGTACCTATCAGCATATCGTCGTGCGACGTGCGCACCGATACTGTTGTTCACGAAGATAATGCGCGAGTTACGATCCCGAGATAGAATCTGAATCAGCTCGTGGAGGTCGTCGGTGACATCATCCAGCGTGTGGGCGTAGCCGGGATCCTTGGTTGGCCAGGTCTCTCGAGGATCTCGGGCCGAAGCGCCCTGGCCATAGCGGTCGTAGGTAAGCAGCCATGGCTTTGGGGAAACGCTCGACTGCCGGAAGAGCTCGATGGTCGGTTTCCAAACGCCCTGTGCGAGACCGAGGCCGTTCAGGAAGACGACAAGCAGATTGCTTGCATCGTCTCCTGGGATCAGCTCATAGGCCAAAGTGGCGTCTGGCTTGGAGGGGAGAGCGACAGTGGAAGTCATGTTGAAATGGAGTCAGAAGGATTGCAATTGGTGATGGTACTTTGACTGAGACTGAGCGAGAAGACATGTATGCCAAGGGAACCCGCCTTAAAGTAAGTCAGGAACGAAGAAAGCCTCTCTCAGTTGGTTCTATCATATGTGAGGTCATGGTTGGGAGCGGGACCAAGGCAAGGGATAACTATTTGATGTCAGCAATACATCCTGGTCGCAACCTAGCCGGGGGTCAGATTTCTGGTGAGCCGTGTGCGCCTTCAGAACTCCCGATTGTCCCGGTAGCCAATGCCAGGCAGATTCTACCAACTCACGGATGTTGCATCGGCGCATTCGCGCTGCGTGTCAGATTGTGTGGCAACACGGTCTAAGGCTACCATTGACGAGACGCGGGTGGATGCAGCTCGTGAGATATTACGCCCCGCGCCACCACCAAAAATTGCCCAATCATATCATACATCACATTATTATATGACTGCAGCAGGCTGCAGTTTTCGATATTCGGAGCTCTTGCTACTTTTTCGGTGACGTTTGTGACGGAAGGTAAAGCGTCGCATCCAGTGATGACTGCAGCTGGAGGGGCAGTTGGGGGCCATGCATGCTTCGTCATCGCCTTCCCGGTTCAAGACATGCTAGGCTGTGTGGGACTATCGTAGATGTGACCAACACGGCATCGCTACATTCTCCAATATAGGCAATAGGTGTTGGGGGCTAAACACTACTGATGTAATGGATTGACTGGCTGCCTTCATCGTCGGCCGCTTGGTGATCCGCCAACGTACGATATAGTTACGGCATAGAAACATATACCCATCAGTATTGTCGTTGCAGCACCCATCTACTCCATCCCGTTGACAATGACGAGAGAAGTTACCAACCCGCAGGCAGAGTGGCAGACGCCGCCGCCTCAGTGCGGACGACGCCTGCCACCCGTGCTTCTAGATGAGATTGCGGCCCAGGACCCAGAGCGCGTGCTCTACTCCGTCGCCAAGACGGACAAGATGCGCGACGGCTTCCAGGACATCACCTACAAGACCGTCGCCAACGCGGTGAATCGCGCTGCCCACTGGCTCAAAGAGACATTGGGAACGGAGAAGTCCCGGGTGTTCTGCTATCTGGGGCCCCTTGATCTGCGTTATATGATTCTCGTCATGGCTGCCCCCAAAGCTGGACATACTGTATGTCACCCCTCTCTGCATTGCCGTCAAGCTTCCAGCTAATCACCAAGACCCAAAGGCCTTCTTCACTTCTCATCGGAACAGTCTGGAAGCCCATATCTCCCTGGTCCAACGAGCAGGCTGTTCCGCTCTGCTCGTGCCAAGAGAGCCCCCGCCCATGGCTCGTCACATCCTGAGCGGCTGGGCGATGGACAGTGTCATCACCCCAGATCTGGACTACTTTCTCGATCAACAGCCGGTTGAGATCGTCCCGTTCACGAAGTCGTTCGATGAGGTCAGGGATAAGCCATTTTGCATCCTGCACACGTCTGGGTCGACCGGCATCCCCAAGCCTGTGCCTGTCACCTACGGCTCGTACGGCGGCATGGACGCCCAGCTCCTGATCCCGTCCCTGGGCCACAAGCCCACCTTCCTGAGCTTCGCGCAGGGGAAGCGCATCTTCTTCGCGCTGCCCGTGTTCCACGCCGCCAGCCTCAATTGGACGGTGGGCATCGCCCTGTTCGCGGGCGTAACCTGCGTCCTGCCCCCGCCGGCGCCGCTGACGGCCGGCCTGGCGAGCGACATCTTCGAGCACTCGGGGTGCAGTGGCGCCGTCATGGCGCCCTCGCTCGTTGTCGACTGCTACAACAACGACGCGTACTGCGTGCGCATGCTGCAGAGCCTGCGCTTCATTGTTTACGGCGGCGGCATGCTGCCCGAGGAGATCGGCGACGTCCTCTGCCGCCGCATCCGGCTGCTGACGCTGATGGGGTCCTGCGAGACAGCGCTGCTTCCCCACCAGCTGCTCGAGGACCCGCGCGACTGGGAGTACATCTCGCTGAGTCCCTGTCTCGGCGCCGTCTTCCGGGACGACCGCGACAGGCTCGGCAACCTGACCATCGTGCGCGAGGACAAGTACGCCCTGCAGCAAGGCGTCTTCTCCACCTTCCCCGACAAGCAAGAGCACGCCATGGGCGACCTCTTCGAGCCGCACCCCGTCAAGCCTGGGCTGTGGCGGTTCCGCGCCCGGGCAGACGATATCATCTCCTTCACCACGGCCGAGAAGCTGAACCCCTCCACGATGGAGAGCACCATCCAGGCTCACCCGCTCGTGCGGTCCGCCGTCATCGGCGGCCAGGGCCAGTTCCAGGCGTCCCTCCTCCTGGAACCCCGCGTGTACCCGCAGGGCCCGGAGGCGGAGCAGGCCTTTATCGACCAGGTCTGGCCGAGCGTCGCCCAGGCGAACCGGGACTGTCCCGCCCACGGCCGCATCATGAAGGGCTTCGTGATCCTCACCGACCCCGCGAAGCCCCTGCCGCACGCGAGCAAGGGCACGGTGCAGCGCCATGCCGTGTTCAAGCTGTACGAGGCCGAGTTCAAAGCCCTGTACGAGCGCATGTCGCGATTCGACCCGGCCAAATCATGGGAAACCAAGGGCGGCGAGCCCCAGGCATCTGACGAGATGAGCCGCATGATCGAGGCCATCGTCGAGCGCAAAGTTTCGACAGCCCTGGATCGCTTCGCAGCGGCACTGCAGGCTGCCGCTGACCAGCTCCGCTCGACAACTGTTTCTTCGGCCCTTGATACTATTACGCAACAGGTACAACAGTCGAATGGTTCCATGAATGGCGCGAATGGCAATGCAAACAGTGCAGCCACTAGACGGCTGCGTCGGATCATCTACGACACGCTAGCCGAGAACCTAGACATTGCCAATCTCGAGGATGACACCAATCTCTTCGAGTTCGGGCTGGACAGCCTGCAGGTTGTGTCGCTTCTTACCGTGATCAACGCTTTTATTATCAAGTCCGAGCAGCGTGCGGATCTCATAGAAAGGGAGGCTATCTACTCGAACCCGACCGTTACGCAACTAATTGCGTCAGTTATTGTATAAATACTTATTATTTTTAATTAATAAGCTATCTACGCTAGTACTAGGGTCGGTGACGACCTGGGAATTCTCGGTGTTGTATGTCGTCTTTTAACTTTTTGGCTGCCCTACATGAGATATTCGGTCACGGCATCAACAGAGACGATGTGAGCAATTGCCTTGGTTACCGTCCAAGCTCGGGTCGTCGGTAGTTCCAAGTAGAAGGAAAGAATACCTAAGTTTCGTCGGAGACTGCCGTTCGGTCTCCGGTATCTGGCGTGCGAGTTGGACGTTATTGACCTGTTTACTGTTGCAGTGGTTCAGTTTCTCTTTTCTTCCAATTCAATTCTAAAGCCTCCAAGCTCAATTTTGTCCTTGACCACCGTTGTCTCGATCTGAATCGTCGTCTGAACCGAAACCCCCCACTAGTCATGTCATTGCCGGGTACTCCGGAAGCTGTGGTTCAAGGTGCTTCCGTCCGCCGCGTTGTCGATCCACGATATAATTGGTGAGCTGTTCTATCAAGCACTATTTGATGAGAACTACGATCCGATACTTGATCTGAGGCTCGCTTCGTCCGATCCCGACTCCGCGATCTTGTCCAGTGTCTTGTCGTACCGTAGGCCAGTACGCGCCTGCCTGGATACGTACGATGTAGTTTTCTTCTCCAGAGGCATCATTACTGAGTATTATTCATTATCCTGCCGATTCGCCACGTTCGAGTAATTCATCCCGGCATTCCTTTGACTACTGTTCCAACTCAAGGTCCTCCAGATCCCACTCCTCGGAGGGCCAGAAACGCGGTACTTCTCGAATATCCCGACATTTCTGTCCCCAGGCCGTAACCGGCGGCATCAATTGCGCTGGTGCCACGACTCCTTCGCCTGCGGGCCCGTCGCCGATGCTTCTTCGTCCTCTGGAGCGACACCACACGAATGTGGCCAGAGGCGAAACTCGCAGATGATTGTCCGACCCTGGAAGACTTGCTGGCTTTCCTCTAGCTTCCCAAACTTGTTCTCCACCCAGTGGTCTTCCGCAAACACCCAGAACCACACGGTCAAATATTGCCAGCGGAAACGGTGCTTTGATTTGATAGACTCAGTGCCGCGAGGGAGAGAGTGGCCAAACACATCTTTCATGCTATTGTACCACATCTGCTTCATTGAATCATCTTTCTGCGGTACTAGGAAGGCAGCGAAGGTCACACGGCACCCCATGGCCGCCTTCGGGGTCTGGTGGATATGTTCAAAGGTAAGAAATCGTAACGTCGACGATTAAGCGCTGTCCAAGGTCAGATATCTCAGGGCTGAGCCAACACTCGAGACAATCTTGCAATATACCGTCGTTCTCGGGCAGGTTTTGCAAGAAATCGGCGCAGGCAGCAGAGGACTTGGAATTTCTTCAAGTCATCCAGCGTTCGCCAGACTACGTTTACGAAAGGCCAGTCAGAAAACATGCAATTCTTTCCCGATTCGGATGAAACTCACCAGTCATGTACGCTGTCTGCGCAGGATTTTCCACCCTTCTTCCCAGCGATGCCCTCGAAACACCTTCAACGTCCGCAAGGGGGCCGACATGCACATCCGTATGGGTTACTGGCCATGTTGGCCACTCCTGCTCAAGTGGTAGGTGGAGTCGTGTCCAGGTAACTACCCCTTTCCCCTACTTCTCTGCCGTCTGCTTCGTACGAGCCATAATAGAAGGGCACTAAGCAGATAGGAGGATGACATATTGTTCAATCGACAATGAAGATAATCCAACATCAAGTGGGTACGTAAACGATCTTATATAGAGATCGTACCCCGCATCGAATTTGAAAGGGATGTACCTAGTCGTTTGCTTCGGGAGGCAGTTCGAGCAGTCAACAACATAGGTAGATTGCATATTCTTGTTTTTGGCGATCACCAGTTCACAAGGTACGATGTCTGTTCGTACAACAAACTATATTAGGCTGATCTTACATATTCCGTGGGACGCAGCGGTCGCCTCCAGATATTCTTCGTTTTCCGAGCGACTAGGTATGCCAAACCTCTTGAATCTTCTCCAAGGCACCAAACGGTAAGGAAACCACCATGGAGCTGGCATTCATCTGGTATCGCCAATTACGGAAGAGGGCTCGGCTTCAATTCAATTCCGTTGATGGCCTTGCGGTCTCTGCGTACATGGAAGAAGCCTGCCTTGTCGGCAGCGATTCGAGACTCCTAGTGGCAGGGCATGACGATGGCAGGGATTGTGTAACAGAAACCAATCAATGATCTACCATCAGATGCAGCCCCTGTCCTTCGTTTCCAAGCGAAGCACCCTACTGCTAAGTACCCGCCTAACAAGCTTTCCTACAAGGCTGCTTAAGCTTTGTCGATAGATGTCTTGGCCTCGAACCGCCGCCGATAGTCCTCACACATCGATCCCGTCGGTACCGTTGCGATCCTTGATGAGGTCCGGGATGCCGAGGGTTGTTTGAAACGAGTGGTCTTCTTTATATGTATGTATAATGGCTGCCGTCTCTGCCGTGAGAGGCCTTGTGTCTTTTTGCTTGTCTATTCTCTCCTTCTGCATTCTGCGACGACGGGAAACGCCATTCGTCCATTCTTCCTTCGTCTTCGTTCGCCGGTTCGATATCATATCGTGGTCACTGGAAGACTCTTGGTAGCAAGAGCTGGCTCTATACACACTTGACTAATACTCTGACCTTGGCACTTCACTTCTTCACGCTCATTTGCTCGTCCCCATTTCAACGATATAATGATGAAGTCTATCACAATTGCTGCCCTTGCAGCATTCGCTCTTTCTCAGAATGTCGTGGTTACCACTACCACTACCACCGCTCCTCTAACACTGGAAGAAATTCTCCAGATCACGACTCTTGGTGGTATGACCTTTCGAGTTCTTCAACAGCCAAACCAGAAGTATACCGGCATACGAAGAGGATCATTGGCATTGGCAAGGGCTTACTCGAAGTATGGCGTCGCGTTTCCTGATGATCTATTGGCTGCTATAGAGCAGCTCCTGGAGGAGTTGGGTCTCAGTAACAACGGCGCTGGTAACGGTGTTGGAGGTAATGATGATAAAAACTCAACGAGCGGGCAAGGTACGTGAAGAAGGAGCATAATTGCACCACGACCGAAGAAACAATTCTGACAGTTTTTCTAGGCGAAGTTGCTGCTCTACCTGAACTCTTCGATTCGGAATACCTCTGTCCAGTTCAGATTGGCACGCCTCCGCAGACGCTTAACTTGGACTTCGACACGGGTTCTTCGGACCTGTGGGTGTTCTCCTCAGAAACACCCAAGTCGCAAGTCAATGGCCAGGCCATCTATGACATCTCCAAGAGCTCAACGGCCCAGCTCATGACGGGTGCTTCGTGGTCGATTAGCTACGGCGATGGTAGCAGTTCCAGCGGCAATGTGTATACCGACACGGTTACAATTGGAGGCGTGACAGTCCAGAACCAAGCCGTCGAGTCAGCCCGACAAGTCTCGGCTCAGTTCACGCAGAGAGCCAGCACGGATGGATTGCTCGGGCTGGCTTTCAGCAACATCAATACCGTCCGTCCGTCCCAACAAAAGACGTTCTTCGACGGCGCATTGAATGAATTGGCGATGCCAGTCTTCACTGCCAACCTGAAGAAAGGTGAAGGTAAGTTTCACCCGACATCCAACCTGCATCAAAACAAAACAAGCGTACTAATATACGGACCAGCTGGGAACTACAACTTTGGTTTCATCGACCGGAGCGAGTTTACCGGCGATATCTCTTTCGTTCCCGTCAATGCTTCAACTGGCTTTTGGCAGTTTGAGGCTTCAGGCTTTGCCATTGCCGATGAGGCCACTGTGTCTGCGCCGCACGCCGCCATCGCCGACACAGGCACTACTCTGCTTCTGATCCCCGCGGACATTGCCGCGGCCTACTACTCCAAAGTCTCCGGGGCCACCAACAACGCCAGGGCCGGCGGATACACGTTTCCCTGCTCAACGTCCTTGCCGAACTTCACGGCTGTCATCGGGGACTATCGTGGCGTCATCCCTGGCGACTTTATCAAGTACGCCCCTGTCGATGGTAATTCCTTCGAGACTGCCACGACGTGTTTCGGAGGCATCCAACAGGTCCCATCCGGGTTTCCATACGCCATCTATGGCGACATCTTCTTGAAGTCCCAGTTCGTCGTGTTTCACGGTGCCAACCAGCAGGTTGGTTTCGCTGCGAAACCATTGTAATCATGTATAGTAGAAAGTGTTAATATCAAATAAGACGTGTTCCTTAGTCAGTACTGTGTGTCGCCTTCGGGCCTACTTCGATATCTTCGTTCTCAGTGTAATTATTTCTCTACGGCTCCCTCTCGTCTTCACTGTTCGAGGCCCGAGTTCAAACCGTATTCATATAGTTTTGCTCAACCAGGTAATATTTCCGTATAGCCTCAGATGACTCTACATCACCACTATACGACTCACTCTCTGTAAAAGGGGAGGTTGGTAATCTGCTCACAATCGAAAAGTCTATACTGTAGGTTCGATTGTCGGGCCACGGGCCAATACCCCAGGCCCGAAAAGTCTAATTGAACAATACTGAGGGGAAGAAACTTGCTCAGAATATTCGGATAGTCGACCCAGGGGAGTGGAAACTTTAACGTCGACCCCCCAAAACACTAGGCCCGCCCCCCTATTTCAACGCTCACTCAGTATAGTATACTCTGAATTTATATACTGGCCACCATATCGTAACACATGCTTATATAACCATTTTAAAGCCCTTTCAAGCCGCTAGTATAATAATGCATACAGTCATCCCATTCTCCGTAGTATGTCGTCCTCGCACAGAAAATATGCCAGATCAGGACGCAAACGAAGGCCAAGTCCGTGTCTCAACAGTGCAGCTTTCGCCTTGACGTCACAAGAATATAGAACCAATTGAACCGAAATTCTATTTATCTCGCAGCCTCGATTGAGTCAGCAGCGAACACGAAACCATAAGCAGTCTGAACCCAAGTCAACACACGAGACCCGGGTCATCGATATGAACCATGGTAGAGGCCCGAATAATGGTTTTGTTTAATAAAACTCGAAAACTTAAAGTGAAGGGTAAGTCAAGGCAGCAGTAATGAGGGCTCTTTCTGAGGACTATAAATACCTCCCCCCCTCCCAGCTTAATTCGATTCTTCTTCTTTTTTTCCCTCTTCATTAGACAAGTGCTCTCATCTTCAGACCTCAAGACACCAGACACCAGACCTCAGACACTCTTACTTTATACTCTTGCTTCAAGCATCAGTACTCTTTGCTATACCAAGCATTACTCTTTACCACTTTACGCTCAAGCATTGCTTCTGGTTACTCCAGCCTTGCTTCAAGCATTACTTTCTTGCTACCTAAAGCATCGGCTTCTCTCCACTTGCATTTTCTTTGATTACTTCAAGAACTTCAAGATGGCCACCTTTGCTAGCAACGGCAACTTTGCCACTTCTGTCATGAACATTGCGTTCAGTCTGGCTTCTACTTCTCCTGCACACCATGGAACCAAGAACTCCGGTCTGGCTCGTCCCTCTTACTACACAAACACTCTCTTACCACAAGAAGACGAGATCTCTGATGATGACGACTTTGAGGTTGAACTCCGAGATGACTTTGCTATCATCTACAACAAGTGGGAACCTCTTGTCTCAACCAACTCCACAAACAACTCCACAAACACTCCCAAGAGCATTCTCAAAACTGCCAAGGGAACCAAAGACCACGACAAGCCCAAGAAGGCTGTGGTCTGGCACACTGAACTTGCTCACGACATTGTCGATGGAGAGCATGTGCCTCAGACTCAACTGTCAAGGGAAATGTGGTACCCGATGAAGCTGGCTGAAAGTGAAGCTAAGCTAGCACAAGACAGCGAATGGGTCGACGTCTCTGACGATCTGTGAAGCAACAACACCACACCACACACGCTCCAGATACACACTATCCTGTCCTTCAAACAATTACCACCCTGATGGACATGGACTACAATCCAAATCATCATAACACACACACTATCCTGTCCTTCAAACAATTCTCCCTGATGGACATGGACTACACCTGATGGACATGGACTACAATCCAAATCATCATAACACACACACACACTATCCTGTCCTTCAAACAATTCTCCCTGATGGACATGGACTGCATTCCAAATCATCATAACACACACACATCCACATCCACAAACACACACACACTTCAAGTCCTGGTTGCAAACAAACAACTTCTCTGCCTCTCGACTCCAACACACACACACACACACACACACACACACAAACAAACAAACACACACCCTATACTGTTTTTCAAACAATCTCCAATTCACTTCGCCAACCAGGCAAATATACCACAAGTTGTTGATACAACACACACACACACACACATGCTTTGGAGATATAGGGTACAAGGAGCATGAGAGTTTAGAGATTGGGATGTTGGATTATTTGATGAAGGAAATCAGCGATGCAAATGGTCTCAAGGGGTTTGGTGCCGAAGAAGCTTCCTCTTGGGGACAGTCGCTCATACTGTGTGTTTTTTAGTTGTTTATTTTTTCAATGCAATTTGTTCACACAAACCAAACGTATTTGAACTTGTGCCTTCCCTTGTGACATCGTGAAAGTGATTCGTAGCATGCATCTAGTAGGTAGTCGTCAGTGACGCCATGCTCTAAAACCGTAGTACAACTTCGCACAAGTAGTTCCGGAATGCAAGGATGTGCTTGCCGTTTGTTTATTAGGCAGGCATCATATCATATGCCCAATGATAGTTCGTGGTTTGTACTTGTATGTGATGTGCTGCATTGCTGTTTCCTCCGAGTTTGAAATGCTAACAACCTTCGAAGCAACCGCACCGTCTCCACCAGCGTGACTGCCTTCTAACTATACGCGAAAGGCTTACAAACAGCAACCCATGTAAAATCAACAGCATTGAACGCTCTGTCGTCTCACGTTACAAGAGAACCGTCTGGTTTTCTTGATTCAGAACTCGGGGAGGCGTTTCGTTTCCCAGCCATGGACGACGGCTGAGCTGTCAGGACTCTATCGCAACGCGCACCTTTATCGCGACACTACCCACGTCTTACAACTTCCCAATGGTCGACAAGAAGGCCCCGCGTCTTCTCGCACATGCCCGGCTCGACTGTCTCGATCTTGGTATTCGATCACAGATATCGAACTTGTTAAAGATCTAGAGGGGTGTCGCTAGGCAGGTTCCCTCCCGCTCAAACAAGCACCCGTTCTCACAGCTTGCGATGTCGCCTAATATGCAAACTTGGCGACCACACAATTTCGAAGTCCTATTTCGCTCTCGAGAAACACACCTCGAGTTATCTCGCCAATTGGTATGAATTTGGCACTAGGGATGCAGATATGCGAGAGGCCATTGCACTGTCTCTTTTGGGGGGCCTCTTCCGCCAAATGATACCCTGTCCAAATTTGCCCAGACAAGTCGCTTTTCAAGCTACCGCCCTCACTCATCAATCTCACAGAGCAGCCATATATCAGATTTGGAGCCCCAGAGCCAAAGCAAATTGTCCTATCCGCAGGCGAGCCGATGTCTGCTTCGGCATATGAGGCAGCTCATACGTCGTCCCGCCCGTGTGGCTTGGCACCGCTCCAGATTGACCCCTGCCTCTACCCCGACTCCGACCCCTATCGTCCCTCGGAGCCGTCAGGAATTCGCTCGGCCGACGAGCATAAGGCATGTAAGATTCCACATTCCCAATTCACTCTACTAACACCAAGTGATTGGGGGATAGTAGATTGTGTGCGTATTGGCTAGTTACTTGAGGAGGGGTAGCTAGGGAAAGCTAGGGCTTACATGTGGCGGACTCCCCCAACCGACAACATACGATTACGGAAACCTACCACTCTTCAACCGACAGCCATCTCACGCGGCAAACGGCACAGCAACACCAATTTCTTTGGCGAGATACAACCAGTCAGCAACATAATCAAGGACTTTCGATCCCACAGCCTTTTCTCAGATATCTTGCCAAAGAAGTCAGACTTCATTCTCCATCAAAATGAGCTTCCGTGTGGGCTGGAACCCGCGAGACCAACCCGGCTTGACCAAACTGGCGCTCGGCTTCATCGGTGCCGCGTGCATATACCGCGGCGTCGATAGCTACCGCCGCTGGCTGGAGCTGGGACCGGGCGGCGTGCCATACAACGTGACGGGTTGGCTCATGAATATACTCGCACGGCCCTTTGCTCGTTTCGACGTCCGCGTCGTTGCGCCCTACAACATGGAGGACCAAAAGCCTATGTACGGAGACCTGGGCCACGTTTCCTTCTTCAGCAACGGTGATGATGGCCCACCGCTCCCGCCGCCCCGATCCGGTGCGAGGCCAGATGTGCCCTCATACGTCATTCCTCAGCGCCAGGTGACGGAGCAGGCTACTGCGTCCATGTTCGCGAGGCAGGAGGCGTTCGTCGCGGCTGTTGTGGCGGCCAACGCGTCGCTGCTGCGACTTGAGCCGTCGATGCTAGAGGGTCGCACGCACAATGCGCTGTGGCTGGCCGCAGACGACATCAGCGATGATGGTATCCCGCCTATGCTCCGGCGCACCAAGGGGGAGTTCCTGCACCCCCATCGCGAAGGCAGCTCACACGGAATCTTCAGCCTGACGGACGCGGCGCGCCTCATCGAGCTAGGCTGGGCCGAGCGGCACCCACTGACAGGGAGCAAGACCGCCGCCGGAATGCCTTGGTCCTACGTCTTGATCTACGCCCCTCGTGGTGAAGAGGAGTTTGCAGTCTGGAAGAACATCATTATGGCGGCGGTACGTTTCGTTGCGGCAGCATCGAAGCGAGTGGTAGATGTAAAGGCCCCTTGAGACAAGATGGTTCGTGGAAGTCTCAGAAAAGACACCATATTATATCGATGATGAAAGGCAATTGCGAATAGGAATATTCGGCACTATCTTGACCCTGTATGTTGCATTCAGATATATCTGGCTTTTCGTTTCAATGATACACCTCAACGAGGAGCTATGGTCCCATGATACTCTTTCTCAGTTGGATGGTCATTCTCCAATAACTACTCCAACGTAGCATCACTGCCTGGGCTATTCAAAACGCCACCGCCTGGAGCAACATTCGCTGCATTACTTGATCCCTACTACTTTCACCGGGCTACTTTTTTTTCACCTCAGCGCATGACTCACTCCAATATAGAGCTCTACCCATACCCTTCCGGACCTATGCCACGGGCGCCCCGGGAGATAACCCGCCGCCGCCGTCGTCCGGGACACCCGCCGGCGCCAGCTTCTCCAGCACCACCTCGTCGCCCGTGATCTCGAAGTCCCACGTATCGCGCCCGTCCACGTCGAGCGCCAGCGTGTACCGGCCCGGCCACAGCACGAGGTTGCCGTCGCCGTCGCCGCGGGCGAGCGCGCCCAGCGTCAGGGGCAGCGCGACCTCGGCCGCGGCGTCGGGGGCGACGCCGCGCGCGCGCGCGAAGCCCACGAGGCTCTTGTTGGGGCGGGGCGCGGGGCCGTGCTCGCCCCGCGCGAAGACGAGGACGACGTAGTCGGACGTCACGTTCTTGGTGTTGGCGCCGCCGGTGTTGGAGACGGTCACGGACACGGTGGCGAAGGGGGCTAGGTCCGGGTAGTTGCCGGAGCCTGGCGGGCCTGTGGTGTTGAAGTTGATGGCGCTTGTCAGGTCGGCGGTTGAGAAGGTTGAGGGCAGGGCGCTGGGGTTGGAGAAGGTGGCGTTGAAGGTGGTGTAGTGTAGGCCGTGGGCGAAGGGGAAGACGGGGGTGCCGTTGTACCACTTGTAGGTTTGGCTGAGATGGTCTTTGGTCAGTACTGTACATCTGCGGCTTGCTTCAAACGGTATGTGGTATGGTGGTTCTACTTACCCAGGGTTCCCAGGCCCTGGACGGAGATCCATGTTGGTCATCTTGATCTGGTCGACAAAGGAGGCCGGGTACTGGGTAACGGGCAGCCTCCCCGCCGGCGCGCTCGTGCCGAGCAGGATATCCACCACCGCTTGCCCGCCGCTCTGGCCAGGGTAGCCGGCCCATACCAGAGCGTCGACCGTGCCGTTTCCGGAGACCAAGCTTGACGAGTCCACCATTGTACCTAGCTGAACCACAACGAGGGGCTTGTCCTCCTTTACGGCGGCCAAGCGGCTGATGAGAGCCAGCTGCTGACCGGGCCAGGTGATGGCGTTCCGGTCGCGAGTCTCGGACTCCTGCGTGTTGTCGATGCCTCCCACGTAGACGATCACGTCGGCTGCCTGGGCCGCGGCGACGGCGGCGGCGAAGCCACTGTTTCTGGAACCGGCGATGGTCGTGCCCTGGACGGCGGTCACGCTCCAGCCGGCACCCTTGAAGGCGGCCACGATGCTCGTGACGCTCTGGGCCCGACCAAAGTAATTCCCCTGCAGCTGAGTCGTCGCCGAGCCCAGGGGGCCGATGACTGCGACCTTCTTGGGCTCCGGATTGAGGGGCAGCGTGTCGCCGCCCTTATTCTGGAGCAGCACGATCCCCTCCACGGCCGCGCGCAGTGCCAGAGCCTTGGCCTCGGGGGTCGCCACGTCGGCCCAGGCGAGCCGCCGGTAGGGCTGGCCCGCGGCGGCGTCGAACCAGCCCAGGCGCACCATGGAGGCGTAGCGCCGGATAGTCGACCGGTCCAGGGCGGCCTCGGTCGTCAGGTTGTCCCGCAGCGCCGCCGCCAGGTTCTGGGGCCAGAAGCCGCCGCAGTCGAGATCGGTCCCCGCGTTGAGGCTCCGCGCCGCGGCGTCGGCGGCCGAGGCGCCGTAGTGGTGGTCGTTCCAGATATTCTTGAGGGCGTCGCAGTCCGACGTGACCCAGCGGTCGCCTTCGCCTTCGTCCTCGTCGGTGGAGGAGAACCCCCACTGGTCGCGCAGGACGTCCTGCAGTAGCCAGGGGTCCGCGCACGTCGGCACGCCGTTGACGGCGTTGTAGCTGCACATGAAGCTCTGGGCGTCGGCGTCGCGGGCGCAGGCCCGGAACGGGGCCAGGTAGTAGTCCTGCAGGTCCTGCCGCGTGATGACGGCGTTGAAGCCGTACCGCTCGTTGCCCTGCCAGTTCTCGATGTCGTAGCCGGCGTAGTGCTTGCAGGTGGCGACCAGCTTGTAGTACGGGTTGTCGGCGTCGCGGGAAGGGCCGCCGCCCTGGAGCCCGGGGATCAGCTCGTTGATGTACCTATGATCTTGGGCGTCAGCAGCAACCGCGAGGGGAGAGGACAAGGAGAGAGGCCCGAAAGGTGGCGGGAGCGTGCTTCACCTACTGGCTCGCGAAGTAGGCGTCCTCGGATGGGACCTCCTGACCCCGGCCCCAGCGCGGGTCGCGGTACGGGTTGATGTTGGGCGTCCAGAAGTTGAGCCCCGCGCGGCCGGCGTTGCTAAAGGCCCGGGCCTCGGTGCTGATGACGTCGGCCACGGCCCGGATCAGAGGCATGTCGAACGCGGCGCCCATGGTGATTGGCTGCGGGAACGACGTCGCGTAGCTGAAGTTGCCGCCGCCGCCGCCGAAGCTCACACCGGGCGAGCCGGCCACCCCGTGCAGCGCCTCCTGCCACCACTCGTAGGCCGGCAGGCCCAGGCGCTGAGCCCCGGGGGAGTTGTCGCCGGAGTTGGCGATCTTTTCTTGGACGGTGAACTCGGCGACGAGCTATAAGTAGGGAGAGAGGGGTGCGTTGGCCCCAGCCAGTCAGTCCAAATTCTCGGCATGGTGCTTAATGACCCTGCATGTAGAGAGGCTTGCAGTTCCAACAACAGGAAATTGGGACTTACCGCTGAAGCTCTGGCCCAAGGACTGAGAGTCGTATCGCAAACTTTGTTGGTCGACAGCTAAGACTGTCTGTCAATCATCACGACTTAAACAATACATGCCAGATACCTCGCCACGTCAA
Organism: Arthrinium phaeospermum; assembly: GCA_006503535.1. Classification (NCBI taxonomy): domain Eukaryota; kingdom Fungi; phylum Ascomycota; class Sordariomycetes; order Amphisphaeriales; family Apiosporaceae; genus Arthrinium; species Arthrinium phaeospermum. Next base: position 2,501,518 of record QYRS01000004.1, read on the forward strand.
ACAACTTACAGGCCCGGACTGGCAGTCGGGGAAGTCTCTGGCCAATACAGAGACCGCCAGCAAGATGATACCTGCTACCAAGAGTAATACCATGGTGGATATGTTTCTGTTGTTTGGAGTAGGTATTATCTGTAGCAGCCCAGGCATTCATGAACGGCGAGATATCCCGCAATTGTTAGCACATCTCCAGCCTACTTATACCGGGTTTGGGGCTCACTGTACCGGGCTCTAAGTATGCAGAGGTTTCAGTTCCACTACTGGCGAGGTAAAAGGGGTTGGAGTTTATCGCTGTTCCATATTGGCGAGTTTGAACGAATGGCACGTACGACATCATCGGTCGGTAACTAACTGTGCAACCGAAGGCGATATGTCGTAAACCGATCAAGTCTAAATGAATAGCAATATCGAGTTCGCGCAAGATTGGCCGCAGTGCTGTATCAGGGAAATCAGGACACCGGTTAAGCTACCGAGATCACTGCATTCAGCCTGAAACGGCGGGTCGACTCGATCTCGCATACTTGGGACGGTTTGTGGTTGGGGGATCTTTGAAGTTTGTTTATTATTATAGGCATAATCACACTGAGAAGCTGCTTCCAACGCCGATGGCTTGCTAAGAATAACCCAGCAATATTCCTCCAATTGTAATATACCCCCTCTGCAACCAAAACGCCCCCAACTAAAGAATGTTCGAATCATAACGCCCCCTCCTATCCTCCAGGAGCTAATCAAGATACAATGTTTAGACTACCGGCATCCAACTCTTCAACCATGGTATCTATTTCACACGAATGCGGGCTCATGGCCTTCTTCTTCGCTGCCAGCGATCCTTCTCCGCCGGCTGCTCAGGAACAGGTCAACCATCTGCTTGCTCCCCATGGCCTGGGGGTCGGTGTTTTCATTTGGAACATGCGATGAGTTTTCTTGCCCTTCTGAGCGCTCGTTCTTAACTGTATGCTTTGTTGGGTAGAGGTTCTCGCCCCCTCTCGATTCCTGATCGGCCGGTAGCTTGTTGGAGCTTGGCGACTGGGTCACCTTCCCAAATTGCTTTTCGACAGCCTCGCCGATACCAGACGTGTGCCCACAGGCAGCATCATTTGTGGACCTTTGCTGTCGTCTTACCAACTTCACAGGGGATGGTGTTCGGTTTTGCGGCCGAGGACCTAATGGGATTGTGGGTCGAATATGCGTCAACGGCTTAGGTGTCCTAGTATCCAGTGACTTTTCCCTCGACTCATTTACTGACACAAATGATCTCTCAGTGCTAGATCCCAGGCTTGCTGCTGATGGGGTCGACCTCAATGCACTCTTCAGAGGGATGGGTGGGGGCTTGTTCTCCTTATCTGAGAGAGCGTCCGTATTCGCCATCACCGTCCTTGAGCGCGGTGCGTTGTTCAAAGCGTGTGGCTCCAAGTGCCCAAGGGCATTGTTTGACTGGCTTGGGGCAAGAGACTCTGTGGTTTCGTCTTCCTCATCGCAGTCGCTGATCTGAGCTTTTTCTCTAAGATGACCAGATACTGGTGGGAATCGTGTCAAGGACAGGTCCTGTTCACCACCACCTTGGTCGTCTGCGAGTGCTGAATCTTCAAGCTTAGAAACATTGGCCGACAGCCATGTTTTCCATTCGACGGAACTGGCTGTGGATGTAAGACGGCGATGGGATTTGGGGGGATTTGCGGCTTTGGTGGATCAACAAATATTGTCACTGCTCCAAGACTATTGGGTGGGCTGGGAAAGCTGTCCATCAGTGGACGGGTATCAGAGGTAGGCCGGGAATTTGCTTCTTCATTGGAGTAGATACTCTCTGAGTAGTGCATTTTGCCATCTACATCCGAGTCGCATCTGCTCACGCTGCGAATGGGCAAGTTATTCAACGACGGCATGAATGGGTTGAACTCAGATGATTTGGGAGAGCCAATTAGGTCCGTTGCTGTAGAAATCGAGCCCTGAAGTGCTCTCCGGTAAGGGCTCTGGGTACGGAAGAGATGGCAAGTTGGACTCCCAAAGAACGCCGACGGGCGAGCCGACAAAGTTCGCACTCGAGGGGCGTCCTCTGCATCACCAGCTTGGCTGGACGTAATCTCTGCTTGGTGTGCGTGTGAGAGTGTATCACAGTCGGATTCATTCGAGGATCCCGAACTAGGCCTGTGGTCCTCTGTAAATGCTGGACCTGTTTCCACTTCGGTTGCCTTTTGTCCAATGCTCTCGTCCGAGACGACGTGGCGGATGGTCGGTGCCACTGAGCTCCTCAGTGAAGCAGTGTCCTCTGAGGACTGCCCGAGGCCACGTCTGTTTCCTTTCTCCAGAGCTAGCGCGGCCTCTTGAGTCTCGTTGAGCCTCTTCATCAAGGCAGAGTAAATCCTCTGGCTATCCACATTGGCGGATGTGTCGGTTGGAACTTCTTCCGTTGGGAAGTTAGCGAAGGGGCTCCGTTCTGTCCATTGACGAGCCAAGTTTGGACGTCGAGATGTCGCAGAAGAGATATGTGCTCCGTTCTCCTTGATTACCGATAGTCTTTGCTTTTCCCACTCTCTTCCCTGGCTACTCGTAGCGGTCGATGTGTGGACATCGGAGTTGGTCCAACTAGTCACCCGTGACTTTTCATCTGATAGCTTCCTCTCGCTCCGAAGACTCTCCAGACTCACTTGTTGTGATCTCAGCTGCTGTTCAGACGGTACGGCGTGAAGCGAAGGGACCCCAGATGTCACCCGAGAAAGAGCTGCGTCTTCCGATGGAGCGTCGTGAGTGACTGGGATTTGGTTCTCTACTTCTACCACGTGAGTTTTTTGGGCTTCGATCTGCTGTGGCGGAAAGTCTGTTTCGTCATTATCGGCCTTTGCTAAGTTGAAGAAGCTCTTTATCCGTGTCTTCAAGGTATGCGACACTTTGCGAGCTTTTTTGCCGATGGTCTTATCTTTGGACACAGTTTCGGTGATACTGAGGCTCTCTGACTCGGTAGTATCGCTTGTGTCTCGCAAAGTTCTCCTGAATGCTTTGCCTGCTTTATGAGGCTTAGAGCCGAGATGCTGAGACGAGTGTGACGACACGGACTGCTCCATGGTCGATGGAAGTGGGATGGCGTTGGCTGCCCGCGTAACCAGGGGCATGCTATCGCGACGGGCGGATAACGGCCGAGATTGTTCACGACGGCTCTTCAAGAAGCTCATCGACTTTGGGGCATTCAATCTTGGAGGCCTAACGTTCTCGACTGGCGGATAGTAAGCGGAACTGACAAAGGACGGAGACAGATTCTCAGGGAGTTGGGTCCCTGGGCTTTTCGCTCCTGACGCTATCCCGTCGTAACTCGAGAAGAGTGATCTTGATTTGCGAATGCGTCGGTAGGAAGAGGGTTCGGAAGCGATGTTATCTTCAGGCGTATAGTACTCCTCACTAGTAATGAGTGCGTTGATGTAGTCACCTGCAGTACCTTTGGCAGGAGAAGTCATCTCGGACGTTGATAATCTGTGGGGTGTTGGCCATGGACGAGGGGCATCGCTTTCCGAAGTTCGCGGCCTTGTCGCGCCCGATGTTCGCGTTGGAGTGTTGTCATGTTGTCTTCGTAGCTGTGCCAAGCCTCCGGACAGCTTCGGCTTGACGAAGCGCACGCTTTGCTGCTGTTTGCAGCTGCCAGACTCGTTGCTCCGCCGGTCTGGGGAGCTATAGTGCCGGTCCAGGCTCGGCCTGTTGGGCTGGCGTGACGGTGGCCACAAAGCAGACTCCGTGGTAGAGCGCTCTCTCGCCTGGCGAAATGCCTGAGTGGCAGCGACTCGAGCATCTCGCTCAGCTTGTTCCGTAGATATATGAAGCAGCTGGACGCTCTTCACCGAAGAAATTGACTTCCTGCGATCAAGGCCGCCAGATTTGGTACTGTTGCGTCGCTGCATGGCTCAGCGAGCCTCTATTATCACTATCGGGGAGATGTCGTGCCCAATGATGCTCGGATTAAAGACCCTCGACATACGGAGGTGATCATATAACGGATGATGATGATGAAGATAAGGGGGAGCAAGACAACTTGAGCTGGCAGCAGCACAATAAGCCAAAGACGGCAGAGATCAGTGACCGATTTGTTGGACGCAACTATTTAGTTGACAAGCCAGAAACTGTCTGCACTCGTGGTAAGATGATGTGAGTATGCATGAATTAGAGTAAGAAGCAATGGCTCAGAGATGGCAGCTCGCTCCGAAAACAGTCCTATTCAGAGGCGGGCAGAGCTTCCAATTGAAGGCCGCATGTGAACGGAAGGAACTGTGTAGTGACATCTCGGTTGGTTGCAAAGAGAGAGGGAAAGGACGCTGGTCGATTCCATCCTGGCTGTCGCTTCCCAAGGAAGCCGCCATCGACTGATGCTGCTTGTCTGTGCCCTTCTCCATTGCCTCCACGCGTGCGTTGACGAACCCAAAACAATCACCAACAGACATCGTTGATCGAGTACACAGACATTGATTGGCACATCTGTGATTGCCCGAGCAGTGGTACCTCTAAATGGGTAAGGGTATGGTCAGTATATCTGGTTGGGAGATGGGGGAAAATAGACAGAACATACGAGCACTGAGACCAATTTACATGTATTGAACTCAATTCGATCCACACCGATTGACTTGAGCCGTACTCCCCCCACCAACCGGTACTGATCGTCAAGCAAGTTCGCAATAAACATATCACAAAGATGAGGTCGTTAGGTCACGCAGTGTCAAGTCTCATCTTATTCAATCTTGTTGTATTTGCCGTATAGCAAGAAAAACCTAAGAAACTATCAAGGAGAAGTCCTTACAACCCAGTAACGTAACCCGACTTATTGCAACCAGACTACGTATGTAAACTCCTTTAATAGGCAAAATTACAAGTGTGGCTCTGTGGGCATATAGCGCCATCAGATACCTAGGACTCGAACTCCTCAAAGAAGTGCTCAAGCTCCGCCTCAACCATGTGGTGAATCTTCTCCGAGATCTTCTCGGCCTTGTCGGAGAAGGACGAAACACCCTTGACGATGGTGCCGGAGGCAACGTTGAGGTCCTTCTCAATGGCCTTCTCCAGGTCCTCAAGAGTGATGGTCTTCTCAGACTGCTCCTTCTTGGCGGTGTAGGAACCCTTGCCAATGATGCTGCTGTAGTTGGAGCTACCGCCACCGTTGAAGGCAAGCAGGTTGGGGGTTCCGCTGGAGATGTCAGACAGAGCACCCTTGGTGGCGATGCTGAGCAGGTTAGTCTTCAGCTTGGCGGGAGTAATGTCGGCCATGCCGTACTCGGAGTCCTTGCTGGGCTGGAGAGACAGGAAGTAGGCAGTCAAGCCGCACAGATGGGGCGAGGCCATCGAGGTACCGCTGATGGTGTTGATGGCAGTCTTGCTTCCAGTCCAGGTAGACTTGATGTTGACACCGGGGCCAAAGACATCAACGCACTTGCCCCAGTTGGAGAAGTAAGCACGGTTGTCACCGAGGTCAGAGGCACCGACGGTGATGGCCTTGGTGGAGGCAGCGGGGGAGTAGTTGCAAGCGTCCTGGTTGTCATTGCCAGCAGCAACAGAGAAGTGGATACCGGCATCGACAGCAGCGTTGACAGCCTGGTCCAGGGAAGGAGACTTGCCACCACCAAGAGACATGTTGGCGACAGAGCCCTTGAAGTTCTTGCGCTTGCCATCCTTGGCGGCCTGAACGGTGCTCATGTGGGCAGAGGCGGCCCACTCGACACCCTTGAGCACATCACTCATGGTACCGGAGCCGTTGCTGCGAAGGACCTTGACAGCGTAGACATTGGCCTTCTTGGCCACACCGTATTGCTTGCCAGCAATAGTACCAGAACAGTGAGTTCCGTGGCCGTTGCCGTCAATGTCCTCATCGCCGTTAGGGATGGTCTTGCCCCACTTGGCACGGCCCTCGAAGTCGACGTGCTCAATGTTGGTACCCGTATCAATAATGTAGGCATCAACACCCTCGCCACCGTCAGCGGCGTACAGGTACTTGTTGAAGTTGCCGAACCCAAGGCTTTCGCGGTGGGAGATACGGGCCAAACCCCAGGGGGCGTTCTTCTCGAGCTCGGGCTCGTCCTTCGACGACATCATGGTGTGGACGATCTGATCCCGCTCGATGTGCTCGACCTGTGGAGGAAAGCGCATGTCAGTTTATGGTCTCTCGGCATTGACAGTGAATAGGGTGTTGGAATGTACTCACATCAGGGTGGTTCCGGACCTGCTCGATGGTGTCCTCATCGAAATGGCCAGAGTAACCCATGAAGTCGGCGCTGATCTTGTAGGTGTGCTTCAAGCCGCTGAACACATCATCGACCATGGGGAACTGGCCGCGCTTGCGCAGCTCGATGCGCTCATCCTCGCGGGCGCCGTGGATCTTCTGAATCCACGACTGGTGGTCCGAGGCAGATGACTCCGTCACGTGCTTCTTGAACTTGATGATGTATTGGTTGGGGATCTCGTCGCCACTGGACGACGACAGGATGGGTGCAGCTCCATCGTGGATCGTCTCGTAACTGAAGGACGGGGCGGCGCTGGCGGCGCAAGCCAGCGAGAGAGCAACGATGCCCCTCATGTTGGATGGTTTGCGAGGGTGGGTGTAGGTGCGGTGCAAACTGGATTGACCAACTGATAAAGTCTACCTGCGACTGTCTAGTAGGTCTAAGCAATGGGAAACAAGGAAAAGAAAAGCCTGGGAATCAACAGCAGATGCCCAAGTAAACGAGTCGTTACAAAGTTAATGTAACGACGATACGATGAGATAGATGACGATGGATGATGGAGATGGAGAGGAGAGAAGAAGGGAGGAAGGGAAGAGAGGGAAAGAGGAAGATGATGCTCACAGATAAAGGCAAGGCGCACAGTGGTGTGTGTCGGCTGCCTTCCTGCTCCGTCCAGGTCGATGGGCGTGTGACGCTGCTTCCCAGCAAGAGAGTGGAGCACCTTGCGTAGCGGCAGTCTGGCGGGTGCAAGATAACAACTGGGGGCAGGGGAGATCGCAGCTGGGCTTGTGGAGAGTGAGGCAGAAGGGGATGTGAAGGAAGAATGGCTGCGCTAGCATTAATAGGTCACTAAGCCGCATCCGGTAAGCACCTCTGCGATCGTTCAAACTGACTCAAGCTTCCCCAAAGCGCGCGGCGGCTTTCTGGGGATCGCGGCATGCTGGAATTCTTCACGGCAACGCAGTCTGACTCGGATCGGACGGTTTCCATCTGCGTATGCTACAGTACGGGCGCTCAATATTGGCCATCGTCGCACGAGGGATAAGTTCATAATATTAAAAATCTCTGCGCAACCCAGTCAGGCCATCAGCCACGGCGAGTCGCAAGAGGCAGCAGCAGCTCGCTCACAACCAGCTCGGCCAGTGCAGGGCTATCAATCAATCAATCATAGGTGGATAGCGATACCTAGGTACCTCGCTAAGGTACGCACTCCCCCAAACACAAGTGACCTGATATGGCTCGCTTGGCGCCGCAGCTAAACGCTAGGAAGGTTTCCGAGGCAATGCACAGCGATAAGATACGGGAGCAACGGGAGCTCTGGAATCTGGAGCCCTCCTGGAGCTTGCCCGCGTTAGCTGCGTCCGCCCAATGCTGTACCTGACCGGCCTTTTACGTACAAGAAAAGCCAGCGCGGGAGCAGACACACATGCTGATGAATATTATGGCTTACTGACGTGCTTGACAACACCTCCGTTGATTTCGAATTACCATGGTCCTCGAAATTCAGACAACTGCCCTCGGGAGGCCGACATCGTTCTATTGTTTTAACACGTCATGCGCCTGTAGACCGCAAGTGAGCATGTAAGATCGAACGGAGCTTTATCTGTGGCTAATTATGTAGCCCAGAGATGTGCTCTGGACCCTGGAATACCACCCACCAAACCCCTGCGTGAATGAACCGGTCAAGTCTCCTTCGAAAATAAGGAGTTCTAATAGGTATTATTACAGTTCATGTATTCCCTTTATGTAATCGGGAGTAAGGAGAAATGCAGTCAACATAGTTGCATGCTGCCTGCTAATGAACAGAGTACGGTTTATTCCCACGGCTGCTTGCGACATATCTACTACCTTAGGTAGGTAAGCTCGCGTTCAGCGAGCTAAACTACAGCTCTGCTGCTGCTGCTGCTTGTAAGCCAACAATACTATGCTACATTTCCTAGCGGGAATGATAAGATTGAAGTGCGTAGCAGCTGTCCTATTATGCGCTACGTTGTACTACCCGGTCTCTTGATCTTGCGATGCTTGCACCAGTAGCTATGATGATGTTGGTATGGCAGACGGTGGCTGACTGTGTTGCCAGGCAGGTAAAAGCAATGACACAATAGGAAGCTTGGGCGTTTCCCAATCCTGCCTAGAGAAACCCAGAGACAGTTCCCCTCTGGTATTGTCTTTAATTATTACCTAGCTTGCCTCGACAGACGGGATCGACAGACAAACATGCGGACTCCGAGCTCGGCCAGGTGATATCTCTCCTGTGGCCCTGCCTCCCTACTTACCTCCTTGATTGACAAGCTGAGGGTGGGAAACCACCCCCAAACTATTGATACAGAATACGGTCATTCGGTCCCTGGCACGTGTGCAACTTTCCCATGTTTGTCTTATCCGTCTTCCGTTAAGGTCTTACTTGAGGGATGGTGGGGCTCATCGCCTCTGTTGACGCGGCCTGGCTGGCTGCCTTAGTGACCGCGCATTTGTGTTCCGGATGACGACTGACAAGGGGGAGCTTGACAGCTTGACCAGATACCGACCTGAAGCTGGAATTATGATTAATAGCACACCATTGAAGTGAAGCGAGGCGTGATACGGAAAGGGGGAATGGACTGTGCAACCGCTGGCACTATCGACATGAAAGTCGGTCTGGTGCTTTCGTGGCAGCTGTGATACGTCACTGTCGGTAAGTACTATTAATATCCCATCGCCAGCCTTTAAGACTGCTGTCAGTTATTCAGTCGATGAAACAGCCAGTCTTTTGATCGCCATATTCCGGAATTGCTCTAGTTGCCGTGAATGCCAACCTCCTCTGGAGCGCACTCTCTTACAAATCGCATCTACCTTATTTATTTGTAAAGAGGTTCGCAAGTCCTGTCCCATCCCATCGCCATATGTAGTCAAGCACCCCTATGGGCTGGCTCACAGGTTGCATCTCAACACATAAGGTGATGAACCGCGGTCCACTTTGCAGCAACGAGCCCAATCCCAGGAAACTATGTATGTGAGGCATGCAGCTCGGCATGCAGTTCCTAGAGCCGAAAGGTTCCATTCGCAACTCAAATCAGGATCGTCGGAGTCTGTCATACCTGTAGCATTTGATAGACTATTGTCCATTACCTCCTCCGCGAGACGATTACCTGCTGTGCACGTGCATGGTATGGTGAATGGACGGTCGGGCTCTGGTTCGGAGCTGGCAACACTTGGATTGAAACAAGGAGCCTATTAATCTTCTTGGAAACACCAGGCCATAAACACTCGACACTCATCATGTTCCATTTGAGGTTGCATGTAACAAAGAACTTGGGCGGATCTGCACGATAACCCTGGACGAATCCACGTCAATACGGGGGCGCTGGGCGCGCGCGCCTTTGAACGCGGCTGTAAATTTAGCACAAGTGGGATGGATGATGACCTGGGCACCTAACAAGGCAGCACAAGCCACACATCTCAAGGCTGACACTTTTTGAATATCTCGTTGAAACCAGAAGCACCGGCCCACCACGACGCGATTGTGTTCAACGCCAGCATTTCTCTTCCAGTAAACCATTACTCTTGCTCTGGAGGGCCACGAGCGACGTCATATCTGTTTCTGTAGTCTGCATTGAGTTTCGCGCCCGGTGCCGGTGCCCCCCGCTGCGACACGTCGGTTGTTTGCTCGAGCCTGTCTGAAAAAGCATCCCTTAGCACTGCCTGCCTGCTAAATCGTCGCATTTCAGCAGCGTTACCTCTAGCATTATATAGCGGGTTCGCCTATCGATGTTGCGGAATATCGGTTGTCGAGAAGGCCCAAACCAGGGTGCAACTAACGGGGTGGGTAAATCATGAAGAGCAGGCACCCATCACGATAACCCCGATCTCGCCGATGAGCCAGACAGCATGTCTACCCGACCCAGCAGATACCGTTCCTCCACGTCGGCCTCCACGCCCTCGTCCGTGTCCAAGGCACTGGAGGTGCAACAGAAGCTGCTCGATTCCGTGGCTGCCGTGCTATCGACTCAACAAGATCCATATCCCAACATAGAAGAGCTAGTAACCCGCCTCGATCAAATCAAGCAGCACCTCACTGCAGCGAAACCTCCGAGCTCCGTTCAAGATGATTTCCGGCACCTCCACGGCTTCCAGCGCCTGTTCGATATCCTCCGGGCCTATTCCGGCTACTACAACCCACAGAAACGCAGCCAAAATGAGAAAGAAAGCCTGTTTCGACTACTCGATGCAGTGCTTGGTGTGCTATCAGTGGCATTCAACGCCCACCCAGGGAACATGCGCTACTTCCGCACGCGAGTCGAAAGTGGCGGCTGGGAAGCATTAGAGCAGTCGATAGCAAGCATCGGGCTTGGCGGCGGTGATCTGGACTGTTGGACTAGCAGCCAGCTCTTCGGAAAACTGCTCGCCTTCTCACTACAAATGCCAACGCTGGCTGATTTCTGCCGAAAGACAATATTTGAAGACATGCCTGTCATCATCGGGGAGGGCGATCTCGGCGACGATGCGCCAAGAAACGAGGAATCGCCCGATCCTGAGGAGCAGGCAGCGTTAATCCAGGATGCAGTGCGCACAGTTATTGGGCCGTCGACCAAATTGCAATATCCCGAGACAATCAGAACGGCTGTGGACTTCTGGATTTCCATGCCGAAGGGTGCAGATTCACAATCAATAACAGTCTCCTTGTTAGTGTTGGGCGTCATTGCGCAGGTAATCACGGCCTCGACGCACAACCTCTGCTTGGTACACGACACTACTGTGCATTCTCGCCTACTTGCGATTTCCTTTGACAGTAATGCTGGTCTGAGCGGGGCAGAAAACAAGCTGGTTATGGATATATGCAGGTCCTTGATGTCTCTTGGAGTGAAGCGCCTCGCCGATGCGCAGGCGCTGCTCATGAACTCGTCACCAGAAGCTTCCGAGCACTGCTTGGAGATGGTACAGAAGCACCAAGATCCTCCTTTCATACAGTTTGATCTTTCACTCCATGGCCATTCCTCTATCGATCTGCCCAGTCTCGGTCGATCTTTTCCTCCTTCGTCATCGAATGGGTACACGTTCATGGCATGGATTCGGGTGGATGAATTCGACCCGAAGTCTCATACAACGATATTCGGAGTTTTTGACGCAACACAAACATGTTTCTTGCTGTTGTATCTGGAAAAGGACACACAGAACTTCATCCTGCAAACATCAGTCACATCACGGAGGCCGAGTGTTAGGTTCAAGTCGTTCGCCTTCAAGGAAAAGAGATGGTATCACATAGCTCTCGTTCATCGCCGCAAGACGATGTCTGCGAACAAAGCCTACCTATATGTGGATGGTGAACTTGTAGAACACCTCCAAGCAACGTTTCCATCGCCCCCACCCCTGGCGAACGGAAGCACAGAAAGCTTTGCTTCATTTGCTTCGAGTAACAACAAGACAATGCCAGTCCAGGCCTTTTTGGGCACTCCTAGGGAATTATCATCCCATCTCGGTGCAGGGGTTGTCACCTCCAAGTGGTCTGTAGCCACTGCTCATCTATTCGAGGAAGCTTTGAGTGACGATTATCTGGCTGTTCCTAGTCGTCTCGGGCCGCGCTATCAGGGCAATTTCCAAGACTGTCTTGGCGCCTTTCAGACTTACGAAGCCTCTGCGCACCTGGGTCTGAGAAATGATCTGGTTACCGCAGGGAAGGAGGGCTCCGACCTGATCAGAGTCATCAGAGATAAAGCTGGTTATGTTATGCCAGAAAGTAGGCTTCTCCTTAGCTTGATGCCTTCTTCAACCATCAGAGAACGGGACTCCTTTAGTGACTCTCAGCTGTTCCGCGCACTATCTCGTGGGCCATCACATGCGCTGGGTCAGATGACGATGAAGAGTGGTACTGGTATCGCAATCAATACTGCACTGCCATCGGTCAACGATGCCCTCCTTCGCTCTAGTGGCGTCGCTGTTCTCTCCGGCGAACCCGTCGTTGCTGTGCCTCGACATCTCGACGATGCCATGTGGCAACTTGCTGGCTTCACCCCTCTAGCCTTAAAGATTGTCGATAGAGCATCAAACGCCGAGTCCCTTATTCGAGCTGTTGAGATGGTCTTCCGCTGTGTGAATTCGAGCTGGCGAAATAGTGAGGCAATGGAAAGGTGCAGTGGCTACAACATTATGGGTATGCTTCTGAAATGCAAACTCGGGCTTGCACCTACAGGGGCCGAGAACATTACTGCTCGTCTTTCTCTAGATGATGTGGAGAAGGACAGGTTGAGTTTCCAGCTTCTCAGCCTCGTACTTGACTTCGTGGGTTACGATCACAAGAACTCGCTGAATTCAATTATCAAGAATCCTCTTGCATATCGTATCCTGCTAGTCGATTTTGATGTTTGGCGAAGATGTGTGCCTATTGTACAGGAGTTGTACTATAGGCAGTTCGTGACCTTCGCAAGGAATAGCAAGTATCACGAGTACAACAATCGAAGACTCCTGAGAATGCGTAAGTCGTTATTTTCCCTCCGGTCTTTCTTTTGCTCGTGGCTAACTTTATAACTATAAGGTGTTGTAAAACGGTTATTGGACGCGCTTAAGGCTGAGCCTTTAGCGGTTGCGGTCGTGCCATTCTTTATTGATGCTCTCCAAGAACTGGTACAGTGCAGCTACAACACCGAGGTCCACCGGTCACTCGCCTTGTTCATCACTTACGCCTTCCATGCCTCACCCGGATCTCTTCCCAGGACGCCAAAACCGAGCTCTGCAACCCTTGCGAGACCACCTTCCGCTACTCCCACTCGGCCTGTTGTTGACACGAGCCGAGCGGGTTACGTCCTCAACACAACTTTGAACAGGAAGCAGGTCGGTGTCAAGATTTTGAAGATGTACAGCGAGCTTTTATGCCAGAAAGGAAACCTCAACTACATCCGGAGATTTGCCAAGACGGTAACCAATAAGGTACTTGATTCCAGGATGCCAACATGTAATTCCACACTGACGATGGCGCAGTGGTTGCTTTATCTCCTCACAGAAAATGACCCCGAGATTGTCGTGTATGGAAGCAAGATACTCGCAAGGTTAATCGTCACGCACGGCTCAAGCTACGCGGGAAAATTCTCTGGCAAATCAGGCGGCTTTCACATCATGGCCCATAGACTGAAGAGGTGGTGGGACATCCCAACAATCTGGCCAATCTGCTTCAGTATACTCTTTGGGTACGATGTCGCAGAGATAGACTTCGACAAGAATTTCGACTTCTTCAGTCTGCTTGAAACCTTCGGTCAATGCAAAATCGCGTACCCGGAGACACTGCCGATTATTACTTCCATGCTTCAGATAGGCCTCAAGAACATTCTGCGGAATCAAGAAGATCCGGCTTCGCCTCGCGAGCTTGCCTCGCCGATAGGTACCATTGGCAACTCGAGCGCGTTTAAGGGGCGGCCTCGAGGTCGATCTATGTCACTCGCTGAGGAGCTGGAAAACAGGCGTGAGTTTCCCCCCTTACCGTTGTACTTTCTCGACGTCTAACTTTTGACCAGAAACTCCACAGCCTACCCAAGAGAAGGTAGCTGGCAACGCAGCTGTCTTGCAGACTGTTATCCGCTTCTTGGCCGATATACACAGCCGATCGATGAACTTCAAGGATTTTGCGCTTTCCTCTGAATACGTAAAGCTACTTCTGGCAGCTTTGTATCCAGTTATCGTCAGTACTGATGCTGTCCGTCCTGAAACGGAGCTCGAATCTCGAGACTCGGTGTTGACATTCGAGGGCGGTGACGTAATGATACGTCCAATAGGCGGCACTTCTGCACCAGCACCAATAGTCAGAACCTCCAAGGCTGTCGACACTGCGTTGCAAGGGTCGAATGATAGCTTGCGAGGCTCGCCTCTTCGCAAGGCATCTTCTTTTGTACTGCTGACTTCCCAAAAGCCGCCCCAGCTTAGCCCTGCTCGCTTGACACATCCCATGTCTCCCAAGAAGAAGACGAATTCGCAAAACTCAAGTCATGCAGTACTCGAAGGCATTATGGAGCTCATTGTCAACGTGTTTTTGGACCAGCTCTTCCAGCGCAAGGAGTTCCCTGGCTTTGGCTTGTTTCTAAAGGTCCCTCCGGGCTTCCAAGAGCACCAGGCATACTTCGAGTCTCATGTGTTACGCAGCACTATCCTCCATCTCTCAAACACCATCAAACTCGACTGGAATCTGCTGATCGAGCCTCGGGTACTCACCAATATGGCCCGTTTCAGTCTGCACATGGTAGAAGCCATATTTGAGGGATGGTTCATGAACGGGGCCGATTCAATGCTCGACTTCCTCGGTTTTCTCTTGGAGTATCTCAACAAGCCGGATGTCTCCAAGCTTAAGAGCGTCAGACTTTGCAGTCAGGCCGTGTCCACCATCAGAACATCATTCCTGAGGTTGGTGCTTCTAAAGCTCTCCGAAATGGATGACCCGCAAAGCTCAGACTCGGAGGCCATCTCGTCTTTGAACAAGATATTGTACTGGCAGATGGTGATCTTGGACTCGCTCTCTGTTGACGATGACAACACCAAGCTTCTGTGGTTTCAATTCTACGTCAAACTTGTCGATACGCGTGAAGCCGTTAGCCTCGCAACAGTCAATCTCTGGCGCATTATGCTTGTCCAGAAGCCGGAAGAAAGTAAAGGCATATTCGAGCAGTTCACTTCCACAGAGAAGACAGACCTAGTGTCAGAGTTTGAAAAGTTAACAGAACTCGACAACGAAAGCTTCGTTGCATGGGTTACGGAGCACAGGACCTCTCTTGACCAACTGTTTGTCAGCGGCCTCTCACGCTCATGGGAGGATTTCGTACGACTGGAGAACTCCAGAACGACCGAAACCGCCAAGTCCCGTCTTGCTAAGCGCCGGGAGGTACTCAAGCGGTGGCAATTAGAGAATGCTGAAAAGGAGAGTGCAGTTTTGCGCCATGACATGACCAACTCTGCTTGGATGAAGTCGATATATGGTTCGGAACACTTCAAGCATCAAAGGCTACTCCAAGATCAGCAGGACGACGTGCTGTTCCATTCATCGGAATTCCTGAGAATGAGCCAAGACTTAACACGCCCCGGGGCTGTGCTGCAGCAAAACAGTGTCATCAAATGGAAGCTTGACAGAACTGAGGGTCGAGACAGGATGCGTGCCCGCCTGCTGCCCGACACAGAGCCACAAAAAGAGCTTTTCCAGCCTAAACGAAGAAACACTGATGCGTCAACTCGCGGAATTCCTCCCGCTGCAACTCCTGCCGCGGGTGCCAATGTGGCCAATTCGAGACCACCAGATGCCATGGCAAGTGGACAGCCGTCGTCTGCCGAAACCCAAGGATACGCTGGAGGTGATAACGACGGCGAAGCCTCTCTGCAACCCAAGGGAGGAGAGCAGACAGTTGCCCCAGACGACGACTTTGAAATGGTAGATGACCCCAACGACCCTGAGCCCGACGAAGCCTTTGAAGATAAAAACCGTAGGGTCATGCGTCGCCTGGAAAGTGGAGATCTTGTCCAGCAAGTATACAACATCTCGCGCATTGTTGGCTTGGAGGTCTGTGAGGGGATTCTGCTTGTCGGCAAGAACGCCTTGTACATCATGGACAACTATTTCCAGAGTACAGAAGGCGAAATCGTCAACATCTGGGAGGCCGCCCCTGGGGACCGTGATCCTTTCGTACAAATCATCACCAACGACAAGACCAACACCAAGGGCTTCTCGTCACGGCGGGGGGCACAGGACTCTCGCAGTTGGCGTTGGCAAGATGTGATCAGCGTATCGAAGCGCCGCTTCTTGTTCCGTGATGTGGCCATCGAAATCTTCTTCACGGATGGGCGGAGTTATTTGCTTACCACCATCAATCCAGCAATCAGGGATGACATGTATCTCAGGCTGGCGAGCAAAACGCCTCATACCGCTGGAGCTGCAACGCTTCCAAACCCAGAAGATGCCTGGCGGCTTGAGTCCCTCAAGATCCACGAAGAACCAACACAAGGCCTCGGGGCCAAATTCGGAGGCTTCTTCAACTCTTCGCCATGGAACCCTTCGCTGCGCAAGTGGCAAAGGGGAGAAATGTCAAACTTTCACTACCTAATGCTGGTCAACACAATGGCAGGCAGAACATTCAACGATCTTACACAGTATCCTGTCTTCCCTTGGATTCTGGCAGACTATACCAGTGACGAACTAGATCTCGAAGACCCGGCCACATACCGAGACTTATCTAAGCCAATGGGGGCTCAGACACCAAGCAGGCGTTCTGACGCCATGGAACGGTATAATGCGGCTGTAGAAATGGAAGACCAGGCCCCTTTCCACTATGGGACACACTACTCCTCGGCCATGGTGGTGGCGTCTTATCTGATCCGCCTGCCTCCTTTCGTGCAGTCCCATGTGACAATGCAAGGAGGAACTTTCGACCATGCAGATCGCCTCTTCTACTCAGTGGAAAGGACGTGGCACTCCGCGTCGCGTGAGCGAGGTTCTGATGTGCGCGAGTTGATCCCGGAATTCTTCTATCTACCCGATTTCTTGACCAATATCAATGGCTACGATTTCGGTACTCGTCAGGGGTCAGGAGGCAAGGTCAATGATGTTGCTCTGCCGCCTTGGGCGAAGGGAGACCCGAAGATCTTTATTGCCAAACATCGCGAAGCGCTCGAAAGCCCTTACGTCAGCCAGAATCTTCAGTCCTGGATAGATTTGGTATTTGGCTACAAACAACTAGGGGAGGCTGCAGTGCAGAATGTGAACGTGTTCTCGCCTCTCTCCTACCGCGGTGCCATGGACCTCGACAACGCGAGTGCTGATGAGAGAGAGCATGCGACCAGTGTCATCTACAACTTCGGGCAGACACCTCACCAAGTCTTCACCAAACCTCACCCCGGACGCGAGAATATGAAGTTCCCCGCCAAGCGACTCGACACTACAAGCTATGCGCTCTCCCGGATCCCACACCCTCTGCTCGAGAGCCATGAGCGAGTCGCCTCTCTGATTTATTCCCCTAAATTAGATCGCTTGCTTTGCTCGTCGCCGTTCCGACTTAATCTTCCCCCATTCTTTGACAAGTACCTGGAATGGGGCTATGCTGATCACAGTATACGGTTTTACTTCACTGAGAACAGGAAGGTGGCAGGGGTGAACGAGAATCTCCACACGGGTCAGATCTCGTGCATTTTCGTTGCAGACTCCAAAACGCTGGTGACGGCAGGAGAGGACTGCGTAGTGTCCGTCCATAGCATTCAAACAGCGGCCGGCAAGCCGGTTGAACTGGCGAATCGGTCAAGCCTGTTCGGACATAAGACCCCAGTCACCACAATTGCAGCCTCCAAGGCTTTCAGCACGTTGTTGACGGTCTCGCTGGATGGCCACGCCTTCCTGTGGGATCTGAATAGGCTCGAGTTCGTGCGCAAACTACCCAGCAACCGCGCGGTCGAATGTGCACGCATCAACGACATTTCAGGCGAGATCATGCTTTGCTCCGGGCCAAACGTGGTGTTATACACAGTGAATGGCGACCTCCTTCTGGACCAGAACGTGTGCGAGGAGCATGATGACTTTATCCAATCCTGCGCTTTTTACGAGGGGTCGGGCAGTGAGTGGCTGGAAAGCTTCCTCGTCTTCACGGGCCACAAGAGAGGTCGAGTAAAGATATGGCAGAGAACCATTAAGAATGGGAAGTGGACGCTGGACCTGATCCGACAACTCGACCATGCCGATGCCAGAAGCGAATCGAGGGCCAACACAGAGGCTGCCATAACTTGTATCACACCCATGCCGCAGCTTGTCTACACGGGTGACGATGACGGCCGCGTGGTAAGTACAATACAAACAGTCTTGACCACCACATGATTGCGTGACCGAATGCTAACGTGCCTAATAGTATGAGTGGAATCTGATCCACAGGGAGAAGTAGAACAGATCCAAGTGGATGTCTACCTGCTCCGACTAGACATCCGAACAAAAAAACAAGGGGCTATGAGCGTTAGTCATGCAGGAATAGAAGGCAAGGCGTTAGAGGGAGATTCTGCATTTTTTATATAGTTGGAAATGACAGTTGATGATGAGGTCCCACAACCGATTCTGCTCAAAGAGAAATAGATGGTTGGCAAGTCGAGATACCCCCCTCTCCAAGGAATTGAGCAGTGTTCACATATAGCGAGCGAGGCGTATGAACAGCGGAGCGATACATTGGTTCGTGCAATTAGCTTGACTTCAACAGATCTTTCGTGTTTTTTACGCCTGGCGTTGTCGCCGTTCCATTGTGTCGACGCAGGCCAGCCTTTTCCACTGCGCACGTAATAGTCCAAGCATCGAAGCAAGACCATCGGTATCGTATGTACAAGAGAAGGATTACTCCCTGTCGGCCCCCCTATATCGTTGCTAGCCCCTGGCGGAATTTCACCATGCACCCTTTTGTTCGTCTTTTCACCTAATCGTCGTACCCGCTCAACTGTTTCCGGGGACCCGTCGGGACTGTTGCGATGCGCATTTGTTAGCTTATGCCTACGTGACAAAGGGGGCGGCAAAGGCATGCGATTCCGCGCAGCAGTAGGAACGCACTTGGGTATGTCATGGGGACCGGGGGTGCTCGCGTGTAGCCGAGTCTTGACTGGATCGGCGGGACGGTGACGAGCATGAGAGGGCCGGCGGCACCGATGACGACCGAGTAGAAGTAGGCCGGGCGCTCGCGGGCGGACCAGCGCAAGTACCGGAGGGGACCGGCCCAGAAGCGTGGTGTAGGGTTCGACATTGCTGTTGGGCGCGCGACGACGACGCCGTGAGGTTAGCTTTTGCTTGGAAATTGGTTGTCGCGGAGGAAGACAAGACGAGGTGCCAGTCTGCCGGACCAACTGGAAGGTCAAAGAAGGGTCGGACGTACTCAATTGGGCTGCTGCAATGGCGCACAAAGGACGTGGGGGATGTGGTGTTATGCTGGCGTGGATTGCAGCTCGTTTCAACTGATATCTCCAAAGAGAATCGTCAATTGGAAGCTCCCGCCGTCGGTCGGTCGGTCGGCCTTGTCTGGCAAAATGCCGGAGAAATAGCTGCTGCACCTGTCTGGTAGAACTGGAGAAGGAGCGCTACCAGGCGGTACTTGAGTACATACTTTCACCTACCAGCCCGCCTACCCATGCCACTTTGCCCAAGTAAAGTCTTGGCAGGAACGGGCTACGTATGCCAGACCAGATAGACCACAGCCCACCACCAAAGACCCAAGCTCCCCAGCTCTGATAGATTGTAGATTGGCCGGGTGTGTGCGTGTGTATGCCGATGAACAACGACCTTTTGAGACAGCTCTCTCACTTCCTCACGCCCATTGAATTGATTCCTAGAACCTTCAATCCGCTCAATCCAATGCGCAGCATCTTGTAGCTGTCGCTTCTTTGTCTTTTTTCCTTTCGCTCTCTTTCGGTATAGACATTGAGCAATAATGACTTCCCTCACCTCTTTCCTCCTCCTGCTGTTCACAGCTGTTGCTCAGGCCATCAGCTCCAGCGGTTCGAGGCTCCTCGTCGTCTTGGAGGATGTCGCCGAGAAGGCTCACTACTCCAAGTTCTTGGGCGACCTAGAAGGTGCGCAAACAAAACACCTCCTTGCTTGCTACCAAACGTATTTGTTAAACTGGTCGCCGATATACTAACCTCACTGTCTATTTTGCAGGTCGGGGATTCGAGGTCACATACGAGACTCCCAAAAGCGAATCTTTAAGCTTGTTCCACCTGGGCGAGCGATCCTACGACCACATTCTATTCTTCCCCACGAAAGCTAAGGGTATGCTGAACCAGACGAGCATTGGCCTTGCTAGGGAACACCTGCTAACATAAGCCGATTGCCAGGTCTCGGCCCCAACTTGACTGCCAACCTTCTGCTCAAGTTTATCGATGCACAGGGCAACATCCTGCTGGCCCTCTCAGCACAGAAACAGGCTCCTACCGCCATCGTCGCGGCCCTCTCAGAGCTCGACATCCACCTTCCTTCCGAGAGGACTGGCCTGGTCGTTGACCACTTCAACTACGACGTCACTTCGGCCGACGAGAAGCACGATGTGCTGCTGCTGCCTACGCCCGGCGCCCTGCGCCCCGGTGTCAAGGACTTCTTCTCTCCCGCTACTCCCAATGATGAGGTCATCGCTTTTCCTCAGGCCATTGGCCAGGTCCTCGGCAACGGCGCCCTCCTGACCCCTATCCTCCGAGCTCCCGCCACTGCTTACAGCTACAACCCCAAGGAGGAGTCGGAAGCCTTGGGCGATGACCTCTTTGCGACCGGAAAGCAGCTTTCCCTAGTCACCACCGTCCAGGCCCGCAACTCTGCGCGCCTGACCGTTGTCGGAAGCGCCGATATGCTGAGTGATAAGTGGTTCGATGCCAAGGTTAAGAAGGTTGACGGGAAGGCGGCTTCTGCTACCGTGAACCGTGAGTTCGCCAAGCGAGTTTCCGGCTGGACATTCAACGAGATCGGTGTCCTGAAGGTCAACTCGATTGAGCACCACCTCAACGAGGAGGGCCAGGGTAACCAGAGCAACCCCAAGATCTACCGTATCAAGAACGATGTGGTAAGTAACCCTGAAACCGCGATACATGAAATTTCACTAACGTGCCCTAGACCTACTCAATCTCTCTGTCCGAGTACGAGTGGGATCACTGGGCCGCCTTCAAGGTGCCAGCCGAGGACGATCTGCAACTCGAGTTCAGCATGCTTTCGCCCTTCCACCGCCTGTCCTTGAAGCCCACAGTTAGCTCCGAGGAGAGCACGACGTATAGCACCAACTTCAAGCTGCCTGATCAACACGGTATCTTCAACTTCAAGATCAACCACAAGCGACCCTTCTTCAACAACATTGAGGAGAAGAACACCGTTTCCGTCCGTCACTTTGCCCATGACGAGTGGCCTCGCAGCTACGCGATCAGTGGCGCCTGGCCCTGGATTTCGGGCATCGGTGCTACCGTAACCGGCTGGCTCTTCTTTGTTGCGATTTGGCTGTACAGCAAGCCCGCAGGAAAGGGTGAGAGCAAGAAGACCAGGTAATCGGGCAAAACATTGGTGTGATAATGGAGAACGGGGATATCAGGTTCTCTCACCACAACAAGGAGCATCTACGAGCTACATATCGCTGGTATGAGAGTATCGGGTCACATAGAAAAGTGGTTCGATGCATGTAAATTTTATGAGAAAAAAGCCTGTTTCTAAATCCAGAGGAATGACATGAAATCATTGATGCTGCCATGGATAGCCTATAAAGACTCGTGTACCGAAGCTATGCTCAATGCTAGTCCGCCGGAGGCCTTACGGAGAGCATGCCGTATTGTAGTAAATAACTCAGGAATGAATGGGCAGAGTCCATTTAATGAACTGACGCCACTCGCGTAAATCAGCTACGATTTCAACGCTGTGTCTTTGGTAGAGACTTCTGGGCCCAAATCGTTGGTCGGAGATCTCATAGGGGTGTAGGTGCAAGATGCACGCGATTCGCGGCACAGTACAGGATGAATAGTCATTCTGCTGTTTTTGTTGGCCGTCGATTATTACGTGGGGCTCAAACGCCTTTGACTAGCCAACGCAGGGAGCAAAGTAAAGCATTTTCGACTTCCCAGGACCCAAAAGCGATGCCCTTCATTATTAATACCTACGATGAGGACTTCAGAATGACCATGGGCGCGAGGAAGTAGAAGGGAGAGCCATGCTCGACGGTAAGCGCCTTGTTTAAAATTACAGCCTTTTTCGAAAAGGGGCAAGAGGAAAAGCATGAGAACGCATGTGTACTTTCATTACAGTTGCGCTGTACTATATAACAGGACCTTGTCCGGCCGGTCGACCCGTTTTCCAAGGAGAGAATAAATCGTTGACCTGCACCATACCGGTAGACAACTATTATTACCTAGAGCTCCTAATTATCCTTTCCATCCTGGAGACCACTTCCGAAGCAATGGAAAAGAGAGAGAAAAACTCCGCTCTATTTCCAGGTGGCCGGTCCAAACGTCTCGCCGTCTGCTACGTGCATGCTGATGGCCTTGCCCGTCTGGTCCAGGTTCTCAAAGACGTTGAGGTTGCCGAACCACTGAGGCGGCGTGGCGTTGGTAAGCTGCAAGGTGAGAAAGATGATGACAGTGGCCACGATGAGGCCGCAATCGAGGGCAGCCGAGGTGACATAGTTGTAGTGCAGCCACCAACCATTCCACTTCTTCCGGATCCAGTAGTTGAACGTCAGACCGACGATGCCCCAGCTGATGTAGTTGTAGTCGGTAGCAGGCGGGATCATGCCGGAGCCGCCGAAGAACAAGGGCATGCTGACGTAGCGCCAGAAGGACCTGGGGTAGCGACGGGCGAAGAACCAGGTGATGACGGGCGTGATGGCACCAACCAGCCAGAACCACTGGAGGTTGGCGTACATTGCACCGGGGCTGAACATGCGACCAGGGCCAATGGCGCCCCACACAACGGAGGCTGTGTAGAACACGCCAGCTTGAGGGCAGGTATACGAGTCTTTCTGGTCGTCAGTGCAGATACCCTCAATGTTGCCCAGAGCCCAGTTCATGACTCCAATCTGGAGAATGGCGGACCAGAACGCAGCAACAAGTTGGGACCAGAACATTACACGCGGAGGAACCTTCATGTAATGCCCCTATTAAAGCTGGGTTAGTAGGGATTTTCAATCAACAACATGAAGAAAACAGTAAACTCACCAGTTTTAAATCTTGGGCAAAATATAGGGCCTGTGACATGCACAGATAACCATAGTTCTTGAACATCATCATGGCCAAGGGACGTCCCGGCAACATGTAGCCAATGATGAACTCGGTCAGGACGTTCAAGCCTATTTGGATGTTGGAGATGGCCTGCACTATGCCAATCGGGATGGTCCAGATAATCGGGATGATCATGCAAATGACATATGCCCAGGCCGGGAATCCGGTAGGCCACCCGCAAACAACGCCAAAAGAGAGACCGATCATGACAAGGAAGACGGCAAGGTACCACCAATCTTCGGCATCACGATATTTCTTCATGAGGCGTTGGTGCACATCGTCTTCCTGGTGGCGTGCCTGCTTCAGCTGCGCCCAAATCTCCTTGCCGTGGTAGAGTGCCGTATGGACGATAACGGCGGAGACCGCAGCAAATGAGAGTCCGTAGCAAAGGGCACTACATAGAGGTTAGCTTGTCCATTTCTGGCAGAGTCGAACCGCAGTCCCGCGTCACTTACAACTGAGTGCTGAGGAAGAGCGGAGAATACTCGTGATATGCCTTCTCAACAAATTGCAAGTTCTCGTCCAGTACCCTCGATACGTTGTATTTAGCCCCGGTGTTGTCGAATGAGGATGAAGACTGAGGCACAAAGTATTGGCCATACCACACGTTACTAAAGTGAAGACCGATCGAGACGACTTCGAACATGACGAAAACACCGGCAAGTGTGTTGGCAATGGCGTGCCAGGGAGGAATCAAAGGGCTGAGTGCGTATCCACTGATGACGGTCCAGTCGAAAGTCAACGGGATGAGGCCGTAGCCATGAAGGCCTCCGAAAAGCTTGTTCACAACGACGTTGTCCGGCTTGGCCCAACAGACGAAAGTGAAGTAAGAAAGACCCTGGAAGATCCAGCCTGGGAACCAGTACCATACAAATGAGGCACCGAAGACGATCAGGAAATACTTGTATTTGCCCACCTTCCATCCGTTGGTCTTCGAAGTGTCGACTTGAGGGCGGTCGTGAAGTGTGTAGAATAGCTGCGCGTTCACGAGGGTGGAGGGCCAAATCATGGCGGCCGGCCAGACCAGGAATCGCCGGGCGAGGCCGGCGAGGCCGAATCCCGTGCAGAGGGTGGTGATTCCAAGCAGCAGCTGGAAGCCCCAGCCAAAGTGCTGCTTGTAATAAAACTCCTGGGCAATCAAAACATCCGTGGCATAGAGGAAACCGCCGCCATAAGCAGCGTTTGACATGACAGTGATGACAACATGTTCCTTGTAATTGAACTTGCCGGGCTTCAGGTTGAACTTGAGGCCGAAGAGATTCCAGACTCGATCAGGAAAGATGAGATCCCAGCCAAGACCGAGAGGGTAGGCAACAAGCTGGATAACATAGGTGGTGACGGAGACGCCCGGGTTTCTCAAGGAGAACAGCATGTTCACGGCAGAGCCAACGGTGCAGAGAAGCATGCCGATGACCCAGGCACGGACGGTGTTGGCTGGCATGTCTTCGTCATAGTTTCTCACAGCGGCGCGGACCTGGTCGAGCGTGTAAGCACATGGACAAGTTTAACGGCGCAGGGCACACAGTTTACTCACCTCCGGATATGGGCTGTTCTCTTCCAAAAGCGTAGCTTCAATCTCGGCACCCTTCTCGAGGTTGCCAGTGGCGAGGACGGCACCGACATCATCGAGTTCGTCGAGTGGAAGATTGGGGTCGAGCTTGTGCAGCTTCTCGAAAGTCTGGAGGTGGTTCAAGGCCTCGACTCCAGTGGCTCCGGCATCGTCACTGCCGCTTTGCGGGGTGACCTCGGAGTGGTCGTTACGCTTGCGCAGGTTGAAGAAAGACATGTTGGCTCTTCCAACACACCGTGCCAAAGGGTGTATTCGGAAACAGAGAATAGCCCGAGCAACGATCCCCGAAACTGGCGGTACCAAGTCACGTTGAAGAGGCAGAGGTCTCGAGCGAGGTCTTTGATTCAGCGACGGGACTATGACTTAGATATTTAAAAAAGAACGAGACCGGGGGGCCATGGTACCGAGCCAGGTGCATGAGGGGTGTCAACCTGGAGGGTGGCATGCCTGATGGCTGCCGATCGTAGCATTCTAGGGAATTGGTGAATACAATACCTACCATCTGGTCACGGTGACAGCCGCAAGAGCCCGCAGTGTAATGTTGCTGGCGCCACAATCCGCAATCTGGACGTGTACCCCATATTACCATTATCTCGGAGGATGCGATTTGGTCCCAGGGATAGAATACCTTCCTAAATGGGTTGGAAGCAGAAGGCCGTCGCCCCTTCGACAAGCAGGGGCATGCCCGCGCATACAACTAGGCATTGTGAACTCAGCTCTCACTCGTTGCGGAAGAGGCGTTTGCTTGCGAGGTATGGTGAGACAACAGGCAAGGTAAGCTTTATCTGGGAAGACGGGCAGACAGACACTCTGCAGCCCCTTCGTTATTGCCATGTCTTGCCCCCCATTGGTTCGTCCTACACAAGACTTGAGACACAGCATCATAATTACCCTGACTCGACGGTAGACAGAGCAGCGAGCGAGGCCCGGGATGTGGCAAGAAAGAGAAGCAATCGTGCCAGTAGCCAATAACCTCGTGCGGAAAACCCAGCGAATATGCCCCCTGCAAGATATGGTGCTTATCTCTCTGCATGGGCACGGCACGGCGCTGGACGCTGGATACTGGATGCTGGATCCTGGGGCCCTGGGCAAGGGTGGCTCGACTTCAGGCGTACTGGCGTCGTATTTGACCAAATTGTTGGATGTAGGATGCATAGTCTACATGTCGCCTAGCCAGCAGCCAGTAACATTGTTGCACTAGATTGAAAGAAGTAAGGAAGTCGAACAGCAAGTGAAGTAACCCTCCATGTTCACCCAGAATTACGTAGAGATCAATGCGAGTTCGAGGAGAAGACGCTCGGCAAAAGCAAAGGCCGGCTAAAAAGGTGCGCCTATCTCATCTCCACTAACACGGGCAACCACTCCCCCACCACGACTATTCTGGAATCTGCCCCTTCCCTTGCTCCCCTCGCGTGTCTTATCAAGGGACCCGACATCTGACATGGACTTTTTACACGTACGATACCTGGCGGACTAGCGCCGATCCAGATACACAAAGGATTTAGATATGACCCAACTGCCAACCGAGGTAAGAGTGCGGGTGGTCAGCAACCCACAGGCGGATTGTCATACTTACATGTATAATATGATCAGCTGGGACCCTCCCTGCCCATACTCTGCACGATTTCAATTGTGACGAGTTGTGACTTATACATCATCTAATGCAAGGGGCTCCGGATGAATTGGCATCCTTGATATCATATCACGTCTGAACTACATATTGATATGTTGAATAGATACTCCTGCTACGTCGTATGAGTATGTCACGGTGAAAGTAGTGGCTAAGCTTTTGCCATCCCACTTGCCAAGTCAGGCAATTAGTTGTTTAGGTTTTAGCGGCGAGATGTCCCCTAAAAACAACCCTGTTCTCCGCAAACAAAGCCAACTAGCCAAGGTTCCAAGAACAGGCAAGCTTCACCACTCCCACCACCCCGTTTGAACACCCGGTCCGCCACCAAAAGCTTGATCTCTTGACATCTTGGCTCAACGCCTATCCTGTCTCCATCCGCCATTGCCTACCCTGCAACAGCAATTTGCCCGAATCATTGGTCAGGCGGTCCGCCAATGCGTGGTCTACAGTCAGCCCAGTAGGCTATAGCATTGAGCCCCAATGTATACTCGCAAGCGGTAACTTCCCCGGCCCAATTGGGCCATGGCGAAGTATGTGGTATCTAGCAACACGGAGAACCGCGAGTATCATTTCAGGTTATTACCTGATTCAGATGGCGTCTCATTAGTCGCTACGAACTTGCAGCTGTTTGTTCTGATACGGGATGCTCTGTTTCGATAGGCTACCACTGGGGTTATACCCGGGTATGCGGCAGACCGCCTTCATCGTGGGGGCATACAAAGCTACTGTGGTTTTGTGATTCGTTTCTCTGGCGGTTCCAGAACAACCAACGGCCGTTCATGATTGTCACACCTTCCCGGCCTGTACTAAACCGCCTCGCTACTAACATCGGGGCAAGTGGCGAGTCCGCAATGGGAGAAGCGGTTGCTTCCCAGTCCGCGGCGACGACGGTGTGTGCGATTAATAGACTGGGGTTGTTTCGTTCTGCCCATTATACCAATTCAACTATCCCCTTTAATTGTGCTCATGCCATTACACAGATATCACTGGCTGTCGTGCTGACTGACGGCCAAATCGCCACGCATACGCAGAGATTAGACCGCATGGCATAGCCTGCGCGGGCCATAGATTATTCAGCGTAGCAGATCAACAGGGCAACACATGGTCGTTGACACATTGATCCAGAAACCAGACTTGACAGGGATGTATAATCCAGGAGGCCATGGCTTCTGGCCATGGATGCACACCTATCCAGCTGGCTGGGAAACGAATCAGGCGTGTGGATGCTGCTGATAAGAACCCAGGTCCATTTTCATGAGATATGACTTACTGGGTGCCAAATTACCCGGGTTTGGAGTATCCCTACACGCGGATTCATGCAAATAAGGGCAGTGCTCTTTGGATAGGGCCCCGTGGAATAGACGTCTCGGGCTGTCTCAATTACTTTCCAGTTCGAGCTAAGGCGCCTGGGATGTGTAAGTAGTGACACGATACGAACGCACCCTATCACCCTTGCCTTGTCCGTTAGTATCAATTCTTGGGTCAAGAAAACCCACCGAGCTTGAAGTGGCAACACTGCTATCTTGTGGTAGTCTATTGATTTTGCTTCAGCCTATCATCTCATGAAGCTCACATCTCCACCCATTCAGCCCTGCTGGCCGGGCTTGGGGTTGACAACAGCGCCATGACCCCTCTCTCCAGGCCTCCTCGGTCGTATCACCGGGCCGAAGGGCCCGTCGCCACTATCTTGCGGGATCGTGGGAGCCGAGGCTGGAATTGGGTCGCCTTGCAAGCCATCTCTGTTGGCTCTCCAGACCCCTCCCTCATCGCCGCCGAACTCCTCTCGTTTCCAGACCTCGACGCGTGACTTGCACTCCTCCAGAGCCTCCTCGCCAGCACGCCAGGCCGCCTGCCGGTGGGGCGAGGAGACGGCGATCAATATGCTCTCCTCGCCAATGGGCACCGGCCCTAGCCGATGTACCATGGCTATTGATTTGAGGCCGTGCTTCTCCCGCATTTCCTTACAGATGGACATCATCGTCCGGAGTGCTAAGGGATTGTATGCCGAGTACTGCAATTCCTTGACGGGCTTGCCTCCGAAGTTGTCACGGGTGGTACCTGGTAACCGTGTTACACCATACACATTCAAAAAGACGGTGTAACGAACCTGCAAATAACACTATGGCACCGGCCTGTGGACTGCGCACACGATCCATGATATCCTGCGCATTGAGGTGGTCGTGAGTAAGACCGACGTAACACCCCTCTTCTTGCGTCTCTGTTGCTTGAGAATCCATTGGGAGCATCTGAGACGACTTTGCGCAAATTGAAATCTCGTAGATAAGAAATATTGGCCGGATATTTTCACAGCAGTTCTCGAAATATAGATATCCGCTTTTGGAGGTGTGGTTTGTTTGAGCAGGGCTATATGACAAGAGTTGCGTCTGGACGTATCAGTGATTACAGGCGCATTGGGTGGTCCTTAGGTAAGCGACGACGTCAAGCTCCACCGGTGGTTGCCGCCTGTAGCTCCGAGCTTGTAGGTGCCTTCAGCTACCGTCAATAGCAGGCAAGACAAGAAACCTTCTGCTTGCCTCAAACTTTTGAGTTTCTTTACCTCCGTCAGAACCAAGGCGCTGCGCATTCGGCCTTCCAACTGCAACAAAGAATGCGCGCAACTTTTTTATCCCCATAGAAGCCACGAGGACGCGACCGGCTCTCAATCCGTCATCATGTACGACGACTACGACCACCCGGCGCGCGAACGCGACGAGCGCGGCAGCGGTTACAGACGCAGATCCCCTTCCTCGAGGGACGGCCAATATCGTTCGCGGCATGGTAAAAACGAATCGCCTGTGGAGGACTGTTTTGTGTCGCTGGGTTGACATTTTGATTTTTTGAGCTTGAGCTGACTTTCCTATGGGGAAAGACTCTTCCAGATCGCCTCCCAGAGCTCCGCGAGGGGACGACTCTTACCGGGATCGCAGCCGTGACTGGGACCGCGGCTATGAACACGCGGCAGGAACAACAGAGAGATACGACCGAGGGCGCGGCGGCTACCAAGGCGGCTCCGAAACCGGCTACGGCGACAGGAGCTATCGTCGTCGCCACTCGCCTGGGAACGCCCGTGAGGGCCGCGCGACAGAACCAGGCTACGAACCACAGCGCGGCCGACGGAGTCCAAGGGAATATTCTTCGCCAGAGCCAGCTGGCGACGATGCGTACTATCGGGATGGAGGATACCGATCGGGACCTGGCCGACCGTACCATACTATCAAGATGGATGATCTTCCCGAAAACATCAGCTCTCAAGAGGTAGGTTTTGCCACCCGTCAGCTCAACATGTTATCTGCAGAATGGATGTTGCTAACAGTTGCAAAGGTGGATAGTATCATGAAAGGCCTGGGTGCTAGTGGCTTGGTGGAGGTTCGGATCAAGTCTGACGATAGAGCCGGCGATCGTCGGTGCTACGCCTTCGCTGAGTTTGCGTCGGACGAGGATTCCGTCGACTTCCTCGAGAAGCATTATCCTGCGCTTGAGTTCACTACTGCTGATGGCTTCGATGCCTACGTCCCCATCGCCTACAGCCGAGAACGCCGGCAGCCTACCAATCCAGATGACTGGCAATGCACTATGGTGAGAATCCAACTCTAATTATCATAACTTGTGGCACATTCTGACCGGACCAGTGCCATTATGAGAACTTTTCTCGGCGAGCAACGTGCAAACAATGCAAAGCTCCTAGATCATGTAAGAATTCCACGATACGGCATCACAAAACAGACTACTTACCCTGCCTAGCCGAAAATGTGGCCGATATGCAGTTGGACGGTAAGAGTGACGAGTGCCCGCAACAGACGCCGTCTCAATTTCTTGTCATTCGCAACCTGCCGCCAACAATCAGCGAGAACAATTTGGCCGTTGGCGTCAAGAAACTCTATGTTGCCAAAGAGGACGAGCCAAAGCAAGCGGCTGGAGCGCCGCCAAAACTGAAGAGCACCGCACCTGTTGGCAACACCACAGGTCTCGGAGCTAAGCCAGGCTCACTGTCACGAGTCTTCATGATCCGAGATAGGTATAATGATGCCGGATGCCGCTACGGCTTCGCCGAGTTCGCAACTCTGGATGATGCACGGGCAGCTATGGCCAAGTTCAACGCTTCCCCCCAGTTCACCATCGGCTCCAAACCTGTCACGGTGGCATACATCCATTCGGGGGTCTTCATTCCTTACTTCAAGCCCGTGACCGACCAGGACCGAAAGTTTACCTTCACGGTATCTCATAATCCATCCTTGCTTCTCAGCTACTGGAACCCGTCGGTGTATGCCAGCGAGTTTACTATCTTTAGCGAGAATCTATACGAGGAAAAGTCGACCGACGAGCCACGTTCAGAACAAGCCGCATCTGCTAAAGACTCTAAGAAGCGGAAAGCAGATAAAGAGTTGACTGCACCCACCGGCAAGAAGGTCATCGCGATGGCTCCGCAGCTCGCCAAATGGGCAAACAAACACGCAGAGCTCCGCGGCGCGAAGAATGGGGCCAAGAAACCCGACAACGCCGAGAAGGGGCCTCCTGTCACAGGGGTAAATAGTATCGGTTCGCATTCTGTCGAGTCCCCTCCGCCGCCGCCGCCGCCCAGCGAATCATACGCCGATCTGGACCGAAATTGCTGTCTACTTTGCAGGCGCAAGTTCGTCAGCGAGCCCTCGCTTCGCCGGCACGAGCAGATGAGCGACCTTCACAAGAAGAACCTCGAAGACAAGGACCTCGTCCTGAAGGCCGTCCGGGACCTCAAGGCCGTGGGCAAGGAACCCACCTCCAACTACCGCGACCGCGCCAAGGAGCGTCGGCTGGTGCACAACCAGCCGAACAAGCCCAAGCCTACTAGCAGCAACAACCTGCCCCGGAAGAAACCGCAGTCGTCGGCCAAGGAGAACGAGCCGCCCAAGGAGCCGACCCCGAGCAAGCCCGCCATGTCCAAGGGCGCCGGCCTCCTGGCCAAGATGGGCTGGAGCGCGGGGGCTGGCCTCGGTGCCGAAGGCGCCGGTCGCACCAACATCATCGAGACGGCGGCGTATGCGCCGGGTGTCGGTCTGGGTGCCGAGGGTGGCAAGATCGGGGATGCGGCCGAGGAGGCGGCTCGGGCGACCAAGAACGATTACTCCGACTTCGTGGCCAAGGCCAAGGATAAGGCGAGGGAGCGGTACGAGAAGATGGGTTGAGCATTTCTCGTTGCTAGTGAGGATTGGTGCCCAGCTGATGGCTGGCTGTACGTATAGTTCGATGTATCATTTATTCCGGGGATTGGCTGGAGGCTGTCGGATGAGCTACTTGATTGCCAGCCTCGTGAAGGAGGTTTCAGACAAACTAGAAGAATTAACTAATTGCAACAGCGCTTCTTTGCCTGGTCTACCTGCTCCTTCTCATTTTCACACCAAAAGACTCGCAATGACTATCAAGTTGCTCTCCCGTTTCGATCAATTTGTCGGAACTATTTGTGCAAACTGCTCCGAGAGCTTTTATGGGATACTCAAAGAACGAGAGTTGTTGGATTGCGGTACATAACCGCGTATGCAACGCACAGAGAGCTTGCTACGAGGGCACTTTTGATAAGAAAACTAGGGTATCAAGGGAACGCAATCAAGCCGAGCCACGCAAATCTTGTACACAGTAGAAAGAAGGCGACGCAGTTCTTGCGGGAAAAACCAATACATGCTCCATCCAGGCAGCCCACCCATTAGATCATCTCGTATCCCAGTCGAACCACCAGGCCCGCCACCCCTTTTAAGCTGCATTCCGCATTACCACGAGAAAGCCACTTTGAAGATTTTAAGCACCCCTTTTCGGCTATCTGCTCACATCTGTAGGCACAGCCACATGCTCCCGGTAAGCATGCCGAACCCAGTCGTCAGTATCACCGCCACGGCCATGCCTAGCACTGCCGGGTCCGGTCCTGGTACTGACCTCGCAGCGGGGTTACCCGTAGCACTCGTCGCCGCAGCATCTCCTGCGCCAATGCTGCCGGTGACAGTGACGGTCGGCAAAGGTTTCGCCCCCACACCACCAGGGACGCCGGTTGCCGTCTGCGTGACGCTGACGTCGCCGACGACGCCCGACACGCCCGGGATGCCGGCGGCGTCCTTGCCGAACTCGACGACGTCGGACTTGTCCGTCACGTTGGGCTTGGCCTGCGCGAGGGCGAGCTGGTTGTTGGCCAGGTCATAGACGACGTAGGCGCTTCGCAGGAAGCTGTCGCCTAGGATGTATATCTCGCTCTCCGGGTCGCTGTTAGGCACAATGCCGAACATGCAAGCCTTTTCTCCCAGAGGCTCGGCGCCGTACGGCCGCATATCGATGATCATCTGGTTCAGTGGCACGCGGATGAGAGGGCCGTCGGGTCCGCCGAAGCGGAAGTCAAACGTCGCCTTGCTGAGCGCGTTTTCGTGGTCGAGCAGATCGCAGTTCACGAACGCTAGCTCGCCGTCCTGGGTGACTTGGCTTCTGTCCTCGAAGACGGTGTTGTTAAGCGCCTTGTAGAGGCGCTGCACTGTGCTGTTGGCCAGGTACGTCAGCGTGGCGCCCGAGTCGAGCAGGACGGCTCTGGGGGCGCCGGAGAATGGTTCGCTGCTGGTGCCGTTGCCGAAGGTCATGGAAAAAGTGTCCAGGGTGACAAAGTAGAAGGAGGAACTCTGGGTGGCTGAGTTCGGCACCAGGGGCACCGCGAGCAGTTCGCCCGTGAACTTCGCTTTGTCGATGCCGCCGAACAGTATGGTCCCGGATGGCGCCTCCACTGCATTCTTGCAGACAATAAGTCAGTGGCTGGCACTAATCTCAAATTCGTCGATGAAACTACTCACCAAATACAGACTAAACGCTTTCGTCCCGATAAGGCCTTGGTCGTAGAAGACGTCCATGATATTGGGGTAGTTCCCAGGAGGAATTTCAGCCGCTCGGAGGCCCAGACCCAGGATGCCTGTGTAGACCTTGTTCACGGTGGTGGCAATGCCCATCTGTTTTTCGTCCCCGGTTAAGTTCAAAGTACAAAAATGTACATGTACTGTAATCGACCACCTACTTGTAGATTCCTGATGGCAGCGCCGCCAATGGCCAAGTTGTCCTTCATCCAGGTACCAGACACATTCGACTGGTCACCATATGTGATGTCGAATTGAGTGTTGTCCAACATCTTGACAGTGGAGCTAGCTTTAGAGTCGTCTGATACGATAGAATGGGATCAGTAGGCAAATATGAAACGTATGTAGTGAGCGGATGGGTCAATAGTAAATCACGAAATAGCAAAACAAAATCACTTACAGGGAGTCAGGCATAGATCTCCACCTTCACACCCGTCGGTGCTCTTGTCGACCACCCAGGTATCGCTGGATCCGGTGTCAAGAACCAGGGTGATGGGCTGCGGCGGCGTTCCGATGGTGACCTCAGCATAGTAGCTGTAAGCCGACATATTGTTGGTAACCACCTGGGAATAGCTGCCGAGGTCCCGTCGACGACGTATCAGTTGCGGGGCTACAAGAGATTTGTTGATGTTCAATGATACCACCCGCTGGGCGGAAGCAGCAGTGGCGGCGGCGAGCACGCCCGCTACAGACGCGAAGAAGACTTGGACCTGCATCGCGACGAAAGTCGTGTGTTTCCTCCGCAAGGCCGGGTCCGTAAGTAGCAGCGGGGATCGACGACACGGAGGGCCGAAAGATCTTAGCGCAGAACGATCCCCCAAGTCGTCCAGGTGCCGATCGGTAGGATTGGGGGCCCCGAATACGTGACACAGGACCCGAAGGTGGTGAAGGCCTCCAGCGACGAGGAACAAAAAGACGAGAAATTGCGTGAAGGGAACTTTCGGATCGAACAAGAACTGGCTTTGGTGAGATGGGCAATGCAGTTTGAATTGATGACCTCTTGTGAAGTCACTTGTCAATATCGTTGTTGTTCCGGGGTGAATCAAATGCGATTGCGCGGCCTCTATCAAGAAGCAGCAGGACTAAACACTAGAAGTACATTCAGGTAGACCATATTCCAGCCTCTAGGAGTTTACGGAGAATGACCCGATGACTTGACCGTGGCATGTTAAGAAAGCAGCAATTAAGTGACACTCGAAAGCATGCCACGGCAGCTCTCTGCCAAGATACCAAGCAACGCCTCTCAGTTTCTGCTGTGTACTACTGAACAACGGAGTGGATGGGTGGATGAATGAAGGCTTGTCGTCCTCACAGGTTTCCTACATACCTGGTGTATTGTTACATTTCGAGTCACTGCAAGAAATGTTTGGGTTGCCGCAACATGTTCTAGGCGTCTGACATACAGCCTTGGTGATGTGGGATTTCTTGGATCTGGTAATCGGCCCTGGTCAACACAGTCTGGTAGGATTGATAGGCCTGTCTGCCTACTTACGTACCTTCCGTCCTTTCTCCAATGCAGGCGCGGCCAAGACTAAAGTAGGTACCTATTCTTAGCTACCGGTTGTGATTGCCCTGGGATACCATGGGAAACAGATTGCGAGCCCATCTAACATCCATTGCCTGGCTCATTTACACTCACCCATCATCATGATGAGAGTATGCCGGAAAGGTCACAATATTAGTCGTAGTGGCGGAACATGCAGCAGCAGGTGAGCTGGCTAATTTCAGGTAGGAGAAGAAAGAGGGAAAAGGGTCTTCCTAATCGAGCCTTGTCTGCAAATGCAGATGCAAGCCACCTGTTGGCGTACATTAATTGTAGCTGCAGGGGCATTGCAAATAGCAACTCCTACTGCAGATCCCCGGGCCTTCTCCAATCGCTTAGGCAGCCGAGAACTGCACCTCACCCCGGAAACCCCTACGTCCTGTGTGGAGGGGAGCCTGGTCAGATGTGATGGTGTCCTTTAAAGCTGCAGATGCAGTGCAGGCCGTGTCAAAAGGCCCCGAGAGGCCCTATAGTCAACCTCCAGCAATCATTCCCATTCAGCATAACGGCTGGCTTCATCGGCAACGCATAACCTCGTATTGAGCGCACGTTCACTCTCATGGGGAATAATATAGCAAATGCATTGATTGGTACTACATGTTACATACAACTTCTCCCGGTTCTCGGTACATGTAGTAAGGCAGGAACGGCTCGATCTGCCCACGCACAGTGGCCATCGGCCTCTGTTCCCAGCCCTTGGGCCAATATCCGACATCTTGCCAAACATTGACTGCAACAAGTCTCGTTTTCTTTCCTAGCAAAGCAGCATCTCCTTGGCGTTTTCCGGTGGACGACCCTCAAAAGTGGCAATCCTACACGCAGGATTATATAGGCAACAGACGACTGTACGCAGCTTCGCACATATCAAACCACCTTTGAATGTTGCAATGAATGTAGCCAACCCGGCTGTCTTTTTGGTTGGTTGCCCGGTGAGTGCCTGCTGACTCACTGATCCTCCTCTGTGGCACCATCCCCACCACCAAAACCGCCTCTCTCGACAATGATGCCGCTGAGGTCATAGATGCTCATGTCGCTGAGGACCTCGAAGACGGACACATCGACTCCACATTCGCGGAACACCCAGTTGCGCACACCGACCGCCACGAGCGAGTCCACACCGTAGGCCGCGGGCGTGCGCCCCTCGTCCACCTCGTCGGCGCCGCCCCGTAGGCTCATGCTCTGGGCCATCATGCTGCGCAGTCCGTTACTGACGATCATTTGTGCCTCGTCGGAATCCAATCCCTCGGCCTGGGCAAGAAGGTACTTGACGCTCTGCTGCTCCTCGCCTGTTCCTCCAGCTGTAAGCTCCAGTGAGCCGTCATCTTCAGGAAGGTCGACCAGGTTGAGCCGCGAGAAGAGCGCAGTGCGGGTCCAGTACGGGTCCGCCGGCTTGTTCTGGAGGATGAGCCCACCCGTGCCGACGCCCATGACGACCTGAGAGGGGAAAGCATCGGTGGCGGTCGTGGAGCCCGCGACGGCGCGCTCGATGACGCACAGGAAGTCTTGAAGTCGGATGCCAAAGAAGCCGCTCGCCTTGAGCATGTCCAGCGTGCGCGGATCCTGGGCCAACATGCCCGCGCCCAAGACGGGGCCCAAATCGATGGATGCTGCCCGTATATTGGTCGCGTTGATGTGCTGTGCCAGAGCGTCCTGGAACGCGTTGCCAGCGGCATAGTTCGCCTGGCCACGGCTTCCTATCACACCAGCTGAACTGGACAGGAAGATGAAGAAGTCCAGGTCTGAGGGAAACAGGTTGTAGAGGTTCCAAGAACCAATCGTCTTGGGGCGGATGGCGGTCTGCCAATCCGAGTAGGTCATGTTGTCGAACACCGAATCGCGGATTGTCGCGGCGCACTGGAAGATGCCCTTGATATGCGGCATGGTTTGTTCAATTGCATTCACCGTAAGCTCCAAAGCAGCCATGTTGCAAATGTCGACTTTGAATACATTTACACTGACACCTCGCTTCTTCAGGAAGGCGACCTGGCTTCGAGACTCGTCCGAGGAGCCGCCGGAACGCGAAAGCAGTGCAATATGTCGGGCACCGTTCCTAGTCAAGAGTTTGGCAATTTCCATCGCCAGTCCACCTTGTCCGGCAAGAACATAAGTGGCATCAGGGCGGATCGATTCGCGGACGGACTTGATGCTCTTTTGATCAATCGAAGTGCTATTCTCAATAATGGCATTCAGGTTCTCCGTGGGGACGAGTCGAGGTACCATGATCTGGCCTCTACGAAGGGCATACTCAACATCCTGAGGCTGCGCCTCCTTCGGGCCTGTGAATGATTTCGTGAAAAGGTCTACAATTGTACCCGAAATGGAGTCCACCTCGCCACCTGAGGCCGAGGCCACGGAAAAGGCCGAAGGGGAGCCCGGTTCGATGTCTGTAAGCGTTTCCACAACGGGGTGTGAAGGCGAATTCGGCGACAAGTCTGAAGTCGAGTCCACTTCGGTATCTGGGAGAGACTCTACCCCCATCCCTGGGGAGACAAGCACGGTTGTATCTGACCGGGAGTCCATGTCGAATTCGGTATGGGCATCCAGGTCCAGGGTGACGATCTTCTTCTGTGGATTCTCCGAGTGTATGGTTCGAGCGAGCGCCTGAAGAAGGCTGGCCCGAGGATTGGCCACCTCGAATTGGGAGCCTCGAGTAACCCACAAGATACCCCGTGACAGTGTTATGAGGGATTTGAAGGCGTGGAAGTCCTGCTCGGACCAGTCCCAAACAAATGGATGCTCGGTGAGCATCTCAAGCAAAGAGATGTAGTAAGCGGGCTGTCCTTGCTCTATGGCGGTTGCTAGGGTCTGGACTTGACAGTGAATCTGATCAGCCAGGTCGCAGCAGAGCTGTGCCAGGAGAGGGCTCATGAGGTTGGGGACAAGAGCCACAATACCGCCGGGCAGCTTGATTGTCTGTTCCTTGACTTTCTTCTCCTTCAGGGTGACACTGTCATGCGATGACTCCGCAGGCTCCCAGATAATCTTGGAGCATAGATTGGCATGGTTCGGAAGGAACGTGCTTCCTGATTCCAGAGCCGTGAATATAACATCCTTTGCCACTAGGAGGGCCTTGGATGCCGACTCTCCGTTACTGACCTTCCAAGATTCGTCAGATGCAACAAATGTCACGGAAGCCTCTCGTGGATTGCGACGTTCGGCTTTGGCGTATCCAACGAGTTCTCTGCCTGCTTCAGTTGGAGGTTGTGGTTGAGCTGACACGTAAAGGCTACCGATGTGAGAAGGAACCATGGAGCCATCACCAAGGCTGAAGGCCGTCTGGAATATGCTATCCAGCGTTGCTGGATGGATCAGGTGCGAATACTCAAACTGAGCAGGCATCGAAGACTTGATGTCGGGAATGCATACGGTATACGAACATGTAGCTTCTTCCTTGGACAAGGAGGTTATGTTCTGGAAAAGGGGGCCATAGTTCATTCCGATGACTTCCAGGGTCTCGTAGAATTGTCGAGGGTTGACCTTTTCGTCAGTAGCTTCCGTGACTTTGGTGTACTCATGGTAGTGCTGGTCTGTAACCTGGGCGGTGGGATGGATGGTGACAAACCCAGTGCCGTGTTGCTGCCAGGCTCCATCAAGTGGCTTTGAATAGATGGAGAACTCGTACTTGGCAGGTGCGTGCTCACGGATAGTCATGTTCACGGCGTACTCGAGTCCTCGTTCGGTCAGAGGTATGAGCATCGCCTTTTCAATCCTGAAATCCGATACCTCGTAGCCTTCACATGGCCCCTGTGCGAGCTGTTTCGCGCCCTCGAGCACCATAGCCACCATTCCCGCTGCGGGGTAAATGGGCGATTTCTGGACTTGATGGTGTTCAATCCAAATGTTTTCCGAACGACGTAGGAAGCCTCGCCATCTGGGCTGGAATGGGATTGAGTCGGCTGTGGGTCGACCAATAAGATCATACCGGCCGTGTACTTGGAACCGGTTGGCGCGAGAAAGATGTGATTCGAACCAGTATTTCGTCTCCCGGTTCCAGGGGTAGTTTGGGAGATCATGCAGGACCTTCGGCTGGTGGTATTGAATGTTCCTCATAACCACCCACGACATGCTAAGGCTCACGCCACGAGACCAGAGTTCTCCGATGGCTGAGAGTGCCGTCACGGCGGAGTCCTTGTTTCGACGGAGCATGGAAATGTACTTTGGCTTCGGGCCCCGATACTGCATCGACTCAATGATCTCCTGGACGGGGCTCTGAAGCGCGCTATGTGGACCGATCTCGAGAATGATGTCGGGCTTCTTCTGGCCACATCCTCCAAGTGCTGCGCTCATCGCCTCGCTGAACCGCACACGAGAAACCATGTTGCCCATCCAGTATTGAGGAGTCAAGTATTCCCATGAAACGGGAGCTCCGGACAAGGATGAGCACATGATCGGAGTTTCATCCGAAGGAATAGACTTGCGACGCGCTTGGTAGGGTTCAATGTCCGCGGCTGTTATCATATTACCAGCGAGATGGGGGTGTGGTACGGTGGCTGTGGCGGGCTCTTGGGGACGGAGGTGCTGAATACATGCGATGTACTTGCCCGCGCATCTAAGCATATGCTGGGAATGATAGGCGGTCTCGACTTTTAAGAGCCTGTTGAATATATTGCCACCGTCGAGCAAGCTTTGGATCTGAAGGATACCTTCTTCGTCGCCCGATAGGGTGACAGAGTTCGGGCTGTTGATACAAGCAACAACAACCTTGCCTTTGTCAACCTGGAAAATATAAGGCATGACAGCAGGTTTTGAGAGGCCAACAGCAAGCATCCGGCCTTTTTTGTGTTCCTCATCGTCGTTCGACAGCATGTCCTGCGCGCAAATGCCGCGCCAGTATGCCAGTTCCCAAGCAGTCTCGCGCGAAATCGACCCCATCGCATACGCCGCTGCGATCTCTCCTGAGGAATGGCCAACTACGAACGCAGGAGACACGCCATAGAAGGACATAAGCAGGTCCACCAGGGCGACCTGGATAGCTGTAGTAGCTGGCTGGGCGATCCTGGGCTCATCGATCCGGGAGGAGTCTTTACCTCGGAGTAGCTCGTCCAGTAAGCTCACGTGGTCACCTATAAGACGACCCATAAACTGCGAGGCCGAGACCAGAGACTGGAGGAAAATGTCAAAGGCCATAAGTTCTCGACCCATAGCGAACCACTGCGCACCCTGGCCTCCAAAAACGAAAGCAATCCGCGGGGACTTGTTCTCCTGCAGCCGGACAAAGTCGGATTTAGTGATGTGCTGTAGATTTGTGACGAGCTCCTCGGGGTTCTGAGCTACCACTGATACTCTCCATTGCATCTTGGTGCGGCGACATCCCAATGTGTAGGCCAAGTCCTCCATGAACGTCACGGAGTCTTTGGTCTCCGTTGTCTGGATGTAATTGGCCTGGTTATGGAGCAGCTGGAGAAGCGCCCGCTCTGTATGAGCCGAGAACACGAACAGCTGCGACTTGCGATCCTGTGTTGGGATCTGCTGACCCTTCGCGATTAGTTTTATAGTCTTAGCTCGGGACTTAATCTGGCTGAGGGTATTTGAAACCACGGTCGGGTTCATCGAAGGATCCTTCGAGGAGTCCTCGGGAAAGATAGCAGAACTGTGGTGCGCCGTCATATTGCGTGATGAGAGGTAGTGGGCAGCATCATCGACAATAACGTGCGCATTAGTACCTCCAAAACCAAAGCAGTTGACACTGGCACGTCTGAGGCCATCAACGGGCCACTTCGTGTTCTTCTGAGGCACCTAAAGGTTGTATCAGTAACTTGTCTTGATAGCGGTAGGCTTCGAGGAACGTACCTTAACTTTCCACTCAGCGAAATCGATTCTGTGACTACCTGGTGCCTGGAAGTTCAAATGCTGAGGTATGATACCGTGCTCAAGACTGAGTATGGATTTGATCATGCCAGCGACGCCTGCGCATCCCTCCAAGTGGCCGACGTTTGTTTTGACAGAGCCTACGTATATAGGACTTCCGGCTGAGCGTTGTTGGCAAAGTGACTCCGACACGGCCTGGAGTTCTCTATGGTCACCCGCTGGCGTTCCAGTCCCATGGCATTCGACGAATGCGGTTTGGTCAGGAGTCAAGCCGGCACGATCGTAGACGCTGCGGATGTTGCGAATTTGTGCCTCGGCGCTAGGTAGAGTAATGCCTAGGATTCCGCTCTAGTCAGAAAACAACGATAATCTGGCGGGTGTAGGATGTAGATGCTTACCTGAGGTGCGTCCGTCCTGGTTTACACGAGAGCCGCGAATGACGCCGCGAATGTTATCATTATCGCGAATAGCATCTGATAGACGCTTCACCACTATGATGCCTATACCTTCTCCTCGGCCATAGCCATTGGCTCGCTCATCAAAGGTATAGCACTTCCCATCTGGACTCAGGAAGTTCAAGGCAGTCATCGGCATCATAGTGTTAGGGGTTAGGATCAATCCAGCACCGCCAACCAACCCCTGGGAGCAGAACATTAGAGACATATTGCGAATCAACACACAACTGTGTTATAGAGCGAATGCATTGAGGACTCACCATGTCGATCTCTCCGCTTCGCAAAGCTTGGCAGGCATTGTGAAGGCAGACCAGACTGGCACTGCAGCCAGTATCAATTGTCATACTTGGGCCATTGACGTCAAGGAAGTAGGAAATTCGATTTGACATGATGGCAATTCCATTGCCGGTTGCGCCATATTTCGGCGAGTCATCAGGATCACGTAGTGCAATCTGTTCGTAGTCTAGAGGAGGTTAGTCACTGAAACAGGGGGGAATGACACGATCGGGCAATCACCTTTGACAAATGAGCCGACCCAAACTCCTGTCTCCGACTTGCGCAAGGCGTCCCGATCAACTCCAGCTATTTTGGTTATGTCAGTAAGCTACATGCGACATGCGGAATAATGTGGGAACAGAATGACGCACCGCTGTCCAAAGCTTCAACGGCAACCTCGAGAAGCATACGCTGTTGCGGGTCGGTAGCATTGGCTTCATCAGTAGGAATGGAGAAGAACTGGAAAAGTCAGGCCTGATTCGCACACCAAGGGCACTTTGCATTTACGTACCGAAGCATCGAAAGCTGCCACGTCTTGTTGGAGGAAATGTGCTCCGTTGAAGCAAATCTGGTGGTCACGTTAGGTTGCCGAGGTAAGCGGTACGGAGAGGGAACTTGTAAATGAGACTTACGCTGCCTTGTCTATTGCCACTGGGGTGGAAGTAGCTGGCAATGTTGACACGGTCTTCCGGGAAAGTCGACCAAGCACTCTCGCCAGATACAAGCATCTGCCAGAGGTTGTTGGGTGACGTTGCGTTGCCCGGAAATCTGCAGCCCATGCCAACAACGGCAATGGGCTCCATCTTGTCCGGCTCGGAATGAGCCATCGTGGACTGGGGATCGCCTTTGAAAGCGCAGGCGAGCTTGAATGAATCAACGAATGTCAGTTTGTTGAATACAGGAATTGACAAGTAGGGAAAACATGA
Source organism: Arthrinium phaeospermum (assembly GCA_006503535.1). Taxonomy (NCBI): domain Eukaryota; kingdom Fungi; phylum Ascomycota; class Sordariomycetes; order Amphisphaeriales; family Apiosporaceae; genus Arthrinium; species Arthrinium phaeospermum. Next base: position 2,543,463 of record QYRS01000004.1, read on the forward strand.
GGGTCGAGGAGATAAAGGAGGAATTTTACTGGTACAGTGAAGGGTTGGGGTGAGTGAAGAGGAACCGGGTCATGTGTGTGCAAGTGTGTCGTCTGGTCTTGGTCATGTGTGTGTTCTGATGGATAAAAGCGGAAATTTCAGGGCGCTCTAGGTCAGTTTCGTTACAGAATTATCAGAGTGGAAGGTGCGTGGACCTAGGTACCTTTGCTAAGGATGGTACGTGATTACTCCGACAACAATCGGGGAGAGGGGTCGATGATGTGTGGGCTGGAGTTTCGATGTGAAAGGTATGTTACTTGTGCATGTTTTGAGTACTATCGTGAAAATTCCAGTGACGATGAAAAAACATGGACTAGGGTTCAGCGCCGGCAGAGCTACTCTTTCAGGGAGTGGGCGGTTACTCAACCGGAAGCCCAACCGGAAGCTCAAACGTCAACCGGAGCTCACCCGGAGCTCACCCGGAAGCTCATCCCGAAGCTCAACTGGAATAGGGGTCGGCGATTGTCGGGACTGAAGTGTGCAAGTGGGAGATACATACAACAGGCTTTCTTAGAAACGAACCTCTGACTGGTTCAGTAGTAAGAACAAAACTATTAAAGTGAAGAGAGTGTGAATGTGTCGCGGTCTTCTTATTCGGGCACCGTAAGTGATTATTCTTATGATAGCTGAATGGAATAGGGGACGGCGATAATTCAGGGTATGCATTGACACTCACGTGGTCGGCAGTCAGTCTAGTATAACTCCCCTTACACAGTGATAAGGCAATTTGAACGGTAATTGCGCCTTCGTTTCGAGAGTGAATGCTGGTTTTTCATCCGTTTCCCGTAGACCGGGACGTTCGTATAATACGAGACGGAGGTAGGACCTCTCGAATCGACTATACGTCAAAGCCTAATATACCTTGGGCCAGGTTGTCTGTGTCATCAAAAGTAAGCATAAGAACCGTCACCCGAAACCTTGAAGGCGGGAGGTAGTCAGTCATTGGAGACCAGAGTGATATTGGGTCAACACGAAGACGTACTTGAGCTTCGCCGATGTACCATAGACCGAGATGACACCATGCCCTCGTTCAAAGCACCTTCAGTAGAATCACAATCAGGGAGTGGCGAAATGGACGATAGCCCACACAGCCCCTTTATATACCGTGAGGCCTTTATGTCGTGCAAGGGTGGTAATCAAGGGAGTTTCTTGTGTAGAAGCAAGTCTTTGGCCTTTTGGAAGATCAGGCCGGCCTGGTTGTGACAGCCTTTAAACGTGGAGCCGAACAACCAACTGCTGCGAGATTTCTGTTCTGCCAAAGATTAGTATCTATCGACTTGTGGATACCTCTTCCTATGGTCAGTTACTCAGGTCTTCAAACACGGCATATACTGGTCCAACAAGAGCGGTGAAGTTGGGGGCCAGCAACAAACGATGCCACTCAGCCTGAAGATTGCATGGGGGGTACTCACGAAATTGTCCTCCTCCAGAAGCCTCCTTCGAAGCTGTGATGTGAGTGCTGGCCGATCTATGTGGTTCAATGATCAAAGCCTCGCTTGCATATCAAAAGGAGGAAGTTCTGTTGTGATGACCGGCGATATTAATAGAACGATGCGAGTAAACCAAGCCTTTACACCCGTATATTCAATGAAAGGTTAAAGCAATCATGTGCATGCAAGTAAGATACCAGTGTATTGAACGCTGATCCAATCCCATCCTCATATTACAAAGTGTGGTGGCCATGATGCCTGGGGTGATATGGAATTCCCGCCCTTGGCAGAGCTTGTGGCGTTTGACGCAGCTAACAGGAAGTATGGGGAGGGTCATAGTCAGACTGGGGCCTGGCTGTAACGGAATACAACTATTGGCACATGGTATTCGATGAACCAGTGATGGTGAAGCACCAGAGTAGCCTCACCAGAGTCGGTCTGGCCGCATCGTCTCTCCCGAAACCCGATATCAGACATCTGGCCGAAATTCGGCAGATAACCCAAGAGGCCAGCGTCATTTGCTTAGCCCCAGAAAAGCAGACAAAGAGGAAGATGGGGTTTGGCATGAGCCCGAGCCCGAGCCCGCAATGAGTGCTGTTGGCAGTGAATACCTAGTAGTGGAGTGCCTGGCGAGACGCTGACACTCATACATCATGTCAAGAACCAAAGCCAGCGATAGTGGGCTATGTCGACGTCGGATAACCGCCGACTGGCTCCCCCATGTTGGAAGGATTCTGCATAATCTGACCACCCTACCGATATTTCGGTGTGGAGCCAACACATCACCTGTTGCTTGAGCTGTAGTTCCAAGCATGCTGTAGGCAGCTGTTATTGCCAGCCAAGGCTGGTACGGTGTGCGGCTGTCAAGGGTTATAACTTCAAACGGCCTGTTGGGTTCCGGGTAAGAAAGTATCGTGGTTGCGCAGATTGGCCAAGGAGGTACTTGGGCGACTGATGTCCCCCCATTATTAGCTCGGGATGCTGCATACAGGTGCCCATACAGCAACCACAACGACAAGAGATGGGCCGCAGAGTTGTGGTGTTGGGCACTGGCAAGCTACTCTCGTCTCTTGCGCCGGCCATAAGGTTTTCGTGGGAGATGAGGCCGTGTAGCATGGCACAGATTCCCACAGGACACTTGCTGGAGAATTCTACTATCTACAACAGCCACCACACTTGTGTGTGGTCTCAGCGAAGCATGAGCAGACATGCTGGGGGGTAACATACCACAACAGCTGCTGCTATTTGGCTCCGGCCAAATGGAAAGAACACCTCGGGCTGTAAATCCTGGAGGAGTACCTGCCTACATGCTCACACAGTCGCAGGCACAATTGATGTCGATCAGCAATGGCACGGCACGGCCCCTACAAATCACTGCATTTGGTGCCAGTGTAGGATCTGTACATCTTGCTTGCCTGGAATAAACAAGACAATGCAGCCGCTCTTCAATTTTTTATTATTTTCGTCGTTGGGTGCATGGGTGCTTTTTCTTCAGGGCCCTGGAAAGTTAAGTACGTGTTGTGTTCTGGAAGAGGGTTGGTGTAAAAAATGACCAATTAAAAGTCCAGTGCTTTCTAACTTTCAGTTTAAAAGATGACAAATTGGAGGATTTTCCAATCGGCAGCAGCTGAACTCATGTCGCGGTGAAAGAGCAAGATAGCTGCATCAGTCGTCTATCTTGTTGCTGCATCACGGACCAGTGACCATCACCCTTCCAGACTTGATGTCAGATATCTGCCAAGCGAGCGCTAAGCACGGCTGGGCGGGTGCTGTAGTGCTGACATCTTCATCCTCCAGGTTGGCTCATGCAATCTCACATCAGCAAGACGGGCGTTACCGTCCCCAAGATTTGGGCAAAACACACTGTACGTGTGGCATTTCACACATATTGCTTTTTACTGGCCAGAGAGTTTCCAATGCCGCTTCGGTCCAAATCATATCTTGCCAAAAGCAGCAGCTACCTGGCATCCATGTGGAATTGAAGTTGGAAGTCTGACACTCATGATGACTGCATACATTCAATAGTGCAGAGAGACAAGGAAAGACAATGCACCCCACTCAGTTTGACGGTCTCTGCATCTGCAGGATCTTGTTACTTATGTACAGCAGGTGCCTGCGCCCCTCCAAGTTCGGGTATCGCTTAGGCCAACCACAAAATGCCCAGGAGATTCGAAAGGAGCTGGCAGCTGGAATCCCCCTATCGGATCTGAGGCATCATGCAATGCAAGCCCGCATCTCGACCAACAAGTGGCGTGAGGCTTCTCCCAATCTCCTTCGATCTGGAAGCTGGGGGTGGTGTGTTACACGGCCTTACGGCGTTGTTGGACCAAAACGACGAGACGGCTCATGCCAAGTCGAGTTGGGGTTCAACATGCACATAAACTACAACAGAAAGTGTCACAATTTGGTCCAGGACTCTCTCTCGAACAACCTACATGTAACGTGTTGAACAGTCACCAGTTACTTCTTGTTCTGCGGCCCCATGGGTGAACCGAAAGCTCAAAAGGTACATAAGTCGGGAGTTCCGACGCTCCTGCCGCAGCCATGGATGTCAAGACTTTCTGGATGTTGGCTTCTACCCCATCCACCCTTGTAATGCCAGATGGATCAATGTAGCTCAGCTGTCTGGTTGGGAGGGAAGGAAGCTTGCAGCTCATCTACGGTATACCGCACCGCGACCCAACTGCCTCATGTCTCGGAAGCACCTTGCCTCATCCATATTAAAACGAAGGCGGGAGAGAGCTAGCCGACATCTTCAGCAAAGACTCACAGGGAAGCCGACACTCCTGCTCGGACCGACCGTCGCATCGGCCCTTGCATGCGATTTGACTGGGTGTCTTGACGAGGCTGGGTGCGGACAGTCAGAGGGCGGTGTGGCGCTCTTGGGAGCCTCAGGGATCCTCTCGTCTATCTTGTTTGTAGTTTGCTCTGTTGGGTGGCAGCACAGCTACCTGGCGCATACAAATGCCTGCGTCGTCATGCAGCTGTGCTTTGTCCCACGTTACACGCGCGGGTTCCCGCCTGATCTCTTTCACTCAAGCGCTCTACGCCTGGCAGTAGGGGTCATCTCTGGCAGCATGTTTATGCTGTGCCTTTGGATTGAGCCACTCGATGCAAATACCACACACACATTGTCATGAAGATTCCCATTCCTCGGGACATATGTATATGGGTGTCAGATCATGGGATGCTGTGTTTCGTAGGTTTCCTCGATACTTCAGTCGGCTGCGGCACACATATGCATCAACACCACATGGCTCCGGGGTGGACGAGGACTAATGAGTCTCCAAAGAAGCTGAATCAAGCCTGCCGTTACGGTCCGGGGTGGTTAGAGTGCGCCCACAGATATGGTAGGTTCTCAATCTGGCATATGTCTGCTGTCATGCAGTTGGACAGGCTGAAAGCAAGGAAACTATGCGCACCCCTCCTACGGGCTGGGGTTTGCCTGGCATTGCAGAGTGGGAGCAAAGCACGCAGCAACTCGCTTCTCCTTATCATTGCCATCCATAAAGCTAAGGCCCTTTTCATGGTTGATTTGGTTTCGGGGCAAAATCATGATATAAGCAAAGAGCACAACATGGGATTTGGAAGGGTGAAATCAGACCAAACGTGATGATTCATCCTCTACCTCAGGTAGTCAAACGGCAAGTGTCAATGAGATAGCATTCAAAGTCGCCGATCAAGGTCATCATTGTTCGTTGCTCTCCCGAGCCACCCCTCCCTCGTCTCGGCCGGCTTCCATGTCTTGTCACACCTTTCACAAGTATCCGCCATCAGCTTTGTAAGTTGCTCGTGGTACATTGCTTTCTCTGGCAGCCCGTTATTTCTTTGGCTCGAAGTACGAGGGGGCGTTTTGGAATGCTCCTGTCTGCCTCTGGGGGCGTAGCACCAACGTTCACGCACATGGGATAGAGGTGACTTGTCTTGGTCCAGCCTTGATTCATCTTGCAACAGATATCCTCCCATTAGCCTCTCATAATCACCCGACGCCCTTTTGCATATATGGTGATTTCTTCCCATCCTCCTTTGGTTATGGGTGTCTCGGCAACATGTATGTCCTTGCAACATGTCTCCCAGTTATCTATGCCCCTTGAACTCAGTAGTCTCGGAGCTGACCAAGCGTGCCAGCATAATACAATAAAGTGATACGATTTCACCGACTTGAATACACTGCACTACTCATTCTCTCATGTGTTCACCATAACTGAATACAAGCTTTTAGGCTTAAGCAGAGTTATTGTTCTTGGTTAAGAAATTGTCTACCTCCTATTTGTTGTAAAGAGCGGCCCACGCCAAACTGTTAAAAGTTGCAAGTGCCATCGTCACACTCATACCCGGTCCTACTTGCCCTTTCGCCGAGCAACTGCCCCCGAGCCTAACCTTACATCATAACACTGAATCTGCCTACCAGCCACGGGAAGCCCCGCGAGAAGCCCCGTTCTCGGCACGGCGACACCTTGGAAGCCTTAGGTACTTGCTTTGCGTGGGGACCAAAAAATAAATCTGCCACTTGGATTCCGGACCTACTACAGAGCACAGGGCTTGTCGCCAACAACAACTCTGTCACCACGAAACTTCCGAGTCCCTTTGTTCGTCATCCCCAGAGTCCTGTAGAATACCATTTTACATCATGGCTGCTCGATACGACGACACCGGCACAATCCCCGGCCTACGCCGCACCGACTCGATGGAGGAGAGATTGAACTCGTCTTCGGCCGCCAACGGAGACCACCACTATGGCCACTCTCTGAGTCCCCTCCGCCAGACCATCTTGGTTGCCATGTACTGCACCCTCGACACACCCCTTGCCAATATCCGGAAATCCTAATTGTTTTGATAGTCTGCTTCTCGGTTTGCTCTTCTCAAGTCTCGACGCCTCAATCGTCTCGACATCTCTCGTGTCGATCTCGATCGACCTTGAAGATTTCATTACGGTTCCTTGGGTTGCGCTCTCGTACATGCTTGCGTATCTTGGTAAGCCTATAGTCGATGCGATCCAGCCAGCAACGAAGAGGCACGCTGACGTCAGGGACGATAAAAGGTTTTGCGGTCGCATTCTCGAAGCTGAGCGATATATACGGTCGCCGTGCTCTCGTCGAACTCTCCTGGTTGTTATTCGGCGGCTTTTCGCTGGGATGCGGTTTGGCTCAGAACATGACACAGCTGTATGACTCCATCATGTCTTTTCGATTTCCCACACCCCTTTTCGAAGGCGCTAACCAAGGCCAAAGCATCGTATTTCGCGCATTCCAGGGTATCGGCGGCTCCGGTCTCTACAGCCTTGCCCAAATTGGGCTCTTCGAGGTTGGTCCGAAGCATTCGCCAGGTCTGTTGGGGGCGCTCATTGGGATGACCCTGGCGGTCTCGTTTGTTCTTGGTCCTGTTCTCGGCGGTACAATCTCACACCTTGCCTCGTGGAGATGGATATTCTTCATTAAGTGGGTGTTCGAAACCTTTATCCTTCTCAACATGGCTGATGATGTCCCAGTATCCCCTTCGGTACCGTTGCTTTGGCGGGAATTGTACTTGCCTGGCCCAGCCATGATGGCCCGCGATCAAGCATGAATGAGACCTACAAGAAGCTCGATTTACCAGGCATTTGCCTGGTTATCTCAGGTTCGACTTTGTTGGTCTTCTCTCTTCAGCAAGCGGGATCTTTCAACATAAGCTGGGCCAGCCCTGTGATCATCGCGACACTGACAATAGCAGCCATTTGTTGGGTGGCGTTTGCAGTCTGGGAGTATTTGCTGGAAACCAAGAACTACATGGGCATACAAGCTCTATTCTCGTCTAAGCTTGTTACTCTGCGGCCATACATGGCAGCCCTGATGTAAGTTTGTCGGTTTCCAGATGTCTTCAATGTCACTAACCGTCTATCAAGCTTCACTCTACTCACTGGGTTCATCTACCTTTCCGTCATCATCATCTTACCTGAGCGCTTCCAAATCATCAATGAAGAGGACTCCTTGATGGCAGGCGTCCATCTTCTGCCGATGCTGGGCGCTTGCGCGTTTGGGTCGTTCCTGGCTGGCGCTATATCATCCAAGCGAAACAACACTTCATTCACGCTAATTGCTGCAGCAATCCTTCAGCTTGTTGGTGTTGGGCTGCTTTCGACATTCTCTGAGATTGACAGCTCGCTTCAACCCCAGTACGGCTACCAGGCTATTTTCGGTCTTGGTGTCGGTCTGACGTTTGCTGCTGCCACAATGCTCACGTCGGTGCACGTAGACCACGACAATCTAGCCGTCGCCCAGGGAGCTATTGCTCAGGCTCGCGTCTTAGGTGGTGCCATAGGCATCGCGCTGTGCAGCATGGTCTTCAACCATGGAGTGAAGGATAAGCTCACCGGCCACCTGGATTCCAAGGAGTTGCAGGCTTTGCAGCAGAGCCCTGCGTTCGGCGCAGTTCTGGCACCAGCAACTAAGGAGTTGGTTCGAAGTGTTTATGCCGCTGCATTCGTCGACGATCTCAAGATATTCATCTACCTAGCCGCTGCTGGGGTCATCGCAAGCCTCTTCACTTACGAGCGCGACCCGCCCCCTATGCCCCGCGCTCGACGGACGACCAGCAAGGAATCGGAGACACCTCGCGGAGCTCTGAGCGAGACAGAACTCGAGGACATGTCTCATCAACGCCGGTGATGAGACATGTCTCCGATGTACAATTGTGTTGACAGTCTTGAATGCATGCATTTGGGTGGCCCACTCTTTGTCCTGGAGTTTCAATGTTGTCGGGGTTTTCTCTAGAACAGGTATGCTGCCTTCACCGGCCAACGTCAGAGGATGGATCTTTGGGCAGAGGCCGAAATTGAGGCTGGCTGTCATGCGTGCGCGAAGAGGTCCAGTTGCTGGGATTGACGAAGCGGATTGACATTTCTCTGAACACTTGCAAATTGAGAACTTCGCTGTACATAGACTGTCCTGTATGCTAGACGCATTTTTGTGTATACACTTGCAGATTCGATGGATCAATACCCCTGTTCGAGGTCCATTGCCGTAAATAGAAACACCGATGCGCTGATTATTGAGGAATGTGATCATCATATCATCCGACATATAAAGTCTGGTTTGCCCCCAACAGGACGGCCCTGGGCAGTGTGCCCTAAGGCGTGCAGTCAATCCAGGAAATGCTCGAGGTAACGCCGGCTGCAATTGCCCTGATTGTGGCCTATTGGTCTGCCATTCGCCATAATATGCGCGTCTAAGTATCTAGATGCGAGGGGGGATGGATGGCTGCTTCGGGCGGGATGATGTGATTGCTGCCTGTGGAACTGTGTGACCTGGCAGAGTCTCGCCCAACATTGACCGGTAAATTTATATATATATATACAGGTACATGGTTGCTCATATCGACACGCGGCTCAACATCGCCCTGTGCCATCTTCTCCCAAAATCCCCTATCTGCGGAGTAACATTCGCCATGATTGGTATGTGTTAACTGGTTAGAGGCACTGCTTCCTATTTGCCACGTGTAATCGGAGCGGCGAGTCATTCTTGACCGACGATGTCCCCTTGTCTGAGTGGCTTTCACGTATAATACTCCTGGTATGGAACCGCATCCTTTGGTTGCCAGTATCGTTTAGTCGACCTCGACATGGTCTTTGGTCAAGTTTACCGAAGGACTTTGGGGCTTTCGGCCGTACACGATGTGGCTTTTGAGAAATTGGTTAGTAAATTTCTTCGACACCGCCTTTCTTCTGGTCAATTCGACACCGGACAATGCACCAGGGAGAAAACCAGAATAGCATATGGAGGACCACCTTCCGACTCACACGGGGGAGTAGGCCTTGATCTTGGGGTCTTGCAGGTCGCGCTTCGCCCTCGCCAGGAACTCGTCCAGCTGCTCCTTGCTCCAGCCCAGCTTGGTCATGAAGATGCGCGTCGTGACGCTCTCGAGGAGGCCCGTCTGGAGCTGGCCGAGGAACCAGGTGCCGAGCGTCTTCTCCTTGGGGTCGGCGGGCCACCAGGGGTTGCTGGGCCAGCGCAGGACGACCTCGGTGACGTCCTCGAAGCCGACCTCGCGCATCCAGGCCGCGTAGTTGGGCACGTTGTCCCAGCGCATGCCGACCGAGGCCAGGGCCCCGTGGATCTCGTCCTGGATCACCTTCAGGGTCGTGCCCTCGATGCTGCCGTCCTCGGACGTCTGCAGGTTCAGGTCCTGCATCTCGAAGTGGCCGCCCGGCCGGAGCGCGTCGAAGGCCTTGCGGAAGATCTCCTGCGGCCGCTTGAAGCACGTTGCGCACGCGCGCCCGTGGATGTAGTCAAAGGGCCGCGAGAACTCCCACTCGTCCTCGGCGTCATCGATGAGGAACTCACAGTTCTGCGGCACGCTAGTTGGCGGATTTCTGTCAATGGTCGTCACGTTGGGGTCCTCTGCGCCAGGTTGTCTTACTAATCTGGCTGGATGGATGACAGATCTGTGCCTATCACTACAGCCGATGGGTAGGCCTCCGCTGTTCTGCCGTCAGATGGGATTGGCCTAGCCCGGCAGGAAAGAGACGGTGCCTTACCGAAGTCTATCGCCCAGATCCCCGAACCAGTTGCGATGTCTAGAACATAGTGAGGCGACGACCCTATTGGGGCCAAGTGAAGATTACCGTCGAGGGTGATTTCCCACATTTTGTGCTGCAAGTCTGCTGTCGGTCAGAGAGATGTCGTCTGGTATTAGGCATACAATATCAAGAAAAACAGCATACCCAGTCTATCGAGCTCGGCTTTGTCATTGGGAAGCAGGTACTTCCCATCCTTGAAGGAATGGTATGTCCTGCCATTCTCCTCCAACCGCTCTGCAACGCTCGAAGTCATCGAGTACGTTGACGTTCTGTCGCGAGCAGTAAGTCGCCATACGTTGTTCTTCAGTTTGCGCCGGTAGGTACAACGCGCATCCACCTACCTGTGACTTCCCATTTCTATTGCGGAGTCTTTGTCGTCATTTTCGCTAATGTCAGTGGCTTGGTCGGCTTCTGCGTCGCGGTTCATATCCAAATCCACCATGGTGGCATCCTGCATTCGGAAGATGTAGTATTCAGCTCATGGTGTTCGCAAGAGGCCAGGTGTTTCGGGTTCTTACGCTGCCGGCGGGTTCGTCCATGTTTTCTGGAGTCACTATTGGAGGAAGGATCAGCTTGCATGAGGCCTAAACCAGATCCTCTTGCCAAGAGGGGTAATTCTGGATGGCCAGAGATGGTGCTACTGTGCCTCTTCCTTGGACAACATATCAGTGACGCAGCAGCGATAAGTCGTCGCTGGTGTTCGTTGCTCTTCTTCCCCTATCCAGGAAACATCAAGCACTGCTATAAGTAACCCAAACTGTCTTTGATGGTCTCTTTGGAAGGTGGAGATGAATGGCCCAGAGTTTGTCGCAGTTCCTCGTTGTACCGGTCCGTTATGATGACTACATACAACTGAGTCTTGTGTCTCGCCGAGTTGCCGCTAGATGGCACGCTAACTAATGGAGGGAGCTTCATCCCCCTTCCCTCCATTGTATCCTACCACTTCCGAAAATGTGAAATCTTATCACTGGCACCGCCATAAGAAGGGCCTAATCAGCAGCACGGGATTTGGTGCCAGATATCGCCAAGGAAATGTTAGGTAGACTCGTGACATAAGCACTTGTGAACTGCCTGTTCCAGTAAATGGTTCATCAACTTGCAATTTACTGGTGTAACATGTCTCTCTGCCCAATAAGGTATCTATACAAATTGCAGTTGTTGGGCATGTAGTCAATTATTCCTTGGTATATTCCTCAACCTGTGATACACGTAAGTACAGCGGCCACAGGTCCGGTGATATGAGAAGACGAGATTGGTTGTCTCCCTGCAGAGCAACCCCCTGGGACCCGAAACCAAGGTCGCGGGTCGGCCCCCCCCCCTCCCCCACGTGGTTGAGGCATGGTGCACGTCATTTTTGAGTTATGATCGGATGGCAACTCTCAAGCAACTGCTAATAGTAATAATGTCTCCCACGCTCATTGCACGAAGTTTTGGCGCAGTTCTCTATCACAAGACGTAGCGTTTCATGGCTGCATGCTATCTGCAGGGATGTAAGTATCTGGCATGAACTGTTATATCGCCATCTACTCTCAAAGTCGGTGGATTCTACGTGCACCAACGGCTTGATCCTGCGCGCAGCAGTATTTAGTAGATAAAACACCCCTTTTCACGCCATTAGCGGGGCTATCTATCACATCACCAAAACAGGTCGCGGGGTGCGAAATACCGAGAACGACACAAGACACCGCGTTCATTGCCCTTTCTGATGCAATAGTAGAGGCCCTGCTCGCATATGAGGGCGACGGTCCAGCTGCCGCTGGCAGCCGAGCCCGGCGGAGCGGAGCGTACTGCACCAGAGGCTGGCGAAAGTGTATTCCACGAATTCAATGATACGAGCTCTGAATATAAAGGGGTTGCGAATTTCGACGGCAGCTGGGCTTTGATCCAAAGCCGCGCTACCCCCCGCAGCCCGAGCGAGCCAGTACCCATTTCATTGCCGGGTATGGAAGACAACCAATGCGAGGTTGCTGCCAGCCACTTAGCGGCGGGCTGAAGAGACAACGTCGGAAGAAGTGGACTGCCCAACGCCGTCAGCATTGGTAGATCATCTGGTCTTGCCTCTTCTGCCCAGAGCGACTCTCAAGGCAAGAGTACATGCCCACTTCAGCCTCGAGTTCTCGGATCCGAAAGTGTGAACACAATCTTCAGGGCGCAGAAGCAGACACCGGCGACCACAATGGCCATGCCAATAATGAGTCATATGGTTTGCATGAGAAACCCATCTTCGACCCACCGGTTCTTCCGCTCAAGATGCGACCGGCGCATCCCAAGACCTCGCAAACGAAACCAATGTGTGTGGCCAGGGTTGAAGGGAGGGTCCGCCGTATCCTGGCGTATACGCCGAGAAGGCCGACGTGACTCAACGAGAAGCCAACCCAAAATGCGATGTTGGGCGCCAACTCAATCCGATACAGGCAGTAGGACCGATCATATCAGCAAATAACCGGTGTACAATACCGAAAAGCGGAGGCTATCGATAGTTTGGCAGCAGGCCGCGTGGCCGCCGGTGAGTTGGTTGTTTAATTTTCACTCGGAGAAGGGCCGTAGGAGTTGGCATGGATGCAGATCGCTGTCGGAGATTGCTCCCAGAGAGAGGCGAGTTCACCATGTGTAAGGCCGTGATGGTGATAATTGGAGTCAGCGACGAGGCAATGCAGCTACGGGCTTGGTAGATACTTTATGTATATAATACATGGGCCCCTTTTGGATGGAAGGACACCAAGTGGTGAGTCGAGGATGTAGTCGGTCCAGGAGGTTAGCATTATGGTTTTCTGCATGCAACATGGCTCATTTCTTTGATGATGTGGCGAGCGTTTGAGTTGAATGGCAATGCAGCTAACCAGCCAAAGCGACCGCCATGCTTGCATATGTAATATGATGATCCAATCATCACCAGTTTGAATCGACGACAGTCATGACCGCAAGAATGGACTGCTACCCTGGACTCTCCAGTTCTGGTACGCCTTGATGCTGTCAGGCTGTGTCTTCGTTGCGTACGTCTTCATGCCTTATGCGCCCGTGTCGTTAGGCCATTACTCACAGTCGTGGTTGATGGGGCTGCCACAGCTGCAATGAACATTCGCTCCCGACTCGGTGGACCTGAGCTCGGCTCATCTTACCGAGTAGCGTACCAACAATGTGTTCTCGTACATGAGGAATACTAGGCCAGCGGTTAGAAAGGTGTCCTGCATGCATGTCGCGCTTGAAACCTGACCGACACCTAACTCAGGGCCTCGGACCTTCGCACTGATTCGTAGGTGCTTAATGGCGTTTCTCACCATATATTCTGCCATGGAGGTAAGTCATGACACCTGCGTGTAGGTGGGTAGAAAAATGGACTGGATGCTTGTGCCCAAGCCCATTTCTGGCTTCATAACGCTCAACGAATACAACAGTGACGGTGTGGGAAGGGGAATAGAGCATCGCTCTACCAAAGGATGTCCTACACGAAGACCGGGCGCGCCGCGTCAATGGTCTTGTGTTGCGATTTACCTCATTGGGATACGAAAGGGCACTTCAGGTAGAGCAGCCGCAGTTGATCAACGTATGAGTTCACCATGCGTCTTAGTCTTGGGCCAGTACCACCAGGCTACATCCAGCGCTGTCCGAGGTCGTCCAAAAGGGGGGATACAGCCACGTATTCCTCTTACGGTGTGGAAGAGGCGTGACAGCCATGAAGAGGGAATTGGAACTACCTGGTCGCTGTCACCACGTGCCATGCGAGAGCTGTGGCCATCAGATGGCTGTTCTACGAGTAAGCAGCAACCGGGAGACATGCCCTGAAGATTGGATGACAGAACGTTGAAACTAATGTTGACCTACATGTACGCAATTGCCCTCGTCACTTTACACACATGACATTTAATTGCCCGTTGCCGAGGCCGTGTGGCCCTTTGCAAAAATGAGTTTGAAGTTTTATCGTGTTTGATTGTGGTCGCAAGACCTTGCGATAAGCATGGTGCATGGGAACAACGACTTACAGCAATTGAAGGCAAGGTCATTTACAGCATGACTCAAAAGTGAGGCAGGCACCTGCCAATGCCCATCAAGGTTGTTTGTTTCCTGGTAGGAAACAACGAGATATGCAGCACTGGGGATGGATTGTCAATTCAATTGAGAGCTCTTACTGGCCAATCAGAAAATTCGCTTACCTGAGCTTGTTAGGTATCCACAGAGCTCAAATGAATTTTAGTGGACCTACCTGAGGCACCCACCTAGCAGCCTGGATCAGCCAGGCCCCACCGAGGCCCTTGGGGAGGCCATAAATACTTCACTTCCCTCCCACTCTCTCAGTCTTCTCTTTTCCTTTTCTTCTTCATACTTACCTTGCCGGGGCTTGGGGAGATCAAGTATTCCCTGGGCCAGGTTGAGGAACCTGCATTGCACAGCGCGGCGTTCTCTCTTCCTATACTATCCTTCGGGGTCGTATTCGGTGGAATTTTTGTTGTCATTATTGCCTCGTGCAATCCATCTTTTCATTATGATTCGGTGTTTCGAACATCGTCATGAAGAAGAGTGTTTAGAGGTATTCCAATATTGCGACGCGGCGATGGTGTCCCTGCACGGCCGGCAAAAAACGTAGCAGTCTGCCCTCGCCTGATGGAACCCATCATTCAACAACCTTGCTCTGCTGTCGCGACATCAAACTACGCGGTCGTTCGTATGCATTCCATTTGTTCTGTTGACCGTCGCCCTTCGAATTTTGAAGCAAAATGATTCGATCAATTCAGTGCTACTCTCCAGATATGGGATTCACGAGGTCAGGGCTGAGAATCAAGGTGAAGAGAAGGTTGGCTATCGATGAGATGGCCTTGTCTAGGACGACAAGATGCTTCAGGAATTCGGACACACCATTGATGGATGGATCCAGCTAGCATAGTAGATTCCCTAAGTCCGAAGGCAATCGCAGTAATTTCCCCGGATGGATTAGGCGGAGAAGGTTAGATCCTGGCGCGATCTACAAATCACAAGCCATTACTGTAAAGGTAGATAGATACCTGTGCGATTATATCAGTAAAGCTGTGTAGAACCGAGCAGTCGTGTGTAGTCCGAGAAGGTTGGAAGAAACTTGAAATTTGCAAGCCTGGATTGTTAGTAGTGTATAGCAGGGCAGGACGCAATCTTCTCGGCCCTTAGCTGATGCTGTAGGTATCTGGCAGGCTCCAATGTCGCACTTGGCACGCATACACTGTAAAAGGATCGGTTAATTGAAACAATGTCTGTTTTCGGTGTCGAAATCGCCGACGACGTCTCGTAGTAGTAGTTGTATCGCGAACCAGATATGTATGCATGCTTGGTAGCCACTATTCCATCTAGCATCCAGCATCGAACCTAGCGGCATGGGGTTAGATATCGAGACGCTACGTCGAACTTGTGAGTCGTGACAGGGATCGCATGCCGCCCGGCCAATAATGTCCGCTCTGGCCAACGCTACCAGTTTGAGAGTTGAGCCACTCGTCCACCACGTACGTCATTGTGAGAGCTACAAGCATGCAGCTGTCGAACAGCATGTGCCCATACGACACGCTCTCTTAAAACAATCAGGCAACGCTCCCACGCAAAACACCATCAAAAACAATGCGATAATCGCACGAACATTTGTGTGTTCAATCCGCATCTACCAAAATGATGTCTTCTTGTTTTGGCTGGGGCAAAGGCAGCGATGCCGAGCGCGAGCCTCTTCTGCCCCAATATGAGCAGGATACACATCTTCAACGGGAGCTTCAGCGCAAGCTCCACAGCTATCAGATGATACGGGCCCTGACTCGAGGATACATGCCCAGCACCGAACAGACAATCATCAACCTACGCACTCTTATGGCAAGCGATGCTCTCAATCCCGACAATCCAGACTTATCAGACAGTGGCAGGCGACTGGTACGCCTCACTAAGCAGTGGCTTCACCAATTTATCACGCTTCTACGAAACAAGAACAACCAGGACCAGCTGCAGGATCTCATTTGGTTCCTGACCAAGAGCAGAATCTCGGTAGATGTCGCAGACCTGCAGGCTCGAGCCCAAAAGTCCAAGGCTAAGGCCGATGCCGCCGCCGCTTACAAGAGTCTGCAAACCGTTGGGTCGCTGCTTTTCACCAATCGCGACTTCCGCGTCTTCCTTGGCGACCTCGGCGTTGTGGGCCGGGAGATCTTTAAGGACTCGGCCTTCGCCTTGAGTTCTGCCGCCGAGGAAGCTGGCAAACAACTCGAGCCCTCTGCCGAGGAGCATGCAGGCGTTGCAAAGCCGAATGGGCCGGCGACAAATGGCAAGACACCGTCCGGGAAGGAACTGCAGGGTGACGTGGAGGATGTTGCCGATATCGTAGCAGCAAAGGGCAAGGATGTCGCCCAGGCCGCTGTAGAAAGCGCAGAAGACAAGTTGTCTGGAGACGAGGGCAAGAACTTGCTCAAACGACTACAGCAGGTTGTCCTCAACCTCCGAAAGCGCACAGATTACTCGGACTCGGTTTCCACGCTTGGTCTCCTCATCAAGCGTTATGCCATGGTCTACTCCCGGGCGGCTGAGGAGATTGCTGAGGTTGCTCAAGATGACGTCCACGAAAACCAGGAAACTGATCGGGCCATGAAGAACATATGGGCTTTCGTCACGAGTTTTGGTGACAAGAAGGAATGGGATCGGTGCGAAGAGCTCTTCAAGAAGGTCATGGCTCATAAGGACAAGGATCCTGAATTCGAACATTTCATGCAGGAGCTAGGCGACAGTCTCCAGCGTCTCCTCACGGATCCCGAGTTCTTCAACGATGCTGACCAAAAGCTAAAAGACCTGCGCGAGGAGAGCAAGAAGATCGGGGCAGAAGGCAGCCTACGCCATGATGCCGACGAGCTCCTGCACCAGCTTTCAGTTACCTACCAGAGCATTCTCCGGGACGAGGATGTTCACAACTTGATGACAACGACTCTTCGCATCTTCGGTGTCTTATCGCCCACTGATATGACCGCCAACTCCGACTTGATACAAGATGCACTCAGTGTGTTCGTCCCGTTGGCGATATCTGCTATTCAATACTTGCCAATCCCACGCCTGGAAGTCAGCACACCACAGATCGATCTGCTTCTAGAGAATTTGATTGTCGAACCGGGCAAGACTGTCAATCATACATCCTTCTTACCCTACAGACTGAAAGTCGAAAACTACAACGATTTCGAAATTCGCAAGGCACGATTTCGCACGGCTACGAGCACCAAGAACTTGGTGTTGATCAAGATTGATGGTCTCTCCTGCCGCGCGGATGAAATGGGGTTCTGGCTGCGCGCCCACAGCGGGCTGTTCCGTCTTGCCGACCAGGGAATAGCAGGGTTTGCCCTGGACGAGCGCGGTATCGATATTCACCTCGAGGTTGAGGTCTGCCGCGAACGTCTGGAACAAATTCTAACCTTGAAGGCGGTTCGTGTTCGTGTGCATAAGCTCAACTACAGCCTCAAGAAGAGCAAGTTCTCGTGGTTGGGCTGGCTCATCAAACCCTTGCTCCGGCCAATACTGAAGGCGGCTATGGAGGTACAGATGGCCTCTGCCATTAGCGACTTCCTCCACGCGGCCAATCGCGAGCTATTGTACGCCAGAGAGAGGCTGCGAGCAACGAGGATCTCGAACCCTGATGACCTGATGACATTCCTCAAAGCAGTAGCCACGAGGATATTACCAGAGGAAGACCCTGATCTGTACACGCGAGTGGGCGTCGACGAGCCTGGCAAAGGCGTGTTCAAGGGTGTCTACACCCCTGCCAGTGTTGCGAAGCTGTGGCACGAAGAGGCAGAGCGGGCGAAAGACCGGATCGAGGAGTACGAGGTTGGCGGCTGGCGCAACGAAGTCTTTGATACCCATGTGCGAGCGCTTACTTAAGGAATCACCACAAGTTGCACGACTTTTGGTTTGCTGTGGTCCTACTAAAAGAGAACAGAAAAATACTTAGATGCTAATCCACCCACCTTGTTACGTCATTCGGAGCTTGTTTACGGAGTACCATGGGCGTCTATGCGATTTCTGCTTGGGTTCAATTAACATGGAGTTAACGATGCAGTGTACATTACATCAAGTACTAAATACTAAGGAGTTGGGTGGGAAGGCCTGGTCTATCAATTCAATCGCTTTCCCGTATCGCTGAACTCGAGATGCCCGCGTGCTCACTATTGGAGGTTGCATGTCCGTCTAGGTAGCAAGCAAGGCTAATTTTGATTGAGGTCCCCATTTACTTGAGCTGACATTTTCAGTTCCCACCGATTGCCACATAACTTATGTAGGTATGTCCCCAATGTGACTGCGATTTTCATAGAGATGCACTTGACGAACTCGCATCACAATTCCGCATCGTACCAAAAGTCAACCACAGCACTAGCTGCGAAATGATTGGTACCGATGGAGCATCGCCGTGCTGTGGCATGGAGATACCACATAACCTAATCCATGACTTCAGATGGCCGTTGAAAGGATTGGAATTTTTTTTCTTCTTTCTAGAACTCCTCTAGAAGGACGCCACAGTATCTTGGCGCAGCCAGGCACGAGGGAAGGCACGTTTAGGAGCCCTGTCGCTAGTAGCGCACTTGATCTGAGCGCTACAACATCACCCCTCGGAGACCCTGACTGGCACGCTGGGTTACCACGCGCAGAAGCACGCGGGCCACCGGACTTGCTGTCAGGTGTGTCACTGCGCATTCCTCCTTCCACTTCAATTGTGCCATGTACCCTGTCAGCCAGTTTTCCACCTAGGCTGACCTAGCGTGCTAAGGCATGGAAGGTAATCACTGCGTAAGGAGGTTAGGAGATAATGGCCCACCCTGAAGTCCACCTATCAACAGTGGGTAGCGTCCTGGACTTGCCCCCCCTTCTTACCCCCCTCGGCCCCTTGTCCCATCATCATCGTCCAGTGAGGTCTGCCAAGCCTTGCAAAGTAGCGTCTACCTGACATATCTGATTGATCACTGATCCACTGTGGTGGCACGCCCCGGCACCTCGGAATTTGTGCACACCACCCGCATTTTGTTAACTCCTCCAAACCTATCTCTGCCTGCCGTCCGTCCCTGAGTTGTTTCCCGTCACCTCTGCTCGACTAACCATACTTCTTCTGTGCCTGTGCGTCCCCGTGCATGTTACCGCGGCCAAGCCACCATTCACTCCCTCCCGTTCCCCTCTCTCGTTCTCAGACGAACAACCACCACGACGAACTCTTCCCAGCTCAACCGGGGCTGGCGCATGGCGAGCGCTGTATCCTGACCCTACCCTGGGTTCAATGATGCATCTTCGCCTGCTCCGCTGCATGCTCACCCGATTATCCGCGCTAGTCACGACATGATGGCGCAGACCGAAACCCGTCTCGATAGCACTATCGTAGAAGTTTTAGCGAACGACATTCGGCCGACCTTTATTGTCGAGATTATCGAATCCGCATCTGCCCCTCAGCAGCAGGACCAGCAAAACCAACAAGCCCAGGAGGGCCAAGAGGACGCAGACGACCAGCATGGCCTGCAGCTCAACGTCGTCCATGCCAACCCGGCTCTTGAATCGAAACCGGGTCTGCACGAGGAAGTGCTCAGGGTCACCACCAGTGGCCATGGGAGATTCTTGTCTTGGATCGGAGGCAACGACACACTAGATGGAGACACGAAGTCCAAGACCTTTATGCACCACGACATATGCTGGTCGCGAACACCTTTCCGCCAGAAATGGGTCATCGTGGGGTGTAACAAGCAGGTGGCCCATAACAAGGCCCTCGTCAAGGAGCAGATCGCCGTCAAGACCAAGGAGGCAAATGAGTCGATTGCCAAGTTCCAGTCCATTGCCGAGTTCATTCCGAATGGCGCTTGCTTTGGGGATCGCGAAGGAAACATCACATTTGCTAACGATGCGTGGTATCGTATAATAGGAGTACCAAAATCTACTCCGCTTGAATCATCAATCTTTATGGATCGCATCCTCGAGGAAGACAGGCACAACTTAACTCGAGCCTGGTCCGAAATGAAGCACTCGGGCACAGTCAGCATTGAATTCCGCGTTCGCGGCGATAGTGACTACCCCCTGCACCCTCCCATTGGAAGTTCTCCGAGCCTGGAGAAAGCCGGACTCGATTTCACTGCAGAGAAGCCCAAGACGCGTTATATATCAGCAGCGCTGAAGGGCGAGCTGTCGCCCGACGGCACGGTTGTGCGCGTCTTGGCCTGCTTAACGGATGTCACCCTCTACAAGTTGGCGCTCGAGGAGGCTTTGCGCCATGCTCAACAGCATCAGAATTTCAAGGAGATGGCCGAATCGGCAACCGTTGGCATGTATGAACTGAACATGGCCGGCCACTTGCAATGGGCGAACACCGCATTCTACCGAATGTGTGGCCTGGAAAAGGCCGACATTGCCAATGGTTCTCTCAAACCCTTTGAGTCCTGTGTAGTCGAGGAGGACCTGCCGCTCATTCAACAATCCTTGGACCGTTTGGTGGCCGGTGGCCGCAATGAGCAGAGAGCCGAGATCCGTTTGAAGAAAACCTGGACTGAAAAGGACAGCTCCGGGAATGAGATTAAGGCGCCGCGATGGGCATCTGCGACTTTTATGCCCGTCAAGAACTCGGAAGACACTATCCAGACCTTCACCGGCTGCTTAGTTGACATGTCTCTGCACAACTGGCGGATTGCATCAGAGAGACAGCACAAAGAAGAGGCCATCCGCCGCCAACAGGAGGCTATTAGGCGACAAGAAGAAGCGATTGAGTCGAAACGACAACAAGAAAACTTCATCGACATGACATCCCATGAACTCAGGAACCCCCTGAGTGCGATCATACAGTGCGGCGACTCCATCCTTGCTTCACAGACCCAAGTGAGTGAGCTGCTCAACACTTTGCGTTCTGAGCTCCCTAAGAAGTCGGCCACTCAAGCGGTTTCAGATTACATTTCGCGAGCCTCGTACTTGGTGCAAAATACTATCGAGAGTGCCGAGACTGTTCTAAGCTGTACTCAGCATCAGAGTCGCATCGTGGACGACATTTTAACCATGTCAAAAATGGACTCCAACCTCTTGTCTGTGACACCAACAACAGTCAATCCCATCTTGATCGTGAAGGAAGCTTTCAACATGTTCCGAGTAGAGGCTCGGAGCGTAGACATCAACCTCACGATGACCGTGGACCCGTCCTATACCGAGCTGAACATCGAATTTCTCGACCTCGATCCTTCGCGACTCAAACAAGTTCTCATCAACCTCCTGACCAACGCGTTAAAATTCACCAAAAACCAGGCCAAAAAGGAAGTGTCGATAAGAATGAGCGCTTCCAAGAGGCGGCCCCGAGATGGAACGTCATCTGTGCAGTTCATTCCACGCACGTTGGAAGAGCCGCAGCAACCCCAGCGAGTACAGATTGGAGTCGAGAGCACCTTCTTGATGTTCGAAGTCAAGGACAGCGGGCAGGGTCTGAATGATGCCGAGAAGAAGTCATTATTCCAGCGATTCGTCCAAGCGTCACCCAAGACTCACGTCAAGTACGGCGGCTCTGGGCTAGGCCTGTTTATATCGAAACGCTTGACGGAGATGCAGAACGGGGCTATCGGGGTAGCATCGGAACCTGGCCATGGATCCACATTCGCCTTCTACATCGAGGCGCATGTTCCCAGCGATGCGGCAGCTCAAGAGGCCCGGGAAACGAACCGTAACCTCGAGAAGATACTCAAGACTCCCACTGGCACGCCGACCATGCTCACTCACGACGGTACCCCTGTAGAGGAAAAGCTGATCCACGGGGTCCTCATAGTGGAGGACAACCTCGTCAACCAAAGGATCACGCAACGTGCCTTGAAAGAGAGGGGCTACAACG
This sequence comes from Arthrinium phaeospermum, assembly GCA_006503535.1. Classification (NCBI taxonomy): domain Eukaryota; kingdom Fungi; phylum Ascomycota; class Sordariomycetes; order Amphisphaeriales; family Apiosporaceae; genus Arthrinium; species Arthrinium phaeospermum. The sequence goes on from QYRS01000004.1 coordinate 2,565,295, forward strand.
TGCAGGTTGCGAACCACGGTCTGGAAGCGTTGGAGTTACTGGAGAAGACGGATCGCCGCGGAGGCGACTTCCCCCTGTCGGTGATCATGATGGACATGGAGATGCCAATCAAGGACGGGCTGAGTTGCACAAGGGACATTCGGGAGATGGAAGAGGAGGGTAAGCTCAAGTCGCCTCGGATTCCCATCATTGCGGTGTCGGCCAACGCGCGGACGGAGCAGATCGAAGAGGCCAAGGCGGCGGGATGCGATGACGTTCTGGTGAAGCCGTATCGGATACCGGAGCTTATCACCACGATGGAGAAGACGGTGCGCAGGCTGAACACGAGCAAGCAAGAAAAGGGGGAGGGTACGGAGAAGTAAGTGCTGCCTATTATTATGCCTTCGGGCTTCCTATCAGTACATAGGGACGGAATTCCGATGCTGTTCAGGAGAATCGAGGGGGCTGTTGCACATCTAGATGGTCTAAACCCGATATTTTACAGGAACGGAGAGTCAAAACACTGCATTGGTTGCGTTGCTGTTTGATTAGATACCCCTGTGCGAAAGTCGAGGATATGCAGTTGCAGGGACGACGATATGGATGTGTGAGCTTGATTGAAGGGTATACTGGCGTGCGGATGTACATCCTGTGGAAGAAGATTTGATGTGGCTATGAACGGTTTGGCAGCTGTACCTGACTCTTGTACTCTTGGGAAGACCACTGGTGAATAAGAAATATTCTGAACCAACTTGTCGAGGCGATGCGTACGCATTCTTTGTTTTCGATGCCAAGAACCGTCGAGGGGTTCTGATATTCGTGGCCCCGCACCATAGCGACCGGAGCTTCTCTTTTTTTTCTTTCCTTCGTCGGCCTCCCCCAAGAGCCGTCTGCCAGAGTCTGGCAGGATTAAGGTTAGACGATGGATCATGCTGTGTTTCCGGATTTTTTTTTTTCGCCGTTCAAGGATGGTGTTTTCGATGCCACGCGCCCTCCTGACCGGCGAACCCCCACACTCATGTCCGTGGGTGTGTGTGTGAGAGCGTCTAAGCATGTAAGCGGGACGATCTTTAACCCGTTTCATGCAGATTACGCCTACTGCAGGGACACGCACCTGGCATCCCAGGCGCGCCATGCAAACAGTGGCTTTACCTCCCGGCTTGTCGCGAGGCCTCATCGAATTGAGTCGTCGACATGACGTGGTGTTCTCTTTCCACTAATGTGTTTTCTCGTTCGCATATCCCGAGCACCGCGGAGACGGGATGGATCTGCATCCCGCTCGGGTAAGACAGATTAGCGTGCATTGTCGTCGCAGGGGAATGAAGGACACTGGACAGGGGGGCCGGGCATACTACGCGCATCCATCCCAAATTATCCTTCGTTGGAGGCGTCCGTCCGAGCAGAACCCGAGGCCCAAGAAAACATGGCGGCTTCGTACTCTTCTTGGCTGTAGGCCACACCACACCTTCCTTGCCATGGGACCGGATGGGCTGTGGGGAGGATTTGGAGGATGTAGGTAGGTAGCTAGGAGTGGCAGCCTGGCAGGTGGTAAAATTGCCAACTACAAGTTGCTATATGTTCGCTTCCCGCTATGTGTATATATACATGAGGCACTGCCCCGTCCCCTTCAAACCTTAATGAGGAGCATCTACACAAGTAGTCAGCAGACATAAACCAAACATTGTATCCATAGCTCAAAACACATTCGACGTTGTTCAAAATAAACCGACATATTCTAACCCACGAACCAAGATGGCGCCCGTCCACAGAGTCACCATGTTCAAGCTTCCCGATACTTCGGCCCAGCAGAAGCTCATCGACGCATACGCGACTTTGCTCAAGGATCAGAAGAAGGTCAGTCAACGATAATATGATACCCCGGCGATTAACGACTGTCATATCCCTCTGATAGCCCCCGACTCATGCGACACACCCACCCAGCCTTCGTGACCTGCCCTTCCGGTTCATTCTTTTGACACACAATACGCACGCAAACACCCTTACTGAGAACTTACAGGACGGCAAGCCTTACATCGTCCACATGACGGCCGGCGAAGCCATGGAGGACCCACGCTCGCAGGGCTGGACCGTCGTCAGCAAGGCCGAGTTCGCGAGCCTCGACGACATGCGGTACTACGACGAGCAGTGCGAGGCCCACGCTGCGCTTAAGAGCTACGCCAAGGGTCTCGGGATTCAAGGCGGGCCCTCGGGTGTCATGACGGTGTACTATGAGGCCGGCGCCAGCCTGTGATAGAAAAGTGTGGAAGGAAAAGGGAATCACCATAGACAGGTAGCAGAATGGGAAAGATGGCGTGTTTATAGCCATAGAACACATTGATACCTCTCGAGTCCTGGTCTACCCAATACAATAGAATAAACCCCACACTACCTGACTGCGCTATAACGTACTTTTTCAATGTGTCCAGGGCGTCTTGTACTTACGCGGCAGCCTCTCCTCGCCCTCTTTGTGTCAACCTCTGCCCTTATGATCGGAACTTCTTGCTAGCCTCGCTGAACCCCATTCCCCCCTGGATAGCCGCGGCCATCTGCTCATCCGCCTCGACCTGCTTCCTCATGAGCGGCAGAGCCTGTTCCGCCGCCTCGGCCGGCAACACCACGACACCGTTGACATCGCCAATCAAGTAGTCGCCCGGCCGGACCGTCAGCAGCATTCCTTCTTCGTCCTGTTGCTGTTGTTGCTGTTGCAGCGTGACGGGCACGTTGACCCCCGCGACCTTCAGGAGAGGCGCTGGCGGCGCCGTCCCGACGTCGCGGGCGAAGACGGGGTAGCCCAGGGCGCGCTGCTCCTGCACGTCGCGGAACCGGCCGTCGACGACGGAGCCGACGGCCCCCAGGGCCCGCGCCCGGGTCGACATCAGGCCGCCGTAGACGGCGTTGGGCGTGCCGGCCGGTGCCGAGACGAAGACGACGGCGCCGGCGGGGACGCTATCGATCTGCGTGTCTTTGATGTCAGCTGTTCTTCCGTACGAGACGAAAGTCGAGGATACAACAACACGTACGTAATGGGTAGGATGCTTGGGCGCCGGGTCGTCTACTGGCACGTACTTGACCGTGTAGGCCGGGCCCACGATCTTGGTGGGACCGTCTTGGCGCTGGGGCGACCACATGGTCAGGCCGGGGAGGAAGCCGCCGTTGCGGTACTTGAGCTTGCAGAGGGCATCCGAGACATCGCATCTGGTGTAGTTGATAAGCATCATGAGTGGCCATACATGTTTAGTTGTGCTGCATTTGAGAGAGAGGTCGGCTGATTTGTGAACCGTACGTACGTGGTGTAATCCTGAAGTGCCTTGATGATGTCTTGTTGAGACATTGTGGCGGCCATGCTGCCGAGCTTGCGAGTCTGAGAATAGGAACGGCAACTGCCTGTGAAGCTTCTAAAGTATAAGGCCACAAGGGATCTAACCATCAAGGAAAATTTCAACGAGTGGTAGTTACTATTTGTCGGCAATGAAACAGGTAAACTGCATGTACGTGGAACTACACTGTTCTTGTTGTTGTTGTTGACGAAGGTTGGGATGATCGTCACATGCCGTTAGCCCGAGACGTGAGCCGGAGCTTCTAAACCGGCCCCGCACGCCGAATACATCTGACGAAAGAGAGATGCCGACATGACCCGTACGAAGCGGAGTGGCTCATACGTTTGGGCTACTTCCAGTCATGCATCATTCGATTATGCTACTTGTTGATATTTCATAAGTCAAAGCATCACATCCCGTATTTGCCTATTTGAACGGAACGGTTTGCTAAGTATAGCACAGTTGGGATTGGTGTATCACGAATATCATCATCCTAGCTCTTGAAGTGACGACACGAACAAAACACCGTTGAACAAGTTTAAACATATTACACGACTACCAATTGCCCATTATGCATCCGCCGCCGCCGCCGTCGTCGCGACCTTAGCCTCCGCCTCCTTCTTCACCCCCTCCATCCACAGCCGCAGCCCGTTGCTCAGCGGCCCCGACACGAAGGTCCGGACAGTCCAGCCCAGGACCCCGTAGAACGTCTCGTAGTTGTAGTACTCGCACCCTCCCCTGCCGTCCTCGACGAACTCCTGGACGCGCTCGGCGCGTACGTGCCACGGATCCCCTTGCGTCTTCCACGCGACACGAAGGCCCTTGCGACCGCCTCCCTCGCGCACAAACTCCTCGAGCCGCGTGACCTCGAGATGCGTCGTCCGCGACGACGCGCTGTCCGGATCCATGTGCACCTCGAAGGAGAACCGGGCGCCGAGCAGCAGCAGGGGACCGTCCGCAGCGGCAGCAAGGTGCGGCGCCAACGCGGCCGGCACCTCGCCCAGGGCGGACGCGGGCGCGGGCGTCTCGACGACGGCGCGGGGGATCCATTTGTTCCACGACGGGTAGGTGGACGGGTCCAGCACCACGGCCAGGCAGGCCGCGGGCGGCGCGGCGATGGCGGTCGAGAAGATGGCCGTGGACGAGCCGCCGGGCCCGTAGGTGGGCGTGGGGATGATCTCGGCCGCAAAGGTCGGGGCCTGGCCCAGTGGGATCTCGGTCGGGTCCATGGTGTTTTGTTTTTATTTAGGTATTCACTTCTTCCTTCTAAAAGTGGAGGTAGAGTCTGAAACACTACAAGCGATTGATAAACGAAGCCTCTGGCGTTTTTTATATTCCCGGCTTGATACTTGATGGCTTAACCACGAAAGAAATGATGGCAGTGGGGGCTGGCAGGCTGGTTTATTGGAAGGTAATGGCGATGGCTGTTAATCATTTGCAGGGCGTACACACATTCGTCCCGCCCTAGCAGAGAGCCTATTACAAAGGCCCAGGCGTACCTGCATGGGCTTCTAAACCTTTGGTTTACGCGTTCGCTATGCCATTAGAAACAAGACCAGCAATTGATGATTCACCGATCTATTTTTGGAGAACAACATCTCAGAACATATTATTATTGAATGGCTTCACCTTGGGATAGTCTATGCCCCGGGCGGCATCGTCTCACCTATCGTAGCAGCAGCTAAGCAGTGTACGATGCCCCTTCCTAATACTTGCTGCAAAGCATGCTGGAGCCCTAAATCTTGTCCAGTACCGGGTACACATTACAACTGCCTCCGTCGTCTTCACTTCAATGGTTTTGTGCTCTCACGGCATCTTTCTGTCATGGCTCTCCTCTTGAATTTTCTTTGTTTCTTCTGCCAAACCGGCCTCTTCGCCAGCCCGACTCTGGGAACTGTAATCCCAGAGGAGCTGAAGCTGCTCTAACGTACGCTGACATTATTGCACAGGGGTATCGATGAAACCATAAATACCAACGCCTTCCAACTCTTTCCGTGATGGGCCAAAATGCAATCATCTACGAAGAAACGCTGCCGCTGGCGACCCAGCGCGTCGTATGCGACTTTCGTCCGCACTGAGACTGCACACCCGACATATGCCGCAGACCAAATGAAAAGGGGCGGGGCGGGGTTGGGGGTGGCTGAATGGAGGATAATACTACAAGGCTCGGGATAGCGCGGTAGCTACCAGATCTGTCAAGTTAGGTGGTGTTGCGTTTACTTAGATGGCGACACCTTCAAGTGGCAACACTTTCGTCTCATCCCCACCAAAGAACTGTCTTCGATACTGGAGGATGGCAGATGTGATGGAGTCGAAGTCCTTTAGACGACTGGAATCGCTTTTCAGGTCGCTCAGGACCTTTCTGAGGCCTTCAATAAAGCGCCCCTTTTGCTCGCCGTTGTACGAGTCGACGGAACCCAGCGAGGCAATGATGTCCGAGTCTAGAATCCAGCAGAGGTTTGAGGTCAGTCATCCAAAGGGGGGAAACATCCGGGGTCCAGGTGGTGTGCAGCGCAACGTATATTAAACCGCCTTGACTCACCTGAGGCAAGCATGTCGGAAAAGTGCTGGTATTGGCAGCTGGGCCCGTTGGGGCACGACTTCCGCTCTTCAGAAGATGGGCAAAGAGGAGTGTTGCAGTCAACTCGCGAGCTGTACGTCTTGGATCTGAGACCCCCGCGTACTTCTTTCATATACTTTGGGTGGAACCTGTAAGCTCGGAAAAACCTCAGAGGGCTCTCATACGACAGCAGATCCTTTGACGACAAGGTGGGCGATTGCTCCTCAGCCTGTGCCATGGTTAGTAGCCTGCGCTCCCCTGGTGAGCGGAGTTGTACTTCGCCACTGGTAGCTTTCGCGTTAGGTTCGGAAGCTGCTTCGACGGGCTGAGCCGGGCTCGGCTCGTACAGATCATCATCGGGGATCTGACTAGCGGTGAGAATCATATGCGACAACGACGAGAGGGTATCTACCTCTCCATCCTCCTCATCCGACCCCTGTACTTTGTCAGTGCTCGAGATTTGGCCCAGCACCGGTTCATACGGATCCTCTTCATCGACCGATACGTCAGCAACGGAAGCTTGCAGCGACGCATCGGCATCGTTGGCCACTTGTATGGCCGTTTGAGACTGTGACCCAGCCACGGAAAGGCTTGTGTCCGAGTCATCCATCTCCTTCTCTTGCGCGGCTTCCTGCGAAGAAGCCCTCGAAGCCTCCTTGGCGTGGGATGGCGCCTGCTCTACTGATGCGGCACTGGTTTGTTTGATCAAAGAGGCAGCTGATTCACCAGTCTCGACCGGCTCGATGTTCATATCCTCCCCTTCATCACTGGATGAATCAGACGAATCGATGTCCATATCAGACTTGTCACTACAAGAGGCCGGATCTTCTTCTGTTGCTTCGGGTTGAGACTCCGGTTCCTTGGTCAAATGGTCCTGCGTGGTGTTGGCGTTTGTTGTTACTGAAGCGGAGGTAGGAGCTTGTGTTATGTTGGCTTCAGGTATCCTTGGAGATCGGGGAGTTGCAGTTGGGATGGGCGACTGGGCAGCAGGTTGGGACCGAGTGTAGTCATCGGCGAAAGACTGATCTGGCGTTGGGAGTGGCGACTGGAACATAGGATTGGTCGAGTCTGTATCTGCGTCCTTCAGCGCGTCCACCTCGGCGTTGAGTCTGTTCCGCTCTTCGAGTCTTGCCTGTACCTCGAGCTCCACCTGGGCCGCTTCCATCTGAAGCTGCTTCAGCCTGTCTTGCTTCTCTTTCAATGCAGCATCAACGATGGGTAGGTGGTAACTGGTAATTCTCTCACGCCTCTCGCTCTTTGCCCTCTGAGTAGCCTTGGCAAGCTCAGAAAGCTTCGGCAACTTGAGTGAAGAATTTGATACCGGGGCCGGGGTAGCGCTAATCACTGGGGTGACTGAGCCATTAGGCTTTTTAGCAGCCTTCTTGGCCTCGGCCTCTGCAATCCTCTTCTTGGCCTCTTCGATCTGCCTGTGAAGATGGTCGAGTTTGTGGTTATGCTCCGGAGGAGTTTGGACTGGACTGGACTTGTGCCGCCATGCTGGAGCAGTTGACAAAGGCGGAAATGTCCCAAGCGAGTTGGGCCGGCTGGGGGTGTCGCCGCCCATACTTTGGATAGCAGCACCAGGAGGCCCGTCGATCGGAGACCCAATATCCATCTCAACATCTTCGTCGTCGTCCTCGTCATCTTCGTCGCTAACGTCAATGATCAACCGCTCCTGCGTACGTGTACGTTTAAGCATACTGTTACTAGAGGAATAACCATCAAAATCGGACGCGACAGGTCGTTTCAAAGTGCGTGCTTGCGCGCCTGGTTGGGATAATGTGGACAGAGCAAGACCGGCAACTTTGGTGGCTGGAGGAGACCCAGCCTGCGCATCGGCCTTGGGCGAACTCTGGCCGGATCGTTGCGGTGTGGCTGTGGCCGCAGAATCGGGTGCGGACCTATCTGAAGACTGCACCTGCGACGCCACGTTGGCTGGAACTGGTCTGGGGACAGTCTGTTCCTGCTTCCTCTTAGCTTCTGCCTCCTCTTGGGCTTTTCGAAGTGCGGCAAGTTTTTGCTGCAGCTTCAACGTGTTTTCGGCCTTGGTCTTGGCCTTGAGCTGCGCCGGGGACGATTCGGCAGGCTTCGGGGCCCGAACAGCTGCGACGACAGGTGAAATCGATGCCGTAGTCTTTGTTGTATCTTGTGCAGCAACGCTTTTTTGCTTCTTCTCTGCCAACATACGCGCAATCTTATCCTTCCGTTCCTCCGCCTTCTTGTCGGCCATGTTGACGCTTGTAGCAATGGGTGGCTTGCTGACAGGCTGATTGGCACTGCGATTCGGGAGTGCGGATGATGTAACCTCCGAAGGTGATGTTTGAATTGCAGTGTTTCGGGCCTTCTGGGCGCCTGAATCCACAGCTGGCGTGGGCGCCTTCTGCACTGGCAAATCCAGCCCCAATTCTGCGAACAAGGTCTTGACAACCTCTGGGTCGACCCCTTCGTCGATGTAATTTTGATAACGAACCTTCAGAGGCCAGAGCCCCAGAATTGCTTCCTGGGCCTTCTTTTTCGCTTCAGTTACCGACTTGTAGGGCGTGCCGGATGCAGATTGCGACTGTGCTGAATTCGACGTTTGCCCACTGGGTGTCCCAAGCCCTACAGGTTTGTGTGATGTGGGGATGCCTCGAGTGGTGGACGAGTGTACAGGATCGGGAGTAGAGACGGTGCCTGCATCATGTCAGTTAGAGGAAGGCAGAAATAAAGTGTACTGGACTTGCATAAACTTACGTTCTGTCCTGGGTGGTGCCCTAGCAATAGTTGGGGCTTCTTTATGTACCTCTCTTGGGGAAAGGTATGGCGAATAAGACCCAGAGCGGTCTCTAACTCTCACAGCATCAGACTCACCATACTCACCGGGTGAATACTCCTCATCATCTTCTTCGACGGCGGGCAGCGAGGCCGAAGTACTATCATTGTTGATTTCTCCCTTGCTGGACCCCGTGTCATAGATGGAGGATTCATCGGCATCGCCCGTACTGCCTTGATTGTCAAGAGCCGTGCTCGATGGCCTGGAGGCTTGGGAAGGCTTGGTTTTTGTAGCATTGGTAGAGTGTCTTGGCTCGTACAAGTCTTCAAACTCGCCTTCGCTTAGTTCCCCCTCTTCCAGGACATCTCTACTGCCAGCAGGTTGGGCAGAGCGGACTCCGAAATGTGAGGCGCCAGCAGGAGCAGGAGCAGAGGCCTGGAGATCAGCTTGCTGATTGACTGTCTTCTGCGGCTGAGTGGCGGCGGGAGCAGGAGCAGGAGCGCCCTTAAGCATACTCACGTTCCCTTGACGCCACAGCGAATCATTCACAGCTGGGTACGAAGGCGCAGCTACCGACGAGGGGAAACCACCGCCCATGCCTAGACCTGGTATTCTGCTACCATTCTGTTCGAATGAGCTGTTGATAGCAGCAAAGTTACCCGTAATGAAAGCAGAACTGGGTGCTTGTGGCACTGCTCCGTAGGACAAACCCGGAGGTTGGCTGGTGTTCGGTATATAGGGATAGTTCTGCTGCGGTTGTTGGCCGGGATACTGGCCATACGCGTAGGGCGGTTGCGACATCTTCGAGGATGTTTGTGCAACGAAATTCGATTGAGGAGGGGATGTTCGAGATTCAGTGCGACCGCGGCGAGGAAAAATTAATTATAATTGAACGCCGCCACCAGCATAACGTGAATTCTTTCAGGATGAATTCTTTGTTTGTCCGCCAATGTCGCGATCAATAAATCCTGTTTGTCAGATATAAACAATTCAAGCCTCGTATGGGCAGATCGTGCATGGCAAATTCCCGAGAGTGAATGGCAAAACAGTCCGCGATGTGGGAAAGGCTGCCTCGTTCACCGGGTGGATGGCGCGAGGAAAAGGTTGGGGCACTACAGATGGGTAGTAGGGAAGTCGTGTCCACGCGATGATGGATCAGTCGAGGCAAGTTTGTGCAAGAACAACTCGATCGTCTCAATCTTTCAGCAACAAGCTGGAGATGGATCCGGGGTAGATGAACTTGGCGCGTTATACATGTGCTATGCGCCCTCGCGTTGATGATGATGTGTGGTGTTGGTCGAACGGACAAATTGATCGCCAATGGAAATTCAATCCAGCCTCTGAACCTTGGCGGCCCGAACATGGAAATTAGTCGGAAAAACGTGAAGCTTTTGGGGTGGCGTTAGTCAGCAGCGTCACCGTAGCTGAGATAAAAGGAGCTAGCACGGATCGGGCTAGACGAAATGCCCAGTAAGAGGCGATCTGGGCAGAATCTCGAGCTCAGCAGCAATAAGAACGCAAACTGAGGGGCAGCTAGGACAGGCAGGGTAAGGCCCGGCTGCCGAATGGTGTCAAATCCAAGCCCAACTACTAGTAGGCACAGACCAGTTTGCGTGCCTACTGAATTGGAATTCAGTAGGCGCCAAAACCCTGGAACACGCCAAAAGTGCTGGAACAGCCGATTTAAGGTGTGTTTTTCGTACTTTTAAAATATAATAACGATTATAAAAAGAATTAAAAGAGATATAAAAAAAGTAAAAATTTTATTAAATTCGTAATAAAAAATAGAATATTTTATTAATAGAAAGTATTTTTATAGCTATTTTATTTAATTTATTATTAAATAAAAACGTTAATTTCCCTTAGAAAAGTTCAATTTCTAAAATTTTAGGATCGGGATCCAATCCGACCGATTCCTAGGCGTTCCAGGGTTTTGGCGTGTTCCAGGGTTTTGGCGCCTACTGAATTCCAATTCAGTAGGCACGCAAACTGGTCTGTGCCTACTAGTAACCCAACTAACCTTAAGCGGTGTGTACCTGCCTCGATTGTTTACATCGGTTGCTCTGTAAACAGTTTGGGCCGACATCATCTCGGATCTTTTTTGGGAGAGCACCCATCAATTGATGATTGAGAGTCTTCTCTGCGCGACCGCCCTATCTGCACACCTACCTTACCTACCCGGACTACTGCCAATGAATTAATTGAAACCACTTTACGCACTCACGAGGACCATGATATTGACGATAGCTCTTCGCTTCTTCTGAGAAACCTGTTTGTTTGGAAACCACCTGTCATTCCGCTTCATGGCCTTCGAGGTGCAGCGGACACATGATTTTGCAATACCCGCCATCTCTTTTCCTTTTTGCATTTCGGCGCACGCAGGACCTGCATAGGAGGAATTAGTCAACTCCAAGTTGGCTTCCGCTTGCTGAACCTAACACATACCACAGCATAGCCAGTTCAGCCTGCCCTCGACAAGCCCGCCATGTCGCAGCGGCGCAACAACCCTTTCGCCCGGGCCGGCCAGACGTCGCCAGGCCCGAGTCCTGTCGGCAGTATCGGCATGGCCGCCAGGCCCAAATCCTCAATATTCTCTCCCGGTTCCCCGTTATCCAGCAAGACGACGCCTCCGGCCCATGCTCGAGCCCAGTCTCACTCGTCTATGCCCCCCGGCTTTCTACCAGCAGCAGCTGGCGGCAGCGGGCCGCGCCAATTTCGCAGCGATTCCCGCAGCAGCACACCCAGCACCTCCACATTCGCCCCCTCGTTCATCAAAACCGAGGACCTCAGGAGGAGTATAGATGTCGTCAAAGGTATTGAGGGAGAAAATGACTTCTCGGGTAAGAGATACGTCTGGCTCAAGGATCCGCAAGCCGCCTTTGTCAAAGGCTGGGTTGTGGAGGAATTGGAGGACGGCAAGATTCTTGTCCAATGCGACGATGGCAGCGTAGGTCCAATGTCGACTCACTAATCACCATCCACCTGCTAACCCGACGTGAAGCAACGAGAGGTCGAGTCCGAGAGCGTGGATAAGGTCAACCCTGCCAAATTCGACAAGGCAAATGACATGGCCGAGCTTACACACCTCAACGAAGCCTCGGTAGTGTACAATCTCCACATGAGGTACCACGCCGATCTCATATATACCTATTCGGGGCTCTTCTTAGTGACGGTGAACCCGTATTGCCCATTGCCGATATACACGAACGAGTACGTCAACATGTACAAAGGCCGGAACCGCGATGACACGAAACCCCACATATTCGCCATGGCGGACGAAGCTTTCCGGAATCTGGTCGACGAAGGCGAGAACCAGAGTATCCTGGTTACAGGAGAATCCGGGGCTGGCAAGACAGAAAACACCAAAAAGGTCATCCAATACCTGGCGGCAGTGGCTCACTCGGACTCTCCTGTGAAGAGCCGCGGGCAGCATTCCAATCTCTCCCAACAAATTCTACGAGCCAACCCGATCCTGGAAGCCTTTGGAAACGCCCAAACGGTCCGGAACAACAACTCTTCTCGATTCGGAAAGTTTATCAGAATCGAATTCAACCGCGCGGGCGCAATCGCCGGTGCTTTCATTGACTGGTATCTACTTGAAAAGTCGCGAGTTGTCCATATCAATGCTCAAGAGCGAAATTACCACATCTTCTACCAGCTTCTGAAGGGAGCCGATCGGAAAATGAGGAGCGACTACTTGCTTGACGGGATGGGAGTGGAAGATTTCGCCTACACTCGAGACGGCCATGATACCATTATTGGAGTGTCTGACGACGATGAATGGAACTCTTTGCTGGAAGCTTTCAACGTTATGGGGTTTTCCGATACAGAGCAAGACTCCATACTAAGAACCATTGCTGCAGTTTTGCATCTTGGCAATGTCACGGTGATCAAGGAAAGCCGGATGGCCGACCAGGCGCGGCTCGCCTCAGATGCCAAAGAGGTTGCGGCTAAAGTATGCCAGCTCCTTGGGATCCCGCTGGAACCATTCTTGCAAGGCCTGTTGCATCCAAAGGTCAAGGCCGGCCGTGAGTGGGTTACCAAAGAGCAGACCCCTGATCAGGTGCGACTCAGCATCGATGCGCTCGCCAAAGGTATTTACGAGCGTGGATTCGGTGACTTGGTTACGAGAATCAACCGCCAACTTGACCGCTCTGGCATGGGCCTGGATGATTCCCACTTTATTGGCGTACTGGATATTGCCGGTTTCGAAATCTTCGAGGAGAACAGCTTCGAGCAACTATGCATCAACTATACGAATGAAAAGCTGCAGCAGTTCTTCAACCACCATATGTTTGTCCTGGAACAAGAGGAGTATGCCCGGGAGCAGATCGAATGGAAGTTTATTGATTTTGGTCGTGATCTGCAGCCCACGATTGATCTCATCGAATTGCCCAACCCCATCGGTATCTTCTCATGTCTCGACGAAGACTGCGTCATGCCTAAGGCAACAGACAAGTCTTTCACTGAAAAGCTGAACTCTCTCTGGGACCGGAAATCCAACAAGTATAGAACTTCAAGACCAGGCCCTAAGCACGGCTTCATCTTGACACACTATGCTGCTGAAGTCGAGTATTCGACCGAGGGCTGGCTGGAGAAGAACAAGGACCCGCTGAACGACAACATCACTCGACTGTTGGCCGCTTCCACTGATAAGCATGTGGCGACCCTGTTCGTAGATTGCGCAGACTCTGAAGACGACACCGGAGGTGCCCGCAGCCGAGTCAAGAAGGGGCTGTTCCGTACTGTAGCTCAGAGACATAAGGAACAACTATCCAGTCTCATGGCTCAACTTCACTCTACCCACCCGCATTTCGTTCGATGTATACTGCCCAATCACAAAAAGCGCCCGAAGCAATTTAATGCGCTCCTTGTATTGGATCAGCTCAGGTGCAACGGTGTTCTCGAGGGCATTCGAATTGCCAGAACCGGTTTCCCCAACCGCTTGCCCTTCGCCGAGTTCCGCCAACGGTACGAGGTCCTTTGCAAGGATATGCCAAAAGGATATGTTGAAGGACAGGCTGCCGCTGCAATGATCCTTGGCAAGCTCTCCCTGGACAAATCACTCTACCGAGTGGGATTAACTAAAGTCTTCTTCCGAGCCGGAGTGCTCGCAGAACTCGAAGAGCAGCGCGATGCCCTGATCGCCGAGATAATGTCTCGCTTCCAATCGGTTGCGCGCGGGTACATCCAACGACGTGCAGCTTACAAACGTCTTTATCGTACCGAGGCCACCCAAGTCATCCAGCGAAACTTCAACGTGTACCTAGACCTTTGCGAAAACCCGTGGTGGCAGCTTCTTATTAAGATGAAGCCCCTATTGGGCACAACTCGTACAGCCATCGAGGTAAAGCGAAGAGACGAAAAGATCAAGCTTCTTAACGAACAGATGCAACAAGAAGCAGATAACCGCCAACGTCTGGAAGATGAACGACGCAATTGCCACACTGAACTAGTGCGAATCCAGCAGACTCTGGAGAGTGAGAGAGCATTGGCACTAGACAAGGAGGAAATCTTCAAGCGACTCCAACAGCGTGAAGTTGAGCTCGAAGACAAGCTAGCCGGTGCTATCGAGGACCAGGAGAGGCTCGAAGACCAACTGGACGACCTCCTTGATGCCAAGAAGCGTGCAGAAGCCGAAGTCGACAAGTACCGGTCACAGCTCGAACAGGCTGCTGCATTGATAGCTCGATTGGAGGAAGAGAAGACATCTCTTGACGGGCGGGTCAATGGCCTGGAAGCTGAGATTCGCGAGGTTTCTCAGAAGCAAGCCGACCGGAGTGCGCAAGAAAAAGTTCTCGAGGATGAAGTGAGGATGCTACAAAGTCAGCTGTCTCTCAAGGATCGCAAAGTGCGAGACCTAGAAAGCAAGCTGCTCAAGTCTGACCAGGATTCCGATCTCAAGCTCGCGACTGCCCAGAAAGAGCTCCAAACATTACGGTCTCGCGAGCAAAACCTCTCCCGGGAAAACAAGGATGTCCAACAGCAACTGTCTCAACTATCTAAAACTTCGACTGACTATGAGGATCTCGTGCGGAAGAAGGAAAGCGAACTCGTGGTTCTGCGCAGTGACAATAAGAAGTTCCAGATGGAGCAACGAGGCTTTGAGGAACAGAAGAAGACGCTTCTGGCTGAGAAGGACAAGACCGCTAGTCGCCTCCGTGAAGTCCAAGCCGAAATGGTGGCCATGAAATCCCAGCAATCGCAGCTACAGCGAGAAGCAGAAGATGCGAAACAACTCCTGCAGACCCGGTTGTCTGAGGATACCCAAGCGAACCAAAACTTACAGCTACTAGAGTCACAAATCAAAGACCTCAAGGAGCAGCTGTACAAGATCCAGATGGACCTCAGCCGAGAGCGCCAGTCGCGTGACGATGTTGCTCTCCTCGCAGAGCACAAACTCCAGTCTCTGAAGGAGGAGCATGAACAGCTCAAGGAACACAAGATCGAGATTGAGAAGGAGCTTTATCTGCAACAGGACAAGCTGCGCCGTACTATCGAGGCTCGCGCAACAGTTGAGAAGGAACGTGACGAAGCCCGGGAAGAGATCAAAAGGCTTCGCCTGGCCAAATCCGAGGCAGAACAAGCGAGGGTGCTTGCAGAAGAAGCAGGGGAGCGCATGGCCACCAAAGCCGCGCGTGAGCGGGAGGCGAGCCTGCAAAGAGACCTTGACGCTTCTCACGAGAGGCTCAAATGGTTTGAGGCTGAATGTGAAAAACTCAACCATCAAGTCGAGGACCTGAACAAGTTCATGATCGACTCTGGTGACTTTGGCCTGAAGAATGACCAGGCCAAAGAGAGACTGGAACGGGAGTTGGTCACTGTTAAGGGTCGCCTTACGGCTTCTGAGAACGACAACCGCGCCCTCCTCAACAAGATCCAGCAGAAAGGTCTTGAGATTGCCCGCTCGAGTTCGAGGGCTAGTGAAGCCAACCGTGGGCAGGTCACAAGCCTCCAGCGTGAGAAGGCAAGACTCGAAGAGCAAAACGGCAAGCTCAACAAGCAGTTCGGAGACTCGCAGTTAATGATCGCCGGGCTTGAAAAGAAGGTTGAAAAGCTCCAGCTCAACCTTGAGGACCTCAATCACAAGATCACCCAAGAGACTAAGTCGAACCGCAATGCCGAGAAGATGTCCTCGCAGTCGACGGTGCAGCTGGCAGAGCTGAACCGCAATCTGGAATCAGAACGACAATTGCGCAGTCAAGCCCAGACGAATGTCCGTACGATGCAAGGTACTCTTGATTCACGGGGCAAGGAGATCGAAGAACTTCGTGCACAGCTATTGCGCGTATTGAAGGCCGTGGACCCCGAAATTGTTCCTCCGATTCCAGCAGAAGGTGGCCATGATAAGATCATGAGCAAGAACTTCGAGATGATTAGGAAGATAGAGGAGTTGCAACAGAACATGCGGATACAGGCAGCAGGCCGGGCCAATGCCGAGGCTCAGCTGGCCGAGATGCGGGCTTCGAGAGCAGACGACATGGCAACGCGACCGAAACTGGAGGAGATCGACCCTAACGAGGCTCCATTCAATGGCTCTCCGGTACAAAGACGCCCTAAGCTTAATGGTCGGAATCACTCGGGCGCAACGACCCCAACCCGCCGCCTCGGTAATGATAACGATGGTGTCCAGGATTCCGGTAGATCCGACAAGACTGCAGACATTCTCAGCTTTAATAACCGCCAAGATCTCAAGACTGAAGTTGAAGAGCTGCAGAACCAGCTGCAGTTGACCCAAATGCAGAACCGCCACCTGCAAAGTCAACTTGAGAGGTCTACGCCGACCCAAGATCAGGATGTGTTTGGCGAGAGTCCATCTGTGCGCCGGGTTCAGAAGCTGGAGAAGGCCAACAGCAGATTGCACGATATGCTTGACGACTCAGCAAAGAAGGTTTCCCATTTGGAATCGTCCATTAGAACCGGAGACCTTTCTTTGCGAGACCTCCAAGCCAAGTCGCACGAAGAAATTCTCGATCTTGTCTATAGTCAGGAAGATTCGCGCCGGTCATTGCTGCACAGCCATAATGACGCTGTCGCAGAATTGACGGACGTCAAAGAGCATTTCGAGAAGATGCGACGAGAACGTGCTTCGCTCGAGGTAGAGCTCCGCGACACCAAGTCTGACCTCCAAGAGATGAGTCTTGCCCGGGAACAGGAAGCGACTGGCCGTAACCAACTGCTAGAGGACTTTGCAGACCTCCAGATTCGTCTCGATGCCGAGTCTTCC
This sequence comes from Arthrinium phaeospermum, assembly GCA_006503535.1. Lineage (NCBI taxonomy): Eukaryota > Fungi > Ascomycota > Sordariomycetes > Amphisphaeriales > Apiosporaceae > Arthrinium > Arthrinium phaeospermum. Next base: position 2,582,130 of record QYRS01000004.1, read on the forward strand.
AAGTTGGCGGATGTCACATCCAGCCTCACCCTGTATAAGAGCCGGGCCGACGAGTACTTCAGCAAGCTTGAACAGGCAGAGATTGCTGTATTGAAAGCTACCCGGGCTGAGCAGTTCGCAAAGACCCAAGCAAGGGAAGCAGATGAGCAATGTGCTGAGATGATGGCAGAGAAGAAGAGTATCGATGGTACTCTAGAAGACCTGCAGCGTCAAAACCAGCGACTGGAAGAGAAGCTCGAGGACATCACCACTGACCACGAAGCCGCCACGCAGGCCAAGAAGAGACTCCAGCACGAACTTGAGGACTACAGAAACCAGAGAGCTATTGACGTCGAGGACAAGGAATCAAGTATGGAGCAAACACGTAAGAAGTACCAAGCCGAATTCGCCACTCTCACCAAGGAACTCGACCTCGCACGCGAAGAGAAGCTCTACAAGCAATCCGAGATCACTCGCCTGCGCGAGGAGCTTGATGACCTACGGTCGAAGTGGGATGACGAGGTCCTCAACAGCTCAACCTGGTCAAAGGAGAAGGCACGCCTCGAATCTACTCTCTCGGATGTGGTTGCATCTCGAGATGAAGCTGTTACTGCCCACAACGAGGCTCAAGCCAAGGTGGTCTCGCTGCTGTCTCAAGTCAGGACATTACGAACTTCGGTCGACGATATCACGGCAGAACGCGATGGCCTTATTCGCGAGAAGCGCGGCATCGAGGCAAGATTGGAGGAAGCCAAGGCAGGCCTTGACGATCTAGCCAATAGTGAAAGCCCGGCGCTTCGCAATGCTGCTAGCACCGACAAGGTCATCCTCGAGCTGAAATCTGGTTTGGCACAACAGGAGGATATCGCGACTGCGGCTGTTGAGAAGATGAGGCGGTCCGAGTCTCTGGCGAATGAGCTCCAGAAGGAGATTGCAGTCGAGCGCGAGATCGGCACCGAACTGACGAAGCAAAAGGCTGCGCTGGAGAAGAGCTTGAACGAGATTCAAGTTCGGTTGGTCGACCTGGAAACGAAGGGTTACTCGAGCAGCAGCCACGATATTAAGTTCTTGCACAAACGCATCCAAGAGGTGAGCATACCAATCCACACACAAAAACATCATCACATACTGACACAATATATAGCTTGAGTCACAACTCGAAGAACAGGAGACGGAGAAATCCAAGTCGCAACGCTCAGTTCGCAATGTCGACCGCATCGTGAAGGACATGCAGTCACAGATTGATCGGAAAGACAAGCAGGCTACCCAAGCCGCCGAGGATGCCGCCAGACTGCGCGACAAGATGGAGAAGCTCCTGAAGACAATTGACGAACTACAGGCTTCGGAGTCTACCAACCAAATATCTGCTCGGCGAGCAGAGAGAGAGCTCCAAGAAGAAAAGGAGAGGGCGCTGAGGCTGGAACGTGAGTTAGATGGGTGGAAGGGCCTCCGGATGGAGAAGGGCAGTGTCAACGGAAGTGTACGACTCAGTATGTCCGGCCTTGAAGGCGGGCGCAGGTCAGGTATATGGATGAACGACGACACTGCGAGCCTGGGTGGGACCGGAGTTGAGGTGCCCAAGCGCAAGAGCAGCATCAGCCGGGCACCCAGTCTGACCAAGGGTTTTTGTGATTGATTCATTAATTATGAGGCGAGCGAGGCTACGTTGATGAGATGATACGATACCTGGGATGGGCATTGTTAAGGGCGTTTCGAAGGATGATTGTATGCCATATTGGTATTGGGGTTACGTGTAACATGTTTATGTACATCATTGTGATATGAGTTACAAGAGGTAGAGAGCGAGAGAGAGAGATGGGAGTTGTTAATGAATTACCTGTTAGGACAGGCTGCAGAAGAAGCCTGGTGCTACGTTACACCCCCTATTTGCATTTTTATGGGCCATGCCAATACTCGATTAGGGACGGGGGTGAGCGGCCATCGTAGATGAGGCGTTTGTTTTACAACTTCACTTCAAGTGCTTGTTGTTTGCTCAATGACCTACATACTCGGGGCATTCTCCCGCACCACCATCAGAGCCGCACCGAAACAGGGCTGCCAATTCACCACGTGCTCCTTGAACGGATAACAGACAATTCGAAGTGAGGCTCGCGTGTAAGGCAATCAGCACGAATAGCTTGGGTGGGCTTAAATGCGTCTTGTGTCGGGTCATGAAGGGGGGTCATTGCGAGGACGATTACAGTAGTACATGTTTGTGATATAGATGGAAACGAGAAGGAGCTTGATTAAATCGAACCATAAAACCATTATCTCCAACTATCCTCTACTGCTCAGAAGTTGCTATAACCTAAACGACAGATTCCACGTCAGCTTCTCTATCATATGTATGCCAAGCTCAAGCACCCGAGACAGGGTGAGAAAATCTTTGATATCTGGGGCAAGTACTATACGACGTACGCCGACCGCGGTGGCTGTACTTGCAGGCAGTGCCTCTGCCCAGGCTGCGACGATTACGCCGAGTACTATGAGATAGTAGATCGGCGAAAGATGAAGAAGGGGGCAGGAGACTCGAGAAGCTGGAGCGGCAAGCTCCGTGACTACTTCAAGCCTAAAGACGGCATCGTAAGCATCTATCACCAAGAGCACTATCCGCCCTCGAATATGCAGTTTTATAGTCGTTATTGACCACTGTTGTAGTGGGATTATACCTACCCGTCATACTCGTATCCGGCATCCCCCGAATATGGGATGGGGGCGAGAAATGCAACGGCCCCTGTCGAGATGCTGCCAGGGGACTCATCGTCGTCTGATGACGATGGGGAGGAGCCAGAGGGAGCAGAGGAGTCCCGCTACATAGACTACATCCCCGTAAGAAGTAGAAGCAGCAAGGAGAGCAAGAAGCACCGGGATCGGGCCACGACGAAGAAGATGAAGAAAATGGGCAGGCGACTGCAGAAAAAGTCGGACAAGAAGACGAAGCGGCTCGCAAAGTACGTGTGGAAGAACGAGAACGCCCGGATGAACCAGGATTATCACCAGGACATGCTGGATCTGCAGTGCATCTGCAGCAAGTGCACCAAGGCACGACGACCCCGGCCGCGGAAACTCTTCTCTTTCAACCTCTTCTCGTGCGACAAGGGCGGACTCCGATTCGGGCCCGCCGACGCGGAGGGAGGTGATTACCGGGATCTCAAGCGCTACTTGAAAAGGGGCGACCAATCCGCGCTGGTCGATAGAAACATATGCACCCGGAAGATGTGGCAGCTGTGGCCGTTCTACTCCAAGTCCCGGCGTCGCGGGTACGGCTCTTCCTACTGCAGCAGCAGCAGCAGCACGACCACCACAACCACTAGTGACAGCAGCAGCAGCCTCAGCAGTACCAGCGGCAGTTTCAGCAGTAGTACCAGCGCTAGTTCCGAGGAAAGTAGCGACCTTGATCGCCTTGACCCCAACGTCAGAGATATCGATGGGTTGCTAGTAAAGAGACACCCTCGCAGAAGAAGAAGAAGAAGAAGAAGAGCCACAAGGCCTATGCCACCTCCGCCGGTAGTTCAACGCCCGAAAACCAGCAACAACCAAGCGACACGCGCACGCCCCGGAACAGTAGCACCCGCACCTGCCGCGAAACCAACCCCGAGGATGACATCGGGCGGCGCTGTACCGGCGATCCCATCCCCAACACGCCCGACTCCAAGTGTGCAATCCAAGAAAGCCCGAAAGAACGTCCGGTTCCTGTCACAAAACCTGCCGTCGCCGCCAATGAAGAAAGCGCCTAAAAAGTCGCCGGGGCCAGTACGGGGCATCCTCCGGGCCCCAAAGAAGGGTAAGCCGGGCCGTGCCGCTGCGGTTCAGCCGTCGCCGCCCCCGCCGCCGCGAGTGAGTTGACTCGTCATCATCCCCACTGCCAAAACAACGGATGGCCGAGTCTTGGCTAACTGATCATATAGGAGCCCGGCTATAGGGGCTCGTGGCAGCAGCAGCAGCAAGCACCGACGGCACCGGCAAGCAGGGCGCTTTGGAAATATGCCGAGAACCAGCGTCGGCGACGGTGGCAGGATTTCGACACCGATGCCGGTGAGCCCACCATGAGTAGTCCGATGCCACCGCCTTCTCGAAACGACCCGGGACGGGACAATATGTACAGTGGTGGCGCGTTGTATTACTACTGGGGCGACGGTCCGAGTCAGTATTCCACTCGCCCTCCTGCGACGGTGGCGGAATCCTCGGGAGCCCCTTGGTATCAAGGGCATAATCGTGCCTCTATGGACCGTGGTTACAACAGGAGGAGTCAGCCAGGTGACGGGTCCAGAGCGGACCAGGGTTCGCGAGGCTATGGGAACCGGGGACCGGACAGGGCTGAGATAAAGGGGAACCGGCATGGAACTGGGGGCGGAAAGAGGGGTTATGAGAGGAAGTGGCACTCTGACTGATGGTTGGTAGTTAGGAGGCAAACAAATCTAACATGTATCTTAGGTGTTGCGGCAGTGTACAGTAGTAGTATTTCCTTGCCTTACTACTACGCCCAGATGATATACTGCGGTTAGAGTCACACTAGGACCAAGGTGATCACGACCTCTTGCATTTGAACTCCGCGAGACAGGCACAAACCCCTTCTCATCCAGGGTATGTATCCTAGACAAGGTGCTCTCCCTTTCCATTAATCACGAGGCTACATCAGGTGATCTTCTTCATCAAGAGCGGACCATAGTTCACCAGCGCCCAAGCCCCCAAGCCAATCAGCGGGACCACCACAGCAGAGACGCCCATGATGGCTTTATTGATCCCAGGGGCCATAAAGGCGCCCATGATCTGTTTGAATTCTCCGCGGTCATTTCCGCGAGGGTACGGCTCGCCGGGGATCTCGCGGCCCAAGAACGGGCAGATAGAGTCCCAGTCGAGGCCCTCCTCCAGCTTGATGACGTGGATTTTGCCGGCAGGCGCTCCGGCCTTGGCCTTCGCGATGCTACGGTTAAGGTATCAGCATATCACATCTCCATCTTGCATTGTGGTGGCATACACTTTCTCTCGGCAGATCGGAGCGGGCAAAGAATAGTCACTTACTACTTGACGTAATGTCTCCGCAGCGCGTCTTGTGCGCCCGGGTCATTCGGCCCCTTGCCCTCAGCCATCGACTCGTACATGAGAGTGGCGAGGCTGAATAAATCATCGTTGAAGGCGTCGAAGTGGCGCGACAGACCAAGGGGTCCCGGCTGGTCCAAGGCGGTGAGGAGCTCGGCGGGCCCGGTGGTCACGGATCGTACCCAGGAGTCGGGGCCGCGCTCCGTCAGGAGAAACCGGACGTCCGGCTCGTCGCCGTAGGCTTGATAGATAGCATCCAGGAGAAAGGAGGGGATTTCTATAATGACCTACGGACGAGGTAAGCCACCGACGGAGGCACAAGAGAGGGAGAAAGAAGAGTGTCTATAACAAGAAGGGTTCACGTCTGTGCGCTCAGGAAGAACTCACATCGTAGCCGGCGAACCACTTGTCAAACTCGGCTCTGCCGTAGGGCTTGGTCTCGGAGGAGGCATAGGCCGGGTGGGTGGTCTTGATGGCCTCCTGGAAGATTTTGGTGTGCGACACACCGTGTTCACAGACCTCGTTCATGTGGTACGGGCGGTAGCCGAGCATCTTGAACGCTTTATATAGTCCGAAGGTGCCCGTTCTGGTAGTTGCGTGGTGTTACAAGTCATATGTTTCTTCGAATGCACATTGATATCTTACCGAGGAGCGCTCATCACGAAGACCTTAGGGGACTGCCCTTTAGCAGCCGGCTCGGGCAACTGGTCGATAAGACGGGACATTTCTAATGCCATCTGCTTGTAGAGGTATTTCGAGCGGCAATAGTGCCTGAGGGATGACAGGTTGACGTGTTTGTAGCTAGAAGCAGTTCTGCTATTGACCGAAAACACTCGGTGGTAAACCACTGCTCTCCTGCTGGTAGCTGTGGGATGTAGAAGTCGTGCAGCTTCTAAACAGAAGCGCCACGGCAGCGGTTTAGACCATATAGCTCATTGCATTCACATCGAATGAACCCCCCCCTTCCCGTCCCATCACGCAGTTGTAGCTTTTGTGCCGTTTTTCCAGGGGGCTGGTCACTTCAAGGGGCACAGCTCATGGCGTATTGAAAAGGAATTGTCACGGTTGGTCGTGGTAATGTCGAAGCGAAGTAATAACCCCGGTTTCGAGCAAGTGCTGACAGCAAACCTTCCTCCACCAAGCAAGGGAGGGAGCATCGTCACCTTTCCAGGCAGCAGGCACTAGAATGCCATCTACTGGTGCATAAGTAGCTATCTCAAAGCGAGCCATGGTGCCGACGTGGACCAGTCCATCATGTTGTGATAGAACGGGGTGGTGGCAACATAGTCCGAAGATGCTGCTGTTGGTTGTAACGTTAGCACTAGCTTCGGAGGTGCTCTCAGTCTCTTCGTGTGGGATGCATCGAAGTTGGCAAGTGCAACAGGGTTGAAATCCTCCGCAAGGGGGTGACTGTCTGTTTCTTGCCACGGCGAGATCATATGGGACTAGTCGCACTCGCTTGCTGCTGGGAACTGACAGCGTGGACGATATTGCCTAGCCTCCATTACTGCTGGCACTGACCTAACTCGAGTCCCCTGCAAAAGCCTCCATGGTTTCCCCCACAGCACTGAGACCGTGAGCCAAGCGAGCCATTGGCCTCAAGATGAGAGTTGGATTGTTCCGAATGCTACGCGATCAAGAAAAGGAGAAGAGTGTTCAGATGATGACCATAATTAACGGGTGACGTAGAGCATGTAACTGAATACTCCGTACCCGACTTCGTATAAGGCAGAGCGATGATACTTAGGAAGCGGTCCCGTCTTAGTGGTGTTAGCGGGGTTGCTACGGGTATTACTGGGTACCTGCAAACTAGATCCCTTATCTTATCAGTGAATCCTTGTCCTATGTACTGAAAGTGACGATAATTTCTTGGTTGCGTCAAGAGAAATGTTATCCGCAGCGGTACTTAGCATCAGGTCTTTTTGTGGATGAAGAAGCCATTTACAATGCAAGGCTATACGATCAGCCATGAACATCGCACCGTCTGCTACATATCACAGTAAACCTCCCTGAGCCGCAGTGCCGCCATGGCTGCTCAAATTAAGACGGCGGTCGCATCCGTGGCTAACGGCTTTGTTCCCCGCGCCACTTTCGACGTCTCGTCCTCCATCGTGCGATCCTACTTCTTGGGCCACCACCAAGGCGCCCTGAACTCCATGCGCAAGATCCTGTCCAACATCGGCCTGGTCATCGAATGCCGCGACAGTCGGGTCCCCTTGACGTCCACGAACCCCTTGCTCGAACAGTCGCTCGCCGGCCGCGATCGCATCATCGTCTACACCAAGAGTAGGCTCACCTTCTTCTCGAACAAGTCGCGGCTCAAGCAGAAGCAGGAACACCTGCTGCAGAAATGGCACGCCGAGCGCAGCGGCCGCACCTTCGACGCCGATGAGGTGACCGCCAGCAACACGCACGTCGTCTTCACCGACGAGGCCCAGCCGAAGTCGATACAGTCGCTGCTGGACGCCATGAAGGACCGTGCCAGGTCCGCAGATTCCCTGACGGGACTGCGCGCCCTGGTCGTGGGCATGCCTAACGCGGGCAAGTCCTCGCTGCTCAACTCGATGCGACAGGTCGGCATGAACAAGGCCAAAGCGGCGAGGACGGGCGCTCAGCCGGGCGTCACGAGGAAGCTGTCCACGCCCGTCCGCGTCATCGCTGAAGACATGGAGGGGGGCATCGACCAGGGCGTCTTCGTCGTCGACACCCCGGGTGTCTTCGTGCCTTACGTGGGCGAGGTCGACGCGATGCTGAAGCTCAGCCTCGTCGGCTGCGTCAAGGACAGCGTCGTGCCGTGGGAGATCCTGGCCGACTACCTGCTGTTCCACATGAACCTGCGAGACCCGGGCCTCTACGGAGAGTTCTGCCCGCCCACCAACAGTGCGGCCGACTTCTTAGACGCCGTCGCGACGCGTACGGGCAAGCTCGAGAAGGGCGGCGCGCCCTCTCGGGACTTCGCGGCGCCTTGGATCGTGCAGCAGTTCCGTAAGGGCAACCTGGGGAAGTTCTGCCTGGACGAGATCGACGACGAGAGCCTGCAAAGTTGGTCCAGAAAGGGACAGCCTGGCGGTGGTGGAGACGAGAGGATCAGTATGAACCAGGCGCGCAAACGTGAGAAGGAGGCGCGTAAGGTCAGAGGTCTCGCTAAGAAGGCAGCACGAGACGGCGGAGCATGAACTATGTACTACTTAGAGACAGACCGTGTCGCATTGTTGATGTGTGTATTATCGCCTGTATATTTCCCCATTCAGACGAAAATCATGTATATAGAAAATAAAATAAAAATAGACATATAATACATACAAACAGCAGACGCATCCAGTGTGTAACAATCGTGAAGTCACCAAATACATATGGCTTTTATTGTTTTTAGCATATGCGCATGCACCCCAATTGTCAATTCCCATGTGCTTGGGTCGGAGTGCTGAAACGGCGATTGGCGATTTGGACAGGGATGCCGCGCCCGATCGAACCTCGGCAAAATCTCACGCCTAACGGATCGGCTGTTGCCCGACCGTCATCTCATGGACGGATAGGAGTTCAGAAACATGTATTCAGCTTTATCAATAAACAGTCACTCCTTGGGATATCTTTAACTATCTCGGCCCATTCTCGCTAGACATAGAATTATCCGTACATACACATTGTAATCTTGCATCATTTCATCATCGGCCGTGCTCGATTGTCAGGCCATCTCAGCACATTACTAGAGGGCCTAGCGCGGCGCGTTCAGCTCACGTCTCCCAGTGTCAAATCATCCAAAGAGGCGATTGGCAGTTCCTCTTAAACAGTCAGGCAACAGAAAAATACACATAATATCTTCAAGGGTCTAGCGACGTTTTAATAGCCTGCCCTGTTTCGACCAGCAGCTACTTGCTAGCATTCTAGCAGCAACCATGACGGAACACCGGCCCACGCTCGTCAAGCCACCGCCGCTGGACTCGACCAAGGCGCAGATCGAGAATGCCCTGGAACTAACGGATTTGAGTGTCATCGGCCCAGTACGCAGTTCTCCAGCACTTCTTATTTTCATTCCCACGAGTACTAACGTGCAGCCAGGACATCTTCACAAATACCCGTGAGCTGTGGCACCCGCCTGGAGCCCGTGGTATATATGGCGGTGCCGTTATAGCGCAGACGCTCGCAGTAAGTATAACACATGATTCTTAAATGCTGCACAAAGTGTCGGCAAGAAGAAGAAGAAGCATGGCCGTAGGGACTCCCATGGCTGTCAGCAAGGTCTCCGCGTTTCCTAGCCAATAGTGAAACCATCGACGCGCCTGAAACCTTTGTCGGTCCATGCCAGACACCTGACAGCTGGAGGCGGCATCAGGCAGATCAGGGGGCGAGGTTCTACTATGCATTGCAATTACTACTTCAGACTAACCCACCCTTGTGTCCCTCTAGGCAGCACAGCGTACGGTGCCCGCAGACTTCGTAGTGCACTCCTACCACTGCTACTTCGTCCTGGCCGGCGACAGTTCGACGCCGATCCTGTACCACGTGGAGCGCGTGCGCGAGGGGCGGTCCTTCTGCACGCGGACGGTGCAGGCCCGCCAGCGGGGCCAGGCCATCTTCACCGTGACCATGTCCTTCACCAAGACGGGCAGCGGCGGGGCCGAACAGGTGCGGCACGCGGCCGCGATGCCCGAGGGCGTGACGGCGCCGCCTGACGACTACGACGAGGAATTTGGCGGCTCGGGCGGCGCGGGCAACAGCCCCTTCCAGACCTACCGCATCGAGGTGACGGGCCGGGACGGTCCCGCGGAGCGCAAGAAGACGCGCCACTGGGTCCGGGCCCGTGGCCGCATCAGCGAGGCGGGCGGCCACCAGGCCCACCTCAGCGCCCTCGCCTACGTGAGCGACAGCCACTTCATCGGCACCGTCGGCCGCATCCACCGGCTCTGGCGGTTCCCCTTCCCCTACGAGGACCTCGACAAGGTCCCCGAGCACGTCCGGAACCGCACCGTCGCCCTCAACGAGTGGGAGGGCCAGGGCCCCATTGAGGAGATGGAGGGGCAGCCGTCCATCGGGATGATGGTCTCGCTAGACCAGTGAGTAGCAACTCCCCCGCGTCATTACGTGCATTCTACCCCTCCCAATCCCCTCTTCCTTGCGCAGTCATGCCCCCGTCATTACACGGCATACATCGACTGGTGCAGGAGAGTGCTTGCTCTGCTGATGGACGCATGAACGACCACAACGATGCATACCTAGTAGTGGTAGATTTCACATACAAGAGACACATGCTAAAAAGTCTCTCCTAAATCTGCAGCACGATATACTTCCACAATCCCAAGAAGGTCCGCGCCGACGAGTGGATGTTCACGGAGATGGAGAGTCCTTGGTCCGGCGACGGACGCGGCGTGGTTATCCAGCGTCTCTTCAGCAAGGACGGCACATTACTGGCGACGTGCTTTCAGGAGGTGAGTTTATTCCCACGTCGCACCAATTCACACAATACACTAGATATCCTGACAAATTTCCGGTTTCTATAGGGTGTCGTACGAATCAAGCAGAAGGAAGATACCAAAGCCAAGCTCTAGAGAGAGAATTTGTCAGTTTTTCTTTCCCCTTTTTAGAGCCTACGATTGCGCAAGACGATTACCAGCTTGGCAATGAAACTAGATAGATGCTCGGTTGCCCCTTATTTGTTTTGACGCAAGTCTTTATCCCGGGCAAAATGAACGCTCGCGGGGCCTACCCAAGGGCATCAAGAATTGTTTGCGCGCATTCTTTTTGTTTTTCCTGTATCACCAAATAGCATAATAGCATCATAGACGTCATACCCCGGCCACCCTTGCAGGCATACGAAAGCTTAGGCGCGTGTCAACACCGCATACCACGTGCATGTCCACGAAGCGCAAAACTCTGATCCAAGGAAATGGGTGTGGTCTCACGGGGCTACGTGTGCGTATGCAGTCAGTGACGTTGTTTGGCGGTGATCATTGGCCAGGGTCTGCGGAAGTTGCTCCGGCGCGGAAGTGCACAGCTGGCGCTGGGACTCGCATCAATGAATGGCAAGTCCCGATCCTATCTTTCGAAGTCACTCATGTATACTCATGAGATGATACAAGTAATAGTACCTGGAGGGGACTTCTTGGCCGTCTCGCTCTGTGAGCAGGGTCAGATCTCTGAGATCTGATTCATGCACGTTCTGTGCCAGGGTCTGGTCTGGAGCAATGTCGTCGCGGAGAGGCTGCTGTACGTAATTGTATGCAGTACTGCCAACTTGGAAAGCAATCCCGGGACGGATATGGACTATTGAGGTCTTGTCCAACAGAAGAAGCAGACGAACAAGGGTGATAACGAAGAAATCGTAACAAGGAGCAAGACATGAACTCTATGTTTCGGGGGCACATACGTCAGGCTGGAGACGATATATCATGAACCCTGAGTAATGTCCGGCGATTTTGCTGGTTGATCTTGGATGGGAAACAAGTTGGTAATGCAGATCTGCCGATCCCGGAGTGGTGACCGACAACTGCGATGCTGTCATTGAGGCCGGCAGCCGGCTGCTGTGACGAGGGTCAGGGAAAGCTTCGAACAGCTGCCGTGACTGCGAGTCAGTCACCAGCATAAAGGCCGAAAACCAGCCTCGGGCATATCATGGTCGTCCGGCATTGGAGCTGGCACCATCCTTCCTTCAGCCTTGTTTCCTTCCATGCCCGCCAAGGCGGGTAGACCCTCTCTAGTGGATGAATGTTTTGTCTTTTTCTAGAGTGCCTGATTCTACTGTCGCGACGCGACAGCGCATCGGCGCTTCCTCTGCATGAAAAAGCATCACGCTGGAGGGCGCAGGGTGTGTCGAGGCTGTACGCATGTAAGTGTACATGTGTACAGCTTTTGCAGGTCCCTCCCCCCTCCCCTCTGCTCGAGCTTTGTCCTTGGTTGTTTCAAGGGGAGAGATGATTGCCAGTCACAGGGCTGGCTGTTCTTTAAGTGTGCCTGTCTGCCTGGGTGGGTTCAATAAAGGAAGCTCCGTACTAGGGAAACCCTAGCTTTGGGGGGGGCCCCTTTCGCTATGCGTGGAGGAGAGTCTGCCCCGAGTATTGTTTGTCTATCAATGTCCAGCATGATGACCCGACTCCTCAATTTGTGACTGTGACGTGTAAGTGCGAAGAAGTAGTCGTAGATCCCGAGACAGAAATAGCCTTTTGGTAGGAGCTTGTTGAATTCCAGGCCCAGGTCTGATGTCGGGACGGTACCTAGTCCTTGAAGCTAAAAAGTGCAGTGTGGGCGCGAGGACGCGATACCAATCGTCTGGTACCTCGTAGCGCTCTTGTATCGACCAGTACTCTCCAGATTTTATGCACCCCGCTATGCACCAGTTGTGCACTGTCTGCACAGCACGAGTGCGGTCCGGCCGTGATTTACGCCGGAATTATGAGCGCGCGAAAAGACGAAGCCAGGATGATGACGGTTCTATCTAGACCGGCTAGGCTGTCCAGAGTCTAGTTTGATCGTCTAGACCTCCCAAGCACACCCAAGCAATGCGGATTGGTGGTGGTATGTAAGCATGTGCAACCCGAACGGCGTTTAGCAGCCAGCCAAACCCCGAAATACGTCCTTCTGTCCCGCAAGCAAGGGGACCCGGAGATTCGGAGAGCATCCTGAAAATACAACACCAAGCGTTCCCCATATCGAACCCCAACAAGGGATCAGATTAATATTGGTTGGCATGGCATGACTTCCCTACAGGGGCTTGACGCATGGTGATGAGGCTTTTTCTGTCCTCTCACTGTCCTTTCTCGATACTCCCCTTCCCTTATTTTCCCATGTGCCCATGCCATGCATTCCCCTAAGATCCCCGAAAAGATCTTAAGGGTTTCAAAGGGGGGTCCTGCTAGAGCCAGGCGCCTTTTGTCGGGGCGATCTTCGGGACGCGAGATTAAGCCGGGCCCGACCACGACGCTTGGTATGCGCTATCTATCTGGTTTTCTGGCACTGAACTGCCTGCGCTATGCCCAATTCTCCCTTGCCCAATCCCGCTTTGCGTGACCATTGACATCTCCGAACTGATCTCTTGTCGCCGACTCTTCGAGTCATAATGATGCTGCATCGTCGCGGCTCTCTGCACGGCGTTCGCGCCGTTGTTATCCAGATCAGATCTAATGCCCGTGCTATATCTATGCATGACGGGCATACGGATCGCATACCGGGAATGGCGACGATTGATAATGGCACAGATGATCATTGCACAGTATAGTCCCCCGAGAGCCCTGATCTTCCTTTCAACTTTGCGACGCCTATGGAAATCCATACAAGACAGGGCTGAAGGTTCAAGAATGTACAGGGCCTACACTCGTCAGTGCGTACGCCAACGTGGGAAGCAGATGAGTGAATTAAAGCGCACTGCTGCCCTTTAGCTAGGGCGCATCAGAATGCACCAGCTAGGGGTCCCCTGGGCTGAGTGCTACTCCAACTGCTAGCTGCCCATCTCGAACTGCATGTCGTATAGTCGCACGAATGTATTGTTACTGTCCGAAAGTTTGCCGCGCCGGTCCCGATATGCAGTCTTATATTATGCTCCGACAACCGAACGTGCTCCGGAGCTGGCGTGAACAAAGAAAGGCCAACCTGATATTTTCCAGCAGCCCGTAGGCGCCGAAGATATTGTGGGCTTCTCGCTCATCTCGCTCTTACAGTATGTAAATGTAGTAGTAACCCTGGCATCTGACGACCTTTCCAGACAGTAGTTCGGACTCTTGCTTCTAGAAGACCCCATCGAAGGAAATCGTGGCTTCTGTAACCCATCGGCCGATCGATTCAAGGACCGACCCACCAAGTCTCGCCTGCCGAGGTTTGCTAGGTACTCCGTAGGTGGTTGTGAAAAGCAGTGCTAAAATTCAGGATCAAACCACTTCTGAAAAAAAAAGTCACCTAACTCGTGATGGGTTTTCCCTATACGGCAGCAATTGCCGTTGAACATGGTCTTGCGCGTTTGCAGCAAGCGAGGCGCGAAGTTTCGCTTCTATTGCTTCTCGGATTTATCTTTGTAGCTTTCACGAAGACGGCTTGAGGTGACGATGATATCATGGCCTGTCAAGCCGCCAAGAACCTGATGACTATCATTTCTTATTTGTTGATTTTGCTTCTTGGCCACCCCTGCTGCCACGCCCTGCGGTGATTCCTGTCAAGTGGAACTCTAAATGCTGAGTTGGTCGAGGCAATGGTCCATTGGACGTGGTAAAACAACCTAGCAGTACGGACGACAAGGACATGGGACGAAAGCCTCGAGTTGTTGTCAAGACGATAGCGGCCGGCTAGAAGAGAATAGGGCTTGGCTGTTTGGGCTTGGTTTGTCATGCACCTGGCGACTAGAAGAAAGTTTTGTTCTAATGATAACTACCGTGAAATGATGCACGGAACGGCTTCCGCTCTTCTAGTCGGGCTAGCCCAGCTCACCCCCACCACCGTGGTTGGGTAACTACTGCAGTAAACTTGGGTCCGTTGGGCAAGAGGTGAGAGGAGCCAACTCTATTGACAAATAGTCTCGATGCCGAGGAACTATGCCTGGCTCCTGGCTGCCTGGGAAAACACTCGACGGTCAAGGACAGGGCGCAGTGTACATACGAGCAGAAGTACGAGGGGTCGGGTTCGGGAAAATGGGGTGAGTATTCGTTCAGGTCACCACCCAACCAACTCTCGAAACTGGTCACAAACCTGATTGGCTTGACTCGTACGAGCATCAATCGAGGCCAATGATCTGAAGGCTCTAGACTGCTGCGCTTCTGCACTGCTTGAGGGAAGACATCGCTATCTATGTATGGTATGTACGGAGTACGGAGTATGTATGGTACCTTTCTTGGATGGTGGGGTTTGGGTCCTTTTCTCTTTCGCATACCACATCCATCCATTGACATGTACAACCTCCCACCCTTTTCAGGGGCATGCACCCGATTCCAATTCCAGAGGGAGAAGATGTTACCCGGTCATGATTCACTACAATATGATTGATCCTGGCTGCCCTACCTCTTATAGATTGGCATCACCAAAAGGAAGAGCTAGTCCTGCCGAGACGCCTGTGCTATCCATAAGGCATATGTAGTAGCTAGTGGTACTGTAGATGAAGATTTGTAATGCTGTGCGGCCGCACAACTGCAGGCGTAAGTAACCGTCACGAAACCATTTCCTTATTGACTTTTGACCGTCACCCACCACCGCTGGACTTTGTTCACCCACTCACAACCCCACTTGTCCCAATTCAATTGAATTGCATATTTTAGACTATTCTGATGGGTACCTCCTCCTCTCCTCTTCCTTGACAGCTTGACTGTCAAGTTGACAGCATGTGGGATGGGAATTTTATGTACGCCTGTACTGTAGCAATGTTCCTCCGGTCTTACCAAAGTTTGCATCGGTGGAGCGAGAGAAGAACGCTTGCCTCCGACCATTGTACATCATGTCGTCACTGAAGCTCCCTTCTCTGATAGGCAATGGATTTACGGCACAATGTAATCCCTGACGGGTAAGAGTCGGAAGGACAACAGCCCGCCCTCTTGCTGGGCAATTGGACAATTCTATGCCATGGAGTTAAGTTTTGCGTTCTCCGTCCAGTACTACTCCCTGGGGCATTTAGTCCACCCCTACCGTTCCAAGCCTGCTGACTGCGAGATCAACCAATCAGGCGCATGACATGCATTAAATGGATCTTCGGCCGCTGCTCACATCGGTGTTTGGAGTCGACCGATACCCGTTCACCGATTGTACAGCGCAGCGCGAGCTGTTCCACGGCTACTACCACTGGCTGCGACCACCTATTGATTCCTGATGGGATTCGTTGTTTCGGACTCTTAAGCTGGCACCTATTTTCCTCCTGGCCCCTGCTCCCTGCAAGCAAGGCTTACCTACGACAGGGATCTGCTGCGTCCTGCACACAGTAGTGCTGGATCCTCCAAATGGAGATCATGGCAGGTCTCTGTTTGTACCTGCGACGTACTCTTGCATATCTCGACCGGAGAGCTACATAAAACATTAAATCACATCCGGGCCAGGGGTGCCACGACGATGCCCGCAAACGGTCGGCCGTCGATACTCGTCCTCGCCCGCGACTGCTACCCTATACAGGTATACCCAAGGACCCAAGGCCATGCCGTACAGACATACATGCCTACATACATACATACGTACTCACGGGTATGCATCATCATGGATGGCATTGGCATCAACAAAGCCACACTAGACACGTTGACATGTGCCGAATATAAGATGATGGAAACGCCATGACAGAAAACACATCCTCCCAACTGTCCTGCCGGCATCTGTAGCCTATTACTCCTAGACTCTGTCACTCAACCGCTCCACCAAACCTTCCCAGGCCCTCTCCTATCTCTTGTTTCGTCACTGTAGCCCAAAGACGACCCTTATAATCACATCTGCATACCTACTCGCATACCATCTCATCTGCTTGGCGCCAAACATCCGCACCGGGACCAGTACGTGATCAACCCTTCTTGGTGACTGCCAGACGAAGATCCCACAGATCCCACAGTACAGAGTGTACATGCAGCAAGTTTGGCATATTGGCACAAGTTCCCAACAAGGATCAGTTGCCAAAACAGGCTCCGTATTCCAGAGTCGGAGTGGGTTGCTTTTTTTCCCTTTCGACATTTCATGTACCTCCAGGCTCGCTCTCGGAGACTTAAGAGCGAACATCCTACCGTCAGCGTTTAAAAAGATTCGACCCGCGCCTCGGACATAACCAACCCATTCGAGTCGGTTCTGAAGCTACTTCGCAGAAACCCACCCACACCCACGCCTCTCTTACACCACGTACAAGCTCCTCACATCCTCGTTATTCCCATTTGTATCCATTCTGGGTATTTGATGGTCAGCCAGTCCCGATCCCTGGTCTACTACCTAGGTACCTTGAAGAGAGAGAATTCGGGGTTTTCGAGCGCACCGCATCACCTAATCGTCACGTATTAGCCTGCTTGCGCCTGCTGGGTCTATTATTAATCCAACTATTCGATATTTCATATTCCACCGGGCCCTTTTCTACACAGACGTCTTGGGTTACTTATCAACCAGCTGCCTGCCCTGCCCCTTCTTTCTGGTCTTTCTCAACCTTTTCCTCCTCTTCGCTTATTTAGCCTTTCCGTCTATCTAAGTGTTGTTGCTCTGTCACTCCTATAGCTTTGGGACTTGACCATACATATACATATACATCCCCGGACCGGCTTAGACGCACCTGCGCACTTACACGCCCCCCAAAAAGCTACCCCGCCAAGACTTTCACGATTTTAAAGTCCACCCAGTTAGGATCGCCGAAAATGGAAAGAGGGATGCCAACGCCTCCAATGGAGGACAGCAGTTTGAAGATCTCCACTAGCTCCGGCTCTAGCAATGCACGAAGGCATACCACCAGCTCCAAAGTCACCAAGCCGGCGCACCGCAGCGCGAAACGCTCAAATACCCACGCCACCCAGTCGCCCGTCCACGACCACTCACCCCTATCGCCGCACAGCGGCTCCGGCATGGACCGACACAAGCGAGTATGGAAGGCTTGCGAACGCTGCCGAATGAAGAAGACCAAGTGCGACGGCGAGTTCCCTTGTAAGAGGTGCAAGGACGACGGCTTGGTATGCACAGCTGGAACACGCAAGAAGACGGAATACAAGCAATTACCTAGGGGGTGAGTCTTATACACCAGGCGCAGGTGCATTGGCATCTGAAGTATACAAGACGGAGACGTGGACAGTTACTAACAAATTCCCATCAGCTACGCCGAGGTATTAGAGAACACTCAGTTCGCACTGATTGCAACCGTACACAAGTTGTACGCCATGGTCCGGAGTAGTCAGCAATGGGATTTGGGCGAGCCCGAGTTCAATGACAGAGGCCAACCTGTCATACATGATATTGCGACGAAGCTCGGATGCATCCGCCCCAATGCGGATGCGGATTTGCCCCCTCATTCAGTCTTTCCCGAGGACGAAGCAGGCCTGGCCAAGTTGGCTGCCGAGTTAGAAGTCCAGCAAAAGGAAAGGGAATCGCAGGCAGCAGTCGAGGTCAAATCCGAAGCGGGCTCCACGGGCAACCGCACCGACCGGGCCAGCTCCTCTGAGTTGGACCACTCCGATTTCGAACAGGACTACCGCAAGGTCTTGATGAACGGTCGCAACAACGTCCAAACGCTTTCTCCGCAAAGTTTCACATCTTACAACGACTTCGACCCCAATACCGTACCTACTACGGATTTCGACCCCGCGGCCGCCATGTTCCCCGTTCAATCACCTACTGGACCTACCTCGTACCCGTCGTGGGACATGACGCGGCCTGGCTCGATGGAGATGCCACCGCCGCAATACATACAAAATATGGACGTCGACATGGCCGAGATGATGCTCAACCAAGGCCTGGTGGAATCCGAGTTTGGCACCATCAAGCCCCATATGCTTTCGTGTCCCAATCCTGAAGTGATGCTCGGAGTCGGCGATCCGATGATATACTCGGGTTACAATATGGAGTCACTTCGGTCTTGATTTTAGACGGGAAGTTTTCGGATGACAATTATAGATACGGTTACGGGTTACGTCACTTTACGTCTTTGGTCACATGGGGTTTCTTGGAAGGCAATGGGCGTTTACAGGATACGGATCACACTTCAACACACACACACACACACACACGTACGGCTTGAGGTCACCCAGCTACTCTCTAGTAAAGGGGAGGCCTGTGAGGCAGAAGGGCCAATAGATTTCAGCCGGATTGACGAAATGTTCATTGCGTCTCCGAGTTTACTGCATTTACGATACTGCTGGGCCTTTCAAAACGGAGTGTAGTGCATTTAGCATTAGGCGCTGGCGGAAACATCGATGCCCTCTTTCGGCATTTTTTTACATAGCAGACGCGATAGGTGTCGCATGGTGTACAGCAATGACTCAATGAGACCTTGAATTAAAGAACCATCAACCGCCACAAACAAACTCGGCCCCCTTGATCCTTGACCCTTGTCCACTACTAACTCTGAAAGTCGGATGAACCACCCCTGGGAAGGATTGCATCTGGGCGTCTTCTGGGCGTGCTTACTCGATCATTCCAAAATAATAAAAAAGTACCTCCAAAGGACCTCGCTTATCTCCAGCTTCTGTCTCTGCTGAGATTGCGCAAAATACATCCTGCCAAGCGGTGTATAAGTGGGATTAGAAATCTTGACTCTAAGCCTCACGCACGCTTCTTCGCACTCGGGTGAGCATCATTCTTCAATATCAACATCTCATCTTAGAAGTATCGCCTCATCTCTTGTCGACCGTCTGACGGGATGGATGTGTAATACGGGAGAGAAGTACGCCGCGAGTATTATGCGATTCGGCGACAGATGAGCCAATGAGAGATATTGTATTTTTTACTTGGCATCATCCCCAGGGGCAATGACCTGCCTTCGAGAAGACCTTGGCAGGCTTGGGTGCCACGCTCTCGCAATTGTTGGTTTCTGATGCGAGACTTTGGACAATGCCATGCCATGCCATGCCATGCTCCTTCCCCTTCCTTCGAGCCACCTTTTACCCCTCCCCTCTTACCCCAGCTGCCTACTACTACTGTACCAGTATGCATGCTGCATGCTGTTACTACTACGTATGTACATAAGATGGGACCGCCCATCCCATTTCATGCCACACGGGTACACTAGTGGACCGGAAACAGCAGGGCTGACAATGCGCGGGTGTGCTGACTGTGGGCGCGCCATCCCACACGCGGGAAGTGGCTTTGGACGACTTGGTGCCCGTCGGGTTGCTTGCTGCGCTGCTGACATGACGAGACGAGAAACCCCGCTCGGGGTTATATAAGAGTGCGGGTGTGATCCAAGGTACTACTTATTTCCGCCGCCATATTGGTAGGCATCCATCACTACTGTAAGAACAGATAATGCAGGTCACACTCAGGTCAGTAGGTTACAGTATGTGGTCATACTGTAGAAGATGGAGAGCCAGAAGAAAGTTTGGGTAATTGGCAAATCACATTGCTTGAACAAACAATGAGGTAGGGGTAGCTACGCAGCTCTGGCCATGCTCAATCTGGATGAGGCATTATTCTTGGCATTAGTATTGGGCCGTTCTGTCGATCCGAGGGGCTGGGCACGGCTGGGCTCGAAGTCTGACTGGCATGTACAGTAAAGGGCGGGGGATGAGAGGATGGGGGGTTGTCGGAGACCGACACGGATATAAAACATGCGAACGAGGAAATGCCCCGATAACCCGACTAAAACAACAGTAATGCACAAAAATATGTACAACCAAGACTTACGAGATGAGATGGCTTATGACTTCTCAGCTTCCTGCCCAGCCACGACACGGATGAACCTTAGGTGTCGAGGGGTCCCACGTAAGGACGTAAGGGCAGGCAGGCAGGGTATGTAGCTCTATGCCGTGTAGTTTTGTTGGCGCGCGCGCGCCCCTTTGTGTCCCGCCCGTTCGGACTCGGGTTTGGGATCCGTCCCCGCGCAGCCACCAGATAGATCATTGGCACTCAAATTCTTGGTACTACTGTACTTGAAATACGATGGCCACGACGAGGCTGTACTGTATATCTCGTGAAATTAAACAAGTCTCCGAAATGGGTTGATCGCGAATCATGGACTATTAGTGTCGTGTCTTGCGAGTAAGTGGCAACAGCTAACCAGAACCCATGCAGTATCTCTCCTCGTAACTTTCGGTCGGAAGCGGTTCGCATACTACCCCCCAAGGGTAAGTTTAACTCTGTTACCTTCAGAAAGATACCTGGAAGGGGGAGTTAAACATTACCCTGTAAGGTCGTACAGTAGTAAGTAGTCCGCCCACCCCCGGCCGCAACGCCGGCCTTTCAAGGGTTCCTTGCTCCAACTCTTGACAACGCAGTAACACGGGTAACCAAAGGCGCAAGCCGAGCCAATGGACATGGTTGGGGCATTTGCATTATTATTACCTGCGCTAGGAAATCGGATGGACAACCATCCATCCACCTTTTGTGCCATCTGTCACACACCACCTCCATGGTCATAAGGAAAGGGGGGCGCGGGTAATACTACTTTGCATGGCTGCACGGTCAGCAATGCTTTTGGTCCTGATTCGATCGTCATCTAATATATACATCTTTTCCCCGTGGCGGAAAAGCAACATTTGATCGAGCGAGACATCTATCTGCAGTGGATTTTGGGGAGAGTGAATAGTTGCCCTTCCTTGCATTGCTTACTCGCAGGTTAGGCAGGCTCCTGGCCATAGCAACAGCAAGCACAGCAGTATGTAGCGTTCGTTATACGACCGACAGTGGTTCACCAGCAAAGTGGCAATATCTCCCTCGTGCTCATATCTACAATCCCTGGTATATCTCGAGTTTCATTTTGTTCTAGGAAGGAAGGTACGGACAAGTAAGACTCCTTAAGTCCGGTCCATGATGTGTTGTTGATGACCGGCGTATCTGCACACTTACCTCATATCACGCACACAGTAGTAGGAGGAATAGAAGGAGGATCGGCTCGTAGGTAAGAGCGATCTTACAAGCCTCGCGATTCACAGCCTTCTAACAATCTGATACAAAGTCAAGTCCTATCTGCTGCATTCTTATTCATTGCCTAAAGCATATGAAGCGCAAGACGGATAGAAGTAAGCGTGGTAAGCAGACGTGCATAACACGGACGGGATTCGGGCTGGGAGGGTCATCTCCAACCCCGTTCTCCGTCCCCCGTTCACGGCCCCCAAACCAAGAACCACCCGAGCCATTGGCATTTAACCTGCTAAAACCGTATGTAACGCGGTCAGAAACGCGGTGCCTAATTGATTACTCGATCAATACCAAGACGCATCCAAGAAAGACTGCGCCTCTGTCTAACCAGGTACTAGTAGTTCGTTACCTGGGCTTGGCAGCTTACATTGCTCCTTTCGGCAACTTTCTTGTCTTTTACAAGAGAGGGAGGTGGGCCCGAGTAAAATAAAGTACAACTTGGGCGCGCTGACAAATTTGCACACACTCGGTGCCGGTGCCAGCAGCTTCAACTTTGCTCCGGAGTTAAGTGAGAGGAACAGAGAAGAAAAAGCAAGCAGGGAGAGACGCGGGGAAATTGATCCTCCTTCGTCCATTGATGGTGGCTGACTTTTTTAATTCCTCCGGAGGGAGCATTCTTCTCTGTTATTAATTTCAGTAGTAGGTATACAGTTGTTGGTTCGTGCCGTATCCAAATGACCAATCACCCGTGTAAGCGAGGAACCGACATTACATAATATGAAACCCTTCTCGTCTTTTGAGTTCCATGTGCTGCTGGGTCAACGCCCTGGATACGGCGTACCAGCACAACGTGGCCGAGATACATGCTGCTGGGATGAGAGGGGATTATGCAGTGTAAGAAGCATTGATGTAGTGTCATCATCCTGGGCGAAGCCGACGGGCAAGCAAGTAAACCAAACACGCCCGCCCAGACAACTAGTCCCTCTTTTCTTAGCACGGGTTAGGTGAAAAAACGAAAATGCAATTTCTGAAAACATGTTCGGGATTCGAAAAAGTTTGATATCCAATATCCAAGTCATGCAGTGGGTGTACTTCCCACTTACATCGGATATTTCAACGTTGCGCAGATCACCCTTCCGCCTTTTCGTATAATTCCGGGAAGGAAAACCGTGCCTCTAAATCCGTACCTGTCAAAAAGGGAGCACGGCCGGGTTCTATCAAACCCCGAGTCGTTGGGTCGACGCGGCTGTGACACCGAACCCCTGTCTGCCATGACAGCTCGGGGTAGGGTAGGTAGGTACTTTGTCTTGGGAAGTAGAGGTATTGTCTATAGTGAGTAGATGCAAGTAGTTATGCAAGCCAAGGTATTTTCCAGGTAGTAAATCGGATCCGAAAACCACAACCCTTCTTTTACATCATCATAACATATACTTACATAAGACCGCAGCCTCTTTGACTAAGTGAGCGATTCCTTCTGTATACCTTACCCAGTCACTCAGGGCCCCGGTCTCGCTTTCTGGCCATTTTCGTAATCGGAGCCCAAGTCTATGTATAGCGGCTCCCCCCTTGACCCCCACCTTGACGATCGAGAACCCAAGCCCTCAAGTTGCGTGTCCCTCCCCCCTAAAGCCTCACTATGCCCTCCGATCGTACACGGACTCGGCTAGCAAGAGAAATCCGCGTGCCGAGTCGGCCAAGGGGCCAACTGTCTCCCCGCAAGATGACAAAGATGACGACGCCGTAGAAAGACGGAGCAGAGAAAACAAAGAGAAGAAATCTTGGCGGGTGAGATTGGTTTTTTGCTTGCATAACTCTGAGCAAAAGCAAGGGAGGAACCTCTCGAGACCTCGCAGGTACATCTGTTGGGAATTTGCCAAGAGAAGGATGCATCGTAAAGTAATGGTCCCGTCAACCGCGGCTGTACTGTCGATCATCCCCGACTGACTGTGGCCCATAGCCATGGGTGTCATTTGTCATAATATGACACCTCAAGCACCAACCATATTTGATGCTACCCACGTTTACGATGCCAACGAGCATTATGAGGCTTGGGAGGAAACCGACCAACACCAACATGTGCTTTTTACTTGCAAGAGGGGCCCAGAGGGGTAGATGGTTAACAAAGAATGTCTCTTGGTATAGGATATATACACGAGCCTCATACTAAACCCGTCCCGTCAATACTCTTCCAATAATACGACCCAGCGGGTCTATGTGCACTTAGGTTTTCTTTTCCCCTTTCCCGGCCTTCCTGGCCTCCCTTCCGTCCTGACTCGGGGCACACAAGCCCCGGTAGCCACCCAGTCCCACCCGCCCATTACGACTCCTCCGGCTGCTCGACGAACAAAGGCTCCAGCTTGTCCCAGGCATGCTCGTCCCCTTCTCCGAACTTTTCTCTCTGCTGCCAATACTCGCCGTTGAACTTCCAGTAGGACTCGCCCGTAATCTCACACGTGGCCTGGCTGAACCAGGGCGAGCTGTACCCTTCGCCGCGCTCCTCGCGGGCCTTCCTGCGCCGACGCTGCTCGTCCTCGAGGCGCTCCTTTTCCGTGGCGGCAATGTCGTACTCGCCGTCCTCCATGGCCCTTTGGTCTGGTCGGTAGCGCGAGTCCGTCTTTGCAATGTATTTCTTCAAGTTGTCGTCCAGATGATTGAAAGTCAGCACGAAAGGGGTGAGGTTGAAAGGGATGCCCTGTGGTCGTTCGTTGGCTTGCCAGACAAGGAAGGCTTTACTAGTGTCGGTGATGCTTCCGCGGATCGCGGCTCCGCCATCGGCCGGCTCTTCGACAGTCGCCTCGAAGCCAGGCGTGTAGCGAGCGTAAATCTTGGAGTTCCAGTGTCCGCCGATACTGACGCGCACCCGGCCGTCGGGGCCCACAATCTTGCCAGCAACTTGGTATGCGCTTGACGCCTTCCACCCACGTTGCTTGAAGTCAAGATGACACACCTCGCCCGTTGTCCAGTTCTTGATTTCCACAGGTCCGTAGTTGTCGACGGTAGGACTACCCGTAATGATACCAACGACAGCAGAGTTCGGCTTCTTCCAAGAGTAGTAGTCCGCCTTGCCACCGGATTTCGGTTGCATTTTGACGAACCACGTGCCCAGATGGTTGATGTCGAAAGACTTTCCGTAGAACTTGGACTTTACGTTGGACTCGCCCCAGTAGCTCCAGTTTGCAGACTCGGCGTGCACAGCTCCAATCGGAGGATGATGGCTGATCTGCTCGGTGAAGAACCGGTAACCCTTGTCCGGCCGTACGTACTCGAAAGTCTCGGCCAAGAGAGGGTTGAAAGGCTTCGCAACTCTGCCAATAGTCGAGGCGAACTCACTGGCGGCGAACGCGGCAACGTACAGCAGTCGCTCGACCGAGTCTGTACGCTCTGCTGCGAGGTCCAGGAGTTCAGCATATTCCATGTCCTCGGCAGCTCTGTAGAGCATGGACGTAGGTTCGTTGAAAGTAACAGGGAGCGTCATCTTCGTCATATCCTTGCCAATCATTGACTTGAGAATACCCTGTAATGCGCGTTAGTCGGTCACTCCAAACTGCAGAATCTTATTCACAACGTACCCATAGAGAAATCTTCGGTCTGTTGTCTGCATCGATCTTGAGACGTTTTCGTATGCCGTTCTCATAACCCTTGTAGGAGCTGCTAATGTCCAGCGCTCCAGAAACAACAACCTCATGCTGGCTGTCAAGCTGCGAGATCTCCGAGGCAGGCATTGGCTCGACATCGACTTCCCCAGCGTCTACCGCATCGAAGAACTCCTCCTGTTCTGACTCCGAGTCATCGGAGATGTCCACGACTTGCGACAGAGCGGTCGGTCGTCTGAGCATCGGCGGTGCCTTGAGAGGCGCGGCTGCCGTGGTGGGCGGGACCAGCTCAGTAGCCTTCGTGGGCTCAGCGGGCTCAACAGGCTCAGCAGGCTCGCCCTCCTCGGTAGTTGCCGTCTTTTCAGGTACCGGGACCACAATGCTGTGACTGCTGACAGGACGGCTGTTATTATTGCTGCCTTCCATCACTTCGCGCAAAGCCCTCTTCGTCATCTTGTGCTTCATCTCAGCTTTCCCAACCCGCTCCTCAAGCTCCTCCTGTTCTTTCGCGACCTTGGCCATGCTCTCCTCCCACATTTGACGCATCTCGATTTCCTGATCTACGCGATACTGCCAATGCGCGTCACGGTCCTTTGAAATCCTCAACAGGTCACCCATAAGTCCTTTAAGGCTCTTGATAGCCGCATCGTACGCCGTGAGAGCTTGCGAGGCTTTGGGGTCACCAATTGCCATGTCTGGATTGCGAGTGGCCTCTGCAAGCAATGCGGAGCTGACCTGGGCAAGAGTATCAAGCTGTAATTTGGCTGATTGGGCGGTGATGTTGAATGCATCTTTACTCGCGGTAGGCCTCTCACCGCCGCCACTCGATTCCTCTTCATCGTCATCGTCGTACTCGCCTGGGAGAGCGTGCGTGCCCCCGTTGCTTGGAGCCTTGGACATGTCATCCCCTGCAGCGTCGGCGAACTCGTCTTCTATGCTGCCCGTAGTGCTTGCCCTAGATAGCCCGACACGTGAAGTAGAGGCCTTGGCCGATGGCATGCGGGACAGCTGGACACTGCTTCTATCGGCGACGCTGGGAGACTCGCTTATAGCAGGTTCTAAGATCGAGGGGTCCGCTGATCTGGTAGTTGTGAGTTGGTCCTTGGCCTGGCGGAGGAATTCGTCCTTCTGGGCCTTCTGCTTGACCTCCTCCTTCGCCTGATCCTTCATCCACTGTATGGCGTTGTTCAAGGCCCAGAACCATCGTTTCGCCTCCACCTCGTGATTGGCTTTCAGTGTGTATTTGACGGAAGACTTGCCGATGATCTCGAATTTGGTCTTCTCATCGGGGCTCATGTGAAGTTTTGCAATCCGCATGCTGATGGCGCCGCGGCATGCATTTTCCGCATCGTCTTGGTGCTTGTAGTAGCTCAGAACGCCGTTCTCGAGCACGAACCAACGCAACTGGTAGCCTTTTCGGTAGTTTGTCCACTTCTTGAGGTATCCTTTCATGGTGGGATCTCGGCTGCCCAGTGAGTCAGAAGCGGCGGGAGCGGCTCCTCCTTGCGAGGCGACATGGCCCAGAACGGCCTTTTCCTGGATGCCGCGCTGGGCAGCCACCGCCGCAGGAGATTTCTTCAGCATGGCCCGCGTTACGTCATCTTTGGTGACATCCTGGGGAAGCTTGCCCTTGCGATCCCGCTGGAAGGGATCGGCACCGTGGAGCAGCAGGGCCTGGATGAGCTTCACGTCCTTATTACGGGCGGCCTCATGAAGAAGAGTGCCTCCGGCCTGCAAAACCAACGGATCGGAGGGAAGTTCGATGCTATTGATATCCAAGATTGTTTTTACGCGGGGCTCCTCCAAAACCTCGCCCAGGGTATCATATGCCCCGCTCTTCACCAAATCTTGAACCTGCTTGACCTTGTCCTGCACGAAAAGTGTCCTGGAGAGTTGGAGCATCTGGAAGATGTCGGGGTTGCGAGCCACGTCGAGCGGCAGTTTGCCCTGGTTGTTTGCGATGGCGTCATTGATGTCTTTTTGTTCCAAAAGTAGGCGTACCACACTCGCGCGGCCCTGGGTTGCAGCGATGTGCAAGGGTAGGTTTCCGTCCTTATCCCGAGCGTTGATATCAATCACGCCGGCGCCGTCCGAGAGAACATACTCGATGACGTCGCCCTCGGCGCATTGTATGGCGAGATGCAGCACGGTTGTGTCTTCCAGAGGCCCTACGCTCGCAGCGCCCAGAGAGGAGATGCTGGCTCGATTCGCATTCTCGGAGGTTTCGCGAATGGCCTTGGAGATGGCAGCAGTATTGCCACTTCGGAGGGCCTCGACTATACGGAATTTGCGTACAGATTGTTCGATGGTTGATGTGCGATCGCCGGCCGCCATACTCATGCGATTGGGGGCCACTGAAGCGCTCGGAGCAGCCTGTTGCTGCGGCTGGGACGGCACTCGGGCGAGGGACATCTTGGACGAGTGGCCCTTGACTGAGGGGCTAGGGCCCATGGGCGACTGGGCGGTGGTTGGACGGGACGCGAGTCCAGAAGCGAAGTTGGAAGAGGCGTCCTCGGAGGCGTTTTCGTCGTCGCCTACTGCTGAGCGGCTGTCTTTGTCTTTGCGACGCAGCAGGTTCAGGGCGGAGGAGCGCGAGCGCTTATGTTGACTGTTTACCACGTATGCATGAATTAGCTCTGGGGCTCTCTTGGCAAGGGCCGCAAGGCACTCCGCCCGATATTTGAGTTATTCTGGGTCGCCATAAGTCTAACAAGTACAGTAGACTTAGACTCGACAGATACATAGGCGGAAACCCAGACGATGGCAACGCCCAAAACGCTGCCCAGAGATCAGAAGACACAGCATGATAAGGTTTTGAAATCCGACGTGCGTTGCGCAGGTAGATTTGACAAGACGGGCCGGAGCGAGGCAATTGAATATGTACTCACCTATCCCCGGCATCAGACATGGTCTGGAATGGGGTGTGTACAAGACACGACAACAACAATAACAACAACAGCGGAGGGTTCAAGTCTAAAAAATAATGTTGAGAGCGAGGGAGATGACGGCGAAAGCCATGGAGTAGGTTAGAAAAAGGATGAGGACCGTTGCTGGCTTGCCTTGCCTATTGTCTTTGAATCGTGCTATGTCGGTCCAGGTGCCCGCTCTCCTTAGTGGTGGAGTAAAAGGGCCAGGTCGATATATGAGGATCGATGGAAAGCGGGAGGGCTGCTGGCTGCCCCTCTACGTCATGGCACGGACCAAGCGAATTGTCGCTGCGGTCCTTATTGGCTCAAGTTGGTGGCGGCAGGAAGTTGATAAAGAGAACGAAATTAATAGTTCCCCGTTGGACTACGTGCATTTGCAGAGTCGCCCTCTGGTATGTTGTGCGACAAACAAACACTTGATCAATTTCTGTCATTCAATTGAAAGTCGTTCCCAGACTGTCGTCATACTTTGCAAGTTCTGGTCATACAGGTGTAGATAGATGACTGTGTATCCTTATTAACGATATTAGGTATAATTTCAGTTACCTTTAACGTTATGTCCTGGCTCTCAGCTCCAGCCCTCAGCCCAGAATGCGACTACGAGTCATGCAAATCCGTTCCATCGGGTGTACGCATGACGGCATCCACGGCCCCCGTACTTTTTTCCCAGCTAAGGTAGGTAGCGGCTATATTCGTGATAGCCCTGATACATTAGGTAGTGTTAATGAACATTGGTTACTATCATTTGATTACTTGCACCATAATGGAGCCTGACATCATTGGTCTGACCACCACCAATATCTACGTACTGCTACTGCGCCATCATCATCCCGATTTTTGCGGATGGCTTCGCAGCCTCCTTGGAAACCATCTTGAAACCCGAATCCTCGGTTAGGTAAAGTTCGTATGAGTTTCACGATAGATTCAGCTATCCAGCTACCAAGCTGTTGACAACTTCCTGTCTCTCCTTGCTAATGCGTCTCATACAAACAACATCTCTTTACATTCGGAAAACTCCGAATCTTGTCTGACCATGCTTGATCTCGTTCTTGCCCGACAACGCTGCTCGGAGTCCAAGACCAAGGTACCGCCGGGTATGCTGCGGTGGAATGACACCATCATCCTATCGTATTGTTAGCATTGGTCCAGAAGTGAGATAAGGGCGAAAGCCTCCGGTGTAAGTACTTACCCAAAGTCTCGCCGACGAATAGACGGAATCGCTTTCGCTCTCGATGCGATCCCTCAGCTCCGGGTCGGGCTTCTGTCCCACCGTCTCCATAACCTTGGAGAGTTGCTCACCACCCATGACCCCTATACGAGCATTGGGCCACATCCACAGGAACCTAGGACTGTAAGCACGCCCGCACATCCCATAGTTGCCGGCGCCGTAGCTGCCGCCTACGACGACGGTGAACTTGGGCACATCGGCACACGAGACGGCCGTCACCAGCTTGGCGCCATGTTTGGCAATGCCGTCGCGTTCGGCCTCCTTGCCGACCATGAACCCGCTGATGTTCTGGAGGAAAACCAACGGAATGCCTCGCTGCGCGCAGAGCTCGATGAAGTGGGCGCCCTTTTGTGCCGAGGTGGCGAAAAGAATCCCGTTGTTCGCTATGATACCTACACGATGCCCGTAGATGCTCGCGAATCCCGTCACAAGGGTCGAGCCGTATTCGCGCTTGAACTCGGAGAAATGGGAGCCATCCACGATACGGGCTATGACCTCATGGATTGGGAGTGGTTTTCGGAGATTCGTAGACGCAATACCAAGGAGCTCTGCCTCCGAGTAGAGGGGCTCGGAGAAAGAAGCAGCGGGAGGCGCGGCTTTGCTCGGCCAGTTCAGGTTGCTGATGGATCTTCGTGCGAGGACGATGGCATGAGCGTCGTCAACTGCGAGATAGTCTGAAACACCGGATACGGTGGTGTGCATTTCTCCTCCGCCCAGCTCCTCGGCAGACACTTCCTCTCCGGTAGCAGCTTTTACGAGCGGTGGTCCAGCCAGGAAAATATGACCTTGTTTCTCCACAATGATATTCTCATCACTCATCGCCGGGACGTAGGCACCACCAGCAGTGCAGAGTCCCATGACTACCGAGATCTGAGGGATGCCTTGAGCACTCATGCGTGCTTGGTTGTAGAATATGCGACCGAAGTGATCGCGATCCGGGAAGACATCGGACTGATGGGGCAGGTTTGCGCCTCCAGAGTCAACAAGGTATATGCATCTTTTTTTGATATGTTAGCCAGGGGGCTCCCCATAAGTAACTGGTCACGACTGGTGGCCAACTCACGGGAGGTTGTTCTCTTGGGCAATGGCTTGGGCTCTGAGATGCTTCTTGACCGTGATTGGATAGTAAGTGCCGCCCTTGACCGTGCTGTCGTTGGCAACAATCATACAGGTTACGCCCTCGACGAGACCAACCCCGGTAATGATGCCGCCCGCGGGGACCTCGGCCTCGGGATAGAGTTCGTGGCCCGCCAGCGGCGAGAGCTCCATGAAGGTGGACCCCGGGTCTATCAGCGCCGTGACTCGGTCTCGGGGCAGCAGCTTCTTTCTCGCGAGGTGCTTCTCTCTGGCTTTTGCGGAGCCTCCCTGCTGGGCGGCCCGCGTGAGCCTCTCCAACCTTTCCATGGCCTCGCTCATCGCGCGCTCGTTCTCCTTGAACTCGTCCGAGGTCGAGTCCACATTGGTTTGTATCACAGATATGGCGTTCGCTTGGTAGGGGGCGGTATACGAAGACACGGCGCGGCACAACGACGGTGGTGCTCTGCTGCGGGACAGGTGATGGCGGGGAACAACATGGCGATAAGACCGAGTCAATTGGCGCCCTACGCTGAGTATATCTCTTGGGGATCTTGACAACGGCATCTTGAGTCAATGGCAGAGAGGAGCAATTATTACTAAAAAGGCAGACAATCCTAAGAAACCGAGTTATCACGGGAAATGCCAGGACTGGAATTCCCGGGGTATTTGGCTGGAGAAGAGCTAGCCCCCAGATTCCAATCGCAAGGGCCGGGAAGTAGGAGCTGAAGTGACGTGGAGCCGCAGATTGCCGCACTAAGCCGCTCGGCATAAGTGTACCGAGGGAAGGCAGTGCCTGGGTCCCCGAGGGAACGACACCTGAGCCACGGAAGATTGGATGGCTTGTCTTAGCAATTGAATATCTACTCTGGGAATTGTCAAGACTCGATTTTCTCCCTCGTAACCTCAATTTAACCCTTTCCCTTACGTCAAACAAGATGCGGAGCTTCAAGTCCTTAGCCCGGCCAGCGAGCCGTGCCCTCTCATTCAGAAGCAAGCAATTCGCACCTGCAACCACCACCATACATAGTGTCCGCCATGCATCCTCTTCCAAACACCCCCAAGGCTTCGAGGCGCCCACGCCGGCCGACCTGACGGAGCTGCGGGAGCGAGTGCAAGAGTTCACCCGCCGCGAGATCCCGGAGGAGGTGGCCGCCCACACGGACAAGAGCAACGCCTTCCCCAACGAGATGTGGCCCAAGCTGGGCGAGGCGGGGTTCCTGGGCATGACGGCCGACGAGGCCTACGGTGGGCTGGCCATGGGCTACCAGGCGCACTGCGTCGTCATGGAGGAGATGTCGCGGGCGAGCGGCTCCATCGGGCTCAGCTACGCGGCGCACTCGCAGCTGTGCGTGAACCAGATCTCGCTCAACGGTTCCGCCGAGCAGAAGCAGAAGTACCTCCCGGGCCTCATCGCCGGCACCAGCGTCGGCGCCCTCGCCATGTCCGAGTCGGGCGCCGGCAGCGACGTCGTGAGCATGCGCACCACGGCCAAGCCCGTCGACGGCGGCTATCTCCTCAACGGCACCAAGATGTGGATCACCAATGGGCCCGACGCCGACGTCATCGTCGTCTACGCCAAGACGGAGCCCGAAAAGGGCTCCAAAGGCATCACCGCCTTCCTGGTCGACACCAAGTCGGACGGCTTCAGCTGCGCCCGCAAGCTCGACAAGATGGGCATGCGTGGCAGCAACACAGGCGAGCTGGCGTTCAGCGACGTCTTCGTGCCCAGCGAGAACGTTCTCGGCAAGGTGAACGGCGGTGTCCGTGTCCTCATGGAGGGGCTTGATCTGGAGCGTTTGGTCCTCAGTGCTGGCCCTCTGGGCATCATGCAGGCTGCACTGGACGTTGCATTGCCATTTTCGCACCAGCGAAAGCAGTTTGGCAGCCCCATTGCGCATAATCAGTTCGTTCAGGGAAAGCTGGCGGACATGTACACAAAGATGCAAGCCTCGAAGGCATACACGTACAACACGGCCCGGGCCGTGGACGAAGAGGGCATTATCAAGACGCAGGATTGCGCGGGCGCGATCCTATATGCTGCTGAGCGGGCCACGGAGTGTACTCTAGACTGCATCCAGCTCTTGGGCGGAATGGGTTATGTGGAGGAGATGCCGGCCTCGAGGTTGTTGCGGGAGTAAGTTACTACCCCGGAGTTGCTCGAAGTTCAATACTAACATCATATTCACCAGCGCGAAACTTTACGAAATCGGCGCTGGAACATCAGAGATCAGGCGAATGGTGATAGGAAGAGCGTTCAACAAGGAATTTGCCCACTTTGCCTCATAAGATGCCTCCTATTTTCCACATCCTACTCTAGAGCCACTTCCAGATAGAACCTCAGCCAAAATTCAGAATCCCATCGATATATGTGTTATCGGTGACTTATCCCTAAGGTCAATTGTGCCTCTATGCGTGAACAAAGCCTATCTGTTTGGCAACGTCTCACGCATTGAGATCAACATCATATAAGTGTATATACACCTAGTCTTGGGTCACTTGTATAGCCTCGCGTATATGTTGGTTACTCATGATGCTACTCAGATACTATGATGACAAATTCGAAACCTCTGTTACCCCTTCATTTAGGTAACTGTGTTCAAAAAGGTCGCCAATAATCAGACGCCTGCCGCAGTAATAAATATCCCCTTCTTCGGTCTCTTGTACATGTAGTATTTAATAATCGATGTAACGGTGAATGCACATGCATGAAGCCCTTCACGATGTTCGCCATTCATGTATCATCCAAGGCACGATCAGGAATAGATTCCGCAAGTGGTTTCGGTTCCGGGTCGAAGTCATGCAAACACTGTCGCCGCCTCAACCCTTTCATGACCTTCTCATCGAATCATTAGAAACCACAATGTCGCCGCCACCGGCACCAGATAATCATGATTCTGATCCAGGAGAAGCCAGCTATCTTGATCAAGTCACCACGTCGGTGCAAGCACCATCCAGTAACCGAAACAAATGGTAGACGCTCGAGTCCACAGCAAACGACGCCAGATGCTTTTTCGAAGCAGAAAGTGTTGGCCTCCCCAATTTGTATTCCGCGTTCGCGCCCAAGCCGGCACTATACAGGATTGGTCACATATTTTCGGCCTGCATCGATTACCGGGCGGAGAGGGTTGGCTCGTGGCGCACAGCACGTAGATACATGCATTGCGTTATCGACCGATAAAAGAATAACATGACTTGGAGCCAATCATAGGGATCCCAACCATCTGCCGTCCGCAGGAAGGGGCGGGCAGGCCTGCACAGGCGACCCATGCCGACCGAGTCCTTGGGCAACACGTAGATATGCAAGCAGTATGCACCGTGTGCATCGCTTTCCACGACATGTCCCCAGGGCCGTCTGACTAGCATGTGTCAGAAGTCGAAGAAGAGGGACAGGAGCTGTAGGGCCCTAGTTCAATGGCACTCCGGGGTCGAATGCCTCAGCAAGTCATTTATATATCGGGCGTGGAGCATGAGCGCGCATAAGACTTGCATATGGGTGCGTAGCATTGAGATTAGACGTTGCGTATTCTGTGGATTCATGAGTCTCGGTGGCGTTGTTTCGATGGTGGTGTGTGTTGAGGCTGACTTTCTCAGCGTCACACAGCATGTGATGAGGAAAACCCAAACTCTGTCTGTCCCCCATTGATATGGCCTCCACTCGCTCCGTCCGGAGCCGACATGAGAACGCCTCTATGTCATGTGAACAGAATGGCCTGGCAGCACTCTGATGGTGGTCTGGATAACGTTGCGAACCCCCCACGAACGAGTTCCGAATCTGGGGTTGATGATCCACCTGAATCGTCCCGAACGAAATTGACACGTCTGATAATATTACTGACAAGATTCCATGGGTGTCGGAAACATCGCGGCGCAAAGGGGTGAGCTGCCATACGAGCTCTTGGCGGCGATCGAACGCCGGTCTAGGCAAAGGTGCACATTGCGCCCCCCTGCAACAGCTTTACAGTCGGCTATATAGTTGGCTGCATGTGCTAAAGGGCGCGAACGTAACCTCGGGTGGGCATTTAGCGACGTCCCGGAAGGTTCGCAACATATCACGGGAAAGGAACAATGCTATTCTTTCTATTTGACATCGCGCCCACTACCGACCAGTCGGGGCAGTTCTCCGTCCTTACGGAATATCCGATACGTTTTCCTTTGCTGCTTCCTGCCCAAGCGAGCGCCACTGACATAAGCATGACTGCAGGCGTTTCAAGCGCGTGACAACAGCATCTCAACACTTAAGGGGCCCGGGCCGTGTCTGACAAGAGATCGCGGTATGACAACTGAGTTAAAAGGTTGCCTGCCCATCCGCTCACCGGTCCCCGTGATGGGTGGGGTGCATATAACCGCCACCTCGGACACAAGAAACGGTGTGGCGAACTTGTTTGTACCTGCAGGCCGGTACCGCCGAAGATCTCTGCGGATGCTATGTTGTTCCGGAACCTGGAACGGATAGGCTCTTTGCACCAGCATAGATACCTAAAGTACATCAATATGCTAGTTATCGTATGGAGTCCGTTTCATTGATAGGATTTCCCATATGACGAAAGCGCTGCTCCTACCAGAATGTGCTATATTGTATTTAGGTGTCAGGGATCACTCACCTAGTGCTATTAGTATACTGTTTATTCCGTTAAAATATGATACCCGATTGGATAAACTAGCCTGTCTATTAATCACGGGAAGTATACGGGAGGTATCATGCCAAGAGCAGCGCCGTTGCCATCAAGGGGTACTGGGATGGGGATGCGTAGCGGGCATCGCAGAAGGGCATTTCATCTTGATGGCCACAGGCGATGCTATGCTATCAAAGCGAGTAAATGGAAGCTGAGGCTGTTCTTGATGTCTCATCCTACTCGTCCTGCAAGAGTAGCGAGGAACTATCCACGAACATTGCATTTGGTGAATGGGAGGCAGTAACGTTCCCAGCAAGAAGGCTGTTTGTTTGTTATGTACCTACCTGGTGTCTTTTCAGCTGTGTGTGTGGCCCTTTTTGGCATGGGTGCCCATGTGCCATCCCTACACGTGGTAGAGTTGAAGCTTGGCGTCGTACCTGGATCGTGGGGTAGCATATACGGTTGTTGGGGTCGCGGAGTTAAGGTCAGATGATGGCAGCCTTTCTCCGCACAAGGACAATATTATGTAGTTGAGAGATGATAGATCGCAAACCGTCCCACAGGCTGGGCCGAGCGGGGAAGGATGAAGAGAAAGAGAATAAAGAAGAAGAAGAGGAATAATAGTACGGGAGGCCGAGGTCTCTGAAGCGACGACAGACTGTCTAACAAGATCATTGCGTTCCGGTCGTTCTCCTTTGTCCGTACAGGCATGTAAAGTAAGCAGGCAGCTACCGAGGAGGCTCGTGACCGTAGAAGAGCCACTAGATTCGTTGCCCGATGAACCGCGGGAGCAACGGAGCAAGGTAGCTGAAGGCGCACTCTGGCTCGGGCGATGGAATTGGCTTGACGGGGCCAATTGTCGGTTTGCAAACCGCCAGTGACAAATTGCATGTTGCAAATCTGGGGGTCACACGGCCTGGGAGGCTTCTCCACTTACCGCCGATCGTAGATATAGCATTCTCTAATAAGACTGCATCTGGAAAGAAGAATGAGCCTTTGGGGGTTTCCATTGGGGATGCTTCGAGGGGGGGGGGGGGGGGGGGCTTTTCTTTGTGCAACCCTCGAGCTGATGTTGATCTTTTCTGTTCAAGTTTGTATGAGGTATGTATGTAGTTGTACTTGATAACGGATGCTGACCGGAAGCTTCCGCTGGTTCCCTCTCTAATCGCCTACCTACTTAGTTGCTTTAGGTAAAGGAGTAGGCCGCACAATCAATGCACGCAGCAGGAGTGGCTGCCCACTCTGTCGAGATAACCCCTCTCCATCATCTCTATCAGCAGCAATAACTCGCTCATAGCATTGACAAACGTCAACTTCAGCGATTGGGAGATCACGACACGAGTTTTGACCTCCGGCGTTGACTTGTGACAGGACCACACCCTGCCACCACCACCACTGCGGAAATAACCGTAGGTGGAAGCGGCTGGGCAGTCCACTGATCCCTGCATTGATTAGGTGGGAATTCGTTCTAGAACCAGTGCCTCCCCTCCCCTGGCCACTTATAGTACCCGTAATAATGGCCACCAAACGTGCCTAGATGGACTCCGGAGTCTGCTAGACACTTAGACACGTATGTATGGCTCTCGCTCGTATGGTGTTGCGCCCATTCTCAAATACTTCACTTGCACAGTAATATTTACATGTGCACAACAAGGGAGGGGGAACAGGCAAGTAGGCGCCAATAACCAAAAAGTACCGAAGGCACAATGATCGCTCATCCCGACCCAGATCTCCGGACCAGGCATGACTCGAATGGTAATATATCAACGACGGGTAGCCGAAATAGAAATGTAGGATGGGCAATTTAAGGATTCACTCGGCACAGACACAGACTTTGCGGGTGACCAACCTCGACACCGTGACCGAACGGGTTTAATCAAATTGGCAGACAAGTCCAAACCCCGAGGGACGTCGTACAGTGCTTTGATAAGAGGGTCGATGGATATGTGTATGCCGTTCTAGCTTACCTCGTTTGCGTTCACTGAAGGGAGGGAGGAGTCGGAAGACGGAAGAGGGAGTTGCCTATAGTCGATGTAGTGTGAGCGATTATCATTGGCGGAACCGTCTCAAACGTCCAAGATTGGCCAGCCGAGCTGCATTTTAGGCAGTTCGATGAATCACACACTCTGCTACTATACTCCATCTATACCTGGTCTGTTTGTTCTCAGATATATGCGTAGCCTTGTTTCGGGGGGTGAAACTGAGAGGCTGCCCTGCAGCATCCCAAGGTGTTTGTTGCCATTCATCCGAAGCATGCAAGCAGCTAGAGGCTAGAGAGGCTCTTCATCCGTACTTCGCCTATAACATGTCAACATTGTCCTGACATGTGGTCTGAATGACAAGCATGCCTGCATTCGATGTATGGAGAGCGATGCACTGGTGGCAGCAATGGGTGAACGGCGACTGGAACTTACTTATTGATGTAGGCGCAGGAAGAAATCGGTCTGGTATGTAACCCCATCCACCTAGGGATGTGTCTTTAGCGGGTCCATGTTTCCCTGGCGGGCACTGGGCACACTGGCTTGTACCCGTAACCTCACGCGTGTAGCAGCTGGTTTGCCAGCAAGTACCTAGCGCCAAAAAGTTTTACTGGCTTGTGAGTCTTGTAGTCTCCAGTGCCCCGGTAGGCGCCCCTCCTTTCCCCCTTCTAACCCTGTGAATCAATCAATCATAGAGCATTGTGAGCGAACAACACCTGCCCGGCGTTTGTGTGTTTATTTCACCGGAGTCTTCTCCCTGTCTCTGCCTCTGCCTCCGTCTCTGCCTCGACCTTTGCGTTCTGTCTCTGCCTGCTTCTTCCCTAACTGATTTCCCTTACTTCACCTTACAGGCTAGCACTCGTTTTTACTCGGTGCGAAGAAAGGAAGAAGGAATTCAGGAAGAGAAGGAAAAAGGAATCAGTTGACTTTGACTTCAATACTTTGGTCCAAGTGCTACCTGCAATGTCCAACCACACACCCCGTTTTGCTCTCATTCTCCCTCCCTTCTAGTCTGAACTGACTTTCCCAACATATACCAATCGGCTACCTGCCGGTTTCCCTACGGTCCTCCCACTCCTGGACCGGTAGTTTTATGAGACATTCTGCTCCAGTCACCCTGGCTGTTCTTCATCCAAATCCAGTCCGGGTACGTGTTCCCGGGTTTGCTGCTGGGCATTTCCCTATTCAGCCACGAAACCAGCCGACTTTCCTGGCTTGGTAGCTTAGGGGTGCAACCTTTGGACTCTGGCTCGAGCACCATCTCCTTGACGGTTTCTTGGTAGCAGCACCTCTCCCGAAAACAGAGTCGGATTGCTCATTCTCACGACCTATCAGACCCTCGCCCAGGCCATTACGGGCGCTCTACTGTCTACGGCGAACCAGAGGCCCACGATTCCGGTCTATCTCTGACCTCTCGCCCTAGAGCGGTCTGCTTCCCTTCCCCTTTGGCAAGAGACTCGGTGACAAACTTCATCCACGTAAAAAGTGGCACCAGGGCCCCCCATTGGTACCCTAAAACGTTCAAGGAGACCCACCCTTTGTAAGCTGATAGTTGCATCCTGCCAAAGTCGGGACCGCCTGGACGCCAGGTCAAGCAAGGAGAACGCCGTCCGTGATAGAGATTTCGGCTCCCTAACAAATACTGTCAGCCGGCGAGGAACCCTCGCTAACCGCCCTCTGTCATTGAAGTGCCCCTTTGTGATAGTGATGGGTAGCCGACGTCAAGACTATATACGCTGTACATGTTTCCGATACTGAGGCTGGTCTTTCACGGGAAGGCGCCATCGACTTAGTCCATCTACAACCGGGGCCGCAGTCGACCAAATCCTGGCAGTCAAGCCTCGAGGACGCTTCAGAGGCGTACCGCTCTACCGTCCAGGATGGCGCCCAACATGATGTTGCCCAACGGCATGATTCTGCCAAAAGGCATTGTTATGAATCATGATCTTATCTATCATTCGGTAGCTCAGTACCCGACAGTTCCCCGAGAACAGATTTATGAGTACTGGCACGGTATGTAGAACAGCGTACTCAAGAATCAGGCCCATCTGTCAGGAACCAGAACTGACTCTACCTCAGTGTACACTGTAACTTGTCGAACGCTCATT
Source organism: Arthrinium phaeospermum (assembly GCA_006503535.1). Lineage (NCBI taxonomy): Eukaryota > Fungi > Ascomycota > Sordariomycetes > Amphisphaeriales > Apiosporaceae > Arthrinium > Arthrinium phaeospermum. The sequence goes on from QYRS01000004.1 coordinate 2,621,096, forward strand.
GACCCTACTGCCCAGCGCCTCGAGAACTTTTGGTGGCATGTCTTGGGCAGCAACCGCCGTGACCTGTCAGGGAAGACGCTGGCTCGGCTTTTCGAAGACATTTCGAAAGGACCAACCTTTGTGCGCTTACGCAGTTCTTGCAATCGATACGAGGGGCCTGAAGATCCGGTATGTTGTTCGCTCTAACCATCTTGCATCCACGACTGAATAAGCCTACCGCAGCCCTCGCCAGTGGCAGAGCCTGCGGCTGCTCCGCCCGGAAAGGCGGAATCTCGCGAAACAGGGGATTCGAAGGGCCCGGCAGGTCCAGCGGAGCGACCAAAAATGCAGCCATCCCAGTCTTCTTCGTCCAGGCCTCCGCCCCCACACCCTATCCTGAAGAAACCTAGAGGGCCTTCAACATCGGGACCACGACCTACTGCCCGTTTTGTGTCGCCTCCTGGTTCAGAGGATGAGGACGACGCTCAGCCTGGGCCTGGGCCTGGGCCTGGGCCTTCTTCAAGCCGGAAGAAGACAACGACGGAAAAGGAACCGGAGTCTCAAGTCCCTCCGGCAACCAAGGGGGAGCGCAAGAAGTCTACGAGCACAGCCCCGAAAAAGAAGACAACATTCGTTGCCTCGACAGCTAGGCGGAGGCCCGCAATGCCGCGACGCCAAAGTTCGCAATCTTCTGCGGGAGCCGCTGACGTCGCTTCAAAAGACGTCGGTTCGTCCGCCTCATCGCGGTCGGGATCACACAGACCTGTCTCTCCGATAGCCGAGAGGTCGAGTAAGAAAAGCACTCAGGGGCCTCGGGAGACAAGCGACAAGATTAGTGCCAAGGCTGCCGGAAAGCTACCAGCTGACAAGGTCAAGCCAACCTCCACACACGATGCTGCATCATTTCGAGTTATTGGTGGAACGCTGCCGGTCATTGTCCAAGACGATAAGGCAATGTCTGCCAAGAACAGTTCCCAACCAAGTGGAAAAGGGAAGGAGCAGATAAACGAAACCCATCAAAAGGATACCACTCCTATCAAAGCACAGCCGCCCAGGCAAAGTGCCGCACCGAAACCGACGGCACCTTCGATTATGCGAACCAGATCCGAGAACGGACCACAGGCTGGCGGCGTGAGGGATGGATTAGGCCGAGTTCCACCGCATGGATTGATATCAACAAGTACAGCTACGACTTCCACTGTCGCAGCGCGTGGGACCATGACCGATTTCGACGACAGCCTACGTGGACAGGCGATCCCGAGACAGGAAGGGCGCAGCGAGAGTACATCCCGAAGCGGTTCGCTCCTCGATAATCGTTTCGCCCCCACACCACCCAGCACGGCGCCTAGCGTGCCGTTGGCGCGCTCCAAGAGCCAGCTGACGCTTCTGCTCGAGCGTCAAAATGAGAAAAAGCCTCGCCGATGAGAGCTTATTATTACGTTACATTACGTTACGAGAGTCACGTCTTATCTACATTATGCGTGCGGGCGCAGAGAGCCTTGGCATGACCGATCAGCATTATTATTCATCAGCGGGACATAGATGTGGTTTTATAGGAAGTTTTGTATACTCGTTGCAAAAGACTTAGAGGAGGTGGTTGTGGTGTACTGTATTCCTTCTTTTTTATGTTGTATCGGATACGTGGAGCGACCAGGTTATCATTATAGGTGGCTTGGCAATTATATTTGCATCGCGGCGGCGTTTCGTCTTAGCCATAGCAGGGCCCCTTTACCGGTTCCCCTTGGGAGGCATATCCAACAGGCGCAAAAACAAAAACCATCTATATCTTTCCATGTGGCCATTGATACCTAGCGCAAGAGTTGGCCATCTTCTCTTATTTTCCTATTTGAGGTAGTCAATAGGACGGGCAGTATCGTGTACCTGTCTTTGTAGCTGAGGTAGTATGAGCATATCAGGTATGCAGGCGTCCAGTATGTCTACCCCAGTCACCCCCAAGTCGGAGATACGCCCAACCCCTGAAAAGCCGCTGCCAACCGCCATCCCGGTAACGAGGAGCAAGGTCATGGGATTTCGAAATTGATTTACACTTTTTGTCATTTTGTGATGAGTTACCACATAAACGGCACAAACCACACACACTTGCATGGTCGATAGAATATGGCAAGAGTGTGTCCGCTGTAGTCATCATCATGGAAGTAGAAGAATTGGAGCTTTCTCTCTTTTTTTTCGCTCACCGACTTTTTGCTGCCAGCGCAGCTTTGCTGACGACAAACTTGCGGGCTGGGGGGACCTCGCCCCCTCCCCGCTGAGAGAGGGCTGTTTCAAGATGCGTGGAGAAATACATTGATCGATATAATACGGTTCTGATACGGGTATCGTGTACCGAATTGAGTAAGTAGCTGGAACCCCGGTCTTTTTCTTGGGGCCTGTTTAGTTTATGTACGCAAGGGGGGTTTGGGGGGACATATAAGTCATGCCAATGGGACTGGAGACCGGCTATAAATAGGTACATATACCTCCTATACCACTCATCTATATATATGTAGCGCGATGCCATACAGCACCGTGCCTATAAGTCGGTATATTAGGTAGGTAGTATTAATTGAGTTCCATTGCGAATAAAAGTCCCGCGATAGCTCGGTACACCGCACGTCAGTGGCAGCATCAACGTGGGGAGAGAGGGGTATATAATGTTGATTTTATTTTATTTGATTAATTGTTCTTCCTTTTCCTTTCTTTTTCGATTTCCCCCCTTTCCCCCCCTCCCCCACCATGCATCTCATGCATGCTCCCCCACGCTCTCTGACGCCCTCTACTCCTGTGTAAGTGCCAAGTGTGGTGTGTGAGTGGCCCCTGTCTGCCTTGGCTTACCCCAGTTCCGAAAGACAATGACAACGTGACTGGCCTTTCAGCCTGTTCAGCTTACTACTTTTTCTTCTTCCCTCTCTTCTACTCATGTCTCTCCCCCAAACATCCCCCTTCTCGCGGCTGGCTTCCTTCCTCCCCACCCTTTCCTTATGCCTGCCCAAGTTTTTGCCCCCTCCCTTACACTGCAGGTCGAGGGTAGCGGTGATGGTGATGGCGGTGGCGCGCCCATTGGGCAATTGATGATGACAAGTTTTTGGTGGCGGCCGGCAACCGGTGAGACGAAACATCATGGGGAAAACGAGAGAGAGAGACAGAGAGAGGAAAGGCATGCTTTTCTTCGGAAGATGTTGCCTTTTGAGACCGTGGCGGCTTACTTGTATTTTCGCTCGGTGCCCAATTGGCCAATGCGAGTCTCGGTCGACTGCTTGCGGCAGGCAATCACTTGCACACGTTCATATCAATCAATTGAAGCATCATTCGCTAGGTAAACCTTGACTACAAGAACCTGTGCCTCACTCCAAATCCACACAAGCAAGTACTTCACGTGATCGGAACAACAACACTTCCATGGCAGAGCAATAACACATCGTAGAGTCAGCCCTACACAATCGTACCCGGTATGTTAGATCTTTTCTCTCCGGTACGCGATTAGATAGTCAAGAAGACACTGGCCAAAATAGGGATGACTGTTTGCTCATTCATGAAGGGATGCGTTGCCCGCTCTATATTGCGCGCGACAGTTCACTAGTCAGGCAGCCAGTTCGTAGCTAAAGGACTCAAAAAATCAACGCCTGCTGACTTAAACAGACCCAGCTTTTCCGGTAAAACCCCCGGGATCGTATCCTCTGTTTGCGTCGTTCTCTATGACTGAACGCCCTTATAGCTCAAGTTGTAATACACAATTTTATATCATTCTCCCGTATCGACCCCCCTTCTTTCTTGAGGGCAGGCAAGAGGCTTTCTAGGTAACGGTGTAGCCACCGTCGACACGCAGATCTGCGCCTGTGACGTAGTGAGAAGCGTCAGAAAGCAGGAAGGTTACAGGGCCCATCAGGTCCTCAGGTAAGCCCATCTTGCCCTGAGGGATGAGCGAAGTCCACTGCTTCTTGAGATCCGGGTTATCATTCAGAATCTTCTCGGTGCTGTGAAGGTGTCCAATGTTAGCTATCCGCTCTACCTTCCAAGTGATTTGTCAAACGGAGAGTGTGAAACTTACAGAGCAGTCAGCATATAACCAGGGGAGATGCAGTTGACCCGGATTCGAGCGGATGCCCACTCAACAGCCAAGGAAGCTGCCATGTGCCGGACGGCTGCCTTTGCAGCATTGTATGGCCTTGAGAGATAATGTAAGCAACTCGTCTCCTTTGCCCAAAGCAAAAGCCAGCCATCCTTATGCGGTTGTGCTTTCACCGAGGGTGCAGAGGGGACAGGGAAGACTCACGCTTGCGGCTGGGGAACATTGACAATGCTGCCACTCATGCTTCCAATGAAAACCATGCTGCCAGGAGCCTTGCGATCCATGAGGTGCTTGGCGACAGTGATGGCGAAGAGGTAAGTACCATCCACATTGACGTTCCACAGCTTGCGCATGCGGTCAATAGGATAGTTGATGGCCTCGTAGTTCTCAGTGAAGCCAGCGCTGGTAACCAGGTTGTCGATTTTGCCATGCTCGGCGATGATGCCATCAATGCATTCCTGGACACTATCCGCGTCCGAGACATCGGCATAATGAGCGGTTACCTTGGGCACTCGGGAGGCGCCCGGGTTCTCCTTGCGATACAGCTCGATAAGCAAGGCGGCCTGTCTCTCAGCCTCTTCCTCTAAAATCAGGTAATGGCAATGGTCAGCTACAGCGTCTAGTAATTGGCCCCAACAATAGGCTTTGCAGAATGATCGCAACATGGGACGAAACAAGGCCAGTGACCCGTTTGAGAACTGGAGCTCAAATCCGTTGCTTGCAATGCAAATGTTTCAGGAAGCAAGACACCACGGCATTACAGCTCAATTGGCTCTTCATCTCGTCATGAACTCTTACCGCGGCGAGGGTTGAACGGGGATGGGCAGTTCGGAGGTAGAAGGGAAAGGCTTACTGTTCATGTCCACGATGGCGAGGTTAGCACCGGAAATGACCATTCCCTGGCCCATGACAAGGCCCAAGCCGCGAGCACCACCAGTGACGACGCCAGTCTTGCCCTCGAGCGAGAAAGAGGCAAGGGTGCGCTTCATGTGGTGACCACCGCGGCCCGTGACGGGGTTGCTAAGAGGGAGCTCGCCCTCATCTGGGTACTCGACCGTGATGTTCTCATCGGTACGGGCGAAGGAACCGGCAGACAGGGAGTTTCCATTGCTGTCTTTTTTGTTGTTGTCGGAAAGCTTGCGGGAGGCGTGGAGAGATCGGGTTGCGGCGGCGGCGGCCGTGGAAGCAGGTGTGCTGGTGCGAATGGGCGCAGCAGCTACGGAACGCAAGGCCTGGGACGAGGCTCGCAGAACGGATCGCGAAGCCATCTTGTTGTTAAGACAGTGGATGCGTTAGTAGTGTGGTAGCACCAAAGAAAAGCTGTCGTTTCAGCTACGCTTGTTTCGTGCTTGACTTCTTCGAGTTACTGTCCGTCTGTCGCGTCAAGTTTGGTTTCGCAGGTGAAGGGCAGGAATGCGTGAATGACGTAAAGACCAGTAGCCACGTGTGAAGCAGCTTCGAGCTTCTGATTATTACTATCCGGTTGTAGTAGTACACCTGCAGTGGATGTGGGTGTGGATGAGGTTGGGGAAGGAGGTTATTAGCTCCAGATTAGCTAGGGTGGATCGTGAGATCAGCTGGCTGGCGGGCTGCTACCGATCGAACAATTGAATGGAAGGAGGGGGGATTCAATAAGAGTCACGATGAGATTTGGGGTGGACCATTGAATACAAGCAAGTGCAGGTGTGATGTACGTAAGTACCTACTCTTCCGTTGTCTACAGAGAAAAGAAAAAGCCAAAAGGGCAGGAAGGGAGAGCCAAAGGGCGATCATCCAGGACTTTAAAACAGATGGGAAGCATGAACGAACACGACATCCCAGCCAAGGGGAGGACACTGCACCTGCTCAAAGACATGATCCCGTGCAACAGGAAAACAAAAACAAAAGAAAGAGACCAGACCCCAAAATCTCACGATCCTCGATCTCTCCCCGTCCCCTCTCGTGTGTCTCTCCGTATCGGCCTATGCTAGTTCCTCCTCGCCCTAAGCAGATCCAATAGCCGCCATCGTGTCAGCTGGCCGCATGGGGTGAGGTGATGGGAAGAAGAGTGATGTGCTGTCTGCTGTGCTGCTGTGCGATGTAAGTGAAGTAAGTGCTAAGCTGCATGTAAGTTAGCTGCCCCTCCTTTTTTTTAATGTTTTACAGTACTGTCGTCCGGTAGCTAGCATCAAATCCCCGTCCCGGCTGACCCAGGACGCCCTCCCCAGGTACTTCTGGGGCTACAACTGGAGCTACTGGAGCTATGGTGGGGTACTCAGCTGGGGTAGAAGGCTAAGGCCCAGCTCGATCAACCAATCTGAAGCTCGGAAGGGTGGCATGTGGAAACGGGGAAGTCGGGCAAGCATACCCCACAGCGAACTCGGGACGCTATCCCACAGGCCATCCATGAGGTTTCTCCAAGCTTGCGGTACCGACACCACCACCACCACCGTCTGCCTGACCTGGGGGGCAAGGGGGCTTTGATTAATCAATCTGTACCTTGCGCTTGGGAACAAACATGCCCAACTGCCACCTTCCGCTACCACCCTACCGCTCACCTCTACCGAGAACAGACTTTCTCAGCAGCTTCTGAATCTTCTAGGCGCGTCTCTTGGCTCTGCACCATGCAGAGTCAAATGACCAGAAGCCATTGACGCCGTCTGCCTGCCTAAGCCTTACTGACATCAACCGGACAAGACACTGCCGACTGCGACTGCAACTGCAACTGGCCCCCCACCAGGTTGAAAAAGTATGTATGAGGTAAGTAGGGCAGGGTCATGTAGGTAGTACTGTCCTCGTAATGGCAATTCGCTACACCGTCAGCAACCAGTTAGTGAGCGTCCAGTCCAGCCAAATAAGAGAGAGAGAGAGAGAGAGCGAGCGAAAGGGGGGCGGCGGCTTGAATATCGCCAAGCCTAATAACTCGTAGATCCCTTGCAGATCTAGAACAGTCTTGGTGTGGAGTACACGCGTCCGCATGCTCAACAAAAAACCTGCGACCGCTTGCTTTTTGTCAGGTCACGATGTTTGGGAGCCCGACCGCTGTATCCGGGGGCTCGAGACTTTACTCTCCGTAGTGTGCGTGGCGGTCAACCAACTCGTATTTCGAGTTGGCTTCCAGTCTCTCAACCATCCAACCCCATCGGTGCCTTCAACGTCGACTGTCTATCACACCATCTACACCGAGTTTCTCCCGATACCCTCATTTGGTTTTCATCATTTGACTTTCTCGATACGACAGCAATGGTAATTTTGTCCAGGTTATTGTACTACGCAACGGGAACGCCGGCCAGTCTTCGCGCCAGATCAGGCTACACCGAACTATGAATAAGGCAAATATTGGTGTCTTTCTTGCCCCAGTGGCATGATCAATCTGAGCATGATGGGATATAATTGGAATCTTATTATTTTACAAGGCCTATTACTATCGGAAGACTGCTTGCACAGCGCAAGAGCGTGGCTTTTGTGTTTGCCCACGCGCCATGATGAAAGTTGAGAACAGCAAATTTGGGTATGATTGCGAACCGAAAGAACCCTGCCCCCGTGACTGCTCGTGAATATGACACGGAATACCTCGCCAATTACCTCTCTGCTCCTGGCCCCTTATTCAAGATAAAAAAAAGAAGAAAAGGAAAAGGCACATCAGTTGATGCTTCGTAGCGCTTCTATATATTTCGTCAAAATGAAGCCGTAAACCATGACTGGTGTCCTCATCACCGTGCCCCATGCCGTGATTTCGTCGATTTCGGTGAAAGAATAGTGGCATGACTGCTGTTCATTGTAATTGCTCGAGGCGAAACGAGCCGCTTCCGCTCCAAAACCCGCAACTTGCGTCGTTGGCCAACTGCCTCCGTGTGACATAGTCCTTTTCCGGAGGAACACTAGTCGTCCAACCTGAACATTCTTCTCAAGGCCCCGAACTTCTTCTTTTTCTTGTTGTGGTTCTCGGGCTCGAGCGCGTCTTTATCGTTGTATCCGGTAGGCTGGTCTACACCCGGCAATCCAAGACTGGTAGTCCTCCTCCCCGTGATGTTTGGCCGTGTAATCGGGCCGCCATTTACACGTCCATCGGCGGTACTGGGTCTTCCATTTTCGCCCATATCAGGAAGGGGCCAACTGTCTTTACTTGAGCCCGGCCTTCGCTTGGAGAGCTTCGGACTCCCAGGGATAGCATCGCCTCGGAGGTCACGAAGCTCGTCTATATCACGCTCCAACAGTGTATCCCGTCTCGCCGCGCTTTCGATCAGACCATTACGTTGGACTTTGCCCGCCTGATCAGCCTTCTTGTTCCTGCGCAGAATGCCGTCCATGAAAGACCTGCGATTCTTGGGGCTTTCAAGTGGCGCGTGGGCAGGCTCGCTAAGTCTGCCGCGCCCCGAACCCGACCGATTAAGTGTCGTCGTTCCAATACCGGAACTTGATCGAGGTTGGGGCATAGGACGGAACAGAGCGGCGCTTTTTGGGCTGGCCAATGGGCTTGGCATCTGCACTGAACGATCGTCACCAGAGTCGGGTAGATCAGGTATCTTTTCGGTCTCTTCCATGACGGTAGAACTTCTTTGGAACCTGGACGGAGCCGTCGCAGAACCCCGAAGTGTACCTGCGGTCATTGGCCTGGTGGGAGGCTGTGGTACAGCATCTTCCTCATCACTGGAATCTGCAAATCGACTCCGGAACGCAGGCCGGGGACTATCGTCGTCGCTAGAGTCGTCGCGAAGCCGACTGGGTCGTTTCGCCTTCTTGCCCAGTTTGCTCGACCGACCAAAACTGGGGAATTGTAGTGAGGCCCGTTTAGTTTCTTGGCTTGACTCGCTGTTGGAGCGCAGGGTACGGCGCATGCCCAAGGTTACCGGTGGCCCAGCAGCGCCAGCTGCCGAACCCCTACGGAATGGAGAACCGGGAGGTGACATAGACCTTAGGCTGAACCTGCCTGAACTTCTTTCGGGCTGGGCTGGTATTTCGCTGGCAGGAGCTTGGCGCATGCTGCTGCGGAATCCGAAGCCTCCGGACGAGGTGGCTCGCGAACGCTTGAAGCTACTGTCGCTCGCATCGGATCCCCGACGCTGCAAAGCGGGTTTGGCAGTCTTGGAGATGGCGTTTCCTGCAGATGCTGACGCAAGCCTAGTATTTGTGGCTTTGTTTCCGGGTCCAGCTGTCTGGGGTCTCAATGTCGTTTTTGCCATTGTAGAAGGTCGCTCAGGTGGGGTACTGATACGGCGGGATGCGCGGTTGTCAGACTCTTCACGAGTTGGCGTTCCTCGCATAGATTTGCGCATATGAACCTCGCCGGATGCACGTGTTGCATGCTGAGGTTGCTTCGCAGGTTGCTCAGTTCGAAGCGAAGTTCGCATACGCCCGCTTGAGGCAGGGGGGTTGTAAAACTCTTCTGTGGCCTTCGTACCAGGCTGGATCATGTATACTCTCTCAGGGTTGGTCGGTTGCGAAGCCTTGCTCCCAGAAGCCGGTGACTGTGCATGTGCCATCTGTGCAACAGATGTCGATTTGATCTGCTCAGCCGTTTTCTTCCTATTACTAGGACGGCGTGTAGGAGTCTCGGCATCTGCATCATCGCCTGCTTCAATCATTGCTTCGTGCTCTAGTTGACGTCGCTTCTCCGTAGTCAGACTTCGCCAATATGCCTTGGCGGTTTCCCAATCGTTCACAACGGTCTGCGTAGGCTTCTCAGAACCTTCTGCGTCCTTGATCACTGCCGACAGTAGATGATCTCCCATGGGTTGCGATGCATTGGGGTTTGTTGGACGCGGAGCCTCGACTGGTGTGGCTTTCGATGATGTACTAACAGGACTTTCCACAACCGCGTTCAATGACTGGTATCCCTCACCTTCAATGTCGGAGAGATCTTCGTAGGCATCGCTATAGATGCTGGCATTGGAATCGTCATCCGAGGAATCAGTAGCATCGGCGGCGGCGGTGGGTGCCGCGGTAACGGTTGTCCGGGGCAAGACTTGGGGTTGAGCGGGTTGGACCTTTGCTTCAGGTTCGCGTATCGCCTGGGCAGACCGGGAAATGCTCTCAGACTCAACGCCCTTCGGTGTCACATACTCCGAAGATCTAGCTTCCTCCGACTGCTCATCTGGGAACGTGCCAGGCACTTCAAAGTATTGTTGCGGGTTTGACTTCGACTCTGACGGATGAGAGGCGGCCGAGATCGCAGGGCTAGGATTTGTAACGGAAATGGCAGGCACCTGGTTGTCCGGAAGTTCGACTGCCCGCTGTGGCTCCGTATGCGAGTCCCTCGTCCTGTCGGGACTTTTGTTAGGAATTGCTGGCGCATCCTCCAAGTGATCGTGGCTGTCCGCCATAGTTGTCTGGGTGCTTGGTACTACGCCTGCATCGCTTCCATCGCTCATCTCGTCGTTTGATAGTCCATCCTCACTGTACGAGCTAACACTGTCTGAATCGTAGCGATGTGATTCTGCGGATGTTACCACGGGCGGGAGCGGTTCTCTAAACCGGGAGATGTTGGCTGCATTGCGTGATTGGTCTTGGGCAAGAATGGAGCCCACAGCATGATCGTTTGACAAGGCAAGAGTTGAATTGTCCTGCGTGTTGGCCATTCCCGTAAAGCCTGTACTGGAGGGCCGCATCGTAGGAGAGGCAGGCGTTCCTGGTGAGTATGCAGACCCCGATGGGCGTATGAGAGGCCGGTCTTCCTCGGGCTCCCGAGGCTTTTTCTCACGAATGCTACCGAAACTTGGAAGAGCAGGCCGCGGCTTCATGATTTCATCATCGTCCAACGAGAAGTCCTTTTTCTTGCTTTTGCCAATGTTGCTATACCACGGTCGCTTGGGCTGTTGGGGACTTGATGCAACCGGCAATTCCTCTTCCTCAGCTGGCGCAGACTCGCCCACAATCTTTGTGTTGTGGTCATCAAAACTGACCCGAACCGACTTTTTGCGTGTTACTGACACCTCTCGTTCAGGGGCAGTCACTCGCAGATCAGAACCGGTTTCGGATGGAGATGCATCGCGTAGCGAAGCGTCATGGTGCTTCAATGCCGACTTGATTGGAGACGCAGACCTTGGTAGAGGCGCATGGCGTACTGCGAGATTTTCTGAAGGGGTGGTCGCGAAACGCGCAGTCCGAGCGGGGCTGTTGGAAGCTGAGCGAGAAGTGCTGCCATTCCGTGATAGCTCAGTGACTGGCTTATTGGGCATGTACGCCACTTTCTGCTCTGCGGGTGCCTCTTCGGTGTATTTTGGTTGAGCCTGCGGCTCGGTCCAGACATTAGGGGAAGACTCGCCGTGGTCTTCAGGTGCAGGATACAAGGTCTGTTGTGTTGGGACGGAGTCTAGGGCTTGACGGACACCTCTCGATGTCAGACGCTCCGGCTCTTCGGATTCCCTCGCATCCTCTTCGGGTACTTCTCTGACTACCGACGGTTTTCGACCAATTAAGCCGCCGGACGGGGCCTCCGGGACTTGTGCTGTACGCTCCCTAGTCTGTATAATTTGTTCTTCTGGTTGTGGTTGTTGAGCTTGGGAGGGCTGTGCCGGCTCAAAGTGACCTGATGTAACATTTGTGGGATAGTCATCGTATGTTTGTTCACCAGTTGGAGGCTGTCTCCCGTTCGGCGGCGTTGCAAGGGCAGGAGATCCCCGGTTCGACACGTCGCGTTCGTGTTCACTTGGTTCGACTGTAGTTCCCCTAACCCTGGCTACCGTCCCCTTGGCCAGATGGCTCCCGGACCGCTGAACGACTTTCTTCTTCTTTGGCTGTTTTTCTGATGCTTCCCTCGTGTGATAACTCACTTCCATCAGATCCAGTTGATCTGTTCTTGGTACCATTCTCCTCGAGTTGGGATCGTATACCATAACTTGATCGGAACCGCCCGAAGAGGAAGCCGGGAGAGAAGTTCTGTTCGAACGCGGTGGTAGGGTGCCCCATTGAGGGTTGTGTTCGGCGGTAGGTGATGGCGAAGGAGACGCCGCGCGAACCCGGCTCGGGTATGAGAAGTTGACAGAGTTCTGACTGTCAGGTCGCGCAGTAGAAGCAAGGCTGTCAGGTCGCCTTACTGACTTCCCAGCGCCAGACATAGGCGCGTCAGAGGTGCGCACATTGCTCGTGTCCCCAGATGGTTTTGTGTACCAAGAGGGCAGCTCCGTGCCCATTTTCTGAGATGCCGTACGAAAGTTCTGCATGCCGACTCCTGCCGTCGACGGGCTCCGCCCTATTGCGCCATTGCGGTGTCCATCCGGGATAGCGGGCACTGGTGGGTATTGGCTCTGGTTCCGAGGCTCGCGCCCATGTGGCGATGGACTGCGAAATGTCCTCTCGGTCATGCTACCGGAGCTACCGCGTCGTTCCAGCTTTGGTGTCCTCCTCCCGCCAGCGGGCGCACTAGATACTGAGGATATCGAAGGACTCCGGCGCATGGTACGCTTGGTCTGAACCGCGCCGACGTTGGTCGGCGTGTGAGGGCGGGCGCGCAACGCGGCGGCGGCGGCCGCTGAAGAGAGCGAACGATTGGGGTTCTGCTGACTAGACATGAAGGCGGCGGCGGCAGCTGTCGAGGCGCTGGGGTTGACGGGAGCAGGAGTGGGATACTGCGAGGCAGAAGAGAAAATATCAGTATCGGGTAGAATAGAGTTTGAGGTGACTTGGCGCTAGACCCGACGGGATGCGAATATACTGTCGTCACTATCGAGGGAAGTCGGTCATTTCGGCTCGTCCCCGACCCACCTCACGACATGGCAATGACTAGGTACTGCTAGCATGCGATGATAGCCGTACGTCCGGTTCGACGAGGTTGTGCTAGCAGCAGGGTCTACTCGCTTATTTCTGCGCGGAACAGGCACTATCCTTCACGACAAAGACAAAGGGACAAGACATGTGTGTGAACAAACCAGAACGTACCGGATTGGGAGGCCCACGGCCGCGGCGGTTCTTCCTAGAGCCAAACATACTGCTCAGGTGTAGCTGGATGTAGCTAGGCTCGTTGTACCATAGGATGCTCTGGTCGTACGCGTATGAGACGACAAAAATGGCTCCAGGGCCTAACGGGGGAAATTATAATGCGGTCATATGGAATGAAATGATAGTACGAAAAGAGGAATAACCCTGTATGGGGAGGAGAAGAAAAGAAAAGAAAGCCGCCAGTGTTGATGGCCTAACGTTAGTTGGACGAGTTGGCCAGGCGCATACTACCATGCGACTAATAGATTAAGTAGGTTGACAAACAACCATCAAACCCCATTCTATCTGGTATGTGAAGAGGCTGGAGAGAGAGGGAGAAAGGCATGTGGTTGGAAAGGAACCCGATGAGAATGGAGAAATTGACGATCGCGTGTGGGAAATGGGAAGCTTGGACGCAAAAAACAGACGCTTGGGACGTGGGAGAGGACTGTACTGTAGATGCGAAAGAATGATCCCCTACCAGGTTGTTGATGATGCCGGTGGAGCACCCCCGAGCGGTTTATTAATATTCGGCCTTAGCATTGACACGCTTTCGCAATGCAAGCCGACAAAGCAGCAGTCTGCTCATTGTACCTGTTGCAAAGGGAACCCAAGACCCCATTTTGCCCAACTGTTACCTGTCTACCTTGTATTCCAATATCATGCATGGACTATATCTTTCTGCCCTGCTTTGCGCTCTATCAAAGTAAAAGGCTGCCACATTCATACATTGCTGTGCATATTACACCTGCCGAGAGTTGAAACCACGCTGTTGGTGCAGGTACATTGGCATGTAGACTTACATACCGGGGTGGCTTGGCGGCGGATCGGTCCAGCCCCAATGCCACTTTTGTTTTCTATTCCCGGTGATGTCATGGGGGGATCATCCTGGGTTAGGCTAGTTGTGTGGGCGATGATGGAACCATCCAGGCGATCCTGAGGCATGCTGCATTTCTGCCCCATCCAGAAAGATTCGGAATGTTTTCTCGTTGGACGGGAATGGCATCCATCCTGGATGGATTCGATGCCTATTTCAACCACATGCACCTTTCCCCCATTGCCTGACTCGGTGGGACACGCGCTGACACGTGTTCGTGTGCGCATTACATAAGATCGTGACACCTGCATTGGGCCCCGAAGGATCCGCCAAAGCACACATATATCAGATATGCTAATGTTTCACAAGTATGCTACCACTTGAGGTTGTGTCCATAGGGTGTAGAACACGTTTGTTCAGAGTCGGTTAGGTTTCTGATTGACAGCTTCCTTCCCTAAGTAAGTAGTGACAGTCAGGGGTTGGTTGGGATTTATGTAGACAATGGAGTGCAAGTCCAGTCGACAAACGTACAGGACTTGGGTAGCCAACTGAAGAGTATTAGCTCTTGAGATTTTGTAGAAGCCTCCATGGATCTGAGCACTATCAGCATATTTGCCTTGAACTTCTCTTGTAGAAGCAGAACAGCATTCAGCATCGGCCTGCAAAAGATTGGTTTTGCGCTGAGTGGTCAAAAATGACGTCACTGGACCCCGAATTGGCCGCCAACGATAAAGGGGATGCGGATGCCATGAAGCCCCCTATTAATGGCACAATGCATTTACTAAGTAGTATGGCAAATTACTTAGAGGCACCCTTCTGTCGTGAGTCATGGTCATGTCTGACATAGCTACGATAAGACTTGTACGCCTTGAGCTTGTCGAAGTCGTGTGGCCACACAATATACGATTGTACTCTCTATTCGCCTCGAAAAGGTGTAAAAGTGAGCCCAAGTTGCTGGCTCACATAGTGGCAGCAATACTTACCAACCTTTCAGAGGCACTATTGACAGCACTCCTTTATGTGGCGCCGTGTCTTGAATGAATGTAGCACAGTATCAGTCAAGCCTGTACGGAACAATCACAGTCAAGCTGAAGTCACAGAGAGCGTAGGGACAGCTTAAGGCAGTCTTCGCAAGAGGGGCATGTGTCATTGATTCATCTTGGTGGCTTAGACCAGGTAAGCAGTGTACCACATAATGTAACAAGCAATACTCTGCTCTCGAGCCAGACGTACACCGCATTACACACAAAGACTGTCTGCCCCGTAATGCTAACGCTTAGACCGCAGTAGATTCATAAACCAGGCCTTTTGTTTTCATTTTTTTGAGAGACAATCCATACTTGCCAGAGATAGCCAGCAAAAAAGGGCTATGCTCAAGACGTGGTGTACGTAATGCGGAGAAATCATCTTTGTAATGAATACTCTGACAATGGTATGATAGGGCAAGTCCAACTCTTAGTCTTGCTCGCTATCATGAAGAAAATAATATGGGGGGTATTGGTACCAAAAGGGCCGACTTGTTCCCACCAACAGGCCAAGCCCTCAAGGGGGTGAACAGCATCACACTGATGTAGATGGTGTTGCAAGGGTAGAACAACTCGCTGATATGCCGAATGGGTGATGCAACGTGGTCAGTATCGAAGAATCTCTGTATCCAGAGCAACCGAGCCGAGCCTGTTTCAGGCAAGTGATCTCTTAAGCCACTGTGACACAGTTGTCTCTGGTACTGCCTCCTCCAGGACCGCTGCTATCATGACTCGAAGTAGGGTCGTGTGAAAGGGCATCCTGAGCATCACTGGTAGGTATGTAGCCATCATCGTGAACATCCTCTTCATAGTAATCGTCCTCATCAAACTCCTCGCTCTGAGTCTCCTGGCTGGGTTGATTATCCATGTGAGGAGCTTGGTATCCAGCTGGCTGGGCAGACACCCGGTCTTGGGTGCTGTTGTTGTTCTTGGCTGGAAGCTTGTTGCTAGCCTTCTTTCCCTTTCTCGACTTCATCTTTGCCTTCTCCAGCAGTCTTCGTCGTTCTGCCTCTTCTCGGCGTCGGCGGCGGTCCTTGATCTCATACTGGCGTATCAGTGCCTCGGGAGGTCGTCCAAAAATTCGCTCGTATTCACAAAATTCGCACACCCATACGTCTTGTGCTGGAGGGGGGTGGTGGTAGTTCTGGTACTCGGTCTGCTGGCGGCGTTCTCTGGCAGCTTGCAGTAACGAGCTACCCGGGCGTCTTTTCGCTTTCTTCGGTGTAGCACTTGCAACAGGTTTGCTTCCGTTGGTGGCCGCATTCCCGCTAGCGGAAGTCCCTAGATGTGGTTGGCCGGTCTGTGTAGCTCGAGCTGTGCCACCGAGGTAGGAGTCTCGGTGATCGCCAGGCAGTGAGGACTGAGATGGAACAGCCATGTGAGAGTTTGTTGACTCTGGCCCAGGCCAGGACACAGAGCCGGGCACGGGAGAATCGAATGTAAAGGTGAACTGCGAAGAGGTAGGCGTGGCTCTAGAAGAGGCTTGTTGTTGCAACAGACTGATGTTCTCCTGGCCGTGGGGTACTGAGAGCTTCTCGGCACTGGCAATAGCATTCGAGATAATCCCTGAGTTCTCACCTGGTAAAGAAATTTTACTGTTAGAATGAGCTGTTCAACGTGCAAGTGCTGGCATTCTGGGTCTTGGCTGTCAAGGGGGGGCTCTTCTCCATGTGATGTGCAGTAGTAAAGGTGGACATTGCAAACCGGCCGTGCAGTGGAGCTTAAAAGCCCGTAAAGGCGGGACAAACCGCCGGGGCGCTATTTGCGTGCGGCACAACGAGGGGGCAAAGGCAAACGCCTTCTAAGAGCATACGCATATGACCGAAACAGAACAAGACTTTGCAATGAAGAGGGATGCAACAGGTTCAAAGCATGGAGAAACAGTGTACACATACCTGCAGGAGAGCCGGGGTATTGGCCACCAGACTTCAGCTTGGGATTTTTGGGCAAGCCCACATTGATGTCGGGGATGGCCCGCATAGGGCTTCTGCCGTTTCGGTTGCGACCATATCGGCCTCTGCCGGGCCCTGAAATTCCCTGGGTATTGGCATTACCTGGACCAGACTGATAATATGCATGGGGAGTGGCCAGTGTTGGATCACCAGAGCCCTCATCGCCTGTAGTAGGAGGGGATGGCATACCCATGATGCTGGGGTCGCTCAGGACGTGTGACCCATTGAGCATGCTTTCCCCGGCTGTCGGGATCTTGCGCTTCTTTTTATTATTGGTATTCTCGAACGAATCGTAGCCGTCGGCCGAGGAAGCTGTTGAGGGCGGCGGTTGCGGGATCGTGTGCCGACCATGGCTTTGGCGAGGTGGCGTGCGAATTGCGTAACCTAAGGATGCATCGAGAGAATGTGAGACCGTTGCTCTCCTTGCTGGATCTAGCAATCTTTTCTCACCATGCTCGTTGCTGCTGCTACCTCCTCCTCCCAGACCAGACCTTCGCAGACTCGACTCCTGTGCTAGTTCCGCCGTGTTCTCACGACCCACTACATTCGACGCTTCCCCTCTACCCTCCCCCGCTTCCGCCTTCAAGTTGTATGGGTAGTCGAACAACGGGACGTTGTTTTGGGGTGCGGGAGGGTAGTTGATTGTGTCAAGCTCCTCAGATGACAGTCGATCTCGCATTCGGCGTTTAGGCAGCGGTCGAATAGGTCGAATAGGCCGATCAGGGTGCTTCGACGACACCGATTCCGTGGACATCTTATCCGTGCTGTCTGCGGCTGCTTGGTCCGCCCATGTGAATGTTAGCCAAAGGACTGGCGGAGCAATGACAAGCGCCATGCAAGTAACGGCAGCCTTGGAGGTGAGGAAAGAGAAGAGATCATTGTTGAATGGCCTGGGCTTGAAGGCCCAGTCCAGAAACATGGTGTGGATAGACAATATGACAACTAGTGGTCTTGAACAACTACAGTTGACAAGGCCCACTGAATTGCCAGATTCGTGTTCAGGAAACACCAACTGCGATCTGATGTGGGAAAAGGAAGTGGTAGTGGTAGTGTGCAGTGGTAGTGAAGGTCGCTGGCTGATGGAGCCCGTGTTAACTGCATGGGTTGCCTAGGGAAAACATACCCATCACATATCGAGGCCAACCTTTCCAATCCTCGTAGATGGTAGGCAATCCAGTTGCCCTCCAAAGCAATCGGCAATCGTCGTTTCGGAAAGGAGCAAATGGGCAATAGCTTGGTTGAAAATATACGGTATGTTATGGACAGCGACGAATATATCGGGGGGTACTTTAGAAGATCTGGATAAGCCAATTGCCAGAGTCTCGACAGGCTGTCTTCTGCCTGAATCCTGCCTAAGTAAAACGGTCTTCTCTGGGAAGGATAGATATGATATATCAAAGAATATGTTTGGCAAGGGGGAGAGCGAGCGCCCCGTGGAATGAAAGAAAGGCAAGATTGAGGTCAGGGCGAGGAAGGTAGGTCTCCTTCACTGCCCACACCAATCTGGCAATCTGGACGTGACGTCTGAAGAGTGGCACTGGCTCCCCTCCTTTAGACTAAGATTGCTAGTTTCTGGGGGGGAGAGAGAAACAAGAGGGCAAATGGGGGGGTAGCGATTGTAATTACATACAGCAAAGGGTTTTTTCCAATAAGAGTCAAGAAAGCAGTCGCTTTCCGAGTGATTGTTTTTAGGAGAGAAGGAGGGAGAGATGAAGTCCAGGTCTGTCTGGACGAGCGAATGGATGACCAATACGTATGTTAGCCACCACCTCCAGTGTATCGGGACGTCTCTGCAGATCGGGCACGGAGCAAGAGGGTTAAAGTTATCGGTAGGCTGCGACCGTTGAGTTTGCTCTATGATGCGCTCGTCTCCTGTGAGGCCATGCGCGTACAGAAGACTGGCGGATGAGTGAGCAAGGTTCTCTCGGTGTTCGTCCAAGTCCAGATAGCAACAATGCGTGCAAGCGAAGCAACAAGATGGCTGGCTTCGTGGTTGTCTGTCTGTCGCCTTCGCAGATTCGTAGGCCCTTTCTTCGAGATTGCGATAATGGAAGTGTGTACTGCAAGTGGGCCCTTTCTAGGGGATGCACCACCCACGCCTTAGCCCAAGGTTGGAACCCCAGGGCCTGGTACCTCGTCTGCTCTTTGGCCTTTCCCGCCTATGTTCCGACTCCTCCCTACCGATGCGGGATGGCTATTGGTGCAGGCGGTGGTAGTGTACGGGAATCTGCACAAAATACTGTGCTTACTGAGGAGTGGAGGCGGGGTGCCAGAGACACACACGCCTGCATACATCATCTACAACTTGACAATTGTTGACCGATTTCGTGCCGCCTGTGCTACGCGCATGCACTTGCATTTAAAGTATCGCGGCCGAGATCTTGCCCTATAATTCACTTCAAGAATGACACGGTCAAGTTGCTGAGGTATACTCTCTTATTCGGGAAACTGCCTGATATATTCGCAAGAGCAATTTAGAAGCGAGTGGAATTATGAATTAAGAGCAAAAGGTCCCAAGGTAGGTTAGCGCTCTCAAGGTAGACTGTTTATTGCCGTCACGATAGGATATGTTGAATTGTGCAAGTCTAACCTCATAGACCACGATAGGTATCAAACACAACTTCCCAAATGCACAGTCCAAGGTGCGAGTTGAGACCAACATAATTTATATATAAGCCGACCCGTGCTCGACGCCTTCGTTTTCCCCTGCGCACACCCACGCAGGATACCCCCATATAGGGCAGGCGCTCGCATATACGGCAACCAAGAAAACACCAAAGAACGATGCTCGAGGAGAGAATACGGTGACATTTTGGTGTTTCTGTGCAGCAGTAAGAGGAGCACACAAATTTATATTTAAGTGAAACCATCAGTCAGTCCAACGCAGGTGGGTTTCAAATCTCGAGAGTTATGGCCAGCTGAACAATCACCTACAAGAAATGCCGATACAGCTTGACATGTAATACCGGTAGGCGCACGAAAAGGGGAGAATATGTCTATGCCTCCGACCATTCATCGAGCGGAAGTATGTTTGTCTGCACTTATATACTTGCACTGCAATTGATTTGCTCAGTCAATTTATTGGTTCAAAATGATGGATGGATCGATGGCGGGGAGCTCAAGATGGCCAGTACTGGGCTTGAAAAAGTCCCAGACTCCAGCTATTATGTAAGGGCCTCCCCCTCCAAAAAAGACCTGGCAGGCCTATGAGCAAGGTAGGTCTGAGGTAGGCATGGTACGTACTGGGGCCGGGAGTAGTGGTGGTCAAAGTGGGCGCTCGCGCCGGGCGGATTGAGAGTTGCGATTCCCGTTTCTCCAAAAAGTCAGACCAGTCGAGTTAAACAGTCGTCTTCCAGACAAGAAGCAGTCGACAGTTCCTGCTTTCCCTCCCCCGCAAGCACCCAGCCTAACAGTTAACATTGCCCGAATACTCTGCAGCGGAAAAGGGAATCACAGTCATGCTAGCGATCAAGCTGTCTGCATTGTTTTTGCCCTTCTTCCCCTTCTAATCCCTCCTCGACCAAGCGAGTTCGATCGAGTTCGCTTCCCGCGTCGGAGCGACGCAGGCCATTCTCCCTCTCCCACGAACACGAACCCTCATCGTCGTCGCACCTTGTATACCTCTCGATACACTCGAATTCCACCCCCTCAGACCCCTACGACCATCTAAACCGCTTAACCGCCCACATTCCCTACGTTCCCAGCTCGTTCGGGGCCAATTCGACGAGCAATCCAACACGACCTTGTGCCGCTCGAAGCAAATGGCTGGCACCTCGCCCACTCGACGGTCTTCACGGGCGCGAACAACCCAACCACAATCACAGCACTCCTCCTCAGCTTCCAGCGCATCTGGGCGTGCCGAGCGCACGACTAGAGCCTTTACAAAGAACGGATCACCCCAGAAGTCCACGGGCAGTGGTTCACTCTCGTCCGAACCGCCCGAGGAATCGACCGTGACCACGGCCAGTACAGACGACTTAGCCCCCCTTCTTCGACGACGTAGCACGCGTGTCAAAGACGAGGATCGCGAGAAGCAGCCCAAGGGCGAGCATCTCGACATGGCCAATACAAGCGATGACAACGAAATACAGGAGGACGACGAAGCCGTTCGCTGCGTCTGCGGCTTCGAAGACTACCCCGGCCCACCGCCCCTCGACGAAGACACCAAGAGCCATGCCCTCAAAGATTCGATTGATCTTGAACCCATCTTCTCCATTGACATCACTGAGGACCTGGGCGGATTTTTTGTCCAATGCGATACGTGCAAGGTGTGGGAGCACGGCCTTTGTGTCGGCATCGTCACGGAGGAATCCTCCCCCGACAACTACTACTGCGAACAATGCAGGCGGGACTTGCATAAAATCTATACCGCAAGCAATGGGTAAGCATACTATACTTAGTTCTTATTTCGAAAGCCATGGCTTCGCAATGGCTTCGTCGGCTTCATTGGTTGCACTTTGTCGCTCAGCCGTGGCGGAGCAACAGTGAGATTGAAGAGGATCGAGTGTCGGCGCGCCCGTCGATCACGCATCTCTCCCCTCCTCTCTCCAATGCCCACTGGGGACCCTGTCTTTGTGTGCTGCCTGTTTGAACATGCAACCAACACTCCATGCACTCCAGCCTACGACACCACGCTTTTTAACCCCTGTTTTTTATCTTGCCCTCCTAACAGTGCGCAATGCTAACATCATGGCGCCCCGCAGTCAAAAGTACTCCATATACCTTCCCATCCACCGACCTTCACGAAGCACCTCTCGAGCCGCATCGGCTGCTACCCATGGCACGCGGTCGCCCAAAAGCAGCGAGCGCAAAAGTTCGCGCGCCTCGGCATCGGCGGCAGCGGCGGCGGCGTCTCATAAACGGCGCTCAACTATGAACAGCCGTGATGCTGCGTATGATGAAGAAGAACAGCTGCGACGAGCCATCGAAGCCAGCAAGGAAGATGCAATCCCTGAGGAATTAGAAGGCCTCGGGCGCCGACCAAAGCGAGGTCGAGACGAAGAAGAAGAGTGCGTAGTCGTAACTCCTCCCGCGAGGCTTCTGAAACTAACCCCGTTGCAGTAGGCAAAGCGAGAGCATCATCAAGAGGCAAAGAACCAATTCCAAGTCGCCATCCCCCTCCGCAGACCAACCGCCTATGGAGAGCCGCGAAGAGTCAGAAGACGAGTCCAGCACAAGGAACGGAGTTTCAAAGAAGTCCTCGCGAAATAACGTTCGCAACCAGCGCGAAAAGACGGAAAGGGAAGAGCGCCGCGAAGAGCAGGAGCGTAAGCGGGTGGAAGCTGCCAATAAGCGCAAAGGCCGCGCTGAGCGCCGACGAGCCGACGGTATGACCGCTGCAACCACCACCATCACTGCCAAGTTACACAACACTAACGTTCAAGTGAATTTAGATTCCGACCCCTCAGATGAGATGCCTTCTTCAACCCGTGCCGCAGTGAGCCGGACGACCGAATCTGTGCAACCCCCGGATCCTCCCGTTTCATCGCAACCAGCTCCGGATACCCCGCCCGCCAATCCTCCTCCATCAGCTTCCCATAAGAAGAAGGCGGCACCGCAACCAAGGAAAAAAGGAAGAAACCAATATACCAAGGACCGTGATACCCACGAACACGAAGACTCGCCGGCCCGGTCCATGTCCCGCGATATAGCACGGAACCAAGACGACCATCACGTGGCCCACACCAAGCCTTCCATCAATGAACCGCACAACAAGCATCCCAACAGTAAAGCAAAAGGCGGCATGAGCTCCAAAATCACCATGAGCGATTTGAAGCGGCGTGCGAATAACATATTGGAGTTCATCAGCAGGACGCAGGTCGAATTAGCCAATGAGCCATTATCCGAAAAGAACAGCCCCCATCAAAGGGCTACGGATGACGGGACTGCAGCTGATCTGCCACCGATACGTGTTAACGGCACTCAGTCTTCCGACGAAAAGGACTGCCGGGATCTAACAACCACAAAACTTACGACGTCGGCAGTGCCATCGAAGGACTTCAAAGACATGACGTGCGTGGAAATGATGGATTCGTTAACGAGAGACTTGGTCAAATGGCAGAAGGAGTTCGCCACATGACCAGGCATATTCGACATGTTTAGTCTTTGGGGATAGTTCTTGTGTTACTCATTGGCGTTCCGTATAGGTCTTGGTACCATGCCAGATCTTGGTGTCTCCTGCATTTACAAGGCGTTGATAAGCTGGGCCGCCGGGGGTGGAGGGGGCCACAATGTTCGAATAGGCCGATCGAATGGGTCATATGACGGTGTCTACGGAGTTTTCTTTTCCTCTTTTTTTATCAAGCGTACAATACCACGGGTGTTCTGATTAAGGTACTCGGTTTCGATTTTCTGGAGGAGACCTCGGTTTATTTTATCAGTGCAAGGGGCGGCGCAGCTTTCGAGTAACAGGCCGAGTTGCGGATCGCGAAAGAGGAGGAACCATTTTGATAGGGAGTTTCAGTGTTGCATATAGGACGAGGGCAAGGGACTGTTTGTAAATAATCTTGTTTGTGCGTTTGTATCTATCTATCATAGCTAGTCTCTTAATGCGACGCCATGCGCATTCTCAAGTGTACCATCCTCTGCTTTCTTGTCACAGAAGTTGCCTTGTCGTTAGCAGGCCGGTTGTATATGGCAAGGGACCCGTTATCATTTAGCTGCCTCTGGGTGATGATGACCTCATCGTGGGCTCAAATAGAACTTGGTGGGCGCAGGCTGTGACGTGAAGTCTAGCCAACCCCTGTCTGGCTGAAGGACTCCCGTTCTCAATCATCTTGATAAACAGATAACACTAGACTTAGAAGGATATCATAGCCGAGAAGTGAGTAAACGAGTGGTTTCAGACTCTCCCGGCCGTGTTGATGTTTTTAAAGTTAAAGCGGCCAATACGGCTCATATTATGTCTAAATTTATATTGTAGATATAACATATGTATCCAACTGAAATACCGAATCACATTTTCCGTTACAATTCCCTTCTCTCCAACCCACCATTGAAACCTTTTTAAAACCTGACATGTGCTTTGGCGAATTTATACATGCTGCAATACGCCCTCTTATACCGTGCCTACCTTGTCCATTGAGGACCCTCTCTCCAATTTGTCCCCGGTTGGCTCAGTGCTGCTTTTCGAGATGTCAACTCCAGGGTGCGCCCGCAGGTCTTGGTGAAGCATATGGTGCTCAATGTTGATTTTAGGCCCCTTGAACCACTTGCGGGCATCCACGAAATACCATACAACAATGGCCAGCATAGGAGCGCCCTGGGATAAGACGAGATTAGCGAGTTACTCTGGGACGAAGGAAATATTCGGAATATGCTTACGTATACCAGAGCCGTCCAATTCATCATGTCTGGCGTCAGGTCGTCGCCCGTCACCGTCGGGAAACACAAGATGGGCATCATGACCAGCACGAACGTCCACGAGATGACGCCGGACGGCAGGCTGAAGCGGCCGAGGTGCCAGGGCCCGCGCCGGAAGTTGTTGCGGATGAAGACGGTCTTGATGAAGATCGGGGTGGTGATGGCGACGTAGGAGGCGATGGCGCCGATGGAGAAGACGGCGCTGATGGCGACGCCGCCGAACACCAGGAAGTTGAGCGCCAGGCCCAGGACCGTGTTGAACCAGACGGCGTTGACGGGCGTGCGCGTGTGCCGGTTCACCCGCTTGAGCGCGCGGCTCAGCACGCCGAAGCAGTCGTCGCGCGCGTAGGCGAAGCAGACGCGGCTCGCGGCCACCATGCAGCCGGCCCCCATCATGAAGGCGCAGACGATCGTGAGGCCCAGGACGGCGAGGGCCACGGGCTCGGGGAGTATTTGCATCAGGTACGCGGCCCAGGGTTGGCCCTGTAGGATCGGTGTATGGTCAGCAACCTGACAGCATATATGCGAATTACTTTTGTATCAGCTCACCAAATCGGAGTTCATGGCTGCTTCCACATCCTGGATGGTATACGCGATAACGAGATTGAGGAAGAAACCCAACACGGATCCGGAAACCGCAGTCATGATGATGGAGCGGGGCGTTGCGATGGCGGAATTGGTACACTCTTCTGCCAAATGAAACGATGCGTCTTTTGGGTGATAGAACATTAGTATACCGCGGTCACTCAATACGTAGAAGAGACGGTAAACTCGGGTACATGTACTCACCGTATCCAGACATAGTCCAGATGATGGCCAAGAAGCTCATCATAACAGCAATGCCATCCGGGAAGTCGGTGAAGTTTTGGATTCCCCAGGCAAACTCATTTGATCGGAATTTCGGGTCCGTTATGCATGCTGCCGGTATGATAATGATGGTGATCACGAGGCATATGATATTGATGACGGTGCCGACGGAGTTGAAATTGGCAACCCATTTCGTCGGCATGCTCCCAATCATACCGTGGATGATCATGATGAGCGCCGTCAGCAAGAAAGTCTGCCAGTTCGTCGGGACATAGCCCGGGTTAGTAATCGAGGCAGCGGCCAGGATCATGGAGGCTGGCAAGATGTCAGCCGCGGTATGCGACTCCTAGGATCTAGCCCCTGGAATGAAGAAGGGGAAGGGGAGTACGCACCGCAGCCGTAATCGACACTGGGGGCTCCAGTGACCTGTACTAGCCAATTACTCCAACCTGTGATCCAAGCAGCAAAGGGGCCATACTTGGGACCGGCCAGAACAGCGGCAGCATAGTACAGTCCTCCTGAAGTCGGCATGGAGGAGGCCAGCTCTGCCATGGATGCTGCTACCTGTGCACAACGTCAGCCCCTGTGAGCGCAGTGGGTGCTTGGTATAAGTGGCTACTGAATACTAACACAGAGAATGAACACGACGGACAGCAACCATCCCCAAGTATTGGCAGCGGGCCCAGCTTCAAGTCCGGCGAAAGTCAGTAACATTCCGTCGGTGTGTATAAACGCCCATAACTGGATCCCGCTGTGTGTGTGTGTGTCACCATACCGTAGCCAATACCATAGGACATGGTTGTGCCGATACTGGGCAATAGGCCCATGACTGCAAAACTGACAGCAAATGTGGTCCAGGCCGAGAACTCCCGCTTGAATTCCTGCTTATACCCAAGAGCGGCCAACGCGGCTTCGTCCTCGGACATCTCGGCCAGATGGTCCGGGATGTCGCCATTGCTGAGCACGGTAGTCACCGGCGGAGGGTGTGCATCTTCGACGGCGGTCATGGTGGCCGGGCGAATGTAAGCTCACAACTTAACGGTGTGTCTTAAAGGAAGGAACATGGACTAATAGGTAAGTCGGAACAATTTTGGCCTTGGAAGGATAATGAAAGTGTGAAGTGTACGCCGGAAGAAAAACTGTCTCATAATTGCTTGGACAAGTGCGGAGAGTGCGTATGTATGGTAGGTATTGGGCCCGGGTGGTTTATCATAAGCAGTCAAGATAACCATACACCACACATGATAGCTGCGTGTGATGCATGCTGCGCTGCATGAGGGCGGCCCATACTTGGCGAGGCGGGCTACTGCTACATGCAGATGGCTTCGACGAAATGGACATGCCGATAGTGCTGGGGTCCCTTGGATCTCTATCATGTATCTGTCATGGGTGAGCCGCCCAATCAAATTCACAGGTGAGTTCAGTCTCACAAGATGGGGGGTACGTCGCATTTATTCGGCCCCGGGCCAACTTGTCGCTTAATGGGCTCTGCATGTCAACAGTAGCACTCCGTTGTAGTGCTAAATGATCATAGGCCGGTGAGCAAGCCTGGTCATGAGCTTGTATGAGCCTATATGAGCCTATATGAGCCTATACTCCGTGTGAACGCTCTTGGGGGGTGTTCGGGTTGTAGGTCTTAGCCCAGTGGCGTCCGTGTCTGGGATGGACCTGCCTACCTAGTCTTCTCGGGAGGGGGCCGGGCCGTAACAAGCTCATACAATGGCAGGCAACTCTGTTTTTGGCGGAGAGCTCAACGAAAAAGGCATCCGGGAGGCAACGGATAACTAGGTAGTTTCTGTGAGTGGTACTTGGTGTTACTAGATGTGTATTTGCTTACATTGGCCATGGATATGCCAGGTACGTCTAGATAGTCCTAGAACACGACTCACTACTCGCCCATAATCGTCGCATTCCGAACACCAACATCGGCCTTCATTTCAGGAATTCGGCGTCATTGTTCTTATCTCTGTTACCCATGTTGAAAGAAGTCTCGCCAAGCATCCCACCAAGCGCCACCTCCAGAGATCTCGAGGCCAGGACCAGGAACAAGCCGGGGTTCTTATCGCAGCTTACCCCACATCCCGAGATGCCAAACTGGGGTGATGACGATGGGGCCGCTGCACAAGTCTGTATGTACTTGTTAGCTTGCGTATACGAAGTATATACAGGCCCCCTTCCCCTTATCATCCTCCTCCATCATGTGGGCCTATGCATCTCAGGAAATACATCATACCGCCCCGTGCAACTGGATTTAGCTGAATCTCAATTTCGTTCTCCAAAGGCGATCATCAAATACTTGCGCACACTCTTTCACAAACTCCGAAGAAGGGTCGTCGCGGGTTCTTAACCGATCCCTGCCCACCGACGCGCTGCCTATCATAACTTCCACTGACGACAAGACGTTGGGCAGGATGTCATTCGCATGTAGCGGCCTTCTTGCTCTAGTCAAATGTTTGAGAATATAGCAGCGGTATTGCTGGACGAATGGCCTATTCGTCGCCCAGTTCTCAGACAGGCCTCGAGGCTTCACTTGGGACGAATGTTTTTTTCTTTCTAGAAGAGTTTTGGTAATCGTATTCTCGCCTTTATATTTAGCGCTCAACTGTGCTTTGCGTTGTTCCACCATGCTGTTGGCATGACGTCGTGGGAGATATCGTATACCCTTCTTCGCCCGCATGCGCGTTACTGTATATGGTGTCTCGTCATTTTTTACGACCTTGGTGCTTGCGAGCATTCATGAATGAAGGAGGAACGTTTCAAATGTGGAGAGAGGGTCTGACAGGATGCATATGACGAGCCTTTTGGGCCCCTTCGCTCAAGGCTACTGAGAGATGCAAGTCTTACACGATAGCAATGACTAAGCAGAACACCAGAATGGCAATCGCCGCTAAGGTTGAGTGCGACGCATTCTTGCCTCGCTCTACATCACATATTTGGAACAACAGTTCTTGTCTGATCATTTGGGAGACCATAGGACTCGTAGTTTCGCCCTCTGCTTCCTATGTAGACTGAGGGATATACCCCTCCGAGGTGAGAGATAAGTGACGTGGAGATTCGAGGCACACCGAGGCAGAATGTTAGGTATGTTGGAGACGTCGATCCCACGCGCCGATGATTGGCCAGAACTATAGATACCTGATCGCGTGATGTCAATCGCTGGAGCTCTGGTTCTGAGTAAATTTACTGACCGACATGTTATACACAGACGGCTCCTGGTGGCTGGTGTTGCTGGCAATTTCGCAGAAAAGGAGCACGTATAGGTGCAGGGATATGACCTATACATGCTAGGTAAGGTGATATATTCCACCTACCTACCTTGGTTTGGCAGTGGGAAGTTGTGAGCCAGTCGGTCCCTGCAAAAGCTATTAATACGGCTGAAACTCGAGTTTCCCATGATTCACCATGGAGTTTTGTTTTTTTGCTTCTTTTCTGCCACTCTATCGGGGATTCCCGCAAGTCTACGACACAAAACCGATGCAGATATGGGTCCCCTTCTTGTTTTGTATTGCCTTGCCAGGTTGCTTGTCCATGCTATTCGTCGCTTCATCCTAGTCGCCGGTGTATTGGTGCACCATGCTCTCGGGAATGGCACCTCGCAGTACCCACATATATTGATTTTATGTATGCAGGTGGGTGTTCGCACATGTACCGCTACGTGTGGCAGCAGGTTGGGAGCGCGGCCGCTGGAGGCATCTCCGCCAAGGTGGAGAGGAAGCCGAGGGCCAATTTGTCGACACCGAAAGTTTGGGGCTTGTAAAGATGACATTGTTTCTCCAGCATGAGGGGTTAACCCAGTCGTGCCTAATAGCAGATGGGGCACTGATTGGCTCGTTCTAGCCCAGAAGTCCTAGAGGATTGAGGCCAGAGGAGGCAAGAGGAGGGCCGGAGGAGACGAGAAGAGGGAAACAATCAAAACACGGGCTGGCTGGCGTGGTGTTTGCGTGCACTAATAAGCGACAACCAAGGATGACGCATGGACTGCAGCGGTAGCTTGGGCAGATTGCTAGCTAGCCGTGACCAGCAAAGCAAGACTGTAACCACGTTGCCCGAAGAACAGGACTAGAACAGACTCGTCCCCAGGGCATTGGGTACAGTCAGGCTGTTAGTCAGGTGCTGGTATTCCTGGTTTCGCCTGATGTCTGGTGAGACAAAAGACAAACGTGCCTGCGTCTGCTGCGTCTGCATCATCTCATCGTTCTCGTAATTTGCATTGTTTTTAACCTGCTTCAAAGCTTCTCAATAAGAATACTGCGCTAGTTGGCCTAAGGTTTTTGATGACAGGTCTCCTTATCGGTTATCATTATCAAATACATAGCCCAGGAGGAGCCAGACTCAATGCAAGATTGAGAGGTTCGCGGCGTCCCCTTTCCAAGAAATTACACTGACCTGCAACCCCCCGGCGTGCCGAGACAAAAGCCCCGACCATACCTCATTAAGCCCGACCAACGTAACCAAACCTACCTGACTTGACAAGTCACAACTGAGAAGGACGACTTCGTTCCAACCAAACAGCAAACATACGTACGCTGCAACCGCCAATCAACACAAAAAGAAGGACGACAAGGGGTTTTCATACATACCACCAACTATCCAACCACTCGGCGGTCATCATCGTCATTCATGCCTCGCGGTCTAACTCAGTCCTTCCCGCAAATCTCCTGAGGCTGCCTGGGACGTAATCGAGCAGCTCCCCCAACAGGCTGATCGCGCGTCGGCGCAATGAACGCCCTTCACGACAAGTGCCGGCCGAAGCACCAAGTCCTGGTGCTGAAGTGTTATCCCCGGACCACCAAAGGAGCTGTCGACGTCAAACCGAATTCGAGCGAACTGAGCTACCTCCTTTTCTACGCCACGTCGCGGCGATCCAAGATACAAAAAGTCGGTGGTTTCCTCGAGAAGAAAACCGCCAGTGACGTCTGGCGACTACGCATTGGGTATGTACAACACCACACCGTGCAATCTGGGCCCCTTTTACCCATTGGGATTCCCATACGGGCTTGCCTGCACGCGTGCCTCCCCCTTCCGCAACTAGGAACTGTCACTAATCTCGCCGTCTCCTATTAGCAATGTCCAAGTTACGCTACAGATTCTCGCCGCTTTGATTGAGAAGGCACCCAAGGATTTGCCTCTATTCGCGCAAAATGTTATGAAGGTTCTGGGGAACGTGCTACGATCCAATGATATTACTATGGTCGAGGCCTCTTTGCCAACATTCCAGACCTTTTGCGAACACCAAGATGCGTCATCCTTGTTTGCCGATCAGACATACGTCCAGCAATACGAAGAGATTGTCCAAGCATATGCTGCATTTGCATCTACCAAGAATACCCCTGGCAAGGTCGCGACACCGAGTAAGCCGGTGGTTATGAGGTGGCGGAACGCGGGCTTGGAGGCCATCAAAAGTGTTGCTGAGGCCGAAGCTTTGGTGACTGTGGCGGGCCGACAGCTAGACGTCATTGTGCCTATGATATTGGAAAATCTCTGGACCGACAACGAAGAGTTCCTCGACATTCTCGTTCGCCGTTCCCACGAAGATGAGAAAGGCGACACCCAACCCTTGACGCGCAACCGAACGAGTATCTCGACAGTCCAGGCGAGCGAAAACTCCGGCGACCCGAACCCGGTCGCTCTGACAGGGTCTGCTGCCGATGCAGACAAACTTGCAGAGGAGGAGACAGGTCTAGCTGCTATGCATTGTCTGAAGCAAATCTGCGTTGTTCCTAATCGCGCCCAGCTTCATAGCGCGACTCTGGGCCTGCTCAAATTCGTCCGGGGTTTGGTGCAAGCGGACGAATCGGTAGTGAAGGAGGACCCAACGACAGGTCGGCAAAGTGGATGGGCTATCAAGATTTTCGGGCTTGTCGCTAAATGGGCACCTGTCCAGGATCGCTATGTTATCCTCTTGGCAACGATGGATACACTGACGCGCACCCCGTCGATGGAAGAGCACATCCCAGAACTAACCGTGTTGATCGCAATCATGAGTTCGCTATTGCGCTCGGATGTCAACCTGATTGGCCTCAGCGTGATGGATGTTCTTCTGGGTTTGGTTCAGCAAGTGAAAAAGGCGCTCAAGAGTTCAGGACGCACGACTCCAGGGGGCACACCTAAAACTCCAGATAAGGAGGCAGACCCCGAGCAGGACCAGCACATGACCCCTCAGCGCAAGGAGTACCTGGCCAGAATACAGCAGTGTATTGGAGACCTTGCCACGCATGTTTACTATGCAGACCAGATCTCCGACATGATCTCTGCGATTCTGGTTCGTCTCAAGCCCCACCCCAGCACAGTAACTGGGTCGCCCCCGGCGGAGAAGGCCGACGGCACTCCGGGTACCGGTACCTCTGCGGGTAGCAGCCCTGCGGATGAACAGCACAGCCCCGATAGCTTCGTGTACCTGGAGCGAGCAAAGGTCACGGCGCTCAGAGCCATCAAGTCAATCTTATTAGTTGCCAATCCCAAAACCAAGGTGAGCGGCAACGCGAACCTCACTCGCAACAAGGTTCCTGTTCAGGTCTGGGAAGGATCGCATTGGCTACTGCGCGACCCTGATGGGCAAGTTCGAAAGGCATACGCAGATGCTGTCACGACGTGGCTCGACCGGGAGACCACCAGGGCAGATCTGATTGCACGGGACGAGTCCCAAAAGCCAACACGGATGGGAAACAAGGAGGTTCAATCATCTGCATTTGCAAGGCGGGCGGTGTCAAGTGCTTCAAACCGCGAGAAGCCTACCAAGGTCCCGCGGTCTCATTTCCTTCAGCTACTACATCTCTCGATCTACGACAACGCGCTCCAGTTCACCGAGTACGAAACAGATATCGCACTGTGCCATGTTCTTTTGGCAAAGTTGGTCACCAAATTGGGAGTCAACGCCGCACGTTTTGGCGTACCTATGATTTTCCGGCTCCAGGAAGATATCCAAGACGTGGAGGCGCCCATTGCCAAAGTTCGACTTGGCTCCCTATGCCACGGCTACTTTTGGGCTTTGACCGAGATGTTCGACTTCGATACTACCACCACCGGCCGAGCCATCCAGGAAGAAATTTCGAGAAGGAGAAGCAAGCTCTTCTGGATCGATGGCATTAACGTGCCGGCACCTCCAATGGATTCAGTGGGAATGCCCGGCACAGTTGAGACAGAGTCTAAGATACCTGTAGACAAGGTTGAGCAAGAGGCTTTGATGCCATTTGACGACCGCCTGGCAATGGTCGATTGTATCTGCTCCAACTACCAGGAAAGTGCCGTGTCGCCACCGACCAGCCCCGGTGCTTCCCCTGGACGCCAATTCAACTCTCCGATATTTAGCTCAACCTTGAGCGCGATACCGCCAGCGGAGACGGACCGGGTACTACCAGTCAAGTTCAGGGAGGATATGCTAGCAGAGTGGACCAAAGAGTCTGCGATGCAGGCCCTCCAGGCAGCGAGCAAGTCGGCTTCCCTGAATGGATCGAAAGCGGCCACGACTGCCACGAGGGCGA
This sequence comes from Arthrinium phaeospermum, assembly GCA_006503535.1. Taxonomy (NCBI): domain Eukaryota; kingdom Fungi; phylum Ascomycota; class Sordariomycetes; order Amphisphaeriales; family Apiosporaceae; genus Arthrinium; species Arthrinium phaeospermum. The sequence goes on from QYRS01000004.1 coordinate 2,653,480, forward strand.
ACCGGTTGCAAGTAAATGGCCAATCATCTCCAGTCGACAGCTATAATAACCTGCGACCGGCATCCCACGCTGGCATTGGCGGAAGCACGGCAGCTTTGCGCAAAACCAGCGTCCAGAGCCGGGGCTCTGGAGTAAGTAGTTCTAGCCGTGGAATTGTCGCCTCAGTCGACCAACTCAAGTCTGTTCTGAGCGGGGAAGTCGCTCGACCGGGCACCCTGCACACTGTTCGTGACGATGACAGCAGTGACAGCATGGTTAGCTACGATTACACACCCTCGGAGCTCTCATTCAACCCTGCTGCAAGCGAAGGCGGCGTAAGCCGGGCAGAGAGCCGGTCGAGATCCAAATCGCGTGAACGCAAGACATCGGATGCTGACGGTGCGTTGTCGACAAATCCCACGCCGGATAGACGAAAAGATGAGTCAGGCTACGTACCGCCAATGCCGCCATTGCCATCGGGTATGACTGGAAACCCGGCGGTGCCTGCCACTAGCCATCGACCCGAGACAGCTGTGTCCTCTAAGGACCATGCCGTTAAAGCTCCGAGGCGAAGGAGCGTCAAGAGTCGCGGTGGAGAGAGCATCCTGGCAAGTGCTCTGGGAGACGATGGGTCTGGTGCTATGGACCTCCAATCCTTACTCAAGGGTATCGACAGCAAATCCAGAGACCATACTTTCGGCAACCTGAGCAAACCCCCGTACTAGACAAAAAACAACAACAGAAAAACCCCAAAAAGGACCATTCGGGTGTTCGTTCACCAACTAATTAAAGAAAAAAAAGGAAGAACCAATGCAGCCTTGAGATTTTGCTCGAAGGCGTATATCCCGGCTTCTTGGGGCCCACCCAAAATCTCGTTTGTGGTTATTATTGTATACTATCATTCGGAAGCATCGAATTTTTAGGCCAGAATTTGACACAGAGAGGAAGAGAGGCGCACCACGCAAAACACCAAAAAACCAATGGAATATACAGCGTGGCATTACCTCGTCGGGGCCAGTTTTTTGTTTGTACTTTTAGCTTTTACCCGCCACAAGTTCCAACCGCGCCTATGATACAGCGAACTGCGCGGCGCCCGGGGATGGGAATTTCGATTCAGACTTTTTGAGTGAGGAGATGAGAGAGAGAGGAGGCTGGCTTTCCTGGCTTTCCTGGCTTACCCAGCGGAAGTGCAATAATACATTTCAGCGCAAAACTACTTTTCTTTGGTTCTCCCCCCTTTTGGGTTGGCCATGTGGTGAAACGTCATGACGATATCTTAATAAATACGGTCCCAAAATTAGCATTCGGCTTGGTACAAGGCCAGGGGGTAAGGAGGACTGCAAACACGACGCCCTAAGAATACCAGGATGCAGCAAGATAACAAGGCGACGAATCCGGGCTCACTGCCAGATTGTTGCATGCCTCTAGCGTGTTAATGTCCTGCACCCGCCCGCCAGGGATCGGGAGTCTACCGCCAGTACCCTGTCCTGAGATGGCTGCTGCTGGGTGTTGCCGCTGCGCAATCTATACCCATATTGGCATACCTAGTCTCGCAAAGGTCTAGACTTACCTATGACTGGGGTTCGGCCATACAACTATCGAGCTCAGTCCAGCCGTTACTCAGACCCCCAGAAGTAGTACATATTGTAAGTCGGTAACTGGGGAAAACCCCGTGGATCGGCTTCCACCCACCCCCCGTTCTTAGATACACACTTTACAGTAGCTACGCGGTGTACGATCAAGTAGCCGGTCTACTTTGGCGGCTAAATTTCTCTATCTTCTATCCCAAAGCCGACCCGAGTATGGTTTCCTTCCACAGCTTGGATGCACGGGCTATGAGGTGGCGTCCTCCTGCGTAATGTTCCTATGCTATCTCAACGCAGAGCATTTGAAACCCAAGTCGACCGCGTCCCGTCCAAAGTTTCGAGGAGAGCGGAACTCGTAAACCATTGGCTTTTTTTCTTCTTTCTTTCTCCCTTCTTTAGATCTCGATGATGGGACCTTTGTAACTCCTTCGAGCCCATAAGAAATAGTATAGGGTGCTGAAGAGCAGGACCACCACCGTCACCAGCACAGCCCAGTTCATGTTCTCCGGCGTGACCTCGCGGTACGTCGGCCAGAAGCTGAAGAAGAGGACGAAGACGATGTAGACGCAGGTCAGGATGTTGTTGGCGACGCCGAGCGCGCCCGGGATCCGCCAGGGGCCCCACGTCAGGCGCTTGCCGATGGTGTTGTGCACATCGTCGCGGCCGTCGTCGTCGTCCGCGTGCGAGGCTAATCGGATGTGGCCGGGCGAGAGCCGGCGGTACAGCAGCAGCGACGCGGCCATGAGGTAGGACCCCAGCAGGCCCGCGATCGAGACCGAGATGACGCCGTTGAAGGCGGTGGCGTCGCCGACGTTGATGAGCGCCAGGACCGCCGCGATGACGGCCGCTGTGAGGACTGCGTTGCGCGGAATGCCGGTCCGCGGGCTGGTCTTCTTCAATAACCGCCAACCGGGGATGGCCCGGTCTCGGGCGAACGCCCAGTAGATCCGCGAGGTCGACGCCAATGCGCCCGTGGTCGCCACGAATATCATGGTGACTATGACTGCCGATAGAGCCACTGCGCCGGCCGTCGAGTTGATGGCGTTGCGGAAGATGGGCATGTAGGGATAATGCGGGTCCTCGGCGAAGGCGGCGTCGACATCGCCCATGCAGAACAGAGTGGCGATCAGCATGGCGAAGCCCAACGTGCCGTTAATAAGGATCGTAGCTACCAGGGACCAGGGCACGACCGTGGAGGCATGATGAACTTCCTCCGATAGCTAGGGCGAGAGTCAGTGGTGAGGGGGAGGCTCATACACGTCAAAGATGGACTCGTGGATTGGCGCCGGCACTTACATGGATAGCGGCATCGCCTCCCACAAAGGCGAATACATTGCCCATGATGCCAATGCAGAACGACAGCCCCTGCGTTTCCCAACCGCCAAGATTGGTAAAGGAGTCAAACACATCCTTCGCATTTGCGTGTTCGCTAAGAAACGCCAGCGGGAAGATGACACCAAAGAAGCCGAGAATATGGATGATGAACGAGAGGCTCTCGAACTTGGCGAAGAGGGTTGTAAAGGCCACATTGATTATGGAGATGAGGGTCAGAACAGCCCACAGGATCAAGGTGCTGTGCCACGTCTGGGCGCTCTCTCGGTACTCGGGATGGGTCAAGCTGACGATGCTCTGGATCTGGGTGCCGGCCAACAGTCCCGCCGAAGCGAGGGCAGCCTGCCACCCTATCAGGGCCAGCCACCCGGTGATGTATCCAAAGGACTTCTGGTATGCGGGCGGTGCCAGCATGCAGACCCAGTGGTATTGGCCGCCCGACGTCGGTGCCATGGAAGCCATCTCGGCCAGGGTGGCCACGAGGGACAGTTGACCTAGCCATACCAGAATATAGCCATAGATGATTCCCGAAGGACCGCCACTAATTGGATCCGTGTAAGAGACATTGTTCGAGGGCTTGTTAGAAAATGGGCCTCGACTTACTTCTCTAGCCCCGAGACGAACACACTGTGCGCTCGTTGGTCAGCCCGAATCATGGGGTGGTAGTCGGTCCAGGAGAATCAAACGTACAAGAGAGTTGCCTCCCAGGTGATGAGAACAGTGCAGCTGAAGCCGAGCACTGTCATGAGATTGAAGCTGCGTCTAAGAATGGGTTTCTTGCCGATCTTCCTCAACGCAGAATCGTCGTGGGAATTCGAAGGAGGAGCGAGCGGGTCGATGGGCCCCAGCTCCTCCACGGTGTTAGGTGAGTCCTTGGTCTCCATCGTTCCGTCGGGACGTAGACAGGAGGATGGTCGTTTGAGAAGCTGAGAGCTCTATCGCAAGACGGTTGAGTGTGATCCGATATGTAAGTGAAACGATATCGAAGAATGCAAGATTGGTAGTCGACGGTCTAGTAGTAGGTAGAGGGGTTTGGGGCCCAAAGTAGCATGTATGCCTCCTCCTACACATTCGAGCTCAGCAGGTGCAACAGTAGGATCTGAGAGCAGGGAGGCTGGGAGGAAGTCGGGCCAGTAGACAATCTCCGCCTAGGAGCTGAGATAGACGGCTGCAACCCATGGCTGCAAGGATATACTAAGGGAGGGTGGTGAGATTATAGGCGAAGTACCTGGGAGCAGCCAATGACGAACATAGCAGGCCTTGGTCTGGGCACCTTGAACCGCGCATCCCTTTCCCACCGGAGCGAGATTATACCGGCATGTAAAACGACGATGATCCTCCCTTCCAACCGAAATCACATCGTGGTCCGCAACAACTGTGAATGCCTGGTCGGGCGTTGTTAGAAGTTGAGACAACTTTCCAGTGCGGACAGAGGGACTGCTGGTGCGGTTGGTACACCACGTTGAAAACACGGTGTGGCCCGGGTAGTAGCGAGGATGCGGGATCCGTCAAGGGTCTTGCATCTTGCAGCAGTTGGTTGTCGGGTGCGGTTGACGCAGGGTGTAAGCACTATACCCCGGCTGCAAAGGGAGACTACAAAATTAGAAAAGTTGAGAGATCTACCACTAAAACTGCCTGCGCGGGAGAACTGTCCGAGCTTTGCCAGCAGCTATATGAAGTTATGTACATAAGAAAGGTACTTTCCCTGTTATTCGGGTCATTGAAGGAGAGTTGGCAGTCGGGGTTATCTGGGAACCATGGGGGGCTGTTGCGTAACCCACCAGACGTATCTCGCCGCGGAACAATCTACACTGAAACGGTATGATTGCCATTTTGGCTAAATATCGAATTCTGCAAGCGCTCCTATTGGTCTCGCAGCGCCCGTGTACTTGCCGTCCTACCTAAAATAAGAAGGTAGGCGCGTCCTTTGATTGGGCAGCCACGTGAGGGCGGGCGTCGGTCCTTCCCGTCTTTTGTTTCTTCTGCTGCCAGAAGCAATGCCTGCTTCGGTTGAGAAGCCAGAGGGATTGCCACCGCCAAGACCCTTACGATATGAGAGCCAGCCGCTGTGAGGGACAAGCACCAAGTTATTTTTATCGCGTAGATGTTGGTTCAGATTAAGGACTCGGCTTTGCAAATCGATTGGATTATCTGCCACAACACAGTGCCAATGCTATCTTCGCAGGTACCGGGTGATGTGCTAGGTAACACCCCATATCCCGTACGAAAAAGTGAAATAGGAAAGACTTCAATGTGGGGGGATGAGGATCATGAAGTCGAAGCCCCATTCGAATGGCAGTAGTCAGAAGGTGCGGTAGTGAGTTCCCTCAATGCGAGCCTCCTTTCTGTCGTGCCCCTGCTGCTGGTGGTATCCTCGTCGTCAATCTGGACCACATTGTCTGGCTCAATGCTTTCCATAAACGGCCTCAGATACGGCACGCAGGCAGTCACCACACTGATGCATGCCATTATCTGGTTGCAGACCGTCGGTAGCCAGAGGTCGTACGTCAAGTTCTGGCTTGGGTACGAGCTTCTGAACACAAGAAGCTGGACCACTGCTGGTATGACCACTCTATTATCGTTGGATATCAGTCCCAGCGCTCTGAATAGAAAGGCTCTCGCGAGAGCTATCATTGTAACAGGATCGCACTTACAGCAATCTTATTGAGAATATCGCCTGGAGGGTAAACCGTCTTCGGCGTGAGACTTGAATTCTGCGGAACACGAGAGCGTACACCAGCACATAGCCGACCTCGGTCACGATGTTTAGAGACGCGACGTAAGTCCACCACGATCGCTACCGCTGTCAGTCACGGCGTCCAACATACCTGGGAACGACTCGCACGGCATGCACTTACCCGATCTATACAGTTATGGCTCTGTATATAATCCCATGGCTTTGGAAGGCGGCATTGAAAGAGGCCAGCGACTGCCGCAGACACAAACCAGAGACCAACGATAAAACTTAGTCCCTGGTCAACTCGGTATTCGATGTCCTTGTTGGGGCTCAGTTGGCGGACGAAGGCTGAGAGGGACCATTTGACCAAGGCCAAGGAAAGCAGCAATAGGGGTGTTCCTGCATAGTCTGCCTTGAGTACTGTGGTTCAGCCGCTTACCGTTTGGCGAATCCTCATTGCAAAGGAAACGAAGAAGGAAAAAGAAAACGTCATGAACTTGAATTATTTACCTGTAAAGCCCCATCGACTGTTTCATCGGAAAGGGAGTCTTGGGACTTCCCCAACCCTCTCGACGCGGATATGGAGACGGCCACAGCCTGGCCAATCAGGGAAACCTTGTATGCTGGTGAGCAAAACATCTTCGTGGATATCGTGAGTAAAGAGGAGCACGCGTCGGAGGAGGCAAGAAAAGATAAAGCCCACCTCTGCCGCTAGTATGAGTTTGTCGTCCCATTCCATCACTCTGCGCAGGAAATACTTGGTCACTATTCGAGCGCAGATGCTGAAGAACCCCGCCAGAAGCAGAAACCATGTCAGGGCTTGGATGAGTGGGCTCCTGTCGTCGGCTGCGTCAGCGGTTGCAGCCATGCTGGCGCCACGGGCGATGGGGGCCGACTTGGAGCAAATATATAACTAAGTATGAATCGCCCTTGAGCGCCGCGGCCCTAATGATGCACTCGCGGTTTCGATCAGATATATGCTTCGATCTCACTTATGGACACAGAGCGAGACGCCGCCTGCGAGAGTTATCATATTCGGGCACTTGTCTTCCCCAGAAGAACGCGAGAATGAAAATAAAAAAAATCTAGAGCGCAACGCGACATCGACAAGTTACATGTGCGATGCCTCGGTCATCGTATTGGGTTATGAGCCGTCATGCACGTATCAGCCTTGGCTGTGCTTACGCCGAGAGGTGTTACCCTGCACCTTCCGTCTGGGACAATCGCAGGATCGCGGTTGGTGGCCAGCAAGACGTGTTTCTGCATTGCATTTTGCTTATCTGCACTCCCGAACGCGGGTCCCGGAAAAGTGCGTCGGTGCCCAGATCTTGGCTCGCTCCTTGACGGGTGCCTGCACGGCTCTTTTCGTTGGGCGGGTCACTTCGGATGCGAGGGTAGGGCTGCCCTCCAGCTCCTGCCCTAGATACGAGATGCGTGCCGTGTCTTAGGATGTGATGCAATGCAACACGGCTGGAGGCCTGCTAGTTGTATCGGTACTCCAGATGCCTGCGTGGGTACAGAGGCAGGCAACTGCAGCGTGGGCAATTGAAGATGGAGAAACGATGTTTCCACACCTTTAAGAGTCGATGTTCATCCTTCGCTAATTGGCTTCCTAAAGTACTCATCATGAGGTGCCTGACTAGTACCAAGCCCATCAGACGTCGAAATAACCATGTTGCGGCAGCGGGCCGTATCTCTAGTGTCGAAAGAAAGGGAAAAGAAGGTTGCTCTACAAATGTCTGACGACTCTTGGTCGGAGCTGATTGGCTCGGGCCGTTGGCATCTTATCCCCGTCTGATCGACCCCTGACACCCTCAACCCAGTGATGCCACTGGCCAGGCCAGAAAAAAAGGTTTACTTCAGGGCGGCTGCTCTGCCGGTTTGATTCGCTAATTATCATATATTGCGATCGCTGTAGCTGTGAGTTAGTGCAACCTTAAGGATCGATCTGTTTACTGAACAAGGAATGGGCTCGGTGGACTGGAACAGGAAAACTCCGCCTCTTCTTACAAGCCAACTGCAGTCATCCCTTGCTTGATCTAGATTCACGAAACCGCCGAAATGGCTGACCGATCTCTCTGCTCTGCAGTTAATGCGAAACTAAAGGACATCACTGGTGGTCGATTGATTGGCTTGTTGCAACGCACACCATGTTTGCTTCCCCAGGGGGTGTCAGCGATGTCGCCGACCCAGCCTCATGATCAGCAACACCTGTAGACCGGGTCGAACCCCCTTGACGATGACTGTGTCGCAGAGTCCTACGAGTTGGGTCTATTCTAAGTCAACAGCCTTAGGAGTATCATGGTGCAAGCCTTTTCGGTGTTCTTTCGCTCATATAGAAACGACAAAGTGTGCCAGGGAGATGTGGTAGATTGTTGAAGAAGCATTTGCTTCATTAATCGTCCGCCCTGCTCAAGCCCTAGTTATCATATCTTCCCGGCTTGATGTCACCATGGAAAAATCAGGAGACATCCCTGAGACCAAAGTCGCACAGCATTGTGCCTGCGTCGAAGATGATCGCTGCGATCCCGAAAGAATGGACCAAAGCAACCCTCCAAATACGACGGTATGTCGCAATGTTTCTATTCCCCCAAGGAGAAAAAAGAAGCGCAGCTAATCGTCAAGGTAGACTGCCCTGCCAAGCCCAAGAGAGTGGTCTTTCTCCCGAAAATGCGCCGCAACCTTCATCCTGTCCGCCTTCGCCTTCCTCCAGCCCCTGGCCGAGACCGGCATCGCCCCCGCCAAGGACCAAATCTCCCGCGACCTCCACATCCGGCACGACTACCAGTGGATGCTGGTCAACTCGCTGATCCTGGCGGGGCTCGGCCTGTCGTCCATCGTGCTGGCGCCGCTGTCCGAGGTGTTGGGCCGGAAACCCGTCCTGCTCGGCGGCTGCCTCTTCTTCACCGTCTGGAACACGGCCTGCGGCGGCGCCAGGTCCCTGGCACAGCTGCTAATCCTACGGCTCTTCTCGGGCTTCGGCGCCTCGGTCGGCGACTCGGTCGCCGGCGGCGTCATCAGCGACCTGTGGCCGGCGGAGCGGCGCGGGCGGGCCTTTGCTGTCTTCATGATCGCCCCCCTTTTGGGCACGGCCCTGGGCCCGATTTGCGGGGCGTTCCTGACCGAGGGGGCGAATTGGAGGTGGCTGTTTTGGATGACCTCGTTCGCGTCGGTCGCGACGATTGCCGTGGCTTTCTTCTGTTTCCAGGAGACGCTGGAAGACGTACTCCAGCGGAAGAGTCTCCAAGATGGCATGGAGGAGAAATTGGACGGAAAGGGCAAGCAGAAATTGCAAGCCACAGTTACCAACCTGTTGACCGTCTTGGGCCCGAACCTACAGCGCCCGTTCCGTATGATGGGGACCCAGACTATAATCCAGGTCATAGGCGTGTACATGGCCCTATTATACGGGATCCTCTGGCTTTTCCTGTTCATCTACCCCCAAATCTGGAAAGAGCAGTATGAGCAGGGAATCCGCACGGCAAGCCTCAATTACTTGTCGTTTGCGCTGGGGCTGGTGGCGGGCGTGAACATTGCCGGTCATCTGAGTGACCGTATCTATGCTCGCCTCAAAGCCCGAAATCACGGTGTTGGCCGCCCGGAGTTCCGTATCCCGACGATGTTGATCGGCACGATCCTGGCCCCGGCCGGTCTTCTCTGCTGGGGCTGGTCGGGCGAGGCTAAGTTGCACTGGATCGTGCCGAACATTGGAAGTTTTGTTTTCGCCGTAGGCACCTATGTGTCTTCGGCGTGTGTATCGGTCTACATTATCGACACATACACCAAATACGCCGCATCGGCCACCTCGACGAATCTCATCTTGAGGAGCCTCACTGCTGCCGTCTTCCCCCTATTTGCTCCTTACATGTTCAACAGCTTCGGCTTTGGCATTGGGGCTACCATATTGGCTGCCGGATTTCTCGTCATCGGGGTTGCCGCAATGTGCATTCTGTGGTTCTTTGGGGAGAGGCTGAGAGCGCGAAGCTCCTATTGTGCTGCTATTGTCGATGAGGGCAGCACGTAGCTTGTAATTTAGCCCCCTTTTTAAAACCTGCTGGGTGGCCTAGCGTAAAATTGCGCTGCTAAGGGGGTTATGGAAACGCATTTCGACTCTCGAACCTAAGACTTTACAGACATATATATGGCATATAAGAGGTCGTATAATGTGCCTCAGCTTGGTGGTTGTGAGATGAGTTTCCGTGAAACATGCAATTCAACCCTGAAGACCACATAATTCAAACGCCTGAGGGAGTTTTATTGGAACATGTTCTGAGATACTGGCTTGTATCTCGTCACTGTAGTCGAACTGGGTTTGGGCCTGCCAGTCGCCACTCTCATACCACAGTCCCAAACGGACGCGAGCCAACTGCGGATGAACCACCACTCTCCAGTGCCACCGAGGACTCTGGCCGACGAAAAGACCAAATGTATCGGCGTTATCTCTTCGTCAAAACCCGGCTCCGTCACACGTATCCGGACGCGTCACCGCCGTACCCACGACCAGGTAGTGTGTCTCCTACCTTACGACGTCCACTGCGCTGGCTTGTATGCTTTGTAGTGAGGAAGCGACGCAGGTCGTCTCTATCGATGGAGCAAACTCTATCCATATATGGGCTTCGTGGAGACATTGCATCATCACGTTGAGTGGCCCAATTATCTTCAGCAGCCAAAGCAGTGTTCAGGCTTGAGAGGTTCTGGGTGAGGTTTCGCCCCTGTCGCGTTGCCCCGTTGTGATAAGACCCGACAAGCGTAGGTGGTGCTGCTGATCGGAGGGATTTTGTAACGATGGGCGAACGGATTGCTACGCGGCACCCCCAACAAGCCTCTCACTCCCCACCTCCAGCTCAAGGCGAGAAATCTGCATTCGGGTTTAACAACCAGATGGTTGAGAAGCTCTATTGATGTTCGTTTTGACGCGAGGTGGGCTGGCGATTAGGAGGCACCAATTCTATCCAGCTGCAGGAGAGGGCTGGGATCTCGGTGAAGGCCTACTGCACGTGTTGCAGGTTTTCCGTCCAAGTCCATTTCTTTTGGCCGGGCGTAGCAGTACTTCTGCGCTGCAGGCCGAAAATAGCGGTGGGGATGCCGATCCCTCCACACCAGCTGTTTTCTCTGGCAATCTGGGGTGATGTGGGGGTGCAGTCGGCGGGCCGCATAAGGGAGGGCGAAGGGGGAGTGGTGCCGACCAGGGTGCCTTCCCTCGTTAGTGCGTTCTTGCAGTTGCAATCCGACCTTGGGGTAGTATCAAGACTGTTGAAGACAACAGCTTCGGAACAGCAAGCCGTAACAAGGTAATCGACGGGAATGGGACGACGCGACGGGTCGGGCATGCAGAATCCGCGCAAATTGTAGCAGAACGCAGGACCTTTGACCGACGGCGATCGGGTTCTGGACGGGTCAGAAGACGGGTGAGCAGAGCTATTCCAAACATGCAAGGGCGGGACGATCCTTGACGCCGCCGGGGCTTGTCTGCCCATCTTACTTTTCGGTACCCCTAAGTAGTACCTGCTACTGGAACTGGAAACCCAGTTATCTCTTGCGTTTACCGTCCATGGAGCCATGCCATGATATGATTATCGACAATTTGTGACACTCCTTGTGAGGTTTTAGGTCAAACTAGGAAGGAACGACACATCATTAGGAAGCAGATCAGAAAGCAGATGTCATCCTACAGAACCCCACCTTCCTCCCGTCCCATGAAGTCATATGCTTCTGTGTGTAACATGGCTGAGCTTTGAATTGCTCTTTGCGAAGTAAGGGCGAGCTCAAGTGACGATGTCGGACCAAACCTCTTCTTCCCGAGCCTTGATAATCAGAGGCTCTCCATTTTCTCCTTTTCCCAACTTCTGCCCATTCTCTATTTTCCCTCTCCTCTCAATACCCGTGTCACTCAAATCCAGAACCATTTGACCATACTCATACTCATAGCATCGCGTTGCCCGTCTTGAAATCATGGCAGCAAAACAGTCGACTCACGACATCCTGACCCGCCTGCGATCCCTCGACGCAAAATGGCTTCGAATCTACTGGGTCGACGCCACCGCCAGCTCCAAATGCCGTCTCATCCCGATGAAGCGTGTTTATAAAACGCTGGAGAGCGGCAAACCTCTGACCATATCCATCCTCCAGGGTGCCCTCGGCATGTTGCCCTGCGACATGTTGGCCCCCGGGTTTTCGGCAACCCACACATACAATCTACACCCAGATTGGTCAAGCTTGAAGCGAGGCCCGGTTCAAGACCATGCAAGCTGCTACGGCGAGTTCAAACAGATCGACGGGTCCGACTGCGTTTTCTGCCCGCGCCGGCTCCTCCGCAAGACCTTGGAGCAGGCCGCCGCCTCGGGCCTCGACTTCCTCGTCGGCTTCGAGATCGAGTTCGTGGCGCTCGAAAAGCTGCCTCACGGTACGCTCGAGAACGGGTCCAAATACCGTACCATCTCCCACGACGGCCACGCCTGGTCCACGTCCCGCGCCCTCGCCGAGTGGGGTCGCGATGACTCCATTGTGTCCGCTCTCGATGAGATGGTCGACCTCCTGGACGCCGCCGACATTCCCGTCGAGCAGCTCCACGCCGAGAGCATCCCGGGCCAGTACGAGATCGTGCTCCCCCCTCTCCTGCCCCTGCAGGCCTGCGACACCCTCCTGCACGCGCGGCAGATCATTGAGTCGACTGCGGCGCGTCACGGCTTCCGCGTGACACTGCACCCCAAGCCGTCCCCCGGGCTACCCGGCAGCGCGTCCCACGCTCACATGTCCGTCATCAAAAACAATAACCGCCGCCACCATACCTCCGCGCCGCCCTCGCACCACATTGACGAAGTAGAGGCGGATGTGTACGAGAGCTTCTACGCCGGCATCCTGTCGCACCTGCCGGCCATCGCGGCCTTCACGTACGCGAACCCCGCGAGCTACGAGCGCGCCGTCGACAGCTTCTGGGCGGGTGGGCGCTGGGTCGCTTGGGGCACGCAGAACCGCGAGACGCCGCTCCGGAAGTGCGAGGGGGCCCACTGGGAATTCAAGGCGCTCGACGGGCTGGCGAACCCGTACGTGGCCGTCGCGGCGCTCCTGGCGGCCGGCTGCGAGGGCATCGCGCGCAAGACGTCCCTGCAGACGTGGAAGGACTGCGAGCCGGACCCGGCGAGCCTCGAGCCCGATCAGCGCGCCGCGCTCGGCATCACGCGGGAGCTGCCCAAGGACCTGAACCAGGCGCTGGAGTTCCTCGCGGCGGACTCGACGCTCGAGGGGCTGGTGGGGCGCGAGTTCGTGCAGAGCTATGTCGGTGTCAAGAGAGCGGAACTGGCGTTCCTGATGCCGATGGCGGATGACGAGCGCCGGCAATGGCTCGTGGAGAGATACTAGACTACTACTAGGCCCATCGGCGACCATGGGGTGTAGGTGGGGGCTATCGGGTAACGAAGTGGATGACGGCGACGGTTTGCGCTACTTTAGTCTAGATTTTCAGCTACATCTCAGGTGTGCGTGGGGACTTGACCGGGCCCGTCTCCATTGGCCCCGAGCTGTATCTTCAACATCTCCAGGTGTGGGTGCCAAGCACAGCTGTTCGGTCAGCTGATACTAAAATAGTCGAAATAGAGATGGTTCAATATGCAGAAACATGTGGACAATTCAAAGAGTAGTATCATTACAGGTTATTAGCATGGCCAAGGAGTGTGTATACGCCGTCTTCATTGGTCCCCTCCCGCCACGCCGTCTTCGTTGGTCTCATCATTCATTGGAGGATTATCATCTTCAGCTCTTATGCAATTTACCTCTTAGTCCTCCTCAAACGCATCAACAGCACCCACAGCCGCACCCTGGTGGCGTCTCTTTCTCCTCTTCTGCGTGGGCGTCGCCACGGCCGACCCGCCCAACCTGCTCCGACACGTGACGCTCGTCACCGTCTTCTTGATCTTGGGGGCCGAGAAGTCCCAGGTGCCCGGCGCGGTGGTGGACGCCGTCATGACCAGGTTCGAGACGGTGACGCCGTTTTGCACGTAGTCCAGCACCATGGCCACCTGGTTGGCGTTGGTGTTGCTCGAGGTGCACTTCACGGTCAGGGTGCCCCCGCCGGTGCTGGTCCAGTCCGCCTGTCTGACTGCTACTGTGTCCTTGGGTGGCGGTGGTGCTGTCGTGGTCGTGGCGGCAGGGGGAGATGTTGTCGTTGTGGTGGGAGGAGACTTGGGACACGACGCCACGTCGAAGACTTTGACGTTGCTCTGCGGGAAGGGGTCCAAGGGGCCCCAGATGTTGCCGTCGGCGTCGCGGCCCAGCCCGTTGGTCAGGTGCCCGAAGCCCGAGAAGTCGTGGGCGACGGGGGCGTTGCCGGGGTTCGTCAGCTCGGGCTGGATCCACTCGGTCACGGGCTGGATGTACTGGCCCGCCGTGATGTTGTTCTTGGTCAGCTTGGTGGGCGAGCTGGTCACGATGCGGTACTCGCGCGTGTAGCGGTCGCCCGAGCTGGCGCGCAGCCGCTGGTCGAACTTGTTGCGGGGCTGCGTCGCGTCCACGGCGGCCGTCAGCACGTTGCGGTAGGTCGGCTCGCCGGTGCACACGTCGATGTCGATGGCGGCGATGCTGACGGGCGAGCCCGCGGCGTCCGAGGTGTAGCCTACGAACTTGGTCTGGCCGGTTTCGGCGTTGGGGTCTGTGGTGAAGACGCCGATGAGGGCATCTTCCATGCGAATACTAGACACAAGTCGTTGTCAGCGGTGGCTCTAGCTGATAGTCGGACATATGCGGCGGCTTGGCTTACTAAGTCGGCGAACCACCAGTTGTGATCTGGATATTGGATGCGACAATGCTGTAGCATACGATGTGACCAGCTGAGTTGCGGTATCCGCTATACTCGATCCAGTCGCCGACGACGAAGGGCGCCATGACCAATGGATCTGGTGCACGACTATTGGCCAAGTCAGTCAGTATGCCCACGGTAAGCAGAAGTTAAATGTGAAGTTGTCTTACAGCGTTCCCTGTCTGCTATTGGTTCCCGTAATCAACGGCCGGTTGGAAGCGGGACATAGCGGGTCGTTGGCGCTGCGAGGCACACACATCGGGAAGCCCGAAAACGACGAGATGCTGGGATTCTGGTCATCTGCCGTCATGAAGGGGGACTCGGTGTAGCCGCTCGAGTAGACGGCATTGGGGTCGTTGATGCGGATAGTGGGTCCGTTGGCGATCTTCATGGTTCCGTCGAAGTTCACCTGGCTGATGAACCCCGAACTGCCCTGGGTGAAGAGCGACGAAACGGAGACCTGCGCGGCGATGGGCCCGCCGCCGTTGACGATGTTCCCAACGACCTGGTGATATGTGTTAGTGAAAGTAGAGTTGAGCTTCTGTACGTCCCGTCTACGAAGACCAGGGGTAATTTGTTCTTTGCTGCTAAATTGCCAAGTGCGGAAAGGGGATATGAGGTGGTGGACTGTGACTAACCGATACTTCGAAGCCGGGGAACTTCCCATCTTTCCATGCACTGACAAAGTCTTTCCAGGGGACCCAGGATGCTGGAAAGCCGACCTGTAGGTTCTTTGGGACTGTGACGGCGAAGCCGTTCACGCTGATAGAGCCGCCAGAGTTGAAGAGGGTGTCGTCGGCTGTAGTGGCGCTGTCAATGGTTCCGTCGAGGTCAAAGCCGACATCTTGGGCCAGAACGCCGAGGACAAGAAGCAATAGAGCCCACCAGAGGGTGACGCCCGTACGCATGATGGCGGGAGGGGAACAAGCAACTACACTATGTGTTATTACAGGTGTTGGGCTGAGTGTGTGCGGCAGTCAACCTCCTCAATGTGCGAATCTTAGGAGTGGCACTTCATAGTACCGCCTTCTAAGACGGCATGAAGACTTATGTAGAAAACTCCGCATGGTGTTATTTCCGCCCTTCAGGTGAGGAGACGCCGCAATCTGCAGATCATCGCGGGCACCGAGCCTGGAACGTATGCTTGCGGAGCGCTAGGCCAGCATGATGAGGAGGAGGATCATGATGTGATGATGCCCTCCAGGTATCGTTCATCAGCTCCTCCAACGCCGGTTTTGGGTCGATTCAGGCCTGGAACTTTCTTTTTCCTCTCTTCTTCAAGCTCGAGTCCTAGTCGCGTTCGTATTCGACGTCACGCGGTCCCTTGCATATTGCTGCGTTGTCCGCTCCCAGAGCAATAGCTTAGTCAATGTTTGCATTGTGGCTATCGATGCGTGGCGCACTTTAGTCGCCCATCGCCACGACTGAGAGCTGGAGGAGAGGACAGCGCCAGCAAAAGACCCCCCAGGCGCCAACGTAAGGAAGCCTATGGAAAATCTCGAAACGGGGCGTTAGCAGTAGCGAATGAGTTCAACCGCCTCCCGGGTCTCAGCCCCTAGACCCCGGTAGCTGAGGGTTTAGGCTAGCCTCCATCGACAGCCGCATTAGCAGGCGCCCAATGATCTTGGCACAGCTCCCCCAAACAAACCTTGTTTTGGGGCTGGACGTTATTTTAAAAAAGCTCCTTGAGGCTTTCGGCGACCCAGATCGTCGGAAGTAGGCCAAGCCGGGAGGGGGAGGCAAACTGTCTAATGGTCAGCCAGGCATCCGGGACCAATTCTTTCTTTCTTCAGCCCATCGAAACTATACGAACCGTCTAAGATTCAATCTTGGGGTCTAGTGTGCTTTCTTGCATAGGGGAGAAAGTGGACTGATTCTATACTAAGAAACATCCACAATGCTTATTCCATCTCGCTTATCTCGTCGAGTCGAGGCCGGAAGAGAACGCCAAGGACAACGTGATTGGGCAGTAGAAGCAATAGTCCGCCTCGATCGTAGCTGAACAATACATCGTAGAGGGGAGCTGGCCGCGTCTTGGCTGGTCTCGACCAAAGGAATCAATACATTGGAGGCCCTTCATGATGCCATCATGACCCAGACGGGACGGGATGTCGATGTCGCTGGCTGTGTATAAGTAGGAAGATGCCTGGACAAGTTTGTGAAGCAGAATCGAATTGAAGATCATCAGCCATCTTCCTCGCCTCCTGCCCCTCCTGTTCCCTCCTCCCCTGCCTGTGAAATTTCTTTTGATATGGCATTCTCAACCCTCGTCCGTTTGACGGCTGCACTCTCGGTGCTTGGCACGACGTTGGCCAAGGACTGGGAAAGTCCAGAGTATAAGTGGTTATACCAATTTCCCCTGCCTATACCACAGACCAAGGCTCTCAGCAGGTAAGAGACGCTTCCTTATTCTTTTCCTTGGACGGATGATCATCCTAGGTATAAAGCCAAGGTAACTGACGGAATGACTTGCATGCACACAGAACTATCCCGCACCCGTCCACTGGAAAGGACATCAACTACTATGAGGTTGAGATCAAGGAGTTGAAGCAGCAGGTCTACCCAGATAGAGGGCCAGCAACCCTCGTCGGGTACGACGGATTGTCGCCTGGCCCAACGTTCCAGATGCAACGGGGCACCGAGGCCGTTGTCCGGTTCATCAACAAATCCAAGAACCCAAACTCGGTGCATCTCCACGGCTCTTACTCTGTATGTATATCGCGCCCCTCTCCACAACTAGAGACTCGACTAACATATGGGGTGTGACTCGATAGCGTGCGCCATTCGACGGCTGGGCCGAGGACGTGACTAAGCCTGGGGAGTACAAGGACTACTACTACCCCAACGGCCAAAACGCCCGCACGCTGTGGTACCACGACCACGCGATCGATATCACCGCCGTCAACGCCTACTACGGCCAAGCGGGCGTGTATGTGTTGCACGACGCCGAGGAGGCGGCGCTGAACCTGCCGAGCGGGCAGTACGACGTGCCGCTGGTGCTCTCTTCCAAGCAGTACAACAGCGACGGATCGCTCTACAGCCCAGCGAGCGAGACGACGTCGCTCTACGGTGACGTGATCCACGTCAACGGCCAGCCATGGCCGTATTTCAAGGTCGAGCCGCGCAAATACCGCTTCCGTTTCCTCGACGCGTCCATCTCGCGCACGTTCCAGCTCTACTTTGAGAGCGACAAGAAGCTGGGCGAAAGACAGGAGTTCAACGTCATCGCCTCGGACGCGGGCCTGCTCAGCGCGCCCCAGAAGGTCACGGACCTGTACATCTCCATGGCCGAGCGCTACGAGGTAGTCGTGGACTTCTCCAAGTTCAAGGGCGAAAATGTGACGCTGCGCAACAGCCGCAAGATCGGCGCCGACATCGATTACCTGCACACGGACAAGGTCATGAAGTTTGTCGTCGGCAAGGACAGCGTGGAAGACAAATCGGACCTGCCCAGCGCGCTACGCACCATCCCCTATCCCAAGGACCGCACCACCATCGACCACGAGTTCTTGTTCGAGCGAAAGAATGGCGGCTGGCGCATCAACGGTGTCAGCTTTGCCGACACCGCTAACCGGGTCCTGGCGAAACCCCCTCGGGGCAAGGTCGAGACCTGGAAGCTGATCAACGGCGGTGGCGGCTGGAGTCACCCGATCCACATCCACCTGGTTGACTTCAAGGTGGTGAGCCGTAAGAACGGTCGCAACGCCGTAATGCCGTACGAGGCCGCGGGTCTGAAGGACGTGGTGTGGCTGGGACCCAACGAGGAGGTAGTGGTCGAGGCCAACTACGCGCCGTGGGACGGCCTCTACATGTTCCACTGCCATAACCTCATTCACGAGGATCATGAGATGATGGCCGCGTTCAACGTCTCGTTCCTTGCCGACCTGGGCTACAACGAGACACACTACCTCGACCCCATGGACCCCGAGTACCGCTCGAAGACCATCAAGCCCGAGGCATTTACCGACGACGCCATCCAGAGTCGCATCCAGTTCATGGCATCGTTCCAGACCTACGCCAACAAGGACGAAACCGAAGCCGCGCTTGATGCGTACTGGGCTACCAAGGGTGGTCAAGCCATAGCAGCACCTACAGCCACAAAGGGTTCATCACCGACAAAGACCACAACGACTGTTGCCGCAACAACCACTTCTGGTAAACGGGGAAGAGGAAGACGGAGCAGAATCGAGCTGGAATAGGATCCTTGCCGGTAGTGATCCAGAGTGACAACTAATAAGCCGTACATAATCTGGGCGTATATGATTGATGACTTCTTGTTTTGTGGCGTTGGGGGTGCTTTTTCGGTTTCCTAGTGCTATATATTAGCTTCTATATATCTGATATATTGTTAATGTGTTATTCCTCTTCGTGTAACTATTTAGTCCTGACTGGCAGAGTGTGATTTGCAGACCGTGAACCCGGGAGTTTGGTTATTGGCCAGAACTTGGCGCTTCCATGTCAAATCAAATATCGACTTGCTCTGCAATGTTCATTGAGTAATGAGGGGTTGGGGAGGAGTTGTCCTTAAGAAGTTGCATACCTAAGTATGTAATTTGTTGGGTTCTCAACTTGTTTCTCATCCTCCGCTTACTCCCCAAATCAGTACACTAGTTAGTTCATCGTCATGTCGTCGTAAGTGGTATACCTACTATAGACCGTTAGTTCCATCTCCCTCGCTGATACCTGTGAGTCTGAAGTGGACTTAGCGTCTCAGATCCGGTCTCCGTAGAGTACCAGGGGCGTTCCTTCCAAGGGTATAGAGAGGGGAGTAAGTTTGACCCTCATATATGCAATGATGTATGAGCTTACGAACGCCAGAGTACATTCTACCGAATGACGAAGTGGGTTATATCACCGTGACCTTCATATGCCAAGATACGCTAATAGAGGTCTCCAGGAAGAGCAAGTTCGGCTTGGTGAGTTAGGTCTGGCTCGGGATGCAACCGTAGAACGAGCAAACTAACCCGCAGACTTCCTCCACGCACTCTGGCTCTTGTTGATGAAGGGTGCTCTGTCGTGGACCCCACTATCTCGTGCGCCAGCCCGAGTGCTCGATCTTGGAACAGGCACCGGCATCTGGGCCAACCAGTTTGCAGAGAAACACCCAGAGACCGAGGTCATCGGGATAGATCTGAGCCTGATCCAGCCACCCGCAGACCGGATCCCACCGAACTGCAAGTTCTTCCGCAAAGATGCCGAGGAGCCATGGGACTTTGGCAGCGCCAGTGGTGTGCCCATGTTCGATCTCATCCACTTGCGAAACATGGCCACCAGTTTTGACGATCCCAAAGCCATCGTGGGGGAGGTCTTCCAGAACCTGGCTCCGGGAGGCTGGGTCGAGTACCAGGAATGGGCTCCGTCGGGCCTACTCGGGGCCGACGACAGTATGGACGAACGGCTGCGACATTCGGCCATGATGCGATTCCAGGAGATTGTTGCAGAGGGTGCAGCCCGGATTGGGCGCGACATTAAACTTGTCCCCCGTCTTAAGGAGTGGCTCGCTGAAGCAGGATTCGTCGATGTCGTGGAGAGACGGATCTTGTGCCCCAACAACCCGTGGCCCTCGAGTCCGGAAGACAAGTTGATCGGAAGATATGCGCAGAGGAGTGCGCTTGATGGCATGGAGGCGGCATCGGTGAAGATCTGTCCTATCGTAGGAATGACGGCGGAGCAGACCAAAGAGCTGATGGGCGAGGCTCGCAAAGAAATGATGGATGAGACTTTGCGTGCTTATTACCCTATGTAAGTTCTTCTGAGCTCGTTATCTGCCGCGACGGTGTGCGGATTTGCCGACTGACTGGACTGTACTAGGTATGTGGTATATGGAAAAAAACCAGGTGATGCAATCCAGGAGAAGGCTAGCGGCTGAGAAGGAATGCTACCACCACGGTCTGATAATCTGGTGTGCTGAGATTTTTAGATATTCCTGATATGCGTAAAATTGATTAAATATGTGTTTGTCCTTGTCGATGGTCATCTCAGTCCATCTCACGTAGTGAGTATTTGCTATGGTCCATAATGATACTGCCATTCTGATACAGACATATTGCGATGTCCTATGCGTATAGAGGTATTGTGATGCTAGGCTCGTGTTCTATACAATCTGAGATTATGATAGTCAAATATGAAACCGAAGGTGTCCATTCACTAGAAGCAGTGAGTTGTTGATGTTATTTGCGAATATTAGAAGAGGAAACTATGACCCGTACTCGATGCAAGACACGGGGAGCTTGGGCCCGCTTAATTGCAGGTACGGAGCAGACCCCAGATCTATGCCCCGTCGGCGACGCTAAAATCCAATTGACGGGCAAGCTTGGTAGGAGAAAACATGGGATGCAAAAGTCCAGCTCCGACAACCCAGCTTCGACACTTTCGCAGCTGCATATAACCCCGGATACCCGACCAGAGACGCCAGAAGGACCAGGCGACAAACATGAGGCCGTCGGCAAATACCGCGCTGCGAATGGCGTCTGGACGGACGTTGTTCCCGACAACCCCACTACCGCCAGCGCCGACCAAGACCACGACGACGTTCCTTTCCCTGCGGCAAATCCACCACACGCCCGCCGCGCCGGCGACCGTCTCCCCCATCCACGGCAGCGGCCCCCCGCCCGAACCCCCGAACCCTCTCGCCGACAGCACGGCCCAGCGCTTCGCGCGCCGCAAGCGGCAGATCGAGCTCCTGCGCCAGGCCTCAGACATCCGCAAGCAGCAGGAGTCGTCGAAAAAGAGCAAGCAGCCGGGCCAGGCGGACCGGCCGAAGCCGCGGCGCTTCTGGAAGGACGTCAACGTGAAGGAGGTCGACGGCGCCCTCGAGGTGCACCTCGACACCCGGGCGCTGCGCCACCCCACCACCAAGGCCGTCATCCGGCTGCCGCTCAGCAAGCCGATGCTGGCCGGCGCCCTGGCCCTCGAGTGGGACCTGCTGACGTCGGTGCAGCAGGCGACGCGGCAGCACCTGATCCCGCTGACCAGCCTGGTGTGCCGGGCCCTCGACATCGCCGAGGACGACGAGGCTTCCCACACGGGCGCTGCCGATAGCCTGCGCGCGGGCATCGCCAAGACCGTCATGCGGTACCTCGACACCGACACGCTGCTCTGCTTCGCGCCGCCGCCCGCGAGCTACGACGTCATCCCGGGCAAGGAGTCGCTGCGCGAGTCGCAGCAGCGCGTCTACCAGGAGATCGTGGGGTACCTGACGAGCCGGGTCTGGCCGGGCGTGGAGATCGAGCCCGTGCTCGACGGCGACTCCCTCTTCCCCAAGAGCCACAGCGAGGCCACCCGGGCCATCGTCGAGGGCTGGATCACGGGCCTCAGCGCGTGGGAGCTCGCCGGCCTGGAGAGGGGCGTGCTGGCCGGCAAGGGTCTGCTGGGCGCCGTCAGGTTGGTCGTCGAGTGGAGTGAGGACCCCGCCGGCATGGGTTTTGGTGATGCGAGCAAGAAGTTTGGTGTCGAGGAGGCTGCCTTGGCGGCCAGCTTGGAGGTCGATTGGCAGATCGGCAACTGGGGCGAGGTGGAGGATACCCATGATGTCGAGAAGGAGGATCTGAGACGTCAACTCGGCAGTGTTATCCTGCTCGTTTCTGGCACCGGACATAAGTCAAGCTAAGCATCCCCAGCAATCTAATTGCCTGTGTGTATCACAGTGTATAACCAACATATCGTATGTAACACAATGCACGCATGTACAAAAGAGCCAGTCATATCAATAGAAGACGCATAAGCATAGGGGATCCCGGTGGGAGTTCTTGAGATCAGTGGTCTAAAGCAAATGCTAGTGGCTGTCGTCTTGCTGCCTACGACTACCATGAGACAGTCGAGGCATTTTCCTCAAAAGAATACCAGCATGTCGTAGTCAGGTTCTCCAGACTACCTTGCTTTCCAGCCCCAACAACCATGGTTGCGAATTTCATGCCGGTCAGGTCTATTTGTTCGTGAAGATAGCCCAGTCGACCGTGGACTTCTCCCCTGACGGGTTCCAGCACTTGAACCTGCCCTCCCACTGCATCTGAGTCCGGTCGCCGTTCTTGGCCATGCTGTTGTAGACCTCGGTGGCGATGTCGTGGGTGCCAACCTTCGCACCCCACATGTTCTTGGTCTTTGTGCCAAAGACACAGGTCTTGTGGAACATCATGCGGCACCAGTCACCGTTGTCCGGATAATCCGAGACGGCATGTGCCTGGAAGTAGCCCTAAACAGACACAATGGCTTAGTTTCCACGCACCGACAGATGTATCTTGGGGTCAACCGTGCTTACCTGGTTATCGGGAAGAGACTCGACGTCAGCGATCCACTTGCAGTCTTCCACATCGGGCGAGCTAAGCGTTGTCTTGTCCGTGTAGAATTGGCTGTCATCGCACTCGTCGTTCTCACTGCCAGGGTGCCAATCAAGTCGCTTCTCGTGGACGGAAGAGGAAGACTCGGCAGTGGCATTGGCCGTCGAGACAAAAGTGATGCCGGCAGGGAGCTCAATGGTCTTAACGGTGCCATCAAGCAGGGTGAGGTTGCGGTAGGCCACAGGTGCAGGAACGGGTCCTGCGAGGGCAGCAACTGCCAAGGAGAGGAACAACGTGATGAAGATCAACATGTTGAGTGTTGCGTGTAGGGTTTTTGCAGGTACGATGCGAGGTGTAGTGCTTTGAGTAAGTATGGTGGAAGGTCGGTTTGCCTTCAAGGTGTAGACAGTGAGGATCAGTGTTGATGGTTTCCAACGAACCACTGGAAAATGTGAAGGAGTTGGCAGATTTCTAGCAAGTAGGCTTGAGCGAAGGGTTTATAACTTCTCCCAAAGAATGGAAGTCGCCAAGTAAGGTCTATTCAATGGGGGAAGTTGCAAACTAGTGCCACCACCCACTCACTTCTCTTTCACAATCCGTAAGACCGCATCACACCATTACCCTCTAAATGTACTCAGGAATCTGATGCTGGTTTTAGGGAAAGGGATGAACGGTCGTCTATCTCCCCTCGAGTGTAGCATTTGTCATACACAGGGTGACAACCAACTCACCACCTACAAACGTTTGTGATGTTCGCAACTACCATGAACCTGGTTTTTGTGAGATGGCCCTCAGTGGGCAACTTGCAACTACATCTTGACAACCAACTGGATTGTTGCATGGCATTATAGGTGGTCCCCAAGAAATAGGTGGTCCCCAAAAGGTATCCCGTAGGATTACGTGAAGAACATCAAGAGAATTATATCTTGAAAATAAAACTAGGTATCTGCTTCCTGGACAGCGGCATATCCAGGACTTTGTCAAAAGCAACCAATAAGATGGAAGCGGTAAGAGTAGTGCAGTCGGGTAGCTTACTAGTGGGTGGATGAGTGTGGACACCGGCGCCCCAAACCGACGACCGGGACTCCACTAGTCAGCCCTTGACATTTACAGGGAGAAAAAAAAGGAAAGCCTGCCTCTTCCTATGAACCAACACCTTGAACACCTATAACAACATAACCAGAATGTCTTACGGAAGTACCCAAGGTCAAGCTGGAGTCCCGGCCCCCACGGACGCTGGTCTATCGCCGACAGCGGCGACGGGCTCATCCCACGACGACACCGACGCTCACCATGCTGGGCCGGCGGAAGCCGAGGCACCGGAGTCGGCGCCGGGCGCAACAACAGTATGGCAGAAACTGAGGGCATTTCACGAACGCAACTTCGGGCTGTTCCTCGTGTTCCTAGCCGAGGTCTTCGCCTCCTTGGTCAGTCCATCACCGTTCACCGCCTCTCTCTCTGAGACTGCATTAAACATGACACAAGAAGGCAAGTTTCCGCTGACCGCGAATGGATGAGAGCAGATGACTATGACCACAAGGCTCCTGGAGACCGGGTTCGAAACCAAGTTCCATGCCCTGCAAATTATCTTCGTGCGGATGTTGGCCACGGCCATCCTCGGCTCGCTCTACATGTGGGTCAAGAAGGTGCCCGACTTCCCCCTGGGCGACCGCAAAGTCCGGGGCCTTCTCTGTTTGCGTGGTGCAGCCGGGTTCATGGGCTTGTCCTGCTCTTACTGTGAGTCCCCAACTCTTTGTAACGAACAATGAGACGCCAGCTAATCCCCTGATTCCTAGACTCTTTGTCGTACTTGAATATTTCCGACTCTACGGTCATCAGCTTCCTCGTGCCTACCGTGACGGCATTCATCTGCTTCGTTGCCCTGAGGGTAAGCTCACTCACTACAAGCATCCCCTTTCTGCCTGTCCAACATAGCACATTGAGCCTAACATACCGACTGTAGGAACCCTTCACCATCAACGAAGCCTCGGCGGGTTTCATCGCCTTCATCGGTGTGCTCTTCATCGCCCGTCCCACGTTTCTCTTCCCAGCGGACGACGACGTAGTTGAGCCTACCACGGCCGCGAGCGCGCTTTGGCTCGCGTCCGAGACCCCCAAGGACGGCGGCAGCGGTTTCGTGCCCCCCGTGGTCGCCACGCCCGAGGAACGCTCCCTCGCCGTGCTTCTGGGCGTCCTCGGCACCTTCGGCGCCGCCGCGGCCTACTCGACGATCCGCGTCATCGGGAAGCGCGCCCACTCGCTCGTCAGCGTCAATTACTTCGCCGTCCTCGCGACCATCGGCTCGTGCCTCATCATCCTCGTTCACCCGGACCTGGAGTTCAAGCTGCCGGAGAACGCCATGCAATGGTATGTCGGGTGTATACCTACCTACCTGTCCAGACTCCACGCCGACCCCCCTTCCTTTCTCGATCATGTTTGAAACCAAAGGGCAAATAGCTAACTTTCTCCCCATCAGGTTTCTTCTTGTCGCCATCGGCGTTGCTGGTTTCCTGCTCCAGTTCCTCCTGACCGAGGGTCTGCAAAGAGAGAAGGCCGGACGAGCGACGAATCTGATTGTACGTTTGTCCCTTCCTTTCCCTTCCTCCCCGGATAGCATTCATTAGCTGTTCCCGGTCATCGCTAACCCCTTCCATTTCTGCCCCTACCACAGTATACCCAGCTCGTCTTCGCCCTGATCCTGGAACGTATCGTCTGGGGCACGACCCCATCGGGATGGAGCCTGATTGGCGCCGCCCTTATCATCGGCGCGGCACTTTGGGTGATGCTGCAGAAGAACCCAGGCGCCCAACCGACAGCCGAGGTAGCTAAGCAGCAGTCGGGAAGCCAGGAAGTGGATGAAGAGAGCAGCCTGCTCGGGCGTTCCGCCGCGCCCGGCGAGGAGGATAGTGCTGCTCACACGAGGCGGTGAGGCTTTTGGGGCTTTCCCTACTGGCTGCTGAGTACGACGCTGCGCCGTAATGGTGCAGAGCGCCCCTGGTAGCTGCTTGGGTCCCTGCAGTACCGCATATTACAACCCTAAGAAGTAAGCACTACGCAAATGTGTGTGAAGGATGCGTTATTTGTGGGAAAACAATGATGCTTGGCGTTGTCCGCAAGCCTTATTCGCAAAGGCACCAAGACCATGCTGGCGATACAGTAACTCCTATGAGCTTCGAATAATCACGCCTCCTAGACTACCTAGACCAGAAGATGGACGAGCACCAAATCACAAGCATAAGCACAAGTAATGATAGAATAAATGGCATCGATGCCATGTGAACGCTGAATAAATAAGCTTGGAATGATGAATAACACCTGGCCCGCTCGTATATATTGTGCCACCTCGAAACACCAACACCGAAAAAGCTGGTGAGCAGAAAAGAAAACCAGAGGGGAAAAGAACTCCGTTGCTCATGAAATGGTATCAAACGTAACCAACCACCACCGAATGAGCAGAAACGCACGGGAGCGGATTTTTGTTGAATGCAAAAAGGCGAGGAAACAGAAGCAACTCGTCCGCCCCTCTTAACCGCCAGCCCCCTCCCGTAAATAATAGCTTTGTGCCACCCTACCGCCGCATGGTCATGCCCGGGAACAAAACCGGCTCCAGGGCGACGACCCGCCGCCGGGCCATCTGGAGCGTCTCGACGACATGCTCGCTCAGGCCGCCGTGCAGTGCGAGGAACTCGAGGCGGGCGGCCCAGAGCGACCAGCGGGCGCGGCCCCGGTGGAGGGCGATGGCGGCGGCGGCCTTGGTGTTGGTGTTGGTGTTGTTGTTGAAGGCGCGGCGGGGGACCAGGATGAGGCGCTCGTGGAACTTCTCGCCCGCGACGGCCAGGTAGTGCGCCGCGATCAGGACCTTGCAGTCGCGGACCGCCTGCGCGGCGGGCAGGGGGTCCGTCTCGAGGCCCTCGACGATCTGGTCCGCCGGCAGGCCGTACGGGTTGGTCCGCTGGTCCAGGATGCCGGCCTCGACGCACCGGGCCTTGAACATGCAGAAGTTGACCCAGGCTTCGCACTGCTCGCGGAATGCGGCCGAGGAGGTGTCTTCCGGGTCGTCCGCTGTGAGACACCACGGGGACGCGGGGCCCCTCTTGTTAGTGAAACGTTGCACCCGTACTTTCTTCTCTTTTCGTTCGTGCCCTTTGTCTGGGCAATGCCATCTCATCTTTGGGGCTCGGACAGCCCGGGAATGGCGGCGAGAGAAAGAGCAGGAGCTGGGGTCTACGTACGATAACAATTCCGTGTCTCCTCATGTAACACATCGAAGAAATCAGGGTCGTTGATATATGGTATATACTCATTCTGTCATTTGCGGGTCAGCTCCAGCAATCGTGCGCATTACGCATAGGTAAGTAGTTGAGAGTATGTGCATCTGCCCGTGGGCATTTGCGCCAGCTCTGCCTCGGAGGGGAAATAGAGAAACAGATAGAACATAGCTAGAAACCAAAGAAGAGAATAAAGAATAGAAAGGTCTCATGTACCGAGTTCAGCTTGAAGGACCGCGGCGGCAGCTTGCGGAGCTCGACGAGCAGCTCAAAGAGCCGCACGTGCTGGGCGCTGTCGTGGGCGAGCAGCGGGGCCAGCTCGAAGATGAGGTTGTACACGAGGTGCACGAAGTCGGCCAGGCCCTCGTCGCCGCCGTGCTTGAGCATGGAGCGCTGCGGGAGCCAGCCGGCGGCAAAGGCCTGGTCGATGGCGTGCGCCGCGTCGTGCGCAGCATGGACGGCGTTGGAGCGCAGCAGGTCGCGGAAGATGCTCATGAAGGTGCTGTCGACCGGGTCAAACCGCCGGTTCCGCTCCGTCTCCAGATAGGCCACCCATGTGGGTTGTCCTTGCTCGTCGTCGTCATCCTTATCAATGTGCACGGCTGGCTTCTGCTGCGGCGGCGGCGGCGGCTGCTCCCTCGGCCGTTGTTGTTGTTGCTGTTGTTCCTGGTCTTCCTTCTGGTGACATTCGGGCTCGGGCTTGGACTGGGTGTCAATCTCCATAGCGCCCGGCCTCAAAAGTGGTTGCAGGTTGGTTGAAGTTGGGATTGTATATTGGGAGTCCAATAAACTATGACGGATAGAGTCAAGGGCGAGAGCGAGAGTATATTTAACTGCAGGGATGGCAGTTCCAAAAGAAGGCAGGTACTTGTAAAAAAAAAGTGGTGGTCGTCGTTAAGGAACCCGAGCTACAATCAATTAATGCTTTCCAGTGGCAGTTGTTGGGATGACAAAGCCGGCTCGACTGGAATACATTCGGACGGACTTTGCGACCAGCCCGCTGCAACAACTCGAATACCTAAGACCAGAGTAGAATAATGGGCAGAGACTCGGGAATCGAAATTGCGCGTTGTGTGTGTGCGTGTGTGCGTGTATGTGTGTGTTACGTCTCTTGTTCATACGCTTTTCTTTTCGGCTCCGTTCCTATTCGTTTCCCTTCTTTTTCATGTTCTTGACCTCACCGGGTTGACTGAGACATTTCCCGTCGACTCCGTTAAATATACTGGAAGAGAGGAGAATGGGACTGAATCAATGATAATCGGACGATTACTGGCGGCTACATGTATGTACTGACGGCAGCTGGGAACCACCCGCAACTTCGGGGCCAACTTGCGGAAAAGGGCGCCTTCGGACTATATATACTATATACCTGGGGGTATATTAGGTAAAGAAGTACTACGCGCACCCTGTTCCCTCTGTGATCTTTACGCTACTTGCATGGGTTATAGGGTGACGAGCCGTGGGGGGTGGCAGGTGGGTTGCGAGGAGGGGGAGGGGGAAGGGGAGAAGAAACACTGCAACCGGTACGTTTCCCTCGGTCGGGCATTTCTCCATACCACGCGGCCGGCGCTTTTTTCTGGTTCTTACTGAGGTTCCCGACCGCCGAATCCAGCCAGCCCATGCACGCCCTCTTTTCTTCCCTCCTGCAGTACTCCTGCTCCCCAAAGTGTCATCATATGTCGCGCGTCACGACAAAGGATCATCATCCTCGTCCCCTGCAGTTGGATCCTAGAAATGTGAAATGGGCGCCTAGTGACCCGATTCGCGCCCCTCCGGTTCCCAAGTCTTTGGTTGGCCCTAGCAAGGATTGCAATTGAAAAAAAGGATGGCACCAAGCTTATACAGATGGACAGTAGCAGCAACAGAACGAATGGATGCTGCTCAGCTGAACTCCTCACACACCGAGCCCTGTGGTAGTATGTTCGTCCCCGCCATGATTGGCTTGTTGATATGCCGCAAAGTCTTACGATGTCAAGACTCGGCAGCAGGCATAGGTGACTGCATCCCCGCTCCTTCAGCCCTATTTGCGGGCAAATTGATGTATGATTAGCTGTCTGTCTGATATTCTGCAGATCCATTCTTGATACATACTCATACCATTATGCAATGCTTCGTCAGTACCGCCAAGTCGACCTTGCAAAGTTCTGAGGTAAGCCGTGTATGTTCCTCACTGGCCCCGTTCAGCCGGCATATACGGAACAGTGAATTTTCTGTCACGCAAATGTGCCGGTCACGGCTAGGTGGCTCGTCGATAGTGGGAACGGCCTGAGATCTTCGATGCGGACGCCACTTACAACCCATCACGCCTCAATGATATGCCGCGGGCAGGCGGACCATGCTGTGCTACCCTGATGCATATTATTGGGATATAGGCCAACCGTCGATATTATCATCGCTATCGAGCGACTCTGTTTTCCAAGGAATGTTTGTGTGTATGCCGTACCAGATCTGCTTCTACCTGTTCCTGTCCATGGACCGTCGGGGTTTTTCTTCGAACGCCTCTGGCAGATCGCGTACAGTATGATCTCCAGCCTGGCCCGCAGTCCTGCCGTTTCACTCCGCGAGTGGGCAATATTCGGAACATGGCGGCATCGCCCGCATCTAGCATGGAACATTGAAACTCCACGCCCCAGCCGACGAATTCTAGAGAATGTTATCAGACCGGACGTATCGCAACAAGGACCGAAAGAAGACCAGGCCTAGTACAATACGACTTGAGCCTGCCTAGGTATGTATCCAGAACGACAGCCGCACGACCCACGAATCCGGCTTAGGGGAACGCCCCATTCGGGGTATTGCTAACGAATAAACAAGTTGCTTTTGTCCGGTCCTTGCTCTTCGGAAAAAAGAAAGGTGGAAGAAGCCAAAAGGAAATCAATGCCGAAGCTCGCAGCAGGTTCTATCTAGATCGTATGATTTCGGCCCATTGCCCTCTCAGCGATATTCCTGGCGGGTTGTTCCCTGCTGAGTTGTCTGCGTTCAAGTTGATATCTATCTTCCGCGGGTTCCAGAGCACCACTCAATGTTCATAGTGTGGAGTGTTGATGTGGAAGCAGATCGTAATAATCTCTAGAGAAGAGTGGTTTGCTTGCGTTCGTCAATCAGTCTGCATGGGCATCTGCAATAAAGGTAGCTGTAATCATTCTTCTTCCACTCGGGGAATGGAATACTCCGCCGGAGTAACTTTTTGAATGTGCAACGTTGCGTTCAGGTCAGCAGAAAACGCAACACTGTACATTGTTGCAACATCTCGCCCCCTTAGAAACAGCCCAGAGCTGGGTTGTGTAGAAGACATAAACGGAACGGCGAAAAGGGTACAGCAAACAGGTGGGTGGCACCACGACTGGACAATATATAGCACGATGATTCACATAATTTCGAATAATATCCTGCTTGAATCCCCGCAAGGACTGTATCATCATGACTCTAGACAAAAGCTGTGCTAACTGTCGGACGACTTATAAGTAGGCTAACCACGGCCATTCTTCTAGGGCCCAAGAGCAGACGGGAACCAGCTAATCGACAGCCTCTAGGTACTTGTAGTCGCTATTAATCCTTCGCAATTCCAAACACACATGAACACTCTGAACTCCAATGGCTCGAATACCCATCGTAAGCCCGAAGAACGTCGTTCACTCTTTTCAAGGTATCATTTCGCAGTAATAAAGAAATCAGACAAAATGCGAAGGCTGGTTTTGGGTTCCGACTGGCCAGTGGTCTACCTGAATCGAGCTCGGCAGCGGCCCATCACTTCTCCTTGGCATACGAGCTCGGCGCTGAACTCGGATCCGTCCAGAGTCAGATAAATGTCAAAGTAAACTCTGTAGAAGGTTCCCTGGGGAGTATCCATGCGCTCGAAGTCCTTCTCGAGGTTCTTGCGAGACAAATCCGAGGTAAGCGTGACCACTTCCTTGATGCCTACATTTTCGATTAGCTTGCGGTTCCAAACGGTGACCAATTGGAGGTAACTTACGAGGATCCTTGGTGTACTCTGGGCAGACATCGTCATCGCAGGCATAGAGGATATCTTCGTACATGAGAGTGGCCCCGGGGGCAACTTGACGGAAGAAGGAGACCTTGACAGGCTCCCCGATCTTGACCTTTTGCCCCTTCTGCACGAAGATCTGCCTCGTGAACTTGCAACGATCCTTGCCGTCGAGAGAGGGCACACGGTAAGCCTCGGGGTGGTAACCCTCCTTGAAGGGCTGCAGAGTCGCCATCAGATAATGACGGCGGGCAACACGGTGCGTGACGACACGCTCGGTAATGCCGGCGGTTACCGCACCCTTGACGATAGCAGCGACCGAGTCCATGGGCCGGACGACCTTGGCCTGGAATTGAGGCGGCACGTGCAGCTTGATTTGCTGGAAGAGGTACTCGGATGCACCAAATCCACCGACAACCAGGATGTTCTGCAGTGTCCTGTTCTGAGCCTGAATAGCAATGATTTGGTTCCGCACGAGTTCGAGAATACGGTTCACGACGGGTTCAAAGCATTGCAAGATCTCTTCGTTGGTAAAGGTCATGTAACCTTCTTCGATGCCAGCCTCGGGGAACTCGGCCTCGATGCCAACATCAACGGCCCATTTCTGACCGTTGTTACGGAAGTCAGCTTTGATGCGGTTCTCAAAGTCCATTATGCATTTGGCATAGACCCGGCCAGCGGTTTTGGAGCCATCGGGAAGCTTCATCTTCCGGATCTTGGTTCTCAAGATATTGCTGAAGTTCCTGTTGAGTGCAGTCGAGCCGCAGGAGTCGCCAGATCCTGCTGTGCACTCTGCTACTGTGAAGGGGTTCTCGTCCTCGACTTCGTAGGCAATCAAATCGACAGTGCCACCACCGCAATCAACGATAAGGACTGCATCGTGGACCTTGATGTTGAGCAGACCAGTCTTGGAGCAGAACAACGCTGCAGCCTCGGGCTCACTGACCAACGTCAATCGGTTGTCGTTCTCGTCTCTTAAGAAGCCAGCCTGGATGGCAGCAGCACGGGTGGCGGCCTTGCCGGCATCGTTCCAAATGGCTGGTACCGTCAAATAGTACCGGATGTTGCGCTCTTCTCGGTTGAAGACTTCACCCAACGTCTTCTGCAAGGCAGCTCGCATCGCCTGCCGTAACTTGAACAGGTAATCGGCCGCGACGTCGATCTCCGACTTTCCGGGGGGCAGAGGAGGCAGGTTGATGGGGTCGATGTATGTGTTGCCCGACAGCATAAGTTGGAGCTTGAACCATTCGACCTTCTGCACACCAGGCTTGGGGTAACCGGTCGGTGCTAGAGCGTCGGCGATATCAGGACCCCAGCCGACCACCTTTTGGTACTGGTCATAGTAGAGCACGGTAGGAATCTAATACGCCCAAGTCAGCTTTGCCTTATTACCTAGCCATACGGGTTGCCAGGCGGCACTGTACCTTTTGTTTCGTATAAGAACCTGCACCTGGCCATTCGGTAATAATGTCTTCCTTGGCCTCGTTATTGGTAGCGAATGCGAAAGCCACGCCGGAGAATGTGGTGCCCTACAAGATTGCATTAGTCTATGGCGGACGAGCAAACTACGCGGTATAGTGAGGTTGAGTACGCACAAAGTCAATTCCGACAATCAGCTGTGCCTTGCTGCGGCTGTTGCCCTCGACTTCAGCAGCTGGCCGACCGAATTGCTGCAGGCCGGGGCCTTGGTTTTGCGGAGGAGCAGGTGGAGGATATCCAGTCGCCCCAGCGTAGCCAGGAGGACCGCCCTGGATGGGCGGAGGACCACCGGGTTGCATCTGCATTTGGGGAGGATAGCCTTGAACGGGAGCGCCTGTGTTGATAGGTGGAGGGCCGCCGACCATCTGCGACGGGGGAGTACGAGCTGGGCCTTGGACAGCTTGCGGGCTCATGCGCCCAACGGGAGGAGGAGGACCACCGGGATTGAAGTTTGCAGTGTAGCTGGGAGGTCGAGGGCCAGCGCCAGGATGGTTCATGGTTTGTTGGAGACTCTGTTGCGACGACGAGGAGGCGATGGAGGGGGCGGGACCGGGACGGGGAAACTGCTGCTGGATTTGAGGGGGACCTGGTTGGCCGGTAGAAATGGCCGATGGGCCTTGACCTGAAGGTGGGGGGGTCGCGCTCGTCGGAGGTGCAATGTTGTCTGAGGACGAAGGCGGGATGCTGGCAGTGGATTTACGTTTCCCAAACCCTAGGCCTTTAAAGCGAGAGTTCAAGGATGAACTCATAAGGGAGGACTTTCAGAGACAGAACTCCTAGGACTTCTTGAAGGGGGGGAGGACTCGAGTAGAAAAAGAGAAGGGGGGATTGCCAATGTAAGAGGGAAACTGGGTCCAGGACTTTGCAGCGGCAGCTAATCGTATGTAGCTATGGCTGGGCAGGGTCGGCGGCCTAGGCTTGGTTGTGTGTGTGTGTGTGTGGTGGCAGAGTTGCCGCAACTAGGAGGGAGAAAGTAAGACTGGTGTGGAAATGCTACCATGCTACCACCCTCCGCAGCAAGCAGCAGCAAGCAGCAAACAGCTTCGGTCAACTGGCCAGTGCTGCCCGGTTGGATCGATTGAGACGGACGGGGATGTTGTTAGGCTGGGGTTTCTGGGTCCTGGGAGTGGGAGTGGTGGTCCTGGGTCTGGGTTGGAGTGAGTGCAATATGATTTGAGGCGACCAGGCTGACAGAGGAGCGTGGAAGGGATGGGGGGAGGCCGGAAAAGGGCACACACACATGTACTCTCTGCATGCACACCAAGCACCACCAAACACCGATAGAGGGGGTCCCTTTCTGAGAAGAGGGGTGAAACTTGCGTCCCTGGTTTGTGATACCTCAGTCTGTGTGTAAGATATGCCGCCTGTGGAGGGCAGAAGAGATGAACGCGAGGGCAAAAAGGGACAGAGCGAGTAGTGTAGTAGCACCTCTGAACCGAATGAATGCAGTAAGATTGATTTCAGCAAAGCAATGCTCCGAAAATGCCAATTGAATGAAGAGGCACAGCCAAAGTCGACCTGAACTGATCAAAGAAAACGGACTAGTGCTAATAAGCGTCTGGCTGGTGGGCGGCGCTGAATCCTTCTTTCTTTGACCCTGGACGAAAAATGCAACCAAGATGCAGTTAGACGCAGAGTGAAATGCACTGCATAGCAAGACGCAGGAGCGATCTGTGCAGTCAGTTCAGTCTAATGGAAACGAGCGATGGGCAAGAAGGGTGCTTGTGTGTGCGACAATACAGCATTCATTCATGTCTATTTCTGCTCCTTGGTCTGCTCCCTTCCATGATACGATTGATCTCATTCTTGCACGAATGACGGTGTCAATTGTGGCAGTGAAGCTGGAAACAAAGGTCAAGAGGGAACGGGCATGTGGGTCAATGGGGATACGATGCGATGCCTCGATGCACAATACCTGGCCCCAGGCAATCAGGCCCGTTGGTCGTTGTGGCTGATTCGAGCTGACAGCGCTAAGCGAGCGAAGGACATCGGGTCGTCGGGCAGTGTTCTTACTTAGCTCCATATCGGTGCTCACAGTAAGGCTGAGCACCTGGAGAGGGGCCCTTTGGCGGGGTTGCCAGGCCTGAGAGCACTTGGGACTCGGTCCCTTTTGCAAGCCAATTGAACACTTCATCAAAATTGATGCTTTTCGGGGTGCGACTTCACGCGAAGAGGTGGTGAAGGCTCAGCCGGAATCGGTGGAGATATCGGTCATCGCACCCCTAGAAAAGCTTCAACAACACATCAATGGCTGAAGGGCACCCGCAGGGATGGAACATTATGAGGTAACCGAATCAACACACGATATATGTGCAGCAGTGGTGACCGCCATTGATGAGAGCATGCATCATTGTATCAAACCACAGCGTTGGGGGAGAAGTATACGCATCTGTATAACCAGGCGAAATCTGCGAGGAATCCCTACATAGTGCTTGCTGTTAGGGGCTTGATTTTGAATTCATTGTTTAACGATATGCCAAGTCGCTCTTTCTCCTAGTCCAGCTTACTGTATGTACGATGTGTCAATGATGGGTTTCAATGCCGTACTTGTCAATTCCAATTGTCTCACCGCCTTCACAGTCTTCATGTGGTACTGACAGGGCGGATTTCATGTCACGACACACACACACACACACACACAACTCAATAGATCAATACTAATTACTCAGGGTGGACGAGCCAGAGTCCGTCGCAAGGATTCTATCTTTTGTTGGAATCTCAAGCTAATATTCTCCGGAACTGCTGTGATCGTCGGAGTCCTAGGTTACCAGGAATCCACTTTCATGAGCTGAAAAACAACCTCCGGCCAAATGTGGGGAGGATGCGCATCATCTTGAACGTGCCTGATGAATTTGATCTTGAGAAGTCACATATATACATATACATCGTGAGTCTTTCTAGGTGAAAGAAACACAAATTCGCCGTCAGATTACAGTCGACAGGCATGTACCGATCAATGGATTGACAGGCGATTTCGGTAGTCAAAATCCAAGTGAGTGGTGTTTTGGCAGGGGCCACAGAATACATCGTCTCTTGAGATAGGATTCGTGCCATTGCCCCGGGTTTTGATGCCCAACGCCCCCTCAACTATTCTCCATCCATAGAATCGCAACCAGCGACAATGCAATTGTCTTTGCATGCGATGCCCAATCTTTGTTTCCCGCAGTTTGTTTTGGGCAGGATCTTGATTCAACGCCCATCTTTCAATTCAATCGATACACATGTTCATTTCAACTCTGGTCCTTCGGCAGCAAAACTCCACCCTGACAGACCAGGATGGGTGAGGCTGGGCTGCTGAGCCTCCCTGCCTCCAGCGATAGACGAGCGTGGCAGGCTGGCAGGGGTCAGCACTCTCCATTCCCACCCTCCCACTTGTTCGTTCGTTGCAGTGGGGTAGTAACCTAGTGGGCTGCGAGGAGCGTTCAAATGCCTTGCAGCAAGTCTATGCGCGGTTCAAGTCCTACAACTACTCTCAATCAGTTACCCAGAGGCATTCAAACTCCTCGTCATGGTGCGAAGTGCATGGAAATCTCAGATATCCTTCACGGAACAGCACCCGAACAGAGTATATGTCATCCAGACGCCTGAAGTCTCGAGCCACTCCACAGCAAAGACTGCGTCAGCTCGGATTGCGTGTGCTGAAGGATCTAAACACCAGCATCTGGTCTGGCCTTAAAAGGCTGCTCAGCTCGACACCATGCAGTCAAATTAAAGCGCTTGACCTCCCTCCTAGACGACACCTGCAGTGGCGTCATCTTGCAGGCCAGTTTCAACGATGCCGCAGAATTTGCCACATGGCTCGCTGGCGGCTCCGGGGGAGGGTGTGCTCCCCTGACACATCTGGCGATAGCCCCCAAACCGTCTGGCCCAACGATAGGTGTCCAACTGCACGACAAGCCGCAAACGGCTTTTAATTACTGGTTGGGGGCGGAAGCTGTGCGCTACGTGGGATCGAGACTCGCCGGCAACATGCAATGCAACTACATATCGTGGCAACGGGAACGGACGCAACTCTCCTTATTACCTGCAGTATCAACTGCATGGGGCAATTCAGGGTCAGGCGCGCCCATGCCGCTTGCAACTGCGCCCTGGAGACATCCACGAATTAGCCGCCCGAATGTTTTCATTTCACACATGTAGTTGGCAGGTAGGTGATTGCACATGACAGAAGACTGGCGAACGCCACTGAAGTAGTCAGGGTCGAGGCCATCAAAGCCCGATGATAAGCAACGCCATCACTGTCTGACTAAGACGAGCCGAGCAAGAAAATTCTGGTCTAGAGCAGCATTTTGCCCCTGGATTTGGTAACGTTACCATGAATCAAGAGAACGTGGCCCGGCAGATACGAAACAGTCATTTAGATCCCAGAAAGAGAATTTGTGAACGCGTCTTGATGTGGGTTGATAAGAACGTGATTTGCTGTTTTGTATACCGTAACATTGATGTTTTTTCCCTTCACATACAGCTGGCGGGATCGGACAGTCCGAAAGGGTCGGCACTAGGTGATATGTCTAGCCATTACAACCTGAAAGAAGGATCATTTGCTCCTGTATACTTATGAAGAACTGGGTCAGTTCTTTTCTCAACCAGGCATCACAATGTGAAGGCTTAGTTGATGAGCCAATGAAATAATATTGTATGGAAAGGCAGAACTCAGCAGGTATAGATAGATATTATACAGCAGCAGTGGCCTCTTTAACCGGATCGCCTCCTTCATCCCCCAGATAATGCTATACCGACCGTCTCTTACAAGCTCAGCAATCGTGATCGCACCTGGCTAACCCCTGAAATCTAGATGGTTCCTTCCTCTTTCTTGTGGAACAAGCACACTTCTCTCATACAGTCGATACCGCGCATCTCAGCGCTCATGGCATGGCGTTTGCCGTCGCCCTCGAGCTTGTCGTCGAGGAGCTCGTAGATGTACTTGGCCATGGTATGCTTGCTGTGGTCTTTGCCACCCGTACCGTCGCCGCCGTAGCCTCCCATGAACGACGTCTGGAGGTCCTCGATGAAGTAAAAACCGCCCGGCTTGACGATCTTCCAGAGCATCTCCAGCGAGACCTGCTGCTGGTTCATCGTGTGGCCGCCGTCGTCGATGATGATGTCGAAGTTGCCGCCCGTCTCGTCGATGAACTTCTGCAGGAACACCTTGTCGGCCTGGTCGCCGGAATAGATGGTGGCGCCCGTCGTCTCTGCTGCCCACTTCTCTGCGCACGCGCCGTCGTACTCCATGTAGTACAAGTCGACGTAGGGGAAGTACTCTAGCCAGGTGTAGTAGGACTTGCCCGGGCCATAGTTCTGGTTTCCCCGGTATCAGTAAGAGCTTTAGGGGATTTCGTCGCCGAGTAATAGGGGAGCCGGGGATGGAGAACTGGCACTTACCATATCGCAACCAAGTCCAATTTCGAGCATCTTGAGCTTCTTGCCGCGGATGGCAGGGAAGTACTTGTCGTACATGAACCAATACTGATGAGTCGTCACCTTGTCTGTTCCGTGCTTCAAAGCGATCTCGTGGAAGCTTGGGGCGTCGCTAATTCACCATGGTGAGTATGTCGGCTCGACCAAGCCTGGACAGAGGAATGGACTTCTTACCTTGCGACGAATGGTGTACCGGGGGCAGCATCAGGAGCCGCCTTGGGCGGAGGAGGCGCAACAACCCCGTGGCCCTCTGGCTCTGTGCTGGCACTCTCGTCAGTGTTGCCAGTGCCGCCGCCGCTACTGGCGCCAGTGCCTTTATGCCAGGCATTGTTCAATGTTTCCCTGACTTGGTCATGCTGATGAGCAATGCCAATGAAGAGCAGGATCGATGCTGCTGCAAGCAGCATGTAATGCAGTCTCGAGGCAGCCATAGTGAAATCAGGAGCAACTGGATGGTCTGCGACGGGTTAGGTGCGCTAAGACTTGTTGCGATTGAGGGAGGAAGAGAAGTGGGTGAGTGAAAGAGGAGAAAGGGAAGAGCCGTTGGTAACGCTGTGGATGTTCACCACCTACAGGCAGCTGAAGAATGCCTCAGCTTATGGAGGTGCGAATAATCGACAAGAGCACCTGAGTTACTTGAGTTAGATTAACCCTTGATAAAGGAGGCAGAGATGTAAAGAATGGACAGACAATGTCTCAATCACAGTGCTACCAGATGAATATCCCTAGAACCACGGATCAGGGGCTAGGCAACGCCACTACTGAAATAGAAAATTGATATCCCTTTGGGGTAACTGGATTGAATGCGACTCGACGGCGCGTACCTGTTCTGCTCAATTGCAGGATCAGCTGGAGGGTGTC
The DNA here is from genome assembly GCA_006503535.1 of Arthrinium phaeospermum. Lineage (NCBI taxonomy): Eukaryota > Fungi > Ascomycota > Sordariomycetes > Amphisphaeriales > Apiosporaceae > Arthrinium > Arthrinium phaeospermum. The sequence continues at coordinate 2,692,132 of QYRS01000004.1, forward strand.
CAACTGCTGATTGTGTACGAGACTCAGACAGGCCCAGCACAATCTGACGCCAACCGCATATTATTGATACGCTATGAGCCAAGTGATCCCATCTCAGGCCGCCCCCAGAGAATCATAATGACCCGGGTGGGAAACATCATGGAGTTATATACTAGCATATGAGTCAGCCGACTGCCCCCAAAAGTGCAGTGCAGAGCCGCAATCAGAATGCAGACAAGCTTCCAACTGACCTCACGACGTCAGAAAAATGTAAGAAATGTATCGTCTGACAGGAGTAGAACTTGTAGTGAGACAATAAAAATGTCAATCCTAGAGAATCATACAACTTGTGCGAGCTGGGGGCGGTGCTAGCTCTATGGGGCACCCCCTGAGTCAACGGATACGACAGAAGAGAACAAGAGAGACTGACCAAGCTTGTATCATATTTAGTTGCTCTCTGTACTTGCCCTCCTTTAGTTCACGGTTGTTCCCAAAGCTCCCTCTCATTAGCACCGCGGGGTTCCATGAGAGTGTAGAAGAAAGACCTCCTTCGCTTCTTGCTTCCCCCACTAGCATCACTGTCGAGATGGACTTCTACCAGCTGAACTTGGCGGTATTTGTGGCCACCAATGGCTACTTGCTGTACCGACAATACAAGAGCAGCAGCAACACTAGCAGTAAGGAGAGTATCGACATTTCGCTAGTTGGTTCGGAAGACCTCGAGACCGCGGAGAAGAGACCAGATGGGAGAGCTGCCCGACGATTCCAACTCAGCTTCTTCTTGCCCTATTCGCTCGCTGTTGCAGCGGATTGGCTTCAGGTATGTGCACCACCTGGTGACGAATGGGGGAGCTTGGGCAGACTGCTGACCATCGCCGACAGGGCCCTCATATTTATGCCATATACAAGTACGAGAAGAACTTGTCGGAGAAGACGGTTGCAGCTCTGTATGCGGCCGGCTTCGTATCAGGAGGAATCAGTGCTTCGTTTGCTGGCGGCTTGGCCGATAGATTTGGACGGAAACGAGCCTGTCTTTGTAAGTGACTGCATTCTGTCCGAGACCGTACTCGGAGCGAGTTTATAGCCCGCACAATTTGGCCAATCGAGGCTAGAGTGGGCGACCCATTGTAGGACTTCGAGAGTCGTCGATTTCGTAAAATGGAGAATACCGATGCTGACACAAAATACAACCCATTAGTGTATTGCGGTCTGTACATAATCACCTGTCTGACCATGCTGAGCGATAGCCTGCCCATCCTGTGTTTCGGACGTCTCACGGGTGGCGTCTCGACAACATTGCTCTTCAGCGTGTTCGAGGCCTGGATGATCTCGACATACCACGAGCAGGGTCTGCAGACGACCGGCCTCGAGCTGAGCACCGTATTCGGCAACATGACTACGCTGAGCTGTGTGGTTGCCATTGCCTCTGGTGTGTTTGGCGACGTCCTCGTTGCACATTCCGGCACGCGTACCTGGCCGTTCATGGCGGCCGGCCTCTGCTGCGTTGGCGCGGCTTATCTGATCTCGAGGATTTGGGTATGGGAAATCGGAATCCCCCCTGACGATGGATATGAAGTCTGACATTGACTATTGTAGAACGAGAATTACGGTGCACGATCGGCGGAGCAGACTTCGTGGGAGGACCTAAAGAGTGGCCTTTCGGCCATCCTTGGCGACACCAAGATCTTGTCTCTGGGCATAACTTCGTGCTTTTTCGAAGGCACAATGTACCTGTTCATATTCTTCTGGTCCGCAGCCCTCAAGAGCGCCCGTTTGCAATCGGGTTCAGCCGAAGAAGACATCCCGTACGGACTCATCTTCTCGAGCTTCATGTGTGCCATGATGATGGGATCGGCCATGTTCACGCTGCAGACCCCGACCAAGACGGCGCAGAGCACGACCGGCATGCTCATGACGGTGACGCTCCTGGTGGCCTGCTGTCTGTCGCTGGCCGCAATGTTGCAGCAGGAGCACCTCCTGTTCTGGGCACTGTGCCTGCTCGAGGGCTGCATTGGCGCCTACTTTCCCAGCATGGCGCACCTCAAGAGTGAGCTCATCGACGACGGGATCCGCGGTCGCGTGTACAGTATCCTGCGGTTCCCGCTCAACGTGTTTGTGGTGGTCGCCCATAGCTTGGATGTCGAAGGTAAGCTGACCCCAAGCCAGCAAGCCCTATTTCCTTTCCTTCATGCTCTCCTTACACGAAGACGTGGTGGCAATTTTCTTATGTTGCTGTGTGACTAATGACAGGTGGACAGGCGATGCGCACCGAAACCACGTGTTTCTCACTTGTGCATCATTGCTGCTGATTGCTTTTCTCGTCTCTCGACGTTACCTTACCCACTGAGCTAGGCGTGTATTAAGAAAACGAAGCACAAGGGCTGGTGCCCGTAAAGAATTTCGTTTAGTTGTATGTAGGACTAGATGTTATGGTACATGCATTTCTCCGTATTAATGGCTGTCCCCAAGCTTAAGATCTGGTTACAAATCTAAACTTAAGCCGCCCTGGTCTGGGCTGACAATAGTGGCAGCCAGTGGCAACACGAAAGCTTCGGCAACAAGAAAGAGGAACTGAGTGAATGACAATATTCGTTGTCGTCAGAAGTCGCACATTCACCATGGCAATTCAAATTTATCTACACTTGGCTAAGTAAGCTGTTTTGTTTTGGGAACATCATGAAAGACAGAGAAGCTTGCCATGCTTGGCACTTGGAGTTCGGGATAGGCAGGCAGTGCAGCAGGCACAGGCTACTTGAAGTGGACACGGTGAAGATTTGAACGTGTTATTCTATTGGACAGACGAACAAAGGATCTGCCTATAGGAGCGAACTAAAGCATGTATATTGACCGGTAGGAGCAGTTGACTACTGAATCGAGCCCAATTGAACAAATGTACTGGGAATATCAAGGTTGGAGACAGAGGGAGATTCAGTTGTCGCAGTCTAGACGGCTGTTCCCTCCATTGCCTCTAATCTTACCTGGTCAGACCCGCTCCTGCCATTACGAATAAGAGAGGCGCGCGAAACGCCAACGAATCGTCCAGAAGGGCAATCAGATAATAATATCGTAAAGTTTCCCACCTGCGATGGGGCTTTTCTCCTATCTTGCATGATATCCAGGATAATTCGTGTAATTTGCCCATTTCCCTTTGCACCTCCAGTCGAAGAACCTCCTTTTTCAATGTACGCAGTTTGTAATCTTACATTGCAGCTTATAATAACTGACGGGAGGAATGGCTATTCCAAATGTTGAAGTTGAGGCACCGATCGTGACCATCCATCCCCCTCTTCCTTCCGATCAATTCTCTGTGTGGCTGGACGATTCCAACTCGGCATAGTCACCCCACCTTCTCAACCGATTTCGTTCACCGTCATCGTGGCCACTTCTTCTCCCCCAGTCTGTGTGTTCTGATGACCAACGCCTTGATCCTGTATTCACTTTCTCCCGAACCTATTACTCAACCCAGGTCCCCTTTGCTCATTTTGTCTCATAGAATGATGTATCGTTAAGTCTTTCGATTTTCTCGCTTGAACTCATCGGCGCGCTTGCGTGCATCGTTTGACATCACACGATCTGACCCCGACTTGCAAACCCCCCGGGGAAGCCGCTTACCGATTTGGATTTCCTCCTCGCCGCAATCTGCGATCCCGAGGCTGGCCTGCTCATCCTAGGTCAAGGATCGTGAAGTTTCCATTGTCACCTGCGTTCCGAAATTAGTGCAGCACGATTCTCTCCTCATAATCTACTAGTGATTCGGACTGGAGCGGAGTAACGTATCCTTCATTTTCCGGGAGCCCATCAAATCCTCGAGAAATCAGTCCAGGTCACGGGTCCGCCAAATCTCAGCTCGACTCGGCATTACTATACCAAACCGCTTACTACCTCCTTACTCATGTTGAAACCCCGGTAAATCGCTTGCACTGGGGAATTCTGGGGATTTCTTTCCAGAAGGGACATCTGGTCGCAGTCAAGATCAAACGGGCAGGTGGAGGAGATTCCTCGTCTTGCCAAAACCGCTCCTTCGGGCTGCCCGGTACCTACGACATTTGGCCAACATCTGCATGCCGCGGTGCAGCAGCAGCTCGCCTTGTCACTTTGGACGGCCAGTACGTACCCGATCTGGCCCGCGAACTTTTTTTTCTCGTGCGAGGTGGATCGAATGACCTCATTCCAACTCCGCTGAGACTCGACGCCGGCTTAATTATCGAACGCAGAAGGGCCGTTTAAGGGGAAAAGCCCAAGAAACGAGGCCGTTGATTGGCTGCAGCCGTTATAGGCCTAGGGAAGTTCGGCTGCTTGTCCTGGGCGCGCATTGGCTTGCACGAGGAAAGCCAGCTGCAAGCAAGCAATCCTACCATCCACAAGTCTGGGACACTCCGATATCCCCACTGGAGAAGAGAGAGAGGAGCCCCGCGATTCTCCCTGGTCCCTCAACCCCCCGTCGTCAAGCTGTCGTCCCAACGCTGGCCAGGCGCCGAATGGCGCGACAACCCTCACCCTCGAGCCGGTTGTGACACCAAGAGCTCCGAAATTACTCCTCAAGATGAGAAGGCCCGACAGGGCGAGCCAGCAACCCAGAGCTCGTTGCGGTTCATTCACTTGTTTTCCTTGGCCTTCCTCGTTCTAGTCCTGGTAAGTCGGGCATGCACTCAGTCCACGATCACACGAGTTATTTTCTTGCTCCTACCTATGTACCATGCCCCTCTACTCTTCTACCTAGCTCCAGGGCAACCTGGTTGTTGCTCCACACCCCGCATCGACTTTCGTCACACACACATCGCCCAGCATACCGAGTGAAGTATTTGAAGTGCTGACTAGTTCCCCTCCATACTTAAAGGTTGTCCAACTCTTTCTCACCGACGCCAAATCTCATTATTCACGCATATTTACCTCACAACCCTTTACTCGCACTGCCTTTTCTCCCCCAGCAGTCGTCGTTCAAGAGCCCGTCTGTGAAAGTCCCCAACCTTTTCCCACTGCTCCTCCCATATCCAGACCACGCACCATGGCGCTCGTTGAAGAGACGAAGCGCATCACGGCGCAGTTCGACTACACAGATGCAGATGTCAACAAGGGCGTGCAGGAGTTCCTGCGCCAAATGAGTAAGCTCCTCGATTCACCAATCCTAGATCGCCTTCACTGACATGTCATTTCTTTTTCTATCAGACGAGGGGTTGGAGCACGATGGAACTAGCATGAGCCAGATCCCGACCTACGTCACTGGCGTTCCCAACGGCACTGAGAAGGTGAGATTGCCCCCCAAACACGTACAAACGAAATCCAGCCTGACTGAACATAACATCTAGGGCTTGTACTTGGCGGTCGACCTGGGTGGCACAAACTTCCGAGTATGCTCGATTCACCTCAATGGCGACACAACCTTCAACCTCACCTACAACAAAGTTGCCATCCCTAAAGAGCTCATGACGGCGAAGAAGGCAGAGGATCTGTTCGGTTTCCTGGCCAAGCAAGTTGAGGAGTTTCTGCGGGCACACCACGAAGATTACTTCGACACACGGATTCGCCGCCGCAACACCGTCAGCACCCCCGAGGGTTACAAGGACGAGCACACCTTCCGGCTAGGCTTCACCTTCAGCTTCCCCGTCCAGCAAAGTGGCATCAACAAGGGTACCTTGATCCGGTGGACGAAGGGCTTCGACATTCCCGACGCTGTTGGCAAGGATGTCTGTGCCCTTCTTCAGGTCGAGTTGGATAAGCTGAAGCTCCCCGTCAAGGTGGCGGCCTTGGTCAACGATACAGTCGGCACTCTCATGGCTCGTTCATACACATCACCTGGCAAGACGAGCACGTTGCTGGGTGCCATCTTTGGCACTGGTACCAACGGCGCTTACGTCGAAAAGGCGGCAAACATCAAGAAGCCCATTGTGGGTGACTACGATAAGACATCAGGCGACATGGTTGTCAACACAGAGTGGGGTTCTTTCGACAACCAGCTGAACGTCCTCCCCAACACATCTTACGATATCTTGCTCGACCAGAAGAGTGTGAACCCCGGAATCCAGATGTTTGAGAAGCGAGTCTCGGGAATGTTCTTGGGCGAGATTGTGCGTCTTGTGGTCGTTGAGATGCTCCAGAACCCCAGCATTTCGCTGTTCAAGGATGAGAACTCGAGCCAGAATGATTGGAAGTCTACCACCACCATCGGCCCCGACTCAACAATCAGGGAACAATGGGGCCTTGACAGCTCTATCCTTTCCATCGCAGGAGCTGACAGCACACCTGACCTTGTGACATTGCGTCAGGAACTCGAAAAGGAGCTCAAGGTCTATGCGGCTTCGCTGGAAGATGCGCAGGCCTTCAAGGACGTTGCATACGCTGTCGGACGTCGTGCCGCGCGATTGTCAGCGGTCGCCATCGGTGCCATCGTGATCCAGAGCGGTCTTCTCAAGGAAAACTCAGATGAGCCCATTGATATTGGTGTCGACGGAAGCCTGGTCGAGCACTACCCGTACTTCCGCGATATGATCTACGAGGCTTTCAACGTCATTGAGGGTATCGGCCCCGAGGGTGCCAAGCGAATCCGCATCGGCATCGCCAAGGATGGCAGCGGTGTCGGAGCCGCCCTCATTGCCCTCGTTGCTGCCGGCATGGAGAAGCACTCCGGAGGCGGCATCTTGGCCAGCATCGCCGAGAAGGTATCGTCAGTGATCCCGGGCTACGGCAGTTCGTCGACTGTGGCCTAGAAGACCCCTTTCGACGTTACTGAACATACTGTACAAAGCTGTATGCGCGAACAGGAGGAACAAGAACCACCGCGTGGAAAAGACGCGTTTGATGACATTCATGAAGGCCATCGCTAGGCAAACATGCACGGATACGGAGTTCTGGGGTCTGGGGGGTTATTTTTGCTCTTCAAAGTGATATATACTGGCGAAGGAAGGAAAGGCATAAGAGTTCGGACAGGGTCCTCTATCTACCATGTGCATATTGTTACCAAAATGAACCTTCAACACCATTATATTCTCGTTCCGCTCTAAATGTCGTGAAGTCTGGAAACTGTAACGTAAACGCTAGTGATAATTGCGACCAAGAAAGCAGTTTGAATTACAGAGCATTATATACAAGTATACAATCATAAGTTTATAGTATGTAGTCATGTGTAATACAACTTCACCAAATAAATAAAACATGATTATTAAAGAAAAAACGTCTAACAGTGCTCAAATTAATACTGCCTCCTTTTTTTGTTCGTCCTTCCCCAATAACACCTCTAATTCATCAACCTCGGATGGGCAGATCAGCGCTTGATCCGACAAAGTAACTATGTATGTATATATATCCCATTAAGTCTGTACAAAGTAGAACCTCTACTGTACTACTTGGCTCCAAACGCCGCCGCCGGGTAAGCCCGATCTCGCTTTTTCCGCAGGGTCGAGCTACTCCGGGAGCTGGCGCCCGAGCTCACGCCACTGCTCGGCACGGCCAGGGTCCGCGACATATCGGCCGGCAGGTCGTTCCATTCGGTCTCGGGCCGCGCGTTCTGGAACGATTGGCCGGACGATGTCGGGGAGGGGAGCGGGCCGGGCCTCGGGGGGCCACTGCCCATAGGGGGAGGGCCGCTAGGGGACGGCAGTGGTGACGATGATTCCGTGAAGCTCAGCACGGCCGGCGTTGCTCTAGATGCAGTCCCGCTTCCGTTTTGCATTGTCGGTGGCGCCACTGACTGGCCATTGCTGCTTTGTTGCTGTTGCTGCAAGGTGTCCAGCACGCCCCCGGAGCCCCCGCCGATCTCGCGCCGCACGATCCAGGCGTCGTTGGGCGTGAGCATGCGATAGTAGGCGTCGACAGGCGGGTCGATGCGCGTGAAGCCGCGGGCCAGGTACCAGGCCATGCCCTCGCTGTTCTGGGTCCAGACGTGCGCGCAGACGGTGCGGCAGGCCCAGCGCGGGTCGCGCCCCGCGAGGCCGCAGACCTCGTTGAGCAGGGCGCCCGCGAGCCCCAGCCGCCGGTACGGCTCGTTCAGCACCAGCGACTGGATGTACAGGGCGTTCGGGATCGCGTCGACGAACTGCTCGTCGGGGCGGGGCTGGTAGAGCTTCTCGGGGCGGCAGACGAGACCGCCGATCACAGTGGGCTTGTCGTCGCCTGTGTCGGTCCAGAGGAGCACGCGCGAGAATGCGCCCGACGAGTCGGGGTCCGAGAGCGCGGCGTAGAAGGAGTCGGAGTACCGCACGGGGAGCAGGCGGGCGGTGATGCGGCGCAGGGACGGGATGTGCGACGGGAGGATCGGCGAGATGGTGATGTTGGGGTGATGGGTCGGTTTCGCCCCGGGGATGGCGACGGTCGGCGGCGTCGCTGCCTCCTCGGGCAGGTCGACTGCTGCTACGGGTTGTGGCGACGATTGTTGTTGGGCTGTCACCTGGGCGGGAGCGGGTGCTGCTTGTTGTGATGCTGTGGCTGCGGATGGAGGGGCAGCGTACGTGGGCTGTTTAGGCTGGAAGAATGACCGGATCGACGACTGCCCGCCATTGTGCGAAGGGAGCGACATTGCTTGTACGTAACCGTTATAGACGAGGAGGAGCTGAACGAGTGGCAGCTCAAGAAAGGGTGCAAGGCCTTGAAAGAAGAGAAGTATAGGCCGACCGAAGAAGGGAAGGTAAATAAAATGCAACTGTAGCTTTTTTTCCTCCTCAGAAGAGCAAGAAGTTCTAGATGGATGGTACCTTATTAATTTTAGCCTGGATCATGAGAGTGGCATGCAGCCAGAATTCCTTGGCTTGCGCGGCTCGAGGTTGCTGGGCCTAGGCCTCGTGGAGTCGTCGGGTCAGTGGTCGCCCCATCGTTCGCAGCGCGGACAGGCCTAAAAGGCCTTATTTAGGCCGTGGGCGGAGCTATCCGGTTACGTAGGCTCGCACCCGACAGCTCAAGCTCCAGGGGCCGGATCGGCGGGTGCGTGGACATTGGATTACATCCAAGTATATACTGCAATCCTTCGAAACAGCAGTTTGACAAGCACGACATGACACGCCTTGACAGCATTGAACGTATATGAAAACAGCAACATGCTTGATAGGACAGTGCATGGATGAACCCCTACTGTGCCAGACTATGTCTTTCAGGTGTTTGAGCGAGGTAGGCTCTTCTGTCATGTACCTACTATCCTCTCTCCTTACGCTGCTCAAGTGACACCTTGACATCATATAGTATACTACGAAAACTCCAGGAATCTAACGACTAAAAATGTCCTGGTATTCAACCTCTGACGAGCTACCATAGTTCTGAAGCTTGCATATATTCGGTGATAGTTGAGGCCAATGGCAGCTCTTTCCGTTTTCTCGATTATTGTAAGTTAGGGATATACCTAACGTGTATAGGAAGTGAGCCCTATAAAAGTGTTATTTCACTTGTAAGGGGGAAAGTGGTCTTGTTAGTAAATGAAGCAAACCCGAGTATATCTATTCTATGTAGGTAATAGCATACATGCTATTATTTTAAGGAAGTCCATGTTTGAATCGCGTGTGTGCAGAATGAGCAATCTATCATAAACCAGTCTCATAGGCAGGCAGCCGCTCCTTTTGATTGTTGCTATTCGACGGGCGCAGAACATGCAGGTTGTTCGCTTGTTCTTTGGGCTCACGAGACTTTTTTCTTTTCTGATGCTAATTTCCCACTGTCAGCAAGCAGCGTGTCAGCGAAGTCCCGATCAACCACTACAACAATCAGCTCCTACCGATTCTTTACTCAACTACCGTACAGAGCCCCGGAGATGAACGCAGGGCGCATAAAACTTCCAACGCAGCTTCCGATACTAGTGGGAACAATTGAACCCATCGGTTCGTCCTTACTTACTGTTTCGCCCGACTAACTCGAGCGCGACCGACCTGACTCCGTTTGACCCTTGCGCGCGCCAAAAGACGAAGCAGAGTCTCTTTCCTACATCTAACCTATTCCCAACCCAATCTTGTCACGTCACTTGACAGCGGACCCCGGAGCCCAGCACATGTTCTCAGAATAGAAGTCGGTCGGGTTTATTTTTCTTTTCTGACAGGGGCTATCTTTTCTGTCATTTTGCCGTTGGAAGGATTCCCATCCATTGCCCTCGGCCAGCAGCAGCAAACAGCTCCAGCGATCCAATCCGTCTGTGCAGAGTGCTGAGCCGCCTCAAGGTTAGGCCAACCACTTTTACATTACATTACATACTACCTAATTCAGCCTTTCTTCCCCCGGTAAGTATCAAGTTGGCGTTATCGATTGGATTGGTTGGTTAACCTTCCCGGCTCAAAACCTAGGCTTGGAAATCTTCATTGAATTCAAACCCCCCAACCGATCACTTCATTTCATCGACAGACGGTCCTTTGGCACAACCTTGGCTATCTGTCGCAAAATGTCGTCGTCGCCCAACACGGGAAAGGCTGGCATCATCAAGGCCGCTGATGATGCCGGCAACATGGACAAGCTCGTAAGTATTTCCCTTCCTTTTCCCATTACCTATTAAACGTGACAAACTACCACTTGTCCTACCTGCAACCTAATCCTGCTACTTCGTTGCCTGGCTGCTTTGCACATGGCCCCACGGCATCACCCGCACCGCATACACTCACACGCGCGTGCGCTCTTCTCGCTGGACAAGGCTGAGTGACGAAACCGTAACTAACCACCCATTGCTACTATATAGGCACACAGTGTTCTTGATGATTTATTATACAACATTGTCCATGACTTGTTGATCAAGGTACACCGAGACGAGAAGATTGCCCGTGCTGCGACAGCTGCCATCCGTGTCGAGAAGCTGGCTTCCGACGCCTCAGACTCGTCGCTCACTACCGAGTCAAGACCCGACATCAAGGCAGAGACCGACGCTGCAGTCTACGACGAGGGCAGAACGCTGCTCAAGGGCAACCCCTTGGAAACGACCAAAGATATCCTCTGCCCCAGATGTCACCTACCGCGCCTTCTCTACCCGACTGATGGAAAGGGAGCGAGGAAGCCAGATCCCAGCATAATATACTGCAAAAAACACCCCTACATTGACAAGCCCGGTTACGATATCTACGGTCAAACATGGGTTGCTCAAGGTCCGGGCAGGGGCAAGAAGAAGAAGGATATGGAGAAGAAGGTCGAGACAACACCCCAAGACACACCCGGCGCAACACCGACGCCTGAGGAGGGAGGCGGTGGCAAGGGAGGTGCTGCATCGCGGCCACCGAACGTGCTCTCATTCCCATCGGCTACATGTGTCAAGTGCAAGCGCTGCATCCTGGTCACACGATTGAACAACCACATGGGATCTTGCATCGGAAACAGCGGTCGCAATGCCAGTCGTGCAGCAGCGCAGAAGATTAGCAACGGAAGCAGCAATGGCGCTCACAATGGAAGTCAGGGCGACGGAACACCACCAAACAGCCAGAAGGGTACTCCATTGCCTGGATCTCGAGCCAGCAGCCCTAATAAGAAGCGGGACAGCGACGAAGTGGATGACGACGATGATACGGACAATGATGCCCACAAGAAGAAGAAGCTCAAGCCCAGCGCTGCAAATCCGACCAAGAAAGTCATCTTGAAGACAAAAGGTGGCAGTGGGCCCGGACCGAAGAAGGAGAAGGTCAAGACCAGTTCTCTGTTGAGCGTTGAGCAGAAGGTCGACGATGACGACGCCGAGGGTTCGACCGTGGAAGTTGCACCGAAGAAGAAGGTCACTAAAGCACCCAGTCCAGCCAAGAAGCTCAAACTGGGCGTTTCAAAGCCGCTGCTCTCATCACCGGGCAACACGAAGAATGGCAAAACGTCCAAGAGCAACGGTGGTGGCGGCGGAGGAGGTGACGATGGTGAGAGCGAAAGCTCGGGCACTCTATCCTCGCCGCCTGTTGTATAGCACGCCTTCCACATCCACGTCGTTCACCTTTTCCCGAACGTCTCGGCAATTGCATGTCTTATGTGACACAGCGATGCCATCACCTTCAACTACAACACTGTATTACGCGACATCTCTGCATGAATTTGGGGTTCAGGGGTTTGTTACTTTTGACTGCCATGTCATGCCGGCGGTCACTCGGTTGGGCATACCTTTTGCATCATGGAAAAACGGCGTTTTGAGACGAGAACTCATCATCACACTTGAGCGTGTATTATAAAGGCGTCATTGCACATATGTAACATCCAAGATCAGCCATTACATTTTTAAACCCTAAAAAGAAAGGGAAGAACTTGGCGATGTCTCTCTGGAATTTGAACATCCTTTTTGATGTGACCGTTCTGCTGGTTTTAGCCTAGAACGTGACACATTCCTCTGCAAAATACTCCAAACGCCGGCTTATGGTGATCAAAATTGTAGCTCTCCAAACTATGCCCATATGACAACAGTCAACTCGTTATGTGATTCGTTTTGTTGTAAATCAGTTTCGCCCAGGTCTGCTGCGCAGTCCTCGGCCATGATCATGCTACTGGAGAAGGCAGTCGCGCCGTACTGCATACATGCTTACTCGTCGGCGCCTCCATCCTCCTCTAGGACCTTGGCCCGCAGGATCTTGACCTCTTCCGCGGGCCGGTCGTCGGCTCCGGTACGCACGAGGCCCATGCGCTTGACGACGCCCATGCCGCTCTTGACGCGGCCGAAGATGGTGTGCTTGCCGTCGAGCCAGGGGGTCGGCGCCAGCGTGATGAAGAACTGGCTGCCGTTGGTGTTGGGCCCGGCGTTGGCCATGCTCAGGACGCCGGCGCCCGTGTGGCGCAGGCCGGGGGCGATCTCGTCCTCGAACTTGTCGCCGTAGATGCTGCTGCCGCCCCGGCCGGTGCCCGTGGGGTCGCCCGTCTGCGCCATGAAGCCCGGGATGATGCGGTGGAAGATGACGCCGTCGTAGTAGGACCGCCGCGACAGCTGCGCGAAGTTCTCGCACGTCCGCGGGGCGTGGTCGCGGTACAGCTCCACGGTTATGGCGCCCATGGTCGTCTCCAGGAGCACGGTGTTGCTCTTGGTTGCCATCTTGAAGGGGGGTGTTTTGGGGGGAGAATGAATTGGGGAAGGAATGGTGGGTGAGGGCCTCAAGCGCGTGGACGGCAGACAGACAGACTAGTGATGCTGTTTGCCACAATCCGATACTTTTGTATTAGTCTGTGGGAGTTGTAGTTGGAGATGCAGTTTGCAATTTCGTGTGTAACAGGAATGGCCTGGCTGTTGTGTTCAGATGCCTGCGTTTTGTGACCTTTGGCATGTACCGTACCAGCTTTGAGGCTCAAAACCGTGCCGCTATCGTCTCCCCGAGGGTAGCAAAAATTAGGCGCGAATGTCGTGCTGGGATGGGATTGGCAGGGGTCCAGTCGCGACGGGAGCAAAATTGAATGACGAAATTCAATGTCAGGCGCAGAAATGGAAGACGGGGTGGGCTACGACATCCCGCTAAAGATGTAGCGCACTCAGTTAGGGGGCTATCTGAGCTGCAAGGCTACAGGGCCGCCTGAATGAAAGGTATGCACCGCGAACTTCAATTACGGACAGGTAGGCGCAAACTGATGACTGTCTTCAATTCCATGAAGCCTACGGTATATTCACGTCAAATATTTCTTTACTTTCTGCGTCTACAATAGACCCACGTCTTCTTTGCGCGCAGAGACTACGGCATCCTCAATTACTCCAGTCCACTTGATTTGCTGAATGATTCAGACCAAAACCATCGCTACCCTTCGTCATTGAGATCTCGCTCTTTCTGCCCAGCACACAAACATTGGGTGGTTAAACTTAGCTGAGCTTCTGAATTACCTACATCTACTGCGCATCCTTCAGTCTGTTCAGAGCAAATCAATCATCCCGGGATTAGGAAATTCCAGCTTTCCACCCTAGACAAAGCAGGTCCTTCAAGCTGGTCTTTCCTGTCTTGCCCACGTTTTGAAACTTGGCAGGCCCGTCAAGTTCGCAGCCTGAGGTACTTACCTCGTAAGCGGGATACATCTATAAAAGGTTTCCATACCAGGCCCTCCTATAAGACGTCCTCTCGCCACCTCCAGAGTTTGAGATTCCGAAATCTCAGCATTGCCCAATTTTGTCTCTGTTGCATCTGTTAGCATCCTGGTTTGCATCGTCCTCTGGCGTTCCGGATCAGCCATTGCTACCAATTTGGCCAGGTTGGCTTCCCACAATCCCGTACCATGGCGAACGCAACTTCGCCTGTTGCAGCGGAAGGCTTGGGCTTCACCGGCAACCTTACCTTGGTAGAATCCATATCTCAATGGCCAGCAGCTATATGGAACAACCGCGACTTCCTGCTCCTTGAAGCGCGCATTGTAGGCTCTGCCATGGCATGCATCTATGTGTCTTCACAAGCTGCGCTCCGACGTCCGCCCAGCGCTCGATTGCCCAAGAAGAAAAAGGGCAAACATGGGAAGAAATCCGACGAGAGCAGTGAAGACGAGTATGTCCAGGGCCTATTGCTTTCTGATGCCATCATGTTTCCCATCTTGGCCGGCATGGTGCTCGTGGGTCTGTACTATCTCATTAAGTGGCTCGAGGACCCTGCCATTCTCAACAAGATACTCGGTGTCTACTTCTCCGTCATGTCGCTAGCCAGCATGGGAAAACTGTTCTCAGATGGCTTGCAGCTTGTGTTCAGTATGGTGTTTCCCGAGGTGTGGAGAGCCAGTGATGGCAGCCTATTCCACTTCGACAACCATAAGCGGTCTCAATATCGAATTTCCGAGTCCGGGGAGCACATCTACGACGCAGAGATAAAGTCCCCATTGCCAGGTGGTTACCTTTCCAAGATGAAGCAGCCGGGCCTCTCAGCCTCCCTGTGGGTCTTCCGACTTATTATGCAGGAGCAGTGGAAAGTCAATTTCACATTTCTCCCTTTTGTGGAGGAGAGCTTCCACGTCAAGTTTCTTGACATCCTCGGGGTGGTCCTGGCTGTTATTGCCAACATAATCTACCACACGACGGGGTCTGTGATGCTGTCGAACATCATGGGCTATGCTTTCTCTTATGCAGGTATCATAATGATGTCCCCGACTACTTTCACCACCGGCAGCTGTGTCCTCTTCGGTCTTTTCTTCTACGACATCTATATGGTCTTCTACACGTGAGTATTGGCTATATATCCCCTTGGTTAAGAGTACAATTACTGACACCCATGACAGCCCATATATGGTCACAGTGGCTACCAAACTCGATGTACCCATCAAGCTAGTATTCGAGGGCCCAAAGAAAGCGAGCATGCTTGGTCTCGGTGACATCGTTGTCCCAGGCATGTTTGTTGGCTTATGCTTACGATTTGATCACTTCCTGTACTATCACCGCCAGAAGAAGCAAGTCCCCATTGATCTCAAGACAACAGACGAGAACTCTGGCCAGGTTGTCACCAGCACGCAGACACAGCCCATGGTCGTTAGGCCCGACTATGTGAACCCAAAGAGCCAATGGGGCAACTGGTTCTGGACTACGGGGTTTGGAAGATTCTTTTGGCGAACTACTGACGCTACCACCCCTGCTCTGAAGGCCGCGAGGTTCCCAAAGACCTATTTTCATGCTGCCATGACTGGCTACCTACTCGGCATGATGGTGACGCTGTTGATGCTTCTTGTCTTCAAGCATGCTCAGCCCGCTCTTCTATACCTGGTACCCGGGGTGGTGTTTGCTGTCTGGATCGTCGGCTTGTTTAGGGGTGAATTGCATGAGATGTGGATATACACAGAGGATGGCAGCCTCGACAAGGAGGAAGTTGTTGTCGAAGTTGATGGGGATGGCAACGTCATCAAGAAAGCTGAGGATAGCCATGAGAAGAAAGAGACCGACAAAAAGGCTCTTGAAAAGGCGAGTAGCGACAAGACTGCGGAGAAGGAAGATGCCGCTGTGCCGACGACGGTCTTCGCCTTCACTATCGAGGCTCCGGCATCACTATCTCGACGAAAGACACGAACTGTCAAGCAACATACCGAGTAAAATCTCAACACTTAGGCTGGTCATCGATGGATGAGCGTATTCACACCCAGCATTCGCTCCAAAACGCATTTACTTGCTTCAGAAAAGTCCACTAGCACGACTGAATCAGCTGAATATAACCCTTGATCCAGCCTCTAGTTTTTCGGTGTACTGTGGTACACTCCACATTGTGAACTCTAACAAAAGCTCCGGGATATAACAGTCCCTATGCACTGTCAAAAGGCACCTGCAACATTCACGCCATAACGAAAGCTTCGACTAACTAGCATATGGTGCATGCAGATATTGCATTTCTTTTATTCAACACTTGTGATTCAGGTCGGCCATGCTGGGTATGTGACGCCCTTACGTACAACGCCACTCTTGACGTCTCGGGTGAAGACTTGTCCCTACTGGTCTCGCGGGCACTCGGTTTAACGGGTCACCCATCAATTCAATAACTTTATTACCGGTGTTGGTATAACCACCCGACCCAGTGTACTGCTATTGAACCGTTTATGACAAAAACGCCACCAGGATTCCTCGTTGAAGAGCAACAATTGCAATGTTCCTTCTCCAGCACAGCGAATGAATGTTTGACGCGATTACCCAGGTATCTCTACCAACATGGGAGCATGGAAGCTGCCTCCAGACTGCTTGGCTCTTTTCTTCTGTATGAGATGGACTTCGACGAGCAAGAGAGGGTGTGCTCCGCAAAAAGACCCCCGTGGGGTGTTGATTGCACCTGGCTTGGGCCACGCAAAGTTTAGAAACGTTCTCAACCTACCAGCACCAACGACCACGGTCCCTTCCTGATCGAGTCGGGCTGTCGTCAAAACCTAGTATGCCAGCAACTACCGGAGAAAGGCAACAGCAGCACTCTTCCAGTGTATTTTGCTGGCCCGAAATCCTCAATCGATTCTGACCATCATCTCCCTCTTCTCCTCTCGGACATCTACACACCACAATCCACCTCTTCTCCTCTTAGACATCTCACACCAAACCACCAATCAGCTACTTACTGGGAACCTATACCCCTGAGCATCCTACCACTCTTCAACACTTAGATTATACTCCAGCCTGCACTCGTCTATCATTGTATAGCTGTTTTCTACATCAACAATCCATCACCGCATATATACCACCAACTCACCCGAGCTTCATTTAGACAAGGTCGGTCAAAATGGCTCCCAAACTAGGTCAACCCCAGCGCAAGGGAAGCGACGAGTCTGCCAAATATCCCAAGAGACTTCGACAGAATGATGACAACGGAGAGCCTCTGAATGCGACACATGGATTAGACGGCACCAAGCATGTCAGACGGGCCAAGAAGATGAGAGTGCGTCGAGGCCAAATCGTCAAGCCGTTGATCCGACCTCGAAGAACAATCTCGCCTCCTCTCACCAATTCCGAGGGCAATACCTCGTCTTCTGACAGCAGCGACATCCTCAAGAGCAGAGAGAACAAGGCAACAGCACACATCCCTAAGCGATCCAAGCGGCGTCAGATGCCAGCCTCTCCTCCCGAAGCACCAGCCTCTCCTCCACCCAGTCCCAAGGTCCCCCGGCTTTTGGATTCTCAACCCCCATCATCAGACAACATCACGCCCGCTTCTCTCCGGGACTATATGATGTCAGGTCGCTATCATGACTGCCTCCTGGGCGAGGAAATCAACGACATTATTCTTGGTGAGTACCAAGCAGCTGAGAGTTGGAATTTGGGGGTAGAGCAGCCAGGAGTGATTTGCTAGCAGTGAATGGGAGAGCTGGTAAGAGATGTAACATCTTGCTAGCAATATTGGCCTAGTATCCTGCGGTTCGTTTTTAACGAGGCATGGAGTTGTGGCAGCAATGGCGCTTATGACGGGAGAGCCAGCAATAGCATCACTGGCTAGCGATAGGGTCACTGAGACCTGGACTTTTGAGTAATGATACCTATGGTAATGCTTTACACGAGATAATGAGATATGCCATAATACAAAGACAGTAACCCATATGATGAATGAGCATAATGTGAGGATGTGACTTGCTAATGTAATTGGTCGCATCCTGCCAGTGTAAGTGCAGCTCTTGGCGACGATGTTGGTGATGCCGGTATTGCGTAGCAAGGTGGAAACACGATAAGCCCCCCAATCGGCCCCAGGAATAGACCGGACTTTTTCCATTGACAGCAAGTGCCATAAACGAATACGACTGTACTAATACCAGAACACCTTGATTCTCGAAGAAATGTGACCGGTATATCTTAGCAGAGGCCTACCCCTAGTGCAGCTACTTTCGAAAAAGGGGGGACTAGTCAACGGGAAAGCCCGTTCACCTCGGGGCTATAACCTTTTTTACTATACTGGAAGTAGTTGGACTGATCCAAAGGCGTGGGTTTGTCGAGGTGCCAAGCAAGCAGATCAGCCCCACCTAGTAGTAAGCTCAGCTAATGGCTGAGCGTACACGCATTGATGTGCTTACTTACAGGCTCGCCAATTCAACTGACAGACCAGACTTCAGGAAGCGAGTAAGCCTGGATCCTTCTTCATTCTTTCTTTCTTTCTTGACACAACATCGCTCAATCCTGGTCTGGTGCATATATGTTAGAGACGGCGCAATGGCTTCGTCAAAAACCCCCATCATACAATGGCTTGTAGATACTCGTGATCTCTGGCCCCAAGCGGCCAAAACGAAGGATCTTGAACAGGCCGTAAGCTCCACCACCTATCCTCCTTGTCCGGGTACTCCGAGCTCCGGAACCGGCGGGATACTCTTGAAGTTATTCGTTGTTGTTTTTTCCCCGCCTTGTTTAGCATTTACTTATCTACTTTATTTCAATTTTCGAACATCGCAGTCCAGTGATGTCCTATCCTGAAAACTAACAGAGTCACTCTAGGCACCGAGGGCCCTTGCCCTCCTCACGCCCGAAGAGCGCACGGGTGTGCTCAAGTATTTCTTTGTCCGCGACGCCAAGATGAGCCTGGCCTCGCACCTGCTCAAGCACTACGTCCTGGCGCGCACGCTGGGGATCCCCTGGTCCGCCACCAAGTTGACACGCGACGCCAACAAGAAGCCCATCTACGTCGCGGAAGGGACCGCTGACCAGCAGCCCTGCCGGTTCAACGTGTCGCACCAGGCCGGCCTCGTTGCACTGGTGGCGACCTCCAAGGATCTGGAGGCGGAGGCGGAGGCGGATGTCGGTGTTGATGTCGTCTGCGTCAGCGAGCGCCGCGACCGCGACCAGCGCATGGTCCGCGAGGAGGGCTGGGACTACTTTGTCGACATGCACTCGGACGTCTTCGGTCGCGGCGAGACGGCGTACCTCAAGAGCCGCGAGTTCGCGGCGGCCGCCTCCGCTTCGGCTTCGGCTTCGGCTTTGGCGAATGGAGGCCCGACGACGTCCGAGACGGTCGCCGACGCCAAGCTCCGCCGGTTCTATGCGCTGTGGTGCCTGCGCGAGGCGTACGTCAAGATGACGGGCGAGGCGCTGTTGGCGCCCTGGCTGGGCGACCTGAACTTCGTCGAGGTCCGCGCGCCGGAGCCGGTCACGGCGGAGGGCGGCGCGTTCCAGCAGGGGGCCGACGGGACGGGGGAGGTCATCACGACGCACGAGGTCACGTTTGAAGGCAAAAGGACCGATGATGCCAATATCTGCCTTCGCTCGCTCGGCCCGGACTACATGCTCGGCACGGCGGTGCGGACACCCAACAACAAGGAGGTCGGGCTTGGGTGGCATCTGGGCCCCTTTGAGGTCGTGGATGTCGAGACGATTGTGCAGTTTGTCGAAGCTGAGCGTGGTGCCTAAGTTGGGTCCCGGCTAGACTAGCCAGGGGTATGAAGCATCGTGTGTCTTGGCATTATGAGAACTCGACGATTTCAACAGTTGGGAATGTATAAGGTGAAGCGAAATATTAGATCTAGAAAATCCTGCTGAGTTATAGATTTCCGTCTGTGCCCCTGCTTCGATTTAGTTTCAAGGCCAAGACTACGCGCACGTCGTGGTTTTCTATCAAAGAGCCTTTTGAGTCCTGAAGCACGCAGTGCTTCACAGGCTGATAAGCCTACCTTACACTTGGAAAGTGATACTGTGCCGATCCATGAGCGACACATGGTCTTTCAGCCCGATCAAACGATTGTCATAAGACGACTGGTTCGAGACGAAGAATGCTTGCTAGAATGCATGCTCGATGACTGAGCCTGATGAGCTCACGTAAAAGATGGGTGCTATAAAGCATTCCTGCAGTTCGCCATCTATGCAGGGAAATGCTGGTATAGATGACCTGCGGTTGGATGTCGTTAGGATCGTGACCATTACTAGCATTCCACATCTGGTTACACGTCCCAAGGGATATCGCCATCCCCTTTGTCGTTCAGTGTTCGAAAAGAAACGGGCAGAATAACACCACTTCTTTGACCAAGTGGCTTTCGCCTTGCACGACCCTGCCGAGCGTCGAGTATTTGAAGGTCAGCTACCACCAGCCTATCTTGCCTTTCTTGCCTCTCGCAACTAAATCCTTCCTTTGACTTGGTTGAGGCTGTTTAATCCACCGCGCTTATCCCATCGATCATTTACTCTAGACACCTGCACTGTTTAATCAGACCAAGAGGCGATAACACACTGGGTTTTCTCCCTTGCAACAACTGCCAGGGACTGTTTCGGCACTCGCGATTTGCCAAAAAACAACTCCCTTACATCGCTATCATCAGCAATGATGGACCCCGCGTGTATTGATGACGAGACTGCCCGTCGGGAATATGACGAGGTGAAAGCGAGGCTTGATAAGAAGTGGGAAATACAAGAGGTTAACAGACAGTCGTACAACGCCCAAGACTGGAAGGAAAACAACGAGACGGCGAAATGCTACGACATGAAGAGCCTCTTGATGAGCTTCGGCACGGTCACGATCAGAGACAAACCAGGGGAAGCGGGTGGCCCGCAAGTCCTCGTCTTCTGGAATGCGAGGCACCAGTCGTACCAGCTCCCCAAGGGCCGGAGGAACTTACACGAGAGCCCCGCCGACGCCGCGCTGCGCGAAACCCTGGAGGAGACGGGCGTCCAGGTCAAGCCCCGGTACCTCCTGTCCGACACCCGCATTGTGCTGGACAGTCCCGAAACCGCCGACGATGTGGAATTGGTGCGCCGCAACCTCGACAACGAGACCATCACCAGCGTGAACCGCGACGTCGTGTACGCTATGAGCTACGACGACAAGAAGACCCGCGCGCACCGGCACGTCTACTTCTACGCCGCGCAGCCCGCGGGCGGGGACGGGGAGTCGGACGCGGCGCGGCTGAGCGACGAAGACAAGACCAACAAGGTCCGGTGGTTCGGCTTCGAGGAGGCGCGGAGGCGGCTCACCATGCGGGCGGAGCGCGCGGCCGTCATCACGACGCAGATCTTGTACGAGCGAACGAGGGACAGCCACAGCAGCAGCAGCAGCAGCGACCCGGGGGCGCGCAGCTTGTCGGACCGGCTGATCCAGAAGTGGGAGAAGGACGACGAGGTGCGCAGACTGTCGTGGGCCAAACCGCTGGCGCGGGCCGTGGCGGCTGACGAGAGGAATGCGGCATTGCTGGCTGAGGCTATCAAGAAGATTGTGCCGGGTGGGGACCAAGCAGTAGCACGTATACTCAACTCGCTAAAGCACCTCGACTCTATGCAGGGGGTTGCTGAAGCGTAGATATCGAGGGAAAAGGGGCCCAAACGAGCTTCCAAGGCAAGATTAAGGATACAACACAGGATGGGCATTTGCAGAAAGGCAGGGAGGGAGATTTGCGATCAAGTTACAGGTTTTGCTTTGTTATGGATTGTACGGGAAGAATGATACCATTGCCTGTCCAGTCACTTTAATATTTTTCAATTAATTGAGGGCCAATTTCGAAATCGAACATGATATCGGGGAGGTCGCCGTCCTGGCCTGAATACCATAATTCGAGCGTAGAGGATCGATGTGTTAAATTTCCAACCTACATGTACATAGGAATTCCAACCAATGGCTGCCCACCATGCCTCGGTATAGCGTGACATCATCAGCGCTGGCGACCCCACCTTGGAGTCGTATCATTGACGACAAGCAAGGGAGCTCCAATGCCAGCCACTATTACCCCTCACTAATGGAAGCTAGGCGAGCCGGGCATCCACTGTAGCTATCGAGTGTGAAACTTCATGGGATCTTGCCTGCTTGCTTCGAAGCTGCATTTGCAGTCGCCATGTGAAGTATGTTCTGCTTACAGAGCCAATAGGGGCCAATTGACCGATTGCTAGCACCCTCGTAAGCTTCACACTTTGCATAACTCATCATAGAAACTGAAAACTGGTTATGGCTTTCTCTAGATCTGCCAGCAGAGCGGCCTCCTCCCCCGCAGCATCCGCCCTGCGTAGCAGCCAGCAGCTCTTAAACTCAGCCGTTGCCCCCACCACGTATAAGCCAAGCTCGCCGCCCGTTTCTTCCTCCTCCTCCACTTTCCACGCCCAAGGAAATCGACTGCCCGCCACCAGAAGCTATACTCAACACACAAACCAAACCACCC
This sequence comes from Arthrinium phaeospermum, assembly GCA_006503535.1. Lineage (NCBI taxonomy): Eukaryota > Fungi > Ascomycota > Sordariomycetes > Amphisphaeriales > Apiosporaceae > Arthrinium > Arthrinium phaeospermum. Next base: position 2,714,488 of record QYRS01000004.1, read on the forward strand.
AGACTCTACTCCAAAGCCGAAACACAACCCAAACCGCAAAGATGTCGACCATGCCGGCACAGGGCGGCCACTCTCAGGCCTGCTGCAACATCCCGCCCGTCGTATCGAAGGGCTACCAGAACAAGGGGAGCTATGAAGAGATTGGAGGCTTCAAGTCATGTAAGAGAACATGGTTCAACTCCTGACTCCTTGCACGCGGGTATCTGACAGCTGTCTTCTTCCAATTAGACGTCACCGGCCCCAAGGACGCAGCCAAGGGAGTCCTTGTCATCTACGATATCTTCGGTTACTATCCCCAGACCCTGCAGGGTGCCGACATCATGTCCAGCTCCGACGACCACCAGAAGTACAAGGTGGTGATGCCCGATTGGTTCAAGGGCGAGCCTGCCCCTATCGAGTGGTGAGTCGCTGTCTTGAAATCAAGTAATTATACTGGAGATATGCGGCCTTGCTCACCAATATATCGTGTGCTGTCCAGGTTCCCTCCGGACACCGAGGAGAAGCAGAAGAACCTCGGCGCTTTCTTCGGACGGTTCCCTCCTCCCAGCGTTGCCGAAAAGGTCCCAGCTTACATGAAGGCCGCCAAGGAGAAGTTCCCCGAGGTCAAGGAATGGGCTATCCTGGGTGTAAGTATATCCGTACTTCCCCCGTTTTAAAAAAGGACGGTTTAATTAATAGCTCTGCAGTACTGCTGGGGAGGCAAGGTCGTGTCTCTGGTGGTCGCCTCGCCCGAGAACGTCTTCAAGGCCGGCGTCGAGTGCCACCCGGCCATGGTCGAGCCTGAGGACGCCAAGAACATCAAGGTGCCCCTGTGCATGCTCGCTTCCAAGGACGAGCCCGTCGAGGACGTCAAGAAGTTCGAGGCCAACTTGTCGGGCGCCAAGCACGTCGAGACGTTCGGCGACCAGATCCACGGCTGGATGGCGGCGCGCAGCGACCTCGAGGACAGCCGTGTCAAGGAGGAGTACGTTCGCGGATACAAGACAGTGCTCGGGTTCTTTCAGAAGAACTTGTGAGAAGAACAATATGGGTTTATCATTCATAATCGATCCATGGTTTTGATGACTCAACATTGAGCACTAGGAACTTCTACATAGGTATCTACCCCCACAATACGAATTGACGATTGTAACGACATCTTTGGCTGGTCAATCCACTCCGATAATGTAGGACAGTAAGAGGAATGATGCGGGCATATAATGCCCAGCTTATTTGCTAATCCCGGCCCTTTTTGGATGAGGGGTATAGAACCTCAAGTACCAGAAATGCCCAGCCGAGGTTTGCATTAGGTACATTTGTGGCGTGATTTGGCGTCGAACGCAGCAACGATCAGGATACATAATTTACTCAAACCTATCAAAGCAGACATTGGAAAAGATATATCTGTTTTTTGGACGTACTTGATTGATTCTCCTCTCGTTTGCTGCCTAATTTTAATTCCGATCGGTTCCTGAGGCCAGTCGCACCTGCCTCTCCAAACCCCACACTCTTTCCGTTTGTTGCAATCAAGCAACAACGGCCACCATCTAAATTCTCTGGAGACCAATTCCCCATCTCCTCATGCGCCGGAGATGTCACACAGCAACGTGGAAAGTTCGGCTACTCTACTCTGAAGGGAAGACGATGCCAGCATACGTTCCACCTCATAAGCTGCGACAAGCAGCTGGCGGTGCTGCCGCAGAGGCAGGCACGGCAGACGCGCCAGCTGATACACCACCCAGCAATGGCGCCTCGCCTGCAAATTCACGGTTCAGCACCCGCGGTGGTGGCCGAGCTGGGTTCAGCGGAGGACTTGGCCGTGGGGGTGGTCGAGGCTGGTCTACCCGACCAGCGCGTGTTGACGCCAGCGAGCTGTACCACTACAATGACATCAACAACCGTTTCTGGCCTGGTGAGGAAGATGCTTCGGTGACTAGTAACCGATCGACATTCAACGACTCAAATACGCGAGTTGATCAGTTGGCATACATCACGCTGTTCAAGAACGCCAATCCTCGTTGGGGAAGCGATCAGATTGTGTTTGGAAAGTCCAACCTGGGACGGCTGCCTGACTACCAGAGCCAGACAGAGGGGAAGGAAGATTACTTCCCAAAACTTACCAAAGAGAGTCTTGCTGATCCTGGACAATCGGAGCCCAGCTTAGCACAGGACAACGTCCCCAATACTACAGCCAGTGGCGGCGAGGAAGACCTGGCAGCTAAGGATGAGCCCAACCCTCTTCTCGAGGCACAAAAAGTCCGCATTTCTGTTCTAATGGAGAACAGCAAGAATGGAAATGAAGGCGAAGAGGCCTCTTCGCCAGTCCAGCAAATTCCAGATGACGAGAGCGAGATGGCACCAGGTTCGCACCAAAGCCCGGGATCTAATGGCAACGCGCGCAAGCTTGTCAGCATACCACCCATGGACTACGTTCCTAGTTCCCACGCACCCATTGCCGTCTTCGAGGAAGTTCGAAGCAACCTTTTCAAGTTCGCCGGTTGGCACTCGGTTGCACGCGTTAGTATCCTAGCTCCTCACTCCGAGAGCCTGGCACGCATGCTGCAGCAGAAGTGGGAGCGTCGGGACCGCCTTGGTAATTCCATGCCAGTACAGAGAAGTCCCGGACAGTGGTTAGCGTCCCTTGCCCACCAATGGGCTGTCGTCAAGTTTGAGAAACTGGCCTCGGACGTCGCACCAGCTGCGCCAACCATCGAGAAGCTGCCGCCACCCCCGAAACCCTCCACACATGGCTCTGAAGGGGAGGTCAAAGGTGTGAACGAGATGCTCAACGACCTGCGGCTGAAGGACCACTGGGTTGGCCAAGATTCCATGAACGAAGTCGAGGGACACAAAGTCGTCGGAAAGGGGGAGGCCACACCGAGACCGAGCGGCCTCTCCGGTGGTATGACTGATCAACGGGAGAACATTCCTCCACCAGCTGAGTAGTCACCCGGGGTTTTGCAAGTTGCTGGTGTGGTTTTCACGAACAGAATGAAAAGGGTAAAAGGAGGAAATGATAAAAGACAGGGCATCTGAGATGTTCAAACCCCCGAATGTGCATGTACGATAGCTAGGGATGGCGATATCGAGAGAACCAGATGTTGCTCTACAGGTCAAGAATGACACACAATGAGATCATATTTCGCTAAATGAAATGGTGCTCAGCCTTCATATTTTCTCAGTTTGACGTTTCAGCTCATACCCAACCCGAAGATATTAAGAAACGACACGTGGCAGCTTCATCCAAGACACTACTAACTGAGGAAGCTCGTCTTGGGCAATTGCATCAGCCTTACAATCATAGAACACCCCGATCGAAAACGACCATCGAGATCGGGTAGAAGCAGCCGGGTGCAGAGGGTATCTGCGAGCTGCAGGACAGGCCCCCCTGCAGGGAGGCTTTCTGCTGAGGCAGCGAGCAGACGAGGCAACTGATTCCTCATTTTTCGTTTACTCCAAATCCTGCTGTACATATGTGAATACGCGCCCAAAGTATCTGGCCATCTCGAGAGGCAGCCAGAAGGCAACTTTGGCAATCTTGGGAGTTCTTTGTCCTGGCCCTGGCAGGGAGGGCCAATGACGTCAGGGATATTCCGTCGCACTGGACTCCTATTCGCTTCACGTTTGATACTCTACCTATCATTTGCTCGATGTTTTGATATGAGCAAGGAAGACACCAGCTTCGGGGAGCTTCTATTCCGACGAGTCCGGGGGATCGAGATTACCAAATTTCGGGGGGAATGGTGGGAAATCAGCACATCCTCGTTGCAATTTACCATGTTTGGGGGCATGGGCATGTATGTTGTATCAATGATACCGGTACATGCATCCACCTCTCACAAACATCGCCATTGCGGTAGGGCTTGGGGGCATTGCCCACTCTAAAATTAGGCCAATCCTTATTCAACGGATCCGGGCCCCCGGATCGACTTGTACCCCAACTTAACCTAGAGGCGCGGGATGGACCTTCTTTGGGAGGTCCAGTTATTCCCAGCTTGCAGGTACTGTCTGTCAGACTGGCGCCACCCGGCATGCTAATCCGGGGTTTCTTTTGAACATACCTAAGCAGTTGGTCGTCCAAGTGTCACCTGGCTGCCAAGGTCCTAAATCGAAGCAAGAGTTGGGTACTACTAATAAGAGAGCCAGCTAATAAACGGTTGACGTAGAAGGCGTGTGCCAATCTTGGCCCTGTAAGATCTGCAACGAGGTGTGCGACATGGCGACGAAATCCCTCCGCGTTTCTTCTTTTCAGTACCTAGCAACCAACATCATCATCATCTCGTGAGATTCCGCCAGTGCCTTCTTTTGGCACGAGCTTCAGCCCAGCGTCAGCGTCTGTCTTTCTTGATGCCGACATTACTTCATCTGCCTTGCCTTCCAACAAACGAAGCTGAGGCGTACCAGCCTGCCCGCCCCCACGGTTCAGGTACTACCTCCTGGGTCGGAAGTCGGAAGGGAAACGTGGCTTCAATTGGCGGACGCTCTGCTCCGGCTGGTTGCTGACGTCTACTGCTCTCTCTGCTGTTCGATTCTTTGCCTAGACTACGGGCAGAACATGGGGAGAATCCAATAGCATAGGTACTAACGTTTCCAAGATCGTGAAGTCTGTGCTTCTTTTCGTTGTCCCAGGTGAGACAGCACATCAAGTGTCCTATGCACCGCCACTATGACGATGTCGTCGTCGTTTGCTACACAGTCGGATTTGTATAAAGATTACTCGCAGCCACGTAGTTGTGAAGTCGAAGACCCGACCTCTGCTTGAAGCTCTCGTGTAAACACATACGCTCACACACCCAAAACATTGACTCCTATCTTTTCTACCCAAGAAATACCTTCTACACCATGTACTCATGTTCGCGCATAGCACGTGGCGTCTCCCGCCATGCCCCGATGGCACAATGCGCCCTCAAAACAGTGACTGCTACTTCTACAAGTACCACTGCCGCAGGGGCTTCTGTCCCCATGTGGACACAGCAGCATGCCACAATACACACTTCAGACAACAGGCCGGCCAACCCAGTAACGCCTAAGCCCATGAACCCCGACCCGCGTGAGAACCCCATGGTTGGGATCGCTCCAAACAAGGACGTCAACGTCGCACAGAGACGTATCGCGGACTTCAACCTCACCGGTCGCGTGTTTGTCGTTACTGGGGGTGGCCGCGGTCTCGGGCTCTCATTAGCTGAGGGGCTCGCTGAGGCTGGTGGATATGGTAAGTGATATATCCCCTTAACACACTGCTATCTAATTCTATGCAAGATGTCTTCCTGTGTGTAAACTTAATAGTGTCCGACTAACGCGACCTTCTTCTTTCCTATGAATAGTATACTGCCTTGACCGCGACAACAAGGTCGACAAGCGCTGGGAAGAAGCCGCGCGCCGCGCGAAGGAATGGGGCGGTCAGCTGCAGTACCGGCAACAGGACGTGCAGGACGCCGCGGGTCTGGACCGGACCATTGGGGCCATCGCGGACGCGCACCAGCGACTAGACGGCCTGGTAGCGGCGGCGGGCGTGCAGCAGATCACGCCGGCGCTCGAGTACCGCCAGGAGGACGCGGCGCGCATGCTCGACATCAACTACACGGGCGTGTTCATGGCGGCGACGGCGGCGGCGCGGCAGATGAACAAGTACAAGTGCCGGGGGTCCATGTGCTTCATCGCGAGCATGTCGGGCTCCGTCGCCAACAAGGGCCTGCTCTCGCCCGTCTACAACTCGTCCAAGGCGGCCGTCATCCAGCTGGCGCGCAACCTCGCCATGGAGTGGAGCCCCATCAACAAGAAGGACGGCACCGGCGGCATCCGCGTCAACTGCATCAGCCCCGGCCACATCATCACGCCCATGGTCGAGAAGAACTTTGAGGAGGTGCCCGGGCTCCGCGAGAAGTGGGAGGCCGAGAACATGATGGGCCGCCTTGCGGAGCCGCACGAGTTCAAGGGCGCTTGCCTCTACCTCCTCAGCAATGCCAGCAGTTTCATGGTGAGCCCTCCTCCGCCCAGCCCCTCACTACCGCTCCCATTATTCTTGTCCTAAAGTAAGGCCATGGGCGAAGAATTCCTTCTAGAGAGAGTAGGAGATACTGACTCAAACCCACGCGCAGACCGGTAACAACATGGTCATTGACGGTGGACACACTTCGTGGTAATCCGCTCAACCTCGATTTTTTCACATTGTACTATCATACACCATACGCCATTGTAGTTTTCGTTTCATTTGTCGTCAATACGAAGAAAGCCAGGAGTTGGGTTGGGGTCTCACGCATGTACACCTACTTTAGACGATACCAATATTGGAGAGACATAGCATAACAGGCGCATGGCCTGCGGTTGTTTCGTGTATACTAGACCTGTTTAGAAACCTTACCCAGCAAGAACATGATGAATGTTACTGTCGAACAACGCAAGGTGTCAAATGAAGATGTAAAGATATGACGATGCGACCGGCTGCAATAGCTTATCCGATAGTTTTTGCCATTGGCACTACAAAAATTGACAAGTCAGAATGCAAGGCGAATTTTAAGATTTGATGCTGCCAGCGAGAAGGTGGGATGATGAACTTATTAGCCTAAGACCCCTTGCATTGGTGCGGTTGGGAAGCAGGGATAATGACTGCAGCTGCCAACCTCCAAATCGACCACTTGCGTCATTGGTTGATTGTTCCTGGCCAAATCATTGGGAATCGCAACATTGATGTTCTGGAAAGCGATGTTCTTGTTGCGAAGGGCGTTGAGACCAGCGATGGTCACCATCGCCGACTCCTTCTCACTCTGACTTTCGATATAACCTCAAACCCTCAGTCCTACCGCCAACCGCTACGATCCATCTTTTTTGGCGCTCTCTCCCTCCGATACAGCGGGTTCCCAGGTTTCGATGCGTGCAGGTCTAGACAGGGATCCATTACTTGGATTGGTAGATCTGGGGTCCGGATTGACAACGAACGCGCGCTAAACCTGACATCTCGCTTTCGCTCTACGTCATTCGCTGTGCGACTTCGAAGCTGGTTTTTGAAACAGACGTACTGATTGGCTCAGGGGTACTCTCATTGGCGCCGTTGAACATGCCATAATCTGGATACATGTATGCAGCGCCCTGATTTGGACAGACGACGAAGCATACTCCTGAAAGCAGGGCCTTTGCCAAATTGTCTCAGTCTTGGCGAACCTTCAAGAACCCTAATCACCGCTCCTCCTCGCTGAGCTTGTAACATGCTCTGTTGCTCAAACAGCGAACCCCAATCGATAATATATACCCTTTGCCCTTGGAGCTGCGGGTCGCACAGTCTGCCGCGCCACCCACCTTGACTCTCAAGATAACCTTTTTCTTTTTCTTATTTTTTGGTTGCTCGACCTTGTAACTGCGGCGCATCGCAGCATGATGGAAACAAAACCGCAAAAGGACAGCTCTCGAGGCCTCATGTCGAACTATAAAGCCGTGGTAGCTACTGCACTGCTACTCGGGTCCCAAATTCCCGGTACGGAAGCCAAAGTATACCCCAGTAACCATGAGTCGTACAAGTTCAACTATCTCAACAACCGTATGCGGCACCTCAAGCCGAGAAGCGACCTATCCAAACGCGACAGACCGATATCTCTGAAGGTTACAAATAGCTGCCCAGATACTCTGTGGCCAGGTATCGCGACTCAGTTCGGAGATCCTCCCGAGTCCAGCGGCTTCGCGCTTGGTCCTGGTAAAACGAGGAACCTGACTGTAAGCTCCGACTGGCAAGGTCGGGTCTGGGGTAGAACAAACTGTACCACTGGCGATGACAGTGCGACTGCAACCTGCATGACGGGTGATTGTTTCGGAAAGCTGGAGTGTGCCTATAGTGTAAGTCGCAATATGTCCCCCGAACGCAGTGCGACGAACGCTAACTTAAACTCTCAGGGGGCTCCCCCAGCTACTCTTGCCGAATTCAACCTGGCTGGCGGCGAGACGCGGAAGCAGACGTTCTATGATATCTCGCTAGTCGACGGGTACAATCTCCCCTTGGGAATCGTCTACCACCCTGCGCCAAACACGACAAACTTCCCGCCAAACTTGCTTAACGCAGCATGTATAGCCACCGCAGGCTACTTGAGGGATCCCGTTAGAACGGGGACCTTCTATACGAACTCGAGCTTCCCCACGCCGTACGACGACATCCAGACCAACCAGGCGGTGTCTAAGTGGTGCCCCTGGGACCTGCAAGCCTTCCTCCCGGAGAAGCCCGGGGACGGAGTGTACCCCTACCCCGACGACAACGTGCAGCGCCCCGGCTTCGACCCGTGCAAGAGCGCATGCGCGGCCACGAACTCGCCCAGCGACTGCTGCACCGGCAAGTACGACGACCCGAGCGTCTGCAAGCCGAGCCTGTACTCGGGGCGGGCCAAGGCTATGTGCCCGGACGCGTACAGCTTCGCCTTCGACGACACGACCTCGACCTTCATCGTGCCCAGCGGCGGCGGCTGGGAGGTCGTCTTCTGCCCCGAGGGCCGCAGCACCAACATCCTCGCCACCTTTGGCCGCCAGCTCTCGGCGATTGCGTCGGGCTCACTTTCGGTGGAGGAGATGGAGGCCACGACTATGAACGAGACCTTTATCGACGAACAGCCCGAGGGTTCTTCCGATTCGTCGGCTGCTTCGGGATTGCAAGGCCCGAGCATCTTCGCCTGTGTCATCGCGGCGACTGCGGCGTTCTTGATGTACTAGGGAGGGGGGTAATAACGACTCCGACTTACTTACCACGGATGTCTACGATGAATGAAAGGATACGACGCAAAATTTTTGGCTTTTTCAGGAGATATGGCGTTGGTGGGGATATACTATAGCGAGAGTTGCGGGACTGGTAATGACCAATGCACCTGCATTGATTGCAGCGGGCGAACAGGCCTGCATACGTACATACACCTTGTTGGATGCGACGAACCCCCTAGAGAACAACTACTTGATACCCTCGAACATACAGCTTAGCATTGCATATACTAAATATTAGACTTTTTGCACCAATTATCAGTCATGCAAATTACCGAAGTCTGTTGCCTTTAGACCATATCCTCTCGCATGTTGTCGTCTGCTCGCTGTGGCTGTATTGGGGATCACTGGAATTTGCTGTAGTATTTGAACACCATTAGTCGATTTCTCGAGGATCGCAAGTTCCCAAGTGGCTGGCATGCAACTTGAACGGTCCAATAATATGTTGCGCGCGCTCTCTCTCTCGTCTATATGTGGCGTCAATCATCAACTTCCGTCCGGTCCCAGTCCTTTCCGACCAATGCAAGTCTCTCTACCAAGTAAACGCCATCCCCTTTTCTTGAATCGAAAAGGGGGGTTCGGGAACGGGGAAGACGGCTCGCTCTGGCTCATGTCCCTGAACTCCGAAACAACAAATGCCGACCGGCTTACTGCCTAATCTAGTAAGCACATATATCCCTCCTTTTTCTTTGTGGTCCTTTCTCTCGTCTACCGCCGGGCGGCTCTCCTCCTCTCCCATTCTGCGCGCTCCTCGTCGTCGCTGCCGCTGAACTCGGCGTCATCATCGTCCTCGTCATCCTGGGGCAGCACGTCGTTGGAGGGCTTGACGTCGCTGGCGGACACGAAGTCGCTCTGGTTCAGGTTGGCGTACTCGCTGTCCTGGATGATCTGGCGGAGCTCCTTGTTGGTGGGGTCGACGAGCTGGATGGCCGTGAGCTTGGCCTTGTTCTTGACGCGCGGGTCCGAGCCGGCCTCGAGCATCATCTTGACCAGGGCGTTGCCGTACTCGCGCTGCGCGGCCGGCTCGCTGTTGATCCAGCGGATCACGCTGTGCAGCGGGGTGTCGCCCTCGATGCGGTTGACGGGGTCGCACTCGAAGTTGGGCTGGTCGAGCAGCATGTCAATCACTTCCCCTATGTGGCGGTAGTAGTCATCATGTTAGTTTGAACCTGTCGCGGCAGATGGAAGGTTGTCTGTATGTGATGTGACGTGGGGGTATGTGGTGTGAAAAGTAGCGGTGACAAGACGACGCAAAAAACGTACAGTTTCCTTGCAGGGCGGCTTCGTGGTATAAATGGTTGCCCAATACGCTCTTGGTGTTGTTCATGAGGTCCGAGATATCGTCCTCCGACTTGCAGTTGTCGATGATCTCTTGCAGCAGCTCGGCGTTGTTGCGCCGGCACGCCTCGACAAGCTGCTCCTGGACGGAGGCGCCGTCGTGTTCTTGATCGTCCGCCATGTTTTGTTTTTCTTGGCTGGTGCAGGTGGTTTGCGTCTGTTGGAAGGAGGACTGAAGAAAAAAACGGGGGTAAGAGAACGTATGGATGGACTGAAGTCGCAGATGCAAGTAAGTAAGGGCGGGTGTGGTTTGCCCAAGTGTTCGGGGGTTCGGTCTGAAACGAATAGGAGCTCAGTTCGCTAGAACGCAGGCTACCCGGAAATTGATTTTGGGCTCTACAGCTAGACCGCCGTCACTTGCATTTGGGGGGAGAAGATTAAAACAACACACAAGCGCCCGCCTTTGTTGCCTGTGCTCCGCCTTCTCCGTGGGTAATGTTCAAAGAGAGGAGTCTAGGCCTGTTTTTCTTTCACCATGATGCAGCCTGGCACCTGGGTCCCGAGTTGGCGCCTACGCATTACACGCACTTGCTTGCATTCACAGATTAGGTACCTGAATAATAAGCCTGGCGGCAACGGTTGGGCTGGTTGGCATCCATCCAATCCCATCGTCAGTGCCAGCGCAACAACTTGACATGTGCTATTTTCGACTTCTACGTGCAACCATGGATGGATCTCCTTTCTCCTAGTACGTAAGCGCGGGGCTTAGATTGGAGGGGTATGTAGGTACAGCAGGTTAGGGGAGGTCGCTGGAGGAAGGGGGTGATCAGCGTTATGTGCAGCGAGGACCCCTAGCGGTGCAATAGTTTCAGCGGTCTCCGGCGGGATGAGCTGCATGTCGAAGCCCCACTAAAACTTTCAGAACTTCGGCGACAAGCCCATGGGCAACCTTGGATAAAAGTCCATGGAGCCAATTTGAAGTCTTCTTTTTTTGTCGCAAAGAGCCACAACCAGCTGCTATACTATTTCCGGTGTCGATACGGTCTGGCAACGCCAGACAATAGCTTTGTATTTGCCCATCAGCTTCAGTCTCCTCACCAATCCAGCGAAATGTTGCTCTGTGAGTCTTCTCTCCCGTCTGCAATACTCGCGATTGCATCCCACCTAGCATGTGTGCCTCCAAACTGACTCATTTTTTGCGATCAACAAACAGTCTGCCCTCACTGCTCCAACATTCTGACGGTGTCGCTGTCCCCGGATACCGGCCGCAACCGCCTCGAGTGCCGAACATGCCCCTACCAGCATCAGATCACGACGCCCATGTTTTCGCGGCGCGAGTTTGAGCGCAAGGAGCGCGAGGATGTCTTCGGCGGACCGGGCGAGTGGGACAATGCCGACAAGACGTCGGTGCAATGCCCCAAGGAGGGTTGCAACGGCAACCAGGCCGCCTACTTCCAAGTCCAGATTCGCTCTGCCGATGAGCCCATGACGAGCTTCTACAAGGTACGTCTTTACTCTTTTTCGCTTTGCGTTGAGGAATGGGTCGAAGATGGGCGCAGAGCTGACAGAAAGGTTACAGTGCATGACATGCGGTGGTCGATGGAGAGAAAACTAGAGGAATAATGTTCATGGATGGCCCCTCTGATCGCCTGAAATATCGGTAAATGGCACGGTACAGCAACATGACTTTGGACGAGGATGGCACCACATAGCGCTGGCGTTGGAATGGTTTTGGAGGTGTTTTTATTGTTTGCATTTGCATAGACAGCGGCGCATGCTTGGTGAAAGATGTTCTATATACATCAAGACTGTCTCGATAGTCTTAATACCCAATAGCAGCATTCAACTCAAAGCACCCGTTCTTCTGTAAAGGTCCTGATCCGTGGTCTCGTCCAGCGGCTAGTACTTCGTGATTATGCGCTGGTTTCCAGATCCGTAAGCCGGTGTTCGGCCTCCCCGTGAATCTTTCGCAATGGTAAATCTCAATAAAAATTCCATCGGTCGTGTTGCAGCTTTACCAAAACAACCCATACTCACATGGTGGGTATGGGCACTTCTTGCACTACAACTAGCATGCTGCTTTGTACTCGTGATCGACCGTCGGGTTCGTATGTTTGTCTCTAGGGTATATAGCTACGCTCCCTCACTCCTCTTTTAACCAGTCGAGACTGCCCTGTATATCGCCGTCGGCCAGGAGCTGCACGAGATCCGGGCTGATGATGTCCTCTCGAAACTTCTCCTGCTGCAGGAGCTCCAGGTGCTTGAGCGTCGGGCCCGGGTAGGTCAGGAACTTGAGGTACGGCGGTTTGTTCCAGTATTGGAGGTAGTCGAGATACGCGACGAACGTGGGCTCCGAGAGCAGTTTCTGCGAGGCGAGGTGGTTGAGGTAGAAGGGGTTGGCTAGGGATTGGACGAACTGTCGAGGACCAACAAAGTTCATGTCAGTATCAATTGTCTCGTAGAAGGAGTAGGGGGCATTGCCCCTTGAAAAGGAAAAGGGGAGGTTCGCGCGTACCTCGAGTTCGATCTCGAATCGCGAGAAACCGCCGTACTTGGGCTCGTCTTCGGCCGGTGGGTTTGGCGGGGATTGCGACATGTTGACGTCTTGCGGCGAGCCCGTGGTCGCCATGATTGTAGGGCAAGTGTGCGCGACGATTCCGGTCTCCGTATCGCACGGGTCGCGTGGGTTGAATGTCGAGAACGTTCGGCGCCTGCTGGATAATACGAGGTTGACGACGACTGACTAGGTAACCTACGAAGTCGTCTGGTAGGAATGTCGCAATTGTATGTATGCGCCCCAAAGATGCTTTAGGTAGGAGACTAGCTCTACATAAGTCCCTTGACGATCCTTGCTCTTTACCCGATAGTGGCAGGGTGGGGGTCCAGCGCCTCCACTGAAAGAGGACTCCACTACGGCATCCGGTCCGGGGATGCCTTCACTACTACATGCCCTCCTAGACATCCATATCTGATGGGACTCGATTCTTGAATTGAATGCCATGCTATCGGTTTACAATATGGCCTTACCTATTTATCATCTTTCCACTCCATACAACTGGGCAACATTTGAAGACCTCAAAGGCCTGACCTGTTTTAATTGCAGAAAGCACATTATCTCATGGTTATGATCCTAGGCCTCCTGGCCATTCCCTCTTCGTGGAATACCTCCAATGTTGCAGTATTTGTAAAAATGTCGCCATCCGAGTCGTCGCGATAAGCAGAAGTGCCAGCTTACTCATAGAAGCGTGTCACTGTCTTGAGCGACAGCAGTCCTGCTTACAATTATCGCTATGTAATTGCTATTATCGTCACCCAAACCGCCAGCTAGGTAGCCAGGCGACGATGCCAGGGACAGGATCTGCTGGTCACACTCCTTTTACAGTAGGGAATTTCATCGGTTCAGAGATCTGAGGATCCACAGACAAATACACGACAGCCATGAGGTGCTCCAGGAAGGCCCCGATCAGTTTGTATCGACAAGCCCGGGAAACGATGGCTTAGGAGGAAGCTTCCCAGGGTTGCGCCGTGCATGTTTCTCCGTGAGGACTCTGTTTCTATGAGCAGCGTACGAGATGATGGCAGATAAGGCGTAGGTGCCAGCCTGGTTGGAATGGCTCCTCGCATATTGGGCTTGCGGGCCAAGGCGGCACTGCTCCTACACGTTGATGCTGCTCGAGGTGGGAAGCAAGACACAATTCACATTTGGCGAAGAGGCAGAGACCTGAACGGGATCATCAAGAGCAAGTTCAAAAAGAAAAGAAGAAGTGGTACAAAAGAAAACATGAAAAAAAATTAACAAGTGGGAGCTTGTCGTGGATCATGCTCACACCTCCCGCCAGGAGATGTCCTCGCATGCAGGTAGAACCCAGAAGGGAAGCCTACATATGTCGGAATTACTGTGACGGTAGAACCCAGAAGTGTATCTGAGAAGCCTGCCACGACCGCACTCGAACCCATGCTGGTAAGCCGCAGAGAACGGCTCCAACCACACCGGGCATGATCGACTGTTTTACCACTCGACCACTTGTTACGAAAAACAGCTTCAATTTGGGTACTTAGGTATCCCCTCCTCCCCTCTGAACAATGATTGTCCCCCACCATTCCAGAAGAAAGGCTTACTTTGCCTCCGGGTAACTGGCCTCCCGGCAGACCTAAGCATCTACCTTCACCAGGGACAAGTCATATTCTGCTTCGCTCTCGCCCGATGATCTACTTGGTATCTTCCTGGTTCCTGTCGAATATACAGAGTTTCATAGCATCGTCGTGGCTCGCGAGCGTCTTGGTCAGCTTCTTGACGTCCATTGCACCGAAGCCGGCGGTGCTGCCGGAGAAGACGGCGATGAAAGCCGGCAGGGCTCAGCACCGCATCGGGTGCCCGGGCTTTCGCATGAGCCAACGCTGGCTGATGGAATCCATGGTCCTGTTTCATCACATATAAAATTATGGTGGAAAGTAATTACTGAAGGCATCGATCAGAAGCTGTTCTAAATGTGACTTGAGCATTGTTGCCTACAAGCATGTTCATAGTGACCTCCTTTGGCGTAGCTCGTGTAGATGGGATGTTGCCATTCGAATGCCGCCAGAGCAACCTAAATCACGCCGTAATAATAGTTTGCAGTTGATACTCCAATATCATTGTCGTCATAACTTTTCTCCTGCCAGATCTGGCAAGGCAGTTATCAACATGTCGTCAATCAAGTCGGGAGTTTTTGACACCGTTACACAATGACTGGGCTCCCATCAGTATTTTCGGTATCTTGCGGCTGGGGCCGGATACTCAAACCCAACTCTTCTAACCGTACCGAAATTCATGTCTTTACTTGAAGGATCGCAAGTTGGACCGAGGAAAACATAGCACGGGTGCAATGGCTTCTAGGTCTAAGTCGGGGGGGAATGCTGACGATTTACCCCACCTACCCCGAATATGGAACATGACTCTACATTACCGGCCTCGGCTTTGGTCACCACAAAGCTCGCCGCGAAAAGACCGTCATCCTTTATTCTCGCACCAGTTCAGTAATCATACGAGCCAAACACTTGTACATATTTGTTCCCAGATAAAAAGGACGTCATGGGCGTGTTCTACGAAACCATCCCCGACTCGATGATCCCGTGGATCCGGGCGCAGAAGATGTTCTGGGTCGCCACGGCGCCGCTCTCGGCCCGGGGCCACGTGAACGTCTCGCCCAAGGGCGGCGAGTGCTTCGGCGTCCCGGACAAGCACACCTTCTGGTACCACGACCTAACGGGGTCCGGCAACGAGACCATCAGCCACCTGTACGAGAACGGGCGCGTGACCATCATGTTCCACGCCTTCGAGGGCCCGCCCCGCATCCTGCGCCTCTACGGCACCGGCTCCGTCCTCGAGAGCGGCACGCCGGCCTTCGACGCCTTCGTCGCCGACCACAAGATCGAGACCGTCTTCGGCAGCCGCAGCATCATCCGCGTCGACGTCCACCAGGCCGCCTCCTCGTGTGGCTTCTCGGTGCCCTTCTACGACTTCAAGGAGTTCCGGCCCACCCTGCTCGAGCACTTTGAGCGCAGGGGGCCAAGTACGCCGCTGGGAACGAAAAGGAGAGCATGCCCAGGTAGGCTAAGCAAATCATATCTCTCCGACTTGTCGCCTTGTTATTGTTCTTTCTTCAATTCGGTGAAACGATCAACCCTCCGCCTTGTTTACCCAAAGCTACTTGCCGTGTCGGTTCGCTAACTCCTATGACTACGTATTTAGATACTGGGCTTTCAAGAACGCCTGGAGTATTGATAACATCCCGGGCATGAAGATCGGCCTCAAAACAGCGGCCGAAGAAGGCATTGCACCTATGAAGAAAATGGTCGGGCTGTCGCAGCCCAAGGGCTCTCAGGAGGCGAATACCCAAGGATTTACCCTTGTTGAACTTGTATTCGCCATGCTATTTGGCGCTTCCATCTCAGCTGTCCTTGTGCTATTTGCCGACGACCTGTTGCCCGGGTCGCTGATCCGAGGATGAAACTCTCAACCATGATGTCGTTGGACAACAAGTATCTGTGATATATCCCCCCTGATTGTAATAACATAACTTGCTTTTAATCAGGCTCTTGTGGTTGCCTTGCGACGCCTGATCGCCAGTTGTCTAAGTAAAGTCACTGGCAAAAGAAATATCGCCCGTGTTAGGTATGCATTAAGCACTTGTTGCCGCAGATACACAGCTCGAGGCTGCAGGATTGAGCGATGGATGCTGTTTATAGGGGCGGTCACCGATGCATACCATGAGCTCTAGATTCCAGTCTAATGCGTACCACGTTGGTCAGATATCCTGGCATTCTAGGCCGCGGCGTGTATACTGAGTACTGTCCGCTCTCAATGCAGATTCCCTTGCCTTCCAATTACACAGAGCTAATCAAACCGTCACCATGACGTTGCCACTTGCATAGCCGCTCATGAACTTGGAATCTTCTGTAGATACATTCGAGGCCACTGCCCTTTATTATGCTATTTGTCAGATCTGGGCACCATCAGGGCATAATATTGATGAATATGTCATGAAATGTCTATACACCTTCCCTGCAATGAAAAGCAAGCATAGGGCCAGTCAGATAAGACTTTACAAGCCATTTTGGAAATTTGAAACGTCTGCTATACTTTTACCATCAATATTACGAGGGGGGCTGAGTGACGGATGGGTTTCCCAGCAACCAATCCCTAATCAAAAATATGAGCCATCATAAAACGAGGCAGCAACTTGCTCATGGATGGTAATCGTGACCCCTCTCCTACAAGGGCTTTAGTTGCCTAATGCCAGCTCCCGATTCGCCCGCGGGATACCCTATGCATTACCGGGCTGCCGGTGAGCCTCACGATGCATACCTCAGCATGGTCCCGTCGGGTTCCAACATTCACCGTGTCTATGTTTAGTCACATACTGATCCTCCAAAATCATATCATTATTCACTCTACAGACGGTACAGCATTCGCTGTGTGACCCGGGATTTATGAGGAGTGCCATGCATACCAGATTTCCAAGTCCTGGTAGCCGGTTAGGTCGTACTCCCACATTGAAACTGCCCGCATTCTAATCAAAACATAAATTGGCAAAACCCCCAATTGATGCCCTCGCACTTGGAATGGTGGTCTTGTAGTGTTGCGACTGGATGCAACCTGCTCTTGCAGTTCATTGACGCCTGGTCATCTAGGATCGTGTCGGATAAAGGGATGGCTGGTTGCTGGCAATCGGTATGACCAACCATCAACTTTCTTCAGTCCCTGATACGAGTCTACAGAAGTAGCCCAATCGGGTTCTTTTGCAAAATCAATGTACCAAATTCGGGGGCACACAAGTCAAACAGATGCTGGATTTGGGTTTGTCGATGGGTAGGCATGCAGATATGGGCCGCTATACCACCGCCTTGTTGGGCATCGTTGACATATCATGATGTTGGTTTACGGAACATGCTTCGTTTTTCAGCGAAGCGCGTCCCGGAAACAAGCGACCTATAGGAGACCCTCAAGATTCTCCGACAAATCACATGATTCTCAGCGACCTGTCCAGGGAGCGAGCTTCCAAGATGCTGGCCTAATCCAGTCCCATCAGGCGACCGGTAATCTAGGGTACCATGGTCGTCACCTCACGGATGGTGACATTCAATATGCTTGGGGCCGCGTAGACAAGGGATCTTGGGCAGCTGGGCTTCACCAACGACAACAAAACGGCTCGTCGTCTGCTGCCTCACCCGCCTCCCCGCTGCCTTCAAGTAGGTCGCCCAGATTCCCGGTGACACTCACTGTAGGTATTGAGTTTCGGCTAGTTACCATGGATGACTTATATGGAGGCCAAACCCCCCACGTGTCCATGTTATCGGCAAGTGAGGCTGGGAGGTGCTTGTCTTCGGGTATGCAATGGTCTTCCAGCCATGCAAAAGCCTTGGCTCTAGATATTGAGGCTATATCGCGTTCGGTACAAGTAATGCGACACTACTGGATACCAGGAGCTGAAGAAGGTGTATTGATATGATGAGAACAACACAATGCACCGTTAGTGAGTTGTGTACGAAGATAGCGTGGCCACTCAACTGTGTCAAGCTTCGTGAATGGCTCCGTCTACCGCCAACGATTCTTGTTCGCCTGTGCATCGAGCTAGAATACTGGGCGGTTCCGTAGCACTGGAGGCAACATCTTTTACTCAATTAATGAAATTTGGCAAATTGACTTGGTACGTCCAATCCAGCCACATAGTTGATTGGGTACCATTCAAGCCAACGCCCCCTTTTCACAAATCGAACAGGATAACAGGGCATCGATACCATATTGTCAACAGACTCTGAAACTGACTGTATCACCGTGTAGCCTTGTTAGCTACAGGATAGATACACATGTTGAGTTGCCCCAATTTCAGAAGAGACTGTCGAGAAAGCTGTGCAATGCTACCCGAACCTAAGACCCGGCCCTGAGCCAACTGTGATGTTACAAGATCATCGAAGCCCTGCGAATCAAGGCTGCCTGGAAAGTCGCCCCACGGACAACCCAGGGATAACAACGCCAATGATGACTCCATGTACGGATCCAGGACATTCTGTCAACACCACCTGACCAAGGCAGGTTATTAGTCAGAGAGCCCTACCACGAAATAGCCTGCTGAAAATGTAGTCATCGTGAAAAGTTTTCCGTCGCCAAGCAAGGAATGGCTGGCCAGGATCGAAAGCGCTGGTACAAACAAGATGAGAGCCCAAATGTACTTCGTGATGCTGAACTCCGAGGTCTCTCAATAGAACCATATCCCTTGTAGCAGCCTCGGTTGCCTTCCTCATACCGAAATGTCCAGAACCAATACAATACCAGCATTGCTCAGGCGCAACCAGTGTCTTCCCTTTGTATACTCGCCATTGGGAGCGCCGTCCTATCAAGTACGCAGGACTTCTTCGAAGATCGAAGGGTGGTGCACAGCTTGCGCCAATGTGCTTCACCGCTTCACGATTCGACGCCCTTGGTAGCCTATTTCAGATATGAAGATCGTGTTTGCTTGGACCTACCTTGTCAGCAGGGGCACAGACTTAGTGTTAAGCCGAAGAACCCGGAGTATGCGTCTGACGATCGGTCCGCAAGTCCGTCCACATGAACGAACGGCCTGGCCATGAGTGGATGGACCTTCACCGCCGTCTGTTCTTGAGCCCCCCTAGGAGCGCTGAATCAACGAAGTCCTGTGCGAGCTGAAGGGGGTAACCTCAGCAGATGACACGGGCCGATTCGATAGAAGCTGAAGGACCCCAGCCCTTACTGGCAGCCGGCCTCTCACTATGACTGACATGTGTTTGACCCAAGCTGCCAGTGATTGCCACATGATTGGTGGGTGCCTGTTCCATTGCGACAAGCACCGTGTGCTTGCTACTGGTCGTCAGCGTATGTGGCGGGAAGGGGAGAGGCGAAAATGAGTCGTATACCCATGATGCCATCTCCGATCGCTCTGTTTATCGCGAAATATAATACGGGACCTTTTGGACAGATTTCGGAAGGGGGGTGGCAAAGATATATGTCTCTGCCATCGTTGAAGTGTGCGTGGCGCGATGTGTGGCTGAGGCATACGTCCGCCCTCCTTCGGGAACAACGAGATTTGCCTCCAGATATGCTGCTTGGCTACCTTCTTTGATGCTGGTGTCTCTGCATTAGCAAGATCAGTAAGTATAAGAGCCAGCTGTGTAGCTACCATTGACTTGGAGGTGGCCATGGTCCTGTGCTCTACAAGAAGCTTAGATGGGAAGTCCGTCCACTTCTCCAATTGCCAAAATCAACAAGGGCTTGCATGCAGCCTAGAAATGGCAGATTCACCCCCACACACTCTGCTCGAGTGAAAAGCTGCAAAAGGCATATATCACTAGTATAGATTGATAGTGTATATCTGACCATTAATGTCAAGAAATCTCTGGTCGGAATGACGCCAATAGATACCGCATAGGTATGCGGCTTACCCAGAGACAGCTTGATTTGTTAGGTATGTAGGTAGGTAAGCACCAGCACAAAAGGGCACAGTTGCAGCCGAGACGGTGTTACGCCCCTCAGCTGGCTTAACATATCCTGTAGTTGTCAGCTTATTAATAAATGCAATCAGGCCCCCGTGAATTAATTCCCTTCTCAGCTCTACGTTCGGTGAGTCACTCACTATATAGAGAAATTGGCAGGGACAAGAGGCCTTCAAGGCTTCCACCCGTACGATCTAAATTACCTTTTCCCTCTTCTCGTAAGGCTTGCCGCCTTTTCCCTCATTTTGCGCACAACCTTACAGTTTGTGAGATCGCCTGACCAGCTACGGCAGAGAAATCCACGGAAATTCACCGAAATACCATCACAGTATTGCAAATGATTCGGTAAGCTGTCGCCCGATGTACGAAACCAGTATTATTGCCTGCACAAGGACGGGGGCTTTTGTTCGCCATCCCACGAGCAAGGACACCCGCAATACGATGATTCTTGCACTGATGATTCATGAGGACTATCAGAGATGGTGTTCGTTGTCGCCACGGCGAGGTAAACTGAGCAATTTGCCCTCGTTGATGCCTGATATTGCTGGATATTGATGATCAGAAGAACTCGAGTTCCTGGGGAAATAATTCGGGCGGGGGACGATGGGTTACAGGAAGGCCTAAGAAGGCTGAGTGTGGTGCGCCCGTGTTCTGGCCCGCGAACCAATGCAGAGCCTCAAAGGCTTCGGTGAGCCAGGGGTACTTAGGCAACCATGAGGCAAGAAGTACCTCCTGCGGCCCATACAACTAGGTTGGACTGTTTTCTCGTTCGCGGCCAAGGCTCCAGTGCTCCATTCTTAACGAGTGAAGGAAGATACACAATAAAACCACCTCGCACTCGTCTGTAATTTTCAAAGAGATGTCAGTAGATTAAACCGTCTTTAAACACCTGGCTGGATCGTTGTTGAAAGTCCCTGAAATACATGCGGCCTAATTGCAGGTTCGTCCCGAAGTTCTTTTTGCCAAGTACACACCAAAAAAAGCACCCCACCCGCATGCTGGCTTCCTCGTCTTCCAGCAGCGTCTGTCTGCATACCGGCCTTCAATGGTTGCTCATTGGTGTCTAACCTGTTCATCTAGGGGCATTTCTCAATATTTCAAGTTGATCGCAGCTGTAAACGGCGTTTGCGACTCCTCGGCTTTCCTATGAATCAAGCGACGCCCTCGTCCACTTTGATCCTCTTCTCTCAAACATTCATGCTCTGAAGTAGTGTCCTTATGTCCGCCACCCAAAAACCTCACCAAGTTCAATATCAACGATATCAATATGCAAGACCAAGGAGGCGAATTTGTCCAAAACTCCATTACAAGTTTTTTGCGCAAGAAGGCCAAGATAACATGCCCTATCGAAGGATGCAGTACAGGCATTGGGGGCACGGAGAATCAAGCCAGGCAACATATATCACAGTGTCATCCTGAGTTACAAGATGAAAAAGAGATTTCCGAAGTTATACGAGAATGGATGAGAGAGCCGCCCCCGCCGCTTTCTAAAACGTGCGGGCCCCCTACCAGCTGTCCCCGAGCCAATTACTGACATCCTACTTGTTGTAGCCAGCGACCGCCTGTTCAAGACGCAGGGGCCCCGGACAGCCAACCCCTGAATCCAGCCTTGAGTAGTGAGCCACCTACAAAGCCTTTCACTCCAAAGGAAAAGGGTGCATCTGGGAAGTCGGGGGGGAGAGAGGCCAGTCCTGCTCCTCGCTCAAGAGCTGTGAAGCCGCCCAAGCATGATACGGACTTCAATAGAACGACTCAGGTCGGGAAACTATGGAATCCAAATGATCCTGGACCCAGCTCCTCACGTACACGCGGTGGAAGGAAGAAAACAGAGCCCCAGCCTCCAGCACGTTCGCGGCCTGCACCTAGTCAAGACGACTTGGAGGTTTCCGACGAGAATGAGACTTATGTCCCTCAATTGAAGACTCGTCCCATCGACCACCTTCAGCTAGTGGCCGAAGTAAAAGGTATATATGCGGGTTTGGTGATGGTCGAATCCAAGTGCATAGAAGTCGACAATGCACAGAAGACGCAAACCGATGCCAAGCTGAACAACGAACAGTGGCAGGCCCTCATAGCTTTACACCGCACCTTACTTCATGAGCATCATGATTTCTTTTTGGCATCCCAGCATCCAACCGCTAGTTCCTCATTGCGAAGACTCGGGGCCAAATATTATATGCCAGGAAGGATGTGGAAACATGGGATACATGCCTTCCTGGAGTTATTGAGGCATCGCTTACCCGCTTCCCTGGAGCACATGCTAACGTTCATTTACCTCGCATACTCGATGATGGCGCTACTCTACGAGACAGTTCCTGCTTTTGAAGCAACATGGATGGAATGTCTGGGTGACCTTGGACGGTACCGCATGGCTATCGAAGACGACGATTTACGTGACAGAGAGGTATGGACTTCTGTGTCACGTCGTTGGTACTCGAAAGCCTCGGATGTCGTTTCAGGAACTGGTCGATTGTATCATCACCTCGCCATTTTGGCGCGTCCAAACGCGCTCCAACAGCTGTTTTACTACTCGAAGGCTCTCTCTGCTTCGGACCCCTTTGAATCGGCCTGGGAGTCTATCATGACTTTGTTCGATCCGTTACTGGGTTCTGATAGTCAGCGCTCTCGTCTGTTGCCCATTGATTTCGCTTTTGTTAAGGCTCACGGTATCATGTTCAGCGGCAAACTTGGTGGCGAATATCAGGCTGCAGTGACAGACTTCCTTGGCAACCTCGATAACCACATTAGTAGAACGACTCGAAGATGGATGGAAAGCGGGTAGGTGATTTGTACACTTCGTGTAAAAGTGCAATGGCTAATAATGAACAGTTACTACATTGGGATTTCCAATTGCTGTGCTTTGTTGTCCTGGGGCAAAGAAAATAGCTTCATCTATCAGACCATCCGGCCCAAGAAGCCGAAGGAGAGTGAAGTGGCCTACAAGACCAGGACGATTCCTGATCCGAACGACCACGATAACTTGAAGGCCCTGGAACAAGCGCGCTATCTTGCCGAAGAGACATACACCAAAGTGTTTCCCCGGTTTGCCGATCCCAACATATTGCCTTATCTTCACACCATACTCGTATTCCACCGCTACCTGATTTCGTACCCCTCAGCTATGAGTCTCCTCGAGGAGACTTTCCCTTGGAAACTGGTTTCAATGCTTCTCAACTCACTTCTCCTTTCATACCGCGATTATGAGAAGATTCGAAGATGCGAAGAGTTTCCACGACCGGAGAAACAATCACCCAGACCACTGCCAGAAGATTTCGCTCTTAGGGGCCTATTGTGGGCTGACAAATACTTTCCCTCCGATTGGTTCTCGAACGACAAGATTGATGATGATGAGAAATACTTCGAGGTCGCTTCAATGACGGATGAACGGAAGGAGAGAGTCTTGTGGCTGGCTGTTTCTATTTCGCGACATGGAAAATGGCTACTCTATGACGAGAAACTCCACCGGTTCTCTGTCCCGTCTCGGTTCGAGCGGGAGATCGACGCCATGGGTCTTGACACCGAAATGGTCAACGTCTCTGAGATCGACACCTTGTCACGAGCTTCCACACTTGCCTTGTCTTCAGCCGGCGACAAGGCCGAGAAAGACGATGAGGACATGCCGGATATTGACGATTTCATGACAAGGCAACCTATTATCCGACAATAAGGTGGCCATTACGTTGGCACACATTGTGGGTGTGTGTCCGTGGTGTGCTCAGCACCTATTGAACTTCCACCAAAGTTCACCTACGTTTTGCGTCGCACCAATGAACTTCAAAAGTTCGGTTGAGTTAGGTATCTTCTATCACGCCACGGCGAGCCTGATCTCAGCTTATACCGAAGGGCGCATGAGTGGATGCCCAGCAGCTATGAAAATATGCATGTGCTCACAGCTCAGTTCATGCAGCAAACGTGAGGCAGCAAACTGCAAAGCGGGGCAGTTTAAGGCAACCAGAGCTAAGAGGGGCCTCATCCTATCAGTCTAGGGCAACACCCATGGAAGGCAATCCATGGCGCTCATCAGGCGTAGAGGCTGCATGCCGGCTGCTGGGAAACAATAGCCTCGCCGCGGTATAAGACATATTTGGTCACGTTGCCGACATGAGGTGTTGGTGTGAACTCCATTTTGCCAAACCCATCATTGAGGACGGGCGTTGGAAGGCAAAAGGAGTTAGCGAGTTGAGTTGGATTGAGATTGGACCGGTTGATCTTGCCATGAGCAATGTACGAATACGACTCGTTTGGAGGAGAATCCGGGGCTTGGATATCTATATGTACGTAACCTAATGAATTGCATACTTGGAACAACGTTGAACCAACACGTTTCACCCATGTTTGTTGATTGAGATTGAGAGTGATGCGATTGATTCATTGTGCTGCCAATTGCATGCCAAAATCGACTTGATGACTGGCATGGGTTAGGACGCAATGCATGCAATGTGTCCATATGCAATTGAGTGGGTTTGTTTACGGAATACTGATCATATGAGGGATTACATGCAGTCTAGTATTGTATTGGCCGCGATGGGGGATGGGGCTGGGGGAAAGGGTTCTTGCTTTCAATAGATCAACCCGACAGCCTGCAGCCATGGAAACTACCAACTGTATCTCACTATTGGCAAAATAGAATACCTCAATAGCCTATGTAGTTCAGAAGTACGTAATGCCGTTCACATATACCGGATACTTCGGGGAATCTACCAAATGCTGGTTCATCATTGCTCAGACAATCTCGCAAATTCGGTCTTCAGATAGGATGAAATGGAACTGCTGACTCTCCTGAGTAATGTGATGTAACTCCTTAGGTAGGCAGTATCTGTTGTCTTGTAGGTGATTCTCAACCTTGAAATCGAAACTGCAGTGGTTCGCCTCTGTGGTCGCTTGCGCAAAACGCAAGAAGAAGGTGGGAGCCAATTATTAAGGCTGATTAGCAAGTACTCCTACAAATTTAGGCAGCCATGAACCGTACCTACCCCAACATTAGGTACGGCCGGAGAATATGGTGTGTTCCCCCAATGTCTCATGTCCTCAATCGTGAGACCCCTCAAAGGCAAATACTGTCTCTGGTAGACGCCTGGCTTCTTTGATGGTTTCGGTGAGCCTGTCATAGAGGCCGTTGTTTCTTTGTTGTTCTTGGATGAGGGTCTCTGGCTTCTCCATCAACGGGCAACAGCCGATCCTGCCGTACTTTGACTTCTTGTGGCACAGCCCCCGGCACCAATTGCGTCGTCTTGCGCAAAGACAGTGGCTTATCTGAATTTGTGAAGGCAGGTGGCCTGTTGTTGGCCCGATGTTATCCCTGTGTTTTTCCCTTCTGTCCTTGATGCCAACAGTACAAGGGCTGTCCCTTCGTGAAGCTTGTCCAAGGCAACCATCGCCTTCTATGACGGCGCGATACTTGGGAACCGGGCTCAATGAAGTAGACCCGATCAATAAGCCTCTTCGGAATTCCGGATTTCCCTTCCTGCCCCCATAGCCGCCAAAGGCACAGGCGACTTACGCGGCTAATATCCACGCTGTCTGCCTGACAAAGGCAATGCCTTGCTGATGCGAGAGACCCGGCAAGATGGACTTGATACCTGGTCGTCGCCTGAAGACCAAGCGGCTCGAGGCAACCAACACTTCCCAACCTCCCACTTCGCCTTTCTCGAGCACTTGAGGAAGAGCCCATGTCATGTTGCACACAAGGTCAAAGGGCCGAAAGACAGTGCGTCCCTTATTAGAACGAGGCCAACTAACACCCGACCACGCCTCATGGCTGATACGAATAGAGTACTGTCTGCTATGACCCTTACCCGACAATAAAGCAAAAGGAGAGATGAAAAGAGTATATAAGGAGTCTCATTAGGACAACAATCCTAGAAAGGGGTAAAAGGGGGGACAAAGATATCAGTTGGTGGCCCTTACAGGCATGAACCTTTGTGGGGCCAACGATAGGCTCGTACCCGACTCAAGACCGACCTCGATATGATCTGGCAAGACACTTCAAGAAGAATAAAGGACCGTTATGCTGAGGAAAAGGTGGAAGACTGGTCAGACTTTGTAAGATACAGCTATACACTGTCACGTCAGAGCCATGTTGGGCGTTGACCTTGCACGCTGGTGCATGTATAGTGTTTTTTTCTTCTCGAGGTGTATAGTCGTTATTTGCTTCATTTCAGCAAACCATGGACTCAGATAACATGTATTTCCCCTTTCGATCAAGAAAAGCCACGGCCGTAATAATAACAGCTTTGTATAGACCTTGGGCTTTCCTTGTACGGCCAACTCACTTGAGTTGCCCGACCAACAAGAGGAACATTTCGACGCATTGCAAGGAGCATGTTAGAGACGTGCTATATAGATGCTATCCGGCTTACTATATACAACTAAAACAATCCTGTTCCCGACTCTCCGGGAGCTATGATGGCTCCACCCCGGGAGAGGGAAAAGAAAAAGCCCGCAGAGCCGCATCTTCAAGCGGTATACCTGATCGGCGGTGGTTGGCTTCGGGGGGCGTTGTGACACAAATCCCCTAAAAGCTACTGGCCACAGGCACTGGCTTGAGAGCTGGAAACCCCACTTCAATTGCGTTTTTCGGTTGTTTAGGTGCATGGCAGCGGCCGTTTCTCGCGGCCCGCTAACGCTTCCATGGCGGTTATTGGGTCGAAATGGTTGATTCCAGCCGGCCACCCCCTTGCCATCCTCATTCCAAGACTCCGTGCAATGCCTGCCTGCTCATGAACTGTTGGACATAGCAGGACCATCTATCATCTTGCAGCTGCAGGTCACCTGGCCCAGAAGCCATTATTGGCCCCCGCACGTAAGGACCCGTTCGCCCTTCCCCTCAAGGAACCCTGGGTTCGCCAGTCGGCAGGCTCAACGACCTCCACGTCAGAGCCTCTCCTCTGTCGCACATCCCGTCGCATCACGCCTCCAAATTCATTTATTACTTGACCCCAAAATACTACAAGCAGGAAAGTACCAAATGCTCGGGTATTAGAAGAGGCCGGTGAAGGCATATTTACGCAGGGCCAAGGCTGCTGATGGGCTACCGCCCTTGCCGTCATCGATATGCCGCAAACTCACCTGTTGGCAGATAGTCTCATGCATTGCGACGGAAGCGGCACATCGCAATCAGATCACCAACTCAACCCCCCACTTTCACTTGTAAGGGGTGTAGGGCATTTGCTGACCCGAAAGATAGCCACATCTTGCGATCATCGTCAGCCTGACCAATGTTCGCACTTGTGTTGAAGACATGCCTTTTCGGTGAACACAAGTCTCATACATTCCGGCCAATCGAGAGAATATGGCCTTGCAGTCGCTAGTTGAGAGGGTGCGAAGAAGGAAGGTCACCACGGCTGCTGTTGCAGCTTTTGAGACACTCGGCTGAAAAGCCATCAGGTCTGCTTTTATCCCTCGAGGCAACAAAAGGCGGCGCCACTCGGCATGAAAAGTCTCACTTGCGCTCTTGTCACTTGCCTTGTTCATGTATGCGTCGAAAAGTGCACTTTTTCACGAAGAAATTCCACGATAATCAAGGTAAGACATGGTGAGGCCCCGAGTGTCATGTCACAAGGCAATCACCGTGTTGCCTGTTGCCGCACACTGTCAGAAGGTACTCCGGACAGCAAGTACCCCCTAAAAGGGGGTCAGGTCCCAGGGAACTGGATGGCATGGACCGGGGTACAGCGTGCCGGGCAAGGCAAGCAAGGGAGAAGAAGTTGCGGCAGGCAGCTAGCCTTAGGGATCCACCTCAGCGTCCATCATGTGGTGGCAGGGATGATACAAGGCAATCCAGCATGTAAACAGCCTGACCTCACCGAGCACGTTAGGGCCGCTTCCGAGCTGCCGGGTTCTACTTGTCGGCCATCGGATGGCAAGAATATGGTATAGGGACAGTTGTGTGCCGCCCTCGGCACACCGCAGCCTCCCCTGACAGATTATACATAGCTTGACCGTGGAGAACTTGTGTCCTGACGAATCAATACAATACCAAGCTTCTGGTATTTTGGTAATATGATAACTAGACGTTGTACCGCTAGGGAGGCACAAAGAGCGTCTCCTGATAAAATATAAACACAAGTGTCAGATTGGTGATACCTATCAACATGCGATAGCCACGCGTGTAATACAGGTGTTTCCCTGAGAATGGTGCCCCGTCGGCGGTCATCTTGGGAAGGGACACGGCTGGGAATGCAGCAGGGTGCCTCCCGAGCAGCTATTGTCAGGGATTCTCGAGGCCTGTGGGCAAGTACCAACCTGGCGGTCACTTCCCATTTTGTGTATTTCCGAGGAAAGATTACTCAACATTCCAGTCTCAGGGGGGAGCGAACGGCGCCAAAAGCAATAAGTAGCATGCACCAACGAGAGGAGATTGTGTTGTACAGGACACCACTACCAGTCCTGACCGCCTCTTTGCGGCTCAACAACGCGTACCGGAAGAACGAAGACGCGCATATTGCCCAGTTAGCGAGGCTGGATCTAGATAGATGCATAACAGGCAGGCAATAAGCCGAGAAAAGACGGTTCTTTGGAGATCTGAAGAGATTGCACTCCTCTCTGCCTTTCTAGGACTGCCATGGCTGGGTTGCCTAGCTCGCCCCTTTTCGCGTAGCGGCACGCGCATTCGCGAAGGCCGAAGGCATCGAGGCCCTCTAAGCCCGTATTGACCCGACTTGCACCGACAACAGTGGTACTGCTTGGGCCTACTTGCTCCTGCGAGGCTCCCCCTGAATCGGTGCCGAATGCGCCGCGCCCGTCGGCTCTGCCTCCAGCAGCTACACGTCCTTTCGCCGATTGCCGAGCATACTCCTCCCGGCGCCACTTCGTCTCGCGAAAGCACGCTACTCCTTCCCCGACCGATACGGCCCGAAGACCATGTCGCGCGGAAAACGGGGTGCCTAGGGCTTCTGACCGCGGTGTCGTGGAGTGAGCACGCGCCTAGGCACGATTGCAACACAGATTCCGAGAAGAAAGCATCGATGCTTCGACAGAAGAATATACCCTCGTCCGTAAAGAGCCATTGCTCATGAGGCGCTGGCAAGTGGTGCGTCACTCTCCAACACCACATCCTTATTAGAAGAATAGGAGCATGATACTGGCCCCGTCAGGGCCTGTAGATGCCTCTTGCAGTGATAGGTTGTCTGCGTGTAGACTTGAGGAACGATCTCAACATAGTCCCGCCCGCTGACTACTCTTGGAGACTGGGAACTTCTCGTAGCTGATTGGGCTCCTGGTAGTCTATGGTGCTTGTATTTGGAACATTCTATCGTAGGCGGTTATGTATGGGTAGCCATCAACCCTCTTGGACTTATGGAAAGAACTTCTCAAGCGTTGTGGTAGAGCTCCCAATCCAACAGCAATCATTCTTCTTGCCGCAGTTTCCCCCTTAAAGCTAGATATGGGAGATTTCTTTCGTAGGCTGTTGCATGGTTCTATCGCGAAAGCCAAAGCTGCTCCCTATCTGTGACTGGTCCCAGGTCGCCTGCCCCTATCGTTTGCGCCGCTGCCCCATGTCAACCAAACAGCTATAGCCAGTATCGCGATTTACATGAGAATCTACTACAGTTTTTATCGATGTCATATTTAGCTGGTGCCGTACCCTGTTGTGCCTGGCCTGTCGTCTACGGAAATGGTTCTACCTTGTGCAGACCCAACTTTGTCAGCAACTAACATGTACGCAGCCGTCGAATGTTACAGTAGAATAAACGTATATATTTCTGCATCGATTAGTGCATAATGCTAATCACTGTGTTAATTCTGTGTATACCCAATCAGTTACTTCCGAACGGTTGTTTTGTGGCTTCTGGGATTGTAATTACATCGTTACATCGTTGGCGACTCCAACCGTCTCCCATCACCCCTATCTTCACCACGATCTTCTTTCCAACTCGTGCGCCCGCTTGACATGAGAATTGTTTGTTGACCTTCTGAAACTAATGACTGACTCCATCGGGATAAGTTGTAGAGTGGTCAGACAGCTGGGAGAGCGTCGACGTTCATCTCCACTGCTGCCAATCGCCCATTCCTTGCTAGATCGGGCGCGGTGGTTTCAATCGCCACTGACCTTGGGCATCAGCAAGATGTCTCCAATCAACACAAACTTGACGCAAGGGTTACCAGCGACAATTGCTTCCTGCTGTCAGCTGTCCTTTGGTGGGGGGCCATCGCTGACTTAGAGGGCCCCAATCTGGGGACGGAGATGTTGTATCTATGCATGCGAGGTTCTCTTAGTAGATCGTCTACAAGTATTCGTTGATATTTTCAATCTCGGACGTCGCCCAATAGATCAATAGCTATCGCGGTATATGTGAACATTGATCAAGTGACACAAGATACCCTTCCCACCACTATTGGGTAGTGGTACTCCCCCTTGCTGCCGCGGAAGCAACGGGACCACCGGGTAAGAGAAGGCCAGCGATCTAGCATATTCCTTGATTCAGTATTCACATATAGATCCAACAGTCATGTTCACTGGGCGAGCCAAACTCCTGCTGTCATCTCTTAGCTCACCCCTTCGCAGACTCATCAGTGGCTAGCCAGTAAGGAGGACCGCTGATCAGGACCGGTCTGCGACGCCCAAACCACCCCCAGCGCGGCACAAATTACAGCGATTGAGCATGCATAAACTATCCAACGATCTATTTGACGGTGGCGTTGTGGCTCCATGAGGAGCAGCAAGTGAAGCTTGCCGGCAGGCATCTATAGTAGCGGCCTGGCCATCTGCCGAGATGCAGTCCCGCTGTATGTGTAGGCTCCACGAGCAAACCTTTGACGCAGTGCTTGAGAGGCTCTCAGTGAATGACATTTAGCCGCTATCTGAGCTCCCTTCAAGTCATATCTCATGACCCCCAAAGGTTACGATCATGCCAAAAGTCGGAACATAATCGTATGGATTACGGCAGATATTACTGTCAAAACGAATTGCCCCGAGAGACTCGCTAACGAGTTATCATTTCCAAAAAGTATGTATGTTAAAGGGATGAGCCTAGTAGCAATCATGCTCGCATGTATAATGTTATTCTACAACTGATCAGGCGATTCTATCACCAATACACTATGTTGAACCCTGCTTAGGTTATGACCTTGAGCAAAGAATATGTATCTCGGTTGTTTTCGCGTTTCCACACCTTGTTAATGCTGATGTATAATATCAAGTACGTGGAAACGACCCAATGGTTTTCTGAAGCGAAAAGCCGTCGACGCTTGCCAGAGTCTTGAATGTCGGTGGTCGTCTTTCCTGTCGATCCTAGGCAGAAAATAGAAACGACTTGACCATTCCGTGGATACGGGATGGCATGCCTAATACCTGTCAAAACCGAATCGGATCGATACACCGCGATTGCAGAGACATTATAAGATTGCAGTCCATTTTAGATGTAAATGAGTAGATGGAATTTTTGAATGCTTCGTTCCTAGCACTTAAGATTCTGACTACCTACAGTGGCTCGGGTGCCATGTCATATCATCGCTCCAAAGCCAGCCAGCCAGCATAAATCTGTGGATAACGGGGGTTCTTACTAGTCACAACTTCCCCATACCATACAGTTATCGAAGCAACGCCATTTCTTATTCATTTGTATAGGAATAGATAGATCTGCGTGGTCCCGTTGTACGTGCCGCCGATCCAGGTTAGTGCGCGGGAGCCGCCTCTTCTGGCCGAGTGCATGAGCGCCAGCAGGGGCCCCTGGAAACTGCGTCAAACCGTACTTACACGCATCTCAAAGGAGAAATTCATTCGTGAAGTTCGCTTAGCCGATGGTCCATCCCGAGTGTTTCTAGCTAGGATGGGGTACTTCGGACAGGGAGGGCACCCTTGACAGCTTATCACAACCTGCCCAGGTGCAAAAATAGTCCATGATAGGAAACTAGCAGGTTCGAGGGTCCAGGCCTCTTCTCCGATGACAGATATTACGTTACAATGACGGGGGATGTCTTTCTGGCGAGGGTCGTGAGTGCCAGCTGCAATACCCTGGTCCAACCTCCAAAGTCTGCATCGTGTGTAATCTACGAACCCCGCGCGTGGCTACGCCAAGACCACAAGGATCCTAGACGAGAGGAACCGACCACGCTCAGGAGAGATGAACAAGATACACTTGTCCTTGAGTGAAGAGCCGCCGTAAGCTCTCGAATGATAGTGAAAACTAACCTTTCCATGCGCTGGCGCGACCGCAACATCCATGGATGATAGATCACGAAAGAGGTCGACCGGTGTGCTTAGTCCGATGAACTGGATCACACAAGAGCCGCATGCTCACCAATGAAGCCAGATGGGAAGCCAGATTTCATGACCTCCAAACAAGGTACTTCCTTGTCGAATCTGTTCTGGCCGGCCCATTCGGCGTCCTGCGAGGATGCCACACTCGATCTTCGTATGCGACGAACGCGGGGGTTAGCGGTTTAGTTTTCTTTTTCACGATATAGTGCTATGCAGTCTGCACCTCGGATTGCCATTTCATCCCATATTCTATATCACGATCGGCTAACTTGCAAGCAGCATGGCCCCCCCTGCCTAGCGGCAAGCTGGCTGGCCAAAATGGACCAACCTCCTGTGGCATCCTTGAAGCGCATCCAACTTCTTCACAAAAGTAAGCGAACCCATTTGAGCCGCTACGACTTCATCCCGCGCTCTGTCGTCAGACTCAAGCACCCAACCTGGAAGGCGCTCCGAAAATCGACTCGATTTGACCTCCGGGCTGTAAATAGACCACGTGCATGTGTTTCTTTTCACGCTGACTAAAGTAACTGAAACGCAACAGTGTTTTCGGGTTGTGTCTTGCACACGCACTACCGAGACAGCTGGAAGCTTTGTGTATGCCGGAGCTCTCAGGTGTGGCAGCAGCATCAACTACCATCTCGGAATGGAAAGGCAAAGCAAGGGCTATGCCGTTTGCCGGCCTCGTGACCATAAAGATGTGTGATCTGCTGAAAACGTACAGGCGCCACATCTGCAGAATTGTTACATCGAGATATCAGACCTCCACGGCATCCTTGGAGTAGTAGCGCCATAAGACATGCGAAATGTCGACAGCGGCACGGCAAGGGTGCCTTTTGCTCCCAATGGAGAATGACCGGGAAACCCGTTCGAAAGCGCTCCCATCACTCAACGCGCCAAAGTGCCTATTGCTTTCCACTTATCCGACGCCATTGACAGCTTTGGTGTGATCCCCCTCTGCTCTCGAACTTCTCGTCAAGCTGTGGCCTCTCTGTCTTCTCCGACCCGACTCGAACACAACAACAGCAGACCTTGTGCCTTTGGGCCTCTCCAAATATAAGACGTGAACCCTGGTCTATCTTTTTTATTGAGACCATGGACACAAGCTCTACCCGGCGGATTGGTAACAGGAGAGGTCTGTCTGCAATACCAAGTGAAAGCGTCGATGGTTAGATCTCGAAGGTGCCAAACACTGGCAAGGAGTCAAGCAGCAACTAGAGCCATTTGTGGTCATCGAGTAGCACTTACTATACTGGGAGCCAGTTGAGGCAAGCGCCAGGGTTAAAGTATGTAGTACATGTAAGATGTATGTAGGATCCCTTGCTTCCTATGTTGATGTATGGAGTAGGTATGGCGCATGCGATTTCTGTAGCAGAGAGAGAAGTCCCGGTTGCAGCCGCTGTGCATGATCCAATCGTTTGCCCCCCTCCTTGCTCCCTCTGACAGGGCCCATTATATGTAAGTGTGTATGAAGTTCAGAGACATGGCGTGGCAGACGCTTTTTCTTTCTGTATGTGGATCTGTGCCTTCCCTCCCTTCCTACCTTCCTCCTGACCTGGTCAACTTGATAGATTTTTGGTTTTGCTGTTCCTCGATTACCTACTGCCATCTCTTTACACTTCTCTATCTGATCCCGAATGGATCCGAAGTCACGGTCCATGAGGCGCACCAGTGTCGCTTCCACTTTATTATTGGGCGGGTGTCTGCCTTGGCGGCTAAGGGGTCTACCTATCTTCGTGTTAAGTACCCTGGCATTACTGGACGGGTTGATAGGTACCACTTACTGCTTCTGTTGCATCAAACGTACTGCACCAAATAAAATCATTACCCAGCCCTGGGAGGTTTAAAAACATGGGGTGGCTTGTGAATCAGGCTCGTATGCATCGACTATGTTATCTTCCATCCCATGGCCGAGCAACTCCCCGACGCTATACCCTCGCCCGCATCGAGGATTTACCATTAGACCTTGGGCAACATCTTGAAACAATAGTTGCTGTCGCTTTCCTACCAGTCGGATTGACTGCCTGTCCCGACATGACCGAACCTTGTCGCATCGTCGCCCTGACCAAATGTGAAGTCCATGAGACGGCTTCGGGTTTTCGCCAACAAGAACCTGGCGACGAATACCCTCCCAGAAGTTGATCATGGATGACCCTGCTCAGAGGACAGACACCCATGCACCAGAAGCCCCTGCCCGATACCATCACCAGTCATGTTGGCAGGACCGTTGTTGGGCACCCATATCCATTCCACCATATAGATATCACTCTGGCGGTGTGCGGCTCTGGCTGCCTTTCTTGATGACACTCTTGCCGAATTGCTTCAAAATTCCAGCGTGTGGTCCGCGTACACAATGACAAGCCCCTATCCCAGGAAACAAGGCAGCAGCAATCTTTGAGGCTGCCTAGCCTTTGGTTGGTCGAGGTGATCTTTCCTTCCTGTCCCACTGTTATTGATTGGTGCGACGTCGTCTCGTGTAAAAGTATTAACCCCTGATCTTCAAAATTCTGCCGCCTGGTACCCGACTCTGTCTGATGAGAATCGCAGCGATATAAAGCAACAGTACCCATCTCGAAGGTGCCATGCCCTGTTGCCCTATTTGCGCACACTCGAGCTCCACAGAGTATGACGACATTCCGATCCACGATGCCAAACTGCACTCGGCACGAAGACCAACACTTCAACACCACCGTCATATCCCAAGACATGAATACTGTTGTGGAGATAGGCAACACTGGGGACGCCCCTGAGCCAGAAAGCGAAAGCCAGCCTGGGAATACTCGTCCCTATTATGTTGCCAACCATTCTGTTACCCCAAACTACTTGGGAGTAAACAACAACATGAATGATGGGGAAAGTGTCGCGTACCATAGCGGCTTCAGTGACGGCGCTGCTCCCAACGCATGGCCTCAGCCTTGTTACAACTCCATGCCCTTTGATTCGTATCACCACGATCCAACCGTCCATGTAGATGAGTACGGCAGATTCATCGGCGGAACGGATAGAGTGACATCTCCTGAGCCCTTTGTCAAAGCAAATGCAGGCTCGGATCCAACTAGGAAAAGCCGTAGCCACAGGCACACCACGGATACAGCTTCACGAGCTAAACATGACAAGTCGACAAGGGAAAAGACGTACTCAACTGATTCACACATGTCGCTGATCGTCGACCAGGGATCCGACCCGTAAGTCAGCCTTCTCGACTGATCTGACAAGACCATTTTCTGACCCGCAGCAGGGACTTCGACGACAACGAGCAACCTCCCAGACAAAAAGTCAAGAAGAACAAACATAAATACAGGAAGAATAAGGATAACCTTGCTCAAGGCTTTGGCGACGATCCCTGGTATCCTTTCGCTGGAAACGGGGACGGTCGCAACGACCGCGTCAGTCAGAGTGTGCTCGATCCAAACCTCCCACCGACCTCCTGGACAGTCAATTCTTCAAAGGAGTAACGAAGCAGCGGTAGTGTACGAGACGACCGACCGCAGTAACCATGCAAACAATGGAATCAACGCAGGCATTGATAGTTCCATTGCCATGGTCATGTGTCCTCTCTTGCGGCATGACACATGCAATCCCTCATATACCCTGGATCACGGTCTTCGTTGTCTGGTGGCTCTCTGCGATGCGGGCTGGTGGTGTTGAACCACTTCAACGGGTATCTGGTAGAAGAAGAAGAGGATGAGAAAACGGTTATACGGGAGATTTGAAAATAGATCGGTCGTTTTGCCACGCTGTGGGATGTTGGCCACTCAAGCATGTGTCGGAGGCAAGGGGTTCTCGACTTGGTAGAGTTAGCTTGACGTCTTGCATTACAGAAAGCCTTGCTAGCTCAACGAGGGATGGTATGGGCTCTGGGAGGGAATTGTTTTCTGCCTGTCCCTTTTCGATATTCCATAGATAAGGATTTCCGTTTGACACCATGTACGATGCGCCTATGATGCACACATTCTTGTGCCGTACCAGTGCCGCGAAACCAAGCCCACACCCGACATGGTATGACATATGATACGTAACTATTCTTATATCGGGTGAATGGGTCGCCCTG
Source organism: Arthrinium phaeospermum (assembly GCA_006503535.1). Taxonomy (NCBI): domain Eukaryota; kingdom Fungi; phylum Ascomycota; class Sordariomycetes; order Amphisphaeriales; family Apiosporaceae; genus Arthrinium; species Arthrinium phaeospermum. The sequence goes on from QYRS01000004.1 coordinate 2,750,712, forward strand.
AGAGCAAACGAGTGCCACCCTCAGCTTTGAAACGATACGCCACATGCCTTCTACTCAACGAATTAAGGTGTCGAGAGGTCGAATCATCTCAACTCCATCCCAACTCATCTGACCGGGAAGCGTGATACCCCTACTGACCCATCACAGTCGTGAGTTGTAGACTGTTTAAGAAGCGCCCCAAACACGCATGTGCAGCTTCGGTAGACATGCCGACACGAAGCGCTGGAGGCAACCTTGGTGACTTTGTCGTGCATTGTATGCATGGCCCCCTAAACTCCCCCCTTTTCAGGGACGCGCCAAACACCGGTCAGTAATATGAGGCGGGTCTGTGCCGTATCGTTACACGGCCCAACAATGCAATACGCACACGCACGAACAACGTAGGGGTCACATCATGAAAGCCATTAGTTGATACGGATGAATACCACCCTCCCAAACCAACCCTTTCAAGGTTCTTTGGCTGGGCCACCAAAAGAAAAATCAATGATTGATTTGCCGTCCCAATCTGCAGCCACTCGAAAACGCGGGAAGAACGAACGAACCAGTTGGGCTGTAACGCGACCAGCTGTCGGGACTTGGCAGCCGGAGAGGGCTGTGCAACGGCAATATGCAAGTTGCCTCATTCGCCACGGGGTGCAGTGCAAAAAGCCCCTGCCGTGGTTGGTGCGGAAGGCCGCGATGGCGGAAGTCGGTTGATTAGTGGATAATAATAACCAATGCGAAGCAACGAAACCTATCGGCGCTGACCGAACCCCTGAATCTTGGACGTCTAATCGATTTTGCCCCCGGTATGTCTCAACACGACAAGCGCAACAGGAGGCCGCTATACGATACGATACAGCCGGATACTAGTACTGAGCCTTGGAGGCAGGATCCAGACAGTAGACCGCAAGAACTTCGTACAACCTTGGAGGGTTATATGAACAAGATAGCTCTGGCCCAGACGAAATGTATGTATCTCGAAGACACAAACAAGGAAATCAAACTCCACATTGTTGGTACAGACTAATTGCATGCTTTGAAGCAGCAATCGCCAATAAATATACACAAACGGCCATGCTCTTGCCCTTGTGAGACCTCGCACAAGATTATGAGCGAGTCTTTAGTTCCCTACCCGTACTGTCACATCAGGGTGGCGCTCTAGTATACACCTATCAGGCCTTAGGCCTGGGGATATGCTTGCATCATCTTGTGACACGTTCTTCCCATTTTGATATATACAGGTCTCAGATCAACGAATTTGATCGCCTAAATCTCCCATCTAAACCAGCTAGCCCTCTTCTACCTCCGGCTCTGGGGCAAAACTGAATCTCACAGTGCCCGGAAAACTAGTGCCATAGGGCGTAGATTCCGGGAGGCAGCCCCATGAGCACGCTCGCTTCATGAAGGGCACAGACTTTTTGTCTAGTTCAGAAATATCGATGGGACAGATAGACAACCCGTTGACCAAGGAGACCATGCCCAAGTCCCACCACTCGATCCACTGCGCAAGCGGCCTGACGACAGGCTTTCGGCAGGTGGAACAAGGCACCGTACCGGAGTTCCCGTTCGCATCGGCCTGTGCGTTGAGATCCCGCAGTGTGTCTGCCAGATGGTGGGGGTCGCTCCCCTCCAGCCATTCTGGAAGCTGCTCACGGTGTGCTGTTCGCGAACAAGACCGAAGCGCAATCTCCATCAGAGAAGGTACCCGACTGAAAGACGTGGCCGTCGCGTTGCTGTCGCGTACCGAGCGGGGGAGCGCTGGCGGAGAAGTGAGCTCCTCAGTCTCAACAACCAATGGAGACACGCCATCTTCTGTTGGCAATTCAGGGAGGGTGAACTGTGAGAGTTGAACACCACGACTGTCGGTGAACTGAACCGGTGACCGAGCGGCAAGGAGCATCTGCCACACATCTAGTGGAAGGCCGGTGCGATGCCGGAATTCTTCGTCCTCGGGTAAGCTGGCATCCTTATCCAGCCAGGCGCGGATGGTTTTGCCATCATATGCCTTCTTTCCTTCTGTCTCGTGAAGCAACATTGCGTCCTGTGGCTCGTTAGATAAGCTGGGGAACAGCGCTCCCTGATCCTGGCGCTGATCCGGCTGATGGAACGGATTGGGGTGTATGATCAATTCCTTCAATTTGCCATCAAACGTCATGAGGTCAAGTAACTCTGCAGGGAGATATCGTAAACGAGTCAGAGATATGTTCAAAGTCTTGAGATTCCGCAAATTCCCAATGGCCGGTGGTAGCTCAATAATCTGGGTGTTCCGCAGGCTGAGGACAGAAAGGAACTCTAGTTTGAAAAGCGCACTGGGTGCGCGAATAAGCGGGTTGCCAGAGAGGAATATCTTCAAGGCCGGATCTTTGTGCTCAAACGGCACTCCGTCAGTGACAAGTGGAATACACGAGAGTTCACTCAGAGATGATAGAACAGCGTCAGATAATCCTTCGAGTCCAAGTGAGCTTCGCGTGGTGTTAGTAGGGGTATCATGTTAAGTTGGGCGCGTTGCGGAAGCTCACGTTAGATCAAGGTTCTCCCTGCCCAGGTCAATGGCCTCTTTGATTCGCCGGTGGGCTTCTCTTTCGGCTGGAGAAGGCACGGTAACTGGTCGCGACACATTGAGCTGGGGTATTCTGGGATTGGCAGTGAGGCCGATTTCCATCCCGACTTCTTCCATGTCAGTCGAGATGTCGCTTCCCATCCAGACGCCGCTGTCAAACTGGCGCTGGAATGTCCGCTTCGTCTGGGGATTCGGTCGAACTTCGTCACCAAAGGCTGAGTCGCCCGAGGCCGGATGTTGGTGAAACCAGCTACCAACATATCGCTTTTTCCGCTGCCTCCCACCCTGCGCGTAGTTTTCCACATTTGGATCGTCATCACTTGAGAAAACGGCAGGATCACTGGAGTTTGAGAATATTGGTGGCGCGTTATTTGCACCCCTGACGCGCTTGCGCGTGAAGCTCTGGCTTCCAGAATCCCAGGAGACTGAAGGTAGTGGGGGCAGGGTTGGCTCGTCGGCCATGGCGACAACGTTCACTTATAAGACACTGGGGAAATAATAAAAAGAACGGTGCAGTCTCGGTCGATACTATGTATAAGCCCTGGAGCCGTGCCGTGTCCGTACGTGAGTGGGTACGGTAAGACCGGTTTGCTATGGTGGTGATGCAGGCGATGTTGAGGGGGGAGAGCAGCCAATGGAAAACGCGACACGCGACAAGTTGGTAGTGACGCAGAAAACAATGCGCCGGCCCCACCATCATGCGGAGCTATCCGTCCCACATCCCGGGCGGACCCCTTTTTCTCCAGAGAGAACCCGAGACTTTTTCCATCTTGGCGTTTCTTCCATTACAATGATATTGATTCTAAACCCTCAAGGCCTCGCTGCTTCTTCCCCTCCTTCCTTTTTGGTTCTTTTTCGTAACAGAGATGGTGCATGGCATAAGCTACAGGCTATGGTTTTCCCCATCACCATCAGCTAGTACCAAGAGTACACAGCCAAAAGCTTTCGTCGCTCTGGTATCAGAGCGTTTTTAGGGGTCCCAATAGCGATGAAGTCGTGAGGTTCCTCGTTGCTCTTCACGCGAGAAATTCGTTTGGTTTGATATGCTGAGCTTACTATTAGATGGGTGGTCGTTTCAACTTATTCCCAGTCATCGTCGTCCTCCACCATGGCATGCCTCAAGTTCCCGGACCTGATGCCGGCTTTCTGCATGATCTTTTCCTCCTTCTCGTCTTCGGCGTCTCTCTTCCTCTTTACCACCCGCATGTCTTTTTCGCCCACGGCACCAACTTCAACCAGCATATCATCGATTTCGAGCATGCTCATCCGTACGCCACCGACAGTCATTAACGTAACTACTTGTTTGACAATGTCGCCATTCTTGTAGACCAGAATCGTGGGGCAGTTGCGGTCGGGGTAGTTTTCGATCGCCTTGTCCGCCTGTATCTCGCAGAACTTGACATCGCCATATTCCTTCGCGGCTTGCTTCCAAAGCTCGGAAAGGATTCGAGACTCGACGTTGGTGCCCATGGACGATACAAGGTTGACGAACACAGGACCGTTGTTGGATGCTTCCGTGACTGCGCGCTGATACTCTGGTTTTGAAACCGGATACACTGTGCCGTGTACAGCCTTCTTCGTGAGAGCGTTTAACTCTTGCATGCGTTGTTGTTTGTACGCTTCCAGGAAAGCGTCATCCTCCAAATCTTCGAGCTCATCAAGCTCGTCCAGATCCTTTCCCTCGAGTCGATTCTCATGCGCGATTCGTCGACCCTCAATCATGGCCTCCTCGATCATAGGGGTTGGGGACGGGGGTTTCTCGGGAATGACGCCATGTTTTCGTAGGATATCGTTCCTGGAGGAGAAGACACATTAGAATAAAGCTGGCCATGTTGAAGCTCTGCTGTCTTTGTATCCATACCATTCTGTGTCTGCGTTAGGGTCATCAATAGGTACAGCAATGCGCTGTTCCTGCGGTGCTGCCATATTTGCTAATGCCCCCTTTTATACCGGGCGGTCAAGATGTCGCAGAAGTACAAGTACGAACGAGTCTGCAACAGGCAGAAAGTGGTGCTGAGGAGTAAAGTAGTTGTTGTTCGTCGGTGCGAGACGCCCTTGTGATTACGTAGATCTAGGCAACGGCTTGAGGTAGAGCTCGAACAAGTAAATAAAAAAGACCCTGCAGGCTTGGTCGGCTGGGAGCACGGAAAGGAACCCCGCGCATAAGGAGTCGGCCATCCACGGTCAGTTACCTGCAGACACGTCAAGACCCCCACATCGCATGCCACAAGCCTAAGATCGCTCGTAACTCGTTACGTTACTGCACCTTCTCCACCTTGCGCATTACATAAGCTTGCGCATAGGCCATCTTGGGCGCTCTGGCCCCACAGCAGCACTTTTGGCCATTTCCCAGTCCGCCAGTGGAAGCCCTAGACCCTAATTGCGCTTTTCCCTTTTTTAGACCACTACCAGAAGACGAATTGCCTCTGTGGAGCCCTGCCTAGCAGCTGGCAGTGGAAAATCCGAAAGACTCTGAACTTTTTGCCCTGGACCTTCAAGTTTGTCCACACGAGACTCCTCCCCCTCCCTCACACTCAACCATCATCCATCCTGGCGAGCGCGAATCTGCATCGAACAACTTCCAGATTTCCATCAGGCAATATTCTGCTCGCTACCGATTCGATCAAGACAGTTTTCCTAACAGTCAGACAAGATGGTGAGTTGCATTGGTCTTTGTTTTGGGGATTTAAACGCCGGCCACTGGACGTGAAGCAATTTTGGCCTCTTGACGCCACAAAACATTTCCGACCGCACACGACATCGACGACAATCTTGAACACAACGCCCATACTTGGCTCAGATATCAAAAGAGATCGCCCATCATTCGTCGATGATATTGCTATATGATTTACCGGGCCGGCGTTTGGAGGATTTTGCATATGCTTCGCCCACACAGAAGTGCTGACAAAATTCAATGATAGGTTCTCGCTGTTGATCTTCTCAACCCCAGCCCGGCTGCCGAGGCTAAGAAGCACAAGCTCAAGGTAAGGCAACGCCGCTCCTGATTGCGCGCTTGGGAACATCGCATTCCCTGGCGCTTTGGGACAACGCATGGAGACTAACGCAATTTGCCACAACAGACTCTTGTGCCCGCTCCCCGATCCTTCTTCATGGACGTCAAGTGCCCCGGCTGCTTCACCATCACCACCGTTTTCTCTCACGCTCAGACCGTCGTCATCTGCCAAGGATGCACCACTGTCCTGTGCCAGCCTACCGGTGGTAAGGCCAGATTGACGGAGGGCTGCTCTTTCCGAAGAAAGTAGACGGTTACTCCATCTGCTTTTCTTTTGTTTTGGGCATAGGTCACGACTTCATGGTACAGCTCGGATGTCTGCAAAAGAGCCTCTATTACGGTGGCATGGGCGCATAGAAAATGGGCATCATCTTTCATGTCTTCTGGACATACTCGACGACATGACACAACCTACCTCTCAGTGCAGATAGACGACGGATTACCAAAGGATCCTCAATACAAAAAGGGGCGTTTTGGGGTCCTGATATCTTTGCGCATCACATCGTTTCTCCGCGAGTCATTCTCCGTTTTTCTCGGTTCCGTGTATCAGGAAGTCATCATTTCACGTACATGAAGCTGGTGGGTTTTTGTTGCATGGGTGGATAGCTGGAAATAGCTTTCACATGAGCGTCTCAGACATGCTTTGGGAAAAAGGCATCGTTTAGCCGCGAGGACGTGGAACGCCGATTGAGGATCGCTAAATACCCAAGTACGGTGGTTTTACGGTCTTCATTACGCCTTTGCGAATTCAAAAGAGTTCCACGACATCGTCCCTCGCCCATCTTGTTGAACCATGTGACTTCAATGTAGCCCAGCCTTGATATGCGTTTGTAATTTGCCTATGGATTCGAGCTTGCTCATCACCACGAAGTCCACCCCAGTTGTGAAATGATACTGCCCAGGACACATGGGTCACGCCTCGTGACGACCCCTCATCCAGCTAGTAAAGAATCTATGATGGCAAAGTACGTCAATGAATGATGTTCGCTGCGCCTTGTATACCTCCCCATACCGGTGGATATGGGCGGCTAATGTTCACTCTGCAATTACCGGCGTTGTTTCTCGACGTATTTGAAGACGCCGAGCTTGCACTGATGCCATGCCGCGTGGCGCCGACCCCCCTGGTGACGATAATTGGCCAGTTTCTTTCATAAGCGAGTAATCTGCGACACCTACAGTAGGAGGAGTATGACACTTCCTTAGAAAGGCTTGAAGAGCACAATAATGATACTCCGGAGCAATATGGCATTGAAATATCCGTTTTAATGCGTGGGCCAGTTCTATATTCGTTAGATTTCGGCTATTCAGATTATTAATATCCATATCGACGCCGAAGCATGCACGAAATTCCCCGGGTCTGAAAGTACTTGAAAGGCATCAGCGATGCAACAATGATTTATATGGAAACGTCAGTATTTACCAGCTACGAGAAATATATGGAGGGGCCTTTTCAACTGGGTTAGCGTAGCAGGCAGTCAGCTTCTAATTGCGGCAATGCTCTCCCGGGGGCGAGCGGATGCGTACATGTAGTAGTGATGCAGCATCTCGACTTCGAAATCACCAAATAGAAAACGCAGCTCAATGAGTAGCAGGAAACTACATGTGTGTAAGTATAGGCATTCAGTGCTGGCTTGAGTTCAGGCCAAGGTAGCCACGAATCAAAGTTGATAAAATCGCCTATGATACTCCGTACTTGGCGGTCTTATCTCCAGTCCGGCTGCACCATCGTTGACCGATCTGCCAACAGCGTGGTGCCGCTGCCAGACTGAGACTGTAATTCGACCATAGTCAGTGTTCGTGGAGACCAATCACCACGGTGCCAGTGTAACGAGGCAGCCAACGCTTTAAAAAGCCAACGAAGCATGTAAGCAGAGCCGCTGGCTACCCTCCCGTCCTTTTATCCTTACTAAACTTCGCATTCGCAACAGTTTGTCCATCACATTTGCTATGAACAAGTTTGAGCACATCAAATTGAAGATCTTAGTTGAGCCTCGCATCTGATGTCGTCACTTGAAATGGCCGAATCCCGATAGGACAGCAAAAGTGGACCTGCCTATCACAACCGGGAAAGAGCGCTTTACGCGAAAAAACACGGTCATCTGGTTGCGGCGCGTGGATTGCAAGGTGCCTTATTACGCTGCCACTGCCCCAGGTCCAGTCCAGAGCCTGTTTCTCCCCGCTCAATAGATCGCCGCAGCTGTTATCCACTACAAAGGGTCACAGATTCCTCCCCAGCCTCCTCCTGCAATTATCTATCCCCAATCAATCGTTCAATCCTTTTTTTTAATCCCACACTCCTTCATCTTTCCCCCGGTCATACATAATAACTTTGTGCTTGGATGAGAGGGGCGCCCTACGATAAGCGACACGATCTTGAAAAACAAACGCACGAGCGCATTGGTCTCTAGCCCTTGATTTCGCCTGCTTCCCCCCAAAAACCCACCTCGCTACACAAGTGGCCGGCATATCGGCAGCCCCCTTGAGGCGGAGCTTGCTTCAGATTGATCCGACGTTACGGGACAAAGCTGTCAATCTCGCACTTCCAGTTTCGACTGGCATAAGAGCTCGAATTAATCCTTGGACTCTGTAATTGACGGATATCTCCTGGAGCACTAGCCTGCGCCCATCCTGTCCCAGCAACCAAACAACCAGTTCATCCCATTCTCTTGTCATCCCCCTCCAGATGTCCGTACCTAGAACGAAACGCCAATTTGCCGGCGCATCCAGCGACCCTTCACAGCGACAAATCACTTCTTTTTTCAACAGCAGTGGCGTCGTCTCATCAACACCGACATCGCTCAACACCGCTGGTGCAGGCACTCCACGGTCCTTTAACGCGGCTAGCAGCAACGACCAAGCCAATTTGCTTTCGGTGGGCATGCGAGTGCGCAAAGCCGTACCTGAAGGATACAAGACAGGAACTTACAGCGCCTTTGCCCTCTGGGACGAAGCCGGCAACGAAATGGCTGGCGCAGGTGCCGGTGACACGGGTCGGTCGCGAGCGAATGCTGTCTCGACCCCGCGCGAGCTACTGCCCTTCTGTGGCATCAACAAGGTCGGCGGCTTGGGCACTCAGTCGTCGACGGAGACGTTCTCCTTCAATGCTACGGCGCCCTCCTATCAAACCACAATCAGATCAGCCGACGCCATGGACAGCGATGATGGGGTGCCAGGTCTGACCATGAGCCAGGACTCCACAGATTCCAATGGCTCGGCAAGTTCCGGTGTCACGGGCGCCAGGACACGGAAACGCATCTTCATCGAGGACGAGGATGATGCTCCGGAAATGCCTGGACGTCTGAATATTGTAGGCTGGCATGACGATGATGCCGTCAGCCCACGTAGTCTAGCACCCGCTGGCTGGGGCAACGGTAGAGTTATGGCTGTGCCACGGAAAGGACGCAACCGAGGCAAACTGGCTGGCATGTCAGGACGTGCTGCAACAATGGGACAAGAAAACGCGATGGCAATGAATAACGACTTTGACGAAGCAGAATTTCTCGACCGCACCTGGGAAGTGGAGATGAGCGATGTCTAACGAGCGACGGGAGACAAGACGAGACGAGACGAAACGGGACAATGTGATCGGATACGCCATGGAGGCAGTGGTGTTTTGCAGCGAGTTTTGGATTTTGCATGGAAAGGCGCATAGGAGCACACTTTAGGGTTGGTTTTCTGAGCCAGTCGCTTATAAAGCGATTGGGCGAACCCAGTTTGGTTTTGCAAAGACTGGATAGTCTGGGAGCAGTCAGCTCTGCGGTAGAAGGCACGTTTGCTTATGGCAGACTCTCGGCCACGGTGACCTTGAGTTTAGATACCCGCGAGTATACAGTCAATGTCTAGTGTACAATGTCAAATTATTTTGAGGCCATGATGATTTTGTTCGACAGAAACTCAGACGTCAATTTACCGCTGGGCTAAGCGCTGCGACGACCTAGAAACAAAAGCAGACCACCCAGTGGGAACTTATGAGACGGATGGCACGAAACCCCAATATTCCATTGGCTATTGGATGCCGGCAGCCGTCTCTGCCTGATCATCTGCACGAGCAGGCATTAGGAGGGCTATGCCTCCAAGTCGTCGCACCAGGAGGGGTATCTCTCCAGAATACTCCGCGACGTCGCTGGACTTATGATGTGTTCATACAAACTGGAAGCATTATCATCGTTCTGCCAACTTCCGTTGCTACATATTAGGTTACTACCTCGATAATCCAAGGATTTGACACCTTTTCGCGATTAACTCCACTGTTCACCATAGAGTGACGAGATGGAGGACTTGCTAGGGTTCAATAGGGGCTCTGACCTGGCAGGCCTGGATTATTACGACTACCGAGACCTGGACCGGCTGGGACTTACGGGAGCTTCGGGAGCTTCGGCGGCAAAGTCTACCCCCAGGACCAGGGGCCCCTTGAAGACATGCGATGCCTGCAGCAGCATGAACGCCGAATCGCTGACCGCACGCGTTGAATTTGCGCAACACAGCAACAGCTGTGATCTGTGCGATACAGGGGAGCTAGTACGGTTGAGATGTCTCTTCGACGATCAGAATGGGAGAGGAGGTGCTAAAAAGATGCACCCGTGCCCCTGGGTTGGATCAAAGACGCCGAAGAGGGACCCAAAAGTCACTATCCGTTCCCCTATGTATTCACTTGGCCCGGCGATCCCGCCACGAGATACGGGATCCCGGCTGTTAAGAGCGTGCCAGAGGATATACAGCCTGACGCAGCGGCTGAATTCATACGGGCGTGCATGGAGCAAGACCCTGTATTCCAGGGTCAGCCAGACGGGCCACTCGATCCTCCGACCTCGCAGCCCGGGCGGCTGATCGACGTCTTTCCCGATGGCGTGGAGACTCATTGGAGTGAGAAGTCTCCCGTACGCTTAGTTTCGTCCGCGTCTTGGTCTGGAAATGCCGCCCCTGACTACGTCGCTTTGAGCCACTGTTGGGGCGGGACACTGACCAAGGATCTCATTACCACATCTGGCAACCTTCAAGCCCGGCTTCGCAGCATCTCCCACGACAGCCTGCCGCCCTCTTTCCAAGATGCCGTCACCGTCACTCGATCGCTGGGTATACGATACCTGTGGATCGACGCCCTGTGCATCATCCAGGATTCGGCGGCGGACTGGGCTACGGAATCCGCCAAGATGGCCTCCGTCTACGGCGATTCGTACCTTACCATCGCCGCCGACAGCAGCCCCGATAGCTTCGGCGGGATACTACGAAAGCGGGAGGTACCCGATCCACTACTGCCGGCGAGCGACAACTTTGAGGAGATCGACTCCGTGCTCAGCACCGGCGAGCCGTCCACCCTCCTCATTTACCGACCCCCCTGACGCTCGAGACCCCGGGAGCCCTCGATGATAGCAAGCTCTCCACGCGCGGCTGGACGTTTCAGGAGAACATCCTGGCGCCCCGGACCATCCACTTCGCCGCGACGCAGATGGTCTGGGAGAGCCGCGGCGACTTCACGACCGAGGACGGGCTGCCCTTCGTCCGGGCGTTCAGGGAGTTCAAGGAAGTCCGCTCGATCGTGGCGAGCAGCGAGTCGTACTCCCAAGATGACTTGTTCCAGGTCTGGCACACATGGCTCGTCGAGCAGAACTACTCCCGCCGCCGCTTCACCAAGTACGAGGACCGCGGCATCGCCGTTGCTGGCGTGGCTAGACGGATCGCGGCGCAGACGGGGGCGCGGTACCTGGCGGGCTTGTGGGCGCATCGCTTGGCGGCTGATCTGGGCTGGTTTCGCACCTCGGAATTGGACCCGAAAGCCCGGAGCAAGTCTCCCAGGCACCCGACGTGGTCTTGGACATCCTATGACTTCCCCGTGGCTTGGAAGCCGGCGGAGGGGGTAATCCCTACGATACGGCCAGAGATGGCCTCTGCAGAGGTTGGCGACAGTGATGGCATCTTCCAAGATGATGATTCACTCCTATTGCATGATGTCGAGCTAGAGTGTCTCGACGGGTCTAGTGACCCCTTTGGCCCCATCATCTCGTGTCGGCTACATATCCGATGTCACAAGGGAAAATGCAATCTGGTCCAGATGCCGTGGGGTCTTTCTGTCGTACCGCTCGGGGGTGATCCAGCTTCGGTGGACGACGACGCCAAAGCTGTCGCTATTCTGGACCACGACGACAGCAGCCGTGGGCCTATCGAATACTTGATCTTGAGTTCTACGCAAAGCGTGGTCCGCGCAGGGGTCGAAGTCACGCTTCTCCTCGTGAAGCCTGCTTCTTCGGGCTTGCCACAGCCGCCAGCTTATACGAGGGTCGGCGTAGCACATGTACAAAGTTACTATAATCAGATAGCTGAGAGCTGGTCCTCGCAGGCAGAGAAGGTCGATATTGTGCTTGAGTAGCAAGGCTTCAGGACCCTGTAAAGTTTGACATCGAAGGCATTGGTAACAAAGGAGAAGGATGGCCCCTCCCACGTTTCCCCATGAGTTCGAAACACCTCGAAACAAGCCGCTTAGCTTTGTTGGTTCACATGGATTCACTTACAAACAATATATATACATGGGTTTGAAGAGTATTATTATCTAGTAGGCTACGGTAGGTACAGTCAAAGACCATTGTTATGCTCATCTGGTTGATCAAGCAGAGCCGACCCAATCGTACCCGTTCTCATACTACTTACAGACATCTCATGCTGACCCGATCTTGATATGCTACATTCTGTAGCCTTCAGAGACTACTGGCGAGCGTTACCTTCTTCCGAAATCCTGCCAAAGGGGTCGCGGAACTCGAGCAGATCTCGTTGCCCATAGAACTCACCAGCAACCGTGAGAATCATATTGAGCGTAGCCCGGACGTTGGCCTTGGCCCTGGCAGCTTCTTCATCCTCGATGTCCTCAGGGTCAACAAGGCTTTCTGCGAACTCGGAAGATTCCTCCTTGACCTCAGGCTCTAGAATGGGCTCCGTGGTGACTCCATGGGGCCTAGGCTCTTCGACTTCGCCATCGTCTGCTGTTCCGTCAAGACCGCCAAGCTGTGCTAGAAGTCTTGATTTGGCCATCTCTACGTCAGCTGTTGTAGACTCAATCTTGGGCTGTGAAACGGCAGATACTTCCCCTTCGTCCATGTCGGAGTCGATTTGCATCTCAACGTCGGATGGTGATGTAGCATTATCAGCTGCGCCTTCCGGTGCCTGTGTTGGTGGTACTTGTGGTGGTGATTCCTCCTTTACCGGCGCAGGGGCCGCAAGAGATTCTGCAGCCCCATCGTTTACTTGACCGTTGTCTTGGTTACCAGTCTCAGCACCATCTTGCATGATCTGGTCAGTCGGCGGATTGTCCTCTCGGACAGGTGGAGTGCCATCAATGGACGTCGGTTCGCTCGACACTTCGTCCAAGTTCTCATCAACTTCGACATCCATCCCATCACCCTCGTCACTGTCTTTGGTCCCGCGGACGTCGTAATCTTGGTGCAAGATTTCAGCTTCCGCCAGGCTTACCATGAACAGAACCGCGCGTTTGCCCAGCTCCCGTACCCAGCCGATTTCCTGATAGTAAAGTTCACCTTTGTCGGGGAGGCGCGCCAGCAAGGCCCATAGCCAACGACTGGTCCGTTCGTGAAGCTCCTGGCCTTTCCTGAAGAACTTCCCGGTGAGGATGATGCGCAGTAAGCGAATCACGCCGTCCTTGTGCATCGAGGCTATTTGGGCAGGCAGTGGGTCTGTGTTCATGACGCGACCAGTCCATTGTCTGAAGGCGTCCGGGGATGCGCCGAAATTGTCAACTTCTGTAGGATTGTCGAGCGGCAAGGATGCGACAAGACTGTCTGGTGGAGTGGAATGTAGCATTTGGCGGAGATTCAGATACTGCCGTTTCAGAGAGCCATAGTAAGCTTCATGGATCTCGTCGATGTTGCTGTTGCGAGGGCGGCCAAGACTGGCGTCGTCGCTATATTCCTCATCATAGTCGTCATCTGCAGCATCTTCTGCTGCTCCAGTGCCATCTGCAGCAGTTGCCTCGGGCTCCTCAGTTTCGTCATATTCCTCCTCGTCGTAGTATTCCTCGGGCAGGGCCGTGTATGCTCCATCTTGGTAGAATCCTCTGAAATCGCCCTTGCCATCGGCGTAGATGCTTCGGTCGACCGATTCATTGCTGGGGCCAATGGACTTGGAGGCCACAAGCAAGTTGGGGATGCCATGAGCCTCCTTCCTGACAGACATTAGGTATGCCAGAGCATCCGTCTCGTCTTCCCATTCCAAGTCATCATCATTAGGTATGGTGGGATCGTGAAGGTCGCCAAAAGCCGTTCGTTGGCCATAAGTTTGGTCAACTTGCGACGAGTGTTTGTTTGTGCTTTGTCGCGGTCGCTTCGATGTGGATCGCGATGGATTGTCTTCAGCCTGGCGTTTGGAGCTCATAATGAAGTCGGCGCAATAGTCGGAACCCAGCCTTTGGTGTTGTAGGTTGAGTCTATGCTGCTGTTCGATGTCGCCTAGGTGCTGAAGGTTGCTTCGATGTTGGTTGTACTCCAGGCAGTTACTGCACTAAAATAGAAAGCACCCGCTAATGATTGTGGGTCTTATTTGCACAGCAAGCATATTGGCTTATGTACATGCACATATAAGTCAACTGACGAGACTGGCTGCAATAAGTCAACACATCCAGGAATGAAGCACAAAAAAAAACCAAGTAAGTAACAATTGATTCGTCTTATTCTAACTTCCTGAGGAATATGCACACATATCAAGCAAATTGCCTTCGTACATACAATCGCAAGCTGACCTTGCTGTGTACCTGTTTCAGCGAGGTTGACTGCGAGTTGCGATCTCTCAGGCTGCGGACTTTGAATTTTTAATTATTACAATAGTAACAATTTTACGCAGTTATTGGTGATACCCATAGATGGAAGAAATACCTTGGCCATGGTGAATGGTTCATGTTGATTCATCGAGCACTAACACAGCCCGGATGACTCACTAGGGAACACATACTGTGTACGCCCCAAACAGCAGGAACGTTCACATGCTTTAAGTAGGGGCGTGCATATTCAGTAAAAGATAAGGGGATGAACACCGTACAACCTCTCCCTTGCCATCCAAAACTTCTGCGACTGGGACGCCTCCACGAGGGTACAAATCATGAAGCCCAAGAAACCAATCGAGCTCGATGGCCGCACCGGAGAAGGTGGGGGCCAGTTGGTCCGCATCTCCGTCGCTCTAGCGGCCGTGACATCGCAGCCGATCCGCATCACGCATGTACGTGGCAACCGTGCCGGTGGCCGTGGAGGAGGTAGGTATAACAATAGGCACAACATCATCCCCTCACTTCCTATGGCACACATTCAAAGCAAACCATGGCGGTCACCATCGTCTATTTCTGAGACCAAGAATTTATATATTCACATGGCAAGAAGAATTAAGAAGTAACTAACACCCTCTACCAGGACTCAAATCTCAACATGTAGCCAGCATCAAATGGCTCGCCGAAACCACTGGCGCCGAGGTGGACGGCCTCTCCGTCGGCAGCCATACCCTAGAGTTCCGGCCCTCGCTCACTCCGGCAGCATCGGCTGCCGGGCTGCAGCAGAAAGGAAAGCCCATCATCATCACGGCCGACTCGCCCGCCGCCAGCATCATGCTCATCTTCCAGGCGGTGCTTCCCTACCTTCTGTTCGCGGCTGACAGCGACGGGACCGCCATTGAGCTCGAGTTCAAGGGCGGCACCAACGTCTCCTTCTCGCTCTCGTACGAGTATCTGGACCAGGTCCTACTGCCCACGCTGGAGTCGCGGTTCGCGGACGTGCGCGTGGAGCGCCGGCTGCTGCAGCGCAGCTGGAGCACAGGGTCGAGCCGCATGGGCAGCGTCTGGTTCCGGGTCCACCCCCTACCGCTGGGCCAGCCCCTGAAGCTGAAAGAAGCAAAGCCCGAAGATGGCACGTCGACGTCGACGACTGTTGCTGTTGCCAAGGACAAAGAGCTCACAATCAAACGTATCGACGCAAGCATCCTGACCCCCACCGCCCTCCACGCCCCGCTCCAAGACGCCCTGGCGCGGGACCTCGACACCCTCTTCCCCGGCACCGACCTAAACTTCAAAGTGGTCGAGGAGAGCGGGCACGACGCACGCATGTACGTGCTCCTAGTAGCGCACAATACCGACAACGACGAAGACACTTCCTCTTCCCCATCCTCCCGCCGCTGGGGCCGCGACTACATGTACGCCAGCAAGCGCAAGAACAAGAGCCCCGCGGCGCTGAGCAGCGAGATCTCGCGCCATGTGTCCAAGCAGCTGTACCAGGAAGTGGCGCTGCGGCGCGGTGCCGTCGACGAGTACCTGCAGGACCAGCTCGTCATCTTTCAGGCGCTGGCCGCGGGCCGGACGAGTTTCCCCCGCGGCGACGAGGACCCGGACCCGGACGAGGACGACGAGGAGCTGACTGGAAGTCTCGCAACCGGTGCTACTGCTGTGGACGTGGACGGGGTCGATGCTGCTCTGCGGAATCTGGACCTGGAGGCAGAGAAGAGACTGAAAAGGGACAAGAAGACCGCGGAGCCTTTCGGCGACGGCAGCATGCACACAAAGACGGCCAGATGGGTGACGAGCGAGATCTTGCCAGGGGTGAAGTGGTTCAACAGGGGCAGTGTCTGCGAAGGGGTGGGTATATCCTTCGGCTGAACCGCAGAAACCCAACTCACGGATGCATGTGCAATTTTATGATACCCGCCCTAGAGCTTTGTCCTATTCAATATCTGAAGAGATGCCTAAACTTAAGGCAGGCTATCCTCAGTAGAGGGAGAATAACAATGTCTGAACCAAATGCCCTGAAGAAGTCTAGAAAGTACTTCGTAGTGACCCAAACGCCGCGACGCCGATCTCCATGCCTCTCTGTGACGGGTATCAGGGGCCCAATGCCAACGCAAAAACCCTCCCGCCATAAAAGAATTACAAAGAATACATCGCTATTTGATAATACAGAAAAAACAACTGTAGCCTTCAAAAACGACTCTCAACTAGACCCCGACCCACCGCTAACTTTATCCCAGACATGGCCGGCCTTATCTTTCAACCAGTCCCACAGGTCTGTGATACTCTTGAAGTGATGTGTGTCTTCTTTATCCTCGTTCGGGTGAGGCCTCTCCGGGGGTCCCGTTTCGACCGGGTCGATCCCCAAGGGTTTCGAGAGACTCGGCGCCACAGGGTCTACGCCAACTGGTGGCGTCGAAGCTGGATTCTGGGCCGTATCGGTAGTGGTAGTAGTAGTGACCTGTTCAGTTGAGGAGGTAGAGACTGCTGTGGCTGCCGATGCTACTGTTGCCAGAGAGGAGGTGGTCGTCTCTGGATCTTCAGGCTCCTCGATGGCGGGCTCCGCGTCGTGAAGCCCAACAGGCTTGAGAGGTAGACGGAGGGTTCCGTTGTTCGGCTTTGGTTCCATACCAACGGAATCGCAAAGCATGTTGTATACTTCGATATTTTCTGGGGAATTGGTCAACAGGTTGTCTTCGGCAGTACAAATATGGGTTTGGCAACTTACGAAACGCTTCAATTTTGCTATTGGGTTGATGGGGGAAGGCTGGTCCACGGGCAATGAAGATAGCTCGCATCAGGGGATGCTCGTGGTCGTAACCATGCAAGCCGCGGGGGTCATATGCCAGACCCTTGGTTTTGGCATCTTGGATGTCGAACTCTTCCTTCTTCACGATGGCCCATCCTGCCTTGGGGATGATCCAGAGAGGGGCGATACGATCGTTCTTGGAGAAGTGGTAGCGCTCCGGCATGTCCTTGTCCTTGAGACGAACCTCGTAGTTGGGGTTGTCTTTCAATTTGCCGAGTGCTTGCTCGTACAGCACCTGAAGGTCGTCCGGGTTCTTGGGTCGTATTCCAACCAAGGGCCAACCGTCGACGTGTGCCACTTTCTCGAGGTCAACGACATCATCAATCTGTACCATGCGATCCACATCGGTCGTGGCCATGCCATGGTCCGAGACGATGATGACGTTCACAATGTTCGTCAAGTTCCGTTGCTCCAATCCGTGGAACAACTGGTCGAGCATTGCGTCCACATCATTGATCGTAGAGCGTATTTCTGTGCTGTTAGGACCGTACCGGTGACCGTCGGCATCAACGTTGGGAACATAGGCGGCGATCAACTGTGGCCTCATGTCGCTGACATCAACACCGGGATTCTCCATGCCAGGCATATCCAATAGTTCAAGAAGTCTATCAACCTTCTTGGGCAATTTCTCTTTGCCCTTGTAGCGGTCCAAGAAGCTGGGTTCCATGCCCATGATGTGGGCTTCGCTGCCAGGCCACATGTGGACGGCACTGCGGATACCTTGAGTCTCGGCAGTCACCCAGAAGGGTTCCCCGTCCCACCACTTTGCTTGCATGCTTCTTGAGGGATCTGTATAATAGAACTCGGCCTGAAGTTCGGGGTCCCAGAATGTGTTCCCAACGACTCCATGGCTTTCAGGGTAAAGACCTGTGGCAAGAGTGTAGTGATTCTGCATCTGTTAGCTCTATTCATGGAAGACGATAGAAAGCTGATGCATTAACATGGCAACTTACAGGAAACGTAACTGAGGGGAACGAGGGTAGCATGTACAAGGGCGATACGCCTTCCTTTACGAAAGCGTTCAGCCGGGGTGTCAGGCCGCGCTGTAAGAAGTCCGCACGGAAGCCGTCAAGACTGATGATGATGGTGGTCGGGGCAAAAAGCGCAGTCCCATTGCTGACGAATTTCTGGGTTTCCCGCTTCTTGTCCACGGAAATCTTCCATGCGAGCAGGACGAGGAATGCGAAGCCAACGGCAATGAGCGTGTACAGGAACAGCCACCTCTTCCACCGCCTCTTCTTGTCCGTCTTGGAATGCATGCTCAGGTTTCGGCGGTCGAGCTCGTCGCTACCTTCCCGATCGCTGCTATCACCGGTCGAGCTGCCCTCTTTCATGTCACCCGACTCCATCTCGTACATCAGCCCGGCATCCTCTCCATGCTGGGCGTCCTGCAGCAATTGGTCTTTCTTCTCTTTCCGCCGCGCCCGGCGTTTCTTCCTCTTCTCGGCGTCGGAGCCGCCGCCAAAAAGGTTATCGGTCGAGCCGCCGCCGACAGCGTCCAGAGGGCTGTTGGAGCGACTCCGGCGCAGGATGCTGAGCGGGTTGGGGATGGCCAGGTTGCTGCTGCCTCGTCGCAGACGCTCTTCCTTCTTCTTGGCGCGCGTATCGGCGACCAGCCGGCCCATTTCCTCCTCCTCCATCAGCACCAATCTGTCGCGTGCCCGTAACTCCTGGCTGTTGCGGGCGCGGGCCAGGACCTCGTCATCTTCGCTGTCGGTTTCTTGCTCGCTCCGGTTGCTGTGCAGGGACATGGCGTCGTCGTCGTAATTGACGGGCGACAGTAGATAATTGCTCTCGCGCCGTTGGAGGCCGCCGCCGACGATGTTTAGGGGCTGAGGCTTCGACATCTTCGCATTAATAAAGAAGAACCCTTCTTGAGCCGTTGGGGTTGATTCATGACAGGCACATCGATTCAAAGAGTGGATGCTGAGTCGATCTCGTTGAGATACGTATGATTCTTGATGGACCCTTAGCGACGAATGGCAGGGGAAATAGCGACTGGGGTCAGGGGGTTTCTCCAAAAATAGCTCCGTGCGCCTCCTTACCCTTTCCCCTTAGGCAAGCGCGAGTCGCCTCTGACCCCCAATGATACAGCTTGACAGCAAGTAAGACCTTCCTTCCCTCGAAACTAGTGACGGAGTAAAAACGGTATCCATGTGGGAAATTATCCGGGGACAGAATACTGGAATAAACCACATTAATATTGTAATAGCCCCTTCTTTTTGTAAGGCGCAGGTGCAGTGGGGGGCTTTCATTGTTGGTATCAGAAGAGCACCATTGGACATACTTGACTGTTTGGCAAAGCCAGTAGCAGCTCCCATTCACTGCAAGAATGTTCTCGCAAAAGGATTAACAGGATTGACTTGGGTTATAAGAAAAAATGAAGGAACTTTGCTTAAAATCTGCTTTCTAGCAGGTAGGTGTAAAGCCATGGCCGTCTGTCTATGTACCTTGCGACATCTGGAGGCCAGGTGTTTTGCACAACAACGGTCAATCCTACGCCGAGCCAAGTTGGGTTAGACGGCATGACAATAGGAGTACGGTCAGCTATGGAAATCTCATGGTGTCACATCTGATCATATATAACAAGAAGCACGCGTGCCCGAATCGAATCGAATCCCAAGAGGTGCCAAGGAATGACTGTGTGCTGCTCTGCTGTCATTCATTTCTAACTGTACCTATATATCCAGTACATTCATGATGATAGGGGAGAGCGGAATCTATGTAGGCCGGTAGAGAGTCAAAATGCGAGATTCTGCTTTCAGGCCCTTGTTAAGTATTAGGTTGTGTAATGTTCATCTGTTGTTCGACCCGCACCTTCAACAGTGCCCTTCCGAGCCTCCGAGCTATAGCAGGCGGGAAACTTGATCTAATAAACCACATCTTACTTCTCGTGGCGTAGATATTATATCGGACTTGACTCCCTTGAGAGCAGTGATAGAATCACCATGGATCTCCTGCTACCGGCAGGATTGTCGTCGGGTTCATTGTGGCCAAAGAGAACCACATGGTAGGCCACGTTTGATGTGAAGCGCAGTTTCCATCTCCTGAGCATCCGCGGGGCTCCCCATGGATATGCTGAGCCCTAGGGTCGACCAGCTTCATACTTATGATGGCTCTGTGACATGAATTTCGTGTTGTATGGCGGAAATGGGTTCCGCATTCGCCTCAGCATCTACTTTCTGTCTCCTCTCTTCACTCGAATCAACCATTTTCCGCAACATGACCATTCTCTTCTCGAATTCGTCCACAATAGTAGAATAGCTCTCGTTGTCCTTCTCCCTCTGAGAGCTTCCTATACTACTGCCGGAACCGGATCCCTGTCCGCTCCTATTGGAAAGCCTCAACTCGCTTTCCGTGCCGATGGATGATGCAGCCTCGATACCGTCAATCCTCAGCATCAGCCTATCGGACTTATGGGAGGTCGCGGCAGGGTCACTCGTATTGGGGCCCTCGGCTTCGGATGGTGGGGTTATCCGGCTTAGTTGCGCGTCGACAACAGCCCAAGACGGCGAGAGGCTGGACGCCCAAGACACTTTGTAGCCGCCCTCGGCATCGGGCTCGACATCCAGGAGCACCGCCCGGTTGCGAGACTTGGGATCTGATGTAGACTCGTCCACATTCAGCCCGTGCTGTTGCGCGAGGGCTTGCGATAGAATGTCGGGGTCGTCATCATTGAAGATGTAATGAACGTGCGGGTGATGCGTTGTCCGCGTTGATGCGTTGGTTACGAGCGTGTAGATGGGCGCGAAAGGCGGGCTTTGCTGCTGTGCATCTTGCTCGTGCTCGTCGGCGGTAGGGATTCCTGGGGAGGAAGGCTGCAGCTCGTGGGTGGGCGAAGTCGCATAAGCGGGATCCGTCATCTTGTCGAATTGTCGGGCGGCAAGAATCAGAGGGGCGACGTAAATGTGGATGCGGCGACTAGGCAGTTGTTGGTGATGGGGAGGAAAGCGGCAAAAGGATGCTGGGCTGAGCAATGGTATTGGCGCATCATGACTCCAGCTCTAAGGTTTACATTTGGAAAGGAAGCTTGGGTTGGGAAGTGATGGGTCCAGAAACCAGAACAAGTTGCTTGTTGGTTGGATCGAATCGGACTGGAGGGAACGAGAAGAAGCGACACGAAACGCGTGCTGTGCAATCAATGCAAGTCAACCTTGAAGTAACGTATTGGAGCTGCAGTAGCTCGTTGCACAGCAGGGTAGGCCAGAACTGATCGCCCTCTAGGCTGTCGGTGCTGCCCTGTCTGGGCTGCTTTTAGTGCCGTCATTCACGAACTGCGGAGAGACCGAGTGGGTTCATTAAGAAGCTGGGCGGGAGCTTCTATCTTATCGCTTCGTGGGGCAAAGTCGCCGGCTCGAGAGCTCCCTGCTTATTGGTAGCCCGTGTAACACCAGACCGCAGAACATCTAGGTACTTGAAATATTCATGATTACTTCTTTTCCGAGACAGGCAAGGTACTGCATTTTAGTCATCCTCATAATGCGCTGGGGTAGAGAAGAAACGCTGAGATCCCCATGCGTACTGATTCTCCCCGTGCAACGAAAGGAGGGCAGAACTCTGCTTGGCTGTGCCCCTTTCATGGGATACTCCCTTCCCTAAGTACATGCAGGTAGGTATTCATATCTGGCTAGCACAACCATTTGCTGTCCTGTCAGCTCTTAGAAGGCAGCTTCTCCCGAAGAGATCATAAATCTCAAACCGACTTAGTAGTACATGCTTAGTGGCCCTATTCCTATGTCTTTTAATCCGACACAGGAAAGCCGTATTGTACCCACCACGAATACCCCCCACTGGTGGTTTGATGGCTGCCCGCGAAAGCGAGATCATGCTTGCTCGTGTTAGGGGCACCAATACTATCCATAATGCCATTTCGCAGGTCCATATCGAAAACTCACTTGTCTGCTCGCTTATCGCGACTTCCGTAAGGTAACTCTGGCCCCATACAGTAGTCAAGCAGGTCGCACTGAGCGACAGGTCTTTTTCGTGAGTATGTAGAGAGCAGCGGCTAGACAGGTACAGCCCGAGTCTGTACAGGCTGAACGTGGCCATCTCACTCTAATCCTATATCATAGACAGACGTAACATCAGGTTGCGGCTGCTCGAAGACTTTGCCTCCAAAGTCTCCAATGCGTAGTGGTCAAAGGGGGCTTCAGTTGTCGGCCATGACCATACCTCCTGGCTGCTGACCTTCCTGAGGCTGTTGATCATGCTGTTGTTCCTGCTGCGGGTCTTCATCTGGACCCCATTCAAACTCTGAGATATATGGTCAGCTACACGATTTCAGGGCAGGCCAAGATCAAGATAGAATGACTCACTTTGCCTGCACATCGGACATTGACCTTTGGATGATTCCTGTTTGATCCACTCCTGTATGCAGTGCTTCAAAATGTCAGCTAAAATCGATTTTCCCGAGCATGTTCTAGCACTGACCATATGGAAGTTGTGACCGCATTTTCCAGATACTAATCGTCTATCAGTATTGATCGATCCATGATGCCGTAGACAAGGACGGATTGGGAGTCGGAGACTCACAGAGACTGCAGTCATCTCCAGGATATTTGCATGTCGGACAAGTGCCGTCGAAGTGAACTTGGCAGATACCGCATACGTCTTCCTCCGGCAAGTTCCAACGCCAGCTTGCCACTGCATCCCACTGCTTGATCTTGACCTTCATAATGGCCAAGCGAGAGCTGTAGCGAGGAGAAGGAGTAGGGGGTAACCTCGGAAAGTGAACGTTTGGTCGTACACGACGATAACGCTGTTCACAGCACCATAAACAAGTTATTTACTTTGGGATGTTCCAGCCAGCGATCGTTGGATAGGTGCTCTTGGTGAACAAGGATATCGGGCACATAACAGACTTCCAAGCACATGCGAAGTTGCAGTGAAAGTGAGCCCGCATGGATTCCAGCTACTGGTCAATCTAACAGCAGGCTCCATCCACCATCATCCAGGGAAGCATGCTGCGCTAAGCCTGATGCGCCATAGTTTGATCCCCCAGCTCTGAGCTCCAGCAGCTGCACGTTTGCAGCTCCGCTCCATTGGGGCTTCGGCTTCCTATCAATTCCTATCAATGCTGCATCCATGTTTGGATGTGCATGTGGTCAACAAAGATTCATCGCTTATCGGCAACTGCGATTTTGCAGGAAGAGAGAGAGAGAAAGAACTCCATATGCCCTGCCCATGTCCTGTTTAATTTAACAAGCTAAACAAAGAGAAAAACAGGTGGCATAGAATACTACGTCACTTTTCTTGCATCGATGCTAGTAGCAGTCCTCATCCCGAGAAAGAATTACGCAAGTGATACAAATTCGTCCAATAGAACCCCCGCAGCCCGATAGCAACCCTCCCAACCCTCTTACTCCAAATCATTTTTCAATTGTTGGCTGGGCAGCTCGCTTTCGTCCTCCAGCTCCAGCTCAAGCTTTCTGTTGCTGCTCAATTCTACTCTGCGAATCTCAACGATCCAGGGACTTTTACTTTTGCCACGAGGCTGCCTATTCCAGTCAAGGTGTCTCCTCCTTTGCCATCACGCCATCTGCGCAGAAAATTGCCAAGGCAATTGCTTGCAGTAGTCAACTGCGACAGTAGGCATTACCGACTTGCACCCGCGGTTTCCGCCACCTAAGAGCCGTTACCGGTCGGAGGAATTTACGGAGGAAACAAAACGAAACCCGACGGTGCTTTATTTAAGCAATCAACGTCCATGGCCACTGTCGCAATGTTTCGCTCGCCAGCAATGGTGCGGCATACATCCAAGATCTTTGCGGGGTCCAAATTCACGATGTCGCGACGAAACCTCTCTTCCTATATTGTCACGCCCAAAGAGCTGGCCGAGGCGCTCAAGAAGAGCCCTCCTTCTCCGATCAGTCCCGAGCCACGTGTGATCCCACTCTGTGCAGCTTGGTTCCTTCCCAACGATGAGCGCAAAGGCATCCAGGTCTTTGTTGAGAAACGCATCCCGAAAGCCAAGTTTTTCGATCTCGATAAGGTCATCGACAAGCGCAGCCCGTACCCGCACATGTTACCAAGCGCGAAAGACTTCGCAGCTGCTATGAGCGAGCTCGGTATCAGGAAGGATGACACAGTTGTGGTGTATGATACGAAAGAGTTGGGCATGTTCAGCGCGCCACGAGTTGGTTGGACTCTCAAGGCTTTTGGCCACGCCAAGGTTCATATTCTGAACAACTTCAAGCTGTGGGTCGATGAGGGTCACCCTACAGAGAGCGGCGAGCTCTACAGTGTCGAGTGCAGTGCATATCCGATCCCTAAGTCCGATCCCGAGGATAAGGTGGCTAGCTTCGAGGAGGTGAAGGAGGTTGCCTTGGATTACAACAAGGAGGGTGCGGAGGGAGTGCAGATCTTGGATGCCAGACCAGAGGGGAGGTTCAACGGTACTGCGCCTGAACCGAGAGAGGGTCTGTCCTCCGGTCACATGCCCGGCGCGATCAACATACCATTTAGCGCTGTACTGGATCCTCAAACCAAGGCTTTCTTGCCGGTTGATCAGCTAAAGAAGCTATTCCAAGAAAAGGGAGTCGATCCGGAGAAGCCAGTTATCTCGTCATGTGGCACTGGAGTTACTGCTGTTGTCATCGACACAGCACTTGAGATGGCAAACTACGGATCTCCCGAGAAGCGAAAGGTTTACGACGGCGGTTGGACGTAAGTGACCCTCACAGACGACCGTGATATTAGTAGCAACTGACATCAATGCAGGGAATGGGCGCAAAGAGTCACGCCTTCCGAATCTCTCATTCGCAAGAATGAATGAACACGATACCATTTTAGTTGCAAAGCCGAGTTGCAACGGTTGTTGATTTGAACGACTAGATACCCTCCTTACTAAGGAATCCGCGATCCATTGTTACGAATGAGCAGCGACGTCTATTCATGAGTTTACTTGTTGGGCACACGGTTCATGTGTCCCCTTGGCGACGCGACCACTCTACTCTCTGCATGCGAATTGGCCATAATTACGGAATGTTTATATCGGCATGGGGATCTGGGTGCATTTTATGTTGAGGCAGTCTTGATACAGTAAATAGGGGGGCCTGATTGCCTGCGAGCAGCGAATTGAAGTCAGCGGAACCATTGATTAAATGATGCTTATATCAACCTAGATGCGTTCGTGAATGACATTGAGCATCAATTGTCTTGTAATCAATCATATGAAAGTACTATGCCATTTTGACAAGGCACATCCGTGTAACGAACACGATATCATGATGCGACTTCGTACAAGCGAGTTTGTTTTGCTTTGCCTGGCTCTAAAAGACATATACATTTCATAGTACTGATACCGTACCAGCGCCTACCAGAAAGCATGCGCTTACACCTTCGCTCTCGGTTGGAGGTTGGGGACGAGACGAGCTGCGACGAGGAAGCTGGTGATGAGATAGTGAGAGCTCATATACAGGGCATTTTCGCAGTACAGACAGACCCTGCCCTCTCCGCTTGGTACATACAGATCCACGTAGACATTGGAGCCGCGTTGTATCGTGCCGCGTTGTATCGTCACTTCATTTACTAAACGATTCAATTATTTATGTCATTGATCAGCTCACCTGCGGCAATTGCATGTGGTATTCATGAGATTACATAACCTTTTGAAAGTTCCCATACTACGATTGGTTACAGCCGAACTTGTAGTTGCTAAAGCTGGCAGCTGCAGCAGATGCCAGAAAAGAAGCCCCACTAAAATCGCGCACAGACCATTCACACCAGGCACTCTACCTAACTTGCTCGAGAAAAATAGCCCTAAAGGCCAAACCCGGTAGGACCCCGCGGACCGGCGCACAGCTGACATTTTTCCGAGGATTTTCTGAATTGGTCGTTTGGTGTGGACTCTTGCACCCAAGCCAGGAATTAATTTCGCAACCACGAAAAGGAAGAGCCTACGACCCAGCGCGGCCATTTACATCTCGACAATCCCACCCAGCCAATTCCCTTTTCCCGCCCAAACGAATTTACTCGACAAATAAGTCAACATGGCTGACCGTGGTGGCGCTGCACCTGCTCGTGGAGCCGGCTTTGGAGGCCGTGGAGATCGCGGCCGTGGCCGTGGACGTGGACGTGGTCGCCGCGGCGGCAAGGGCGATGAGTCCAAGGAGTGGCAGCCCGTCACCAAGCTCGGCCGTCTCGTGAAGGCTGGCAAGATCAAGAGCATGGAGGAGATCTACCTGCACTCTCTGCCCATCAAGGAGTACCAGATCGTCGACTTCTTCCTGCCCAAGCTCAAGGATGAGGTCATGAAGGTGCGTTTTTGCAATTCAACAATTTTTTCGCGACCGAGGAAACGCCCAGTTCGGCCTTTGGGCGAATTCTGGGGCGTTTCAAGAATATTGGGGGATTTTTGCGACGGAAATCAATAATTCGCGAGGCACAATTGCTAATTCGTTCTTTTTCCTCGACTACAGATCAAGCCCGTCCAGAAGCAGACCCGTGCCGGTCAGCGTACCCGATTCAAGGCCATCGTCATCATTGGTGACTCCGAGGGTCACGTCGGTCTCGGTATCAAGACCTCCAAGGAAGTCGCCACTGCCATCCGTGCCGCCATCATCATCGCCAAGCTGAGCGTCATCCCCGTCCGCCGCGGATACTGGGGTACCAACCTTGGTCTGCCTCACTCCCTGCCCGTCAAGGAGTCTGGCAAGTGCGGTTCCGTCACCGTCCGTGTATGTGGAACCCGCTCGATATAACTACTAATGCCTTGAAATACAATTGCTGACTCTTATGTTGCAGCTTATCCCCGCCCCCCGTGGTACTCAGATCGTCGCTTCCCCTTGCGTCAAGCGTCTCCTTCAGCTGGCTGGTATTGAGGACGCTTACACCTCGTCTTCCGGCTCTACCAAGACTCTCGAGAACACCCTGAAGGCTACCTTCGCCGCTATCTCCAACACCTACGGTTTCCTGACCCCCAACCTGTGGAAGGAGACCAAGCTCATCCGCAGCCCGTTGGACGAGTTTGCCGACTCTCTCCGCGAGACCAAGCGATACTAGAGAAGGAAGCAGAGGGCTGTGTCTTTTTCGGGAACTCGGCGTGGGCTTAAGGCTTTGATTTGTACTGCATTGGTGGCCGGACACTCTGGCCATACAGGGATCAGATACGTGGTTAGCAAAAAAGGCATGGCTAATGAAATCTGACGTTTGACAAACAACTACACACCACGTTCGATCGATTGATATCAATGTTGTGAATGCCGTCATGAAAGTGATACGCCTGGGCCGTTGTGTCTCTTTCCTCGCAGGGTATTCAGAGCACGGTGTACTCAGGCTGGTGTGCATATTGACCATATTCAGTGTTCGATGCCACTTGATGACGAGATCGCGGTCAGGCATGCTAATTGTTGTTGCCCCAGCTCGCTTCACTTGCACTAACTCTGGTACATTGTGAATGGCCACGTCTAGGTGGTAGGTTTCACCAGTAGCTTCTTGTGCCTGAACGAACCTGTGGTGGTGCGATACCTCGGACTGCTGCTTCCCATTTTCCATCATCGATGCCAACTCTTATCATGTGCCTACTGCCTCAGGCCGGAACCTTCGTTCTGGCGAGTAACAATCTGAGAAGTTGCGATACATGAGTTTAAGCGAGTTGAGATCGTCCGCAAGCAGTCACACATTGGCCAGCCAAGTAACTAATAGGACTTTGCTTGGCCATCACCCCTTTAATACTCACCACCAAGACATTTTGACTCTATCACTGATCCTAATTCCATACCCCCTTACCTTTTGGTCTTTTTGGCCTCTCGTTCTTGGTCAACTAAGTTCTCTTTGGAGATCAACACATAGTTCTCTGCTTCTGCTTCGCATTGCTCAGCTGTAAGCAAATATCTGCCACCAACTAACTTCTCCGATCCGGATGGCTCCCAATTCTCCATCTCGGAGGATTTTGAGGCTCGTGGTAGCAGTAGTAGTCACCTTGATTCTTTCCTTCTACTTTACATCCAAATTTAACAGCCACTCGGTCGTCGGACTGCTACGCGGCCACGCTGTCACCCCCGGTTTTTCCTCTCCGCCTGATCAAGATGAGCTCCGTGATATACAACAACCTGCCGAGGGGCCCGCCAAACGTGGTCTAGACAACCTTTCAGCCGGAAATAATGTTGTGCCCGGTACATCATCGAGTCGTCGGGCCGCCGGGGGCAGTATCCTTACTGGAATTGCACTTGCCGGTCCCCTTCCCGCCGACGTCCTAATATTGGAGCAACAGCCCTCTGCTTCATCGCCAAGCACAATTGCTAGTGTGGGTAGCCCAGAGTCTGTTCCAGTCAGTGGGCCTTCATCTACACCCACGGCTCGTCCTCCGGAAGGCACAGGGACCGGTGGGTTGTGGACGGGCGGCGGCAACAAGCCCTCGCCCACAGGAAGTCCGGCGGCGATGGCTTACCCCGGAGGTAAGAGCCTGTCAATGTCACACATGGTATGGGACTAAACTTGGCCGTAGCATCGCTTCCTACTGTTGCCGTTTCCTTCACGACGACTGGGGTGCTCAAGGGGCGGAAATTGTCACTGCCACTAACACGGTGTACATGTGAGTTCTGGCAAAGCCCGTCTTTGTACCGGCGACTGCTGACCTTGATGACCCTCCTCTTCGAACAGGGCCGGTGTTACGTCTACCTCCACTATCTTGATCAACCTCCCATGCTCAACCCCGTCTCCTTGCTCGACCGACCCGCAGACGTGTCACTGTCCCTTGGAGACGAGCCAATCGCAGTGCAGCTGCTCATCGCAATCGAGTCAACCAGTGACTTGCAATTATCCAATCCAATCACGCATTACGCAACCCACCATGTCTCTAGATGATCTAGATACGGGAAGCGGAGCTTGCCCTCATATCGGCTACACGTGCGACGACTGCATCGATGGCTGGTTCTGTCCGGCACCACAGACCCCAGCTCAGACGGGCCCGAACGGATGCTATGGTTGGCCTTGCGCTGACTGCAGCAGCGGGTGGTTCTGCGTCCCCCAACCAACCGATAAGAGCCCTGCAACATTGAGCACAGTAGCAGCAGCAGCATCAAGCCCGGCTGCTGCGGCGCCACCACCTCTGCGTCGCCCCGTGACAAGGGCCATGGCCCATTCGGCCGCACCCAGAAGCTCGATGATGCAGCAAAATGTTCAGCGCCTTGTGCCGGTGACGAGACCCAGGTCTGCGGTGGCGACTGGGCTCTGAGCTGCTACAGTCCGGATGGCCAGGCTCGAGGCTGGGCGCAGTCCGGCGAGCAGCCGAAGCCCGATGGCCAGTCTACGCAGCAGTCCAAAACAGTACTGCCGAGCGGCGTAGGCTGGAACCAAGGCGGTTCGTATAGTCCGGCAACGAGCTGTAGTAGCGGGGATGGCTCACTATTTTCACTTACGTCGGCTACCAGTAGCGGGGGGTCTAAACCATGTCTAGCACCGACTACGATGGCGAACGAGAACACTTCGCCCTGTGCAATTATAGGCCTGAACCAGCCAGCCATAGACCCTCTGAATGGCGGCAGAAGCAATGATCGCATGACAGTACCTGGAGTGGAATCAAATGAGTGATTCCCTATGGCGATGGCCCACTGGCTACAACGCCGGCGTAGATTCTCTTGATGAGATAAGTTTGTTGTCTTTAGATATGAACTGGTTACCCCCTGGCAATATGATTCCAAGACATGAAGAAGCATGTATTGTCAGTTCAAGCTACCAAATGGGCGTGGAAGGGGTTTCTTGGGTTTTGTACGTAATGAAATATGATATCAGGCTCGTGGATCAATGTATTCCCAAGCCTGAAAGGGGTGACAGGGGCAGCCACTCATCTGTATTTGACGAAGTAAATTTCTGATCACTCACCACTTTCTTTGGTGTTTCCCCAGAAGACGTGAATTGATTAATCGCTTGTTCATCTGCCGTGCAACGCGAATTGGAAATACAGCGGCCTGCCCTAGTGCATCGGACAGTTCAGCTCGCCTAAAATTAGCGGCTGGCTGACGTTGAACCTCACCACCTCGCATTCCCCGACTTGTAACATCCAATCAATATATGGATGTTTGCTAGTCTTGGCACCTCACAGCGACACTTTACTGCACCATGTGCGGCTTCTTTTGATGTCGTTATTATCTCGTAGCTGGTGATGGAACGGTGTTTGAACTTCACTGCGCAAATTTGAAACGATTGACCAACCATGCCACTTCGGCATTCATCGGCGTGACCTGAACCATTACGAGGAGAATAAAGGCCGTCGTCATCCGCGGGAAGGCTGCCTGATGATGATGTTGTCGCGATACCGGGTTGCCGGCGCGCCGCTGGCCGCGCGATGGCAACAGCTGAATGGATGCTACCGGTTCTTAGTCGTGGCAACGGGCCTTGTTCTGCTGCTTGGTATGTCATTTCTCTTGTTTTGCGGGCAACTATGCTTACTGTTTAGCCATGCTGTCGCGGCTCACCGGTCCTGTCGATGTCCATGACGTGCAATCCCACATTACCAATAACTTGCCGTGGCACGGCCGCGAGAATGCGACACTCGCCGGCGGCATCCCGATCCGTCTCATGTTCATCGGGGCTTCCATTACTCTCGGTGAACCGGAACAGGCCGGGTACCGCAGGCAGGTCCGGGACTGGATCGTTGGCTTGGGAAACCCGGTGAACTGTGTGGGCAGTGTCAGTACTTTTCTCTTCTTTCCATATCCTTTCTCTCCCGATGCCATTGCAGTGCCTTGCAGTTCGTGCTGTATTCTTCGATAGTTGTCGTCCTTGTCTAACACATTGGGCGCCTGCCTGATCACAGAACCGTTTCGGAGACCTGAAGGATAACGATGTCGAGGCCTTTCCTGCCCGGCGCGTCAAAGACCTCACCGCCGGCCTGCCTGCCATCGTGCCCCAGACCCGCCCGAACCTCGTCCTCGTCCACGCTGGGGCATCCGACTGCTTCCAGGACCCGACGCAGGGGTCCGCGCACGCCTTGGACCATACACAAGAGCTTGTCGAGTACCTGTTCGAAGCGGGCGACGCTCGTGATAGTAACAATGCGAGCACGAAGGCGAACACGACGTCGGCGGGAGCAGAAATGGTGACGGTCATCTTATCCACGCTCGCCACGTCGCCCAACCCCGCGTTCGAGCGCTGTATCCAGAGCTTCAACGCGCAGATCCGGCAGGTGGCTACGGACCTCGCGCGGGACGGCCGCCACATCGTCCTCGCGGACATGCATCCGGACCAGGGCCTGCCCGGTCGTCCGGGTCTCCAGGATATCCAGGCCGATGGGATGCACCCGACGAGCGAGGGCTGGCACATGATGGGCGAAGTGTTCAAGAGGGCGATCCGCGAAGTCGAACACAAGGGGTGGCTGAAAGCGCCGGTCGATAACGGCATACCGGCTGATGGGGATATGGAGAATTAGAGGGCAGCGACAGAGAGGAGGATTACATAAGGTTAACCCTAAGGTCTTGGTATCAGCAGTCTGGGCATACACATGCGGAGAAATACTCATCGCTTGCAGCTTGGCGGAATGTTATAGGCCGATTTGTTTTCGCCGACACACCACATGACGATCTCTCGTAGTTTACGGTAGATTAATGCGTAGAAGCGCACATAACGAGACTTGATATTCACCGTACGGTTTACAACGCTTTCTTAAACGGTTCTGACTAAAGGATGCATGTGATGGATGTTATGGTGTATTTACAAGCAGTTTATATATAGACACTGCTTCCATCTCGCTCGATAAATGTATATACAAGAATGGTGTATTATATGCACAATACCTCTTAGATCTTACCGACACCAGCGCGGTCGCGGACGTAGCCGTTGGCGTTGGCGGCGGTATCGGCGCTGGCGACGTTCTTGCCGCCAAAGTTCTTGAGGAAGCCCGTGTCGGCGCGGGAGAAGGCGCCCGAGGAGCCAAAGGCGTTGGCCTGGCAGCTGCGGCCGAGGGCGCTGCTGCAGGCGCCGCCGCCGTTGGAGACGGTGAAGAGCTGCCCGCCGACGGTGGTGTCGACGGGGGCGTTGACGTTCTGGAAGACGTTGCCCTCGGCCAGGACCATGCCGCCGGCGTCGACCTCGAAGGCGTGGCCCGAGTTGGCGTAGAAGTAGTTGTTGACGGCGTGCACGAGGGCGTTGCCGGCCGCCTTGGGCGAGCGGCCCGACGTGTGGTGGATGTAGTTGCCCTTGAGCGTCACGAGGTCCGCCGAGCCCGTCACGTAGATGCCCCAGTAGTGGTGGCCGTCGCAGGTGGCGCTCCACGAGGTCGTGCCGTCAATCTCCGAGTTGGAGATGGTGACGCGGTTCGAGGCGCTCTCGCCCAGGACGATGTGCTGGCGGCCGATGAGCGAGGTCTTGACGTGGTCGATCCAGACCATGTCGGTGCCGTCCAGGGTGATGCCGTCGCCACCCCACACGTACTTGGGGTTGATGTTGGTGACGTGGATGTTCTGGATGATGATGTTCTTGGCTCCGCCCGTGAGGCGCAGGCCCTTGCCCTTGATGACGCCGGCCGTGCCCTGGCCGATCAGACTCTTGTTGGACTTGACGGTGATGCCGAGCGTGCCGGCCTTGTCGTAGCTGACCGAGACCTTGGGGGCCGACTGCTGGTAGTTGTCGCACCAGCCGTTCTGGTTGATGGCGAGCTAATCCCGAAGACAAAACCTGTTAGTCACACACTCTTTCTCTCTCTTCGGGGGGATAATTGTTGCTGGGACTTGGTATCTTACCTGGCAAGCCGACCCGGTGCCCCAGGGGGCGCATCCGGTGCCCGAAGCCGTACCCTCGGACCCGGTGAAGTCGAAGGTCCTGTCCAAGACGATGACACGGGCCTGGTTGTCGCCGAGGTAGGAGACGAGCTCCGAGGTGGTCTTCGGGTAGACGGGGCTGGCATTGCCGCCACCGGTGACGCCCTTAGCGAAACCCTCGGCGGAGCCGACCACGCCGGCAGCCGCGGCCGAGGAGGCCAGGAGCGCGGCCACGGCGCTGATGGAGCTGGCGAATCTCATATTGATCGACAAAATTATTATATATAGTGGTAACGAGGGTGGGATAGGATCAACAGATGATGAGAACCAAACTCGGGTAGATCAACGTCCAGGAGCCGGTGGGCGCTATATGTACTACCTACTTTCCCTGGTAAAGAGAACGTCTCTCTATCATGGATAGATCCTTACCACATCCGTCCTCTTTCGGAGTATCTTTACCCTCAACATCAACATGGGACGAACATCATTTCGCCCGAGGGGTTCGAACAGGCCTTCCTGGCTCCATAGGTGGAGCCACATTTGCCCGTCTGCCAACCTGACGGGATCTCTATCAGGGAGTGCTGTCACGGAGAGACATCCCACCAGTCAGTCGAGTCAGTCAGTCGCTCGTCCAAGCTGATCCCAGCGACCCGGCTCTGGAGATGACAGTGACAACGGCGGGTAGCTTCCCGCATCCATCACGGAGGTGGGCTAAGCCCTATCACCACTGCCCGTCTCATCTTATAGCAAGCGAGTGCTACCTGTCACCGACGTGAACCATGGACGGCCCTCTGTCAGGTATACCAGAAAGGTTGCAGCGCCCGGCGGAACATCTTGCCCGTCTTGGAAAGCAGGGCCTCAACTTGATGAACAACCCACTCGTTGGCATGTTGGTGAAACATGCTAGATAGTAAGTAGTAAGAAGGGCAGCCGGACTGGAAAGGATGGAGGGGCTGCGTCGGAACGCCAAGTTTTCCACCAATGAGATGTAATTCCTGGCCTCTCCTAGTTCGCGACTCTGCACAGAGAGGCATTCTGCCAGTGCCGGGATGCAGCTTCTAGAAAGCCCATTGCCGCGAACTGCTCCATCTTCAATCTTTGTTGCATCTTTTCCTTGGAAGCGCAAGGCGGCAAGCAAGGCAAAAAGCCCAATGCGGGAGTTGCGCCCATGCCGAGTTCGCCATTGCGGAGTTGCCGCTATCTCTGTTGAGCGAGTGTGGAGAGAAACGGAAATTAGGACTGTTTCGATCCAGCACTCTTTCCACGCGACAACTAAGCCCCAAACAGAAAGGAGTCCCTACAAGTCTTGGTGCGCCGCGACGGGATTGTTCACGGTCGTTGCAGGAGGCAAAGACGGAGATGGGGAAAAAAAGAGAGAGAAAAAGACATCCACGTCGTGCATGCAAATGGTCACGGCATCTGTGATGATGGTGATATGGGCAACTACTCAACCGCTCACTATATACGAGCAGCAAAAATGCAAAAACATACAACACCGAGGATTCCCAGGTCGTCACCGACCCTAGTACTAATTCGGCTCTCTGCTGCTTATATATGGGAGAGCGGACGGGATCCCTAGTATTCAGCAGGATATGGTCGTATGTTGAAGATTGATCAGTTTAGACGGAATATATTGGCCATCTATCGACATCGGTAGCGACAACGCTTTAGTTCCACCGGGCCTCAAGCCAGACGAACCAACCGCATCGACAACATACGATGTGGCGCATATACAGTCAGCTGCACTATGCTACACCGTTTTCATTAATAGGCAACGCCCCCCTGAGTCCAGGCAGTTGTCGCCAGTGCCGAATTATCAAAGTCAGGCCGAGCGTCTTACATAACCAGACGTGCTTTTATGCATATTTCATAGTCGACGCCAACAGAAGCGAAGGTGCCTTGTAAGTACTTCCATAATCCACCCGTACATGGATACTATAAAAGCGTTATGCAGCCCGCCCACCTTCTGGATCAGGCAGACCCTTCTTCGGCTGCTTGCTACCCAGGGCCACACTGGACGGACGGATCCGGTTGAGCTGTACACACGGAGAACCTGAATGGACCAGCCTCTGGGGATTGGTGATCAAGCGGTACGCCCTGCTGTCTGGGAGGTGTCGCCGGTGGCCCATGATGGCTCGAGGTCTGCCACATGACGGGGCTGAGCGCAGTTCCACCAAGCAAGCCATGGCCATGCTGGGCTGCCCGAGAGTCAAAGCCAACCATGCAACTATTCGCGACCGGCCGGAGCGGAGTGTACCTACATACAGTGCATTGGGCATGTCTTGGGGGTGTGGATTGGCCCATCCCATGAATGCACGACATGAGCAGATTTTGCAAAAGCCAGACAGACCGGGTTCCTGTATGGCAGAGGGAGCGGATGGATGGGCTGGGATACACGGCCCATATCCAAATCCCTACTGGGCATGTTAGGCGTACGTACAGCTGGGGGGTGAAGAGGGCCAGCATCAACACCGACACCGAGACCGACACCACCTTCTGGACAAGTCACACTTTCGTGTGTTGTCACGATCGTCAACAATGCCATACCGCTCCTCTGCCGAATTCTCAGATCAGAAATGGGCCGGGAAGAGGGGTCGCTCGTGGGCGCGAAGTTCGGGGCTTCTCCATATACCGCTACTTCACCTCCAGAACTTCCATCGTGGATATGGAGCCCACGACATGGAGAAACTTTGCTCGTCTTTTTCTTCTTCTTTTCTTTCTGGCAGTAGGACATGACTTGTTTTTCGTGATACAGGAGTGTTCAGATTAAGGCGTGTAAAATCTTACATCTGAGCTAATCGAAACTCTGCAAATTTCTTCATAATCGACATGGCGAGAATGTAGAGGGTGATTCATTTGCCATTGGGTCGTAGTAGCCTTTTTGACATGTCTTCCCCTTTGTCCCAGATCTAGAAGTCTAAAAGCGCAATCTGACACCCTCCAACCACGCTACAACTGACAAATGCAAGAATGGCTATTTCGAGACAAGATGACCCCGGTAATTCGTTTTCCGGAAGATTCCAGGTGGTGATCAACGATGAATCTCAGGTCTCAGGGAAAGACATGATGTCACCTTCCTGTGAGTGACAGTCGAGACCCGACCCGACAAGATAAGACATTCGTTTTCCCACGCCACCGGTCAGGGCCAACCTCTGGATGGGTGATCTCCAACCTCGTCCGTGAACAATGACCGACCTTTCCCAAGCCTTTCGGCTGGCTGGATCTGCTAGATAGGCTGGGGGGTTCCAATTTCACCACATACTGTCTGGAGTAGTTGTCCTCAGACCGATACTCTCTCTTTTGACGTGATCCTCTCTTAGACTAACTCCTCCCTCCGTGCCAACTCGATCTTTCTGGCACAGTACGGCTGGAATCTCTCGAGGGAAGTCGGTCGGCGAAATGTGGGTCGCCTTTATGGAAGGCTAATGCAATGGGCTGGAGGAGTTCATAGTTGATTGAAATCTCAATCTGCATTTCATCCGAGAGGAGAGACAGTGTTTAGGGGACTGATGCCAACACGTCAACCAACGTGGATATTTGATTAACAGAAATCCTGCCAACCCGTGATTGGGCGGAAATCGAAATTACGGTGAGTTGTCATTGGATCATCTTCATGCGCGTGCAGGGGTAGCTCCAGCCAATGAAATGAGACGGATACTGGCTAAGGCTCACTAAGGATCACCCATGCCAGGGGAGCCAAACTACGGGCATGCGATGCAGGCACAGAGCAAACATTAGGTAAGGCAGTTTAGGTAGTTCGGACGACATCTGCCAAACTGTGAAGGGGTCAAGGAATGAGGTTTTCAATGTTCAATTTACAAACTAGGTACGTCACAGATGTCGGAGAATGATGACTTGCAGAGGTTTTAATCTCTTCATTGCCTATTTGCGTTCTGCGGCAAAGCAAAAAAAAAAAAAAAGTAAATGCCCATCAGCCAGGCATTCGCCGTTGACAACTCCTATGAGCGAACCCTCCCATCCATCGCCCCCTGTGTATCCGTGCAAACCCATAGCCATGCCACACCCACAACAATTAGAACGCTTCTCAAGGAGAAGAGTAGTAGTAGTAGGCCTGTTGCGTAGTGGCGTGCGTGACCCATGGTGCTCACTGAAAATGGGGCCCCAAACGCCTTCCAGAAGATATCATCTCGAACCATGCGAGATTCTCCCAAGAAGCCATCCTGGTAGGACTCCGCCTGTAGAAAAAATGTCGACCCCTTTTTTTGCTTCCTTTCCTCCGCGAGAATGTCACAAATTGCCCATCTTTCTTTCTCTTTTGTATCCACAACGCTTCCGCTTCATCGCTGCTAACCGAGAGATCTGTGTGACTCTGTACGTGCTCAACCGCTCTGAGCGTCGCCCCGTAGATGTTCCCGTGCAATAGGATGCGTTGTAGCTGGCCGAAAGTCGTCTTGCCAGATATCTTCCGTTCAGTACTAGATGGGGAATCAGATTTTTTTTGGTCGAAGGTGGTCTTGCCGTTTCTCTTTTTTTCGTGGCGCAAAACAGGCGCTCAATGGGTATGACCGGGAAAGAAAAACAAATCAAACAAAGTCGCTAATGCCATGGGGAAATATTCCTGAACCGTCAATTTATGCAATCTTTTTTCTTCCGTTGTACACTGTGTCCATGCGATGGTGTCGAGAAAAGTGTCGGTGCAGCCTAAGCGCAGGACACGAGGAAGCCCATAGGGGGCTGAGGCGGTCAAGTGGGGACCAATTTGACCATGCCGTGAGATTAATGCATCACCATTTGCCCTTGATACTCGTCGTGCGAGTATGAGGTGTATTGCGACAAGTGTTGTTGTGATTGTTGCTGAGGATAAGCGGGCATGCTGGTGGGCTGAGGCGTCGGTGTGACTGGGCACCGAGGGGGAACATATTTGTTCATCGGGTCGGCCATACCGAAGTGGACGCCATCCGGGGTAATCGGGGGTGTCAGGTAGCCATCGGCAACTCCAATCACCGCACCACCCTTCTGAGGGGTGCTGTAGATGCTGGATGCCTTGGTTGACAGGACCGGCTCAGCGGGCGGGGACGGGGGCTCGGCACGTCGCGAGATAGCTGCTTGGTGTGCCAAGAAGTCCGAGAGTTTTCCGGAGACACGAGACAGGTGCGGCGAGGAGTACTTTCGGGACAGGGTGATGGAGGGTTGGTGCAACTGTTGCGACAATGCCAACAGGGTGGCGTTCTCGACCTGATCCCACTCTCCATCGTTGATTTCGGGTCGGCCAAGGATTGCGCGGGCGAGAGCCAAGGAGGATCGGGCCATGATCGAAGGCTTCGTTGAGACGAACTCTCGGTGGTAAAGGGCGATCTCGCAAAGGTAGCCGGCCATGTGCTCGACCTCACGGTCATCGGCCTCCTCAGCAACGATAAGCTGTGAGAAGAAGTCGACAGTGGGGTGACCAATAGCCCACTCGAGGGTGTTCAGAACGTGCATCTCCATCTGTGTGAACATGCCCGAGTCGTACAAACCACAGCACATGTTGTTCAGTTCATTGATTTGCGGAACTCGGTCCTTCTTATCACCGTACTTGGCGGCGATGAGAAGAGCGGCGCAGCCCACGAGCTGGTAGTGTTGCTTATACACGACGCGCTTAGAGCAGTAACGGTCCAGAAGGTTGATGGTCAGGAACAGGGTCTCGGGGAGGAGGGCGAAGGCGGCGTGTGCCTCAATGAGGAAGTCGACAAGGTAAGGTCGCATAAACCATTGGATCTCACGCTGCATGTCGATCAGGTTCGCATCGGGCAGGGTCTCGTCCTCCATGTGTCGCATGTGTTGCATGATGTCCTCCAAGTACTCTTCGCTCGAGAGGCGGGAGAGCTCGTTGCCAATCATTTCTTGTCGGTTTCGTGCCAGCAACTTGGCAGTCTCCCGGGAGGGAAGGCGCAGGTTCTGGACCTCATCGGGACCTGCGAAGTAACCGCTGTCGGTCGAGTCGTTGACGTACGCCATGATCAAGGATTAGGTAGTAGTGTTTGTTGTATCTCGGTGATGTTCCACGCAATTGGTGCTGAAAGAGTGACGGCCAGGTTCTCCAGGAATCTTGGGGGATTGGTTGATCGGTTGTTGTTGTTGCTGAGTGAGTGGAAGAATTATGGTCAGGCTAAGAAGGGGTCGAATGAGTGACAGATCCCAACTGCGTGAACCGTGAATTATTACAGTATTAAAAGAGTGTGATGAATATGATTCCAGAAAAATGAATGACCGTGGCCGAAAAGAGTGCCGAAACAGGAAATCAGATTGATGGAAAGATTCGAGAAGAGGACTCGGGTAAGGAGTAGCTCTTTATGAGAGAGGCTTCGGGTGAATGCTTCTGTAACGAGCTCCGTTAGCTGCGGGTCATTCAATGATACACCAGCTCCACCGTCCATCGGCAGGGACGCAGTTGAGACCCAATATCGCAGGCTGAGTTCCCCTCCAGCCAGGGTGACAATCCGAGGCATCAATAGGCTCCAAGCTCCAATCCCTCGACTGGTGGGGGAAGGAGCCCGTGTGGCTGGACTGGCACGTAAATGCCGCCATTTCCTATGCAGAGCCCGCCTCTCACCACTTATGGCACTTGCACCGGAGAATAAAACAATTGGATAAAAAAAGAGCCCTTACCGCCACGATTGAGACCAGGAAATTGAGTATTTTCCTGATTAGCTGGATGGGAACACCGAGTTAACGAGTCCCAAGACGAAAGCTGGTCGATGTCGACGTAGAGTTGCGAGTGCGGAGAAAGACCGTGAGTAACTAGGCCTCGACAGTATCGATACTACACGACGAAACTGATTGTTAGATGCCGTAGGTTGCTTGATTCGCAGCTCGCGCAGCCGAGCCGGTGGCTGGGAAAAGTTTGGTACGCACCTCGACACTTGCACAGCTCTACAGCTTCAGGCGACGCCTTAGATCATGTAGGTCGTATGGAATATCCTCAGAATCCGGGATTAGACCTAGTGTTGGTCTAAAGCCGGTACAATCTGGGGGACAGATCCACTTGATTGCGATGAGCCAAAGTCAGATTCCAGGTGTGCAGTAAATTGACACACGGTAGTCGACGGCGTGGAGGGCGGCGGCCGAGGAATGAAAGTTTGCCGGGAGTCTGACGGAGGACGGATGGTGGAAGGACCCGAAGGGGGGAGTTGTGTCAAATTGTAAATTCCTGGTCGAAAAAGGCCGAGGAATTCCAATTGTATCACAGGGAAATTGGCAGAAGAGAGATATTGGAGTTAACCAAGAGGAAGCAGGGGAGAAAAGAAGATTGGTCGACTGGTAACCAACTTCTTTAAGATCTACTGTTCTTCTGCTATCATCTCTTCTCGACCCTAATTCCTTTTTCCTTTTCTATGGGGGCGGACTGGTGGGGAGTATGGGCGAAGCTTGGTAATGACTGGTGCCCAGATTCAGACTCTCTTCCTTCCCTCCTTATGAATGGCTCGAGCTGAGTCTCTCGGGAGGGGCTTGCTTGTCGGTAGGGGAGGAGAATGAATGGATTCGGATTGAAGGAGGATAGAGGGAAGGAAGGAGAGGGAGTGTGAATGTCTGTCGAGTAGGAGGAGGATGGTTGTAATGAAAAAGGATTGGGAGAGATTGGCCTACTGGCACTTTTAAGACACTTGCTTGGACGAGCCCACTTTGGCACCCCAAGCAGCGTAGCAGACAGAGCACCACTACCAAGGAAAGGAAAGGAAGCACACCACACGCCCACACACCTGCAGCGAAGAACTGGAGACAGCCGACTGGGAGTAGCAGGAGAGGAGCATCCAGCGACGCCAGACCGGACCAGGGCTAGGATAGACCCAGCAAGGTACGAGCGCCCGCGGGCCTGTAAGGACGTGAGATTTTGTCAGGTACAAGGTAGTCGTATCTAATGCTGGCACCAGCACTAGCCTTAGGGGGATACACCTCACACGTACCGTACACTGTACAGTACGCTCGCAGCCTGCACCTCTTTTCTGTGATGTTGCTTCTTCTCCGCTGGGCCCAAGTGCCCTTTTTACTAACGGATCCTCTCTCTGGCTCTCTCTGGCGCGTTCTATTGTCGCAGTGCAGTGCGCTCCTTTTCTTCTCTTACGTGCCTGATGCCTGCCGCTAGCTATGCCACCCGTTTCCCTATCCGCAAGGATGGACGGTGCAGGGAAGAGGGAAAAAAAGCCACACACGGAGCCCAAGCGAATCCAGTTGGGACGATTTGATGATGACTGGGAACCTGAAGCATCACACCAAGTGTGAGCAACGAGCATAAGCCCAGCACAGTGCGAAGGGGAAAGAAGAAGCAGGTGATTCCCGTCAGAGCAAATAGGTAGAGACAGAACCTTGCTACTCAGGGACCAGTCTCGACAGTGGGGGAGTTGGGAGTTATTGAATTGAGCAACCTCTGTCTGTGCAAGGGCATAGCATAACGGCATTGAATGACTCGACTATGCTCGAACACCATGTTTTATATTTTATGTTCGTGAGCGTCCCTCCCCATCTGTTTATACTTTCCACCCGTTATCAGATGGCTATTTCAGAGACATTTCTATCAACCACCCACCCACACGTGTATTGATTCATCTGATCTCGTTCAATGTTATTGTGTTGCTGATGGATGAGCGGTCGGGAGGCCGGGTTTACCTACCTCTCCTTTTGTGCAGCTCGCTTGGCGACGAACCACTCAGAAGTCCCAGACGGCCGGTTTCTTTGTTTGTTTAGCGCACGCATAATAGGCCTTCTTTCAGTAGGCCCCTCGCCATGCATAGGATTTGGGAGGATGCGTGTGGCTATTGTATATGTCATGTCACGATTGTGTATGCACGTAATGCCTCCCGGTGGAGTTGAGAGGCAGGCAGCCATCTGTACCTAAGCTGACTGACTGGGCCTCCATTGTTGGACCGACCGCCAATTTGACTCTTGCTACCACCTTGGCTCTCCACGAGATGAGGGACCCATTACATAGGTGATGCCATCATCAAACTAGCCCGGCATGTTCTCGCAGCTCCCTCCTCCTCGCGAAGATTTGCATCATGCCTGGTGAGGAGATAGTAAGAGATATTAGCTCCACACCACGAGAATGAGTGGTTAATGCGCCGGACGTGTATAGTACGCGACTTTTGGCGAAGATCCAGCTCTCAAGTTCCTTGGTGGGAGGTAGCGTTAAAGTGTTTTTCCGCGTCCGCTACAGCGAGCAACGCGTTAGCAGAGGAGCTACCGACTGCGGCGCATCTTTTAGGTGGGATGCACTATTTGAGGGATGGCTTTAGCACTGAAGTTTTAAGCCTTCAGTGCTTCCCGGTCGGCTCAGGCGGGGTGACCAATACAGTGCTGGCATTTCGGCCTACCGGGCTTTCTTAAGTGTCTCGGCACCTAAAGTACCAGCCAATCTCTAATTACAGTACCTACTGTCTCCAGGACTCTAGGTACTGCGTTTGATGGCAATGTCAAAAGATGCTGTTGGCCGTTGCCCGTTTGTACGGCAACTTGTGACAAAAGAGAAGGGATAGCTTCAGGAATCTCGTGTACATGCAGAGGAGACCGTAACTGGCGTGTCAATGGGCACTGCCTAGCACAGCAGTCGCGCACAACATACGACAGGGTAGCATCCAAACAGCTCAGCTTCAGAATGCCGCCGCGGCTTGTTTCGCCCATGGAAAGGGGACGATCCAAGTCGATCAGTGATACAACGATCATCATGAGAAGCGAGCTAATGCACATCAGTCACGCTGTAAATGTATATCTCGCGTACTGTAGATGGCCCTGTAGGTCGGTACTACTAATCTACTCGAGAACCCCCGTCAGATGCTGGCTGGGCTGGAAGAAAAAAGAAGGACGGACGAGGAGGGGCATCTCCTCCTAGGCCACCACTGCTCATCGTTGGCTCGCGAACATGGGGGCAATAAGCCCATCTACGCCTAGTGTGGCCCTCTCAGCCCTTGGCTTCTGCACGAATACAAGGCATTGGGTATCCTAGAGCCGGACCAGTCACCGCGCCATGGGAGCTATATCTCGGGGGTGGCTTTGGGCCAATGAAGGCACTTAAACGCGGTCAAACACGTCCTGGAGGATTCAATTAATCATGCGCGCGACTGTGTCTAATTGCCAAGCCTGACCTGACGGGACATGCATCTAAAAGACACGCACACGCACGGTAAGTAAACTCTCGACTACTACTACACGCGGCGGCGGGCTTCGACTAGGAGTGCGCGTGTGCGTCTTCAAGGGCCAGACTTTCGGGGCCAGACCCATATAGAGGGCCATCGCGCAACTGGAATCGCGACTCCGTCGCCAATCGTGGGGTTGCATATACCAGAATGCTTGATACACATCTGGGCTATCTATGATGGTCCGGCCTTCTAAAGGCCGCCTCCCAGGTTGCGTGGCTTGCCTCCGCGTGGGATGACGCGAGCCACTTAACAAGGGCCAGTCATCTTTGATCAAACATGACCAACTGAAGCTGCCGTCTACCGTCTCTTAGAAAAGGCGAAGTGGGGTTGTTTGACTGTGAGAAGTGAGTATCCCCGTGATTGGCTACATGTATGCTATTCATGTAGGCAGGCACCGATAGCTTCAAGACCTGCTTGTGCTTCTGCTTGTCGTGGTCAACATACCGTACATGACCTGTATTCATTACGCCAGCGCTGCCTGCATCTCCTGCACTTCTGGGTCCGACATACTTTGCCAATTGGATAGGGGAGCGCACCTGTCATTTTGACTCCCCACAATTAACGTCGTTCCTCATCTACATCTTACTTACCAGCGCGTTTGACCACGAAAGTAGCAAAGAGAGGGGTGGAAATGAATGCTGCAAACACGGTAGTAGTATAGATATATTCAACCTACAGGGGTTACCACTCCTCGGCGAGCCCATCCACATGCGTACCTGCCGAATTTGGTGCAGCCAAGATGCTGCAACGAGCCATCTTCCTTCCGGGCTTCATTCAGGTTCATGTAATTGTTCCAATGTGTATGTCTGCGGTGGTACATGTATGCACAATGCTTGAAGATCCGATGACATGGCGCTCTACATGCAACCTTCGATGTTGGAAGTCAGATTTGTGTATTACATGTAGTCGCTATGGAGGTAGATACATGTATGTATGTACGCCATGGGCATTGTCTAAATATGCCAGCCAATGCCTATCCCACGCTAAACCCCACATAGATGGATATAAGCTAAAATAATATCCCTTCCGCCTCAAACCTTAACTCCGACGTACTGACAAGTAGTCATTTTCAACGCCCTCATTTGTGTCTGGGATCGATATAAAGATATTGAGATATGGCTCGCGAGGGTGACTGGTTGCTTGTGCGATTCGCATGGCTTCCGTGGTAGCTACGAATCGGCATGGGATCGAGGAAGTTTGCTTTTCTGTTGATTGTCTATTGGTGGCATTACCTGGAGCTGGAGAACCACCCAAAGATCCGCTCATAAGAATGTGATATATCTCACGGCGTGATGCTCAGAGCCTTCAACTCGAGCGGTGTGATACATATTATTGTTCTCGCCACTTGCTTCTACTGTATGGAAACGGGGACCCTTGCGGAAGTTTCCCTCTCGGCTCCTCGTCGCCAACCTGCGCGCCATGAGCGGACTATCGCGAAATTTTCAGTAGCAAATTCGAGGGGCCGGGGAGCTCTAGAAGCAGCTCTAGGGATGACTACGGGACTACAGCAGACTGGCAGCAGCCCCTCCATGCAGGAAAATTTGCTACTGTCTCCTTCCGACCGATAAATCCCTTCTATACTCCTCCGTGCGGTGAACTCGGCCCCAGCAACAGCCGCGCAAAATGGGGATGCCCCTCACTCAAGAGGCAATACCCTTTCCGCAGGTAGCACGCCCGCTTCCGCCAACTGTTCACAAGGTCAGAGTTTTGCACCGCTAATGCGTGCCGACCTGAGCCTTTTGTCATCAAGCCTGCTTGGCTCCTCTTGCAATGCCCCTCCTACGCAGAGAGGCTGGGAAGATGGTAGCAATTGGGCCGTGAAGTCGGCCGATGGCGGTCACTCGAGTCAAGCAAGGGCCGTACCAGCCGGATTTCATCATCGCCCGATCTCATCATTGC
Organism: Arthrinium phaeospermum; assembly: GCA_006503535.1. Lineage (NCBI taxonomy): Eukaryota > Fungi > Ascomycota > Sordariomycetes > Amphisphaeriales > Apiosporaceae > Arthrinium > Arthrinium phaeospermum. The sequence goes on from QYRS01000004.1 coordinate 2,795,561, forward strand.
CTATTATCTAGTAGGCGCACCGATTGCCTGCTTACAATGGCGTCTCGCGAGTATAGTCCGCACCGTGTGTTCATACTGTCCGGGCAGCTCTTGGAATCTCCAGGCAGTTTTTATATAGTAGCCCGCCCATTCAACCATCAAAGTGAATCCTAGAAAACACAAGGTACGGATTAAGCATTACTTCATCACTTTTAGTGCCTTCATAAAGCCTTGTTCAGTTCCTTCCTACCAGTCAGTTGAACAGGAAACTAATGCACGCGGCCACCGAAGGCGCCGGCTAATGAATCCCTTTCCCTAGCCGCACGCTCTTTATGACGTGGTTTCTTCGCGTTTCCAGTGGGGATCAAAAAAGCTTGGCCCCCCCTGCAAGCAGCGTTAGCTCCTGCGCTGCCTATCATTATCTGTCCCCCGAGGAACATGGGATTTCATCCGTTCGTCATATGGACTTTCTTCTTTCCGATGTCAAATCTAACACAATGTTCCGGCGGCTGTGTATGACGGTGATAGGGGAGCTGAACCACTGCCAACTAGCTGCTGTAACGGTGCGCACCCCTTAACTTTGCTGAAGCATGCCACGGAGGTTGCTGAGCAGAGGCGATATGCGTTCCCTCTCGATGCTGCAGCCGTTTTAATCAAACCGCCCCAAAAATTAATGGTTGTTGCCGGCAGTGGACATCGCCTGGGCTCCTCCAAACCCCACCCTCTACTGCCACCCCTGGTTTGAGCGCCGAAGTTCGAACGTCCGCTGTCTCCATCCTCCTTTTTTTAGTCCCATTTGCAGGTCGCGTCAAACGGCTATTACGGAGCACCACGTACAGTAAGGATTCAATCTCCGACGCCTCGTGGCCAGATTGCCACAGTGCACAGCAGCAACGTACTAGTAAGGAGGACAGCATTAATAAGAGCATTATTGGGAGCGCCGCCATGCATACAGGTAGCAGGCCCTTCCCATCTCCTATCCAACGTGTGGGGATGGCTTGGGAGCCCTTCCTAGCACGCGCCGGCCGCAGGCCCGTTCGTCGCCAGCCTTGCCGCGCGACCTGGTGATGCTACGAGCCGTGTGGCGGACCGCACGGCGGAATGGCGCTGGCGAGGGGTTTCGATCAGTCGTTTTCTCATTTTCGCTAACCGGTCCCCCAGACGACCGGATCTTTCTGGTGTCAAGTTTGCCCGTTCGGGTAGCAAAAAGATTGAAGCCCAGGGCGACAGCGTTGCAAACACCCAACCTAGCAGTATGTAGTACAGCACTTGGCTTAGGCGCAGACAGGGACAGAATTTTGTTCGTTTGCTCTACGCGTCATCAAAGAACACGACGTAATCTCGGGGTCCACGTCGACCATACCACGGGGGCGGCGAGAAATATAGTGATTTGCATTGACAAACGGGCCCTTGGTTGGACCCTTTGTATAAGCAGTAAAATGAAGGTTGATACCCTTCCGGCGTACGGATCGCCAAACGGCGTGATGGGTTCATCTCGAGAGAGTGCTGTCTGCTCCCGCCCGAGAAAATGCTACACGATGCATAAAGGGTGTGTGATTGTTCCATGCAATCAGCATTATGGAGAGGCTAATTCCCTTCTGGACCCGAACGCCCGGGGAGGACCCGATATAGTTGTAGTGGATCGACGATCTGGAATAAAAAGAGAAACAGGGGTCTAGCGGGGAATATGCAAATACATACCGGCCTACACAATTGAGGCTGACTGGCTGAGGGCAGGAGAGGTACAAGCATAAGAACCCACCGGCTCGGGTCCAACATAATTCTAGAAAAGCCATGCGACGATGCATGGATAGCGTTATCCAAGCCTGGGGATAACTGGGATATGTACGTATGCTGTGCAAGCTGGGTGCTGGTCGCTATGCCTAATGCCGGAAACCATTAAACATTCACATGCCAATTACAGTTTGGCACTATGCTATTCTAAGCCTTCGAACGAGGCTTACCTAAAAAATGCTACCCCAAGGCGCCATCTCACCAAACAGCTGTCACATCGTCTGATGCTGTGGTGTTGCGTGCGAATTGACTTTGGGCGTCATCACCGTTTTGGATACATACTGTAATGGTAGTGTAGCTAATAGCTAGTACATATGTAAAGTGCTTGCAGATCGACCTCAGACCGGCTCACGATATTTTCACGGTCCACCACCCAGGTCCATCCCATCATCCCATCTTGCTTCTGTTCCCAACTTCAGAGATTTTCACGGTCGTCCCGGCTCGCCGGTTGCCCCGGTACGACAATCGGCCTCCGGCATGAGACATTGCACACTGTTTGACTAGGAAAGCCCTGATCAGTGATAGCTTCTCTCTGCTGCATGCATACCAATACTAATGGCATCGGCGGCTGACTGTTTGTACGTGCTATACGACTCAGGGAGCAGCAGCGCTGCAAAGAGACGCCGGCACCCGACCGCCGCAACTTAGCAGCTGCGATTATGTTTTCTTTCTGCCCTTGCGGCGGCTTCTCCCGCATGAGTCCAACTCTATTCCGCACGGCTCTGAATCATGTTCGGACGTCAAACAAGCTTGATCTGACACTTCTCGAACAGACTTCAGAGCGTACAGTACAGTACAATGGCTTGATGGTGGCCTGTAGCACCCTGTCTCCCTGTGTAGGCCCGAACACTGTGCCACGCCGCTGCCCCGAAGTTGCCTTGACAGCTTGGAATATTGGCGCTAACAGATTAATAATGCCTGCGCAGGTCATCAAGTATCTTGCTCCGCGTCCCAACCCTGGCCGGGATGCACTGTACGCAGGCAATTCTTTTCTTTCTAAGTGCTTTGTAAAACGCGTTGCTGTTGGTAGTGCCCCCTCAACACCACCTGCATGCTTGCGAGTCGTCGGATGTTTCAAGATTATGAAAGAGAGCAACAGCAACAGTCCTATCGCTTACCAAGTCACACAATGTCGTATTTCATCGATTGCTTCCCCGCTCCCAGGGCAGCCTGCATGCCGCCAGGCCGTCAGGCTCAGGCTCTCGTCTCTCGGGGCAGGGGAGAGGACAGCGCACTGTATGTTATTTGGTGTCGTGCCGCATGTGCTTGCGCTGGTGCTTGCATATCACACACCACATGAGAATGCTTGCATTCGGAGATGGATTACATATCTACGAGTAGATAAATGATATCCTTTTTGTTTCTTGGTTCCGCCAATGCAGGGACCAGAAGCAAAATGCACTGGTGGCAGATCCGATCAGTGACGTGAATCATTGCCGTACTACAGCTGCACCACCTATGACTCCTGGTTTGTTTGAGCGATGCAATGATGAACCTTCTGCTTAAGGTTCACATCTTGCCGCCTCTGACGGGACACGATAACCCAATGAGTTGGATTGTTGCATTCGGCGCCGAGGCAAGTGCATGTAAGCAATTAAAGAAAAATGAGATCTACTGATGCGCTAGGACGCTCGTCTCCTTCCCTTTGCCGTGTTTTCCCTTGACCAGTGTCTGTGGCCGCCCGGAACGCCCAATTTGCTTCTCCTTTCGGAGGAGCTTGTAACCTCTTGGCACCCATCAACCTTGGTAAAGGATCGCTCGTGAAGGAACAGCCTGAAAAGCCCTGGTGGCCGCGGATTCCCAACACAGAAAGCAGCACGCGCGCTGTGATTCGGCGAACTACATACAGCCTGCCTAATGCCACACACTCTTGGTAATGCCTGCCTAAGGTAAAGGAAGGCCTCCCAAGGTGCCGAATCATCGGTTCGTTCACTTATTAAAGGATATGCAGGTGGCTGGGAGCTCCCCCAAACGGCCCAGTCTAGGTTAGCCATAGGCTCTATTACTATTTTGGTAGCCAGCCGCCGGGGACCACCACGCGGTTGTTTCCAAGATTGTGCCGCTGTACGCTGTACGAGCAGCTGAGCTAGGGACTATAATGGCAATGCCCCGGCCTGGGCGCGCATGAGGTTGCTACCCATAGGACTCGGGAGAAAAGAAAAAGGGCATGACGGCCGCCCAATAGCATCCGGCCAAAAAGCCTGCTGGATGATGACTTGAAATACCTTGCCGCCCGCATCATGCAAATCGTCAGCACATCGAGCTTACTATCGACTCAATGGACGATTGATTCCCGGTTTCTACCACGCCTGCGCTCCAGAGCTGCATGCAGGCCGCCAGTACTAGTAATCGACGCGAGCTAACCCCCCGTAGCCGGAGTCCCGAAAGAGGCATAGCCGCAGCGATATTCGCAGGAGACCAAACAACCCGATTCTGCATATATTCACAAGATCAAAAGTCCAAATGGGACCGTAGCATCAATTTCTGAATTCCGACTTGGTTTGACTCGCCAAATACCAGGAACCATCTCTTGGCGACACCTGAGGGTGCATCCAAGCGCTCTAGTATGCTGATATAGCGGCCTGTCTGCCGGACCGATAGGCTCTTGACTGGATCTCACGATGCCACGGCCTCCTAGCTCTCCTCTCACCCCTCAGCAGACGGACAAGTGGGAGACTAATGTTATCCGGGGTAGAACGACACCACGAGCATCTTCGGATATCTCTTGGCCGTGCACGCGACCATGATTGGCTCAATATATCTGGCCAGCCCTGTCCATGGCGATGCAGCTTACAGTACTATTCCCCATCTTAGGCGGGGAATAGACCACTCACTCGGAGAAGGATGTGCGATGTGTCTTGTTTCTTGTTTCTACAATGCCTCGCGCCTGCGTATCCGTATGCATGCACAATGATCTAGCCATGTCAGTATGGAAGTCCGAGGACGGATAGCTACGCGGTGGTGGGTGTCGCATGGCAGGCGAAACAGTGAGTACGCTGGGCCCGGCCATGCTATGCTGTCTGAAGTCGATATGAGAACAAAATTGTCGAGATATGATAGATGTATGTTTCACGAGGTAGAGTTGACTAGCAACCGCGCATAGGAGAGTTACAGCTGCGCCATAACGCACACAGTGTCAGTAGTAGGTGTGTATCGCATCGGCCGACAGAAATGAATGTCATACACTTGACAAGGTTTGCATGGATCGTGAAGGACAGCCCGGTCCTTTCTGGCCTGGCCAAGGTACTGACCGAACCTCCTTGTCCGTGTCATGTCGAATGACCATGGGTGGACACACGAGAAAAAATAGCATCCCACGCCGCGGGCTAAGTCCGTGTTGGGACGCGTTTAATTCACGGAAGTGTTTGAGTTGAGGATGACCCTTTACGCCCGCATATTGCGCAGCTTAGTTGCAACCATGGTGACGCAGAAAGGGCCTCAACCAAAGCTCGGCTTAGACCGATGGTCATCAGGTATGCGGTATGGTTTGCGAAGAAGAAGACGAATCTGCCGTGCTAACCATCATCATCTTTGGGTCAAGTGGCCGTGACATTTGACATTTGACGTTTGTGCATTGCCCGCGTCCCACCATCAAGGTCCCGAGCAATTAAAAAAACCACTTTACGCGTCGAAACGAATCAATTGGCGCGGAGAGTTCATGCTAAGCCACGCTTGACCATGTCAAGCTGCCAATCTGCAAGCCACTGCGCGAGGGCATGTTCCCTTGAACCTCTCAATTTCCAAATTCGGTCTAATAGATTGGGCAAAGGCACGCCCGTTCATCTCCGACTCGCAATCTTCTCAAGCAAGCCCTCCTCTCTCGATTCTTGCGCCGATAGGCTTTGGGCACCTGGCACCCAATGGGGCGGCAGGTTAGCAGGCCAACAAGATACCCGCGGGCATCCCTCACCTTAGCAGCTGCTTTATGCTCGATATTGCCTCGCTAACTGGATTGATCCCAAGTTGATTGACTTGGTGGGCGACCGGTCAAAGGAAGCTTAGCGAGGCGAAGTTACGTCGTCCTGGGGCTAGCTGAGAGCTATGAGCTACTACCAGGTATACCGTACCGTACCTTTCCCAGCAACTCGCTCTCGCTCACTCCTTTTTTCCCCCTTTCGCGCTCGACCATGGCCGCCGCCCAACAAGTCATCTCGCGCTTACTCGCATCTCTAGTCCCGGCTGGGAGGGACGCGCTTCCCTGGATGCACGCACGAATCAATAGCTGGCTGCCTCTACGTGGTCGATGCCGCTGCTGTACGGAGTAAGCGTCTGTCATATCGAGCGCGGTATGATTTGGTTACCCGCGACAAAATCATGCATGGTCATTTCCGAGCGGAACGCAGCTAAGCCCCGGGCGAGATGAGAATTCATCAGGGCTGGAATTGCCGTGTCTCTCATGGCCGCCGGGGAAGCAGATTCGCAAACGGCATCCCACTGTGACATGCTTTTTGGCTGCGAGTCCGATGTCTAATCTTCCTTTTTCCCTACTGTGTCTCACCACTTGTCAGCCTACGAAATTTCGTAGGCCGACATGATTCGGGCACTGGAATGCATTTGGTGATTTGCTAATCTTCGGGTTTTATTATCGATGGATTTTGAAACAGATTGCCAGCCCTTCCACCACACCACATCTCAGGGGTATCTTGGTCGGTGTCTTGACCAGCCCACGCATCGAGCGAACTATACAGGCCTCTGCTCTGGATGCCCTATAGCCAAGCCTTGTGGGAGGTCTATTGAGACTGACTACATTCGCACCAGTCAGTAGGCCATGCGCTTGTGCGGCCCAATTGCCAAAGACGAGAGCGCTTGCTTGCCCGTAAGGCTGAGCAAATCCCTAGGCACACCGGCGACGGTCTATCTCGACCGACTGGTTTCTTTCGCCTGGAACTTCGATCGGCTCTAAACTTCCCGTGTCCTTCTCCAGCTAAGCCCATTCAGCTTGGGAACCCTCTTGGCTTCATTGGCTCCAAAACGTCTCTTGTGAAGAGTCTCGCCTCCCCGGACCTCAGTCCATACGGTAGCATCAGTCTTGACATCGTGATCCGTGAAATTGCCTCTATCCTGAGGGCGTTCTCCCTTGAGACGGTGAATGAAGGTCACAGCATCGGGTGTTCCTAGTGACTCCTGGACATCGTGCATATCAGATGGATATCCGGGATCTACCACATGATGAGTACTGAACCGTCGGTATGGCGGCATTCGTTGACTCCCCAGCACGTCTTTGCGGTCCTCGCCCATCCAAATCCGACCGGCTGTCGGTACTGAAGAAACATAACACGCCTTGAATGGCATTATGCCGCTCAGTCGGTCTGTCCATAGCCGATCTGGGGATTCCTCGTCTTCGTCCTCGTCGTCTTCTGCTGACCCGTTCACGAGGACAGGGCACAACCCGCCCAGTAACCCCTTTTGAAGCGGCCATCCAGTCTCATTCATGGACTCCATTCCTGGCTCAGTCCCGGACTCCAACTCTGACCCCATGCCAACGTATAGTTCGTAGAAACGCATCGAATCTTCTCCGTTGACTGTCGACACAGAAAAGGTACCTTGTGCCGCATAAGTGTCTAAATCGATACCAAGACGGGCGAGGTCCCGGGCTCGTAGCATCGGAAACGTCGCGCCTGTATCCAGCATCATCTTAAAGGTGCACGATTTCAGCGCCGTGCTCTTCTCTTGAGCCTCACTGCCCCTACGTTTTCTCTTCGGGCTTCTTGCAGTCAACTTTCCTGCACGCGCTCTCTTTCGCTTGACCTTGTCTTCGCTGGTAACGAACTTCATGAAGATCGGCCAGAGGCCGAAGTCCTCATACTTATGCCAGGCTTGTTGTAGGCAGAAGCCTTTCTTCGCGTGGATCACGGCACCGCTGGGACTGCTGCTCCCGTTGTCGGCCAAAGGAGGCTCGTGCCATAACCATCCGGGCCCGTACTGTTCCGCATATTGGTCCAGACGGTCGTCCCGGTCTACGCAGAACGAACTATACGAGGGGCAAGTATCGACGATTCGTCCAGCATAGATCAGGGTAAACTGCTCAGAACAGGCGATCTGACCGGACTCGTAGCCATCAATTGCTGCTCGGATGTTCTCAATCTCGCCATCGCACCTGCTACTATCCAGCGTATGGCGCAAGATGGCGAGCCTGTCGGCAACGGCCCGCTCCTTTCGCAGCTCGTCTCTTGAATCGGTGTCAGTCCAACACCTCTCACATGCCAAATGCCAGACAGTTCTTACATAGGGGTCGTGTTCTCGTGAGTATTCTCCATCTTCGCACGTTTCTTCACCAGCTGAGCTAGTATAGTGCGTTGGTGCTGAACAGCATCGGGTTGGTGCTTCTCGTGCCATTTCACGATGTACTCCTGCTGCAAGATCTCTCGGTCTTTATGCTCGATCCGGCTCAGGTTCTCTCCGAGGCTCGCCCCGACAACCAAAGTTTCCCAAGGCCTCGGATCACTATCGTTTCCCTCTTGTGGTTCGCCGTCGATGGGTCCAGGTGTGTCAGCCGGAACAGTAGCCGCCTCTTCGGCTGTGTCGTTGTATCCTACCCCTTGGTGGGACGCTTGGGGTTTGACCGCTTCATAGCGGTTTGTTTGCTGAGCGAGCATCGAATGGGTATTCTCTCGTACCCTACGCCTCATATTGTCGTCCCAATCTGGGTTCGCAGAGTCAATGCCACTTCGTCGTCTTCGTTTGTGGCTAGCTTCGCCGTCACCGACGGGTTGCGGACTAGTTGGTCTCTCAGACTTGGGCATGTTGGGTGTGTATGTCGGCTGTCATGAACGAGCCCGCCACCAGGCAATCTCAAGAGCTGTTCTGATCCGAGTCTAAAGTCGCTTTCAGCGAAAAGCTGACGGCTCGAAATCGAATTGACAAAAGATATGGGAGTATCTCATCTGAAAACGGACACAAATGCAAGCAGAGGAGCTAATTGAGGCTTTTTTGAGGTCAAAGAGCCATGGCCGCCACAATGACATTCTTTGTTCTTTGAGGCCGTCCCAATCCGCTCCCGCCAGTAAAGGGGGCCCGTCAGGAATGCCAATGATCTATCCCTAGAAACAGCAGATTCCTAAACAGGACACCCACCCACGAAACGGTGTTCAAAACATATCCCATTGCGCATACATCCAGGGTGACTTTCTTTTCCTTTTTCCAAAATCTCCCAAGACTGGTCGTCGCGTTTTTTTTGAGTCAGGCCGTCGCGCATGCCTCGAGGTTTACATCGTCACTTGCGCTCGCTCTGAGTGCGCTTACGAGTCGCAATACTTAAGACCGTCTATGAATTTTCAACGCGCCAAGTCTGTTTAATATTAATATCCCTTACTTGCCTTATCATCGTTTGATCAATAGTTGCGAGGATACTCTGTCGTCATGGCGCCAAAGCGCAAGCAGTATAGAGGACCATCAGAGCCGGCCGACGACGCTTACGAACAGGGACACCCTGCTCGTCGCGCACGCCACTCGTCTCGGACACCTTCGCAAGCGCCGTCGGGAACCACGGGATCAACAAAGGCGAGGCCCGATGAGGTCTCACCAAAGATCAGGATCCCAGCGATCCTGCACTATCTGCAGGACAATGACATCGACCACACTGCGAACTGGAGCTCTCAACTGGAAGAGATCATTGCCTATCTGGAGTACGCAGACGAGCTGAGGCGGAATGGCCACAAGGATTTCGACGCACAGCTGAAAGGCGATCTCTTTGACTGCCAGGTGGTGATTGGGGTCCATAGAGCCTACGAGAAGCGGAACCGGGGCAAGACACCGTATTCAGAAACTAAGTTGCCCGATGCACCACACCAAAGCCGTCTTGCCTGGTATGACCGACTTCTGCCCGGGGACAAGAAGACGGGATCGCGTTCGCGCATCTCCTTGATCCCAAGGGAAGGAGCTCGAAACACTTCGCCTTTCCACCTGGCCAGTAAAAACAGTACCCCGCAGCTCCATGATCTATATTTCCGAACCACACGGGGACAGAAGCTTGTTGAAACCTTGACTAAGCTACACCGCGACGAGGGTCTGCTGTGGCAACATGATTCTGCCTCCGAGCCCTTCCAAAAACTAGCTGGGCCAAATCTCGCCGAAATCGAGAACGCTGTATATGAAGAGTGTGTGACTTCACAAGAGGCTCTCGTCAAAAAACACGGCTTTTACCATGACAGTTCCGAAGACGACAGATATATTCCTGCTTACAGGGCTGTCAAGCAGCGAGGATGGAGGCGCGCCGCTCTCCAGCAGCTATTGCACCTGTTCAACAACCAGGAGAACCGCGCAGTCAACACACCTTGGAGGCGCGTGGCGCTACCTGCCCCTGTCAAGGAGAGAAAAGAGCTTCCGTTCCACACAGCGGCAAGGCTCAGAAACAGAGCCGAAGTAGACGATGGCGTCAGAGGCGCGGTGACCCGTGGGATCGGCCACTCAAGCGAGGAGCCGTCGCCCTGGGTGTACTGGTTCTCCGAGTACCGCGAACAATCCAACGTTCTGTCGTCCTACACCCGTCGCAACTACATGTTGGCATCCTGGAATAAGCGCTCGGCGGTCGCCATCCCGCCCAATTTCCAGGGCCCCTATACCTTCAGCGGCAGGTGTGTGTACGATGACAATTGGCTGAAGGTCGGCAGGGACTGCGTGCTGCTCAGGAAGAACCTGAAGCGCACCGCAGGCATGCACCAACCGGGCTGTCGTTTCTTGCCAACCCTCATCGAGGACATCGAGCGAGGGCTGAGTGGAAGCGCCCCTGCCACCTCCCTACGGCCCCGGTCTCAAGTTGATTTCGATCCCGCCAAAGAAAACACCTTCCTCCTCCTGGACGAGTTCGACATGGCTTGGCTGAAGTTCCTGATGGAGCCCGGCTCTGCTCCAGGTCTTATCAGATATTCCAACCAGAGGCCAGAGGACAACCTCCTGATCTTGTTCGACCACCGAATCCAGACGCTGTTCAACGACACACACCAAAACATGTTCTGGGCCAAGACAGAAAGTACCGATGACCACAAGGGCTTCCCCAGCTACACAAGCCAGAAGGTTCCCCTGACCGAGTTGCTGGCCATCATCAACCGCGGAGGCCGAAAGCTCGGAAAGGAGAAGGGCCACGTTGCCTGGACGGCATCGGATCTGAACGACCACGACACCAACCCGCCGAATACGCTCTACCAGTTCACCCTCGAGGAAGCCAGGTTTGCCTGCATCAAACTAGCGAGGTTGGGTCGACTTTTGTAAGCTTGAGAGCCCCTACCATCCTTCGAATATTTGATCTTCTTGCTGACTTTTGAGTAGCTACGAGGGACCTATCCTCGAAGACGTAGACGAGTACGTAAACTCGACTGAGTGGGATCAAGACACACAATGCCGCTTCTACCAAACGAACGACGTGAACGACTGGGGCCATGTCGGCATGCACAAGACGGAGATCTTCCCGGAGCAGCGAATTATATGGCGCCACGAAAACGAAACCGCCTTTTCTAAGTTCAACCGGTCTTATAAGCAGCATACCTCCAGCATTTTCACAGCTGACCCAGAGGACGGTCGACCGGATGGTTTTGCGGCTGAAACCCTCTTCAAAGTCGGAACATACCCCGAGGGCGGATTCGAAGAGGCACGCAAGTCGCCCATCTGGGAAGACATCGTGCCCATTGACGTGGCCGCCGCTCAGGAGCTGGGGCTTTCTGAGCGGACGTCCCAGTTCTTCCGCAACCTGGCTTTCCGCCTGGGCCGGACGATTCGACACTACCATCAACTTCAACAGCGCTCCGCCAAGAGTCCCGGTCTGTCTCGAAAGGAGCTAAAGTCGGCATCTGAGAAGTGGCGCGAAATGGTCGGAGAAGTCAAGAAGACAGCCAAGTTAGCCGGCTACACGCCCGCCCGGTTCACCACAGTGACAGACGTCATCCCCAGAGCATCTCCTTCACACCCCGCAAGCGAGTCCAGGGACTTGACAACCCTCTTTGCCGCATTCCGGAAGGGCCTGATTAACGATTCCGTCCAGAACTACACCCAGACGTACCCCAGCCGCCCTACCTTCTCCACAGATGAGAAGGGCCATGTAGTCAAGACCTTCCACAGACAGAACGTATGGGGCTGGTCGGAAAAGGTGATTCGGGAACACCACGCCCCCTATATCCGGGAGAGGTACTTCGACGTGAGGCGCTGGCCCCTGCACCGCCAGAGCGAGGCCACCCAGAAGATCATCCGGACGCGCAAGGACGAAAACTTATGCACCCAGTCGCCGCTGGCTTGGTACCGCTACGGAATCCGGGTCGGACCGGCCGCCAAGAAGGGCACTTTGAGCTACGAAAACAGCATCATCGATGTGCTGCCGTCTAAGCAGCAGCAGGCCGCCGTCGAGCTCGTGAAGAAGTTCAAGCAGGCGCTGGTGGTCAGCATGCGAAATGCGAACGTCAGCCTTTCGGACGAGTGGGAGCTCATCATCAACCCGCCCCTGAAGGATCCATGGAGACTCCTCGACGCCACGCGGGCACTGGAGCCGATTGTCCGGCCTACGTCCAAGTTCATTCCGGGTCCTGCAAGCTTCCCCATGGGCGACACGCTTCTTAAGCAGATCCAGATCAGCCAAGAACTTGAGTCAAGTAAGTATTTCTTTTCTTTCCAATTCTTAATACAGTAGTGCATCGAACTGTATTGGATAGAGCTAACGTCGGTTGTTACAGTCTTGGATCCCCAGCCGCAAAATCTGGGCGCCAAACTCCTGAACCAGTTCACGAGCTGGTTTGCACCTGAGCCGGACCGCATCCCTCTATTGCCCGAGATCGACGAAAACCGCGCCCCTCGCAGCAACCCCAGGAAGCGCCGCCTCCCGCCCGCTTTCCTGTCCGAGCTCGAACCGGCCCAGAAGGTCGCCGCTCTCCCCAACCCCTTGAACGACAGAACCCCAGTACGACCGCCCCACCATACCAACGTGCGCGGCCCTCGAGTTATCGAGAGCGGCCGACGACCGATACCTACCAGAGCCGGTCTGTCTACCTCCAATCTGGCGCATGCTCCTGATTCTGCCGAAGAGAAGGAACACAACCGCCGCGAGAAGGTCGAGGCTGCTGCTGTACTCCTGCGGGGCAAGGTCATCGACCAGGAGGAAGTGGTCGCGGAAGCTGCGGTAGAAGCCCCAGCGCCGCCGGAGTGGAAGGTGAAATCGAAACCACACAATATACGCAAAGCCGACGAGGTACCGATCGTCGAGATTGTAAGAAATGACGACGGCGCCGCGGCTACAGCTGGGGAAAGTAAGGAAGCCGCAACGAAGAAGGCGGCCTTTGACCTGGTTGGGGGCAAGAAGGCCGAAGAGGGCTATGTCTGGCCTGCCTCGGTCCGACGTCCGCGCTACAGCATCGTCCAAGACGATGGCAGAGAGGTTGTGATGATCGACCAAGACGAGCTCGGCGGACTCGAAAGGGCAGTCAAGGCGCCTTCGGCCCAGTGGTCCGCTACCGAAGTCGCGCCTCCCAACATCATCTTGCGGTTCAACCCGTCGGAACAGGTCCAGAAGGGAGAAGGGTTCAGGCCCTTAGACAACCCCCTGATTGAGTTGACGGACAAGGAGTCCGAATACCCTGTGCCGGTCAAGAAGAAGCCCGCAGCGCCCGTCTTCACCTTTGGCACCCAGTCCCCCGCCGGAAGCCCCTTGAACCGTCGCGTCCCAGGAAGCCCCCTGGATCGTCGAGCCTCTAGCTCCGTATCTGGTAAGCCCCATAAATCTTGCCCTTGTTTCTGCGGTTCTATATACTGACTGATCAGTCCCGGCATCCGTAGCTTCCTCAAGGTCTCGACACTCTAATGTCTCTAGATCCGTGTCTGGTAAGCATTCCTAATCCATACTATCCCCCCGATTATATATACTGACGAAAGAATCAGTTGCAGGATCCACGGCTACCTCGGGATCTCGACGTTCCAATGTCTCTCGCTCCGCGTCTGGTAAGTATTCCTTACCCATACTTTTCCCCCAATTATATATACTAACGAACGAATCAGTTGCAGGATCCACGGCTACCTCGGGATCTCAACGTTCTAACGCCTCTGGCTCCGCATCTGGTAAGTGTTCCTAATCCATACTTTTCCCCCAATTGTATATACTGACGAACGAATCAGTTGCAGGATCCACGGCTACCTCAGGGCCTCGATCTTCCACCGCCTCTGCTGCCTCTTCCGCCGTTGTCCCCCCTCAGGGCTCAGGGACTGGATTTGCTCCCGTCACCATCGCCGATATCACTCCTCCGGAAAGTGAAGGAACTTCTCGCTCAGGCTCGCGGGCCCAAACTCGGGGAGAGGTGTGGCACCTGCCATCCGGGAAGCCTGTCGATATCACAGATGTTCCTGCCACGGACGCCGACGGCAAGCCGCGACACGTCACCATCCGTGCCTGGTGCGCGCTCCAGAATGAAGCCTTCCCGAACGGCTACCGGGCGGTCCCGACGCCGGGGTCGAACAACCACTGCGGCGTGTACGCCCTGGTCATCAGCATGCGCAGGCAGTTTCCCACGATGCGGGGCGTCCGCGAGGTGACGTACGAGAAGCTGCTGGCGATGGGCACGGACCCGCGCGTGCAGGAGCGCCTGGCGGACATTGGCGGCAACTTTGCCACCGGCTTCGACGCCAGCACCAACTTCAGCATCGACATCCTGACCGCCATGCTCGAGGGATGGGGCATCAAGCAGGGCATCCGCCTGCACCTGGGCATCGTCTACCCGATGGCGTCCCGGCGGGACCCCTTCGTCATCCTCAACGCGCAGCCCGATAAGGCCGAGGAGGACTGCGTCGTCTGGATCCACAGCGCCGACGCGACGGTTCGGGGGAGGCGGGAGGGCATGACGGACGCCGAGATCATCGAGGAGGACGAGGCGCTGGACCGGACGGTGTACAACCACTTCTCGGGGATCATGCCTAACCCCCCGCCCCGCTCCAGCGAGCGGTTGAAGGGCCGATAGGTTGGCCGTTTTTCCAGGGGATAATACGTATTGATAGATCTTAGTGCCTTGCCAGGGCTGGGTGTTCTTGTTTGAGGTTTTTGAATGGAGTTCTCGCCCGATGAGTGGGGAGGGGGGACATGGATAGGGGGCACTCACACTTTACCACTGTTGAATCTCATTTGTTTAGTTGGTTTAGTTACAGCATATGTTCAGTAATTCAATGTACCATTGGTTCTCTTCATGCATCGAATGATCCTTCCTTAACCGTGATACTCTTTCGACCCCCCTTCTTTCTTCATACCAAAGAAATGTCCCATTTGGAAACTAGATATTGCAATGCAACCCGCCAGTGCTGGCCCACTGCATCAGACAGTATTTCCCTAGGCGATCTTGATGATCAGCCCTCCAATACCGCCTTTGATCTTTTGCACCTTCTCCGCCGCCTCCCGCACCGCCTCAATGTCCTCCATCTCCACCACCGTCATAACGGGCTGAATCTTGCCCGTGGCCAGGATCTCGCCGACATTCTCGACGTCCCCGCGCACCCCCGCGTCCCCCGAGACGACCCCCCACTTGATGCCCGTCCCCCGGAGCCGCCAGCGGTAGTACAGCTGCGCCAGCGAGGCGAGCCAGAGGAACCAGAACGGCACCACGTCCCCCAAGACCTCGCGGAAGAGCTCCGCGGGGAACAGCGCCGCAATGGCCACGATGACGCCGCGCTGTCTGCGCGTCACCGAGATGTAGTCGAGCGTCCACTGCGTGCCGTACACGAAATCGACCGACCCGGGCGCGACGGCATCCGCCAGCCGCGGCGTCTTCTGGTAATCGATGAGCTCATCGACCGTCCCCGGCGGCAGCCGCTCGCTCACCAAGGGCATCTTGGCCGTGGAGACGGTAGAGATGACGCGCCCGGCGCCGTAGACGTGCTTGAGCATCTGGACGCCGACGCCGCCCGTGGCGCTGAGGGCGCCGGGGACGAAGACGGTCTTGCCCTCGAGGCTGCCATCCGCGACGCCCTGCTCGCGCAGGAGCCGCAGACCCAGCTCGATGGACTGGTACGCCGTGAGGGTGCTGCCGAAAGCCGCGGCGGCGGCCTCGAAGGACAGGGCGGCTGGCTTGGGGAGGAACAGGTCCTCGCTCCCGACGGCGTATTCGGAGGCGTACCCCGGGTGCGGGTTGAACGTGAGGGGTCGGCTCAGGGCCATGCCGTAGACGGCGTCGCCGGGCCGAAAGGCCGTGACGGCCGAGCCGACCTGGACGACGACGCCGGAGCCGACGATGCCTGCCCGAAGGGGGAATCTGCCGCCACGATGATAGTGACAAGGTCAGCCAAAGCCCATACTGGTATTGTATTGTCAAGCCAATGCACGTACTGGAGTTTGTTGCCGACCAGCATCTTCATCTTCCCCGCAATGATGTTGGCGTCGCCCGTGGCGAAGCCCGCGGCGTGCATCTTGATGAGCATCTGCTTGGGCCCCTGGATCTCCGGCATTGGGACCTCCAGGACCTCCAAGCCGGACATCTGCGTATACTTCCGCGCGCCGAGAGCACGCATGGTCTTGGGCAGATCCAAAGCATCTGGGCCCGCGGCGGCGGCTGACGACGACAATTTGGCGATTCTTCGTTCCATCATTATCTGAGACGCGATGAGTAATTCAGAAATAATACCAGGGAATTACCAACAGGTGAAGAAAGGGCCGAGCTGGTATGTATACGAGAATATAAGTGCCTGATACCCCCCCTGTTCGGTGCATGTCGGTGCTCCGGGATCCACCGACCGCCGAATGGACCACCGAAACCACCGAAAAGAGCTCGCGGTATGAAAATGTGCCGTGTCATCAAAAATAAAGGAAATCAACGCAGAAAGACTCATATACATATCGCTGATGTTCAATGAATTATTTCAATTTGTACTCTGAATGTTTCCCGTGAAACCGACTAGGGTATTCTGGGAGCATGATCTCCCAGCCCAACCGCAAGAGACGGAGCCAATCTATATGCAAATCGACGCATAGTCAGATGCTGCATAGGTATCACTGTATATGTATATCTATAATATATGATGGCCCAGTCCCAAATAACGTCTTGCAATTTTGACGGTGGTAATCGCCCAACTATTCGATGGTCTTCGTTGCGGCCTGGATGCAGTTATCAATGATGTCAACCCATCTCAGCGCATTGATAAAGTCCCGGTTATCAATACTCTCCGTCAGGCCAGGGAAAACAGCTAGTAATGTGTTAGTCAAGCTGACCTTTGTCAATGGGTATGGCCGGATACTTACCTCCCGAATAGCCTGTCCAGATCCCGGGGGCGAACACAACATGCTTGAACCAGGGGCGGCCATCGAGACCACCCTGGAAGAGGAATGCCCTCTCGATCTTCTTGTACCTGGTGTTGGTAGCCCGGATCGCATGTAGGAGTTTCAGCTTCTTGATCAATCTCCACCACGGCAAATGCTCTCCGGCCTTCTCGGTCAGTTTCACAGCTTCCTCGTCCAGCTTGGTGGCCGCGCTAGTCAAGTCGGCTAATGACTCGTACAGCCGAGTCAGGGACAATTTGAAATCCTGGACGTCACCCTTGGGTTCGGACCCGATAGAGCGAGCGCGGAACTCGACAATCTCCTCGTCGGTAGAGGGCTCGCTCTTGGCGTCGATGGCTGAGAGCTTCGACTCAATCTTCTCCACGTAGCCCTTGAGGGCCGTCGCATAATCGGTCGCATTGAGTGACACAACAGGCGTGTCGGCCAGCTTGCCCACCGTCAGACCAAGAATCTGTGCCATGGTCTTGTGGTACTCGAACTTGGGGTCACCAAACTCGCTCATCCAGTGGTAGCTGTCGTAGTTGCTGTGGTACTGGTAGATAGGCGAGTCACTGCCGTAGCCGCCGAATCCGAAGTCGAGGGAGGGGATGCCGGCGTAATCCTGGAAGGCAGTAAAGTCACTTCCACTGCCCATCGTACTGATGTGACCGTCCCAGGTATCGCGCACCGTCTGCCCCTTAACCGTCTGATTGGGCGACTGCACCATCGAGGTAACATCGTAGATGAGCTTGCTCAGCATGGGAGCAGCAGAAGCCGAGAAGTAAGGGCCACGGACACCGACGTCCAAGTTGACGTAGGCGACATTGGTAGCCGAGAGCCACGGAAGGTATTCCTCGACCCACTCGGTGCTTCCAATCAAGCCGTACTCTTCACCGTCCCAGCTGGCAAAGACAATCGTCCGCAGAGGCTTCCAGCCCTTATCCAGCGCCTTGCCGAAGCTTCGGATCGCCTCGTTGAGGACCGCGGAACCACTGTTGGGGTCTCCTGCACCACCCGCGATCCATGCATCTCGGTGGTTGCCTACCACAATGACCTCGTCGGGTATGGTTCCATTGATGACACCAATAACGTCCCATTGGGGGGTGATCGTGTAGTCTTGGTCGTTCACTAGGTTGAGGACTACACTATCAGGAGAGGGTCCGATATTGTACTGGACTCCTTTATACCTGAGCCCAGCGTTCTTGGTCCAGTACTGATTGAATTCAGTGGCCTTGGGTCCATGTCCATTGAGAGCCTTCAGAATGGGCACAGCCTCTGCATATGAGATAGGCAGAGATGGGATGCTGGGGATTGCGCCATCAACCGGCTGTCGCGGCACGCCGGGTTTCGAGGGATATCCGGGTGTTGTGGGGTCACCAGGCGCTACGCTGAGGAACTGAACACTCCCGCGCTGGACACTACTGGGATGCCGGGCAGGGCCGTTGGGGTAGGTCTCGTAGCCATTCTCATCCGTGACTTCGCCGTCGTCGCCAGGATCCGTGAAGATGACGCATCCTACCATGCCGAGCTCCTGGGCGCGCTTGACCTTCAGTCCACGGAAGATACCTCCATAGCGAGCTAGAGCAATGTGACCTTTCAGGCTAATGTTCGCCTTGACCAAGTCCTCGAAATCCTGGAAGGTTCCGTAGTTGACGTAGACGAAGGGTGCTGTGACATTGCCCGACGCAGAATAACCATGGAAGGTGGGGATGCGATTGGGAAGCGAAGATGTGGGGTCTTCGTCAAGCACTTCCTCCTCCAAAGTGGCTTCGAAGGTAACGTTCCAGCTGTCTGACTTGGTCTTGGACTTCTCCAGCATAGCAAGTCGATGACCAAGCGGGTAGTTGATGTAGGTGTCGTAAGCTACAATATCGGATTTGACGCCCCATTCATTCCACCGGTCACGCGTCCATTCGGCCTTGAGTTTTGTTAGCCGAAGCGGCGCATCATGTCTCTTCATCATGAACTTGCCTGCGATAAGTTGCGACCAGCCAGGTGAGGGCCGGCGGTGTAGTACTTGCTCCATTCCGACGCCTTCTTGCCGCTGGGCGTCTCCAGCAGGATTTGCTTGAGCTTGTCAAATGTGAAGCCATTCACGTGATGGCCGTTCCCTGGCGGGTGAGGCGAAGGGTGGGGAGGAGCTTCATCGTGGGGCGCAAAGACGACGGTGAAGAGGAAGGTGGTGAATAGGCCGATTAGCGAGGCGCCGAGGACGATGGTGCAGAATCGGCGCAGAGTGTGGTGGGGGTACCGCCGCGAGGGCGAGCCTATTGTCACCGTAGCGATCAATGGTGTACGCTCCGAGCTCGCCATTTTCTCCATGACGGGCCGTCGTCGCTGGCAACCGATGCTGCTGTTGGTCTAAATGGTGAGGGAAAGGTTGAAGGAGACGGCGGTGGCATCCATCAAATTGGAGATTGTCTCTGAAAGGCAAGGGGAAGGTGGGCTGGGCTGGGTTGATTAAGTAAGATGTAGGTAGGTATAAGAAGGATGGCGAATGGATTGATTTGATTATGCCATAGTGGGGGTCGGATGTTGCTATCTACATCACGTCGCTTGACTCCGACCGACTCGTTGCCTCCGACGTAATGCGGATTATGAAACTGGACCGGGGGGTGGTGGCGGGGTTCAGGGAAGGCCCACAGCGGCTTCAGGCTCTCTCCAATGACTCGGCTCAGTTAGGTTACGTCGTCTACATCTTTTACATATACTTACACCTGCGACAGTCACTATTCGCAGAATGCACCTCCTAGAAATTCGCCAATCCAGTGTGATCTGTGACATAGCTGCCGAACACCAGGTCTCCAAGAAGTGGAAGTGATTTCGCAGACAAGCATATGCCAATAGTGTCATTGATACCAGATGCAGCATAGCACTACACTGGAAGGTGATCATGGACAAGCCGAAGTAGGGAATGTAGGCGCTAATCTCCAAACCGCTCGGAACGGCGAATCGCGATGTCGGAGTCATTCAGGACCTACTACTGCAATATCCGACGCATGCCACGCCCCTCTTCAATTTCATCACGATGGCAGAAGCCGCTGACCTGTTCATCCCAACTTACGGAAAACCAGGCTCTGTCCGCCGCAGGAGCTGAGCCGGCTGGCCTCAACAGAATTTTGCAAAGAATATCAAATTGATACCATCCTACTGACTAGCTAGCATAATGCCAACACTGCAGACGATAGGTCTCCAGGAGCTCGAGCGTCCTGGCTCGATTCATCAGCCCGGCCTGATTGATTCATCTTCGTCTCCTCGCCCGGCCGAGCCGGTAGAAGAAGAAACCGAAGCCCCCCAGTTGCCGCCAACTGACCGCGGAAGACCAGCATTCCTTGTTCTTGTCGGATGTGTCTTGGTGCAGGCACCTGTGTGGGGTAAACACCACCATAGCATTAGGCTCACTTATCAAAATCTGTCGCTCACTCACTTGGCATAGGATACTCGCAAGCCTATGGCATCTTCCAGGAATACTATACCTCTACCCAGACGGTGACAGGCTCGCCCTCCGCGATCGCCTCGATCGGGACCTCGCAAACCGGAATCATGTATTTGATGATGCCGTTGGCCTTTACCGCCCTCATCAAATACCCCCGGCTGCGTATGTGGTGCGGCCCATTGGGTCTGGCCGTGACGACGTCGAGCTTGGTGGCATCCGCATATGCGACGACTGTCGGCCAGCTCATCGCAACCCAGGGCGTGCTCTATGCGATCGGGTGTGGCCTCCTGTTCAGCCCGACCTCGCTCTACCTCGACGAGTGGTTCATCGAGCGCAAGGGGATGGCCTACGGGGTGATGTGGGCTGGCAAATCGGTCGTGGGCGTGGTGATGCCGTTCATCATGAACGCCATCCTCCAACGATACGGCATGCGCACGACCCTCTTGATCTGGGCCGTCGTCTCGGCCATACTCACCATCCCATTGCTGGTGTTGCTGAGACCGCGCATACCGTTGAGGGCGAATACAAGGACTGTTCAGCGACCGTTGTCCTTTGCATTCTCCAAGTCAAGCAATTTCTGGATGCTGCAGATAGGGATCACTTTGCAGTCATTGGGTTACCTCATGCCCCAGACGTACATTGCCTCCTACGCCCAGTCTCTCGGTCTTCCAGACATCACGGGCCCAATCCTCCTTGCTCTGTTCCAGGTAGCGTCAGTTCCAGGGTCGCTTGTCTTTGGTCCGCTGGGGGATCGCCTTCCAGTAACCACCGTGATACTAGTTTCCTCTTTAGGCAGTGCCTTGGCGGTATTCTTACTCTGGGGCATTAGCCAGAGGTTTGCAGTCTTGGTTACGTTCTGTCTTGTGTACGGGTTCTTCGCCGGGGGGTTTAGCTCGACTTGGTCAGGGATCCTCCAAGAGATGAAGCGGCGGGATACCAGTTTGGACACTGGTCTCATTTTCGGGATGCTCATGGGCGGGCGTGGCGTTGGCTTTGTGCTAAGTGGTCCCATTTCAGGAGCGTTGCTTAGTATGAGCCACTGGTCTGCGGCAAGCCTTTCGGGCTATGCGACCCGATATGGGCCCATGATAGTCTGCACAGGCCTTACGGCCACGCTGGGTGCTTGGGGTTCTTTCTGGGACTTTGGTAAGCGCAGACTCAGAGTGTTACCCTGAAGAACTCGCACGCTGCCGAACTGTGCCTGTTCTGATAAGGATTGGGGATTTGCATCATATGACGCATACTGGCCAGTCGATGCTGGACGATGAAGCCCTATTACTCCAGGCTCGAGGACAAGTGAGAAGTGGTAGGTTTTGGAGTGGTGAATGTCCATACAAGCTTTATCGATGCATACTATATTCAGCCTGGGTTCTAGGAAATGACGTGAGATTGCGTGCATCGCCTATGGTTCAGGAGACGTAGGATCATTAGACTCGCGCTGCCGTGCCACTGACCGTGGACGCAGGTCTATCTTTGTATTTTCGCTTTGATGGACTAAAGATTCCGATGGTATGGGTTAGAACAGCCATGAAAATCCCCTACACGCCTACGTAGTATTGAGCTTCTGTTTCAAGGGTCGTTCCTAGTCAACGCCTATCAGCATCTCCAGCCATAGGGCTGGTTAAGCTCCAACAGCATGTTCTACGCCGTTGTTGGCGCAAAGTGGGCATCGAAGCAACCCTTTTTCCTCCGTTTGACGACAAATTATACCATGTGACTTCGTAAATGAGAAGTTGGCGCTGAGAGGGGGCTAGATATGCGACTCTGAGCCATGGACTCCGCTTGGCAAATCAGGAAAATTCAACAGTGATGTTTGCGACGTCTAATTTGGTTATTTTCGCTGTCGACGTCGAAAATGGCACAGCTGCTGCCCCGCCAATCTGGGGGAATTCAAGACGACGCTATGGACCTGACCTATAACGGGTGGGTTGAAGGTGGATCGATCTCCCCACGAGATGCGCAGATGCGCTATAATAGGCATGGCGTTGGGCGTTTTCCTGAGCGCCGCTCAATATCCATGACGCTACAGGAGTGCCTATACTGTATCCACCCACGTCTTTCCGAATGCGAGAGCCACTTTCGCATGGTCTTCTCGCATCCGGCCTGATAACTGCCCGACTTATAGGTTACGCATCTCGATAACCCATCTAGTACAGGAGCCGCGCCAAGTCAGTTTTCGGAAGGATGCGCTATGCGGCAAGCGGCTCTGTGTAATAGGTGGCTTCATCGTTATGCATGTGAATTGATCTGGTTTTGAGGCTCGACTTTCTAGCTTACGGTGGCGCCGTAACGTCATTTAATCTGCGCCCAGCTACAAACAGAAATTTAGAGAGGAAGAGTAGCATTCCCTTTCTTTACACGGCCGCTTGGTTGCGCCGGAAACCTTGACTATGGCGGTGGGCGGAGGTGGCTCCTGGATGCGAGAACGAGACAAGGGACCATGATCTGTAGCCATGTGCGGAAGTGGGAAGCAGTTATGGATATAAGATCTCGACCGCCCAGGCATGTATGGAGAGAAAGAAGTAACTTATGCAGACGATACAAACACCGTCCAACATACTTCGAACTTGGTACTACTTGCTACTTTCATACATACTCTAACGCCTTTGCTTCAGCTCTCTCCCGCGATACAGAGACTTGAAGACAAAATGGGCGAGCCATCACGACCGCCAGCAAACGGCTTCGTCGCCGCCGCCCGCAAGATCTACAACCCCGTGGGCTTCTCCAAGGGCTACAACTTCATCCTGTGGTTCATCTTCGGCGGCGCCTTCTTGGGTTTCCTCCTGGCCCGGCTGCCGTACCTCAGCCTCCACGGCATCTTCTGCAACCCCAACGCCAGCGGCTCCCTCGGGGCCCTCCCCGGCGAGTGCTACTACTACCTCAACTTCGACCGGTACAAGGTCGGCATCATGCTCCACCTCGTGGGGATCCTCTTCGCGGGCCTGCTGGCCTGCCTCCAGTTCACCCCGATCATCCGCTACAAGGCTCTGATCCTGCACCGCATCGGCGGCTGGCTCGCCATCCTCCTCTCGCTCATCGGTATCGTGGGCGCCCTCATGATCGCTAGGCGCGCCTTCGGCGGCGGCATCGAGGCCCAGACCATTACGGGCGTCATGGCCATCTCGTTCTTGGGCTCCTTGCTCCTGGCCGTGATCAACATCAAGCGTCTCCAGATCGAGGAGCACCGCAAGTGGATGCTGCGCGCATGGTTCTATGTAAGAGAAAATCCTCCTGTAGTACATGAAAGACGTCGGTGTACTGACCAAATGCGCACAACAGGCTGGCGCCATCATCACCATGAGAATCATCCTGATCATCGCGGTCAACGTCACCGCGCCCCTCGGCGACTACTACACGACCATGCCCTGCGCCAAGGTCGCCTTCACCATGGGCAGCGACGAGCTGACGCAGGCGCTCTACCCCGCCTGCGCGTCCTACTTCAACGGGACGAGCCCGAACCAGTGGACCATGGTGACGGCCGACTTCAACGGCACCGACGTGGTCCAGATCGCCGCCGCGCTGGACATGACGGCGGGCATGGCTCTGTGGCTGGCCTTCCTGCTCCACGCCGTCGGCATCGAAATCTACGTAAGTCCTTATTTCCACGACGGTCAGTACCGCTCACTTACTCACCTGATGTTTCATAGCTGCACCTGACGCCGGCCGAACATCATCGTCTGCGAGGTGTCTCGTACCAGCGCCAAAAGGCGGCGGGCATGAGGAATCCGGGCCGCGCGGGCCTGACGGCCGACCGGCTCGGGGACTCGGAGAAGTGGATGCCGCTGGAGGAGGCGGAAGCCGAGAAGGAGCCCGCGGCAGATGCGAGCAGGGACTCCTTGCCAGCTCCTTCGGTGTAAGGACCGCTGGCTGGCTGTTTTGAATTGTCTCGCTCTCTTTCTTTGTGGGAGAGTCGCTTGATGGATGAGGCTGGGTTCAAACAACATTGCTGATTGGGATTGGGGAAAGGAAAGCGCATGGAAGCGATACTTATCTGGGCGATATATTTGCCATGATGGCTACTATCTCTGGCTCGGGCGTTTTTGGTTGTTAATTTTGTAGAGGTGGTTTCGCATATAGACTTGCAGATATACCTAGACAAGGTAAACATGGTATCTTACAACGGAGTAGATAATATTTTAAAGATAGTCCTCGATAGGGTCTTTTCCAACTCACATATGCGTTCCTTGTTCTTTTACAGAACGCAACTCCTAGAATGGAAAAGCAACCAACATCGTTCCGGCACTGGTAGCATCACGCAGGGTAGGACGGTCAGTGAGGTTTTAGGAGAGTTCACGCCACACATCCACCTGCCACCTCCAAAATGATGCCACTGGCGTCGTTACCTGCAACCCAATGGTTTTCCTTCCTCGAACACTGTTCAGGTCACACAAGTGACTGCTTGGATTGGTTCTCAATGATCTAATTGCTCAAAATGCTTAAAGTAGCTTATCAGATTTCCACTTCCAGTGTTGTGGGCCGTGAATACATAGAAACCTTCTGTACATGTAGCCAAAGTATGCTCAGGGTAGGCTGAGGTGCAGCTCACTGAAGCACCGAGAGTCAGTGGTGCATACTCTGACTCTTGACTTTGTTTCCTTTTATTCGGAGGGCCGCCGATCATCAGTCCGCATAGGCCCCAGCCATTCAGTTTCTGGGCACGCAATTGAGCGCAGCAGTGTGCGACCCAAAGAGATCGCGGGGGTTGATTGGATGATCGATCCCCTTCCCCGACGAAAGATGGTGTGGGGAGTGACCACCCGATCTTGCTTTGGTGCCCGCCTGGGGTAGCCAACCAACGATTGCTTACCCTTAAGCACGCCATCCGCCATCTCACATTGCGAAAGCAGCCAACTAGAAATGGGCTGCTCTTATTTAATCCTCAGCGGGAGATAAGAGCGCGCAGAGACCTCGCAGAGCAGTTGACTTTATTTACCCAGACTGAACTTCATAGGGTATTTCCAAGGGCTTTCATTTCTATTTTAACAACAGCACTTTTCTACCATGGATGCGGCAGGCAGCAGGAAGAGTCCGGAGTCGGACCCAGACCCATACACTTTTAATTCGGGGCCTGCTGGACAGCATGGCATGGTTGATAGTAGTTCGGAGGATGCCGGCAATGTGTTAAAAGGTCAAGTGGACTCGGTCTATGAAGCCAAAGCCATGGTCCTAAACAGGGCTGTAAGTCAATCGAATGGCTACTACGATGTTAGCAGGGGTCACGGAGCAGTGGGCTAACACTCCTCCAGATCCAGCACATTGGGATGGGGTGGTACCAATGGCAGCTTTTCATTGTCGTGGGTTTTGGCTGGGCCTCGGATAACCTCTGGCCGATAGTGACGTCGCTCATCTTGACTCCGATTGCCAACGAGTTCCAGGTGACCCGGCCACCTCTTTTGTCACTTGCCCAGAACATTGGCCTGCTCGCGGGTGCCATTTTCTGGGGCTTCGGTTGCGATGTTTTTGGCCGGAAATGGGCATTCAATTTGACCCTGGGCTTGACCGCGGTCTGGGGCATGGTAGCCGGGTCTGCCCCCAACTTCGCGGCCATCGGTGTTTTTGCCGCCCTTTGGTCCTTTGGCGTCGGTGGCAATCTACCAGTGGACTCGGCCATCTTCCTCGAATTCCTACCCGGGTCGCACCAGTATCTGTTAACGGTGCTCTCCATCGACTGGGCTATTTCCCAGGTCGTCGCTACACTCATAGCTTGGCCGCTGCTGGGCTACATGACCTGCCAGCAGGACACAGTATGTAAGCGCTCCGATAATATGGGATGGCGCTACTTTATCATCACCATGGGAGGCTTGACCCTGCTCATGTTCGTAATCCGATTTACCTTGTTTACCATTTACGAGTCGCCAAAGTACCTCATGGGCAAGGGCCGCGACGAAGATGCCGTGCGTATCGTACACGAAGTTGCACGGAGAAACGGCAAGGATTCGGATCTGACGATAGAGGATCTGAAGGCATGCGAGCCTCCGGGCTATGTGAACCGGGCAGCTGCAGCGGACGCAGTCAAACGGAAACTGAAAGCCATCGATCTATCACACGTCCGGCCGCTATTCCAAACCAAGCGCTTGGCATGGAACACCGCCGGCTTGATGATCGTGTGGGCCTTCCTTGGTTTAGGGTAAGTCTTCCTGAAGCTGGCCCAAAAGCATATGACACTCACTCATGCGACTGTAATAGATACCCGTTGTATAACGCCTTTCTGCCTTATATACAGGCTACACGCGGCGCCGATTTTGGAGACGGGTCAACGTACATCACGTACCGCAACTCGCTCATCGTCGCCGTCGTCGGCGTGCCCGGCGCCCTCCTCGGCGGCGTGCTCGTGGAGCTGCCGCGGCTGGGGCGCAAGGGGACGCTCGGTCTGAGCACCATGGTCACGGGCGCGTTCCTCTACGGCTCGACGACGGCGGCGACGTCGTCGAGCCTGCTCGGGTGGAACTGCGCGTTCAACTTCAGCAGCAACATCATGTACGCGGTGCTGTACGGCTTCACGCCCGAGCTGTTCCCGACCAAGGACCGGGGCACGGGCAACGCGCTCACGGCCACGGCGAACCGCGTCTTCGGCATCATGGCCCCGATCGTCGCCATGTTTGGCAACCTGAAGACGGCGGTGCCCGTCTATGTCAGCGGTGCTCTCTTCATCGCGGCGGGGCTCGTGGCGCTGACGCTGCCTTTTGAGTCTCGGGGTAAGGCCAGTCTCTGAGACGCGAATATTACACATAGGTATTTAGGATTTAATAGACTCGATCTGGTCTGCGCGCTGCGCTTCGGAGAATAGAGAATATACCCACAGTGCACTCTAGTAAGTAGGATTGGTCTGAGCGACCCAACGCTGTCAAGGGGTCCCCTCGTGTTGGTAAAAGTCTCAAATTGAGTTTCAGTTGCAACGAGCTCCTGCTTGTATTCGAATGTGGGAAAAGCCACAACAAAATTCGGTTCACGGTTGCCAGTAGCCGGAAGGTACTGACGTGCACCACAGCACGCAAATCAGCAGTAGATGTGCACTGAACTACACACTACTTATTGGCCAAGCGCATTCTGTGGGACGTTGGGCTTTCTCGGAACGAAAAATCAGGTCAAAAATACACCCCCGCCAGCACAGGCCTGGCTGACTGGCTGGTTTGGTTAGGCTGTTTGGTTAGGCTCGTCCCCAAACTGGAAAGGGCAATTTGTTTACTTTCCAAAATAATATCGCGGCCCGGCCTCTGCTCAATTGATTCCCCATCTTCCCTTCCTCCATCTTTTGATATCAATCATTTTGATACACGCCCAGCAGCGAGCTTGTGGCTTCTTTCTTTGCCTGCTACTTTGACAGAGCCTCTTTACGCACCCTAATTCCCGCCTTTTGACTGCTTTTGGCAATGCAAATTGAACTTGCGAAGCTTGCCCCGTGGTAGTAGTTTTGTGCAGTTTTTCGTTGTTGTTGATTCGCGTCCCAGCCAATCCTGGCAACACGCGCACTCACCCACCCAGCCGGGCTCCGCAACCAACGCCCCTGCCGCTTCCTTTTATTACGCGACCTTAAATCAACATTGAATACAGTCACCACCAACAACAAATCGTGCCTTCGTGCCATTGCCCGGTATTGAGCAGACTTGCAGCATTACCTTAGCTACGCGACAATTCGCTGGCTTAATTGCGGTTCGGCACCGACTCCACGATGGAGTCCAAGACCAGCCGGTACCAATCCCGCATCCTTAGGGAGATGCATCAGAATACAGAGAATCCCTTCAACTCACCACCCTCGTCTACCGGTTCGCATGGAACCGTAACGCTTACCTCTGATATCTCCTATGATCCGCAACGGATGGGAGACGAGTCCATGCACTTCCTCTCCAAAAACGCAAACAAGAAGCAGAACGCGTACCAGATCAACGCGGCTGCGCTCGACGAAGACTTCATTGACTTCAAGGACTGGAAGCCGGCCAGTCGCGAGCAGACCACCGACATCTACAACGTCACCGGCGACAACATGGAGCAGCGCCGATCAGCGAAAGAGAACATTCCTCCCTCGTCCTCCACGGCCGCCTCCCCAACCGACCAGAAAATGCATGAACAAAATCAGAAGCAATTCAATGCGGGAAGAGATGCGCAGCGGCCACGTGCTCAAATGCAGCCTCGGGTCGACAACGAATCGGATGGCGACAGCACGCAGATGTCGAATTCTTCCCGTCGTAACGGGCAAAAACCTCGGCGCGCCAATGTCACATCCCTGATCGAATCTCTCAAGGCTGCACAGGCTGCGAAGGAAGCCAAGTCTACCACGCCCCAGAAAGAGACGAGTCCGAGGTCGACATCAGCACAGCATGCGACGCCCAGACAAATACACCCGAGCATCGAGCGCATCCAACTGGGTAGCAATCGCCAATCGCGCGGAAACAACCTGCACATGAGCCCCGGAACGCCAAACCAGACCGGGCGATCGTTCTTCCTGCCCAACCTTACGCATATCGACGATTTCATCTCAGGTGCTCTCAAGATCCAATCCGTCGATAACGGCATGCCTGTGTTCGTCAAAAACGGAAAGGTCCACGATCGCGAGGTCAAGTCATCGCCGCAACAACACGCCGAGGTGGAGATGATTGGCCTACCAGAAGACGAGCAGCAGATCTTCGTGTCTCTTGATAAGATTCGGGACGAGATCCAAGCTCTCCAGGCCCATGACGACCAGGTCTCCCGTCAGGCTGAACAGTACCAAGAGGAGGTGTATGAGCTCCAGCTGCAATTGTCCAAGTTCCGGGGTCGCAAGGACAGTGCAATGGGTTCTGATTCAGACAACTCACTAATCATACATATGAACTCCCGTCAATCAGGTAAGCTTTCATACAACTGCGCATACCCGCACTCCGTCCAGTCACTAACACATGACAGAACTCGAGGATAAGGTTGCTACACTGCAGGCTAAGCTTGACAAGGCCAACCGCAAGATCAGCATCAACGAAATTCATACCGAAACATACATATCAGAACGCGACGAAGCTCTCAAGTCTGCCACTACCCAGTTAGAGAAAGTAAGGCGTCTCGAGTCGGAAGTAGAAGCTGCTCGTAAGGGCCTCGGCGGTTCTCACGGAAGCCAACGGGCCCACGACGCGCATGGTATGGAGGCAGAACACCGGTCCCTGCGCGACGATAACTCGTTACTTCGCGAGCAGTACAAGTCGTTACTTGAGGAGAACAAGTCGCTGCGCTCTCACAATACTGTTGTGACGCAGCAGAACCAGGATCTTCAACAAGAGGCCAAGAGACTCCAGCGTCTCGTGGATGTCCTGCAGGGCGATAACGAGGTGCTTCAGTCCGAGTACAAAGTTATTGTCGAAGAAAAGCAGACCCTGAGGCAAGACAACCTGAGTTTGGAGCGCCAGAACGACAAGTTCTTCCATGACACCAAGTCTCTCCAGCAGAAGAACTCATTACTTGAACGCCGTGTCGGTGATCTTCAGGATGACAATGCCAAGTTGCATGAAATGGTGGACTCTGCCAATACCCAGACCGGCACAATGACGTTTGACGTAAAGGATATGCGCGATCGTCTCGAAAAGAAGAACCGAGAGCTCGCCGATGAGAATGCCCAGCTTCAGCAACAGGTTGTAAGCCTTCAGTCCGATTATGCGACTAAGCGCCTGCAATTCGAGCAGGAGAAACGCCGGATGGAAGAGGAGCAAGACTACCTGCACGACCAGGTTAACCGCATCAGCAAACGATTCGAGAGAGTAGTCCAGGATAGCGAGGAGAGAGATCTAGAGTTCGAGGAACGACAGGCATCCTTAACTCAACAGCTCCAGGACATCGCCAACAGAGAGGCTGCGTTGGCAGCTCGCCTTCGTGAGAGTGGCGATCAAGAGTCGACGCTCCAACGAGAGCTACAGCGCAGAACCGAGGCCATTAATGAGGCCCAAAGGATCGCACGCGAGGTTCAGAACATGAAGACTTCTAACAAGCCTGTCAAGATCACACGCATTGTGGAGCCTACAACATCCAAGATCCGATCCACCACTAGCGACTTGTCTGTTAGAAACACGATGACGCAAGATATGCAGATGGAGGATGACTACACACAGCAGATCGACTTGACGCATGGTTCGGATTTCGGAGACGCTTTTGCCAAGGCGGATATGAACCGTCTTCAGAACGCCCTTCGCCAAAACCAGTCAGCGTCTCGACAGCAACGTCGGGGAGAGATCAGCGAGGACTACCTCGATGATGTTGATGCCGGCTTTACCGAAGACATGAGCCAGAGCCTACCGCCTGCCTTTATCCCCGAACGAAACGCGAGTCCGTCAATGAAGACAAAGGCTGCCAATGCTAAGGGACAGGGAGCCCAGTCTAAGAGACTGCCTTCAGGTATTCTCAAGAACACACAGCACACTCGCCGTATCTCGGAGCAGGATAACACGACTGGACGCTTTAGTGTCAAGTCTGGTTTGAGTGATCTCAGTCTACCTGAGCATACTGGCGAGTCAAACGTTCTCCCCCCGGCACGTCGTCACTCGGACAGTCAACGATTTGAGATGGACGTTGAGGAGAACATGACATCAGCCCTCTTCATGGATGATATTACCCTCGATGCTCGAAAGCGCAGGGCTGAGAGAGAAGCCGCTAGGGACGCCACGAGGGATCACACGAAGGAGCACACGAAGCGGTCTGTGCCTATGCCCAGTCTTTCGAAAGAGGCCAGGCGTGTTCTTGACGGCCTATGCCATGACCACGATTGCAGTAACTGCATTGTGTGCACTAGGATCAAGTCGCATACATCCAGCTCGACCCGAAAAACGACGATACGCGTAGAGCAACCTGTTCCTGTCACTGATCGCGTGGCCAACCCGGAGCCTGTCGAAGGGACCGCATTTGAGGACCAGCCCACAATGCGCCCTGCCCGGAATCCCGCCGTCGCTTTGGCAGTCGTCATCAAGAACATCAAAGATGAGCTTGCACATGTCAAGTCGAAGCTTATGGCAAAACAGACAGAACTGAACGAGCTTGATCCTTCATTCGGACGGCGTCACCGACAGCAGCTGACTGCCGAGATTAGCCAGCTATCGCGTCTTTCTGAGATGAAGTGCGAGCAGCTGTATCAGCTGTACGATGTGGTTGAGGGGCAAAAGATTAGCGGCCAGCAGATGTCGCAAGAAGAGCTGGAGATCACGATAATGAGCATTCAGTGCAAGGACGATACCTGGAACGGCATCACGGATTAAACGGAGTTTGCCTGCGTTTTTGGACTGGGGTTTCCAGGAGGCTATGGATGGGATACGGAAGGCGTTAGGGCCGCATTATTGGCTGGCTGCATTGTATAAGTACAATTTTTTGTTGTTTGGCTGTACGGTTTAGGGGGACGACATCAAGAGAATCCCGAGATATTTTGTCTACTGCACACCTAAGATGGCCGCATGCCTGCCTGAGAGTGACTTGCACCTGTGGCCCGAACAAACATGATGGCCATGACGATGAGTGGTCTAGCCAACTTTGCGTATCTTAGGGTCGGCTTCTATGCCAACTGGATAACCAGACGAGGTAGTGAGCGTATAGATGTTTTTGAATCGTTAGGGTATGTGTTACCCAGGGCTATATATTTTCGTGATGGGTCTGAACCCCCTATTGGATCTTTGCACTTCCTACAAGCCTTACTGTCCAAATGATCGACCGCCGAATGCCTTCGCATTCACACAGCTCAAGTCTCGGTGAGCGGTCGGTGCTCGAGTGAAACCATGTTGCATGTCGATTGTGAGATTTATTCATACCGCCGATTGTGCCCGTTTCTTCATTATTCGTGTTATTGAATGTTGAAAAGGCAAGCTGACCTCGACGGAACAACATTCCGTCGCACATTTTCATCGACCTCTTCATCTGAACTCGACCTGCCCTTCAACTTCTCTCATCTCAAGCTTCCACCCTTCTGCTTACTCGGATGAAACCTCACCACCAAGCCTCTCTTCTTCTTCTTCTTCTTTGACTTTCGCTATTGCGCGCGGTATAGCGCCGAGATTGTTGCTGCGCAACTCAAAAGCGTCCAACAAACCAAACTTTCCTCTCTCATTCCCATTTGCCCACCCTGGACATTCCCTCACAAACAAACCTCGCCTTTGAGCATTTCACCTGCTTTCGTCTGACATCCAAGGTACGCGCTCTCGAAATGGGCTACTCTGCTATATCTAGCAGTGGTTGTTGTGTGTTCGCACTTGCTAATGAAGCACCAGACGAAGAAGTACTCGCGACTTCCTTTTCCCCTAGCTTGCGGGCAGCGGAAATAAAAATAAGAGGATCGAGGATCGCGCCTTCGACGGCAAAAGCCCAAGGCCTACTACTACTATAGTACGCCGTCGCTCCTTCTTCACCGAGCAAACCTCGACTCCAGGAAAAGGGAAGCGACGAAGAAGCAATGTGCCGACAATCCTACCTCACCTTCGCCTCCTGCAAATGCCAGCTCCGCTACCAGCACGAACCCTGCGCCCACGGCCCGGCCTCCCCCTCGTGCCGCGGCCGCCGCACCGTCCTGGTGCCCGCCCGGAACCCCATCTGCTACCAACACGCCTTCATCCAGCACCAGCAGCAGCGGGCCCGGGAGCGGGACCAGAAGTACCAACAGAGACGCCAGCAGCAGCGAGACTCGGGTACGGCCTCGGCTCGGGTAGTGGGAGGTACCTCGCTAACCCTGTTCTCCGTCGGCTCGGATGCGTGGAAGCGTGAGATGCAGGTCATGCTGGCCTCGGCCGGCCGCCGCGAGAGCTGGTGGAATGGTTGGTGAGAGCGCTAGAGGAGAACAGAAAAGGAAAAGGAACAGGAAAAGTCAAGGGCAACGTAAGGTGAAAAGGGGAGTTAGTGAGGAGTGTTTGCATGAAGCACACGAAAAGGCTTGTCATGGCTATCTTCCAAGTTGCCCCCAACGCAAGATTCCTTGCTACCAGCCTCTCTTGATTCTGGCTCAGAGGAAAGCGAGTAGATAGAACCGTCATTCCGAGATGTTAAGCGATAGGACATCTGCAGCGGACGAGCGAACACAGCGAGTTTCCTTCTGCAACCCCGACTTTAATGTTGCCACGACTAAAAGAAAATAGAGTGACAAATTGATGAAGTTTGAGAGTGTGGCGAATCACAGAAATTGATGGTTCATAGTCATAATATTCCCATGCCAGAAATCTGACAGGCGACGTCCTTGTATGTATAGTACAGCAGTATGCCTTGGCTCCTTGGAATCGCACACCCAACCGTGCCTGCGCCTTATAACTTCTACCTCATAACGTTTTACTTCTTTTTTTGCTTCGTCTAGATCTTCAACTTCTCCTCGAGCCACTTGCGAGCAGTCTCAACCGCCTCGTCGAGCTTCTCCGCCTTGGTGCCCTGTCCTTGGCGGGTAGGCTCCTTGCCGCCGGACTTTCCGCCAACTACCTCGGAAACGGCGGCAGACCACTGCTCAGCGGTGACACCCTTCGAGGAAAGGTCCTATTGTTTGGTTAGTTCAAGTTCTAGTGGTTCTTGAGGGACAGATGAACTTACAGTGCCAACATATACACCATGCACGACGGCTCCCTCAGCAGGGCTTCCACCGAACAAGTAGACCGTCTTGGCCTTGTCCTTGGACTTGAAGTGGTTCATGACCTCGGAGATGGCCTTGGTGTTGGCGGAGATCGGCAGTTGACCAACGAAGTAGTTGGAGTCCTTGTTCTCGTCCTTGGCGAAATGGGCGGTGACCGCATCCAGCGCCGTCTTGCTCTCGGCCTTTTGGCGCTTCTTCTGCTCGTCAACAACCGCCTTGACCACCTTGTTGAATCTCGTCTTCAAGTCTTCCTTGGTAACAGCAGAGACAACGAGGTTGTTGAGATCCATAGTGGTTTGCTTGACTTCCGCTTCCTTCTCGGGACCAAAAGGCATAGCCTCAATACGGTCGATGCGCTTGCCGAACTCAAGAGCTTCGCGCTGGACAGCGTGGGCGGCGTCGCCGGTGTAGGCAACCATGCGGCGAATGCCCTTGGCAATACCGCTTTCCTCCACGATCACCAGGTCCTTGATGATTCCAGTCTGATCCACATGAGTTCCACCGCAGAACTCGACGCTCACCTTGCGCCACTCGGGGTTCTCTGGTGTCTCGAGCATCATGTCGACGTCAATACCGACCGACACTACGCGCACCGGGTTGGGATACGTCTCGCCGAATACAGCACGCACACCGTTGATCGCCTTGGCAAGGTCGAGATCGACTTCCTTGGAGTAGATTTTGCAGTTTTGCTGGATATAAGAGTTCGACAAATCCTCAATCTTCTTAAGTTCGGGGATAGTGACACCAGTCTTGTGCGAAAAGTCAAATCGCATCTTGTCCTGGTCGACCAAGGATCCCTTTTGGTTGATGTCATCGCCTAGCACCTCTCTCAGGGAGTGGTTAAGAATATGTGTTCCCGTGTGGTTGTTTCGGATCGGCTGTCGTCGCAGCTCGTCGTATTCGGCGATAATCTCATCGCCGGCGTTGAGCTCACCGTACTCCAAATATCCGTTGTGGACGATGTAACCACCGAATTGCTGGGTATCAAGAACCTTGAATTCGGCAACATCATCGATAACTAACCGGCCAGTGTCGGCAACTTGTCCACCTTGCTCGGCATAGAAGTTGGTCTTGTCGAGCAAAATTCCAAACGGAGTGTTAGGGGGCAAGTCCTTAGTGGACTTCTTGAACTCATCGCCAGTGTAAATCAGTTGGACCTTGGCTTTGATGTCGCCCTTCAGGAACTTGGCTTCGTCGTTAGGGGTGGGAACCTTGAGCTGGTCCTTGAGCTCGGCGATCTGATGGACGTTCAACTTGGCAAAGGTTTGCACCGAGTTCTTGACGGATTTGCTAGCTTCGCGGGCCTTCTCTCTCGCAACAGCAACTTCCTCTTCGTCGATGGAGAGCTCTCGTTCCTCGGCCATCAGCTTGGTCAAATCCTCGGGGAAACCGAAAGTGTCATACAACCTCCACACATCTGCACCAGTAAGCTTCTTGGAGCCGCTGCTCAAAGCCTGAGCAGCATACTTCTCGAATTGCTTCTCTCCACGGTCGAGTGTCCTGGCGAAAGCCTCTTCTTCTTCATCCAGGATCTCCTTGACATCGTGTTGCTTCTTGACAATCTCCGGGAATTGCTCGCCCATCTGCTCAACCAGAGCGGGCAAGATTTTCGAGAAGAACGAACCAATCTCGACATTGAAGTATTTCCGAGCGTATCTTGAACCACGTCGCAGGACTCGTCGTACAACATAACCGCGGCCGTCGTTGTTTGGTACAGCACCATCGGAGATGGAAAATGTGAGCAGACGGATGTGATCGGCAACGACTCGGTACGCGGTATCGATTCCGTCGACATCGTCCTTGCCGTACTTGTCGGTATATTCTCGCGCGCCAGTGACCTCCTGGATCTTGGCGAAAAGGGGGGTGAAAATGTCGGTGGCGTAGTTGGAGATCTTATCTTGAAGAGCAGACACTAGACGCTCGAAACCCATACCGGTATCAATGTGCTTAGCAGGGAGGGGTCGAAGCGACTTGTCCGCTTGACGGTCGTATTGCATAAAGACGTTGTTCCAAACCTCAACAACCAGAGGGTCGTCCATGTTGACAAGGTGCGCCGCATTCCGGCCGCCGACCTTGTCGTAATGGACCTCGCTACAAGGTCCACAAGGGCCTTGGTCACCCATTTCCCAGAAGTTGTCCTTCATGTTGCCGGGAAGAATGTGGTCCTCGGGAACGCCGACCGACTTCCACAGCTCCTTGGCCTCCAGATCGGGCTCGAGGCCCATTTCCGCGTTGCCCTCGAAGTATGTGACGTAAAGCCGGTTGGGATCTAAGCCGTAGACCTTGGTGAGAAGCTCCCAAGACCAGCCGATAGCCTCCTTCTTGAAGTAGTCACCGAACGACCAGTTGCCCAACATCTCGAAGAACGTGTGGTGGTAGCTGTCCTTGCCGACATCGTCGAGATCGTTGTGCTTGCCACCGGCGCGAATGCACTTCTGCGAGTCGACCGCGCGCTTCAGCTTGGACATGTCATTGGTGCTGGCAATGGAGCCCAAGAAGATGGGCTTGAACTGGTTCATGCCCGCATTCGTGAACAGCAGAGTCGGGTCATCGTGAGGAACGACAGACGAAGATGGGACTACATAAGAGACAATTTGTCAGTAAACAGAGATTGACTTGGTTCAGAGCTACAATGTTGGGTATGTGCATCGCCGGGTGTTGTGGCAGGGGACGCCAGCATCGTGAGATGTGGTGGTGACTCGTACCGATAGTATGACCCCTCTGCTCGAAGAACTCAAAGAAGGTCTTGCGAACCCCGACGCCGGTCCACTGCTTCTTCTCCATGTTTGCTGAGTGTTTGTTGGCAGTGCTGCTGTAAAGTCGCGATACGGGAATCTTGCGAGCAGACTTATATCTCAGTCGAGTTGTCGCAAACAAAGAATTCGCCTCCCTCTGTGTGAAGGTGGGAAAAGTTGTAGTGGGGTACGATGTTCGGCGCAGAGGAGGCAGGGTATGACTCTGGCGGTGGTGGCGGGGTAAAGCCGATAGCACGGGCACGGGTACGGGCGCAGGTGCAGGTGCAGGTGCTGCTGCGATTGTTGGAGCTGAGGAATGCTGCTGCTGCCGCTGCTGCTGGTCAATTGCAGAGTCGAGACCCCGGCCAAGGCTAATCAGCGCGGTGGGTGTAGAAGAAGCTGGAGCCGAGCAGTAGAAAGTTCTACAAGATTTAGTCACGCTGCCTATAAACAACGACGGCCCTCGACTGCCACTGCCGATGCTGCATTGCTGGACTTTCATTCGGGATCCCTTTTGTCAAACCAAGACTTGCCACCACTCGCTATCATACAACCTTTAAAAATTCAATATCAGCGTCGAGGCTGGGTGTAGCAGGCTGTCACATTCACCAATCGCTCCGTGACTCAGTCTTCCTCCGATGATCGCTTGCTCGCTTGCTTGCTTTCTAGCATTGAGTTTGAACCGGGTTTGATTGGGTGAGATTGGAACGCAATAGAGAGAGGTTTGGAAGTGTCACCTTGCGCTTACTGTCGGGTCGGGCAAGAGAAGCAAAAGCAATTGATTGAAAATGATGGAGGCACAGTTCGGTGGACCAAGCTTCAGCACCACCCCCGTTGGCGCTTTTGCTGGTGGTTCGCTACATCCAAGCTACCAGTTACCCCCCGGCGATAATCCCCCTTCGGCGGCCATGTCGCCAATCACGCCGCGCAAAATGCGCAAAAGGAAAGCCGAGTCGCAGGACAACGAAAGGCTTTCGAAGCGGCTCAGTCTGCTCAACTTAGGTATGTCTTAATAGTCCAACCCTTGCCTTTATCTCTTCTGCTGTCTACTGTAATACAAGTGGTCCTGTAGCTGACGTGGTTGCCCCTCTCGTAGAACGAAATGGCCGCGAGAAGCTCTACGTGCCCGTGGAGAGCCCCCATCTCCGGCCCACCGAGCCCAATTCACTGAAGCAGATTCCCGAAAGCGACGAGATGGAGCTCGACAACTCCAAGCACAAGGTCTACATATACGACTTGGACGCCGAGTTGTCCGACAGCGGCGAGTCGGACGACGGGAAGCTCGTCTTCCTGCCCGACATTCAGAAACACCTGCGCCAGCAGAGTCGCATCCCCCCTTCCATCCTCGCGAACAAGGACGGCGAGCTGGCTGGCATGCAGATGGTGCTGTACAGCGAGCCCTCGTCCTTGACCGTGCCGGAGGAGCACGACAGCGTGCGCAAAGCCATCATCGAGTCCAGAGCTCGGCTCCGACAGCAACAAAAAGGCGTTGAGGCTTCTGGCCCTACGTCTTTAAGTCCTTCGCCCAGGGTCCCCAACGGCCTGAACAATCTGGCCAATGACCCTCCCTCTCACGCGAACGGAGTACTCGACACCACGCCCATGGGCGAAACGGCCGAGTACGACCCGGACGCCATGGATATGGACTAATGGAATTTAGCGAACATATTAATGACGATACCCACGAAGCATTTAGTCTAATAGGGGTTGGGCTCAACATGGCGTTATCAAGGGTAATGGAGTATGTGCTATTGTAGTTGGGCTGACAATTTTAGGATATTTCTGACTGCTTTTCAATCAATAAAATGCATTTGCCTATTCCTGATAGTACATGGCCGTCGCGGGCTGGTATCTCGTCCAAATCTGTCGTACTCAAGAAGGTCCAATCTGTCCGATTCATTCATCATTGCTCCATGAACGCCCAGCCCCCGTCATAATCCTCGGCCGTTATAATTCCATCTAGCAAATGACGTTTTGCTTGCCTCCCTGATGAATGCAACCAGGCCTCTACAAAACATGGTGCAAATTCTTGTCAACCTGGCAACACATTCCAACGCCAAAAATACCCAGCTTGCGCTGTTCTTTGTTTTGCAGGGCTAAAAACCAAACAGAACAGCAAACAAAAGCAGTAGTTTACGAACTTTTGTTGGTAAACTGAACCTTAACGCCGAGGCGGGTCGGCGAAGGGGTCCTGCCCAGGCCGGGTCGCAACTGGCGGCGGCGGTCCGGGAGGCGCTGCGTACTCCTCATCAGGCCGGTGCGTCACGCCCTGGACAGTGTCGTTCTTGCCGTAACTGGGAGGCATTGGGCCTGCCTGGTACTGCGGCGGCATGGGTTGCATGCCATAGGCACCAGGAGGGGGAGGCGGGTATTGCATATACTGCACGTTGTCGGGGTACTGATAGCGGGGATCCGTCTTGGCCAGTTCAGTCCTGGGAATGAGCCACTGTGGCATGTCAGTACATCTGTACGGTCACTTTGCGGGAGAGTCGCCAGGAGACTCTCGGGAAGGAGAAACCTACGCGATGGTATGCCATGGGCGCCAAGCCCTTGCTCACTCGCTTGCGTGCGTGCCAGCGTCCGACGAAGATCCACGTCAGAGTGATGAGGAGCAAGCCGGCAAAGATGGACCATCTGATAATGATGCCGGTCTGGTTGAATCGCAACATGCGTTAGCCAAGATTCTGGTTCAAACAACGGGCTTCGACGTTTACTGGGGCTGTGCTTACCTTGGTGTGCCAGAACGGGATCACTCTACCATCGGACAGGCGGACCCATCCGGGCGGCAAGTCGTCGTTGTTGGCGCGAGCTGCGAGCTGGAAGGCATCGGTCATGACGGTGCCGACTCTCATCCTAGGCATCTTGATAACGCCCATTTTGAGATACTACTGATTGATATTGGCGGGTTCCGCTCGTCTCCCCTGTATGTGCAATTTTCTTTCTTTTCGTTGATTAAAGGCGAGTATGAGTGAACGTAGGTCGAAGGTAAGAAAAAAAAACAAGAGCCGGCCTGCTGTATTGAATTGAAAAGGAGATCCTTGCTCCTGAGGATATGTACGAAGAGAAGAAACAAAAGAATGAGCAATGTCAACACCAGCTCAGAGTAGGTAATACAAAGTAGGTATATTGATGTTGTAAACGAGAAAGAGGGAGCGCAAGTGCCAAGACGATCCCGAAAGTTAAGTGTTCCTTCCCCAGAATCTTCGCAATGTCATTTCACGTGCGATGCATGCGTAACGTCGCAGTCGATAAGGGTGAGTCTGCGGCAGACGTGTGACAGGAGCGAGACCCTGAAACCGGGCAAGCCTGCCGCCCGCTTTCGAACTGCCCCCCAAGCCTACCTCAGCCAACCCCAAGCAGGGATGCTCCGGGCGCAACGGCAGTCTTTTAGTGGAGCGGCTATGGCACATTGGCACGCTCAGGAACCTTCTGTGTAAGTCTGTTCTTGCGCCATTCCACTCCCATACTTCGGACGAATTTTGGCAAGACGGTTTTGTCGGGTATTACTTTGCGCAATTGCTTTGTTTCCTCTATATGAACAGATTGATGCTTGATGCCCGAAACAGCGAAACGCCAAGTCCCAAGCAGATTGCCGTCGCTGCCGATCGCCGTCGTTTTTCTTGTCTCGCCGTGCTGTGCCAATGAGGTGGAGATCTCACGCCCGAGGAGCCTATCGGTTCAAAGCTTGCAAAGAGCCCAAGGGTGCAGGAAAATAAGGTCCAGAGTCGAGACGACTTTCGGATTGAAATACGAATACTAGCCAGCGGAAAGCTTGTCTTCTGATGACTAGCCAGGGCCCAGGAACAGCCGCCAGAGTCCAGACGCTTAAGCGGCAATCGCCGTTCGGGCATGCAATTTCGCATTCTGGCAGATTGCTGTCGTCATCCCTGGCCATAGAACGGCGTAATATTCGCTAGGTTTACCAGCGGTAGGGAACGAGAGTCAGAACTCATGAGAGAGAAAAGAGGCGACTCGAAACCGGACGACAATCGAGGCCTCCAGATACGGAAGACTCTGATGTCACTGTAAAACAAAACGTCCGGGGATCGTGAATTATGCCTGATACTGTCTCCTACACACGTCAAGCGAGTGAGAAAGTGAGCGAGTGAGTGGCTCAGCCTTGGGGCGGAAGAAGAGGAGATACTGCCGTTATTGCCGTACTCGATGCCCCTGCGCCACCGCTCCGGCGTTTCAAGTTACAGCATATGTATGTGATCGTAGCTCGGGATCCGACCGGCCCCGGATAACGGGTCGATCAACGACGGGGTCACGGTTGAACCTGACGCCCTCATCTCGCGATCACTGGAAATGCAGATGGCTTATGTCGTGATCTCGTATCTGCCTATCTGCTGTGTTTATTCGAGCTCGCTCGATGTCGTCACCGTTGGAAGCCAGAGGGTATGTATCAAAGTCGCAAACAGCCATGAACCAGGCGGCAACTTCACAGCCAGTGCCGGAGAATCCGAGCTGTTACTCTTGTCACCCTTGGGCGTGGACGATATCGCAAGGAGTCCTCAAACGATTGGCTCGTCGGCGCCCAGAGGGACCCTGTTGGTTGACACATCCCACTCTTCAGCCTCTAAGTGTACCTATCTCACGAAACAATCGAAACTTTGACACTCTGCTGTTAGCAATCTCAACACCTGTTGAGCGTGGGAAACCTGGCCATGCACTATCTGAATCGCGGCTTCAGGGGACATTGCTTCTGGGCTTGAATCGTCCATCGTGCCATTTAAGGCATTGACGGACCACGGGAGGATCATGGATCCATATATCTTACCCTGTGCTTGGGGAAGACCCCTGAGCTCGACCCCCCGTGCCTGCTGAGTGGCGCGGCCTCAACTTGCGGGTAGCATATGCTGGTGATGGTAGGTTTAACGGTATATTCGGCGTACACAATCTCAGCCTCCTTATAATGCGCAAGTAGAGATGCAATTTACACTGGCCCACCCATCCGTCCTTGGAGACGTATGTAATGAACCTCGAGAGGCGCGTTATTCTGTACGTATCAACGAAGTATGAATGCCAAAGTGGAACAAGTTTCAATTTGCTTAACCGAATTTTATGTAGTTCAAGCCCTATTCACGGAAGCCTCAATTCGTGGTGCTGCTTGGTCATGGAACGTTCCGTCGTCCGTGTCGGCGCAGGCTGGGAGTCGGACTTCCGAGTCCGACGTGCTGACTTCAGTACAAGTAGGAGAGACATCCGAGCCATGCAGACTGTGAACTTGGGTTTCGTACGCCACGCCCTTCACTTCACTACCAGTGGGAGTGTGGTCACCACTTCTAGGCGACCGGACATCACCCCCTTCCCCGCCATCGCACAAATCATCCAGATCCAGACCCGACACGGGCGTCGGCGGCCTTCGAAGTTTCGGATGCTTCAGGTCCGTGATATCGAGACTTGCCAGCACAGCGTTCGAAGGACTGATGGTGGGAATGGTGGAGGTACAGCCTTGCCAGGTGTCGAGGCCGAACTGCTCTTCTGCCTGACGATGGATCTGTAGGTAGGTATTCGACGTCCACTCCAGATACTTGTACGATTTACGGTGGTACCTCGTGTGAAGACAGCTAGCGATGGGGTCTAGAAGATACGACACGAGGATGATAAGTCCGCCGGTTATGAAGGTGAAGTATAGCCCGAAAATACTGAACGATGTATGTGCAGTACTTAAGACTTTCTATTCCCAGATATCATATGTTAGAAGGACAACCTATGATAGAAAGGCTCAAGTTGAGAAAGGCTCGTATCTGAAAATGACTCACCTGGTTTGCGCATAAGGTTTTCTCGTAGTCACTGATGGGAGAATAGCGGAGGGCGTCGAACCCGGGCTCGACAGGCCCGCGTACCGTATTCACATACGATGCCTGCTGCGCTGCCTGCAGTGTGTTCCACCATTTAGTGACATCGAGCTTCCACTGGTCCTCGGCAATCTCCATGGCTATGCTGCCGAAGAGGCGATCCGACGACGACAGGGCCTTGGACCGGGTCTGCGATAGCAGCTCGTACAGCACAGAGGGGTTGTAGCCTTCGATCAAGGAGCCCCAGATCAGGGCACTGCCCCGTGGGTTCCGCGAGGAACCGCGATCCTGGTTCTCCGCGCCAAACTCCCCATCGGTGATGTTGAATAAATGGGCAGCTGCCGTGTATGCGTCGAGTTCGCTAGCTAGCGGTCCGCAGGCCTCGTCTTTGGGTAACGATGGATTGCACCATTGCCATTGTTGTACACAGCCAAGCGGGGAGGCCGCGACGTCAGGACGATACCCTTGGTCGTAGCCTCCGGTAGACGCATACTGTATAC
Source organism: Arthrinium phaeospermum (assembly GCA_006503535.1). NCBI lineage: Eukaryota > Fungi > Ascomycota > Sordariomycetes > Amphisphaeriales > Apiosporaceae > Arthrinium > Arthrinium phaeospermum. Next base: position 2,838,551 of record QYRS01000004.1, read on the forward strand.
GCCGGTAGGGGACGGTTGCTCGGTACCAGTCGTCCGCCGTCCGTTTGTTGAAGACAACCCCATTGCCCGACAGGAATATGATCTGGACATCCCCGTCGGGTCGTTGGAGTTCAGCCTTTGGCATGAACCCCCCTTCAAGAGCGGGCTTGCCTTTGATCGTCCGACTGACTTGGGCACTGAGGTTGAGTCAAGGTCAGTAACGGGCCTTAACCGACTTTCACATGCCGAAAAATGTTTGTTGGTGACTTACGCAAGCTTGAAATCTTTCCCCCATACCGAGGCCAAGTTGTACCGATATTGCGTTTCAATATCTTCGGCTTGATAGGTGCTTTCGTCTCTTAAAGTGATATTGTTCTTGGAGCCCCCGATCATACTGCCATAATTATAAGTGACAAGGGTCTGATTGGATGATGTAACTCTTCTCTCGTAGCCCTCGGTTTTCAACGGTGCGCAATGCAGCACCTGTCTTTGCTGAAATCTTTGGCCATCGGGCGTATTGAGGCCAAGGTGCTCGCGGCTGTCGATGTAGCCTGTATCTATGAGCAGATTGGAATTGTTTCTTCGACATAGACCCTCCTGAAAAGGGCAGCCAGCCGTGTAGTTGACGGAACTCGGCAGCTTTGGCACGATGAACCGTTTGCATTCGACCATACTAGAACCGGGCTCCTTCGCGTAGCACTGGTCCGCATAGTTCATCGCCGTACTAATTCGCTGGTGCAGGTAGGATGTCATGAGCGTGTTTCCCGCCGCCGTATTGGAATTGTGTATGAAGCCGCAGTGGTTCGGCCGGAGTAAGACTTCGTTACCCACATCCGTGGAGATACGAGAAGAGAAACTACCGGCTACCACAAAACTTGAAATACAGATCACCACAAACACGATCAGTAACAACACCCCGTAAAGATGCCGCCGTGTACCTAGTCTGCGCCAGGACCACAAGAGAAGGGCGAGAGACATAAAGGCAGACTCAGGGCTGGAAGAATTGCATAGAATAATCTGGCGTTGTCGATGAAGAGCATCCGTGGATGCAGGGTCGGAAAACCATCGATGGAACAGAAAGCAGGAGATGCGCCAGAAACGAGTAGCGACGAATGCTATGAAAAAAGCTGTCAAGGCAATGACATAATTACCATGCTCGCGGTTCAAGGTCAACGTTTGACCAAGAACTGATCCGCGCGACCAGTTAGTCCAGACACCAAGATATACATCGTTGATATCCATGATCTGTATCCAAGGTTGAGACTCGTTATTCACATAGGTGACTGTATGATTGAACTCAAACTGGTTTTATATCGCTATACTTTATCGGTGGCCCAGCCTCTTAGGCATCCTATCTTCAAGCAATATCTTGGGGGCCGTAGCAACGATAGGCAGTCGGACCGCTTGCAGCATCACAACTTCTATTAGATGGGGCTATATTTAGAGGTTTACCTGGGGTATTGGCCAATCTCTATCTCGAGCGGCAGATAGGGCTGCTACCATGCAGGTAATATCCATTAAACGCACGTGTTGCAGTATCTAACCCTTGCCATGGGCCAGTAGGTAGCATGTCCTTCGATCGTGCTGCATCGTAGAGCTTCCCCAAAGCAGGGTAGACTTTTTTCCCCTACAAGTTGCCCCCCTCAATCCCCACAATCTGGTTAATTACCTTCCTCTTCAGGGTTGTTGCGTTTTGTCGTGATTCGTCGACTCCCGTTGCTTACGCCCAGCACCCCGATGCCAAGGGTGCGTCGCCTCAGTTGATTCGAATTGGCATGTATGGTAGGTTACTGGGGTGCTGCACCCATGGGATATGCGACTGTACCCTACGGCTTGAATGCTGGGAATGCGGAAACGAAGAACTCCCATATCAAATGGCTCGAAGAAGGTGCTGGGCATTACCTAGCAGACACTGAATCCGGCACACAGACTTCATCGCGCCATATAATGCGCTTCTTATTATGATAGGTGCTGAAAAGCAATGGCCATCTTAAAATGCTAGATTAGAAGAAGTATCAAGCCTTGTCGCCTGTCAACGGTATAGTTTTGTACCACTCACATATCAGAGAACATACAGGATGCCTAGTATTTAGCAAGGTACAGTTGAATGCGACAGGTTTTGGCTGTTCAAGCATCCATATATATATCTACTCCGTATATATAAGACTATTAAGCAATAGCTGTCCTCACTCCCCCTTTCCCGTGTCCTCAAAACAGCATCCTTCCATGGATACTTTCCTAAAAGCCACAGAGAGTTAGCTATGGCATAACTTTGGATAGCAGAGCCCGCCGAACAACAGCAAGTAGAAGTTATAGAAGCGGCCTTCACTGAATGATGTTGAGACAAGTACCTATGCAGAGTCGCAATGCCTGGAAGCTAAGAAACTTCTAGTAACCCACGGATTGAGATACTGCTAGGTGTGTGGAAAGCCAGTTTATTAGGAACTTGCCAGCCGGCAAGGAAAGGTCTTTTACAGGTGCCATATAATGAATAACCCATGTCGTCAGTGAATCATATCCCAAAAGAACTAAAGCCTATTACAGAAGGAAGACGCCGAAAAGAGCCGCCGCCATGACCACACCTCCCGACACCACGCCAGACAACCCCATCGTGCCCGCCAAAGCCGCCGAGCTCTCGTACGAAGCCTGAGCCGAAGCCGCGACCGACTGCGCACTGGCGACCGCCACCGACGCCTTGGACCGGTCGTCGCCCGTCGCCGTGGCCGCGACCTTCTCGTAGCTGGACGCGACGCTCTCGGCGCTCTTGACCGCCTCGCTTGCGTGCTTGGTGGCCGAGTCGGCCGCCGTCGCCGCGACGCTCTCGGCGCTGGCCGCGACCGACTCGCCGTGGCTCACGGCCGACTGCCCCGCGGTGGCGGCCACGCTCTCGGCGCTCTTGACCACCTCGGTGGCGTGCTTGGTCGCCGAGTCCACGATCGACTGCCAGTCCTCGCGCTTGCCGAACCGGGCCGCGAGGCTCGTGGCCGCGGCCTGGGCCCGGGACGCCGCCGCCAGGGCCGCGGCCTCGGCGTCCTGCCAGCTGTCGCGCTTCTGCTGCTGCGAGTTCTTCGCGGCGACTTGGTTGGCGTTGGCGACCGCTGCGCTTGCTTGGGCGAGCGCGGAAGCGACATCGTCCTTCCATCTGTGGATTTGTTTCATCAGTCTCGCAATATTCACGACGGGGAATGAACCATCGTCGGGGCGGGTAGTACACCGAAGACGCCATGGTTGGCGTCTCAGGGGGTTGGGGCGATTCAAGTGGATGTTTGCACACTTACCCGTCGCCAGCTGCGGCGGCTGATGCCTGTGCAAGAGCGGATGATACATCCTGCTGCCAGTCGCGCTTCCCGAATTGCTCAGCGATCTTGGAAGCCTCGGCCTGTGCGGCGGAGGCGGCAGCCAGTGCAGCGGCTTTGTCGTCCTGCCACTTCAAGACATATAAATTAGTAAATTGATGCCATTGGTTTTGATATAGCAGCTAGTATTGGGAGTGCTAAATCTGGCAGATGGGAAAAAAGAATTTGGTATGAATTGATTTGAGACTTCAATTTTAATTGGACCTAGGGACAAGACGGAAAAGGGGGTAAGGAGTGAAGACAACGTACGTCTCGCTTGCCGTTCTGGGCGGCAATAGAGCTGGCCATGGCAGCAGCAGAGGAAGCAACAGCGAGAGCAGAGTCCCTCGCGCTTTGCCAGTCCTGGCGGTCCACGAGAACCGGTGCTGGAGTGATTCTGGGAGCCGGCTGGGCCGCGTTTGCTACGGCCAGGCCAGCTACCATCACGGAGGATGCCACGAAGTGCATGTTTACTATATTGAAGAACTGGGTATATGTGTTTTAGAAGATGGACTGAGAGTGCCGGAACCCGAGATTGGACGAAGATATGTCTAATTGCGGATGATAAAGTGGATGGGGAATGGGATATATTAATGGTCTTTTCTTCTTTTGTCACTGGCTACTGTGGAAGTTGAGGGTCCAACTGTGGTTTGCGACACAACGCGTACTTTATAAGACATGGGCAATGTTGGGTTCCAACACAGGCAGTGCGATAACTACATACCATCTACGCGCTGGTGGATGAGGTGGGTGGCAGCGCATTCGGCACTATAACAACGCTCCTGACGACAGGGCTCGCCGCCGGTGTCGATATTGTGGAGGATAGCGTTCGCCTGTCCTGACCCGAGCGGCTGGCACTGATCATCGTGAAGTGCGCATCATACTTCCAGGGTGTATGGGTCTCCAGATGTGCTCTCCTACTCTCAAATACATACCTGCGTACTAGACTGGCCACACACACTACTGTAAAGGCATGTCCTGCAAAGTCAAAGATGCGATTGAGTACTGCCGATCATTTTGTGCTTAGGCCAAAGATCACCCTCCTCGGGACTCCTCAAGAGTTTGGGCCAGGTACCATCAAGGCAAGTTATTCCTGGATGCGGTGTCTGAGCCATGGGGTACTCCCGATACCTGACGATACCCACAGTCTGTCGGCCATTGGCAGGGGATGGAACCGTGTCAATACCTAGATCAGAAGTCGAATCCTCTCTAGTCACTGAGATCACCTCGGAGACGGTCACTCCCGGTGTGGGCTGCGAAGGAGTCCGTTGTTCCGAGGTGCTGGATTCGTGCATAGCTGCAAAGCGTCGTCAGGCCTTAGCTTACGCCAATGGCAGTTTGAAAACCCAAACCGACAAGTCGAGGGAGATCGCGATACCGATCGCAAAGAAGCTCTAATTCCACCGAAAACCGCCCGGTACGGTGGTCAGCCATGATCTTAGCGCTTGAGAAACGGGGTGTGATGGAGGCTACGTTAAGTACTTTGCAGTACCGACCTAAGGTTCGTAAGTGGCGGCAAGTGCGATTCCGCTTTTCGTACTTTCCTTCTCTCATTGCAACTGCGACTGCGATCTACGATTCCATCAAGTTCAGATGGCAAGAGGAACCCACGACGCTAGCCTGGATCTATGTTCAATCAATTGCATGCCTAATCTGGCTCTGTCCTTGAATTTGTTTATACTACAGATTACTAGGTACATACATATGTGGTCGGGAAGATTCTGAAGATCTGCAACACTAGTGACGAGTATACAAGCAGCCAAAAGAAAGTACACATCTTGCCGGGACTGTCGATCATTCCACCATCATCTCCCAAACGGGAACACAGCCGTACTACAGCGCAACCTTATTGGCGCTGATGCAACTCCTCGGGATTATAGCCCGTCTCCATGCGGAATTCCTTCGCCGGACTGTCCCCCACACCAGCTCAGCTCAGCTCTGAATGCCCTCCACTCCACATGCGCGTGTTGACGCAAGGATACGCCTTTTCGCCCTAACCGTACACGACCGTTTGATGGCTGCGACAGGAGCTGAAAATTAGACGCTGCTGTAGGTAGATGGGTTCACTGTCGTCACTGTGGATAGGAACACCGAGCAACATCCACATGCGACTTAGCTAGCCTGTAGTAAAAGCACCATGTTACCAGTCCACCGACTAGTTGTTACCAGGCTGTCATCAAACGAACAGGGGGGACACGGCAAGGTCTTGGCCATCCCTCTCCCGTCTCAGTAAGTCTTCAGCCCCAGATCCTGTGCGGGTTGCGCTTGTTAATGCGTGATACTGGTAGGACTTGCTCTTCAGAGGATGTCCCACAAGCCAATCAGCATCCGCAGGACAGTAACAAGCCCTCTCCGGTGAGATGAATTGCGCCCAGGAGGTTAGATGTGCTGCCATAAGCACGCACGGCATGTGTGAGTCCGAATGGCATCCAACTCATCTGGCAGCCACTTCGGGCCTCCATGCAACCACTTCGGGATATTGATGATAAGCTTTTGTGAGGCTTGATGAGTCTCATTCCCTTCGGACTTGGCAATATCACAAGGCCAAGAACTCAGAGTCTGGATCAATCTCACGCAGGCTGGCCTCTTCATCGGGCATGCCAATGTGCTCGTATTCGTAATGAAGCCACTCCGGCGGCCGGTGTGCGAGAAACGCCCGGCTCTGTTGATCCCAAGAAAAGTCGGCTGACCACGGGATGTAGCGCGGCCAGCTGGCGTATCTTGCGTTATGGTCCAGGAAACACTCCCAGCTCATCCAGCTCTTGATCGGGGGCTTGCGTTGGCGGTATCGGTAGATGTAATCGAAGTCTTCTGTGGTGTCCCGGAGCGGGCAGTCGTCGTACATGTGCGCCCTGGCCAGGTTGCACTTGGGGCAGCCATCTATCCGGCCGCCTTCGTCCACTGGGCCCACACAGTCTCGTATCGTGTGTCCCTCTCGATTGCAGTTTCCACATATTATCGACTTGGAACGGCGAGGCATTCTCGGTCGGGGTGCCGCGTTGACTATGCCCATTGGAGGGGACTGGCTTCTCTCCTCGCTACTTGTAGTTGAACCTCCGGAGGATGAAGACTTTCGGCCTGAAGGACCTGAGACGTTTCTCACTACTATCTCGAGGAAGTCATTCTCCCCAGCCGCCACGAGGTTATATAGGGACTGTTCTGACATGCGCACCTGAGCAGGGCCATTTCGGTGAAGAGATAAACCCTTCTGTAGGACCACCGAGAGCGCATGCAGTGACTCCCAATGCTCGCTGTCGCCTGAAATGGACGGGCTATACAGTGTCGAATCGGACATGCCTGGTGACATCACTGAAGGCGCCATTTGGGGTTCTACTTGGGGCTCTTTGGGAATCGCGTGGCCGCTGACTGTCTGAGACAACATGGCGAAGAAGTCTGAAAACATGCTGGAGAATTATCGCTGCGATTGCAGAAAACAGAAACAATGAGCTTAACGGGCACAAAGAAGGGGACAAGGGGGATTACTATTATTATCAGAGGCCATAGAAACGTTCACCAAACCACGTTTTGGATTCAAACAAAGGGTCATCTCGAAACGAATTTGATTAGTCGTGTTATATACAAACTAAGAGAATGGGAGGAGGTTCGGATGGAATTAGGGTTAGGTTGAGTGTTTGGCCTCATGAAGGCGAATCTGCACGCCCGTGCCCGAGCGATTCTCGATGGCGTGGTGAAGCCTGATTCGCCCATCGCCTTGCTCCATGTTCTCGATGCGGTCATATTTTTGACAGAAACGAGACACGATGTAGCTGACTTCCTGACGGCCGAATTGTTCTGTTAAGCGGAGGTTGGGTGTTAGTAAAGCATCCATCCAGGGTTGATTTAGGTTTTAAGGGTCACGGGTCAGGGGTAAATAGGTAGGTAGAGTTCAACGTACGGCCTAAACACTTCCGCGCACCGGCGCCAAATGGGATGAATTCCCAGCCCGGGCGGTGGGTGGCCCATCGCTCCGGCCGGAACTCGTCGGCATCCTCGCCCCAGATGTCCTTGCGGTGCTGCATGGCGTACAGCGGGACCAGGATCTGGGTCCCCTTGGGGACGAAGATCTTGGACTTTCCGTCGGGCCCGCCGCCGACGGGCAGGACCGTATCCCGCTGGGCGCGGCGCTCGTTCAGGGGGATGACGGTGGCGATGCGCAGCGACTCGTTGATGACCCACTGGATGTAGTTGAAGTTGTTGAGGGCGCGGAAGTCGGCCTGGTGGGCGCCAAACTGCGCCAGCACGGCGGCGCGCAGCTGCTCGTAGACGGCCGGGTGCCGGGCCAGGAAGTAGAAGACCCAGCCCAGCAGGCAGCCCGTCGTGTCGCGCCCCGCGATCAGGACGTGCAGGGTCTCGTTCCGGAGCTCCCGCGCGTCCTGCGTCTCCTTGGCGAGCTCGCTGAGCAGGTTGTACCGGCCGCCGCTCGGCCGCGTCTTCTCGGCCTTCTCGGTTTTGTTGGCCAGGCGCTCGGCTACGATGGAGTCGGCGAAGTCGTGGATGGTGTCGCAGTGCTCCTTGAACTCTTTGCTGTTCAGGAGCCAGTAGAACTTGGCGAGGGCGCCGCGCTTGTCGATCCACACTTTGGCCTCGTTGAAGTGGTGGTCGATTTCCTGGCCGTTCTTGTCCGTGATGGCGCCGCCCTTCTTGAGCGTGTGCGTGGAGCGCCCGAAGATGAAGTCGGTCGACGTGTCCAGGGTCAGTTTGAACAGGAGCGGGGCGAGGTCAAGGGTTTCGGTCCATCCCGTCGACGAATCGGCCGGGAGAAGCGCGTAGAGGTTCTGTAGATGCTCTTCCTCCAGGTTCGGGTCGCTGATCATCTCCCGGGAGAACTGAGGCCGTAGCAGGGTCCGACTGTGTTTCCAGATGTCGCCACGGCTGGTGAAGATGCCCTTGCCGAGTAGGGGCATCCAGCTGGCCTGCCGCGTGTCGCTGATATCAAAGTCCGGGCTCGTGAAGAGGGCCCGGCAGTTCTCGGGGTCGCGGGTGACGAACAGCTCGTAGTCCAGGATGGGCACCTTGACCGTGTGGCAGTCGGGCCCGCAGGCGTTCATCGTGTCGACGACGAACTGGGGGCCCCGGTCCTCCTTGGTCGCCCGCATCGACTCGCGCAGGACCGAGTTGCCCAGCAGGTTCTTGCTGCGGATCACGGGGGGCGACTGGCACCCCAGCGCGGCGGCTTTCGCATTATTGCGACGCTTCCGCAGCTTCGACTTGGCGACGGTGTAGGCCAGCAGAACGGCGAGGAGGAACAGGGTAGCCTTGGCGTAGCGATGCATCTTGGGAGGCGGGATGACGGGATGGGGAAAATGACTCGGCACCCCAGAAAACAAACTTGGACTAGCAGAAGAAGCGAGGGAGGCGCCGAAATAAGTCGTGATGCGGAAAATCTACCCAAGGGGCGCAACTGATCTACAGGGCAGACCCAAAAGTCAGATCATCCCAGTACAGCAATCTCAGGTCGCATAGAAAAAAGTAATATGACGTTCGGTCGACTGAATATTCATCAATACAATAAGTGTATGTCTTTGGCCGATAATGGCAATCTCCCGCCATGCAAGCTATTGCTCGAACGGGCTTTTCAGCAGCCAAGCCCCTTACGCAATGATAACGCAGTAGGCCATCGCAATCTTGCCGGGGGCGTTCCTCCGAGTATAGACAGATGGAACCTTATGTGTACAATGGCAGGTGAGAATAAGGTCAAGCGGGCTATCCCAGGTGCTTGGGTTCCCCTGCAGGCTGTATGGCTTGTCACCCTGTTACGTCTCCCTGAGAGCTCGGCGCCGTCCCGAAACTTGGCGTCCTTTTCCAGATCTGCCGGCACCGCTTCACCAGAGATCTGGTCGAAAGGGGCATAGTCATAACAGTTCAAGTATCGGGAGAAAAAAGCAGGCATCAATTACGAACACCCCCTGTAGTCAGCTAGTATGGTACTTGAGCTAGTGCCCGCTCTCTTGATTCCCAAGCGATTTCTGTCAGCCGCTAGAGCATCCGCAGGTACCACATCTTCTAGTAACCTAGCCCCTATTCCGACCTAAAACCAACAAGGATAGCACGGCGCGGTTTAGCGTATTCGCGACGGCTTGGATCTAAGTAACAGCACAACTCCGCTAAGAGAAGAAGTAAGTAATCGTGGATGTATTGACGTATACGGTAGCATTTGAATCTTCATACGGGGTCGTTAGCCTCAGATCCGTTCCTCAGACCAGCTCAGCTCGAGATGTCGATCACTTCATAACCGCTCCACGAACCCCCATTTTTCGGATCGTGGTTCTCCATTAACTCTATCAAGCACGTTCGCTACTATACTTCTTCTTCGTACTATCCGAGACACGAATTTCTTTGAAGACTCTTCATCGCATCCCCACAACCTTGACCCCCTCCTGATACCCTCTCTAGACCCAGATCCACCTACTCACAATCACGATGCGTCCCAGCACTATCCTCTTCACTTTCGCGACAGCGGCCTCCAGTCTGCCTCTGCTCGGGCTGGAGAAGGTCACCGAGAGCCTCGCGCTCGACAAGGTGGTCAAGGAAGCCGGTGGGGTCGTCAAGGAGGTCGGGCAGCTGGGTGGAGGCGGCGGCCTCGTCAACCTGTCTCCCAACGTGAGCCCCAAGCTCGGGGTCAGCAACGACGGCTCCTGCACGGGCGTCGGTGTCTCTGCCTGCGACCCCATCAACGTGGACGGCACCCAGAACTCCAACAACCAGAACAACAACAAGGAGCAGCAGGCCTCGCCCACCGCGACCCCCCAGGGTCAAGGTCAAAGCGGCAGCGGTGGTGCTGGTGGTGGTCTGATCAATGTCGCCCCCGTCATCTCGCCGGACGTGGATGTGTCCAATGATAACAGCTGCACCGGCATCGGCATCTCCGTCTGCGATCCCATCAACGTCGGAGGAACACAGAACTCCCACAACTCCTAGAAAAAGGGGTCTAGACCTATCATCATCCTTTGAAGCTGGATCATTTTGCAACCTCTGCCGTTACTGTATTACACTTAGTTGGCGGGCGGCGTAGGCACCTGTTTATTTTCACTTCTCAGTGACAGCGAAGGACATGGTTCTTTCAGTCATACGATATCGCCTCTTCCTCCGAGACATACGGGGGCGATTTTGTGCTTTTCTTAGATCAAGTCAGAACTGTAATGCTTCAATTCATTTATTTCGGCACCATCTTTCCGTTACATGCCGCCGACTTTGGGATTTGTGTCCTTGTCAGCCAGACAGGGTGTTAATGTGACATAACGTTGACTTCATAAAAATGTCTTTGGAATGTGGATGCATCATGTAGGTTGGGAAGATATATCCAAGTGTGCTTCGTTTGCTTTGAGCAGTACTGACTTTTGCGATGTGCATGTTCCTGCGCGTGTCACAATTGCAGTCTGCAGATTGTATTCACGTACGCCGCAAGACCCTGCAGATCAATGAATGTGATGATCTTGGAAGTTTGAAGATTAGGTATTTATGACCGGGATTTCGTAAAAACCGTAACTAAAAAGTAACTAATGAAATGTCTCAAAACCCGCGTTGAAGATTCCAGACTCGTACAAGCGAAGCGAACATGTCCAATGCCCCATGCTAAAAGAAACTCAATTGTGCCCCCCTTTCCCGAGAAAATGCAATATGTGAAGTGATGTGGGTTACCGAAACAAAGCAAACTCAAACTGACGCCACATCATAAACCAACGGGTCTGATGTTTCTGATCCCCTGAAAATCCCAAAAGCTGGAAGAGAAGATCTCAATTATCCTGCAGTATAATCGTACTATGCACACGCCTCTCCGCAGTGTCTCTATATGGCCGTTACCTTGACGGCGACACCATCTCGGGGTCGGAGTACCACTAAAGAGCGCGAAAATTAGACTTTTGGATCTCAAACTGAGGCAGGGGGGGGGGTGTGGGGAATCAACTTACGCCTCCACATCTTGAGAGACTCGGGGTCCTCCACGTTCACGTCGCGCTTGAACTCGTACATGCTGAGCACGCAGCAGAGGAGGATCTTCATCTCCGTTTCGGCGAACTTGCGGCCGATGCAGCCGCGAGGGCCTTGCAGGAAGGTCATGTAGGCATTGGGGGTGCACGACTTGGGGAGGTCGTCCCATCGGTCCGGGTCGAACTCGTTGGCCGTCTTGCCCCAGTATTCGGGCATGCGGTTGATGGTGTTGGCCAGCACGTAGAGGGTGGTACCGGCCGGGACCTTGTAGCCAGCCAGGACGTCGTCCGCGATGGCCTCTCGTACCGTCATGGGGATAGGAGGGATGTAACGGAGAGACTCGCGGCACACGTTGTCCAGGTAATGCAGCTTGTCAGCGTCGGCATTGATGATTTGCTCAGGGTCGAAGCGGGTCTGCTTGTCGAAGAGGAAGGGCATGTGATCCTTGATCTCCTCGCGCAGACGCGACTGGATGACGGGGTGGGTAGAGAGGAGGTGAATGGTCCAGGCGACGCCCGTAGCAGTCGTATCGTGGCCAGCGCCCAAGAACGTCATGATTTGGTCGCGCATGGTTTCAAAAGACAAGCCAGTCTCGCCCAAATCCTTGAGCTTCTTGTTATCTCTGGCAATGAGAGACAGGATATCCTTGCCACCGGTGTTGTTCTCGGCCTGCTCCATTTTCTCTGTGACGATTTCGGTAGCCTTGTCCAGAATGATGTTGCGAGACGTCTGGACATCCTGGTTCATCTTGGAAGGAATGGCTTTGCTGGCCGGGATGAAGGCTTGCAGACCGTGCATGATGCGGGAGCCAATGTCGAAGGCGAAGACGAGACGGTAGGCCTCGCGAATGGGAGTCTCGGGATGCTCGAGAGAGTTGATCTCGTATCCGAAGCCGGCCTTGCCAATCATGTCGAGGGTGGTCCTGTTGAGCCACTCGAGAACTTCAATCGACTTGGTGGTGACGCCCTCGGCTGTCATCTCGTCCCTCCAGCATTTTGCGAGAAGGAGCGACTTCTCCCAGAAGACGGGGGTGAGGGCACGGATGGACTGGATGGAGAAACCGGGCGCCAATGACTTGCGCTGGTGGATGTGCTCCGCGCCCTCCGCCAGCAGAACTCCTTCGCCGAGAATGCGAACCATCCAGAGCTTCGCACGCAGAGGCTTGGGGTAGTTGTAGGGGTTTCGGACGGTCATGTGCTTCAGCGCGTCATCGTCGGCAACGGAGAGACGCTCAGAGCCGAAGGGAAAGAAGTAACGGATCATAGGACCGTGGATGGCATGCCATCTTCGCTGCGGCACACCGCACTCTTCGGTGATGATGCTGACGAACTGGCCCCAGAGAGGGAAGCCGGTGACGGTAGGCACATGCCTCAGCTCGGAAATGTAGAAGGGGTATATCCAACTGGCCCAGATGACGGCGTACAGAGGGATGACGGCCGCGCAGGCTTTGGCGACAGTGGAAACGACTGGGAGCTCGGCATGCTTAGCCCACGCAAACGAGGCAGCTCCAGCAGCTACCACGACGGTGTTCAATGTGACTTTAGACGCCATGGTGATGCCTTGACTTGGAACAGAAGTGTCAGGAACAGTAGGTTATACGAGACAAAAACAGAGGGTAGGATGGGAGGGAAAGTGAAGCAAGTCCGTGAGTGTTTATATCTATTGCTGGGTGAGCAGTGGAAATGCTTATGATGTTTACAGCCAAGACTGGGACTGATCGGCAAGAAACCAGTTTTATACCTAAAGCACGACAGACAGACCTGTCAGTCAGATGTCCATCCATAATCTCTCCTCCCTCCTTCCGAACCCGAGTGTCGCGCAGGCAAAAGAAGCCAAGGGTATTGGAGGCTCCACCGGAACCTGAACTTTGCATCATGAAAATACTCACCACGACGCGATAGCCTTCGGGCGGTGGCCTGATCAGCTGTGACTGGCCAGCCAGGAGAAGGGACACCAAAGTAGCAAAGTTCCGGTGCTATACGAGCACTTGACTGGCCGCCCCCTTGTGATGACGATCTTTACGGGTAGTGCTCTAGAACGACGAAATCTCAGACATCACAAATTGGGAAGACCATCTGTGCTGCAGGGCAAACGTACGATTTACCATGGAAAATCTCAGGCAAGGAAGCCCCTGCCAATCACCTCCCCCCTTCGGGACGTGGAACAGGTGCGCCATTGTCAGCAAGGAAAATTGAACAGGTAGGGGGTACCCAGGCTACCCGAGACCCACCCCTAAGCATCTAGTACCAAAAAGCAAAGAACAATGTACTACTTCCGCGTCTACCTACATCTCTAACAGCCCACTATCACAACCATTGATTGAATTTTCAACGGTACGGCTGTGACGTCAAAGTTGACGATGCCATACATGCGGTGCACTCTGAGTTGGGCTTGCTATAATCTCGGCGTAATTATGCTTAGGACGGCAGTTGTAAGAACTAGAGGGCGTTAGCAGGACTGAAGGCTACCAAAGCCACTGATGCTTAAGCGGCGGGAAGATTGTGGTGTAGTAGGTGACTCGGAGTGTGCTCTGCAAGTATGGAGAAACTGAAAAACGCCTTTACGGTTTGGGACTATACTCGAGCTGAGGTTGGGATCGGCAGCTAAACAGTGTCTTGGTAATAAGTAGGTTAGAGATTAGCCTACCCGACAAGTTACCGCGAGTCCCAATTGAGTGGTTTCGCACCAGGGTCGGTGACTTCGTAGCCGTTCCGGCTAGATGCCCGCCAATGGGACAAGAGATCGGCGATTATCTCGAGCTGAATCACCCCTGTTATTGCGAGCAGACACACGTTTGCCTACCCATCAGCCTGCGGGTGGAGATATCGTCAACACAAAAACCATGTACGAATCATTGCATAGGCGGCACCTCCACATGGCCCCTCTAAACAGCACTATTGTACGCATGCGGAAATTTCACCAAGCACCTGCATCTCGACCTAACCGTCAGAAGACTGACACGACCGCTCGGAGAGGAAGGAGATCGGCATGGCGACTGGCGACGCCATCTACGCGATCGGGCAGCGGCAGCTAGCCGACGAAGCGAAAGGGCCCTTCACAGTATGCCACTTGAGCGCGCGAGCAGACATCTGAGACTCTTGCGTTAGGACATGCAAACTCACGGACTCTTGATACCCGGTGGCCTGAGAAGTACATATATCTATTCCGCGCTCCTCGTACGATTATTTGAGACCTCCCATAAGTCGTCCTCATCCCTCATCCCGTTGACACTCCTCTCAGAGCCGGGCACCTTTTCTTATACTGCATCACTTGATTATTGCTTCATCATGTCTATGGAAAGCTCTTTCCCCCTCGCCAAGTCGGGTGTCATCCCGCTGGCGCCTTGGAAGGCCTTTGACCATGTATACACCTCGGTCATGGGCTACCGGGCAGAAGAGTTCCGCTTCGTCGAGGGCAAGACGGCCTTTTCGACCTGGCCTGAAGTCTTGGGCATGATCGTCCTCTATGTCACAGTCGTCTTCGGCGGACGCGAGTTCATGCGCAACCGCCAACCACTCAAACTGAACGGCCTCTTCAAAATCCACAACCTGTTCCTGACCCTGCTGAGCGGTGGTCTCCTTGTCCTTTTCATGGAGCAGCTGGTTCCTCAACTCTGGAGGGACGGCTTGTACGAGAACATCTGCGGTGCGGATGGCTGGACCAAGCCTCTCGTCACCCTTTACTACGTAAGTCTTCCAACGAGATATCGGGACTATTTAGTGAGGCACATGGCTAACGGGGTGAAACGCTCGACAGTTGAACTACATTACGAAATACATTGAGCTTATCGACACCGTTTTCTTGATGGTTAAGAAGAAGCCGCTCACGTTCCTTCACACCTACCACCACCCGGCGACCGCCCTTCTCTGCTTTACCCAGCTCACCGGTAACACATCCGTCTCCTGGGTCCCCATCACCCTGAACCTGACAGTTCACGTGGTGATGTACTGGTACTACTTCCAGAGTGCTCGTGGCATCAAGGTCTCGTGGAAGGAGTGGATCACCAGACTCCAGATTGCGCAATTCGTTATCGACCTTGGTAAGTGGCTTGACGGGAAGTCTTCCAGTCCATGTATAACAAATGCTAATTGGGTGCCCTAGGTTTCATCTACTTTGCCTGCTGGGACTACTACGCTAGTGCCCACGCCCCGTGGCTGCCCCATGTCGGCCGCTGCGCCGGCAAGCCCTTGGCCGCTTGGATGGGATGCGTTATTCTCAGCTCCTACCTGGTCCTTTTCGTCGTCTTCTATATCAACACCTACCGAAAGGTCGCCCAGCGCAAGATCAAGGCTGGCATCCCGCAGGACACCAAGTGCAACGTCTCCACCATGAAGGAGAGCGCCCACAAGGTGGCCGACAGCTGCAGCGGCGTGGCTCACGCCCGCACCCTTCTTTCCGAGAAATAAAAATACGCCGGACGCATTTCGACACGCAGCATGATGCGGCCCATGCCAGGTCGCTCTTTCCTAACTTGTCTCTGCTGCATACCAACCTTAACTCGCATCGGGGCCAATATCCATGAATCCTTTTATTCAAGTTTTTGCTTTTTTTTCTCTCTATTAAACAAATATCTATGTAACTACTTTTCTCTTCTGCATTCTACGGCGAAACACAGGACAGTTAGGTTGGGGGTGCTTTTCATTAAGGGCTGAGATTCGAATAGCACTAATAAATATGAGCTTGTAAACCACTTCAATTGCTTGGCCAATCGACAGTGCATATTACTTATTGAAGCTAATAACTGAGGTGTAAAAGAATTGGTACATACAGGTGGGTGCGAACGGTGTTTGCTGCCATTTCCTTCAAGCTGCTGCGCTTTCTTTTCTTCTGCTCCCAACGTTTTCCTTGAACATCGCAAGTAGCATGTAATGATCTATCAATAAAAGTGGAAGTGACGTTGAATCACACTCGATAGGAAAGAGCCCCCCTGTCCCTGTCCTGATTTGGTCTTGCTAGCGGCGGGAGCGACGGCAGGGATCATTCTGGACATGCTGCTACAGTAGGCTGGTAGGTTACAGCTTAGGCGACAGGTTACGCCCCAGTCTGCCAATCGCCCCGTCGCGTTGTAACATGGCCTTAGCTCAGCCAGATCGTCGAATCAACGTTTGTGGCTTATCGACATCTCTGGAAAAATTCCGATCTTTAGCGAAGCCGCAAGCGCCCCATGGCCAGCAACCCTGTCCCTGATCCCTTTCTCTTGGCGGCGCTAGAAGCAGCAACAAGTTACTTGTAGTACAACAGTCAACTCCGCTAACCCTGATGATTGTCACGTCAACAAGCACCATTCCTTTGTCTTGCCGAATCGGTCTCTTTTTCTCCAGCCCGATTTCTTTCGCTAGCTGACATGCATATGCACGCATGACGGGATTAGCCAATGCTCCTGTCCCTTTTCCTTCTATGCAATCACCATTTCTTGCCATCATCAGTGTCATGTCCCCGTACGTAGAGGGAGCGCCTCCGGACATCGTTTGCATTCAAATGCTCAGCTCTACACGGGATGGATTTCTATTCTCGTCCGTGATGTCTGCGCCTTTGGTCAGACATCTGAATCATTAGTCAGGTTCCAGATGCATCCCAAGTCTTCTGCCACTGGGAGTCTGATCTGGACATTAAGCTCCACCACAATTAGATGGGCAAAACAAGAGGCAATCTTCTATGGAAGCTACGTCGACTAGCTTAGTTGAAATACCGGAAGCTAGTATCCCAATCACGATCCAGTAGAGAGTGACATAGCGTTACAGCTCAACTAACGCCGCAGCTGTCACCGCCGCCGCCTGAGCTTACGAAGCGGGACTCAGCAAAACTTCGTATGGGATAAGGCCATGCTAGGAGCATGACCAGCCGTGCCTATGCAGTCAGCGGCGTCCACGGGTAACATGGTCTCTTCTTTAGAGGTAGTCTAATTGGTGGCTCTCGAGCCCTACCGAAGACACCGCCCACTTGGTTCGTTAGCTCCGCCATATCCCACCGGATAGCAGAAATCCCGTGGAAACGGGGCCTGGAGAATTCCCGTCCTGGCGACCGGCTCGGGCTGAAGACCGAGGCGTGGGAGAAAGGTTTACTTAGGCTTACCTCATCCAGGACGCCTTCGATGAAGATCAACATGGAGTCCGACAGCCTGGAGTCTGTTACCGGGTATTTCGGGCCTTTTCTACCAGCCATCGATGCGAACAGATCACAAAGGGACAAGCTCAGCGGCGGCTGTCGGGCTTCACTTGCTCCCCAATGCATGTGTGGTTGTCGGGCGCTTTTTCCATGGCATGTAACGGTCGAAATGACGAAAAGAAGGCAAGCAAGTCTAGCAAGGCATATTCCGCTGCCACCTGACCGGCCTGTCTCTTCAACTCTGCTCGAAGCCCAAGGAGCATCTGCTCGTACTCTCCACTGTGTCAGCTATTTTGGTTTTTGAATTCGGACAAGATCGGCGTAAAGTGAAGATTGCCCAGACATGTGCCCGTTACTACTATCGCCCGACCACCGGTACATGCTCTACTGCAGCCCATACGCTGCTGGCTGTCGATCGTTACCACATCGGACGGTCGTACCCTAGCAGGTCAACTGGTGTATGCATTGCTCGGATCCTGCTAATCAAAGGTGCCCCAGACGGATCCAGGCGGCCCTCGAAATCAGAATTTTTGACAATTAGTCTCAACTGGAGGTCTAGTCTGCTTCGAAGACTCTTCCTTGTCAACATTCAAGTGGCTCTGGACCTTGTGGAGATTTACGACTGATCGTGTCACAGTCGTGAAGATTCCCGGTCCATCAAAACTTCATCTAATGATATCACTCGTTTAGCTATACTGTTCATTTGGCCCCTTATCCAATCTTTACTACCTTACGGTTTTCTTTAGCCTTCAACCTGCCTTCCATACTACTTTTATATAATACAGCAGCAGCATCAGCATAGCGACATAACCGACATCACCGGCACACTCCTCATCACGAACACATTCATGACGAGTATCTCAGCAACCTAGTCTTTTGTAATAATCCATCTTATCACACAGTCGGGTATTCGAACGTCAACATGTCAACCACATTTCTCTTCGGCTCCATCAACGACAGCCATGAGTCGACGTATGGAGCACTGCGGCCACCAGTCAGGCATCTTTCTGGAGCCGACGACTCTATGTCCCTTTCTATTACACAGTTAATTCAGTCATACATCGCCTGGTCGACGTTGTGGTTTTTGCTGCTCTGCGCCTTCGTTGCGTTCAACCACAAGCATATGCCTCTCATGTGGCATGTGAGTAGCAAACCAATATACCGTCTTCTTACTTCTTTGACTAATACCTTTACTCAACAGATGCGCATAGTAAATTCGTTTCGATTTGTATGCCGTTCACAGCGGCCGCGAGTTGCTTTGGGGCCGTCACACATTTTCCAGCCGCTGATCACCTCCTCAAGAGCTCAACTGATGGAGATTGATTTCAACTTACACAAAACAAATTCTTCTTACTTCGCCGACCTGGACATTGCCCGGGGGCATCTTGTCTGCACCCTGTTCTCGGAAGCTATCGCGTACATGCGTGGTGGCACCGAGGCATGGGCTGGTCTGTCTTCCAAGAAGCCAATGTTCGGGCTTGCTCTGGGTGCTACCAGCTGCAGTTTCAAGAAAGAAATCAAGCCGTATGAAGAGTATGAGATGTGGTCCAAGATCCTCTCGTGGGACGAGAAGTGGATCTACATCGCTACCCATTTCGTACGCAAGGGCGCTGCGAAGCCCAAGTCATATTCTCTCTACCCCCAGCAGAACAAAGAGGTCGCTACAGAGGAAGAACTGTATGATCAGAATGCTGTTGATACCAACAAAGCAATCTTCGCCACGGCCATCAGCAAGTGTGTCTTCAAGTCAGGCCGCAAGACTGTCGCGCCTGAGCTCATGATGCAGGTTGCTGGCCTGCTGCCGACGCCTTCTGCGGGTGCTGCCAATGAAAAGAGGAGTGCCGAAGAACTTGATGAGGTATCATGCACCCTCCTAAAGGTTGAACAGCAGCGACAACAAGGCCTCAAGACGGCACAGATGCTCGCAGCGGAGAGCCAAGCGCCGCTGGAGGCAGAGTTCCATGGTAACGATACTGATGTTTCTCTGGGCCGTCATAGCGATGGGTCGGGAGTCGCGGGTGTTGTCTCTACACTCATGCAGCTAGCTCACCTACGCAGGTCCCAGCTTCTGTGAGGCCTGGATGGCAACCACATTGGGACTACGAACTTTTCTAAAGGGGACACTCATTCAAAAACCTTTCATTTTGTTAATTTGCTCATCTACGGACATTGCAAAGGCGTTTCTGGGATTGGATGGCCACAATCACCACCACATGAGGCTGACCGCTGGGAGGCAGGTTTCCTTTCCAAGAAGATACCATTCATTTTGTTTCATCAGCTTACGAGCTATATTTGGGTACAACTTCTCTTCACCCGTTTTATCTTATAGATCATTTCAATATCAACTTCGCTGTAATTTGTTCACATACCAAACAACGGGAGAAACGATGCAGTTTGACCTCGCCTGACGTTCCCCTTGACCTCGCCTGTCCTGCGACAGGGGATCTCGGGGTCAAACTGAAATGGAAGGACTAATCAAATAGCATGTATAGTTTACCAAAGTAAATCTGAACACGCTTGGATATTTCAGTCTGTCCAAGTTGCCGAGTAACCTTTTTACCTGTTTGTTCATCACTTTCTTTACTTGGTACCCATCGGCATCTATAGTAAAGGGGACCGGTCTTGGCGATCTCGTATGTGCCCTCCCAGTAAAACCGGATTTCAATCTCCCAGTTGACTCAGAAATCAAACCCTATCTGCAATTGATTTGCTGCGTCTCTCGCTGTAAGGACCCTCCGTGCTTGGCTGGACCTCGATTGTCTCGGAAATGTCTTCTCCCCATACACCTGCATGCACACACAAACGGGATTAATACGAGATAAGATGGAGGAGGGGGCCCAACGCCGGGGCCGATGACTTACCGGGCCAGCACACCCTTCCCCAAGTCAAGTCACCGTCAAGCCCCATTGAACTCTAAATGGGCGGGGGATGGTGCCTGTGTGGTTCGCCAACAGAAGAAGCAAGGAACAATAGCAAGGGGGGGTATAACGCCGCCGCAGGTAACAAGGCCAGTGGCCCGCAATTGGATTACTCCCCCTGTTGGTAACATTGGCAAATAGACACTTGTAAATTGCCGGGCATCCGACTCCCCAAAGCGCGCTCATGTTCCGTCTGTAAGTACATATGTATTTCCTAATGGAGAGTGCAGATACATACATGTCTGCATACCGCTGATAGTATGCAGAAGATAATGCGGGCACATGTATGCAATGGAAGCCAGTTCGCGAAAAAGTGGCCTGCCTGATTGCAGCCCCATACAGCTTGGCGAGCTGAACTACATACTCCAGAGCCAAACAAGCTTCTGGCGTGTCCCTGGCACTGGGGAGACCAATAGACCACACATATCGAAGCTAGGCAAGTAGACGAGAGTTCGGAGTAAAACTCCTTGGGAAGCGGACCCATGAATGGGACGAAGGATCAGGAATTGCAAGGAAGAGAAGATTGGAAAAAACCGGAGTAGCCCGCCGTGCCGGTAAAGCTACTAACTTACCCAGCTTTACTGCCTTGCACTAACTCTTGCGCCATTCCTTCCCGGGCCACCACGAGAAGTTTACTTGGACGCATACAGAAAAGCGCTATCTGGATACTGTAGCTTCAGGGGGGAGCCCCGTCTTCCCGTCACCTTATTACGTAGCTCTACTTGACCCAGCTGGCTGGGGTGGAGCATCGTGAGATCCAGAATCCCGAGATCCCTACTACGGTAAATCTCTTTCGATTGCTGTGGGCGAATGAATGCCCGGGGATGCTATGTCTGCTTGATCTCACAATCTGCCTACCGGCTTAGATCTGGCCTAGCAAAAGTGCTTAACTCAGCGCTACACACTGGGATCGCCCAGCCTATCGGCCCTTGTCCTCTTCACCCACCCAACGAGGCGCCCGCCGGGGAGCCCCTGCACCCCCTCTTTCTCCCATACCAAAGAAGTGACAAGGCATCTTCGTGTGGGCGACGGAGTGGTGGCGCCGACGGCGCAGCCTCTACGGTGGGCATGAGGAGGGGGAGGCTTCGGCAGTGATGCGGCCCAATACTCCGGCAAAGCGAGCACTAACACGAAGCATCGTCATGATAACGCAAGCCACGATTGGAACTTCGCTTCGTACTGTCTAGCCAAGAATCTGTTACCGGGTAATAGCACTGTAGAGCGTACCTTTGTATTCAGTCGAGTTAGTGGAGGAGTGTTCCCGGTCACTTAGCCTGACATGTACTTACATACTTACTAACACGGCGGGATATCGAGCCAAGAAAACAACAATATCAACAGCACTAAAGTGATCGACATATCAGTCATTTCGTAGCTGCAGATTGTTTCTTTTTTTCTAGTTGCCCAATATTCGTCCTAAAATACTCGCCAGCAACGGAATGGGTCCCACGTGGGTTGTCAACAGATCGACAAACGAACACATCATCGAGTGAGGTTGAACCAGGAAAAGTGCATTCGGGGGAGATTGCAGCGAGACTTCCTCTCTTGGCTGAATAGGCAGACTTGGCCGGGTAGAGCGAAATCCTCCGGACAGCCTCAGCTGACCACCCATCATCCATCGAGTTCCTTTCGGAATCGTACGACTTATACCCCATCACCAAGTCTGAAAAGTACCGGATCCCGTTTGCGTTATATCTTGTATTTCCATGTTGATTGCTGAGTTGGTCAGAGTACAAGGGGTGAAGGCCTGGGAATCCTCTTTGCCCCCCAATCATCTGTACTGTCGGCACCAAGCGTGAGCCTCGCCCGGTACATGTTCCAGATCAATTAGGGTGGACATCGCTTTTGGGTACGTAACCTTGATCGAGATCAGTGCAGCACGTCAATGACCAAAGTTTGATTATGCCTGTGCAGCTGGATGGAGCCCTCTCTCCCCTTCCATGCTAACTGCGAACAATAGTCCTCCTGCAGGAAACATTGCCGTGTTGCAAGAAGCAGTGCACAGGACGCTTCCTTTTGCCGCAGTAACCTGGGCTCTTAGCGCAGTGTCGTGAACCGCCCTCGCAGTGTTGTTTGTCCGTGAGGTAACGCGACACGCATCAGAGCCAATCCCCTGTGGCTACTTACATGCGAACGGTGGCTCCGACAAAACGGAAGTCTTTTTGGGGAAAATGTCCACGTTCGAACCCATCAACCCAGGAGCCACACGGAAAAAGATGGCGGCACCAGGCGGAACAGACTGGCCCTTGAGGCTATCGTCGTCCTCGTCCTCCGACGACCTGCCAGGAACCATTGGCACCGAGGGCGAAAGGGTTCAACCTTCGCCGGCCAATGAGGACCTCCGTGCATCATACGACCAAAACGACCCGTCATTGTCCCCAGTGCCCAACCGAGGTCGCCAAAATCATGACTCTCTCGGCGACAGTGACCACTTCGGTAGCGTATACAGACACTCCCAATGCTTCTCCACGACGACGTCGGAGAGGCCTCTGAGGCAGGCGGACTCGTTTTATGAGAGGCCGTTATCCTTCAACGCCGATGAGCCAGAGGAGCAGCTGGATGTACCGGAGTCGGCACACATCAAAGATGACACGAAAGGGCGGTCCCGGTTCTCGCTCGACAATGAGCGCTTTAGTGTCCTCTCCGACATTTTGCTGATGTACTCTCCTGGACTGAGTCGCCTAGCATCCAACAGCAGCCAAGAGAACCACTATTTGAAAAACAGAGAAAGGAGGCTTCAGGTTCTGACTCCAATCAGCGAGCAACGGCACCCTGGAAAGGCCGGGGCGCGGCTTAGCAGACATACCATACCATGGGAACCATCCGTTGAGGACAGCCCCGATGCGGATCGCGTGGACAAAAGCCTTCGGGACGCTCTCGACAAAACCCAAAGCAGCAACAACGAAGTCCAGGGCCTATCGTTAGGTCTCCTCATCACTGGGTTGAGCTTGGTGGTGTTCTTGATATCAATCGACAGGACCATCATCACGACTGTAAGTAATCTGCTCTGTGGACACTTTTTGACCGTATGCTAACTCCCATAGGCAATCCCATACATCACAGCCGAGTTCCACAGCACGCCGGATATAGGATGGTACGGTTCGTCGTACCTGTTGACTGCCTGCGCATTTCAACCTGTATTCGGCCGTGTTTTCACACTGTTCCATATTAAGTGGTCATACATGCTCGCCATGTTCATGTTCCTACTCGGGTCCTTGATATCGGGGGTTGCGCCGAGCTCTATGACTCTCATTATAGGTCGAGCTGTGGCGGGCTTTGGAAGCGCCGGTATTCTGACCGGAAGTTTTGTGATTGTTGCTACCGGTGTGCCGCTCAAGGCACGTCCGATTTACACGGCAATAGTAGGGCTGATGTTCGGTGTTGGCGCAACCGTTGGCCCGTTGATCGGCGGTGTTTTCACTGACCTTGCGGTATGTACCGGAACTCCTTTTTGATATAATCGAACGCAGCTGATACCGTTGTTCCACCAGACATGGAGGTGGTGCTTCTACATCAACCTCCCGGCCGGGGCGGTCACCGTCATCGTTATGGTACTGGTTTTTCACCCAGCTCCTCAAAACCACCTTCACCGACCATTTGTCGACCGCCTCATTGATTTGGACATCATCGGGAATTTCATCCTCCTGGGAACGTCTGTCATGCTGTTCCTCGCACTGGAGTTCACAACTACAGGCGAGTCTTGGAGCAGCGTCAAGACAATTGGCCTGCTCAGCGGTTTCGGGGCAGGTGTCCTGGCGTTCGTCAGCTGGCAGTGGTGGAAACAAGATGGCGCGCTGATCCCGCCGTCCATCGTGACACAGCGAACCGTAGCCGCGGCTTGCTTGACAGGTTTCTTCACGTACGGTGCGCTGCTCATCCACACCTACTTCATGCCAATCTGGTTCCAGGCGGTGTGGGGGTACACAGCCATTCAGTCGGGTGTCGCCATGATCCCATACTTCGTGGCAAATGCGCTCTTCTCCCTCTTTTCCGGCATATTCGTCTCCAAGGTCGGTTATTTCACCCCGCCGGCCATCTTGGGCAGCGCCATTGGAACAATCGGTTGCGGCATGTTCACCTTGTTCCGCCCCAGCATGAGCACTGTGATGTGGATAGGCTTGCAAATTCTCGCCTCTGCTGGCTTCGGTATGTCGATCCAGCAAGGATTCACCGCAGTCCAAACCGTCCTCTCCAAGGACGACGTAGCTGTTGGTACAGCATCTGTGGTCGCGGCGCAGTCACTGGGCGGCGCAGTCTTCATTTCAGTCGGAAACAACGTCTTCCAAGCCCGCCTTCGATCCATCATTGTCGCTGACAATCTCAAGGGCATTGACATCGATGCCGTGGTCGCGGCGGGAGCGACAGCGTTCCGGCACCTCGTACCCAAGAATGAGTTGGATCAACTCATTCTTGATTACAACGGGGCACTCCAGACGGTCTTCCTTGTCGCTGTTCCCCTCGCAGGCTTAGCCTTTCTCTCGTGTTGCTGCCTTGAGTGGAATTCAGTCAAAGGCAAACCGACTTCAACGACCGAGGCGAATGAGAAGGGAAGGAGCTAAGCAACCTAATGATGACGACCCAGGAACACGATTATCATGTCCATACTTAATTTCTAATGTTCAAATTTTAAATACACAATACATATTTTTCTCATGAATAACAAATGTTCGAACGTCCATTGTCCATTGTCCATTGTCTGCGCGTGAACGTCGGGCCCTTTTTACCACTGAGTGTGAATAATGCCGCTTACTTAATCCGTATCAGTCATCGTCCCAACTCCAAAGTACAGAGGCAGACCGCCGCGACCGTGCACGTGCCACCGAGAGCGGGCCCAATCATCACCTTATTTGCCTGTCGCAAGACTTGATTGATGATTGCTAGATGCTATTCATTATTCAGGCTGCATTGTTGCCGCATGCGGGCAATGATCAAACACAGGTGCAACTCTGCTTCACGCCTCACCTTGATATAGGTATCGCTACTTTGAGTATTCACACTGCTGCTCAGTAGTTTCCTGCCAGATTGCGCTGCTGGAGACTTCTAGCCCGCGTTTCTTGGCCAGCCTCAAATCGGTGCCATTTAATTGAGGACCGACCATTGTCAACCCGTATCCATCGAAAAGAAGGCTGCGACAACATCCCTCTTTTCCAACTCTGCGGCCACACAACGAGATATCGATAACGACTTGCGCCAACACCAAGATGATGGACGCACGCGAGGTGGCCAACCGCGTCAAGGCGCTGCAGGGCTCCATCGGCAAGAGCGAACCGGCCGATATCATGTCGCAAATCGAGACGCTGAAGAAGGAGGTCGCGCCCACGGAAGAAATGCTGCGAGTAGGTAGCCATCCTTTCTTCGCTGCTTAGCCCTGGCTTTGGACCATTCCTCCCCCGAACGACTGTGTTTTTCAAGATGGGTTTGCTAACATGGGTACTTCTAGACTACCAAGGCCGGTCTTCTTATGGGCAAGCTCCGACAGAATGCGAACAAAGACATAGCACGCGCCGCCACCGAGGTTGTCGTCAAGTGGAAGAAGTGCGTCGAACAGGAGAAGGCCGCGAAAAAGGGCAAGGCCTCCGCGTCGCCTGTTCCCAAGCCTGCATCACCCGCACCCAAGCCTGCCGGCACCAAGAAGAAGTTCGAAGGCGATCCCGAGAAGCGCAAGTTCCAGGACGACGGCGTAGACATCAAGCGTACAGGTTCCTCGGTTCGCGACAACTGCGTTGGTCTCATCTACAACGGTCTTGCCTATCGTTCCACCGAGTCGGTAGATTCTGTTCTTCAGCGTGCGATCGAAGTCGAGCACGCAGCCTTCAAGCACTTCAACGGCGAGGGCAAAGAGTACAAGGAGAAGATAAGGTCTTTGTTCCAGAACCTGAAGGTCAAGTCCAATTCCGACCTGGGCAAGGGCGTGATGTCTGGTGAAATCATCGCGGAGAAGTTTGTCCGCATGTCGAGCCAAGAACTGATGTCGGCCGAGATGCGCAAGCAGAATGCTCTGCTCGAGGAGGAGAACATGAAGAAGGCGCAGATTCCTATTGCCGAGAAGAGTATGAGTGAATCGCTGGAATGTGGCAAGTGTAAGAAGCGTATGGTGGCATACAGCCAAGCCCAGACACGCAGTGCTGATGAACCTATGACGACCTTCTGCGAGTGTATGAACTGTCGCCATCGCTGGAAGGTAAGTTCTTCCCCAAAATCTACAGATGATGCGACTCGTCACCTCTACATACAGGTACTGACAATAGTGGACGGCAGTTCTCTTGAGCGCTCACACACTCTGCACCCTACATACGAGTTGGTCCCGGCCTGGATCACATCTGGGCAGCCGGCCATGTGGGAACTTTTCTTGGGCTTTGCATTCACGTTTCCCTCTAGGGTTGCAACAGACGGCATTGGCTGGCGGGGGCGTTACGAGTTTCGATTGGGGAGGCCCAAGGGCATGAGGTATCTTTACAGAATGGCGTACGATAGGAGAATACTCCTTCTCTACAGTTTTTTGCTATTTCTGTTCCTTGCAGATTCGGCAGTTTCCTAATTCGAGTGGTATGATATCGATCATGAGCAATCGTGGTCGATGACGCTTTGCAGACTGTAATATAGACGTTGTAAACAAGGTCGAGCTTCAACCCCAGAAAGAACGATCAAATCATTGAAACAGTATATTTTCAGGGACTTTTTATTGCTTGATACCCAGTAGCTGGAAAAGGTCATCGTGCTTGTTCTCTTCTTCAAGGCCCATTTCGCCAACCTGCTTCCAGAATTTGCTCAAGTGTCTTGTCCCCGAATCGCAGATGACGGTCACGACTTGGCTGTTCTTGGGCAGAGTCATGGCCGCAGTCACAGCCGCCACGCAGTTGACAGCGGTGCTGCTACCCGCGAAGATGCCGTCGTGTTCCACCAGCCAGCGCGCCATTTTGCAGGCCTGCTCGTCCGTCACCTTGACGGCATCGTCGATGAGGTCGCGCCCGGCCTCAAAGTTCTCGGTGATGCGGTTGATGCCGACGCCCTCGACGATGGTGTCGACCTGCTGCCGCCGGCGCGTGCCCTCCTTCTCCGTGTTCGAGTACATGACGCCGTGGCGGACCTTGTTGTAGAGCCCGCTGCCTTGCGGGTCCGCCAGCACCACCTTGAGGCCGGCCAGCTTGGCCTCGTCCTTGAGGTACCGCGCCACGCCCGACAGGGTGCCGCCCGTGCCCGCGCCCGCGACAAAGGCGTCGACCTGACCGTCGGTCTGGAAGTAGATCTCGGGGCCCGTGGTCTGGAAGTGCGCCTGGTAGTTGGCGTGCGACTCGAACTGGTCGGCGAAGAAGCCCCGGCTCTCCGTCTCGGCCGACTCGGTGTGCTCCCGCGCGCGCCGGCGCGCCAGGTTCACAAAGTGGTCCGGCGACGTGATGGGCGCCGGGCGCACCCGCTCCACCGTCGCGCCCAGGTGGTGCAGCAGGTCCGACTTCTCCGTGGCCTGGTCGTCGGGCATGCAGATGTGCGCCTTGTAGCCCTTGGCCCGCGCCAGGGCGGCGATGGAGATGCCCGTGCTGCCCACCGTGCCCTCGTAGATGGTGTCGCCGCGGCCCGGGACCAGCAGGCCGGCGTCCTCGGCGACTTGGATCATGTTCAGCGCCACGCGGTCCTTGGGGCTGTTGCCGGCGCCGTTCAGGAACTCGGCCTTGGCCAGGATGATGCGGCCCGTGGCGTCGGACAGACTCTTGATCTCGATGAGCGGCGTGTTGCCGATGCAGCCCTCGATGCCCTCGACTATGCCCGCAGACGGGGGCAGGGGCCCGGATGCGCCGCGAGATCTCTTCCCCTCATTGTCCTCGAGCTCCACGGGACCCCAGAAAAGACTTGACCTCCGCCTGGACAGGTCCGTGTCGGTGGATGTGTTTGTCTGCGCCCTGCGCGCCTGCTTCCTCCCTTGCTGAAAACGCCTCTCCAGATCTGGATACAAATCCTTGAACCCCAAGGTCAGGAGAATGCCTGATGTAAAGGCCACGGCAACCGCCGCCGAGCCATATGCTTTCGGATGATTGCTCAAAGACATGGCCTTAGTACGTCACCATGTTTCCCATTCCACAATGTTTACAAGTTTCGTTTTATTTCAAACATAGTTGGTCCAAATTTTGAGGAGTGTGTGGCAAACGAGGAAGAGCCGGTTAAGGCCGATATAGATGAAAACGTCTTAATCGTAAAAATACTTTCTTCATGCGATGGATGCTTGCCCAATAAACTACACGCCCACCCCAGATTCTTCAATGCCTAAGCTACAGCGCCTATGTCATCGCAGCTCTTCCATTCGATTCGTCAATGGCAGCACACTAACAGACAGACATGGAACTTGGAAGCTCCTCTGGCATTTAGCGCCAACTGCCAGCAGGAGTTAGCAGGGGAGCTCGGGCCTGTCAGGCCTGTTTTCCGACCTGCACCACACCTACCCAACTGGTGCTAGAATGTAGGTAGCAAAAGTTGAGAGCACACGAGCGAGCTTCAGGTCCGTCCCCGTCCGCATTGTGAAGTTTGTTGGCGCTCAATTTGGAGACGTTATTTTCCGACAACTTCCCTTGGGTCGGAGCGGCAAGGAACTCCCGGAAAGGAAGCCCTTCGAACACCAACAACAGCTATGGATTCTCCCATAGTGACGCAGCTGTTCCGCCAGCTGTTTCGGCATCGGGGCTGCACCTCGCAGCGCAACCTGGTGGCCTTGAGCTCGTGCATCCAGCATGGCCGCCGCGTGCAGCAGCAGAAGCGGTCCATGGCGATGAGGCACACCACCCGTGGCGCCAAGCCCAACCAGAAGACAAACGAGAGCGATTGGCAGCAGCGGACCGAGCTCTTCTCCCACGATATGACGGAGGAGTACAAGGCTTTCCCCACGGTGACGGCGAACGAGCTTCGAAACCGGACGGAGAGGCCCCGGAGAGTCAAGATGCTCATGCGTGATTTCGTCGAAGGTTTGTTGCCCCCTTGTTTTCCCTTTCTTCCTCACTCGTATACCTCGGGCAGACGAACAATTGGCTAATGCGGCGGGTGATGTAGACAGCTTATACAACCCCCACTATGGCTACTTCTCGAAGCAAGCCGTCATCTTCACCCCGGGCAAGCCCTTCGACTTCCCAGCGCTCCGCGACGAGCCCGAGTTCTACAATGAGCTCAGCCAGCGTTATACCGAATTCGAGGATGAGCTCGACTCAAAGCTGCCCGCGCCCAACGACACGCGACAGCTGTGGCACACTCCCACCGAAATGTTTCGCCCATACTACGGCGAGGCCATCGCGCGTTACCTCATGTCCAACTATATCATGACATCCTACCCTTACCATGACCTGATTATCTACGAAATGGGTGCCGGGCGAGGTACCCTGATGATGAACATCTTGGATTATATCCGGTCTGTCGAACCGTCTGTCTACGACAGGGTGAAGTACAATATCATCGAGATCAGTCCGGCCCTGGCCACGATTCAGAACTCGCAGCTGTTGGCGGATGCTGCTAGTCGCGGCCACGCTGACAAGGTTGAGATCATCAACCGGTCCGTTTTCGACTGGGAGGAGCGTGTCCCGTCGCCGTGTTTCTTCATCGCCCTCGAGGTCTTTGACAACTTTGCGCACGATGTCATACGGTACGACCTGAACACGGAAGAGCCAATGCAAGGCATGGTCCTCATCACGGAAAACAACGACTTCTACGAGTTCTACGAGCCTGTACTTGACCCGGTTGCCGCCCGGTTCTTGCGTGTCCGCCACGCGGCCACTGGGGGCAGATATCCCGTGCCCTACAGCAACAGCAAGTTGATCCGGAAGCTCAAGCAGCAGATCCCCTTTGCGCCCAACTTGAGTGACCCTGAATACATTCCGACAAGGTGTATGCAATTCTTCGATATCCTGGAGAAGTACTTCCCCGCCCATAGGCTGGTCACCAGTGATTTCCATACCTTGCCCGACGCCATCAAGGGATTGAATAGCCCTGTCGTGCAGACGAGATATGAGAGACGTATGGTTCCCGTATCCACACCTCTTGTTCACCAGGGCTACTTCGATATCCTGTTCCCCACCGATTTCAGGATTATCGAGGCCATGTACGGAGTCATTACCGGAAAGCTGACACGGGTCTTCTCACACGAGGACTTCATGAAGTCTTGGGCTTATGTGGAGGATACCGAGGTGCAGAGTGGCGAGAACCCGCTGCTTAGCTGGTACAAGAATGCCAGTGTCATGGTTACTGTATCAAACTAGGCGGAACACATGTATTTATGACTACCACTCCTGTTACCATAACAAAGTCGAAGAGTCACTTATACGACTCCTGCATGAAATTACATGATAGTTTCTCTCACGAAGAATCGATGTAATCAACAATGCAACATTAGCACTCACTGTGACTGTACTTGAGTGAAGCCATTGCTGAGAACACCCTGCCGCATCGCTTTGAACATTACGCATATAGTGACACGGAAATTTGCTTTACACGTACGACACTCATGAAGCCACCGCACACAGCCGACCATCGTTGTGCACCGTATACGCCTCGCTCCCTACGGCTGCCGTGGCGTAAAATAGACCGCGAGCATCCCATTTCCTCTTGATCTCCAGCAGCCGGGGGTAGTTGGCCGCGCCGAAGAAGGCCTCCTGGAAGTCGGGCTGCCGGAAGTCGGCCTCGTTCATGTAGGCGCCGCTGCCCGGGGTCGCCGCCTCGATGATGGGCTGGAGCACGTCGGACATTTTCTGCTGGGTGGCCAGCGCCTCGGACCAGGGCGCCGTGAAGTCCCAGGGCAGGGTCAGGGTGGCGGAGACGAGGGCCTCGCGCCAGGCGGGCAGCACGGCGTTGGTGGTATTGTCTGTGCTGCCGCCAAAGGCGCTCACGTCGGTGCCGACGCCGATGAAGGTGGCGTTTTGTTGGGCGAGGGCGCGGGCGGCGGGGGAGAAGTCGCGAAGTTGCGAGCGCTTGATTAGGCGGCCGCCGTACTGGGCTATGCCGACTTGGATATTGCCGAGGGGCAGGGGGCCCCAGTAGTGGTCGTAGTGGTCGCGGTAGCTGGGGAACTGGGTGTAGTCTACGGTGTACTTTAGGCCCAGACGGTCGAGGTTTGTGAGGAAGGGGGCCATGGCCTCTTGGAGTTCTGTTTTGGTCACGTCGTATGCCGTGAGCGCGGGGATGTTAAGAAACGACGCCCCAAAGAAGTAGATGACCATCGTGCCCGCGTCGACGATGCCGGGCAGGTGCTCGTGAAAAGCGTCAATGGCGCTGTAGACGTCCTCGCTGTCGTCGGTGGCGGATAGAGTGAAGGCGAGGCCGCTGACGGTCCGGTCCGGGTGTGCCCTGACAGTTACCGCAGTCACGACGCCGAAGTTGCCTGGCCCCCCTCCGCTCAGGGCCCAGTACAGGTCCGCGTTTTCCGATCTCGACGCGACCACCACCGCGCCATCGGCTGTGACGACCTCGTAGGAGAGCGCGTTGTCGGCCGCGAGACCGAAGTTCGTGCTCAGCGCCGAGTGGCCGCCGCCTTGGAGATACCCGCCGGCGAGCCCCACGGTCGGGCACTCGCCCGACAGCACCACGAGGCCCTCGCGGGCGGCTGCTTCGAGGATTTCGAAGCCCTGGACACCGGCACCGACTCTGAACGCCTTTCCCTTGAATGTATCGTCGTCCCATTCGACTAGTTGGATGTCTTTTAGGTAGTGCGTCCATATGGCGAGAGCGCCGGCCCCCGTCGAGCGGCCGAGGTAGTCGTGGCCGGTGTTCCGAATAACTAATCGCACCTCGTGGTCCTGGGCGAACTTCACTGCGGCTTGGACGTCCGACGGCCCCGTGGCGTTGACGGCGAAGCGGACGTAGTTGTCGAGGGTGCAAGGCGCGGTTCGTGGTTGGAAGGGGTCGCAGCTCTGGTTGGCGAAGAACGGCGCCATCACCGAGGAGGTGGACTGCATGCTACACAAAGCCTTCCGTCAGCCAATTAGCGCACACAATGGGCATATTTGGGTCATATGAGCAAGTGAAGTGGGCCGAATTACTGGATGCCAGAGTCAAGCCATTGTTCCCGTAAGCTGGCGCAGGCCTGCTCGTCGTACGTGGGATCATGGCATGGTGAGCCCAGGGGTACGGTGGCGACGAGGCGGCCCCCGACAGTGTCGTTGAGGGCCGCCCAGGCAGCCTCCGAGGGCCAACAAGCATCGCCGGGGAAGCACTTGCAACTCGCTCCAGCACCTGCTGCTGTCAAGGTCCCAACCGCGGCAGCTGCCAACGACAGTGACTGGATTATACCAGCGCCTTGCATTGCCAGAGTCTGCTCAATATATGGCTTTTGTCAGCCGCCTGCTCAACATCCCTTCCCCCTATCCAAAGTATTTGGCAGTGACGACATACCCCTAAAACACTGTAGGCGCCCGAGAATAGAGAGCCATCCGATGGCATTGAAGCATTCACAATGTGGCTCATTCGGGCGACTTGGCAGAGAGGAGCTGTAATCAGGCAACTATACTGCTTTGGTGCGGTACGTATATCATGAGTTTGTCTCAAGATGGGACAAGGTTGTGTGTGACTGTCTGTTATAGCTGGCCGTCATTCACCTTACTACATGTTCACATCAGATAACCCGAGATGGAAACCAATAAGAGGGAATAAGCATGACAGATGCCCAATGAGGGGGAAAGCTGCAACTGCAGTCTTGGCATACGATAACGAAACAGAACCACAGGACATGCGTGCCCTGAAAAAGCACCATGACACCCCATCTGTGAGATATGGTCTTCTCCAACACACAAGTAGACCTCAAACGCCGGGTATCGCATTTCTCGAGCCCTTTGTGGCTCTCCAAAGATCATTTACAAAACTGGATTTTGGATTTGACCTACCTAGTTGTACGTGTAAGTGAGGCCTAACATTGATGCATCAATATTAAGCACCTGCTTATTGGTAGTGCAGGTGGGGACTGCCGTGTTCCTGGTCTAATTAACGCGTTAACGCGACTTCAGTCGCGGGGCGCTGATCGCTGATCGCGTAGCGTAGCGTGCTCGTGTGCTATAATTGGTGGTCGCCAGTGAATTGGCCATTCAAATGCCCTTGTAGTCTTCATACCATAAATCCCATCACTTGACAGGACTTCACATAATCGAGCATTCTTGAAACCATAAGCTATTGGTCACCTTTTCACCTCTTTGGAAAGAATTATATCCACTACAGAAATAACACCATAAAACAGTCACCATGGTCGTCAAGCGCAAGCATTCGGAGTCGGAGCTCTCCGTCTCGCCGTTGAGCGCCTGCTCCTTCAATAACTCGCCGCTGCGAACCGACTCTGGCGCATTCCAGTTCGACATGATGAAGTCTTCCTTGCATTTCTCACCCCAGAAGTCGTCTGGTCATCTGCACAGTCGAACCATGAAAAGATTTCGTGATTCGCGACCATCGCAACGTGAAGTCCATGGTAAGTCCGACCGGCCCCTTCGTTCCTACCGGAGTACCCAGGAACTAATGGACTTTTCAATGTAGAGCGAACACTCAACATGCTCTATAATGCCCAAAAGCACCAGCCCCACGACGATGTCCACATGCAGACGACGCCAATGCAGATACAGTCCACCACAGCGCAACAACCACACAACCACCAGCACCAACAAGCCCAGGTTTCGTTGCACAACTTCTGGAACCTCCCGAATACCAACAGTGCGTCGGCCACGTTCAATGCCACACCGACGTCCATTGCCTCTCCTTCGATAGACGAGCCGACTGACTGCGAGGACTGCGGACAAGCGCTGCACGACACAATGGATGGCGATACCATGGATGTAGATGATGCTACCGACTCAGGCTGTGGCGACTGTGGGAAGCACGTCTGCTCGCATTGTTCCATCACCAACCTGGGCGAGCAGAGGAGGTGCCTCGGATGTGCTGGGAAGAAATCGTGGGTCGGAGGCATTGGCTGGACGCCGAATACGGGAGCCGGCGGCATATCTCAGTTCCTCAGCTGAAGGAACGTGGGTGTTTGCAACTTTATTTCCAGGTTGCCGGCGGCATCTCTTAATTTCTCGGCAAGAGGGCGCGTGGGTGTTTGTACTTTTACAAATATTTCACGACATTTGAGGCTTGGCTCATGATGACGATTTATTTGGACTTGGAGTGTTTGTATTAGCGGGCAACGGCGTTCAGGGCAGTATTCTTGCGAGCACGAAGACACTTGAACTTGGTCTAGAATATAGACGCGCTATGATTCATAGGATATTGCATGGGTGTTGGCCTGGTTGCAGGATATCTGAAATCAAGACAGGGCAACTGCCGATATCATACCTGAGAGGTGTCTAGCGCATTCAAACCCGGTGAACCACATGTGCTATCTCCAACTTCATCTAAAAAGTAATGCTTGACACTGAGAGTTGTCCCGGCTCTATGGTTAAGCCTGCAAGGGAGAAGAAAGCTTAGGGGTAGCTTCAGCTTGATAGGCCCATAATTTCCGGGTTGCATGTTGCGAATCCACATCAGCTCCGAAGCCGCCTAGAAGCCTTGTTGCAGCTGAACAACAACCTTCCTTCTTTGCTTGTACCTCGACTCGAAGCAAATATACCCACCGCGACTCGACAAAGCGGATGGCCTCCGAATATACCGAATAATGGCCTTTCTCGTCGGCAGTTCGGCGCCGCTCTCGGTGCAGCGACTTGCCGTCCCGGCCGTCTGCCTGCTGATCGCCTTTCTGGGCTACGGCTCGCAGGTTTTGTTCAATCGGTCTCCGGACCTGGAGCCCGGTGCCCTCACCCCCACGCAGTCCTACACGTTCAACGGCCTGCTACTATGTCTCTGGTGGACATACTACCGGGCCTGCACCGTTAACCCGGGGCGCTACACTTTCCCGCCATCGATAGCGAAACCGAACCACTCCGACGAAGAGGGCGAAGCGACGGGCGCGCAAGCTAAAAAGGCAGCAGGAGGTGGCAATGACGGGTTGGCGATAATGAACAGGAAGAATGGGGGCAGACCGCAGAAGCGGTGCAAGAAGTGTCGCCTGCCTAAGCCGCCGCGATCGCATCACTGCCGCATCTGCGGCCGCTGCATCCCCAAGATGGACCATCACTGTCCCTGGACCTCCAACTGCGTCTCACTGCAGACCTTTCCGCACTTCCTGCGCTTCCTGGTCTGGACCAACGTGTCGCTGTGGACCTTGCTCTACTTCGTCTTCCAGCGCTTCAATGCCCTCTGGACCAACCGCCACCTGCCGGCCTACCTGGGCCCGACGCTGCCACAGCTGGTCTGGGTCACGCTGTTCGGCCTCGTGGCCCTGGGGACCAGCCTCGCCCTGGGTATCTTGTTGGCCACCACGGTCCAGGGCTGGCTCTTCAACACGACCATGATCGAGGGCTGGGAGATCGAGCGGCACGACGCCCTGCTCGAGCGCCGCCGGGGAGCCTTTGGCGACGGCGGCGGCGGCGGAAGCAACTACGACGAGGACGGCTACTGGGAGACGCGCCGCGATGCCGACGACCCGGCCCTCCTGCGTCTCGACCCCGTCGAGTTCCCCTACGACATCGGCATCTTCTCCAACATGGCGCAGGCCATGGGGACCGCCAACGTGCTGCTGTGGTTCTTCCCGTTCGCGTCGGGGCCGCGCGTCGCCCCCTTTCCCTCCTCCTCTCCCACGGACAGAAGAAACGAAGAGGGAGAAGAAGAAAATATCACGGGCTGGGCGTACGAGGAAAACGGCCTCAACGACGACGAGGGCATGTGGCCGCCGCCGGACCCGGCCAAGATGCGGCACACGCGCGCCTGGAACGACAAGCGGCGGCGGGACCTGGCCGCGGAGCGCGCGGCGTACGACGAAAACAACAGGCGAGGGGGGAACAGCAACGAGGACGAAGTGGCCGCCTTCCGCCGGCGGCAGGAACTGGACATGAGGAGGTGGCAAGGGGGTGGCGGTAGCAACAGCGGACTACAACAGGAGGCGGGCCGCATCCTCGGCGAGTTGGAAGAAGTGGACGGCGGGGGCTACGAGTTCGTCGACAACGAT
This sequence comes from Arthrinium phaeospermum, assembly GCA_006503535.1. Taxonomy (NCBI): domain Eukaryota; kingdom Fungi; phylum Ascomycota; class Sordariomycetes; order Amphisphaeriales; family Apiosporaceae; genus Arthrinium; species Arthrinium phaeospermum. Next base: position 2,874,799 of record QYRS01000004.1, read on the forward strand.
CGCTACAGCTACGACAACAACTACGAGGACGAGCAGCTAGACCAACCACATGGCGGCGGGGTCGTCCTCGACGAAGGCAAGTCCGGCTGGGTCAATGCCGACGGGGAGCAGCTGGGCGACTACGGCGTCGACGAGGATGCCGAGTTCGACGACGATGAGGACGATATCCTGGTCGAGCCGCCCGTGGACGAGGACGACGCACACGAAGATGATGATGTGCCCCTGGCCGAGCTGATCCGGCGTCGTAAAGTGCTGACGAAAGACGGGATAGACACGTGAGGCCTAGACGGATAACACGTATTTATCTATATCATGTGCACCTAGACAAATTAAGTAAAATATCAAAATGTTTTCCTATCAAATACTGTCTGTCTATAAAAGCCACAGCCGATAAATAGGGGCTGGAGCACCAACCGACGCCCTCCCCCACCTGAGTCTCTGTCGTCGTCAAACTGGTCGAAAGTGTATATAATCTATAGAGAAACTCGGCAAGGCACGCCACCACCGCCTTCGTCCCGCACTGTGAATCTTCAGTGCGCGTAGCGTAACGAGGCCATTGTAGCTTTTCCCCTTCTTTCTTCCTCGAATCGAAAAAGAGAAACTCTCCCAAAGGCGGAAGACAAGAGCCTGAGCTCGAGCAAAATGCCGCACAGCCTCTCTAGTATCTTGCTTTTCCCAGGCTGCATGCATGCTCAAGAATAACAAAAAGGGTAATTTTTCATCAAGTCATGGGTTCTTTCCGCAATCGTCCCCCTTCGCTTATTTCCCCCAGTTTCAAAGTCATTGTGTGAAAAGAAATCGAAGGTCGCCCCCCACGTACTCTCTCTTGTTCTCTTTCGTGATTTACCAATCGTCGTCGTCCTCCTTCTTGTGCTGCATCGCGTTCTGGCGAGCCTTGAGGGCGTCGGCAAGTGAGCCTGCGATGCTTGGTGTCGGCGTGCTACTCCTACTAGGGGTGTCCGAACCATTGTTCATGCTCATCGCCGAGTCTCGGGCCTGGAGCGCAGCGGGCTTTGGCTTGCTGGCAGCAGGTCGCTTGGCTGGGGGTTGAGGGGGTTTTGGCTTGGCCGACGCCGCAGCACCGTTCGCCGAGGGAGGAGGTGGTGGTGGTCGAGGTGCAGGGACAGGGGCAGATGCAGGAGCCTTCATCTCTTCAACATATGCCGCTGGGACCCACGCTTGTCCAGCAGCATTCTTGGCTAGCCACCAACCTGCGTCTAATTAGCATCCAACATCGTCTTACATGGAGAAAGGGAGATTGCTTACCATTGTTCTCCTTCTGCACGACCTCAATAATGTCACCGGCCTTGATTGACAACTCGTTCTCTTTCTGTCCAGCAAAGTCGTAAAGAACCTTGGCCTGCATCTTGGCTTTCGCGGGTGGAGCAGCAGGAGGCGGAGGTGGTGGAGGCATCCGAGCAGTTGAAGAAGTGGAGTTCTGGTTCCGCGTATGGCTCGGGAGTGTAGATGTGGCAGCAGCCGGCGTGGGGACAGGGCGCGGCGTCTGCAACGAGGCCGGTCCACGTTTGGTGGTCGAAGCTGCCGGTCGGGTATTCCCTCCTTGAGCCGGTCTTCCGTTGGGGCCACCAGGCTTGATGAGCTTGCCCCGAGTGATGGGTCTCGGCGGCACGGGCTTACCCTTCGGGGTCGGCTTCGATGCTGAGCTGGGCGCCTCACCCTGCTGAGTGTGTACTGTGCTGCTCTTGTAGTAGTCGACAGGTTGTTGCGAGTCCTTGACTACCTTGATAAGCTGCATCTTCCCTGGCTTCTTGGCATACTCGATCGACTCGCCGATCTTAAGGGTGAAGCCCCCGGGCATGCACCGTTGCATTTGCGTGAACAGTTCCGTCTTGAAAACACAGTTCAGTAATGGATCGGGTTCTTGAGGAGAGCCGACACCCAGAGAGAACCAATCATCTCGGCAGGTAGAGGTGCCAATGAACTTGATGGCTCCAAGAGGTATTTGGCGCTCAGTGATAATCTGCACTTGGTGGTTGACCATGGCCTGGGCTACAATGTAGAACTTGCTGTTCGTAACAATGAAGATACGGGGACTCGGCTTGCTGGATCGACCGAACTTGTGTTCTAAAACCTCACCACGGCATGTGAATAAGGCCTTTTCGTTGGTGGACAGTTGCATGCCCGTGCGGATCTGGGAACCGGGTCCTGCCGTGGCATTGACGCCAAGGTAGTCACCCAAGAACCGCCGCGAACCCAACAGACTGTATCTACGCCTCTCCTTGCGGCCCTGCAAGACCTGGTGGCCCTGATCACGAAGTTGGAGATACTCAGCGCCAGTTCGCTTCTTACGGAAGAACCGCTGAATTCTCGTCGCAGATTCGGCTCGGTATGCGAGGTACGCCCTCCACATTCTCTGGATACGCGTGGCCATGTTATGCCAGTAACGATCACGCATAGTCTCCAAGGCAAATAGCGTCTCGGGCGACTTAATGAAGGCTTTTGTCGTGCCCAGCTGCCACTCCTCCTTCGGGATACTTGTATCCTTCAGAATCTGCTTGACGGCAGCCTCTTCGGAACCTGACCATGTGTACTCGCCCGCATAGGACGTCGCAGGCGACAGCAAGAAGAAGCGCTCAACAAACTTTTCGAAATTCTGACGGTAAGCGAAACCCGCACGGCGAATCCGAACGTTTTCCTGCAAACCAAGATATTTGACTTGATGCAAGACATTGGGAACATTGTATTCGGTTGGCGACTTGTTCTCGTTGGGCTTGACAGTACGGATGTACGAGGGCTGACATTTCATCAGGGTTTCCACGAGGGCATTGGCCGAAGTCCTGATCCTGTCTCCGGCAGTAGGGGGTAGTTTCCTGTTGTCCTGGTCCACTTGCTGGGGGAAAAGCATATGCACAAAGCGGTTCTGGCTCTGCTGGAATAGGTTCTGAACTCCCTTGAGAAGTTGGTCCTTGTTCTTGTCTGTGATACCTTCAACAGTGTAGCTCACATCACCGGCATAGTGCTTAATGATGAAGCTGCCCTGTCGTGGTGTCAAATGGGCGTGGGACATGCCGTTGATACTCTGCATGAACGTGCGGTCGCAGGCAGCCGGATCGGCGTGAGCCGTCTTGGTCGCATCCTTCATCGCCGAGAAAAGACCAACAGGACGGATTTGTTCGATCAGGTCGCACACCACCTTGTTGTCGAAGTACTTGATTGGTGTCCATTGGATCTGTTCCCTGGCGTACTCCTCCTGCTCTGCTTTCAGGGTCAACTGAATGAAAATCTGCTGTAGCTTCTCGTTGACATAGTTGATACACAGTTGTTCGAAGCTGTTCTTCTCGAAGATCTCGAAGCCGTAGATATCTAGAATACCGACATTGTTGTCGGTAGCTTGTCTCGCCTTCAGTGATTGGTTGATTCGGGTGACAATCCAGTCGAAAAGGTTATAGTAGATAGCCATGGCCAGGGCATCACGGGTTGCGGTTGCTTGGGCGGGATTGGCAGGTGACTCAATGACCTCTCCGTTTCTCGGGGTCAGAACTCGGATAGTAATGCCCTTGATGAGTGCTTCCGGGGTGACTTCCAGTAAATATGCCAAGAAGTCGACCACGCTCTGATCGGCTACTTGAGCAAAACTGTCGTCGCCTTCGATAAATGTTATGTTTCCGCACCATAAGATAGCGGAGATCATACGGAACACCTCATCTTGCTCCCCTTGTGTAAGGCCGATGATTCCCATGGCCTGTAACGTATCCTTGAACTCCGCCAAGTCGTCGATCCCATCGACATCGAAGCATTTCGACCGACTAAGGTAGGCATATGTGTTTGGTTGTTGTATGCCGAACGTCGACCTATAGTTGTCTGAGGCGCCCTTGGTGAACTGGTAGAAAATGTGGAAGTTCCGTTCGTTGACAATCTGGCCAACGACTCTGCTCTTCTCCAGAAGGTAGTTCGTAATGTCGGCTCCCACCGGCTCTCCGTTGGAGTTGAAGTGGATCTGGAGGTATTTACCGAATCGTGAGGAGTTGTTATTCCGCAACGTCTTGGCATTTCCGAAAGACTCTAGAAGCGGGTTGGTGGCCAGCACCATGTCTTTGATCTGCTTGATGTCGCCATCCTCTCCACCTGACACATTCGCAATATACTGCATTATGCGCTTGGCAGCTTCCGTCTTTCCGGCTCCTGACTCTCCCGAGATAATAACACACTGGTTCTCCTTGTATGCCTTCATGTTGTAGTAGGCGGACTCGGCGATCGCGAAGACGTGCGGCGGCATCTCGAGACGGTTCTTGCCTTTGTAGGAGTCGAGGACCTGGTCGGTGTAGATGCCGAGGTCTCGGAACGGATTGACGGAGACCAACACATGGCCAATGTAGGTGTATATTTCGCGGCCTTCGAATCGCTTCTTCAAGTTCTCGTTGATGGCTTCGTTGGATACTTTGCTCAGCAGGGTCAGATCGGAGACACCAATCTCCTTCTTTTTGCTGGTTTCGAAAGTGGCCTTCTTGGGCTTTGCGCCGCCTCCTGAATCTCCTCCACCGCCGCGGGCAGCCTGGGCCGCCTTGTCCTTGGGGCGTCTACTGATACCCTGAAGTCACACATATCGTCAGTCGCGGGGATCGGTCGAGGGGCGGCGTGTTGTTGTTATTGTCTTACCATGTTGGGCACGCATGAATCGAGCAAATCCCAGAAGCAAACACGTGGAGGTTAGTCGGGTGCGACGAGGGCGTGGGAAATCACAGGAGATAGACAGTAGGAAAGCCGTTGCGAGAAGCACAGGCTCAGCAGTGGTATGTTGGGGTGTTGGAGAGAAAAAAAAATAGTATAAGTCTGCCTAACTCCAGGTTGCCAAATGCAAGTTGTCGCAAGTGAGATTGATACATGTACGCAATGCTTGGGGCTTGTCCCTGAATGCAGGGCCCAGATAAGAGGCGGTGCAGCCGATGCAGCTCCCCCGCCTCCCCTAACCATCGGGTACCTAAGGGGTGTACCTAATTAAGCTTACATGAACACGTCAAGTGCTTACCTAATTGAAACGGCCTAGCGCTGTTAGCACCGCCGGATTATCTCACGGAACGTTGATCCCGATTTCTTTCCCATTGCTATTTCCATCCATCCTTGCAGCCCCGTCCCATGACAATGCAACCTCAATTGTGAGCCAGCAGGGTGAAATGATATCATTCTCACAAAGAGCTATCAAGAAGCTATGTCTCTAATGGAATTGTATACCCAGACAGCAGCAACTATCCAGATGGATGTGACACCTATCCCTAGCTGGATCTCCCAGTGTCAAGTCCTGGAGCGTTCCCAGAAATATATGGGTGAGACTGGGATGAAGACTTGGAACGAGAGGCAAAACTGACTCGTCGCCCCGAGAAATTGAACGAGATTCCTGCGACTGCCATGACTATATGTGAATACAGCAACCATCGTCGCATCAACATCAAATTCCAAAGCGTGCTTGCAACAAGAACTGGATTGGTGGCTTAGCTATTTATGCAAATATTCAAGCTACCTTCTGGGCAGCCCTATGGACTGGAGATAAGAGTTAACTCCTGAGTTAGCTGCTTGGGTAAGCGTCGAGGAATGAGCACACAGTCGAGCCAACCAACAAAAGACAGATCCTGCCAATCAGGTGTTGCACATTTGGGTATAGGCGCCACTAAACCCAACTACCCGAGATGCTTCTGACCAGGATGAGGATGCCCCGCCACGTGCCGCGGACTATTTACATGTATACACGATGGACTTAACGACAGCTTCAATTGTCCGGAAAAGTGCGATGTCTCTGATTTTGCTTTGAAATCAACCGCAAAGTCAGAGATGTGTAATTCCATCAACACGATACCATGGTCGATATGGATATTGCCAGAATTCCTTGTGATGGGGTCTGGCATCACAACACTATAAATATAGGGAGGAGCGTCCGTCGTTAGATATGTCCAGTCGTTCCATACAACAACCCACTTCAGCTACTTGAAAACCATTACAACCCAATACAACTCGCTTCCAATCTAATAAAATGGCTTTCCTCCCGCCTCCAGTACCCAAAAGTCTTCTTGGGAGACACCGCCTATTGGCACCATCGGCATCCATTCGAGTCAGTCCTCTGACTCTTGGTGGCATGAGTACGCTTCCCCCCTTTTTATCAATTGGCTAAGTTCGGCTTGCAGCTGAGCTCACACTATGGGTCTAGGTCTCGGGGACGCCTGGAAGATGGGGATGGGAGAATGTACCAAGGAGATGGCATTTGAGTTGCTCGACACGTTTTACGACCTAGGGGGCAACTTCGTCGACACGGCCAACATGTACCAGGGAGGCCAGAGCGAGCAGTGGATCGGCGAGTGGATGCAAAAGACCGGCCGCCGCCCGGAGATGGTCATTGCTACCAAGTACACAATGAACCCCATGGTGGGCCATATGCAGCTTCAACACAGCAACTTCGGCGGCACAGGGACCAAGAGCATGCACCTGTCCATTCACAGCAGTCTGAAGAACTTGCAGACCGACTACGTTGACATTGTATGGTTCACCCCCTTTTCTTCTTTCTTGATATCTCCATGGTGAGACGATGGCATAGGCCAGGGATACACCTACCTACCTAAGTAGGTAGCATGAACGAACAAGGAAATTCACTAACACCCATATCTCGCACGCTACAGTTCTTTGTTCACGCCTGGGACTACGCGACCGGCATCCCAGAGCTGATGCGCTCACTTAACGTGCTGGTGGACCAGGGCAAGGTCCTGTACCTGGGTATCAGCGACGCGCCCGCCTGGGTCGTGGTCAAAGCCAACGCCTATGCGCGCCAGCACGGCCTGCGGCCCTTCTCAATCTACCAGGGCCGCTACTCGGCACAGGAGCGCGACCTCGAGCGCGAGATCATCCCCATGTGCCTCGACGAGGGCATGGCCATCCACGCCTTCGGCACCCTGGGCGGCGGGCAGTTCAAGTCGCCCGGCTCTGAGGACACGGGCTCGCGCCAGTTGCCTCCGCACCTTCGGATCGGGCGTGAGGCGGCCGTCTCCAAAGTGCTGGACGAGGTAGCGAAACGCCACGGGGTTCATATTACGGCTGTCGCGCTGGCTTACGCCATGCAGAAGGTGAGTAAAAATATGTGTTTTGTGTAACGAGTCGCAGTGATCTTGTTCTCAATCTGGATGGATCTCTGCGACACCTAACTACTTACCTATCTACGCACCTTCCACGCCCCTGAAGCAAAAGAAAATCCACTAATTAACCAACCCCTCTGTCCCGCCAGACTCCGTATCTGTTCCCCGTTGTCGGGGGTCGAAAGGTCGAGCAACTGAAAGCGAATGTGGAGGCGTTGTCCTTGGAGCTGTCGCCGGAAGATGTCGCCGAGATCGAAAAGGGGTATGATTTTGACTTCGGCTTCCCGCACAACATACTCAACAGCAACGGCAATATGGTCAAGGGGCCACAAGACGTCACGCTGCTCGCTGGCATGGGACATTTTGACTACGTGGCATCTCCGGCCGCGATCAAACCACACAAGGGGGATTTGACTGTCGCGTGGAAAGCACCAGCATAGTCAGAGGGAGAACCAGCACGAATAAGGTGGAAGCACTTTTGACGGTGTTACTAGATAGCACACCCCTTTGTTAGCCCAGCACACATTCGTTCTCCGCTTAAACATTACTCACAATCACATCCTTGTGTCGTTCCCAGTATCTTTGTTACTTCTTTCGCGGTGCCTGATAGATCGACTCGTTGCATGTAACAACCAAAAGAGTTGCTGCTGATCTTGACAGTTGGACAACCGTGTTCAGCATGTTTGGTCGAAAATCTCGTCATCGGTTCTAGGGCCGCATCGTTCAGGGATTCACCTGTCTCTTCAGGATTTGGCGCACGACAGGCTTCTCAGGGCTGGTGGTGGTGTTTCTCTTGAGAATCTGGCGTCCGGCAGTCGGTCTCAATCTTGATCCGGCTGCCGTGTGGTTGTCGCGCTGGTGTCCCTTGCGTTCATGAGTCTGAGGTGTCTCCTCGGGGTCGTATAGATTCCGATCTCTTCCTCCTCGGCCTCGACCTCGACCGCCCCTGCGCCCTCGGCGACGTCCAACCTCTTGACTGTCGTCAATGCTGAGGCTCTCGAGCCATGACTCGACGCGGAAGATCAAGTCTTCTCTGTGGGCCTTTTCAGCAGCTTCCTCGAAGGCCTTATCGGTGACCGGCTTGATGGGCTCGTCATCTGGGTCGTTGTGCTGCTTCTCGTACTTGGCCATCTCGACTCGAAGCGTCCCGAAGTCCCGATGCTGCGGGACGTCCAACCCAACCCAGCTATGCTCGCCGGTGGGAGCGGTGTAGCGGTCTAGGACCTTCGATGGCGGGAAGAGGTACTTCTTCTTCTCCTCGCCTTCGCGGCCGAGAACGAACATGAAGGCCAGGTACTCGCCGACTTCTGACCGGAGTGGTGGGCTCAGATGGCGTCCCCACCAGGCGCCGCTGTTGCTGCCCACACGCATGACGCTGACACATCGAAGCAGATGCTCAACCTGCAAGCCGTGTGCCAATTCTACCGGGCATGCCCAGTCTTGCTCGCGCTGTCCCGGTGCGATGGTGATCAAAGGGACCTTGTACGAGGCGTTCTTGAACAGCTCAACGTGCTGCTCGTCATGGACAATCTCGAAGCCGCTGATGCTGCTGTTCTCGTAGCTCATGACGAAATCAGGGTCCAGCGAGCTCATCTCGATGCGATATCCGCCCCAAAGTTCCTCCGAGACGATGCTGCGGATGGTGGACAGGATGGTGGCATCGCCCCAGTCACAATGGGGTTGCTCAAGGAAAGAGGCGACACATTCCACGATGTCGTCGGAGATGTTGATCAATTTGGAAATGCTCGCCATGGTGGTTGAGATTACCGTGCTGTCGCGATGGCACAAGAATGCGTTTCTTTGTATGTGTGTTTGTGTGTCAGATGGGCAACTGCTGTCGTTTCACTGCAGGATCGCCGAGGCTGATGATGACATTTGAAGAAATATGTCAGTTGCTTTTGACCTTTCTCCGACAATGGCCAATTGATTATCAACGGATAAAGGAAATATGAGACCTGTTGCACTTAAGGATGGACAATGTCCTTGAAGGCTGGGTGCAAATGTGGGTCTGGTGGGAGTTTGACAAAGGAGACAGCGAGATTGAGTTCGTGGTCGTCCACAATGTGACTGAAATCGGCGAAAATTATGTGGGATGGGATGACTGGCCAACGTTTTGTATTCACATGCTTACTTCCTGACCTACATATAGGTACCGTACCTATGTGCACAACCTGCAGCCTCAGGACGAATAAGCGACAAGTGATTGTCAAGTGAACCACGAGCAAATAAGCGATTGTCAGCCTTGACAGAGGGGACTTCTAAGCCGATCAAGCAGTATCCTCTCTAATAGGGGTCGATTGAAGGAAAAGCTATCTCTCTATAAACGTTTAGGAAAAACCGGTTGGACTCCGAAACTCAATCTTGCTTGTCAACAGCCATCTCCGGATGGTATTCCCATCCCATCTTTCCATATGGAAGATTTTCCTCGCTCAGGAAGTCCAGCACAAGTGACTGTGCAATCAAGGGGGCGAATTGCTGATTGTACCTTCTCCAATCTGCCCCCGTCACTCCGCTGACATAGCGATCCATCACCCAGCTACCCCACGTATCCCAGGTCGTGGCACGTAAGGACTTGCCCGAGACATTCACCAGCAGCCGGGAGAGGGAAAGGGCTTGGTCTTGGTACATTTGGAACACCGCATCGAGCTCCGCGGTGCTCGGTGTGATGTTATTCTGGCCGCGGACGAGCCCGTGTAAGCCGTTCATTAGCGCAACAAGGCCTTGTACGCCGCCGTTGAAGCCGAATGCCAAGTTCGGGGTGACCTTGGCTGCCGAGTCGCCGACGAGAACGATGCGCTTGCTGAACCGATGCTCGACGACGCCTTCCTCAGCCAAAGTCATGCCGGAAGACTGACGGGCTTCGTACACGTCTTTTAGCCGCAGCTTGTCTGTGATGTGCACGTGTGCCCATTTGCTCACGAACCGCGCTTCGTCTTCCTTGCTGAACTTCGCTGGCGTCTGTCCATACGTTGTGAAGGCACGCTTTTCGTACCAGAAAAACCAGGCTCTTTCTTTGCCCACGAAGAGTGACGTAGACATGCCTATGCCATGCGCCTCCCAGGAAGTCCCCTCAGGCATGCTAGGTAGTAGCGGAACCGAGCCATACAAGAGTGTAAAAGATGCCACGAAGGGTCTTTCACTCGTTACTAACGGCAGCAGAGGTTGCTCAGGTTGGCGTTGGGTTCGCATCTGCCGCCGTACTCTACTCGAATTACCATCCGCTCCAATGATGAAGGACCCACGCTCAGCTGTACCATCTGAGCATCGTACCTCGCATGACTCGTCAAGGACTTGAACATCGGCCACTTGCTTGTTCGTATAGACACGTTTCTTCACGTCATCATCGAGAGTATCATAGAGACACCGTATCAGATCAGTTCGATGAACCATGGCAAATGGATGTCCGTGACTACGACACCCGGTCAGTTATATGCCTGCTTACAAGCGGTGGCAATAGGGGGCCTACTTGACTCCCATCCAGGTGAACCTGGGGTGATCCTTGAAGATGTAGCCGGAATGGGTCATCACCAGCTTCCGGGTCAACGGACTCCAAATCTTCCGGAGCGGCTCTAGCAATCCGAGTTGGTCGAACACCCGGACGGTATGAGGATATATCCCGATACTTGCGCCGTGCTCTGGGAAGAGGCTGTCCCGCTGTTCCAACAGTACAAAGTCGATTTCCGACTTGGCGAGAATATGAGCAGCTAGAAGCCCGACAAGGCCTCCTCCCACTACGACGACCCGGAACTCTTTCACAGTTGACATTACCGCCGCGACTAAAGCAAAGTCTTGGAGCCGACAGAGAGCAAGAACAAGAGCAGTTCCCTACCTGTCTATATTCAGAACTAGCCCCGTCGGAAGATGCACCGTCACTTACCGTCTGCGAGAACTCCCAACTCGACTACCAACAGGGACTGGGGGTCGCACGACGCCTGTATAGAGGCACGACAGGTTATACGGAGTGCTGTTGGTTCCACAAAGCCCGCCCTTGCGGCTGAGTATGTTATGTCCTGGAAGGTGGTGAGAAATTTTCCTGGTCTATGGCAGGTAAAACAAGAACGTGCTTCTTGGTAACTTACACATTGATACAATTTTTTTTTCTATTATGCCTCTTATAGCAAGAAGCAGATCGTTTTTAGGTCATCAATAATAATACCTGGTATGTGTAGCTACCGGCAGCATAGGTAGTCAGGATGTATGAATCACTATCGCCGCCTGACCTGGCGTTGCAAATACCTTCAGCCATTCGTCACATCCCGACATGTGGATAGACTGGAATAAACGACCTGCTTACGTCGGTAACCACTCATCTTGCGTCGTATTAGTCATGACACAGAGTCAGTCATGTTTCTGTAAACTTAGATTTGTGATCAAACCCGTCAGCCTTGAACGCTCTGGGCTCGCCTAATTTCTCGATCTGGACCGCGATCCATTTTGTGCCTGCTGATATGGAGGTTTCGTGCCAATGTTGGCTCAGAAAACCTAGATCTACGGCTTGGTCACCGAGGGTTGGTCACCACGTACATGGTCAACAGTCTTGCGCTGCTGGTCCCTACACCGCGGACGAATTCTGCTTCGCAGGTAGTTTTGTGTAGACATCAAGTCCTGTCAGGTTGTATGTACGCACTTGACAGACGGTATCAGCCACTGTTGCCTATACCCGCATCGGGTTATATGAGCGCTGCCGAGGCTGTATGCAGGTTTCCGAGAGGATTGAAGGCGGCAACCTACTTTTTCGCGATCGTCCTTGACGATCGCCCGTCAGATGCCATCAGACCTGCTGCCTCGACAAGAGTTGCCAAGTTCCAGGTCGGGCAGGCAACTTGCTTGCCCAGCGGTAAAGTGGCATTGCCATTTCGATTGCGAGGTCATGTTCCCAGGTAGCCGGGTGGCAGGGCAAGTTCGGGGCAGTGAATACAAGCACCAATAAAGTTCGGAACACTGGCATGCAGTGAGTGTCATATCCCGACACGCGCAAACTGCATCTCGACCACCGCAAGAGCTACCGCATCGAGAGCAAATGACACAGAGCAAACACTCTGCCTGGTGTCTGAACAAGAGGTGTTTTGACACATGTAGGAGGTTCTCTACAGTCAACTCAAGTAGGTTGTATGTAGGATGCAGGGCGTTCTAGAATCTGGTGTTGTCGAACATGGTCCCCGTGGCCAAATAGAACCCTAGTAATTCTGATCATGCCATGTCTTCGAGAGGGTGCACACTGGGATGATCAATTGAAGTGGGTGGTATAATCAGGTAGATTTCAAGGCATTGCACGCTCTGTAGGAACCTAAAGGAAAATAGCAAACGAGGACCGCCTTCGATTGACGTGCCAATAAGCTTGGCTCGTTTGGAGACGGCTTCGAAAGCCATCCTTTCTCAATCGCCAATCGCCTTTCGATCATGGTGATCTCAATCAAAACCTAGCTTGCCTCGAAGCATGTCATATCATCAATGAAACATCTGAGTCCCCAGAGGGAACGAAGCCCCGAGGAGGGAAAATTTGCAAGGCTGCAAGTCTCGGTTCGGAAACAAGATTGGGAAGGCAGAGGCAGAAAATCAATCGTGTAGTTGGAGTTGAGGTGGTGATGGGGACGGGGACGGGATAGTGGGCCTCATCACCTTTTTTTTGTCCGCAGGCAAAACAAGACTCGTGCGGATGACGGGTTATGCGAGAAGCCATGCGTCCTGTTGTAGAAGGATTTCCGCCAGATGACACGCGACCCGGAGATGCTGGCAGGCAGGAGAGATGAGAAGAGCTGTTATGGCCGACGCCAACACGCACGATCCTACTGGGCGGACCGGAGTCCGTGTCACAACGGTGTTGCAAGTGTGGGGTGTATCCTACGGTAACCCTGCGCTGCTGTATCGAGGCTCCGGTCTACTAACGTTTTGGGTGGTTTCAGATCGTTTGGACCCGTTACGACTACATCGCCTCAATATTAAGCTTGGTTTTCAATAAGCTTAACGATCTGCACGCTTCACGAGGGTAAGCATTCTGCCATGCGCTGCGACCCTGCCCTCCCAAGAGACCTGAGGATCGTCTGGATAGGACGGCATCCTTCCAAGCAAAATGCCCTGTTCCAGAGCTACCTGATCATCTCCTCGGGATGTCTTCATACCGTATCCTGGACAGCAAGACCTGGACACTAGATCCAAGGTCTCTGTGGAATGATAGAGAAGGGCCCGCCTTGGTCGCTCTAGTTTCTCCAAAGCAGTAACAGAGGCGGGCTGGGCGTCGAAGGGGGAAGAAAGAGAAAAAAAAGTACACCCAAACAGGCAAAGCGATCCACGAGGTGCCAAGTATCCCGAGTTGGTGCGCCTGCCAGCCATGCCAGCCGCCACAGCATGAAGGGCACACATTGCTGGGGCCCCTTGATGTGCAGTAAACTGACGAGAAATCGAACGATGTTGAAGAGGGCGGAAAAGCACAAGACTTATATGTCGTTGCCCAGTTCTGTGCCAAGGTATGAGGCTCACTGCTTTATACAAGGTTACGTGGACTGATTCTGTAGGATATTGCCGTGATTGTCTGCGGCTCTGAGAATGGCCTGATCAAAAAATCGTACGATGTTGTTTACCACCCCATGTCTAAGCTTAAAATGTTGTACTGTAGCGTCGGTACAGCTGCGGCTGGCAATTGGATAGAGTTACGTCGTCTGGTGTTTATCGCGAGGAACGTTGGAGACGAGGACGGGGCAGTAGACGGGGGATGGCGGGAATCGCCCAGGAACAGCGTCCTGCCCCCCGACACACCCCCCGCATGGAACGTCTTCTCGCATAGAAAAGACCCTGGTCCCCTACCCATGCTATGGTCGCAGCACGTTTGTAGCATCGTCGCCTATGACCCTCCCTGAGACCCCTTAAAGACCCCCTTCCCAATCACAACGCTCCAGTTTCGGTACGCCGGCAATTAATAGAATTGCAGATTTTAAGCATGATCCGGCTTGCCGCAACTTTTGTGTGAAAGTACATAGGTTGGCTGGCTTGCTGCTACAGAGATCCCCTCCCACCACAATTTTAGCAGGCGGGTACCACTCAAGATATAAGCATATTATTTAGCGAGCAATGAAGGTTTAATTGACGTTGCTAGTCTGGGTGTCTTCTTCCAGACAATTACGGAATAGGGAGATGAACGACGACGACGTCCTCGAATTGGGTAATGACGGCGTAAAACAATTACAGTGGCACTTCATGTATCGCAACAGCAAATGGCAATCCTGTCCAAAATGCAGTGTCTATCATACGACGCCAATGCAAAGCCAATGCCTTCCCGCCCCTCGCTCGTGCATCTTGTGCACCCGGGCACACACTGCCCAGCACTGTGTAAGGGCTCTAGTTGGCCTTGGTTGTTCTTGGTGGCTTGGCGGCCGAGCACCAGTCTCCCCACCGTGTGCAACCTTTACGGCTATTGGCCCCAATTAAGCGCCCGACAAGCTGTCACGACCTAAAAATGGCCCAAAATATCGAGACCAAGCACGAAATCGCATCTCTCGCATTGGGCCTTCACCAATGAGCACCCGCATCGCAAAATGAAGGCGCTAATTCCTGTGTGTGTATATTCCCAGACGGGAGGAGGAAATCGTCTGTTGATTATGATTTCTTTCTTCTCCCGACTCTTTGGAAGCAAGATCTGCTCTTTCACATTGCCGAACTTCTGATTTTCTCCCATCTCCGTCATATTCGCCGCTTCCCGTGTGCCGCCCGTTTCTGCAGTATCTCCATACCCCTGCCGAAACAACCAAGGCGGCTCCAGACTATTCAGCCCGAGCATCCTTCAAACGCACCTCGTCTCAACCCTCCCACCACAAGCCAGTACTCACTGCGAGGTAGAATAAAAGTGAACCTGGCACCTACTAGACCTAAAGAGAACGAGCGAGAGAGAGAGAGAGGAAAACGCACACACACATTGAGCGCCGGATCGATCTGATACCGCTCCAGCCGGCTGCGAAACCCGCTATTGCGTCTGATCTTCCATACTATCGCCGTCTGTCAACCGTATCTGGCCTTGCCCCAGGTCTCATAGTCATCTTATTCTGGTCTCCATCGTCTGTCCTGTCACCGTGGCTGCTTGCCTATTTCCGGCGCCCACTCCTGGTCCGTGGCCCAGCTAGGTAGCCCAGCAGCACCTCATATCTGACGGCACACACTTGCAAACCCTGCCAGAGAAGGCAAAGAAGGGCTCATCCCCGACTAGACGGACAGTCAGGGATACGCTATACTCCTCCCCTGGTACCTCCGTTCTACCACCAGTTCCACCTTGGTTCAAACAGTGGCGGTGGTTACTTCAAAGTGGGCAAAGAGGTTTCATGGGCCGCTGACATCCGATCAAATCGGTCCCTCTTTCTACTGCATTCGTACTCGTGGGTCATTACTCGACCGTCGGCACCAAGCAAAAAGACGGTTCATCGAGGTGCCGGATCTCCATGAACTGACGCTTAGCTACATCCTGGCACCTCGTTGGGAATAAGCTCTCCCCATCAACCCATCTACCCCTGCCCAACCCAATCTAGCATCGTCCTTTATGACTACCTAACCTCCCATCATACATCGCCTGGTTTCCCTTCTTCTATCCCCTTGCTTGGCGAACTGGACATAGAGGTTTCTGCTTCATCAACAACCCCCCGAGCCCTTCTAGTCCACACCATTCTTTTCGTCCGCTGCTGGCTCAGATCGCTCTTTTAAATCCATTGCTTCTTCTTATTAGTTTGTTCGTGTTGCATAATAGGCCTTTTTAATCCGGGGGACGTCAAAGGAAGGAAAACGGGATCGGCAGTAACTTGCGCAAACATACAACAACGAAAAAGGATCACGACACCGCGTCATTCGCTCTTCGCTCGATACCCTTTGCCAACGATCGCCCTTTCTGGATATAACAAAGACCACACTAAGTCGGTACTGTCGCAGGTCGACACTTTAATCGGGATTGAGTACTGGTAAAGAGGTGGGAGTACCAATCGTCAAGATGGGTGGCTCAGAGATGAGCCTCGGCACCCTGCTCAAGAAGCAATTCACCCCGAGCAAGATCGTATTCCACATCTTGTTCTGGGGAATGCACTGGGGCTTCTTCGCGTTCGGATGGTACGACAGCCCTACCCTTCCCGCCATACTGGCTATGTACGTCAAGCAACAACTAACACGCCTTCAGGTATAAGCAATTTGCCACGCCCCAGCTGGCACCCTTGAACACACTCAGATACTCAGTATGGATATCTAGAGGTGCTGGTCTAGTCCTCTCAATCGACGGAACTCTGATTCTACTTCCGGTATGCCGGACTATAATGAGATGGATCCGTCCGAAGCTCCGGTTCCTGCCTCTGGACGAAAACCTGTGGTTCCATCGTCAAGTCGCATATGCCATGTTGATGTTCACAGTCCTCCACGTCTCCGCCCATTATATCAAGTAAGTGGAACCGTGGAGCTCACAACATACACAAGTGGAAAGCAACTAACAGTCAACCAAAATAGTTTCTATAACGTTGAAAAGACGCAGATCCGACCCGAAACGGCCATCCAGATCCACTACACCCAGGCCGGTGGTGTTACCGGTCACACCATGTGCTTGTGCATGGTGCTAATGTACACGACAGCCCACCACCGCATTCGACAGCAGTCTTTCGAGACTTTTTGGTACACCCATCACCTTTTTATTCCTTTCCTGTTGGGTCTTTACACCCACACCACCAGCTGTTTCGTTCGTGACACGGCCGACCCGATCTCTCCCTTCGCCGGTGACGAATTCTGGAACCACTGTCTTGGTTACGAGGGATGGCGATGGGAGCTCTTCGCTGGTGGCTTCTACCTGATCGAGCGCTTGTACCGTGAAATCCGAGCCAAGAAGTCCACCAAGATCACTCGTGTCGTCCGCCACCCTTACGGTATGTTCCGTCTTCTGTCCAAACTGTGGTTGATAACGAGACAAAATACTGACTTAGTCCACCAGATGTCGTGGAAGTCCAATTCAACAAGCCGTCTTTCAAGTACAAGGCTGGGCAGTGGCTCTTCCTCCAAGTTCCCTCGGTCTCCGCCTACCAGTGGCATCCCTTTACCATTACCTCTTGCCCTTACGACCCTTACGTTTCTGTGCACGTCCGTCAAGTCGGTGATTTCACCCGGGCCCTCGGTGACGCTGTTGGTGCTGGGCAGGCCCAATCGAAAATGTACGACGGAGTTGACCCCATGGGAATGTACGAGGTGGCTCTTCAGAACGGCCAACAGATGCCCCTCCTTCGAATTGACGGACCGTACGGTGCGCCTGCCGAGGACGTGTTCGACAACGAGATTGCTGTGCTTATCGGAACTGGTATCGGTGTGACACCTTGGGCTTCTATCCTGAAGAACATCTGGCACTCTCGCAACGGACCCAACCCGCCTACCCGACTCCGACGTGTGGAATTCATCTGGGTCTGCAAGGATACCGGCTCGTTCGAGTGGTTCCAGACACTGCTGTCGTCTCTTGAGGAGCAAAGTGCCGAAGCTGCTAGGGTTCCTGGAAGCAACGGCATCGAGTTCTTGAAGATCCACACTTACCTGACCCAGAAGCTGGATATCGACACCACCCAAAACATTGTACTCAACTCAGTCGGCGCCGAAGTTGACCCTCTCACCGAGCTTAAGTCCCGCACCAACTTTGGTCGTCCCGACTTCCGTCGCATGTTCGAGACTATGCGCGACGGTATCATGGATCGCACATACATCAACGGCCTGGAGAGCAGTATGCAGACTACTGTCGGTGTATACTTCTGTGGTCCTTCTGCAGCTGGTAAGTTTGACCCATTGACTGAATTGTACGACCCTGGCTAACTCGCTCCTCAGCACGCGACATTCAGAAGGCAGCGCAGACAGCCACGAGCCGGGAGGTCAAGTTCCGCTTCTGGAAGGAACACTTCTAGATGGGCTTTTGTTATACATATTTATATATTCACTGTGTTACGGGTTGTACACCTTTTGCTTCTGAGCGGTTCCGGCACCTCTGGTTATCACCCAATGAGCAATGGCATCTTCCGAGGAGACATGCGGACGATGCCAGGTCGAGGTGGCAGTGGCAGTGCATCGGTAGAATCCGGCGTACAATATGTCACTCGAATTCCTGACAAAAAAGACAGCATTATACGGGAGCGGCGGTTGATATTAAGGTGCTATTTTCCACACTATTTACCTAACAACATGATCAAATTCTATACTGTATCAGGCACCACTGTGGTCGTATGAAATCGTGAATGTCGTCCAATGCCATCTAGTGGTATATGCGAGGTATGAAGGGATCAGATGAGGTGGAAAGTGAGTTTCTGACTTGGCTACAAGTACCTACAAATTTGATAAGAGTGGGGCCATGTTTGCCGCCCGTATACATCTAGTAAATGTAGGTACTTTGTGAGTGGAGATGGTAAGTCCCGACATAGAACTTTAGGAAACGTCAACGTCACACCAGACGCAGACGCAAATAGAAGCCGGAGCACGGCCACCCTAGTAAGAGGACTAGGCAGAAGATCCCAGATGTTCACCTTCGAGACCCTCAAGAACGTTATATCTTTTCGGATCATTTTGGGGTACATTATCCGACTTTGCGACGTCAATTCCAGTATAGGCTCAACATCGACCACCCCTTCTTGACCAATTGAGTAGGCTCCAGTCACAAGGCTTACTCAGCAGACGTCTGCGAGGACGGACAGCCGTAAATCACCACCTCGTTGTTCCAAGGGGGAGGAGGAAGAAGGGGAAGAAAGGAGAAGTAGAGGACGAAAGAGACAGTCGATATGCAGAACGCGGCCTGGCCGGTGAGCCGGTTGACCTGCGGCTTTTGCGGCTTCGTCAACCCCCACCTCAACACTGGCGCCGCTACCTGGGCACCTTACTACCGCGCCGTCTACTGCACCGGAGACCTGGATGATCCCACCGCCATCTCCGGCAATCGGCCCCAGCTATCGGGCGTCGGCTACCACCAGGTGAACAGCGCCGAGAACTCGGTCCCGCCCCGGGCGCACCAGCGGTATGATGACCCCGACCTGGACCCCTCCACGTGCGTCACCATCCGGGATATCCGACCGCCAGGGCCGGACGTGCCGCCTGAGGAGCGGCCGAATTATGCCTGGGGGTTCCTGTTCCACGAGGCGTGCTGGGCCCTGCTCGAGCAGGCTCTCAAGCCGGATAATATCAAAGTCGCCACTGCCGCCAACACAAACGCGGAGACAAGAGACACGTCGTCCAATAACACGGGCAATGTCGTGATCGAGGCGCTTTGGCGCGTCCTCCAGTCGGTCCCCTGCGGCAGCGAGCTGCCGAACTGGGGGCACAACTACGGCGGGCTTTACATGGGCACTGTCAAGGATCTCTGCAAGGGCGAGCACTTCGTCCTGATGGGGCCTAACTCCAACCTGGTCATCCCCAGCACCTACGCCAACCCGTTCCGGGTCCCCGAGATTCAGAAAGTCGTCGCGAGCCTGCGGATCCGGCACGACGACGGGCAAGAGCCCGCGACGGCAGTCAGTGTCGGCGCTGGTGCCAGTACTTCCACTCCTGATGCAGCGACGGCCACTACAACCACCACGGAGAGGAGCAACAACGAGAGCGGCACCGCGTCTCATAATGGGAATAGTGACAGTACCACGGATGATGCGACAACGAACGACCCCTTTGCGCGGCTGCCGCAGGAGCTCCGCGAACTGCTCCTGTGCTACCTTGAGACGCCCGACGTCGCGAATCTCCGGACCGCTTCGCGGGAGATCGCAGGCCTGCCGCTGAGCCAGCCCTTCTTCCGCTCCCGCTTCTGGCCCGGCCGTGAGCTGCACGCCTTCTTCGACGGCTTCCTGCTGCCCCCGGCCGAGATGCGCGGCACCGACTGGGCCCGGCTGTACCGGCAGCTCCGCACGAACCTGCGCTACAACAAGGTCGGCCTCGGGGAGCGGAACCGGCTCCGCATCTGGGCGCAGACGGTGCGGCCGCTCGCGGACGCGATGCGGGTCGTGAATACCATCGGTCCCCTGAGAGGAGGGATCAAGTCTGGTCCTGACGGCGGTATAAGTGGGACTGGGCACGACACTAACCATGCGAGGTGGTGGGATCTCGACACCACGGAGCTGGTGTTGGATTGGAAGGCTGTCAAGACCGCGCGGTGTCGGGCGCCTGAATTCTTTGGCGAGTTGGGCCGTGTCCTGCATCGGGCCGAAAGTGAGCTGCCTTCGGATAGGCCCGTTCGTGGAATATATGTCTCTCTAGTGCCCTTCTTTGGCGCGCGGTACATCACGGGCCTGCGTTTCGTCTTTGGGTCCTGCGATGATGACAGCACCGGTGCCGCCGATGATGTCGAGCTCGGCTACGTCCTCCGGGGAAAGAAGAAAGGGAAGCAACAATTCGAGGACGTCGGGTACGAGGAATACCTCGCAGTCGACGACGACGCGCCCCTTGTGGGCTTCTACGCCGCCATCGACGAGTGCGGCTTCCGGGCCCTGTCGTTGCTCACGGGGAAGAACGCCATGTCGGAATACATTGACTGGGTTGGCGAGCTGGGGGAATTTCCGGCCGTCGCTATAAAGACGAGGGGACCGGGACTTCGACGGGTCAGGGCTGCTTTTGATGTGAGTGCTGCTTGCGTGACTGATTTGACGCTACAATATATTTACCTGTTGGCAATGTCGAGGACTAACGAATCATGTGTTTGTTATATAGGGGTTTCGAATGCAGGCTCTGTTTGTGCCTGCAGTGGAATCGGGGCAATCGTCGACTTGATGAGACTATCAGTCATCTTGGTTTGAGCTGGGTCTAGGCTTCACTCGTGAACATATGTTACTGGATTGTCGCTACTTCCCACACTTCCGAATGTTTACAGATGATTAAAGATCAATTCAACAATGATTTGTCGTCCCTTGTCTGCTTGTGTACTGTCTAGTCTACTACCTCATTTTCCAAAAAGATACCAATTCCAGCTCAACTGCGTCTTGCCATTGCTGGAATCTAAATGACTGGCTTTACTTGTGCCCGTAACGCTCCTCGTTTTCTCAACTACCGGAGATATTGCCCTTTAATAGGTATATCTCATGGGAGCTCCGCCCTGTCTTTATGATCCCCTGCAAACTTTACCGAGGTTTGGTTCTTGGAACTGGGTATCTTGTCGTCGAACGCTGGGGTTTCGGTTCGGTAGTTATTGGGTGGTTCTTTCGGGGCTATCTCTTGGACATCTTCATTCTTTGAGAATTTTGGAAATACCAAACAAGTCTTCCTGAATGCGTTGATCATCGAGCTTCTCAAACCCATTATGGATATGTTTGTTGTGGTATTGATGAGTGATGTATTAGTATGTTGGCTGGTCGTGTATCTCTTTGAAAAGTGCAATGGTGTAATTCCGTATACTCGGCTCCCTCAGAAGTGCATCTTGACTGCCTCATTATATATACTGTCATCATGAGAGCCCTTGAGATTGCTTCGATGAAGTCTTGTGACAAGTTCACCTGTCCCTGGACACCGTGGTTCGAAGATCAACACTTCATTATGTCATTTGACACCATCGTTCAAAGCTCAAAACATCACGATGCCATTGCAATCTCATCCGTGAAAGAGAGAGGGGGGCACATGACCACAGGCCGGTGATGTTGGTCCTGCCTTACCTTTCTTTTATTGTGTTTGCTGTTCTATCTGACAAAGAAAACAGAATTGAAACCCCCCAAGTGTGGATCGTGGTTCGCAAACTTGATCATTTCTGCAAGCCATCCCTCTGCATAAATTACTGTGTTCATGGACTGGCAAGCCCGGCTACCTTGAGCAAGTCAAATGATAAAATAAGGACGCGGTTTCTCGTATCATATCCACATGGACCTCGTTCGGCTTGACGCAACTGGTTGATCATTTGACTGTCTTAACTTTGACCGGCCGGTACCTCCACATACCTACATATCGACTTGTACCCGTTCGATCGTGGAGATATACGGCCCGAATAGAATAGGTAGTCGTACTGTTCTCCAGACTTGCATCATGGTGGAGGAGGCAAGAGGAACATTAGCCATGTTCAGCATATATTGTGGATGCCAGTATTACTACTAAGCCCCACGGGGAGAACATCATGCGGTGGTGTTGTAGGCCCTCAAACTGTTAGTAGTATGCTTCGAGAAACGGAAAACAGTTATGCCAAATTGCATAATGTGGATGTCTGAAAGAACCGGTCAATTAACACCCAGGCCTCTATTGAACCAGCCGGTGCTCTCGGTGACCACCCAAAAAGTCAGGTGTTAATGTTCATATATCCCACACAGGAACGTGGGTTGCTGGGTGTGAATGGTCGCAATGTTCCGAGCCAACCATCATGCGCAGGCCGCAAGTATTGGTCGCCTTGCAGTGTGCAGTAAACCGGGAACCTGACATAGCAGGCACCATGTCAGGTTGGGGGCAACGTATACATCCCATGAAGAAAAATCTCACGATAACGGACGGCGGTGCCGTGGTCGAAAACTGGAGCCAAAGAGGCAGATGGTAATGTTGAATTAGCCGCAAGTGGAACTTGACTCTTTCTCCGGCTTTAGGCTAAATAGCTGGGAGAGTCCAGCGAAAGACCAAGTGGAAACTCTGGGGAGTCTCGGCCAAATCCCTCGTCTCGTCTGTACCACGGTGGAAAGGACGATGACCATCAGATTATGTAGGTACGTAACGCCGTGAGGTATGTACGTAGACAAGGGACGGAGAGGCACAGCAAGGCTCGCGGGCGTCAAAAACCATGCCATTTTCAAGCCGTCTCCTGTCAAGCACGTTTTCTTGTACAGTACCTTGTCAGTAGGGTGCAGGCTAGTACGGATGGAAATGCTCGAAGATGCAAGTGCGGGCTTAGTGGGTGCCCGCCTGCGTGTGCCCCCAAACAGTTGGAGAAATCAGGCGAGGGGCAGCACCAAATTCCCCCACTATCCTCGGAGAACACCCCGCAGTGATTGGGCATGGCTAATATCAACTGCTTATGTTACCAGGTATGGCCCATCGTCAATTAACACCTGCATTGATTGGCATGCTTACCTTTTGCACACACTACACACGCCCCTCCTCATGATGGATCGAGTGAGTACATTAAGTAAGTAAGTATCTTTGGGGATCCTTGTTTGGGGGGATCACCCATCAACAGCGACCAGACCCGGGTCAACATCTTAGGCTCTGATTTGCGCGTTTAGCCAACAGCACTGTCGCCCAGAACCTCCTCATCATGTTTCTGATCTAGTGCTGTCCAATGGAATCTATCTCTATCCCACTGCAGCCTGGCTGAATCTGGGTCCAGCCATGGTACGATGAAGAGGGAGGGGATGGTCTCCTCAGGAAGCGAAGTGCTTGGGATTGATTGCTTGCTCGCCTGCTTCGGAATCTGGCTGGGTCCCACGCGGGTATCTCTAGCGTCGCCTTTTCCCTCTCCTCTGCAACAACTGACCGGGATGAGGCAATGGCCATCAGCTATCTGGATGTCTACATGTAGCCACTTTCCATTGGTGACTTTGCGCCTATCCAGGA
Organism: Arthrinium phaeospermum; assembly: GCA_006503535.1. NCBI lineage: Eukaryota > Fungi > Ascomycota > Sordariomycetes > Amphisphaeriales > Apiosporaceae > Arthrinium > Arthrinium phaeospermum. The sequence continues at coordinate 2,898,342 of QYRS01000004.1, forward strand.
TGGAGTTTTCCCGTTGCGTGGTGACCTGATGTCGACTCGACTGTTATAAGAAGGGCTGGATCCCAGACACTCGAACTTGGCGATTTTTGTTTCCTCTCTATTCTCATACCTATTCCTCCCCTCTCAATACCCCCTTTATTATTCCTTCTTCCACTACAGAGCTGGAAGTCTCAATAATAGTCTGAGATACCCATCAAGTTTCGCCGTCCAACGAAGTAATACACACAACATGGCTCCAACGATCCCAAACCTCAAGCTCAACAGCGGTGCTGATATGCCCCAAGTGGGCTTCGGACTGTGGAAGGTTGATAACGCCGTCTGTGCTGATGTTGTCTACAATGCCATCAAGACTGGTTACAGACTGCTCGATGGAGCTTGCGGTAAGTAGAAAAAGAATCTTGTCCTTGCATACGCCCTCCCAAATACCCATCACACGTGCTTGGGGTGTTATCCACCCTCCTGCAGTCATGATTTGCAACGGGCAAGCTGCAGGCGGAACGATACACAGACGTCTATACCTACCCGCAAACATCCGATACAGTCGGCTTAGCCGGGCCTAAGAGCTCCCTTGCACAAGCACCCCTCCATCTATGGAAGTTCGGGAGCGAATTGCAACGACCCCTCCATATGGACCCCCCTGTGTCCCCGTGTTGGAGAATGGAGCTCTAGACTCCCTGGCAGTATCAAATTCCCCAACTTGCTTGTGTTATGGTGTACAAAAGAACATTTGGCTGATCAAGTGCCCCTTTTTGTTCACTTAACAGATTACGGCAACGAGAAGGAGTGTGGTGAGGGTGTTGCCCGTGCCATCAAGGATGGCCTCGTCAAGCGAGAAGAGCTCTTCATCGTGTCGAAGCTGTGGCCCACATTTCAGGACCCCGAGCAGGTGGCACCCGTGGTGAAGCGGCAACTAGCCGACTGGGGGATCGACCACTTCGACCTGTACCTGATGCACTTCCCCGGCGCCCTCAAGTTCGTCGACCCCTCGGTGCGGTACCCGCCCGGCTGGCACTACGACGGCAAGTCGCAGATCGTCAAGTCCAAGACCACCATCCAGGACACGTGGCGCGCCATGGAGAGCCTCGTCGACGAGGGCTTGACCAAGAGCATCGGTATCTCCAACTTCCAGGCCCAGCTCATCTACGACATGCTGCGCTACGCCCGCATCCCGCCCGCCACCCTCCAGGTCGAGCACCACCCCTACCTCGTGCAGCAGGAGCTCGTCAACCTGGTCAAGTCCGAGGGCATCCAGATGACGGCCTACTCGACCTTCGGCCCGGCCTCCTTCCTCGAGTTCGGCTTCAAGCACGCCGAGAAGCTCGTGCCCCTCATGCAGGACCCCGTCATCCAGAAGATCGCCGACAAGCACGGCAAGAAGCCCAGCCAGGTCCTGCTCCGCTGGGTCACCCAGCGCGGCATCGCCGTCATCCCCAAGAGCACCCGGCCCCAGATCATGGCCGAGAACATTGAGTGCTGCAGCTTCGACCTCGACGAGGACGACATCCAGCAGATCACCTCCAAGGACGCCAACATCCGCTTCAACCAGCCCCACAACGTAAGTCAACTCCGTCCACCCCTATTTTCGCCCGTAATATAGAACAAAGTGTGCTAATACCGACTGTTTCCAGTACTTTGAGACCGACAAGATGTGGATCTTCGGTTAAAGTAAAAAAGTGCCGGTTAGGAAGGACTCTGCTCATACCATCACTCATCTCAATGGACGAATTCAGCCCAGTTGTATAGAAGTCTTGGTTGTTTCGCTCTTCGATAAATCTACTGTGTTGTCGCTGGTGGCGTTACATACATAGCTCGAAATATAATGAAACCATGAAGAATAACCGTTGTTACAGGCGACACAGTGACGTGTTTAAACCAGGCAAACCAAACAGCAAGATACTCCTTTTTGTGTGTAATGAAGTAGCAATTCGCCCGTGCGCGACCCCTATCCCGCCCTGGTTGCAAAACATTGATGATAAATACGCTGCTGCGGGCTGCGCTGAGCTCTACTCTACCTGTATTTCCCTGAAACGATCAATCACTGTGGTTTCGCCGAAGAAAACCTCTCCCAAACGCCTGGCTATGCAATGTGTAAAAAGAGAGTCCCACCCAGTCATTGCGAGAGAAAAAAGGAAAAAAAGGAGAACATGAGCCGCTAGACTAGCTTTGCTTCACGAACGCTATATCAGGGGTCAGTATGCTTGCGACAAACGGAGACTGAAAGTGTACTGGGGCATGAGTGTGGTCCACTTACTGGCATCGATTTGCTGCACCTGCGGCAGAGCCAAGCGAACCTTATTGCGATACAGCGCGGGTTGCCTCAGTTGCAGCGGGTTGCCCTCGAAGTAGACAGTCGTCAGCTCCTTCTTGTCGGCCAGAACCCGCTCGACCTCGTTAAAGTCGCCGACGTGGTTGTAGCTGGCCCATAACTCCTCGAGGTGCGTGAGGCCCTCGAGGCCCTTGAGGCTTTTGACCATGTTGTTGGAGATGTCGATGATGCGCAAGTTGGGGTTGCCGTCCAGGCCCTCGAGGCTTTCGAGCGCGTTGTGCGAGATGTAGAGCTCCTCGAGCTGCGGGGCCTGGCGCAGTGGCGTGAGGTCCTTGATGCGGTTCGACTGGATGCTGAGGAGGCGCAGCTTGGGCAGGCCGTCCAGGCCCTTGATCTCGGAGATCTTGTTCTTGGCCAGCCAGAGCTCCTCGAGGTTCTTGAGCGCGTCCAGGTTCTGGATCTCGCGGATGCGGTTGGAGCCCAGCTCCAGCTGGCGCAGGTGCACCAGCGACTCGAGGTTCTCGATGGTGCTGATCTTGTTGGACACGAAGAACAGGTCCGTCAGCTTGGTCAGGTGCTCGATGTGCTTGATGTGCTTGATCTTATTGAAGCTCAGGTCGAGCGTGGTGAGCTGCGTCAGGTCGTCCAGCCCCCTGACATGTGAAATGAGGTTGTCGTACAGGTCCAGCTCCTCCAAGGTGGGGCCCAGGGAGGACAAGCCCCCGATATGCTGGATGAGGTTCTGGCGCAGGCAGAGGCGGGCGACCTTCTTGAAGCGCTCGAGTCGCAACGCGGGTATGTCGACAATGCGCGCTTGGATCAGGGCAATGTCATCGGTCTCGGGGTCTTCATCGTCCAGGATGTCTGTAGGTTGGGGGAGAAGATGAGCGCACAGTTAGCTGGCTGCTGCTAGGGGTTCATGATCAACAGCGGGGTTGTGTTTGCTGCTGATGCTGTTGGGAGGGTGGTGCAAAACCAACCTTCGTCGGCGGGCACCGACTCGCCCGGCAGGACATTCTCGTCGTCCGAATACTCGGGATCGGAAATTGCCTCGGGGTTCTGGAGCTGGGCGGTGCGGTCGACACGTAATTTGCCGTCCCAGCCTTTGCTGTCAGTAAGAGCTGGGCTTGGGGCGCCGTTCTCGTGATGGGCGGCATCGTCCTCGACTAGTTCAATGTGACGGGCGGGCGACTCGCGACCGGCAGCGGCAGCTGTGTCCTCGTTGGTTTGCCCAGACATGATTTAATCGAGTGGATATGGTGGGAAAATCCTCTGACGTAGTTTTGCGAAATCTTGGGTTGGAACGAAGCTCTCTTCTCGTCGATGCGAAACTGTACGGTATGGCGGCGAAGTCACGAACTTGTTGATGGGATCGGAGGAACAGTCAGTTAAGAAATAAAAAAGTGTTGCCTGCTGCTGATTGCTTGCTTGCTGATTAACTGGAATTGGTGGTGTGAAGGGTTGCATGAATGTTTACTTCTGGGGACTGGCAACTGGGCAGTTAACCGGCAGGAGCCACCGCGGGGTTCTTTTTATTGTTCCCCATAGCCGAATCTGATGATGGCTCATGCCGCATGCCTTGCAGCGCTGCTGTAACAAGCCCAGCGTACCAGCAGTGTTCCCAGCCAGCCGTTTCCAAAGGGTCCGCTAAGTCCACCCGCTAGTAAGCCTGACTTTGTCTCTGTTTTTAGTGGTTTCCCCACACCGACATTGAATTGCGCGCCTAATGAATGACTGCTGCTGGACTGACTGCCCTTCAGACCACGAAGGAAGAGATGAGTTGAGAGATGGGATGAAGACTCATGAGACTGTCCCTCCAGATATCCGAGCTGAAGTGCGACACTTGGCTATCAAAGGGCGTATTCGTACTCTCCCGAAGCACTTTCTTCCCTCTCACATGCGGTATTCCACAATTCGACCCGCCCCCAATCAACGTCAGGGGCAGAAGGGTGCTGGCAGCGGGCAATTCTGCGCACTATTCCCAGTAGCAACGTCGCGGCGTCCATATTGAGAAACATCCCTTGATGCTACTCACTCGTGGCATCCGATCGCTAGCGATAGCTCGGCAGCGTCTTGCTTTTTCACTTCCACCACTCAAGCATGCCGCCAAGCCGCCCTGCAGCGTGGTTCCCACGTGGACTTGCATCAGAGCTTTCCACCTCGAGGGCCTAGCCTTGGCCCCTGTCGTGTTTGGCGGGCTCTTCGTGTCCCTGTGGACCTGGAAATGCTGCATGCTGGTGACCTTCCAGAACAAAATCATCTACATGCCCGGAATCCCGCCGAACGCGCGCTGGGAACGGATAGAGGACTACGCGAGCCAATGTGCTGGCGTCAAGTGGCGCGAAGAAAGAGCGCGCAGCAGAGATGGAAAGGATCTCGCCCTTTGTGTAGCTGACGTGCACCTTGGCGCTGAGCGCAGGAGACAAGAGGCAGTCAACATTTACATCCTATACTTTCAAGGCAATGCCTCATCCACACCTCCACGCCTACCGGATCTTTCACAGGTTCTCTGCATCATAAAGAGGCAAATTCGTTCTGATTCCAGGAGCTTCAGACTTTCGTTCGTCTGCCTAAGTTACAGGGGCTATTGGACGTCCAGCGGTCGTCCCACAGAAAAGGGGCTGCGACTGGATGCTGCAGCCGCCCTCGATTGGGTATCCCACAACCATCGCAACTCGAATGTGGCCAACGCTGGGGAAGCTAACTCTGCTATCCCACCGGCGGAAGTGTTATTATGGGGTCAAAGCATCGGTTCTGGCGTCGCTACAAATCTAGCAGCAGAGTATGCCATGCCCGATAATTGTCGGCTCAACTCATTGGTCCTCGAGACAGCGTTCACTTCAGTTCGCGCCATGCTGGAGGTGCTGTATCCGCAAAAGTGGTTGCCATACAAATATCTCTGGCCATTCCTGCGCAACCACCTCGATTCGTGGAAAAACCTCGACACGATCGCCGAGAGATATAAGAACGAGAATCAACGGCCTCGCCTGTTCTTCCTAGAAGCTGACAAAGACGAGCTCGTCCCCAAAAACCTCAGCCAGCAGTTGTTTGATCGATCCTTACAGTCCGGACTAGCCACGGAAAGGCATGCTGTCACTGGCGCTTTCCACAACGATGCCGTTTTCCGAGTCGAAGGACGGAAAGCCGTGGCCGACTTCATCTCGAAGAGAATACATGAGATCCCAGCTAAACGTCCATAAATCCTGCTCCTACACGATGTATTGTGCAGTTGGGCAAACCAAAAACGCTTTGGTTGAGCGGGATGCGGTCAGCTCATCGCATCAGTTACATGTGCTGCTCAGGGCATGAAATTGTAATAATATCAAAGAAGTCGACCAAATTTGACGGCTTACATGTCAAGTTGTTCTATTTCTGGTGGCCCAGAGATTGTGTCTCCAACTCGGTCGAGCCCGGGTCCGGACATGCTTAACACCGGCGGACACTATCTTGGAGCCGAATCATGACGACAACGAACGCAATCGCTTGCTTGCAGGTGCCCGTGAAACGGATGAACACCACAGATTATGTAATCCCGATCCAGCTTTCTATGAGTTCATCCGCTACAACAGTGAATTCAACGACTCAATATAAGTTTGGCCATCCCCAACCTGGAGGCGTTTGAAGCTCTTTTCCTTCCTTGCCAAGGAATAATCATACACAGAACTTCTTGCAACAACTTTCAATAGTATATCTCAATAAAGCATCCGCCATGTCTATAGAAGCCAACAGAAAGTCTATCCGAGAATTCACCAGAATCAGACACACCGATACCTATGAGTATATCTCGACTAAACCCAATGACCTTACAGGTCGATCTGTGTTCATTACAGGCGCCTCGAAGGGAATTGGTCGCGAAGCAGCTCTCGCCTTCGCGAGAGCCGGCTGCAGCAACATCGCCATCGGCGCCCGCTCTAGCCTTACCGATCTAGCATCAGAGCTGGAGCAGGTCGCATTGGATGCCGGCTGCCCGAAGGCGCCCCATGTCATCGCGCTCGTCCTGGATGTGCAGTCCGAAGACAGCATTAAGGCAGCTACGAATGCCATCACGCAGAAGTTCGGCGGAACGCTAGACATTCTCATCAATAACGCGGGCTACCTGGAGCGATGGCTTCCACTCGCGGACTCCAACCCGCTGGACTGGTGGCTCACGTTCGAGATCAACCTCCGGGGCACGTATCTCGTGTCCAAGTACTGCCTGCCGCTACTCCTCAAGAGCGAGCTCAAGACGAACGTTCTCATATCCAGCTACGGCGCCCTTGCGATCGTCCCAGGGGCCGCCGCGTACGAGACCTCCAAGTTCGCCGTCATCCGCCTGGCTGAGAACATGGCTACGGAGTACGCGGATCAGGGCCTTGTGTGCTTCTCTCTGCATCCTGGGGCCGTCCCCACCGAACTGGCAATAAACATGCCCAACTTCATGCATGCCGTCTTGGTTGACAAGCCGGCCCTTCCGGCGCACTCGCTGGTATGGTTGACCAAAGAACGACGGACCTGGCTTAGCGGCAGGTTCGCCAGCGTCAATTGGGACATGGAAGAGCTCGAAGGCAGAAAGGACGAGATTTTGGAGAAGGACTTGTTGAAATTCCGATTAACCCCCATCGAGTAGGCAAAGGGAAGGGAAAAGGAGGGGGCCGCCGCCGTTAGTAGGCTAAACTTTGTTTTCTGTGGCGCTATAAGTCGGAGGAATAATCCTACCCGTGTATTTCAATCCGGAGAATCCGCCGACGCAAGAATGTCCGGAGGTAACGCTGCCCCAGCCCCAATGCCAGTTTTGATGTCCGCTTTGATATTTGGGATCACAGCAAGGCCGTTGGAAGGCGCGATGGATGGTGACTAAGGTGCAAATATGGGGTAAGATCCCCGCAAGTTCTCCACGCTTCGGAGCTCTGGAAATAGCCGAGTATACAGAGCGGATATTGTATATATTCCTCGCCATCCCCAACTCTGAGACATCTCCAAACATTACATCATCTATATGCCCATTGTGCTCCTGAATTACGGGATACTCCACCATTTTGACTTCATACTCCGTACCCCCCAAACAGCTACAGCATGGATCAACTACCGGCCTTCGGGCGAGTTATCTTCCAAGTTGTGGGCCCCACGGTCGAGGCCTACTCCCCGCTCCTTCTAGCGCGCGAGTCGGAGATCCGGTCGACCCGGCGCGAGGAGCACAGCTTCGGCCCGCACGAGCGGCAGACGCTGGACGTGTACTACCCCTCCGACGAGGCGCTCGCCCGGCAAAAGGGCCGCCCGCAGAAGGTGCTGGTGTTCGTGCACGGCGGCGGCTTCGTCCACAACTCGAAGCGCAACGAGGAGCACAGCGGCGGGCTGACCTACGGCAACCTGGCGCACTTCTTCGCCGCCCGCTTCGGGTACACGGCCGTCGTCACCAACTACCGCCGCTTCGACCACGGCGCCGTCTACCCCTCGGGCGGCGAGGACGTCGCGGCCGTCGTGCGCTGGATCGCCGAGGAGCTGCCGTCTAAGCGGGCTGGCTACGAGGCCGGGACCGATATTTTTCTGCTGGGTAACTCCGCGGGCGGCGTGCATACGGCGACATTTGCGTTCGAGCCCTCGCTTGCGTCGGCGCGGGATCCGTACACGATCGACGACTCCCGGCGTGGGGACAGGACCGGGGCGCTCCTGAGGGGTATCGTGCTCCTCGGCATGCCGGGCCACTTCAAGGGAATGGACGCCGGGCCCATGCTGGAGCCGCTTAACGCGTACTACGGCGCCGATCACTACGCCAAGTCGCCCGTCGGGCTGGTGGAGGCGGCCAAGGAGCGCGGCGATGCCCGGCCGCCCACGAAAGGGACGCCGTACTTGGCGTTGACGAGCGAGCTGGACCCGGACGACATCCTGCAGCCGATGCGGGACTTTGCGGCGGTTTGGCCGTGGAAGGATTTGCTGAAGGTCGAATCGATCTCGGGACACAACCACATCAGTCCGCCCCTGGGTCTCGCGACGGGTATCGAGAAGGAGGAAGAGTGGGGGGTGAAGGTTGCGGCTTGGTGCGAATCTTGTGTCAAGGAATAAGGGGCATTGGTAGTTCTTTCCTATACCTATTATTTGCGGGTTTGCTTAGAAAAGGGTGTCTCTTTTTTCCCACCTCGCCTAGCCAGTACGAGTTGCGAAGATTGTCAATTACTTGGCCAACATCTCAAGGTCCCATGACGTACTTTGAAGCAACTCGCTTATCCCATCTGATGTTGTTCCTGATATGTGGATCACGTGTAGCAGTTCAACAAACTCAGGAAAGGCCATTTCAGAAGGAACCAACAGTTTAAACAGATCGCTTGGCAGGAGGGAACGGAAACCATTGCATCGAGTGCCTTCCAGGTCCTAACAAGCGAGTTGTTGCGCGTTAGTGTCAAAACCAACGCGTTGTTCTCGACTTGGTATTTGTCCCTTCGTCACCATAATGTGTACATATCGTGGTATAAATGTGCGGCAAATTGCCAGTATCATTCCAGTCCAGAGCAAGACATACACATATCTCTCTGGGAGTAGATATTTACACGCCTAAGTTTCGCAACCGAGTAGAAGAAAGCACGATGGCTAACCAAAATTACATCCCTCTTTCTGAGAAAATCGGTTCGAATGAGATAATCGTGGCAAAACAGGACGAGGAACACCCTGAGTGTGCCCCAGCAGAAGATGTCAGAACTCTGTACACCGGTGGCCTGTACACCTGCATCGGCATCGCTATCAGTGGTGTACACTCTTCTTCTAGTGACAAAGGCTACCACAGATTCATGATCCACACCTCGGAGCCAGAGGCAAAGGATAATTACGAGGCGCTTCGGAAGGAAGTCGAAGCGGCCAAACTTCAGGACCTGCATGCCCACGTCATGGCGCCCAAGCCGGGTGGCCCTCTGGATCTCGGAAGACAGCCGTGGCTGATGGATCAGCTCCGCGAGCTCGTTCAGTCGATACACTGGTACCAGTACCCCGATGATCCCTCCCACGCAGCCATGGCGCTGTTTCATGACGGGACCTTCGTCGCTGAGAGCCAGGGAAGCGACAGCGATCGCATTGTACAAATTCACGAGAAGCAATAGGTTAGCACACTCCCTACTGGTGTCACTGGTTCGGGTGGAAGCAAAATCAGGGCTTAGGCAGGCGGTGTTGAGGTGAACATATGAAATGGAAAAGATATGAAAACTGGCAAATCTCTAGTCATGCGATAGTGCATGCGTAACGTATGCAATCCCCATCGTGAAGCCTCATATGCCATCAGAATAGATGGCGAAGATGGCATGGACGGACGCTCCTGTTGTAAAGCAGATACAAATACAGTAATCATCAGGGAAAATGAGGGCTATCCATTGAAACATCACAAAATGGTCTTCTCACCACCCATTTAGGAATGCTCGTTTGTGGTGTATTCTTCGCCGTACACTACAACTGACTGAACATTCCAACGAGAACAAGACCGCAGGCTGAGACCATAATGCCCTCTACTTGCGAGCGTACCGTCGAGGCTAGTGGTGCTGATTCGATATACCGCCTCGATAAAGCGAGCCTCAACAATAACACGTCTCGGGACTTAGTCCCCGCCGATCGGTTCCGGACTCCGGAGCCCCGGGTGCTACCCGACGGGGAGTCTATCGGAGATTCTCCCCCGTCCGGCGACGCGGCGGCGGAGTGGGCACCGGGTGAAAAGAAGGAGAAGCAAGAAGCCGGGGGCTATACCGTAGGTACGTAACACATCCTCTCTCCTCGTTCGGCTAGCGAAGCAGCATGATATGCGCTAACATGTCTAATCTGCTCCTGTGTCCAGAGCGCAACAAATCATCCGAATGCTCCAAGCAGCGCAGTGTCGTCGCAATAGATGGCATTGTCACGGCAACAAGCAGAGGAGGTATATCGAAATGCGAAACACAAGGAAAGTCTCATCAGGTCAACATCATTACGAGCAACGCGTCGGGCGATGTCTTCAATTCGCAATTGTCTTCATATATCGATTCTGTCGCTACAGAGTATATGCCCAGCTAGTTTCCTTGGTATGGTATATCGATTTTGCACTTTTGTTGGGCATGAGATGCACTAGAAAGTAGCTGATGCAGCGACGTCACCTTTGAGGAAGCTATGAGAAGCGGGGTTTCAGGTAACCTCCGGGATTATGTCAACCCATTTGTCACCTTATTGAAGCCAAAACAACCAAATGAAGCACATCTAAGATAGGGACTATGCAAATCTAATTATTTACTTACACCTCCCTTGTGAGAACTCAGCCATGTCTACTACGCTGGCAACTGGCGGGAGTCATCCGCTTCAGGAGACGCCTGGTGGAGTCCGATTCCTTGTGGCCGAGGACAACCGCGTAAATCAAAGAGCGAGTCTACATATACCTACCTATTGCCTTTATCGAGCCATCCAATTGACTGATTTGCCATCTTGACTTAGCTTATCGCCTTAACTTTTGAGAGGAAAGCTCATAGAACGCCGACAATCGTTGAGAATGGGCTTCTGGCAGTCTCGGCATACATGGCAGACCCTGCGGCCTTCCGATGCATACTGATGGGTTTGTTGGAGACTCCTCCCACTCTACAGGCGCTACTATTATAATGAACACCTAGAGTTGATACATGCTGCATCTATCTAGATTTGGCCATGCCCGTGATGGGCGGCCTGGAAGCGACAGAAAAGATCCGGGCGTTCGAAGCTGAGCACCAACTGCGGCCATGCGTCATCATTGCCATGCACGCTTGTTCAATCCCAGAGCCAAATCCGAAATCCCTCGAAGTTGGCTGCGATGCTATCCTACGTAAGCCACTGCAGGCGCGGCCGTTCCTTGAGCTGCTGTTCGGAGACGAGAAGCACAACATCCTGCACCAACGCGGCCGCCTCACTGAAGAGGAGGCGCGGTCGCTGTCGCTGGCTCCCCGGCCGCCTTATCTGGAACCGGACCAGCGGCTGCCTTCGACGCGACGGAAACAGGCGCGCTTGCAGCAAGTGCGAACCTGGAGCGACTGCCTAGGTTGTAGTGAAGAAGATGGCTAATCGCGGAGGGTATTTGGGAAAGTTGATCTTCTGCCATGTACGTTTATCACTACACAACCATGCATTACTATGTGACTACATACTCACCTATTGTGTAGACATCTACAATAGACCATATAGTTCCAAGCCTATTAGCCTAACACTCCGTGTTCCTTTGTCTTAGCTATCATATTGGCACCCTGCTGCATACGGAAGTCAACAATGCAACAAGATACTGAACACAAAGAACATAGTCATGACAATGAGGACTAAAACGCGAGGTATCCTTTCAATCGGATCTTGGACAACGCATAGCAAAGTTCCCCTGCTGTAGACGACTCCTCATCAATATCGAATGATTCAACGGTTGAAAGAGGCAAATATCTAGACCTGTTCACTCTTTGCCATTTTGTTTCCCAGCACCGGTTCAGACTATGGCTACTTTGATAGGTGACCCTCGGATAGCCCGGCCACAGGCAGGGGGTCCACTACCACCAAGTAAGTGAGGAATTCGATCCTGGCAACATACGAGGCTCGCAACTCGCGACACACTTTACCTTTGTGTATACTGACGCCTGGCGCATTCTAGATCTAAGGAGGCTCCTTGCTTTGAGGCCTAAGGATTACGATACGAGGGAAGAAAGCTTTATCAATGCACGCGCGGCCCTGAAGACGATTAGGGCAACGTTCGAAAACACGAACCTCGAATACGAAAGGACTCTAGGATTTGGAGGATACGGAATCGCCGCCAAGTACGCACATAGAAACCGCGCCGGACAACACGTAAGGCACGTAGTGGTCAAGGCTCCTCTCAAACCCAACAATCCATCCGGAGCCAAAGCACATCAACGTGAACACGAATGGTACAGGGTAGGTATGCTTCCGAACACGAAGGAGAAGTCCCACTTGCTGACAGGAGGATGTGACGACAGTGGATGAAGGGTATGGAGCATGTCCCGTTGCTTCTCGACCCCTTACAGTTGTACCAGTCCCCGCCACCAGGGAGCGATTCGAGTGCGCCAGGTCAGAGTCGCCAATACATATTTAATTGGGACGCCAAAGACCACTACATCATCACCGAGTTCCTGGAGCACGGTGAGCTTAATAGCTTGGTCGAACGACTCAACGAAACCGCCCAGAACCAGCCGGGCAATGACTTGTTCCCCATGCTGACCTTTATCCCGAGTCGGCTCCTGTGGAGGATTTTTCTCTGTCGTATGTCTTGCTAAGTACATCGGCAACAATGTGCCTCGAGGGGAGGATCTCACAGCTGACGATGTATCTGGACAGTGCTCCGAGGCGTCCTTGCCATGGCTTGGCCAAACATCGCAATGGACTGGCGGACAGAAATGAAACAAGAGCAAGAGACCATGACGGAGGAGACACTTCATGCTATGCTAGAGGACTTGCCTCTTCGGGAAGTCGTGGGTCCCCAGGAGGAACGAATGGACATTGCTCACTTCGATCTAGACGTTTACAATAGTGAGTTTGCATGCGTGCCGCACAAACACATGTGTCAGTTGCAAGCCAAAGAAAATTAACCGTGCGACAGTCTTCCTCGGCCAAAGCAGGGATCCCAACGATGAGGAACACAAGTTCGTCAAGGCAGTGGTACGGCTTTCTTCACGAGCCACTTTGGCACAGCACACTTGCGCGCATAGGAATGCTGACGGAGGTGGGGACGCAGATAGGAGACTATGGTTGTTGCACAGCCTTTGAGCCCGGGATGACTAGGGACGAGTAAGAGACCTACCTACCCCATGGTATCGTATCATATATGCATACAGTATCTAACGCCCTAACAGACTCAAAGTCTTCGAGCGTAAGGGTAAACGCCGATGGATGGCACCGGAGCAATTCCTGGGCATGTTGCCGAATCAGACCACGTGGAACTATAAGACCAACCTGTTAGTGATCGCCCACCCTCTCCTTTCTTCCTTCCCTGGCATTGGATATTGGAGCAAGGACGGCCGGTGACTTGGCTAATTTGCAACACAGATGGGGCATCGGAGCGACCATGTGCGCCCTGATGACCAAAGCCACCCTGCCCAGCGAGCCCAACCTGAAGACGTGCGAGGACGCGACCTTCACGTACCCCACGGGCGAGAAGATCGTCGTGCCGCAGACCTTTGCCCACTTCCTCGGCGACGACGAGAGCCCCGACCCGTCGGGCCAGTACGTGAAATACCGCATGTTCGGGCGCTTCGACGTGGACCTGCGCTACACGGTCGCGACGCTCATGTCGCGCGACCTCGACATCCGCGGCACGCTCGACCTGCTCCTCCTCACCATCACGGGCCAGATCGAGGAGGGCGACGAGCGGGCGCGGAAGCGGCAGGTCCCGGCCTGGGAGACGGACGCCGCGCTCACCAAGTTCGTCGACGATCACCTCAGGAACGCGCCGGAGAAGGTGTTCCCCGCGGGGCAGGCGCTCGAGGAGCAGACGCCGCCGCCGCCGCCGTTTCTGACCCGGGCGGCGGCGGCGGGGATACAGTTTGGGGATTTCTATTGAGGTCTAGGTCTACGGGGAAGGGGTGTGGGATTGCTTCGGGTATCTTGGTTGGTTTGATTCGGGAGGTTCTTGGTGAAGAGTTGCCCCAGGGTTTGCAGCTTGTATCATTATATAGAATAAGAGGAAATATTCTAAACTATAAGACTTTAACTTATAAACTACTCACTGAGCTTACTGCAGTGTTCCATTCACGGCATATCTATTACATATATGTATAATATAATAATACTGCCTGTCTATACCTCGATGTAAGATATTAGGGTTTGGGTATGGGTCGGGGATAGGGGTCGAACTATTGTCGTCTCCGCCTAGCCAGACCTACGTCCCGGCGTGGTTAATAGGCTTGCGCACCGGGTTCCCCAACACAGTCTGGTATCTAGAGGTATAGGATACGTTCCTACATAGTTCTAGCATAGTCAGCTTTGTGTAACTCGATTCAGATTTGCAATACAAACAATTGTGTCCTTGCTGGCATGGTTAGCGACATTGTTTCTTTGTCTCCCCGCAAGCGGAACGAATGCCTTTCCTTTTTTCCTCTCGCTAGAAACACGATTTCTTGGCAACGGCTTTGTATTCATGGCTAAATCATGACATATTGGATGTCAGCGCACGCGTGGAATGCAATTTACTTCGACTGCTGTGTTGAAAGTGGCATCACGAGCCTAGGCCCTCCAACACGACCGCATGACACAGGCACTCTCCAAGGATGAATATGAACTGTGAGTCCAACCACTTGGGGCGATACGGCTCTTCCGCTCCTCTACTTTGCCAGTGGACTGATCACCAGCTGTTTCAGATGCGGGGACGCGTTTTGCACGGAGAGCGCAAGACGACACGTACACACGGGAGAAAAGGGCCATCGCCGAGGTCAGGGCGGACGAGTGTCGGCTGTACTTCCAAGGGTTTGACCAATTCGCGCAGCAGGAAGTCCTAAATGTGGGCGGGTTCGGGGTCGTGGTCAAGTTTGCGCAGGCCGACGCCCAGGGACGAGTCCTCCGACACTTCGTCGTCAAGATACCCAGAGAGTACGATAACACCGATGGTGAGAGGAACATATTGATGTTCCAAAGAGAATACGTCTGGAATGTGGTACGCTGAGATTCGCTCGCAAGAGATGACGACGACACAGAGGCTGACGAATTCCGCGGTTAGAGGTTAATGGGATTGAAGCATATCCCGCAGCTGATATGGTTGGACCAATACCCTACCGGAACCCCGCTGGGAAACGGCCCCTTTCCCAAAGGAAACGAGAACTTTTGGGGGGAAGGATCAATGTGGTATTTTTTCATGGAATATCTGCCACATGGGGATATGAGGGAGCTCCTATTCAGATTGAACGAGCGGGAGGAAGAGGATATATTAGCGATGACTCAAATCCCGGCAAGACTCATGTGGAGGATATTCCTGTGTCGTGAGTACACCAAAATAGGACCGCCTGCTATCCTCTATTCTATCACGCAAATAGCTGTAGGATGTCTGCTTACTTATTGTCAGTCACTCGAGCTTGTATTGGCCTCGCATGGCCACGACTCACGGCGGACGAAGCGACCGAGATGGCATTGTCAGGCGAGATACCGCGGATCCCCGAAACAGTAGAGGAAATAGGGCCGACTGCTCCTGTTAGCATTGTGCATTTTGATTTCGATCCGAGCAACGTCATCATTGGTGATTTCCAAGACAATGCACCTGAGCATTCACTCCAGCCTGTCTTCAAGGTGAGTCTGAATTGGTTAACCCGGGAGTGGGAGGGGATATACTGACATCACTCGTTCTAGTTGGGCGACTTCGGTCTGACCCAGGAGGTGACTTCGCAGACCACCGTAGACGAGTAGGTTGCCCTCACTGCATTCCAAGATTATCCGCGTCGACTGTGTGTCTGAACTTGGACAGATTGACCGAATGGCAAAACGGTGGAAAACATGGTTACCGCGCACCGGTCAGTTAATCGCACTCCTCACATCCCACACCTCGCGTACACCTCGCGGCACGTTCAGAACTGACTGAAATTTGCGCATTCAAGGAACAAATGATAGGCCGGGAGTTGGGAATGCGTGGCCTCTTTACCCCGGATCTCCTCACATATGGCCCCCACACGAATATATGGGGGATGGGAGTGGTAAGCCGATTCCAGTTGATATTTACCTCGCATCCGCATACCTGCTGCCACTTTTTCGGAGGTACAAGTATAGAAATACTGACGTGATGATGTCGGGCCCCCAGACCATGTTCGCCCTCATCACCAAAACCAAACCCCCCCGGATCCCCCAGTTCGCGTCCTACACCTGCACCCTGCAAGGCCAGGACGCCGACACGTACGGCTGGTTCCTGGCGCAGACCGAGGAGAACCGCCCGATAGGCGCCGCGTCCATCTACGCCACGTACCCCGAGGAGCTGCGCCACCTCGTCGCCCGCTGCATGGCCGCCGAGACCCTGCAGCGCCCGACGCTGGGCTACCTGCTGCCCGTGATCCAGCAGCACATCGCGCAGGGCGACGAGCTCGAGCGCCAGGGCCGCAGCCCCTTCGGCGAGAGCGACGACCACATCGAGCGCTTCTGCCGCGAGTACATTGTTGGGGCGGCGTCTACGACGGGGGCCTCGACCCGCGAGGACGACGCCGAGGAGGAGGCGCGCGACGTCTTGGGCGACTTGGGGTTCCCCGGCGGGCAGGCCGCGGCGAGGGCGGCGCGTCGGTCGCAGTCGCAGTCACAGTCACAGGGTGGCGGCGGCGGCGGCGGTAGCTCGCAGCAGCAGGATAGCAGGTTCTGGGGACAAGGAGGCGGCAGCGGTGGAGCCCAGTCAGTGTCCCAGGCATACGCGGAGGCAGAGTCACAGCTGCTGGCGCAGCAGCAAGAGATGAAGCGGCGGCAGAGCAGCACGGAGAATACAGTAATATTGGGCAACAACATGAACATGGGCAATAACATGCACAGCAACAACAATAACAATAACAACCCCTTCGGGCCGGGCGGCGCCATATTTGGGGGCGGAAACGTCGACCCAGCAAACAGCTCCCTATCGTACGGACCACAAGGGGGTGCTGGTGGCAGCTCGCAGCAGCAGGACAGCAGGTTTTGGGGCCAGGGAAATAACGGTGGAGGTTAATCGTCGTTTCTTGCATGTGCGAACCCGCGAAGTCAGCTGCTGGCGCAGCAGCAACAGATTCAGCAGCAGCAGGGCATCGTGGGGAGCAACATGAACAACTACGGGAACATCAATCCTGCTATGGGGTTCTTCAACGCAGGCTAAGGATCCAGTCCTCCACAAGACCTGTATCATATGAACTAGGGTGGAATCCTGGCCAGACGTCATAATTTGCAAACATCTATATCTATATAAAGCTGATTAGATTCATCTTATATTTCTTTCGTGCAAGCATTTCTCAACCAATCAAAATGCTGCTGTAGTGACTATGATTATTGTGACACGGGGTTTAGTCCATTGTTGCACACTGGAAAAGGGGGCCGAGGTTCTAGGTCGAGCAACCTAGCCAAAGACAAATTCTGGAGGTAGTGTTATTTAATCATGTACCTCAAAGGTTTAAAAACACAATCCGGGAGTCCGAAAACGGTATCTGAAAGCATGTCGTTACCAGCTGAACAAAGAATAGGGGTGGCATTGAAGGCTCATTGTTTCTGGGTACGCAACCCACGTCACGCAGCTCAACGCCAGGACTCGAGAGTCTAGTGACTCGATGAGTACACACTTGAAAATAACCGATTGTCAAGTTTTCTGACACCCGATTTCCAAGGCTTCGAAACGTACTGATCCAGCAAGATGAATCCCATTGGCCGTTGGTGGGATCCAGGTGAGTACCCCCCTCAACGCATGTCCATCAAGTTAAATCTTCCACACATGATGACTGTGAAGAAACTTCTAATTCTCATTTTGCCCTGCTTTCCAGATCAGCAACGCCTCCAGACGCTGGTAAGGCCGATTGGCCCGAATCCCCGCAACAATGCGGCCAACCCCAAGTTCCAGGCGGCTATGGCGTCGTTCCAACAAGTCCGACAGGCTTTCGACTATACGCAGTTCACCTTCAAGAGGACTCTGGGATGGGGCGGTTTCGGCGTGGCCCTGAAATACGAGCAGGTGGACGCCAACCAGCAGCATGTCGCCTATGCCGCGGTCAAAGTCCCCAGGGATGGGCTGCCTAGAATTACGCAGGCGTTCGAGGAGGAGATGAAGTACTATATGGTAGGTTTTATTGCGGGACTACAGGGCACTTGGGAATGCATACTTACCATTTTTCTTTTTTCTTTTACTATAGAGATTTGAAGTCTCCGAACACATCCCACGTCTGCTGCATTTCCCTTCGGACCTCACGGACGAACGGGAGGACGGGACACGGGCATTGCCCGAGGGTAACGATCAGTTCTGGACGCAAAATAGCAACCTTATCCCACAAGCCCACTTCGCAAGTAAGAGTCCACCGTCATCTACACATCTTGTCCCCCGTCCGAACCCGACCCGAGGGGCTGGTCCGCTGATCACCTGCAAATGTAGTGATTATGGAATATCTGGAATACGGCGACTTCTTTGAGTTGATATACAAGTTAACAGACAATTACTTCGAAAATAGCGTACTGCAACTACAAGGCAACACTACTTCTCAAAAGACTGAAGTGGTACCCAATAGGACTATGTGGAGGTTCTTCCTCTGCTGTAAGTAGATGCCGACTGTTCTCTTATATTTTTTTCCCTGTTTCTGAGCCAAACCTACAATTTACTTACATACATGAGCCTCTCGTAGTAACTAGGGGTTGCATCGCCATGGCATTTCCGCGAAAATCATTGTTCCAACTGGAGCGAATGATCAATTCACAACGGAACCCGCAGACCAACAGGAGGCGATCCGCCATCGTAGATCCAGCTTGGCGAGAGGAGGTGGACGAAGGCGACTTTGAAAGTCGTCTAATTCATAAGGATCTGGACCCGGGCAATGGTAAGCTCTCACAACTTCTCTAAAGCATCTCGAATTTTCAAGGGGGGGTACTTTACTGAACGCACGATGAACTGACATGAACCTCTCTCTCCGATATAGTGTTTCTCGGCGCGCCAGACCCCCTGGATGCGGAACACAGTTTCGCCCCCGTCGCCAAGGTTAGCAAGTCGCCCCCGCCCGCCCCCCTTTCCGTGGTTCCACGCCGTTACCTGCTTTATACCGCCGACGGCAGCGCTGAACATTTCCAATTCATGATTGTAGATAGCCGATTTCGGCCTAATGTATGACGCTAAACAGCCTCATCCTGATATCGCGGGCGTGTAAGTGGTCCATTCCTCCAGTCTGGTTCCTGAGAACCGCAACAAGATACTGTCGGGTAGTAGAAAAAGGAAACTGACCTGAAGTTACTTATGTAGCCTGAGGACAGGAGGCAAACGGTCGTGGCATGCACCTGTAAGTGGCCTACATGTTGCTACTTCCACCCTGTTTCCGGATTGATACCAGAAGAGCGACGGGGTTTTTGCAGCTGACACTTCGTCCTTTCCAATTTCGATTCACAGGAGCAATTCGAAGACGATGTATACGACGGTCCGGAATCGTTCGGGCCCTGGACCAACATCTATGGCATTGGCTTGGTAAGTCACCGACTACATGCCCCCTCCCCCCTTTCCCCTATCACCTCTTCCGCCCTTTCTCGTCGACCAGAGAGAGCACTCGCTGTTGTCACCGGTTCAACATGGATAATTAATATGTATATATATGTACAGATCATGCTTTCCCTCATAACCCGCGCCAAGTGGGCGCAATCACTGCAAACGTGGCAATTCGTGCCGACCCCAACCCGCGCCGACCCAGGCCGGTGGTGCGAAACCTACGGATGGCACCTGGACGAGGTGCGGCCCTGGCCGGCGGGGCTACTTGGATCGACGCGCAGCGACCAAGTGACCTCCTTCCAGAACTACTACGAAAAAGACCTGCGTGTGCTCGGTGAGTTTAGTTATCCCCGTGGAGAAAAAATAGAAAAGAAAAAAGAACAGTAACCCGTCTTGCTTTTCTCGCGGAACATCTGTCACAGCCCCTATACTTCTTCCATTTCTTTTTGTTCTACGCAGGATGGGCCTAACTTATGTATGATACGACGGCAGTCATGCTATGCCTCGCGCGGTGGCCGGAAGACCGCCCCTCGCTGGAAGAACTGGTTCAGACCATCGAGGCGGCGATCCAACGAGGAAATGAGCAGGAGGCTCAGGGGGCCAGCAAGGAAGGAGAGACGAACGCGGAACTCGAAGCCTTCTACGACCAATTCTTCCGATCCGCCCCAGAACAGCCGGATCCCTGGGAAGGCATGTACCCCCCATGATTGTGTAAATGACTCAGTCCTCCGGGTGCCGCCCGGGTGCCCCAGTGCCCCGTTACCCTATAGACTTCATTCAGCATAGCATCATTTTTCACAGTATCAGATCTATTCCAAACAAATAGGGGACTGGCCAGAACAAGTGGTGAACAATCTGAACATGTCGACTTATTAAATGCACGTTCTTCCTAGTCTAAAGCCCAAACCGGGATAATTCTACTCGTCATCTTCAGAGTCATCTTCGTCCATCATATCCAGCTCCTCCTCCTCATCCTCACTGTCTTCCTCAGGTATTTCCTCAGCTTCTTTCGCCTCCTGCTCCTCTTCCCTCCTCTTGCGGTCGTCCTCCTTGCGTGCCTGCTCAAGCATGCGGGCCTTTTCGGCACCCGCCTTGCGCTGAGCGACGACGTAAGCACCGACAGGAGTCTTCTCCCAGTCGAACTCCTTCAAGAACGCATCCACTTGTGACCTGTCCCTGGGGGCAAAGTCGACCTTTGCACGCTTTTGTTCGATGAACTTGGAGTTCGCCTCGAGCTTCTGCACTAGCAGAATCAGGCCGGACCGTAGCTTGCCGTTGTTGTTACCGCTGTTCTTCTTCCTCGACTGCTTGAGCCATCTCTTCAGCGTAATGATGACGGGCAGAGCAAATTCGGGGAACGCAATGTTCGTCGACCAAAGTACAAAGTACTCGGAGAATAGCTCGACGACCTGATCGCCGACACCGTCTTGGTATACCCGGGTTCCCAGATGCGACTTTGGCGCCTTGTAGGCGACATGGAAGTCGAAGGGCTTGAGAGTTGCGGCCTTGGGCGACTTGCGCATCTCGGAAGAGTTCAATACTTCAATGAGAGCTGATGAGAGCGGGATGTAGGTTCCGGTAGCTCGCGAGATTCGTAGTAATGACCGTATCAGTTGGAATCGGATAGGGAAGTATGTTGCGTTGGGGATCAGTCGCATAGCTCCAAGCGTGACCTGGACCAGGGGATATATAAGCAGTTTCAGTTGCGACTCCTTCCCTGATTCTGCCTCCTTCAGGGGACTGCAGTGCTCTGCCAGAACACATGACCAGAAATCCAACGAGTGCACATATTGCCAGTTGTACACCTGCCTGTAAGACTCCTTGTGGTTGTTCACAATACTGTTTCGCAGGTGGATAGCGAGCTGCCGAATGAAACCGAATGCTGTCGTGTAACCGATGCCCTGATCGATACCCCAGAGCTCGGCAGCGGAGTTCTTCATCAGGTTGATGCCTTGGATCGTGTTGACGTTTGTGACTCGTGCGCCGGCAACCAGGCCTTGATAAGTGGCCTTCAGGACGACCTCTCGAATGCCCTTGTCGCCAATGACTACCAGTCTGCGCAGCACCAAGAATGCTGTGATACGGGTGGATTCGCTGCTGGTGTGCAGCGACCAGAACCCGACAACTGTCTTGATCAGAACCTTTAATAATTTCCGGAAGCTGAGCATGTACGGAATCAGGGGAGTAAGGGCTGACAAGGTCAACTTCAGAGTGGCGTCGTCTGACAGTGTGCTGAGGAGATGGAGAATGGCGGATGTGAAACTCCTGAGAAGTACAGACAACGTCTTGAACTTCTTGGACTCGGTGGGCACATGGATCTTGCCAGAAGCAGACTCCTTAACAGGAATGTGGTGTTGAAGCACCTCGGGTATTTGTTTCAGCGCAACAATGAGGATATCGTGGAACACCTCCGGGCTCGAGATGTTGTATTTCTGCGTTCGCTCGCCCTCGGCGGCGTCCTCGTTCAAGTGCGCAGCCGAACGGAAGGCCAATACGACTTGTCGCGTGGCTCTCAGAGAGTGGGTCTCGGTCATAGAGGTCTTCCAACGAGCTATCATCTCCCGCGTCAATTCATCCTCGTCCACAGGTTCCTCTTCGTCGGAGTCCTCCGCAGATTTCTTGGATGCCTTCTTCCGCTTCTTCTTGGGTTGTTCCTCTCCTTCGCTCAGGTCGTCAACTTCGGCTAAATCGGCGTCGTCGAACTCCAGTGCTTCGGGGTCGTTTTCCTTCAGGAACTTGTAGAAATCCGGGTCGTCTTTTGCGAGTGCGTCCATTGCATCCTTGCTCATGCCAACCCCATCGCCCATCTCTTCGTCGGCAGCGTCCTCGTCGTCACTTCCGAATGCCTGTTCGTCCGCCGACGAAGCATCGTCGTCCTCGCTACCATCCTCAAACGGATCTTCATCATCGCCGGCGGGCTGGTCTCGTTTCCGCTTTCCCAATTGTTTGGCAGCAGCCTTGCCATCCTTTGACTTATCCAAGATTTCGAAGCCGCCTCCAAAGAAGTCGTCGACGCTCATCTCTCCGACATGGGCGGTCTTGTCCTTGCCGCCGGCCTTTTTGGGGGCCTCGGGATCGTTGGGGCCCTTGAAAAATTCGCCATCTTTGGTAGTCTTGAGCTGCTTCTTGGCCTTAACCTGGGCTCGTTGTTTGACCTTGGCGGATGCTTTCCGTTGGTCTAAAACACCCTTCAAGTGCTTCGACTCGAATTTCTTCGTCGCCTTGAAGTTCTTCTTAGCGCCTGCCATCTTGAATATCTGCTAGGAGATAAGAAGCAGGTATGTTGTGTGTAGAAGTTGGGTGCGATTCTTGACCTGCACACCTTTGACGAGGGTGCGCTACAGTTAATTGAACCAGACGCTCGCTCTTCTGCTTGCAACAGGAAATTTTTAGGTGGAGAAGAGCCCCGATAAGTGTTATCAGAGTTGAGCTAGGCTAAAAAAGAGGGATCGGTCTTGGCAGGTACTCGCAGTGCTGGTGGGGGACTCCACGATTACCTAAGACAAGACACTTGAGCCTCTGCAGTCCTGCACTGTATCCTGTCCGTATCCAGCGCATTTATTAGACCGGAAGTAGGCGCCACTCCTTTAAGTGACTGCATACATATCTACAAGTAGCCGCCGGAGACGCATAGTGGATCGCAGTGCTACTCTCGTCTTCTAACCTTTAGACTGTAATTTGCTCAATAGAATCCTTGTGTTCGGATACAGAATCTCTGGGCCATAGGAATTCGCACCGCGCGGGGATTCCATGATCATCTGTATATGCGACGTCTCCCGGTGACGTCAGTAGCTTCACGATGATATCTAGGCAGTCTTATGCGCCAACGCCTCACAGCTATGTGCCAAATACAACTTTGTCTGCGACAATAGATCTGGACGAGGTAAGTAGCCCGGCTCTCTTGGTTGACCCGATTGCTGATTCGTATCGTATAGGAGGTCAAGTTGGCAGAGACTCGTGCGGAGCGGGATTTGCAGGATTCTCTTGCTGAGATCTTCTCCATCATTGTCACCCTTGATGAGTTGGAGAAGGCTTTCCTGAAAGATGCCATCCCCGAGGCCGATTATACCGAGATCTGCGAAAGATCTCTAAAACAGTACAAGTCAATTCTCGCCGATGAAACTGTTGCCAATGCTTTTGTTGGCTTGGAAGAGTTCAAGGCTGAGTGGGATGTATGAAGCTGTGCCTCCGAGAACTACTGCAGGACAAGGCTAATATAGCATCTAGTTGGAAGTGCCACGGGCAACAGAACGTCTGAAAGTCGGCATGCCCTCTACGGCGGTCACCGCTTCGACCAGTAGTGCACCTGCGCCGCCATCATCGACTAGCAACATGTCGGGGGCCCTCATCTTGGAAGCGACTCAGGATTTCATCACTTTCTTGGATGCTTTACGGCTTGGGCTTCTTGCCAAAGACCAGCTGCACCCTCTCCTCACAGACGTCATACAGAGCGTGAACAAAGTTACGGACCGCGACTTTGAGAACCGGGGAAAGATCGTCCAATGGCTCATCACGCTGAACCAGATGAGAGCCACCGAGGAACTCAGCGAGCAGCAGGCCAGAGAGTTAGAGCTGGATATCAACTCGGCATATCAAGGGTTTAAGAGCACCCTGACCTGACCCTGGCAGGCGAGCAAATCCAAGCTGAAGGTCCTAGCATCACCAGCTCGACCATGTTGCGCCGATCAGGTCAGGGTTGGAGTCGGCGGAGAACATGATTGCATGATGTTGAGTTTTGGATCGCAGCGCGCGTCAAGGAGGCATACACTTGGGCCATGTTTCGCATAATGTGGCCTTGATGATAGACTACCTACTAAACCACATGCGGTCATATAATCCGACTGAGTGGCGCGCGACGGGAACAGTGATTGCTGTGCAGCATCCCTAACCAAATTCTGAATACTTGTTATTAGCACTTGGCACCTGGGCAGCTATCTGCTACAAATCAAAATTGAATACCACCGTGAATGTTTGATCAAGTAGGAGGTGATTGATTACTGATCGTGGGTCAGGGAGGAGCGTCGCAAAGGTGACTGGCTCAAGCAGGTCGTGCTTGCCCGGGCAAATAAGGCAAGTACGTACTTCCTTCCGCCGCAAGTGCCCTCAGTTGCCCCACCCATCAAAATGGCGGCTTTCGCTCCAGGCTGCTTCGGGCGCTGACACCTAGAAAGACGGCGGCAAGTTTCATCAGTTGTCAACTTCCATTTTCCACTTTCTCCCGTGCGAATCCCTCTATCAGACCGAATTTTTCTCGAGTGAATTGGCTCTGCCTGGCGCAAAGTCGCAAGACACCGTTTTTTATACCCTTTCTCGGACCTCGGGTTTGCGACAGCTACGAATCGTCCATTTCGGCCGCCCAATCCCCTCCAGTAAACATTCTTTTCACCATTAAGCGATAAGATAAAAACCACAGCCGCCAACTTCCTAGTTGTTGCCCCACGAAAGAGCGAAACATTGAAACCTCGCATCCATCCCGCCTTCGTCCCTACTCCATTTGCGCTCCAAAGCCTTGAGCAGTTGGAGTTATCTCGAGGCACCTTCCCTTCCGATTTTTGCACCTGACACTAGGTCACCAACTTCCTCTACTGAATTGCGCAACCTTGTACATTCAAACTCCATTCAATTCTCTCCCCCGCCTCTCCAAAAGGGAAGAAAAAAAAACCCGTACCATCCCCACCAACCAACCACACACAACAGCCAAAATGGCCGAGGAACAAGTTGATCTCAAGACGATCCCCGTCTCGCCCGAGGGCGAGCACGAGGAGACTGCCGCCGTTGATTTGGACGGAAAGCTGGTGACAGTTTTCCACGACAAGGACAACTTCAACGTCAAGCACCCTCTTCAGAACAAGTGGACTTTGTGGTTCACTAAGCCCTCAAGCGGCAAGGTACGTCCCCAAGGTTTTGGCTGGTAGCAGCCCATGGACCAGTTGGAAAACCAATACTGACTGTACTGCAGGGTGACAACTGGAACGACCTGCTGAAGGAAGTTATCACATTCAACTCAGTCGAGGAGTTCTGGGGAATCTACGTGAGTATTGCCTTGCCCTAACTGTCGCAGGTCGCCATACTGATGCAATGCAACCCGTAGAACAACATTGCCCCCGTCAGCGATCTGGCACTCAAGTCCGATTACCATCTCTTCAAGGAGGGCGTGCGCCCCGAGTGGGAGGACCCCCAGAACAAGCATGGCGGCAAGTGGTCCTACAGCTTCAAGGACAAGCGCAACTGCGACATCAACGACATCTGGCTGCACACCATGCTGGGCGCCATTGGCGAGACGCTTGAGGAAGAGGATGATGGCGAAGTCATGGGTGTTGTCGTCAACGTGCGCAAGGCCTTCTTCCGTATCGGTGTCTGGACCCGCACTATCGGCAAGAGCATCCCTAACAGGGGCGATGGCGATGTTGCTGGCGGCAAGGGCCGATCCGTGCAGAAGGGTCAGGACATCTTGATGAACATTGGAAAGCGCTTCAAGGAGATCCTCAAGCTTCCTCCCAACGAGCCTGTCGAGTACTCTGGTCACACCGACGCTGCCCACAGTGGAAGCACCCGTGCCAAGGCCAAGTTCACCGTCTAAGGAGAAGATTTGGAACGGACAAGGTACGGGCGTCGCATGAATGTATTTGCTATGGACACAATTGCCTGACCTCAGCCCTGATTTTGCCTCGACATGGTCATGTTTTGGAGTCATGAAACCCCCAGAAGGGTATGCAGGAACGATGGCAACAGATTTTAAGAGGGGCTTTGACCACGATTCCAGGTGCCATCTACATCTCCCATCCATCGCCCACGAGATGTGGCGGAAGGTTTAATAGTGGAGAATACACAAAAAGGACGCGCAGCATCGTAGGTACATGTTATCTGCAAGCTGTGCCAGTACATCATCATCAGTTGTGGCAGTAGAGACGCCCGGCTAAATAACGCGTAATCGCAATATCATGTTCATCTCACATGGCCCGAGCCCTGAGGCCCCTAAGGGCTGTCTATGTTCTGTTTTAAATATGTCGAAAACCCCATGTGATAAGTGTCAGTGATTTGTTTAATTTCGTGCAACAAGAGTGCTGCTATGTGACTCGAAGTTTTGTTCTATATATGCTACCGAGTCCTTTTCCCCGTATAAGTCGTCTTTCTTAGAATGACCCCTGTAAGGAATGCAGGGAGTTGAGTGGAAACTCTCGAGATGCTTTTGAGCATCATCTTTCGTAATCGTACATGATCGATCAGCTTGTCTATACGATGGGACTGACAAGCCCGCCGACCCTCTCGCTATGTAGTTCGTTGCCCCCATCTACATCTCATCCCCGCTGAAGTCATCCTTGAAGACGGCGCCGACGAGCGTCTTCTTGTTGACCTTGCCCATGGCGTTGCGGGGGATGCTCTCGACGATGCGCAGGACCTGGGGGATCTTGTAGTTGGCGAGGCGGTCGCGGAGGGCGCGGCGCATGTCCATGGGCTTCCAGCCCTTGGGCTTGTAGGCGTCGTGCAGGACGATGACGGCGCCGACCTTCTGGCCCCATTTGCCTGAGGGCACGGCTAGGACGGCGGCCTCGGCGACCTCGGGGAGAGATAGGAGCTCACGCTCCACCTCGAGAGCTGAGACCTTCTCACCACCCGATTTGATGATGTCGGCCGACTGGCGGCCCAGGATGAAATACATGGACCCCTGTGCCCAGTCGCCGGACTTGCCGGAGCCCGCGCCCCCTAAAGAGGCGACGGGGCGCCGGAGCGCGATGTCACCCGTCTTGAACCAGCGGCCCCGGCCGTCCTCGCCCTCGACGAACTCCTTGGCCGTGGCCTCGGGGTTGCGCCAGTACTCGCGGAAGACGTTGGCGCCGCGCAGCTGGATCTCGCCGCTGTGCTCGCGGCTGCCCTCGGCCGAGTCCTCGGTGACGATTTGCTGGGTCTCGGGGTCGACTAGGCGGGCCTCGACGCCGGGGAGCGGCCAGCCGACGGAGCCGTCCACGCGGTCCGTGTAGTCGAGGCCGCACGATAGGGCCATTCCAACCTCGGTCATACCGTAGCGCTCAAGCAGGACGTTGCCGTGGCTCAGGTCGCGCCAGGCGCGCTTCACGGGCGTCGGGAGCGCCGCGGAGCCCGAGATGGACACGCGCATGTTCTCGGGGTTGATGGCGGTGCGGGCCGCCAGCGCGATCGGCGCGGGCAGGGCGGAGTGCGTCGAGAGCAGGCGGGTGTAGACGGTGGGGACGACGGTGAAGAAGGTGATGGGCGCGCTCGACAGGTGCGCGTACTTGGCTTCGCTATCCTCGGCGTTAGAGTCGCCATTGGTGGTGGTGGCGGCGCCATTGCTACCGTTGCTGTTGCCATTGGTCTGCAAGAATGGCTTCGCGAATCGGCGCCAGACGGTGTCGGCATTGAACGGGAAAAGGAACTCGATTGTGCTGCCGGCGAAGAGCGGGGTGAGGATGGCGTTGACGGTGCCGTGGATGTGGTGGAGAGGCAGGACGTGCAGAAGCCGGTCGCGCGGGGTGTACTCCCAGGCCGAGATCAGCGAGCGGCATTGCGCCGTCAGTGCGGTCTCGGGCAGCAGGACACCCTTGGGCCGGTTCGTGGTGCCCGAGGTGAAGAGCATCATGCCCGCACCTTCGGTGTCGGCATCGTCACTACTGAGGTGGGCTGGGGCGGCTCCATTCGCTCCATTTTCGGCATTAAAAGAAGTCCCGCCGAGATGCTTGGGCAGCTCGACCAACTTAGGGTGAGGATGCGGTGTGGGATTCGGGGACGGGTCTGGGAATGGCGTCGAGAGGACTTCCTGTGCTTTGGTGGAATACTTGGCCGAGTGCAGGAGCAACAGAGCTTGGGAGTGCGACAAGATGTATTGCAGCTCGGCGGGGGGAAAGGGTGGTGAAAGCGGCAGCGCAATGGCACGTGCCGCCAGAATCGCAAGCAGGGTTACTTGGTTCGTTGGTCAGCTTTTTTATTTAGAACTATTCCATGCTTTGGCGCCAACGACAGTAGTAAAAACCAAGAAATCCAGGGACACGGGGGAGGACTAATAGAAGCCAAATTCGTACCGACATAATCGTAGCTGTTCTCGACTAAGAAGGCTATGCGCTCTCCCCGGATGTCCGACTTGCCGGCGGCTTCATATAAGCGATCACGGGTGCGCGCAACATCGGGGAGGAGCTCGCCGTACTTGAAGCTACGTCCAGAGAGGCAATGAACGACGGCTGTCGAGTCTGGGTCGTGTTTCGATATGGCCTCGAACAGAGGAAGTCTGGGCAGAGTGGAGGCCATCCTGAAGGGGTGTAGTAGGCGGCCAGCTGGAGCAGCGGAAGCGTTGAGTAGTAGCGATGGTCGTGTTGGTGGTGGTCCGGAAAAGAGTGACGACAGCGTCCGCGGCTGGCTACGACTAATGCAGGCAACAGATCGTTGTGCAACTGGGAAAGGAGAGGAAGCAGACGCAAGACGCAAAGCAGGGCCGGCAATATTACTACACAACAGCATTATGGGGGCTCCGAAACCGAAAAGAAAAAAGGGGACCGTTCCAAGGAAAGACAAGTATAAAAAAAGAGCCGATCCCCGAGGGCCGTCCGATGTGTGCTTGCTTGTCTTCTGCTTGACTGTCGGTCTGGGTACCTCGAATACCTAAAGTAAGCAAGTGCGATTCACACCCGACTGCTTAGTACCACCACTAACTGCGCGTGCTGTACGTAAGTGCCAGGTGCTGCTGCTGCTTGCAACTGCTTTCGGGAAGAAAATGCCTGCAGGATACAGAGAAGATCCGCTTGGCAAGGGTCTAATCCCCAATGGCTGACATGCCGTATTCCGAAGAGGCGGACGAAACTGCCGTTGATTCTCTTGATTGCTTTAGCTAATAAGACGCCGTGCAATGTTCCAAAGTAGAAATCTCAGGGTTACATTCACCTTCAGGTAAGTCATTGATCAATGGAGAAGGGTGTGCATCTGCAGCTGGTGTGTGGTGTGGTAGGGGAGATCGGGATGGTGCAGCATCTTCTTCCAATTGCATTTTTGCCCATTGGGATTTTCTTCTCGCTACCTGCTTTTGCGTATCATGGATGTAGGCATTCTCTATCTAATCTATCGAGGTACAAACTTACCTACATACCTACCGAATCACCGGTCCGCCTGTCCCGGAAGCAAAACCCCCAACTCTAATTCCATCGCAGAAAAGCCAGCCTCACCCATCACCCGGACCCGACTATCCATCCCGTAAAGTGATGAGCGCATGAGTAACCACACCGTGCTCAATTGCACTGTACGATATCGCCAAACATTCATTCAATCATCCAGTGCCACCACCACCACCACCACCTGCATTCAGTTTAGATGTTTGCCCGGCATCTCCGCGCCGGCACCAAGGCTTATTGCCAACTATTCAGAAGCATGGCTACCTCCTCCAAGACGCCTATGGAGGACACCATCCGTAGCAAAGTACACCTCCCCATTTTCACCTCCACCCCTCTCTTCCTCCCACTCTCACACTCACACTCGCATGTCACCCACCTGCACCGTCATCACGCCAGCCAAGAACACCCGGCCCGACTTTATACTATAGGCATTATTATAATAGCTCCCACCAAAAAGCCCATACTAAATCCCCCCTTCATGACATGACCTTCGTAGCCAATTACCCAACTAACATGGAGACAACAAATAGATAAACGCCTCCCTGGCCCCCTCGCGCCTGGAGATCTACAACGACTCCCACAAGCACGCGCACCACGCCCCCATGGCGGACAGCACGTCCAAGGAGACGCACTTCCGGCTGGTGATCGCGTCGCCCGAGTTCCGGGCCAAGGCGCGGCCGGCCCGCCACCGCATGGTGTACGCGCTGCTGCGGGACGAGATGGCCCAGGACCACGGCATCCACGCGCTGCAGCTCAAGACGCTGACGCCCGAGGAGGACGTGCCGGCCGACGACGGCGACCAGGGGGCCGAGGCCAAGGAGGCCGAGTCGGGTTGAAGTGAGTGAGTGTGGTGCTGTGCTGGGGGAAACGTTCGCGGCGCCCCCATGTGCAATCGCCAGCGGGTCGATTCGTGGCCATAAAGACCATAGACTGTAAGATAAGGCTTTGGTAGGCTTCGTTGCACTACCAGAGCCAGCCCTGAAAAAATTGCGAATCTGGCGTCCACTACATCTACACATAAATGCAACTATCATTACCACTAGCGATGTTCCCTGGTAAAAGTCATTGAAGCATGCATATGAGATAAAGCGAGTTTGTCATAATTAGTTTTGTGTATTACTCAAGCCAATTCTATATATTTTAAAGAAGGGAGGAAAGGGGGGTACATCTCCCTCGCACAAGAAGCCAGTTCCGTTTTGCCACTGTCAGAGCTTCCCACACGACTTGTGTGACTCTCGTTTATTCTCGTACACATTCAACCGCCATTGGGGTATCATTATAATTACATGATCATACACATCTTCTGCTGCCTCCGTCCTCATGACAGGCACGTGGATGTGCCTGAATCACTCTTTCTGGCCAGAGGTCGGCGTACCACCTGGCGGCGCAGAGCTATTGACAATGCTTTCCTGTTGCCGCCTCTTCTTCTTGTCCAGGTACTTCTTGTATGCCATTTTTCTTTTCTCCGGATTGTCCGCATATTTCTTAGGGCCCAGCCACGGAGCGGAGGATCTGGGTGGACCGCCAGCGGTCGACGATGGCAGCTGAGTCGCCGACGGGGTCGAGCGCCCGCTTTGTCGACTACTCATGGCATGACCAGCTGCTCTCTTGGGCGACGCGGCAATAAGCTCGTCTTCTGCTGGT
This sequence comes from Arthrinium phaeospermum, assembly GCA_006503535.1. NCBI lineage: Eukaryota > Fungi > Ascomycota > Sordariomycetes > Amphisphaeriales > Apiosporaceae > Arthrinium > Arthrinium phaeospermum. The sequence goes on from QYRS01000004.1 coordinate 2,929,459, forward strand.
CGTTTGCGAGAAACTATTTCCGATGTTGAATTCCTCAGTGGATTTGCTGGCGACTTGGGGTTTCGTGCTTTTGTTATCGAGCCGTCGATGGGGTCACTTTGACTTCCTTGTACTTGCTTTTGCGCTTGTAGGCGTTCTGGTGGCGTGGAAGGTTCTGCACCAGCTGCCACTTCTGTTTCGCCTTCTCCTTCAGCCTCTGCTTTTCCTTCTGGCCGGACATGTACCTCGTCTAACAGATGCGCAGTGCCGATAACTGGTGTTGGCGTCGGTGGCAATGCAAGTACTGGTTTTACCGGCGGTAACGAGCTTCGAGGTGGATCTTTCTCGTGGTTTGCGACCCTAAGATGTTCACGGGCTTCGTTTGCCTCTGCCGGATGTTCTTCAAACACTGCTTCGAGATTTTCTCGCGTTACGATCCCCTTCCGGAATTGGAAACGTGCATTGTCAACCGTTTCCATGTACCATTCTATGGCATTGAGAGGCTTCTTTGAGCTTCCGTCATCGAATCCATGTACGTATGGGACGAAACCTTCCGTCCAAGCCCGGATGAAGTCGTCATATTGGTATGTTGCAAGAGCCTTCTTGAGCTGTAGGTGTTGAATATAGACGCATGCTTTTACGAACTCCCAGATATCGCCATGGTGCTTATATTCTGGATAAGCGTTCATGTACTTGTCGAAGGGGGTGTGCCCTGGGTTATTCTCAGCTATATCAAGTTGTTGCGGAACTTCTTCAACCACCATAGCACCCTCCTCAGGAACTGTTGGTGGGTTAACAAGAACAGTTGGCTTGGAGCCTCCAGCGGTGTGTACTGCGGAGGAAGGTGACCCAGATCGAACCTGTGCTTTATAATAGGCCACGTTCAATCTGGCTTGCTTTAGCTGATCTTCAAGATCAGCCACCCTATCTTTCAGGGTTTGGGCCTCTTGATCATGCGTGCCATCCTCTTCTGCTGGTTGAGTAACAGGATCATTGGGTTGAGGCCTGAATTCACCATTATCAGAACCCGGCACAGGAACTGTCGAGCTCGGCGCCGACAATAGGTCTTGCGGAGCTGGCAATGGAGCAGAAGTGGGCGGCTGCGGCGAGGACGCCAAGTGTTGATTCGGTGCGGGCGGTGTATGATCGTGTGAGCTAGATAGTGCACTTTGTGCTATCTCAGGTAGCGATCGAGAAGTAGGAGGCCTGAACTTTGGTGATATGGAAGGCATGTCTGACTGTTTGGGTGCGAGGAGCGGCTGTGTTTCCCTAATGAGGGTCTTCGGGGGCGATATCCCATTGGTGTTTCTGGCTGGAGTATGCAGAGTCTGATGGTGCTCCGTTGATGGAACAATCACGGACGAAGTATCGTCACTGAATGAAGACTCTGGCACGCAGGTCTGAGGTCTTGGCTTTGGAGGAGGAGCCCTGAGGCCCGATGTTTGCAAAGGTCTGGCTAAGGGTAGCTCGTCTGTCAACAATCCTCTGACGTCGACCGCCTTTTGGGGCTGGACCCGATGTTTTCTTGCTGCTTTCATTTTTGGCAGCTGCGATGCACTCTTCGAACTCTGTGGCTCGGGGAAGGTACTGGGTACCTGGACTTGCTGAGCCGAAGGTGGTGTTGGGTTCGGCTCGATGGCCTTGTGCGGTGGCGGGGGCATCATCTCTTTGTCATATGCAGCTGGTTGCACAATGTCCAGTTCTCCATCCGGAGCTGGGCTACTAGAAGGGAAGTCATTGAAGACGGGGCGTTTCTGTAGATTGGAGATGGCGGTACCAGCTTCTAAGGGCGGCCGCGCTGGTAACTGAGTCTCGAACGGTTGCTCAAGAGATGATGGGCCTCGTCGAGATCCAGAGTCCCCCGGGCTGCTGGCGAGCTGATTTAAGGCAGCAGGAACCTCCGGTAGCTGCGAAGCAAATGGTTGTTCGTCAGACTCTTCAGGTGGTTCTGACCTAGTGACTGGCGGAGGGGATGAATCCCAGCCTGAGATTGGGGTACCAGGTGGGGAATCATCATCGTCATCTTCATGAGCCAAATCTGAACGAGGGCCCGGAGGCGACGACGGAACAGCGGAGGGTTCTTCAGGAAGTGTGTTTGGTGACTGCTTTGGAATAGCAGAGCCCTGTAGTTCTGGTTTCTCAAGGTTTCGAGAATGAAAGTCGAACAGGTTCTCGAGCACCTTGCCGGGTACATTGGCCAGTCCTTGCGGAGTTCTGAATAAGTCTTCTGCCCATGAGGTCGACGCGCGCAGAAGCTTCTCTTGATCGGCCGGGACCCTGAAGATACGACGAGGTAGCTTTCCTTGTCCAAGCACGTCAAGGGGGAAGTCGAACGGCGAAGAGCTGGGCTGCTCATGTGCAAGTACTGAGCGCTTCACCATGGTGTCCATCGCTCCTCCATCAATGAATCCTTACAGGTCGTGTGCATTGGAGCAAATCAGTCGCGTTGCTCAGGTGTGTTAGGCAATTGTCGATCTCTAGGTACGTCCAACTGCAACAATATGTCGAGGATAAGGAGCGGATGTGTCAAGCACAGCTGCGCTGCTCCAGATAGAGTTGATAATCCTTGCGACAAGATCTGGGGGACGCGGTCTGACGACCTCGAGACGCGTTGCGGGGCTTCGGTTTCTTTATTAGCTCTTGGACCCGGGCCGTTGTCAGTGGGAGGTGGGAGGTGCAGGTGCCTTTGATAGTGGTGGGTGACAGGCATGTACCCAAAAGCTCAATGAACCTTACTACTAGAACCTTAGTGGGACGATTGCCAATACTAACTAACCCCAGTGGGGCCTAGATCGGGTTGCAGCGCACCTTCAACACCCCGTCGCAGAACCCGTCGGACTTGATGCTAATGGACGGGAGCTGCTCGTTAGCTGGTGGTAAGTGCAGGTCTTGCCTTACGTTAGGTAGGCGGGCACCTTGCAGTCAGGTAGAATATCTTCAAGCAGGCAAATATGGATGGAGTCATCAGACGAACATAAACCGCGCAATATTTTCCTCCCCAAGGTCAGATTGACCAGAGGTGTTTGTCCTGCGTTGTTTTCTTTTTGACACAGCCTGAGTTACGATACCAACCCGTCCCCAGTCAGGCAACGTCACAGGGCGCAAGCGTGAACCTTCATTGTTCATCGGTCCCTGGCCCATATCGGATGCTTACCTAAAGTGCCTAATCGTGAGGGCCTCGACTCTTCGACGACGACTCAACAGGTCCAAAGCCGTTGAAGCATATTGCGCTATGATCTACGACCCTTAACTCTTCATCATCGCTATGCTGATTCTACTTGCTTTCGTTCCGATGTGTCCGACCGGCCTGCTGTAGCAACGGTATTACTGCCAGCCACCATGTCTGGCAAGAACGTTCAATCCCAGCTGCCTCCTTCGCTGCTGGCGTCGCAGTCCGAAACCAGACCCCGCCGCGACTCTCTCGCCTCAGCTTCTGTCATTTCCTCCCAAGCCGATAAGGAGCAGCTTGCGCAAGCACTCGACAAGATCCACACGTCGGCTAACCAACGCGATGTCCTGACGACCTTCAACGATCTCTCTCCGCCCCCAGATGCTTCTGCTTCGCCCGAAAGCAAAGGTTTTGCTGGCGAGCTGGTTCAACATGGCTTCAGTGGCCTCTATACTCGTCTGAAAGAGGCTGTCGGTGTCTCTGGGAAAGAGAAAGCCACACTGCAAGATGATGGCGATAGTCAGGACACTGCATCCAAAAGGAGTTTCAGTACTACCGCCACTACGTCCAAGGCCTCGATGGCCTCACTACCCCGCGTCGAGACTGGTATGACGAGTTCAACGCTCAACTCCAATTTATCCGACCCCACCGTCTCAACTGTCCCCTCGGGAGCCCTGCCAAGCGAAGGCCAGCCCCAACAACACCAACCTACCAAACCCTCTTCAGCGACAGGCTTGTCCACTTCGGCTACTTCCAAATCCGCGTCCTCTAGCCGTCAAGCCATTCCCAATCTCACGAAGGCATCCGCGACGGTGGCTCCTGTGACAGTCAGCGCCTACAAAGATGGGCCTCGAGCTGCACATTCGTCGCGCAATGAGGAGGGTTCGAGTCGATCTTCCGGGCAAAGGAAAAGTATTGGGAGAGCAAGCGATGGCCCTTTGCCAGCCACCGCTATGGAAGGCCCAATCAAGTACGATACATTTGAATCCAAGAACGTGGGACTGGGGGCGCTCGACAATCTATCGGTTCCTCAGCATGCAAGGCTGGGGTCTGATGGCAATTTGGACTCTCCTATCAGCCCCGTAAAGGGGTCTATATCATCCACTGCAGGATCAGTCCACTCCGTAAATCAAGACAACAGGTCCTTGCCGCCAGCACGTGCAACTGCAAGAGATGCCGGCCGGCGACCTGCTGTCATCGATCGTATAAGTGGCTCCCGCTCCCGTGGCAGCCATTCGAGGTCCTCGTCTGTATCTCAAAGTACTGCAGAGCCCAGTGTAGTCAGCACCTCCGCGCATTATAAAGTACAGCATGATTCCTTTGGGCGAGATGACAAACCCCAGCGCATGAAGTCTGGCGGGTACAAGATCCCCGGTACCACCACACACGAAGGCGCCCCTGAAATGGTAAGTGCCACTTTGGAACATATGCGGAAGCAAGTCCTCAGCAAGGACTTTTGGATGGCGGATGAAACTTGCAAAGAGTGTTTCCTATGCGGCGCGCTGTTTACCGCTTTTCGCCGCAAACATCATTGCCGAACCTGTGGCTGTATCTTTGACAGCAGATGCACATCCATCATATCAGGCCAAAAGTTTGGGGTGCAGGGCACCCTCAGAGTCTGCAAGACATGTCTGGAAATTATCAGCCAGCGCGAGGACGGGAACATGTCCGACGATTCTGCGGATGATTCATATTTGCCAGCCATATTCCGCTCCAACACGAAATCAGTGACCCTGAAACTTCCAAAGTCAGATAGGGACAGCGGCAGCATTTCTGAAAGGCCTGAAGAGGAGGACGAGGACAACAGGACCCTCACTACACCAATGATGGCTATTCCTGCTACGCGAAGGATCGGCGAGTCATCGGACCGTAATTCGGCCGTCTTGGAGATCGATGCACCCCAACTTAGTCGACCAAGCTCTTCGAGATCTCTCAAATCGCTGGCGGGGCGGCCACAATCATCTGCTCATGGTCACCGACGCCATCATTCCAAACACAATTTCCTAAGCAGGTTCAAGGCCGCTCCACCGGAACCAGAGGACAGGGCGCCTTTCCGGCGTTCTGCCAATGAGGAGATGGCTAAGAAGGGGGGTCTTCCAGCATTTCATGACGACAATGTTATTGATCCCGATCTAGCTCCATTCATGTCGGATGAGTCTAGCGGGGACGAGCAGATGAGTATCTTCCAAACTCTCACGAGCAACGAGCCCAACCCTTCCAGCTTTGATCAGGACAAAGTCAGCTTGGGTCCGTATATGCCAAACCGAAGGAATCGAACCAGGGGCCAGGCAGATAAGAGCGTCAGTGGCTTCAGTTTTACTAGTCGAGGATTTGATGATGGGCCAAGTTTGTATAGGAGACCGTCCCGACGACGCAACATGAGCACAGCTAGCGCAACCGGCCATCACCTTCGATCTCCCAGGCCAAAAAGCGCACATTTGCGGTTGGGGCCAACCAACTCAACTGATACGCTTTCTATCTATGATAATGCCATGCAAGGTGATCTACCCAGGCTCACCCGAAGCTCCTCGATGAAGGGCGACAAGGAGCCTAAAGTCGAGCTGAACCCGGCCAGCCTGCTACATGTACGCAGGCTCTTACGGCAGTTACTTGAAGACACCAGCGTGCCAAACGCCATCGCGTGGGAGAAGGCCTTGATCCCGATATTACTCAAGTGCACCACCTCTGTTGACCCTGATATTGATGAGCGCGGAGATGACATCGACATTAGACACTATGTGAAACTGAAGAAGATCCCAGGTGGGAGGCCAGGGGATACTAGCTATGTCTCTGGGGTCATCTTCACGAAAAAGTTAGCCCTGAAAAGCATGCCGAGACGCATGACAGGGCCCCCAGTCGTAATTGTGGGCTTTCCGATAGAGTACCGTCGGCATGCGCAGCATTTCCTGAGTCTTCAGCCTGTCATTGATGAGGAGAAAGAGTTTCTCAGACGGATCGTTGATCGACTGCTGGCCCTCCGACCGCAGCTCATCTTGGCTGAGAAGTCGGTTTCTGGTCTAGCGCTGCAGTACCTTGCCGAAGCCAACGTCGCAGTTGCGTACAATGTCAAGCCTTCAGTGCTTTCCGCAGTTGCACGATGCTTGGATACTCCCATTATCTCTTCCATCGACATGCTAAGCCTCCCCCCAGGCCGCCTGGGTGTCGGGAAAGCTGCCAGTTTCGAGGTCAAGACATTTGTCAACGAGGACATACCCGGAAGGAAGAAGACTTATATCTTCCTTGCGGGAAGCCAAGAACAGCTTGGGTGCACCATTGCCCTGAGGGGTGCCCCGACCTCGGTTCTGTCCAAGATCAAGCGTATCACCGAGTTCATGGTTTATGTTGTTTACAATCTCAAGCTTGAGTCTTGTCTGATGCAAGACTCGTCCTTGCAACTACCGACCAGCGAAGAGATGGCCACAGGCTACAGCCAGCCCATCACTGAGAGTATGCTCTCGCTTAAGACGCAAGATTCTGCCACAAGCAGTGTACGGCAGAGAACCATGTCTGCGATGACAGTCGATGATTCACTACAGGCTCAAGAGTCTAACGGAAGCGCGGTCGCCGTCCCGGAAGTTCCGAGCATTTCGCACGCCTTGCAGCTGACGGACAATTTGATTTCGCTTCACGAGAGCCATGGCCGAGCCTCCAGCGAAAGCCTTGTCCCTGACGATGTTCCTATGCCTACATACTACAGTGACATGGTTGCAAAGTACCAGACCAAATTGCTATCAGCTTCACCGTTTGTTCGGTTTTCTCAGCCTTACCTGTTGATGAAGGCCCGCGAGCAGGAGAGGAAGCTGGTCCACCTGAAAAAGCTGAGGGATCAGGATGTGGTGGAGGAGAGAGCAGATGACGAGAAGCCTAAGCCGCAGAAGTTCCAGCTAATCAAACCCCAAATGGTTCATGAGATAGGCCAGAAAGCTCCCCGCCACATCATGGAAGTCTTGCATGCTGTCCATGATGCGGAGTACGACAAAGCTCTATACAACTACCAGACTCAGACCAGGCAATGGGAGAACTATATCCAAGGCAATCTGGACTTGTTCGAACCATACGCCCATCAGAATATTGTGGTCCTCCATTCGGTCATATGCACCGAAACCAAAATCCCCTGCGTCGAACCGGGCCTAATAGCGATAGCCTTCTACGACGAGCATGCCGAGGAGAACTCCAGTATGGATCCGGATTGCACATTGGGCCAGTACATTGAAGACGTCTGTTTCAGTGCCGAAACGATATGCGCAAGCACCAGTTGCGATAAGAAGATGCACCAGCACCATCGCACATACGTCCACGGGGAGGCTCGAATCACATTCTTCATCGAGCAGGACACTCGAGGCAAACCACGCAGGGAGAACATAACCATGTGGAGCTACTGCAAATTGTGTAAGCGTGAAACGGCCGAGATGGAAATGTCAAAAGGAACCTGGAAATACTCATTTGGCAAGTACTTGGAGCTATCGTTCTGGAGTCGGGGCACGCGGCTCGTCAAATTCGAGGGTGACGATGGCTGGGAATGTCCTCATGACCATCACCGTGACCATATCCGGTATTTTGGCATATCTGACAAGGTTGTACGGGTACACTACGACCCGATTGATCTCTTGGAGATCATTGTCCCGCGAGCTCGCATCACATGGAAGGTTGAGCATGACCTTAACCTGAAGAACGAGATCTTTACCTCCTGTCAAGACAGATGGGCTCGTTTCACCACTTCGGTCAAAGCGAGACTCAAGGCCATCAAATTGGACAACATTCCCGTGGAAAAGTCGGAAGCCTGTAAAGCGGAGATGGATAAGATGAACAAGAAGCTACAGGAGGAGCATGTTGCGCTCCTTCGCAAACTCCAGGATGCCTACATGAACTCGAAGTACTACGAAGTCATCCCACTCAATGTTGTGCTTCGCGAAATGCTGGAGAAGGTCACAGACTGGGATGCCATCTTTGCAAAATTCGAAGTCGATTTCCTTCCGACGGAGAAGGATATCCGGAGGCTTACAATGCTCCAGCTACGGAAGATGTTCACGGATGAATCAAAGGAGTCGCTGTCAAGTACCGATACGACTGCGGAGATGACAGAAGCTACCGATCTGACCGAGAAGAGTTCCCAAGCAACCGTCCCTGAGCCCGAGACGAAACCCAGTACTCAGCCGCAAGATCCAGACTCGTCATTACTCTCTGAAAATTCTCAGCCTCCGACAGTTCCCGCTACTCCAATCGAGACCCCACTGGAAAGGGTTGAGCCTCTGGACTTGGCGACCCCCAAGGATGTCATCACCCCTTCGTTCGATTCAAGTTTAGGGGGGTCGGTGGAACAAACACCCAAACCCCTAGAACCAGCATCGACTCCTTCCACAAGTCAGCCAACCACAGCCCCTTCCACGAATCAACCAGCGACACCCATTGAAGCACCAACATCTCCCACAACACCAGCACCCTCGGCATCTGTTACTGAACAGATTGAACAATTGCGTCGTAAACAACAAGCGATAGTCCTTGAAGAGGCCAAAGGTCTGGCTACTGGCGAGGGCGACGTGACTAAGAATTCGCGCGAAATACCAAAGGCTCCTGAACGTGGATCGTCCCGTAGAATGGGCTTGCACGTTTCACCGCCAATGGTTCGCGCTATATCGCAGCCTGTAAATAACATACCAAGTATGTCGCGGTCGCAGTCTGGGGTTGGCAAGACGCTATTTGCGCTGGGCAAGGACAAGGGCAAGACCCCTACTTCCGAGATTCCTCCTGGCGCGGATGTTCGTAAGGTACCTACCAATGAGTCGGTCAAGGGCGATAAGAAGCTGTTTGGTCTGAGGTCACGAAACAGCGTCAAGTCGTCCATCCCACGGTTCGTCGGCAAGAAGAAGGACACAACAAGAGTCTCTACTCTTGCGAAGCACTTTGAGCAGCTCAGTCGAGAGTTCGAGAAAGAGCGAAAGAAGGATCAGAAAAACCGCGCAGCCAAAATGTCCTATTCAAGAGCTATCCTTCAACGATCATCTACCAGAGCAATCGTTGAGGTGTATGAGGATCCTGACGAGGCTGCCCATGAACCTGGGCCAGGTGTGGATGAATCATTAATTGGGAAGGATCCCACGGATTTGAAGGCGGACGGCCATCATAGTGCGGCTGCAAAAGAACCTACAGATCCACTGGAGCATCCAATCGAGACTCCTCTGTCTCCTTTGACCGAGAAAGTCCCGGCAGAAGAGCATACGGCTGAGGCCGAGACAGATGAGCATGCTCATGTTACAAGTCAAGCACAAACCGACGACGAGCAAGGAAACAGCGACACGGAACAATCGCTTCTGGAGGGCACAATCGAAGAGATTGCCGAGTCAATTGATTCTAGTACTGAGATTCCCCTCGAGTTGCCAAAGCAGGACAAGATGAACTTCATGAAAGTGCTTACCAACTTCTGGGCGGAGCGATCAGCCAGTGAATGGCCAGCCCTCGACTACCCGCTAAACGCCACAGATCACATCTTCATCGATTCGGATATTATTGTACGGGAGGATGAGCCGAGTTCACTCATTGCATTTGCTTTAAGTTGTGAGGATTACAGGGCGAAGGCGAGCAGGTTCCATGGCCAGAGAGGGGGCTCACAAGAAAGCTTCTCCGACAAGTCAACCGACTATGGCTTCGGGGAATGGGTCGACGTCAGCGACGAGGCGCTTGAAGCCAGCTTCATTCGAGAGACGAGCAGTCATCTCAAGTATCAGTTTAACGAAGGATCGGCCAAGATGCTTGTTAAAATCTTCTACGCCGAGCAATTCGATGCTCTGCGACGAAAATGTGGCGTAGCGCCCCGCATCGTCGAGTGTCTCTCTCGTTGTCTCAAATTCGACTCGAGGGGTGGCAAGACAAAGTCGGTATTCTTGAAGACCCAAGACGACCGGCTTATGATGAAGGTATGTCCTATTCTCTCCTGACTGTGAAAACAGTCTACTAACCTTGTGTACCCAGTCGCTATCGCCAATTGAGACGTCGGCCTTCCTCAAATTTGCTCCGTCATACTTCGGCATAATGGCCGAGGCGTTATTCCACGACTTGCCATCTGTCATTGCCAAGATGCTAGGGTTCTTCCAAGTCATTATCAAGAACCCTGTGACCAATACAGAGATCAAGCTCGACCTGCTCTTGATGGAGAACCTGTTTTACGACCGGGCGCCTACCAGGATTTTCGACTTGAAAGGATCTATGAGAAACCGCAAAATCCAGTCGACGGGAGAACAAAACGAAGTCCTGCTGGACGAAAACATGGTCGAGTTCATATGGGAGTCGCCGCTGTTCGCCCGAGAGCATAGCAAGAAGCTGCTGCGTGCCTCAGTGTGGAACGATACGCTCTTCCTTGCGCGACAAAATGTGATGGACTACTCCCTCATGGTTGCTGTAGACGAGGTTAAGAAGGAGCTCGTGGTCGGCATCATTGATTGTATCCGGACGTACACGTGGGACAAAACACTCGAAAGCTGGATCAAAGGACGAGGGTTTGCCGGCGGCGGTCGAAACAGGCCCACAGTGACGAGTCCTAAGGAATACAAGTCCCGATTCCGAGAGGCGATGGCTAGGTAAGAGAAGCATTCTGCATCCCCACCCCCATTTGAACTGTGGCTAACGATGGAGTAGGTACATCCTGCAAGCGCCGAATTGCTGGCACCAGTTTAATATGCCGGTGCTGGCAGCGCGGCCGCACGTGCCAGGCAACATAGGAGGCGACGAGCCGGTAATGAAAGACCCAGGGGCGCCTCCTGCGATGTAAAGCAGAGTTTTGCATGAGGCCTGAATTGACGCTTGATGACTGTCGTTTATATATTTAGTGTATTGGTTGTTTTGACATGGCCCGGCGTTTGCTGTTTACCCAACAGGGACGAGCTTGTTTCGAATTGGGTGTTTGGCAAGGAATGGATCTCAGCATGGCGAGGTATATAGCTACAGACGGTGCTTTCGACCTGACGATACCCTAATAAGTACCTCTAAGTGGGCGTACGGGGTGTTGCCCTACGTTTTATACACATATGTATAGTGATGAGCGTTGAGACATGCCTCAGTAAGTGATTTAATATCTCTACCGTATATAACGTTTAATTGTAAGCTATAGCAGCTACACGTTCATCTATTTTTACTTGGTCGAGATGTCAGGACTCAGCGCAAGCTCAAAGTATGTAGGTAGCAAGACGGGGCCTACAAGGCCCCACTAAATTCCAGTCGCGGTAGTGCCTAAAGCTCGATTTGGTGACTTCACTTCCACCCCCACTAGAACATTAATCTCACATTGCTCAATTGGAAGTCAAGCTATGAATCTTGACTATACTTGATCATTTGGTATCATTTGATCTCTATTTCAACAGGACCAAGCATGTCGATAGACCTCAACTGGGAAACGTTGACCGGAGGGCCAGACGGCGACGCTCTGGCCGAAAGCATCCGTGACTTCATCCACACCAAATTTCAAGCCGTCCCGCTTCCGCGCTTCATTAAGTCGGTCACCGTGCATGACTTTGAATTTGGCAACATCCCTCCTGAAGTCGTACTCAAAGACATATGTGATCCTTTGCCAGATTTCTATGAAGAGAACCCGGACGCTGACGACTTGGATGAGTCTGATGAGGACGATGAAGATGAAGAAGACGCTCGGCCCGGAACTGCTAGGGTCGCAAACAATGGCGATGAAGGTGTCTCCGACGCCATCCGGGAAGCTGAGCGGCGCCGCAAAGTCGAGCAAGGCAGGCGTCTCGGCTTGGCATTTGCTTACGGCACACCGGGCAGCACGCCGCCCACTCCAGGTATAGGAGGCTCGCCCCATATTCACACTGCAGGCCTACGAAGCGCTCCGGGCACACCAGCGGACATCGGCAGCCCCTTCCTTGGTCTGTCTACGCCAGGAATCCCAGGTGGGACCTCAAATATGCACTACTTTCCTTCGCACATTGCAACAGGTTGGTCGGGCACACAGACACCACTGGCAGCTGTGGCCAGTGCTCAGCATCTGAACGGCTGGCTGGATTCGACGAGCAATCTATCATCGCCCATAGATAGGGGCCAGCGGCCTTCATTCTCTTCTAACAACACCTGGAACAGCAAGGGACAGGGCTACTTTGGACAACAGGGCCGAAAATACTCGCAAGGCTCCAATAGCGTCGGAGATGCCCAGCCCTCGTTTCTGACCCCAGGCGCTCCGGGACAGCCTCTGCGCGAGAAGCACAGTGTATCTACTATGGCCCCTACATCCGTGGAAGCGTCACGGCCGCCGACGAGGGACGGTCCCAATTCATCAACGACAGATGCGCGACGCGGCTCATCGGTAGCGGTAGATGAGGACTATGATTCAGCGGAAGAAGGCGGTGCTGCAGGCTCTGGCGGACAGCGGCGGCGCAAATTCTACCGCGAGCCACGTGTCGAAGACATGCAGGCCGTATTCCGCATCAAATATTCGGGAGACATCAAGCTCATGCTCACAGCCGAGATCCTGCTTGACTATCCGATGCCTAGCTTTGTCGGGATCCCTGTTAAGCTGAACATCACGGGCCTTTCGTTCGACGGGGTGGGGGTTGTGGCGTACATCAGGAAGAGGGTGCACTTCTGCTTCCTAAGCCCGGATGATGCCCTCACTGCCATCGGAGATGATGAAGATGATGACGAGGCTGAAGAGTCTAACGGCGCAGAGGCGGGGATCAAGAGTAGCACTACTACGCCCAAGGAGAAGAAAGCGTCCAAAGGAGGGCGCATGGGGGGATTGCTACAGGAGATCAAAGTGGAGAGTGAGATCGGGCAAAGAGAAGGCATGAAGCAGAGCCTCAAGAACGTAGGCAAGGTTGAGAGGTTCGTCCTTGAACAGGTGCGCAGAATCTTCGAAGAAGAGTTCGTGTATCCCAGCTTCTGGACGTTCCTAGTTTGATGTACAGGCGTGCGCAATTAAGCAGGGTATACTACAGTTTGCCTAGCCACCCGACCCTTTATTACCGACGGAATCCCAGAACAGCTCTGTCTTCGGGACCGATAATTTGGAAGGCGATGCCATCTCTGATCGAAATCTGGCGAATGGCCGTACAGACAGGGCGGACGAGCTCGAGATTTTGTTCAGGCCCATCGCGATCTGGACATCGCAAACATACGATCGCTCCAGCTTTCGTCGAAAGGAGGCTCGTTCGCAGTTGTTACGCAAAGTTTATCAGCCACAAGACGTCATATGTTTGGACCGTCTCAAGATACGCTGGAGTTGGCATTCATATAAACATTAGGGCAGGCTCTTCGAACCTCACCTCATTCCGACTTTCCACTCTCTGAACTTTGCCCAATTTTCATTTGGAATTCTGAAGCTGCAGTTGTTTTGCCCGACCTTTGTGGCCCCTTGAGAGAATTCATTTGGAACTTCGCAACGTGCGTCGTTTTCAGTCGAAGCACAGCTTGCGAAGCCTCTACTATTATTCTTATTCACATGTCACCTTGTTTACTATTCTCTGGCAGCCTCGTATCGTATTGATGACCGACACTTTATCGTTCCTATCAGAAGAGTACTCCGCCATCTATTTTGATGGAGAGAAAGGGGGTTTCCATTTGGACACCCGTCGGTCGCCAATACGAGATATACTAAAAGAAAGGCCAAAGGTTATCATGTTCCCACCCACCCACACCAAAGCAGAGCAGAACCCTCTTTCAGCGTGGGAAAGTTCTCAAGTCGATAATCTACCCATCCCGTCGAAGCTCAGATGGCCCCGGCCGAGATATATGACCATGAAACCTGATCTTTGCATCGAGCGAGATGGCACAATCGATGCATCTCTCCTACCAGATAATCATTTCATCGTATCCCCTTGATTGCCAAATACCGCATTAGTTGTGGGGACAGCTTCCGGTCGAATTAGAATATCAGATATGCTCGGATGGTGAGAGTTGACGCCGTCGAGGACTTGTGACGCGCGCAGGTAACAACAGAAGTTGAAGTATAGACTCGCCCCACAACTAATGCGGTATTTGGCAATCAAGGGGATACTGTGATGTTTGGATCCGGCAGCAGGTTTCTGACAGGACGGAAACACCCAGATGCAGCTTATTCCCGTCTGTCAGACATACTTAGCGCACACACTCTCCTATTGGCGAAACCCGCCACACGCCACACGGGATGGTGCGCTGTGCACAGCGCAAGTACGAATACTATTCTCCATATCAGACGCCTGCGACAGGCCATAATAAAATCTACGGCAGATCCCGCACAGCTCAACTGCCACTACTGTACATTTGGAGCTCATTTTCCGGTTGATGCGGCGTGGCAAGGCCCCATGGGACAGTGATCGACAGGAACTATGGTGGATCATGCCCATGATTCATTCAGACTTCGGATCCGGGCTATGATACATTGATACGGATCCATTTGGGTACGCCTGCCCTGTGCGGGATCATGTGTAGTGGTATCTAGTATACATACCTCTACCAGTCCCTGTCGATCTCTTTCCTAGATCTCCACCCCCTTGATAGCAACACTTCACGATGCAGTGATTCATTGACGCAACCTACCATACCATGGATATCAGCTCAGCGAAGAACCCCGAGCTCTTCTCGACGGAATCAAGGGCGGCCGCCGTCGTCGTCGGTGTCACCGCCCTTCTCCTCATACCCACAGTGGCCGTAGGCTTGCGCTTTTATACGCGCCGCGTGCTTACTGGGAGAGTCAGTTACGATGACTGGATATCGCTCGTGGCACTCGTCAGTATTGCCCCCTGAGCTGAGGGTTGATTGCTCCTCTGAAATGTCTTGCGGACACTGACTGCTCCCAGAACCTTGGGTTTGCCTGTGGTATCACGGTTGCATACAGTAAGTGACTGGCCCTCCAGAGTATGAGCTTTCATGATTATAGTATCACTGCTAAGACCCTATCAGTGACTCGCGTCGGTCTGGGCCACCATATTGGAACGATAACACAGTCTCAAGGTATCTCGGAGTACTTGAAGGTTCGTACATCTCTACTCATCGGTGCTTATCAAACACGCACTCTTTCTAACGCTGCCGTTTCCCTGTGGCACAGGCGTTCTACCTCTCCGTCGTCTTCTACAATATTGGCATCATGTTCGTGAAGCTCAGCTTCCTGGCCATGTACTACCGGGCCATGAAAACACCTGCATGGAGAAGGGCTTTGGCGCTCATAACAGTTCTCGTCTTCGCATGGGAAGTGACACAGGTGTTCGCGGCCATTTTCTTCTGCAAGCCCTTCCCAAGCCATGGGGACGAGTCAGTCGCCCATATCAAATGCATTCAGTACCTGCCCGAATGGTACCAGAACACGGCAGGCAACATTGCACTGAACGCCATCATCTTGCTCCTTGCAGTTCTGATGGTTCGTAAAATGAGGCTACCTTGGGCGCAGAAGTTAGCCTTGGCAGCTATCTTCAGCTTGGGTATCTTGTAAGTCGGCCCCCCTTTGCCGCGCTCTTTTGTGGCAAACTGAAACGTTCGACTAAACGAAATGGCCCTGGATAGTACGTTAGCAGCCAGCATCATCCGAATTAAATTCCTTGGTCTGTACCTCGACACGACCTTCGACAACGCGGATGCAGCAATGTGGTCGATCTGCGAGATCAGCGCCGGGCTAACGTGCGCCTGCCTGCCGACCCTTCGCCCCCTCGCCGCGCGATATCTGCCCAGGTACTTCGGCTACCAGAGAACCGGGGTGCTGGTGTTCAACCGATACGGGAAATCGATACCCCCTCCCCTGCCGCTGCACCAGCGACCTATCTGGTACGGGGCCGAGTCTCCCAAACTCGCACTAGATACGGGGGTGACGCTCAACAGCGGCAAAACGGTTGCCCGAAGCGTCACCACGGATCTCGATGCGCCGTTCGACGACTACCATAAGCCGCCGCAATATGTGTATGCCGCACACCCTCCGAAGGCGGCACACCCTGCGACGACGATAGCGCCGCAGCGGCCAACGCTATCGCGTCTGATCTCATCGTCCTCGTCACGGCGGCACAGCACTCCCGAGAGCGCGGCCGATCGGACCGAGATCATCATCATAGGGCTCCAATGTGCCCGTTCGGGCGAGGGTTCACCACCACCACCACCACCACAAGATCGCGTCGACGGCGGTGGCGACGGCGGCGTCCAACAACCAGATTCCGTCTATCAGAGCTGGCGGAACAGCGAGACCGGCTCGTTTGGCCGAGAAACGACGGGGTCGGCGCCTTCGGCAACTACCGTGCCCGTGGTGTTCTGGGACGATGGGAGGAACCTCGCTTATCCACGATACCATAATTATCCCGACTCGCCAATTGACTTGCGTCAGGGCCGAGGATTCGATGATGTTCACCAAAACTACAACATGGCTGACCAGTACGCAAATGGGTTGGAGGGTAATGCCGAAGCAACAACAACAACAGCCACTCGTCCAGGGGATCTGATGATGCTGGCAACTCCAGATACCCCGAGTACTACGCAGTGGTACGCTGATGCAGGCCGGGTGGAGGAGGCGAACTTGAATCACATACAAGGCAACAACAACAATAACAGCAGGAACAGCAACAACAGGGTACGCAGTTTCTGGAGGTGGCGAAGATAGAATGTGGGAGATCCTGCAATGATACATACATAGGGCGAAAGTAGCTAAGACAATACTACATGGGTTCCTTTCCTGGGTAATGATGCTTTCACTTGGTGCCACCAACGCCTACTCCGTACAGCATTTAGTATATCACGAATGCTCTCATGTCATCACATTTCAATACTCATAAATCGAGGTGGTATAAACATTGGCATTGCTGATTGTTCACTTCTCACATTTGATATCACCGTCGCTATCTAGCCTATATGTATTGCTTAGTCTTTTTTCTCATAAATTCATCAAGCTCAACTTTCAACAGATGGTGTGAGCTGGCTATTCTCCAAACTCGTCTCATCCTAAGGATATTCCAAAACACGTGCCCGCTATTTATCATTTCAAACCAACTTAAATCTCCAACGGCTCCATATCATGGTTCTCGAACGAAGCCTCGGGCCCCGGTGTAGGAGGCGCCAAGTTGGAGTTCTTCGTCATAATCCAGCAGGATGCATACCTAGATAGTTAGTCTTGTATCTACAGAATCCCATCCCGTTGGTGGGAGGAAAGGAGAAGAAAAGAAAAAAGAAGACTTACATGTTCACACGGTCGATGCACTTGCCACCCTTGCGAGAGCCGTGGCACTTGGCCGAGAAGCCGTGCTCCTCAAACACCGCGACATACCAGGGCTTGAGCCCGGCCGAGCGCAGCATGACGCGGCCGCCCATCTTGAGGGCGCGGTTGAGCTTGCGGATCTGGCGGGCGGCGGCGTCGGTCTCGGGGTCGAACCAGTCCATCGAGTCCATGACGACGGCCACCGTCAGCGTCCCCGGGGCGATGCGGGCAATGACCTCGTCGATCTCGTCGGTGTGGATGCGGAGGCCGTCGAAGGCGCCCGGGCGCGAGAGGCGGGCGTGGGCCTGCGGCGTCAGGTAGTCCGGGTGGCACTTCTTGGAGAACTTGCCGTCGAGGCAGACGAGGTAGTAGGGGTTGTCGCCGGGGATGTGGGTGCTCTCGACCATGGGGTCGAGGGTGTCGACCATGAAGTGCCAGATGGCGTGGGAGCGCGTGTTCTTGGCCGTGGGCTTGGGCCCCGTCACGACGTCCGAGACGGCGTGGTCGGCCTCGATGACGGCCAGCTGGTTCTTGGGCACGCCCAGGGCGGTCCAGAGGAAGGACTCCTGGCTGACGACGAAGCGGGACACGAGGCGCGACAGCAGGGCCGGGCGGATCTTGTTGCGCCAGATCTCGCGCTGCTCGTTGAGCGTCTTGGACGCGAGCAGGGCCTTGACGGCGGACCGGCAGCCGAAGACGCGCGTGATCCAGCGGAAAATGCGGATGCCGTACTTGGAGCCGCCCGTGTCGTACAGGCCGCCGGCGCTCTTGGTGAAGATGTGGTGGTTGCTCAGCCAGTACTGGAAGGCGCGGCTCGACAGGTGGGGAGACATCTTGGAGATGAGCAGGGAGCGGAAGTCGGGGTGCTTGCCCTCGCCGAAGATCTTCCAGAAGTCCTCGTACTCGAGGGACGAGAAGGCGGCCAGCTTCAGCTCCAACAGGTGGTTCTGGGTGGGGTTCAGGTCGACGACATGGATCCGGGCCGGGCTCTGGAGGGCGTACGACAAGACGTTGTCTCCGGCGGAACAGATGCAGAGGACAACGTCGTCGGACTTGAGGTTAAGGATGCGCTCGTCGACGCGGGTGTCCTCCCAGGTGAAGGCGTAGATGTACTCATCGTTGAACTGGGTGTGCTTCTTCAGCTGGTCATCGTAGTAGATGCGCCAGTGGTGGTTCTGGTAGAAGAATGATGGAAGGGGCAAGTTGGCAGACAGGTTCACGACCGCAGCATCAAAAGCCTTGGAACGAATCTCGGGGGCGGCTCTTTCAACCGCACGGGACAGAGCGTTGGAGTGGTTCTTGGGGTGCAGGTAAGGGGACTCGGTCACCAAGGCATCGACCTTTTCCACAATTTCGTGTGGCAAGCTGGACGACATGGGCCGCTTGTGTGTACCCAACCAAATATAGTAGGGGATGTAGCCCAATGCGCAGTTCCTGTTGTTGACGTTCAAGACCGTGCCAAACCGGTACTCGAGGAAGTCTCGGCGGCCGGGCTCCAGCGCAACACGGTCGATATCAAACCAGGCACGCCAGAAGGTTCTAGGGATGAAGTTCACGTGGCGGTCGATTATGCCCCCAGTGTAGTTGCGGAAGCTGACGTCGACTGAAGATTGGACGTAGAAGTCAACAACACCGAGTATACCTTGAGGCGCCAGAAGAGATGGAAGCGAGTCAATGACGGAGTAGTAATCGGGCTAACATTGTCAATCAGCTCGGATTCATGTCTAATTGAGTAGGCAGTTAGTTGCACTCACGATCATGGACAGACTGTAGGACATGGTGATGAGGTCGGCACCTCCGTGCTCAGGTCGCTGCTTGGAGAAGTAGCTGATGTCGGGAGACTTAGGAGCGCGCCCTCTCAGGCTGGGCTCGTGGTCCTCGAGACGGAACTTCCTGGCATCATCACAGACGACCTTCACGTTGTCCCATCCAAGTCGGGCGAAGCGCTTGCGGGCTACTTCGCAGAGAGAGGGGGAGAAGTCGACGAGGTAGACGCTGGAGAAGAAGTTGGGGACGTCGACGAACTTGGCCATCGCTTCGATGTTGAAACCGGTGCCACCACCGACCTGCCAGGGGTCAAGTCAGATGAGTTCAAGTAAGGAAGGAAGTAGTGCGCAGCTGTGATCCGACTTACATCAACCCAAATTCTTCTCTTGTTCTCAGCCTCCTGCTTTGCTCGGTAGGCGAGCTGGGCAGCGGCAAGGGCCAACATATCCTCTCGGCCCTTCAACAAGGCGCCTCTGGTGACATCATAGGCACCAGCCTGGGTCTTGTAGAAGCTCTCGAGGGCATCTTGTTGGTTGCCTTTCTCGCCGCCGCTGTGCGGCTTCAGGAAGCAGCCGTAGACGAAGAGCCACAAGGCACGGGCGAGACCGGGGTTGTCATCGTGCTTCTTGGGCTTCGTAAGGATGGAGGAGAGGCAGATGCCCAAAAAGGAGACGCCTGCCAGCCCCGCCAGGTAGATTTTGGTCTGAGGGTCGATGGGTAACATATTACCACCAGGAAAAGCCATGGTACTCTCTCATTGCTGTTAAGGCAACGAGCAGGGAAACGTTGAATCGCGGTGTTGAATACGACAACAGCTTATGAGAGTAGAATGGTATGTACTTACACAAGAGAAGAGAACAAGAGAGAGCGCGGAAGGCAGACACGAGACCCAGAAGATATACATATACTACCTGGACGATACACTTACAGACAGGGGGCCAATGATACCCCTCCAATTGGTCGCATGCTCATCGTGTCGTACGCGTGCCCGCGAGACATGAGGATGGCAGCCCGTGCAGTCTCTAGGTTTACTGTGTCGTCGACATGGGGAATTTGCTTGATGAATTCCGAGCTGCCTGCTGCTAGTCGCCTTCCACTTGCCCACCAAGACCCTGAACTGAGCAACAACCCCACCAGATCCAGAGGGGCCCCACCTCGATAGGCTCGCGTCTTGTACTCCAGTTCGAAGATCAATGGACGCGGGATTATTGACTGGGGGTTGTCATAGCCAATCATAGAAGCACATGGCTCGAGGTTCTGGGACTCAATGGCTTGTCCTTGTCCTCCTCCCCGATCCCCCATGACTTCACCTGTTACCTTGTCCCTCCCCCAGACGTGCACTCCTGCATGTGAGAGTGGGTAGGTAGAGGAACGGCACGTCTGCTTGATTGGAAGGACTTTGCTCAATGTCATGCAAGGCCGACATAAGGCTATCGACATTTTGTTCGCATTGAAGATAGGCGCATTTACCCAGCGAGTTGGAAAGGCGTATTAGGTGACCCAGCATCGCCCGATCTGCATATTGCAACATGCGACTGGCCAAAGATTGGTCCACGGCGCATAGACTGATTATAGACTGAGACACGGCGGTTCTTGATTGGCGACATGCCCTATTACCTGCATCTGCACCTAGAGGACCCTCCTGCTTGGTTAGGCATGTGGGGGCCCTTAGAGACATCGTACGAATGAGAAGTGCATCTCTGGACACGAGGCTCGAAGCGCGAGGCTTGCTGGACGACCGCAGAAACGTCAACGGCTTTGAACTACGCGCATAGACTTGCGAGTAATGTATCACAAAACTGTTGAATGCTAATCAGTCCCCGGTGATATCTCCCATTTCCTTCCGAAACGGCAGGGACTACTCCCTGTTCTTGAATCCGGTCTCGCTTGTTGATCGCCACGATGGGGATCGGGGGTATTTCGTGCCCAAAGGCAGAATGGAACGACATCATCGCCCTCCAGTGCCCCTCCAACGCCTCGGAGAGCGCGCAACGAGTTTTGATCCCGCCAGAACCCGATTCCGGTAGCCATATGCCATAGGTAATGGCACTTTGAAGCTTTGGGGTCTTGTGCGGGAACTGACTATACCCCACTCACGCAACAGCTTTTGATGCCAACACGAAGAGCTTCGACGATGGAATTCGTATCGCGTTGTCCTTGTACGGGTAAATCGTGTGTTGCAAGCGCCATTGTAGTTAGTTACACACAGGTCAGCTCACCTCGCACGTCTCGACTGAAAATAGTAAGAACATCTGCCACGACTTGGTATTTTCTCTGATCAATCGTTTAACCTGCCAACTCAATACTGTTAAACGTGGCGAGCTTGCCAACTACATAGAGAAGGCCAATATGAATAAGCCAGTTCAGAGCTAGCTATCTAGACTGGAGCAGGCAATAGATTGTTCTGCAGTGTGACCAGGTAGAATCCCCATCGGCATACGGTTTTTGCATGAGGTGAATAAGACAAGACAAATACAGCATGCATTGATCTTTTGCAAGCTACAGCAAGACTGAAAAACGATCATCATACGACACGATATTCCCTTCGTGTGTTTGCCCAAACTTTAAGGTACTTTGCGAATACTTACCACATCACCGTCGATACTTACATGCTTCTGAAGCAAATCGACCTCGACCTCGCTGACAACTGCAATCAACCCATTCAATTTCTTCACTGCTACCTCTCTTAACCAACATTACTTGATGCGTCTCACATAAGGTACGTCAAGCAAGTCGGGGCGAGGTGTGGGCCGCCGATTTTACCCCAACTAGTAGGCGGGCTGACAGGGATGTCGTACCCAATGGACTCGGTGCTATGCTACCCTGCATCTGCATGCATGTCCGGGGCGACAGTTAATCCGCCGAACCCCGATGGCGGTTCCCTGTCGTGCAACGCGCAAGCAAGCCGCATGCATGGATGGGATACTACGATTGGCGGCGCGCGCTGACGACATTTCAGATCATCCTTCATGACATCTCCTTCACAACCAGGGCACCGACTTTCCATAGTAACCCGTCACTCGCTACGTTAGCTGCGATAGTCTGAAAATGCCGCCCGCTCCCAGTCAAAAGGGGACGGGGAAGAAGGCCTCTGGAATAGCCCGACAGCGCAGTCGCAACACCACGCCGAGCGCTGGTCCACCTCCTGGCGCCGCCAGCGCCGGCATCCCGCCCGTCGAGTACATCGACACCGAGTTTGTAGAGCTGCGACTAGAGTACATTGCCGATCTCACCGTCGAGAGCTTCACCGGCTCCGATGCGTCCAATGCCGTAATCCCCGACTCTAAAAGCCTCGATGGCATGATAAATAGGCTAGGCAAGCTCTCGGATCTCACCGAGAAGCAGGGCCAGCTGTTCGACCGCGGCATGCGTCTGCTTGCCCCCATCATCAAGCAGCATAGCGCCGATGCGGCGAACAATGAGGAAAAGCCGCACAAGGAGGATGCGGCCAAGAAGGCGAATAAAAAGAAGCGAAAGGCAAACGATAGCCTGGCCCCACGCGAAACAAATACAGGTATGTTGTATATGTCCTGGTCGGGTGTCTTGATTGTGAAGAGAGGGTGTACATGGTTGTTTTTGCATTTGAGCAGCTTCTGGTTACGCCTTTTCCCTGCCCACCCACTCTGAACCTCGAACGGGCTTCTGCTTGTTCCCGATGCCACCATTCCCTCCCATATTTCTTTGCTGCATCAAATTCCTGTATCATAGTAATTGCCGGATTTTAACAAAGCATTTCCAGAGCGGAATTCGCCTCTTCGCGAGTCGTCAGGAAAAGGAAAGCCGCGCAAGCTGTCCCGCGAAAACGATTCCGCCAGCTCCTCGCTGTCCCCGCCAGCCGAAAAGATGGAAACCGGCGACATGGACGTAGACGACAAGACCAAGAAAGAAGACAAGGAGGACGAAGAGGAGAGCTCCGAAGACGAGGGCGCACCTCCCCCT
This sequence comes from Arthrinium phaeospermum, assembly GCA_006503535.1. NCBI lineage: Eukaryota > Fungi > Ascomycota > Sordariomycetes > Amphisphaeriales > Apiosporaceae > Arthrinium > Arthrinium phaeospermum. The sequence continues at coordinate 2,952,456 of QYRS01000004.1, forward strand.
CGCCAGGCACCAATGGCCCAGACGTTCGGCGAAGACCCGTCCACCTTCCCCGACCCTACCGTCTACGAGATCCGCGACGTCAAGCCGGGCATGAGCGATGACGAAAAGAAGGAGATCTTCTCAGTGGCCGTCTTCCCGGAGACGGACCTGGGTGACCAGATTGCTGGCGATCCGCCGGACAAGGACTTTAGTAGCGCCAAGCCCTCGAACCAGATCAGTTTCAGCACCTTCTCTACCTACATCGAGCCCTATTTCCGTCCGTTTGCCGAAGAGGACCTTACCTTCCTGCGCGAGCGCGGAGACCGCGTCCAGTCTTTCGTCATGCCCAAACGGGGCAAACGTCACTACTCGGAAATCTGGGCCGAGGAGGACAATTCCATGTCGATCGACTCAAACTCCCAGGCGAGGGACAAGTTGGCGCCGAATCAACCACGCGGTAACATCGACAACATGGATGATGAGGTGGCTGAAACGGACAAGCTTTCTGTCGGTCCTATTCTCTCCCGCCTGCTCCAGGCTATGCGCCCAGAGGCCAGAGTCCAGGCCAGCGAGGACAAGCCGATGGTCAATGGTATCAATGGTGAATCCGAGATCAAGGAGGAAGTCAACGGCGAGATGAACGGAGCGGTGAATGGGGAGGAGAGTAAGAGCATCCCCCCGGCATCCGCCATGCCAGAATCATCCACCGAGGCTTGGAAGAAGGCTACGCACCCGAAACTGGACTACATGCAGGTCGACGAGCGCATCAAGCAGGAGTTGAGGCACATTGGTTTCTTGCCGCAGGAAGGTTTCGATGGCGAATATGATGGCCATTACGACGATGAAGTGGCGGCACGGCTGCGTCTCCTGCAGGAGCGCCTGCGCGAGCAGATCCTGATCAACGGGGCGCGCAAGGCACGGCTGACGGACCTCGTTAAGGAACGCATGGCCCATCAGGAATACCAGACCATCCTGGAAGACCTCGACTCTCAGGTCCAGGGCGCCTATCTTAAGCGGACACGCACCATGGGCAAGTCGAAGAAGGCGAAGCGCCCTGGCGGTGCGGGCGGCGGAAGCCACGCCGCCAATGCCGCGGCGGGTATGGCGCGCCCGGGCATCGGCGACGTGACCAAGACGCTGATGGAGCGCCGCCGTCGGTGGATCGATAGTATCGGTACGGTCTTCGACGATGAGGCGCTCGGCAAGGTCCCGCGCTCGACGGACCCGGACAGCACCGTCTTCAAGCCCGCACTCATGGGGGATCTCATGAAGGCCGAGCGCCGCGCCTGGGACGAGGAGATCGAGGAAGAGTAAGATGGATGAGTCGGTCTCGGCGCCGATGGACTTAGTCACTCTCTGGCCAACCAGATATGGGAACGGGTGCCCCGCCCTCTGGACGAAGTTACGGATTTTTGCTTTTTGTTGCGGCTGTATAAGAGACTACATAATGATACCATGAAAGGCGTTGGCGGTTGGTTGGGGGACCCAGCATTGATTGCAGTTTAGGGGAGATAGTTCGTTCCGCCTCCATTGCGAGGGGGTGAATACTACAGAATATTTCTTCCCGTGCATTCTCATTCACATTACTGCCGCATCGGCTCAGGATTGAATGTATTGGTAGGTGTATACTTGATGTAAGCAATTGGTGTTCTGCTTGGCAAGACTGGCCGTAGTAACATCATTTTCTCACTGTACATACCTGTCTCATATCATGCCACGGCCCGGCAAGGATGCATATCGGTACGCATTAGCAGGCGTACTTAGGTAGTCGGTACTGGGCGCCCTATGAGCCGTCGTTGCGTTATCAGTACATGCATGGCACATGGCATTGTGTGCATTGGCGGGGTAAATGCCACGGTCGTTTAAGCTTAGCTTGAGTGTCTCGCTATCAGCTCCCTTACCCCCTGTGGATCCCGCTCGGTCTGAATTCAATGGTAAGAATAGGCTCCGGGCTATGAATATCTGCAATCGTTGTGGGAAATGGACGGGGGGAGCCTCTTTTTTACTTTTCTATATACATATGGACATCTATTGTTTATACCAATGAACAATCAGTACGAGAATTAGAAAGAGAGCACGCGATCCTATGCCACGTTGGGCTGTGAGGTAATCCAAAATGCATCTAATTCCTAAAGAGGTTCGTTCTTGCTACATCCCGCTGCCACACCTAGCTATGCACCTACCCCTTCCCCCTCTCCGAGTGCCGACCACCAAAACCCGCGGCAGCTATCGTTCCACATACCCGCTCTCCATAGCTGTTAGCTAACACGTCCGTAATGGCAAACCACACAGCTTGACAAGCTCGTCATTTCACAACTGGGCTTCGTCGCCCAGAAACGCCTGGCTCGAGGTGTGAAATTGAACCATTCCGAGGCTGTTGTACGTTGTTCTCGACCCAATTGCGTGGTTCCATAGCTCCCGTAGATATGTTGTAGCTTACACCCGCGCTTAGGCTCTCATAGCAAGCAACCTCCAGGAGCTCATCCGCGATGGCCAACACACCGTCGCGGACCTGATGACCATCGGGTCCACCATGCTCGGCCGCCGGCACGTCCAGCCCTCGGTGCCGTCGACGCTGCATGAGATCCAGGTCGAGGGCACCTTCCCCACGGGTACGTACCTGGTGACGGTGCACAACCCCATCGCCACCGACCACGGCGACCTGGCCAAGGCCCTGTACGGCTCCTTCCTGCCCATCCCGTCCGCGGACCTGTTCCCCGCCGCGGCCGCCGCCGAGTACGCCGCGGACAAGCAGCCGGGCGCCCTCGTCGCCGTCAAGGGCCGCGTCGCGCTGAACCAGGGCCGCCGCCGCGTCCGCCTCCGGGTCACGTCCCGGGGCGACCGGCCCATCCAGGTCGGCAGCCACTACCACTTCGTCGAGACGAACCCGCAGCTCGCCTTCGACCGCAAGCGTGCCTACGGGTTCCGCCTCGACATCCCCGCCGGCACCAGCGTCCGCTTCGAGCCCGGCGACACCCGCACCGTGAGCCTCGTCGAGATCGGCGGAGACCGCGTCATCCGCGGCGGCAACCACCTGGCCAGCGGTAAGGTCGACCCGGCGCGCGCCGACGACATCGTCCTGAAGCTGCAGCAGGCGGGGTTCGCGCACGCGCCCGAGGAGAACCTCGGGGACATGTCGGCGCAGATCGAGGCGTGCACCCTCGATCGCGCCGCTTACATGACCATGTTCGGCCCCACCACTGGCGACCTCGTCAGACTCGGCAGCACGGATCTCTGGATCAAGGTCGAGAAGGACCTCGCTGTGCTCGGCGACGAGTGTAAGTTTGGCGGCGGCAAGACCCTGCGCGAGGGCATGGGACAGGCCACGGGACGGTCGGACGCGGAGACGCTGGACCTTGTGGTCACGAATGCGTTGATCGTCGATCACAGTGGTATCTACAAGGCGGATATCGGAGTCAAGGACGGCATGATTGTGGGGATCGGCAAGGCTGGTAATCCCGACGTGATGGACGGCGTGACGGAGAACATGATCGTGGGGAGCTGTACCGATGTCATTGCCGGCGAGGGCAAGATCATTACGGCGGGTGGTCTGGATACCCACATCCACTTCATCTGCCCCCAGCAGGCGTACGAGTCTATTGCTTCTGGCATTACCACCATGCTTGGAGGCGGAACAGGACCAAGGTGAGGGTTCCTCCTTTCTTCTCGATCCAAACTGAAATACGCGGTTGACTGACAATATGCAGTGCTGGAACGAGCGCGACAACATGTACGCCTGGTGCCAACTATATGCGCGAGATGCTCCAAGCCTGTGACGAGCTTCCCGTGAACATCGGCATTACCGGAAAGGGTAATGACAGTGCGCCTGAAGCGCTGCGCGAGCAGGTCATTGCCGGAGCGTGCGGTCTGAAACTGCACGAGGATTGGGGTTCTACGCCGGCGGCTATCGACTCCTGCCTTACAGTATGTGACGAGCTCGACGTGCAGTGTCTCATTCATACGGATACCCTGAACGAATCCGGCTTCGTCGAGTCGACAATTGCCGCCTTCAAGAACCGCGTGATCCACACGTACCACACCGAGGGAGCGGGCGGCGGCCACGCCCCCGACATCATCAGCGTCGTGGAGCACGAGAACGTGCTGCCGTCCTCGACCAACCCGACGCGGCCCTTCACCCGCAACACCCTGGATGAGCACCTGGATATGCTGATGGTGTGCCACCACCTGTCCAAGAACATCCCCGAGGACATCGCCTTCGCCGAGTCGCGCATCCGGGCCGAGACCATCGCGGCCGAGGACGTGCTGCACGACCTCGGCGCCATCAGCATGATGTCGTCCGACTCGCAGGCCATGGGCCGCTGCGGCGAGGTCGTCCTCCGCACCTGGAACACGGCCCACAAGAACAAGGTCCAGCGCGGCCCCCTGCCCGAGGACGCCGGCACCGGCGCCGACAACTTCCGCGTCAAGCGCTACGTCTCCAAGTACACCGTCAACCCTGCCGTCGCCCAGGGCATGGGCCACCTGCTCGGCAGCGTCGAGGTCGGCAAGCTGGCCGACCTCGTCGTCTGGGACCCGGCCTGGTTCGGCACCAAGCCCAGTCTCGTTGTGAAGAGTGGGCTGATCGCGTATGCCCAGATGGTGAGTTATTTCTTTCTTTCCTTCTCTTCAGACCTCCGTGACCCCCCTTCCCTCTGTCCCTCCCTGCCATTCAGCTAACACCACCCACCCCCCTGCAGGGCGACCCCAACGCCTCCATCCCCACGGTCCAGCCCATCATCGCCCGCCCCATGTTCGCACCCCTGGTGCCCCGCAGCAAGATCCTCTTCGTCTCGCAGGCCAGCGTCGAGTCCGGCGCCGTCGCCCGCTACGGCCTGCGCAGCCGCGTCGAGCCCGTCCGCAACTGCCGCCGCATCGGCAAGCGCGACATGAAGTTCAACGACGCCCGCCCCGCCATGCGCGTCGACCCCGAGAAGTACACCGTCGAGGCCGACGGCGTCGTCTGCGCCGCCGAGCCCGCCGAGACGCTGCCGCTGACGCAGCAGTTCTTTGTGTACTAAGTAAGGGCCCTGGCCCTCCCTCAACTGGGCCAGTCAGTATTGGAAGGCATGGGTGAATGGTACGTAACTATGCAGGTAGTATCCAGAGATTGGGTGTGTTTTGTTGCGTCGGTCGGCCAGTTTCCCGCTCGAGGAGCACAGTAGGGGAAGAAAAGGGGCGGCGGCGGTGCGATAAGGCCATGGATTATATCTTTGCAAATCTCGGGTTTACATATCTGCTACGTACATTTGTATATATTCACGCGACTGGTTTCCGGCTTCATTAATCGAACACTCCTTTGAAATTACATATCAAAGTGTATTGGCTCCCTTCATGGGTCCTTCATAGTGGGTTTAGTTCTGCTTATGTACCCAGCAGAGCAGCTGAAAACGGTGAGGCGTACGCACATATCCACCCAATACGCCAGCTCGGGATTCTGATCATCCCCATTTATACGCCCTCGAAGAAGATCTTGACACAATTTACCTGTAATGCCCCCTATTAATCATACTATTTGGACATGACTGAGCTATACTAGCACAAGTACTGGTTTTCATTCAACAGACTTTGAAGACAGCATTTGACGGGCATATTCTTTTTACTCATTGGTTCGTTCATACAGCTAAAAACAGTGACGCCTTCCCTGAAACCCTCAAATCGCCAACGCCTTGGACGTAACCATTGCCAACCAGTCCTATATCATCGACTGTTGCTATAAGCCTTACAGCTACTGCATAGCAGCTGCCGAAACTACGTATACTCAAACAAGCCACAAGTGAGGTAATGAAACCCTAAGCAACTTAGTGAACATCATCCGGTCCACCTGTCGTGATCTCATGAGATAGAAGACCGATACCCGAGAGTCGCTCACGTTGAATGTGAAAGGGTATCCTCGAAAAACAGTGAAAGTGCCAACTTAAGAAAGCAGAAGCGAGGTCGCCTTAAGCGTTCTTCTTCTTACGAGCGGACTTCTTAGGTTCCTCGGTCGCAGGTTCTGCTACCTTGGACGCTCGCTTCCGCTTCTTAATATCGGGGCTCGCAGGCGTCGCGGTCTTAGCAGCTGACGCCTCAACGTCCTCACTCTCGGGGGCGGTGCTCTTTCGCTTGCGGGTGCTGCCCTTAGGCTTGGGGGTCTTGGCAACCTCCTCGGTGATGGCGGCAGCAGCCGGAGCCACAACAGGAGCGGTCATCTGCAGCTGCTCTACGATGGCATCTTGGTCGTCGCCAATAGCGGGACCCTCGACACTACCAGCAACGTTGGGCTGGGGGATCTGGTTGGCATCGGCATACGCAAGTGCATCCTGGTCACTCATCTCTCGCGCAGCAGGGTTGCCAGCCTTGTAGCTGTGGACACGAGCGTGGTAGAGGCGAAGGTTGAACTGGTAAGCGTTATTCCAGGCCTGATGTCGAGGTTAGCACAATGAAATATGAGCGAGTGATCTTTGAAACCTACCATCTTCTCATCGGGGTTCATGGATGCCCAGCGACGCTGGCCCTCATCCTGAACAGCACCCTTGGGAGCCTCATTTCCAAGATCTGTGGCAATGATGGGACGGGCAGTTTGCATGTACAGGAAGTAAGGCGTCAGGGGTCGCTTAGGAGCATTGGGGTCATGCTGGCGCTTCTTGCGCTCCTTCTTCTCCTCAACGGGAGGGACGGCGACCTCAGCGCCAGCAGGGGGCGCAAAGCCTACAGCGCCTTGATCCAGACGAGCAAGAGTCTGCAGAGCGGGGACGTTATCCAGCGATGTAGGCTCGCCCAGGAGCATGTTGCTCTGGCGGAGGTAATCAGAAGCAAAGTCTCTCAGGAGCTCCTGGATTGTGGAGAGGCGAGCGTGGACCTTGAAGCATGTTAGTGACGGGCTCAATGACAGTTTACAGGCGGTTTAACGAAAGTGCAGTGAATAATGTGGTAGTGCTACTGGGGGACTTGGGCATGCAAGAAAGACGCTGGGGTGGTGGAGGTGGGGTCATAGCTCCCCGGGCCCCATTGCGCGGCCAGAGGTGCGGGGTAATTCAGCATGTAAACAAGCCCGACCTCGAAGTACGCGTATCGAGGACAAGACGCGCTGGCTCATAGACACTCTCAGAAGCCTTGCACGATTATGAAAAAGTGCTGCTAAAAGAGGCTTGCGCGAATTGATCAAGATACATAATGATTCTTTCTTAGAGAATTCGCAGTAAGAGGGAAATGGTTGCATCCGCAGTTGAGTCTATAGGCCGAGGCCATCATACGTGGTGGGATGCAATGCTCAATGTGGTTGCGGATGGGAAGGGAGATGGATAGCAGTCAAGGTGGAAGAATGCATAGTTGGTTGGCGTTGGCTGTGGACGAAGGTAGACGGGGAATTGCGTGGTGTCTGCCCGATGCCCTGAAAGTGGACGATATGGGCTTGAAGGAATTGCAGCGGGAGGTAGTAAGTAATAGAAGGTATTGACTCACCGAGTTGCGGACTCTCTCATACTCAGCACGGTTAATGGTGAGGGTGTTGGAGCCAGCGTCCATAGGCGGCGGCGCCATTGCGACAGGCTGCGGCATCAGGGTTGGGACATTAGCTGGAACAGGAGGCTGCTGCTGTTGCTGCTGTTGTTGCTGTTGCTGCTGCTGCTGAGGCACCAAAGGGACCTGAGCCGACGGCGTGGCTGGTACAGCCTTGGTTTGGTCCTTGCGGGGCCTGGCCATTGTGATTGAGTTGGTCGGGTTGGTTTGGGTTTGAGGGAAATGTGGCAGACAGTTGTGGTGCAGTTGTTTTGGGGTGCTCAATTCGTAGGAATAGGGCCTGATTTCCAGTTGATTGCGGGCAGAGAATTTAGGGGAGAAAGTGGGAAAAGTTTCGGGGCAGGTTTTCACCTGAAAGTTGGGGGGTCAGGGCTTTATGTGACCGAGGGGACCAAGGCTCGTTCAACTGAATCACTCCCATCAGTGAGGTACACTAGGCCATGTACCCCTCCCACTTTCAATTGACATCAATCAGATCCAACCTCGATTGATTGAAAAAACGAGTGCCTGCCACATTACTGGACCTGCTGTTCCCTCTGTGAACTTGGTACCTACGGGCTGTACCAAATTTTTTTCTCCCACCCGCACTCCATGTTTACTCCTGCTTGCTCCCACCTGCCTGCACTGCCCACCGCCCACTCTTACCAGGTGAGGTCTGCTTTGGCAGCACCCATAGAGCCCAGCTCAGGTACCCGCCCATCTTCGCTCAATTGATCGTGCTTTGCGGCCCAGTCCATCAGTAACCGCTCGAAATGACCTGACAAAAACTGCGACCGTAAGAAATCCCCAAGTGATCCAAAGAGGCCTGGCACAAATTTTCCCTTTGAAAGCCCACCCTGCACCCACATGCTGCACCCACAACACTGGGCACCCACACCATGGCCTATGTACTCTTGGGCGTGCTGCACATGTTACCACCAAAATCGGGATGAAAGTGATTTGCGACGTAGGCACCTAGGTTAATGCTGTCCTCGACCCCCCGGCTCAGCTCTCTCTCTCTCCTCTCTGTGTCTGAGGCACTAACCGACCAAGGCGACCTACAAGTACTTTGGCGGTTACTGATTTGGAGCTGCTTGCGACGCTGTCCTGCCCAAGTCGTCTCTGCACTCGCACACAACACAACCTGCACCTATCGAGCCTCCCCCCCACCCCCTCCTCTCCTCTTCCCCTCAACTGTATCGAATTGGCTCCCACTTACTGGATTTACTGGCGAGATTGCTGGTTGTTTGCTCGCGCGACACCAGACTTCATGATTTGGAAATCATATTTCTTGTACCACATTTGCTGTGTGTAACAATGGGTTCTTCGCGCAATAATTGCAAGGTACCTACAATATGGTACGCAGTAAATGAATTTGACTGTGGTTGCGATTGCAGCATTTCAACTGTGGAAAGTCGACAACTCGGCCAGCCGACTTGGGTGGTTTGGATATCGTAGAATACACACCTAAACGAGGCAAGGCCAATTTACTGCTGGGGTCTGTCCTACTGATGCCTACCTCGACCAGACACTGCGGGTGAATTTGGCTCCCAAGAACCTTTGGCTAAAACAGCGGGCGCACACGGCGACTGGGGCGCGACTTTTCTCATCTGAAGGTACTTTGCGCTCTTGCACCAGCAGGTCACTTGATAATACCCGAATTACATATTTCGACTTGTCGCATGGTCTTTAGCAGATGACGATATAGTTTTTTATCCTGTTATCGAGTTGTCCGCATGGTCGCATACGTTTTCTGTTCTTGCAGAGGGAAACGGAGGCGATTGAGGCCCGTGGCAGCGATTTGGAATTCGCTATCTGTTTAGAAGGTTCTCCTGGAGAGAGGCCCCGAGCCGTCGCTGAAGTCACTGAAGTCTCTCTCGTGGGTAGTGCGTCGCAGCTTCATGCAGGGCCCCATCCAAGTACTACCATGCGACGAAGGCTACTGGCTAGATCCTCAGTGCTGTCGCGCTGATTTGCCAGCGTTAGGGGGGCTTGGTTTTAAAGCGGCGATTCCTGGCCTGCTACAGTAAAACCTGTCCCCCTCGTGTCCACTAGTTGGCCCATCACGTAATGGCCTTCGTGTTCTGGCTGGGCCCTGGCCATTTTCCATTTTCGCAGCCTGTCCTCCCATGAGTGAAAACTGAGAAGGCTGATTTCGATTGCGTCCTGGCTGGGGCGCTGGCGAGCTCGCGGGCTGTCGGGCGGCGGGCTCTGCCTGTCTGCCATGCCACCCGCTGTCCATCCTTTTCCTAAGGTTCAAAGCCCGGCCGTTCACCCAGTCTCGTCTTCTCGCCTAGCTTGCACCACCCAGGCTTCAGACAGCCTTCTGACCAACTGTCAGCACAGTTATCCCTCAAGCGTGTTTGACGCCTTTACCGGAAGCTCTGCATCAGGGTATGGCCTTGGTGCGAGTGCACGCTGGCACTCCAGTTCCTGTCAATCTGGCTCTATGTAGCAACTGACACTCACCCTATCACATACATCCTTCGCCTTCAGTGTGTCCGTTGACTTTCAACCCTCCAGCGCCCTCTTCTTCTCTATCATGAGTCTAGTTTGGCTACCTATTCCCCTGTTTTCAACACCCGCGCCCAGCGCCATCCTGCAACCCGTTATCATGCCCAAGCCCCTAGAAACAACCCGCCCATCTACGCATCAATACCCAAAATACCCCAGATGCCTTTCTGTAGCCAATACTCAAAGTCACACATCCACTCATTCTAATGCTTCTGTATGAGTGCCAGGCTTGAGGGATGTAGCCTTCCTATGCACAACCTCCAGTTCACGCTTGATCCCCCATGACAAGCTCTATCGCCTGCCTAATACCTCGCTGAGCTGGCGCGTCCAGCTCTTGAGGCCATTTGCTAATAATCAACTGTGACCCGAGCCCCGAGACTAGGCACTGTTTGACTATACCGTAGGCCATGATACTGAAAGCACATTAGCTTGTAGTGTGATTTATACTAGACGCACCTCACTCACCTCCAGCCTTCTGTGTGGTTTATTTCTATATCCTATTATTTACGAGAATCTCACTTTATAACCCCGTGATAGATCTGGATGTTGTACTTTTATATCACTCCCAAAGGTATTGATACACGTATATATGTATTTAGCTTGGTTACCGTTTTGTATGATCTAAGTCTGTAGTGTGTTGTAAGTTAACATTCCCGAGATTGACTCTTTTACTTGTTGTCGCAGACAGCTTTCAAGTTGGAGGCATTTATGCCTGTCGAGTATGTATGTAACTATTCAGTCCAGGCAGCTCACTCAGGCTATTTGGTTACCACCCGAGGCATACCTACACACAGCAAGGAGCAATCATTCTCTGCTCAATAGAAAGATATGACGGTTCCGACCTCTCCTGTATATGGTCTGGTAATCATCTTGTGAAGCAAAACCACCTTTCAGGCTGGAGATTTACTGCCATATTATTGTCCCCGGCCCGGGTGTTTACAAAAATGTCCCCAAACATTACGTCAACTATAGCATACTTATAAATAGGTAGGCTTCAGGCTATAGGTAGCGAGCCCCCAAGTGGCCGTGCCGTCGTGGGGTGTTTCATCGAGCCGCCTGCTATCGGGCGTCGGCAGGAACGCTTCTAACATCGGGCCGTGATGCAAATGCACACTTGCCCATTGACAAGCCTGACGACATGCACGACCTCTTCCAGTCCAGCGAGGCATACCGCGAAGCTCAAGAAACTATGTGCCTTACATTCGAGCATCGTCTCAGTCATACGAAGCCTTCTGTTATAGCAACCAGCCCCGCCTCGACCATTGCGACAGCCGGACTCAAGCATCGCATCATCGCAGTGATATTAGGCGCGGCCCTGATAAGCTCATGTTGGAAACCCAGTATGTTAGTCAGGAACCGTTTGCGAGGCATTGGTTTAGGTTTAGTCGAAAGGCTGGAGAACGTCTGAAATTTGCGTGTTGTGAATACATACCAATACCTACTACACGCGCATTTCCCGTCACTACCTATCGTTCGACGAGCATCTGACACACGTGTATCGACTCACTCAGCGTCCTTCATCCCCCTCCTCGCAGACCCTTGGCATGAACCAGAATCCTGCTGTCGGCTGGCCCCAAGCAGTCAAGGGCCATTCGTACCACGTACACGCAGAGCAGCTTGCAGGGATTCGGTTTTAGCTAAAACAAGACGCAAAGTACCGGTGTACTGATTATTGGGGATGATTCAAGGCAAGCAGGCCAAGCACCGCTCCAAACAAACCCCATTGCCGACAGGTTTGATCCAATGGCACGCATTAGACGCATGCCATCGCGTCTTGGCAGGTCGGAGGTTCAGTCGATCTCCAGCTAAGCTTCATGCTATGGGGCCCCCTGCCTGCTTTTGGATCGTCCAACGATGATGACCCCCCATTCGACCCCTCCAGAATTGGCCTTGACAGGAACAAGGAGGCCCAGAAAGAAGGGCACCAACGTCACACCCCAAATTGCAAGGAGGGAGCTTTCTTTGACTACTTGTTGACAGGTCGCCCTTCTCTTATTAGAGTCTCTTCTCCCCCCCTCCTCATGCTCAGGCCTGATTTATTCTGGTCAATTCCCCTCTCCTAAGTCCTACCATTACTTTCGAGAAAACCGCAATCAGAAACACGACTTTTGAACATCTGAAGGGCAGGTCTCGACGATGTTCACATCCAAATCCTTCTACCCCGCCGTCCTGGCTGTGGTTGTCCTGTGCGTTTTCACGCCAGGCGCCCTGGCCTTCGGCGCTGGTAACATTGCTAGCATCAGCAAGGTCGAGGGAGTCAACTGTAAGTCTCGGAAAACCCTCTCAATGCCATGGCCGTACAGAAGCTAACATGTAACCATCATAGGGCGCCGTAAGTTCTTCACAGATCTACCCCCCTGGAGCCGTCCAACCAGTGCATCACTTCCAATCCTACCTTACATACACGATGAAAGCCTCTCGAGCGGGGGTCCAGCTTGGGAAGTCGATCCAATTCCCGGCTAGACTTAGGACCAATTCTTGGCTGTGTTTGGGCGGATTACACTGCGAACGAGAACAACCGTTGTTCGCCGGCACTGCACCCAGCCAATCTCAAGGCTGCAGACCACCTAGAATCCGCGTCTTGATATGACGCTGTGCAACTGTTTAACATGGAGACACTGCTGACTGAACCATCCAGATGGTGATTTGGAGGATACCCTTCTGACCCTGGCCATGGCCAGAGTCCTCGGCCACGGCAAGTTTGACAAGCTCACCGTCCAACGTGTAAGTCGTCGATCTGAGAGCATTTATTCCAATATATGGCACCACTAACACCATCACACCAGGTCTACTTCGGAAACTGGCTGCGTACGTAGTACCGATCTTCCGCCTTGCTTATTTGGCAAGTCTTGTGCGATAAATACTAACTGGCGGTGTTTAGGCGACTACTCGCAGGCGATTGATATCGGAACTGTGAAGGCTGTTTCTTCCGAGGCCATTCGCCTGCTGCTGTGTGTCCTGGGCTTCATGACCTTCGGCTACGGTAGCAAGGAATTCGAGATCACTGCCGCCCGACTTGGTACGGTAACCATCTCTCCACTAACTACCACATGCCGACTAACGACGATGCAGGCACTTACAGACCCGAGGATCATATCGACAACCCTAAGGGCTACGGTGATGGCGCCGGTGACCCCAGACAGTACGATGAACGTCTCCGTGCACCCATTGATGAAGAGCGCGAGCTGTCCATTGATCCCGAGAGTGGTATGAAGAACTACATTGCCAATGAGCGCGCTGGCATCACGACTTCAGCCGAACACGTTCGCAAGCTTTTCGGTGATTCCATTGAGCTGGCTAGACGCTACCGCCGCAGCAACAACAAGGATGAGATCTACGAGGCTCTGCGGTTGCTTGGTACTGGTCTCCACTGTCTGGAAGGTTTGTGATATCACGTTGCATGAAGAAGATGGTTTTATCGCTTACATATCTTTAGATTTCCTCGCCCACAGCAACTACACCGAGCTGGCTCTGATCGAGATGGGCGAGCGCGACATTTTCCCTCACGTTGGACGCGACACCCGCATGCGTCTCCAAGGCGCTCGCGACGAAGTCTACCCCCTCGTCACAGGCACTTTCGGTGGTGTCGATTTCTTGCACTCCGTTACTGGTGAAGGTACGTACTGCATCCGCTATTCGGTGAGATGTACAATCTGACATGAGAACCAGTCTCCGACAAGCTCACCCAGAACGAGCTGGACGAGCTCGAGGGTACTCTGACGAACAACAAGAACAGCAACACCAGCATCATCGAGGATCTTCTGAACAAGATCCCCGACGGAATCCTCGGCGGAGACAAGAAGGGCGAGATGCAGAACATCCAGGACAACGCCAACAACTCTCAGATGCAGAACGCCCAGGTCTCCCCTCGTGACCCCGAAGAGTTCACCCGCTACGTCCAGGATATCTTCAAGCAGATCATGCCTGCGATCGAGCTCCACGATGAGATTCTGAAGAGCATCAGCGAGATGATTGATAAGATTCCCATCCTGCCCAAGATTCTCGAGCAACTCGAGGAGCAGATGTCTGTTTGGGTCTTCTCCATCATGGCCCCGTTCGTCGTTCCTATCCTGAAGCAGGTCAAGAACGAGCTTCGCACCGGATCTCACGAGATCATTGAGAGCAGCGAGGCCGAGCAGCACGTCGTCTTTGATGACGACCGTTCATCCAACCCCACGCACTCTATGCTGTCCAAGGATCACTTCTCCAACGTAAGTAACCACACGTTAGCACTGATCGAATGCGGGCAGCTCGGACTAATACTCATATGAATAGATCCTCAACGAGGTTGCCGGAAAGACTGCCAGCAAGGTCGTTGCTTGGGCCACTCCTCAGATCATGGACCTCTGGGACGACGATTCCAGAGACCCCAACGAAGTCATCACCAACATTATCTTCGGTGTCATGCACCACCCTGCCCAGCGTGAGGAGGCACGTGGCCCCGTCCGTGAGGGTCGCCAGATCATGTTTGATTCGGTCCGACAATGGTGGGATGAGTTGGATAACCGAGACAAGGACGACCTTCGCCGCAAGCTCTCTCGGGAAGGTGTCAAGAACGGTATGTGAAGAACTGTACACAAATGCCAAAGAAGTTACTTGCTGACCCGGCCCTAGGCGAGAACCACAAGGAAGGTGTTCACGACGGTGGACACGGTTGCGGCAAGCCCTTGGGCATGAAGAAGAACCACGGTGGCGAGGACGGTGGTTCCATGGAAGACCAGATTGCCGGTGCGGCTGCCGGCGCCATCTACGAAGGTATCACTGGTGGTATCGGCAACCTCGTTGAGCAGCAGGCTGGCATCAACCTCCCCACCGGAGAGGGAGGCCACCCCATCCAGGTTGAGGAAGAGTCCAGCGGCCACAAGCACAGTGGCATCGGCGGCTTCCTCCACAACGTCGGCAAGACCCTGCTCGGCGATGACTTCAAGAAGAACGACCGCGAGTCATTCTCTTCCCGGAAGGAGGACGACAACTCGCGCACCGAGACGCGCACCGAGTACGGCCACTCTGGCGGCCGCTACGAGCAGGCCCAAGAGTCCCGCACCGAGTACGACAACGGCAACGAGTCCAGGACCTACCAGCGTTACGAGCAGGACGAGGACCGCCGTGGCAACACTACCGGATACGGCTACGAGGAGCGCCAGGAGTCTCGCCCGACTTACGGAGGAGGCCATGAGACTCGCACCGAGCGTCAGGAGTACGGTGGCAGCGGCGGCTATGGAGGCGGTAACAGCTACGGTGGTGGTCGCGATAATGAGTCATCTTATGGCCGTCAGGAGTCCAGCGGCGGTTACGGTGGCGGCAACAGCGGCTACGGCGGCGGCCGTGACAACGAGTCATCCTATGGCCGCCAGGAGTCCAGCGGTGGCTACGGCGGTGGCAACAGCGGATACGGCGGTGGTAACAGCTACGGCGGCGGCGATAGCTACGGCCGCCAAGAGTCCAGCGGTGGCTATGGTGGCGGCAACAGCGGCCACCACGGAAGCAGCCGACGCAACGATAACGAAGGCGGCTACGGTGGTGAGCGGCGCCACGAACGTAACGATGACGGCTACGGAGGTCACGAGGCCGAGTCTTGGAACCGTCACCCCAATGACGAGTATCGCCCCAATGATTATGAGGAACGCCGCTACTAAGCGAAGGTCTACTACGGCTTCGCTTGTGGTTAGACTTGGCTTTTGCGAATATCTTCTGAGCTAGACTAGGTCTTAGAGAACCTTGCACATGCCACGTTATAGACGAGGAATATGCTTCAATGAAATGACAGAATATTATGAGCAAAAGCTTTGTATCCCCTTTAAGTGAATATTGCTCCTAGTTTGAACGCGCCGTTTCGTAATATCTCTCTCTGCGTCATAGCTGTATATAACCAAATATGTGAGCGGTTTAATGGGATGTGCGGCAGTTTGGTAGCATTCGGGGAATATATGCCGTAGGACTCGGATAAGCGCCCTGTAAGCTCGCGTGGCTGGTTCATGATCTCATGTGCCTACTTTGCCGCCGGAAGTATATTGGTGGTCGGCCTTTTTCCAAATGGGGTTGTCTATTTTGCCATTGACCAACTCCAACTTCGAGCCGCCTCCGGGGGTCCACCCTCCAGGTCGATGTGATCGGGTCGCAGCAAGTCACTATGAACGTGTTGATTTGCCGGTTGCCAATGCGCAGATCTTGGGGAAAGGTCCCCCGTCTTGGATGCAGCTATATAGTTACCCCTGAATCAGGACATATGGGGTTCTCGGTAGTCGACTCAGTGCTGCTGTACGGCACGGATACTTCAAGAAGACAAAAGGGCCCCCCTTCCCTATGCTTTTTATGGGTTTTTTATAGGCCCTCTTCATCAGGTACGGATTCTGTCTATTGCCAGATTGCTGCCTGCATCTTTTGAGAGAGAGATACAGTAGACATATAAGACGACAACGCCCGATTCGAATATCAACAACACACACACACACACACAGGATGCACGTCCACTCGATCCTCACAACCACCGCCGCCGCCGCGACCCTCCCCCTCCTCGCCGCGGCGCAGGGCGCGTCGGGCAGCGGGCGGACGACGCGGTACTGGGACTGCTGCAAGCCGAGCTGCGGGTGGGGGCTCAAGACCAACTCGGGCCAGTACGTGCAGACGTGCGACAAGAGCGACGGGCCCTTGGGCGGGTCCGACACCAAGAGCGGCTGCGACAACGGCGTGTCGAGCGGCGCCTACATGTGCTCCAACCAGAGCCCCTGGGCCGTCAACGAGACGACGGCCTACGGCTGGGCCGCGGTCAAGCTCGCGGGCAGCAACGAGCAGACTTGGTGCTGCGCTTGCTACGAGTTGACCTTCACGAGCGGGCCGGTGGCGGGGAAGACTATGGTGGTGCAGGCGTCGAATACGGGAGGGGATCTTGGGCAGAATCATTTTGATATTGCGGTAGGTGTCCGTGTCTGCACTTGGTTCTCTATGTGGTATACGTCTAGTGGCTGTCGACAACTCCCCTTTTCACTCTCTTCCTGTGCATTCCATACTCAGCCCATCCCGAGACAAATCTGTAGTGGTACACACTATCAATCTACCAACGACTACTAACACTACTTCCTCGTCTCCCAGATGCCCGGCGGCGGCGTCGGCCTCTTCAACGCCTGCACGAACCAGTACGGCGCCCCGCCCAACGGCTGGGGCGCGCAGTACGGCGGGGTGTCGTCGCGGACGGCGTGCGACTCGTTCCCCGAGAAGCTGAAAGCCGGCTGCTACTGGCGTTTCGACTGGTTCGGCGGCGCCGACAACCCCGACGTCACCTTCAAGCAGGTCGCGTGCCCGGCCGCGCTCACGGCCAAGTCGGGCTGCACCCGCAACAACGACGCCATCAACGAGACGCCCACGGGGCCCTCGAGCGTCGGGACCTGGACGCCCGAGGCCACGGCGGCGCCGACGGCGGGGGTTGTTTGAGTTGGTGGGAGTGGGCGTTTGTGCAATGAGTGACAGAAGGTGTATTGCACATACAGTTAGAGATATTCTCGGTTGTACATACTCGATCAGAGTTGAATATCAATGGCAGATCCTTAGCGCATCTCGATAACATTCAAAGTAAAGCGATGCACTGTCGATCAATGTTGGGTTCTATTACACTTCTGAGTGCTTAAGTCGCCCCTTTTTGGCGTATAAGCCACTTTCCTCTGTCTGGGTCATGGATGCCACGGGTTTATGCCAGCCAATGCCATGAGGATTGACAGGTTTCAAACATGCATTCGATCAAACATGCAGACGACCCGACAGCTCAAAAGTTGCCAGTATCTACTGTACATAAGGAACCGTTGTTGGCGATCAAGGGTAACCTGAGCACTTGAGATCAGCATGACCACAGCGCCAAGGAAGCGGAAGTTCGGAAGTAGCTTATCAGCCGCACAGTGCTTTCTGGACGGTACGCCCTGCTGATCCCTCAAGGCTTCGGTCTCCAAACGCCATGGAACTTTGTTATATTAAGATTACGAACGACGGTACTTGGGCTGGGATTCGGCTAAGATGCGAGAGTGACAGTTATGGGATTAGTTACTGTGTTGCCGCAAAAGACCAGACCTGCGCTCGCAAATGCATCCGCCCATCGTCGCTGTGTTGCCTTCATCATTGTAACACCACTTATGATGCCCCAAGTGGCACGCACTGGCTGATAAGGCAGCCAGGTCGGGCATCCTCTTGGCTTGGACGCTGTAGGAGTAATACACATACGCGAAAGACGCATTGCAACAACCCAATCAGGTAGGTGGTACTGTAGCACGGGGAGCTGAAGTGCCTTGCCCGGTGAGATCGAAGCTGCATCCGGGCACCAATCAGAGCGAACTGGTGCAACCCGACTTGGATATCCCCCCTTAGAAAGATGGAAAGGATGAGGTCACCGGACAGACCGGTAGGCGGTGTGCATGATGTGTGTTTCGTTGTTGATCAATAGAACCCGCCATGCATTTGGGAAAACGAAACCTGCCCTGGGAAACTCAAAAAGAGAGTCCAGGCCCCAGGGAAATCACGGAAGGCGGGACCGGAACGCGGATACAGTGCTGGTTTCCTTCGGAGGAAGCGACAACCCCAGGATTCAACTTGGCCATCATAGCAACGTAAAATCGTACAAGAGGAAGGCGTGGCCTCACTTGAGTTTTGTCATGATCAGATAGACTCAGTTTACTAAAACATACTTCACTTCCAATCAATCATCTACTGAATTACCTAGCACAGACTCATCCGATAGTATCAATATTACAAACTCGTATTGACCCGTTATTGTCGTTGTCAAGTCATCGGCGTTATAAGCATTCCATGGTCGACATATACACTATTCGAAACAGGACGTAAACATGGCGCCATCCAAGATCTCAGACTTTGAAGATAGTTGCTGCACCAGCACAGGATGCGTCAATGCCACGAAGAGGACGGCCGGCCAACCGGCGGACGGGTCCTCCTTATACCGCATTGACATCCACACCCACATCATGCCGTCCTCGCTGCCGGACCTCTCCTCGTATCCCACCAACTCGCCCACGGACCCCTGGCTAAGCCTGCGCCCCGCCAAGAGCGGCAAGAGCGGCGAGATCGACATGTACGTGGGCGACAGCTTCTTCCGGACGGTGGAGCCCAACTGCATCGACGCCGAGACGCGCATCCGCGAGATGGACGCCGCGGGCGTGGACGTGCAGATCCTGAGCACGGTGCCCATCCTCTTCTTCTACGACGAGCCGGCGGCGCCCGTGACGGTGCTGGCGCGCGCCCTCAACGACCACATCGCGGCGACGTGCCGGGAGTACCCGGATCGGTTCGCCGGGCTGGCCACGGTGCCGCTGCAGGACGTGGCGGCGTCGGTGCGGGAGCTGGAGCGGTGCGCGACGGAGCTGGGCCTCGTCGGCGTCGAGATCGGCACCACGGTCGGCGGGGACAGGAACCTCGACGACCCGGCGCTGGAGCCCTTCTGGGCCGCCTGCGAGCGCCTCGGCATGGTCGTCTTCGTGCACCCGCTCGGCTACGCGCTGCCCAAGGAGAACCCGAAGCGCTGGTCCAAGTACTGGGGCTCCTGGCTCGTCGGCATGCCGTCCGAGACGGCCCTGTCCATCCTCGCCGTCACGGGCTCGGGCGTGCTGCTGAGACACCCGCGCCTGCGGTTGTGCTTCGCCCACGGCGGCGGCGCGTTCCCGGCGCTGCTGGGACGGATCCAGCACGGCTACGACTGCCGGCCCGACCTGGTGGCGGTCAACTCGGGGGGCGTCTGTCCGGCGGACCATGTTAGCCAGGGCGCTTTCTGGGTCGACTCTTTGGTGCACGATCCTGATCTGCTTGAGTTTCTCTGCAGGAAGATTGGGCCGGAGCGCGTGGTCATGGGGTCGGATTACCCATTTCCCCTGGGAGGTAAGCAGCAACAGCAGCAGCTCGAGAAGCCACCCTTGCGGATGAATAATGTCATGACTAACAGACTGTGCAGAAGTCCCGGTAGCTGGAAAGATGCTGTGCGCCGAGGACCAGCTATCCAGGTTCCTGACGTGGGAAGAGAGGGCGAGAATGCTCTCCGGAAACGCCATCAAGCTTTTCAACCTCGGTCCCGAATTCGAGAAGAGGTTCCAGGAGAAGCTGGCAGAGTTCCAAGTGAGTACAGCAAAGCCCTTGAAGGACGATACATCAATGAAGAAGATGATGGTGGAGCTGGAGCACCTTGAGGTGCAACCGCTGGTGGCCAGCTGAAAGAAGCAACCAGACCCTGAATGAATGTACGTAGCGCTGCCTTTAAATTGTGTATATTGCTGGCATATTTGATCGAATTTATGAAGACTTCATGATGGTGCAATACATGTAGTTCTTTTATCTATTGGTGAGCGTCGTGAAGTAGACAGTCACAACGCACACACTAGACAACTCGGCACACACACACACAGCCTTTTGATAGATAGCCCACCCCATTCCATTTAACCTGCTTGTGAGCCATAATCTACGGCCACAACGCCATGCACTTGATCTCCACATTCAGCTTGGGGCTCGGCAGCGCCGCGACCTGGACGCAAGTCCGCGCGGGCGCCGCCGTCTTGTCGGGCCAGACCTTGTTCCACTCCTCGTTCATGCCGGCGTAGTCGCCCTGGATGTCCGTCAGGAAGACGGTGGCGTCGACGACGGCCTCGAGCCCCACGGCGCCCCCCGTCGCGCCCCGCAGGATGGTGCCGATGTTGGCCAGCACCGCCGCCGTCTGCGCCCGCACGTCCAGGGCGTAGGTTCCCCCCGTGGACGGGTCCGGGTCCGGGTCCGCGGTGCACCCCGCGTACGTGCCGTCGCCGCGCCGCGACGAGGTGCCGGAGACGTAGATGGTGCGGGGGCTGCCGGGGAGGATGCGGGCGTGGGGGTAGTTGGCTAGGCCTTGGGCGGCGTTGGCGGGGAGGAGGTAGGGGTGGCCGTTGGGGGATTGTTGGGGTTCGGAGGAGGAGGCCATGGTGGGTGTGAAGATGCTTGGGTTTCTGGTGGCAGATTGGGGGGTATGGTGTTTATTTTCCCACGGGTGATGGACAGTCTCGAGGATCCCAAAGTGACAAAAGGACCTGTGGTGATGCGATGTGATGCAGGTGGTTTCGATATGTAGAGTATAACCCAACACTATCAAGCTATTCTGCCTTGATGTCTTCTGATGGTCCTTTTTCTGTAATGATTCAAATAAGGCCAGTCTATATGCCGAACTGTTGTCCGACCTACCGGGTTGTGTCGGTTATGGCCGCCAATGCGTAGAGTCCAACCGCAGCCAATCATGCGTGACCCCCTTTTCCCGCTTCCGCACTTGTAGATCCGAGGTTTTTAGCTCTTCCGAAGTCAGTGCCCCGATACCCCAGCTTCCGCGATCGACCCCTCCACCCCTTTCGTGCGGTGCCTTATCCCGAGCACCTCGCAGTCGAATTTATTAACATAACAGTGTTAATTTGCTTATTGGTGTCAGCCTAGAATGTTGACTTACGCAGTAATAAAATCGTCAGTTCAGAAATATCAATTTCTGTGAATTTGAATAGAAATCGCCCCTTTATTGCTTGCCGTGGCGCCCTGCAGAGTTGCGAGTATGCATCGTGAGTTGAGTTGGCACTTGCTCTGGTTGTTGGAGTAATGCACGTCAGCTTCCGTGCATCCAAGCAACCGAGGCCGACTTAAAGCGAGTCGAATGGCCAACCACTCCTTTCCCTGAATCGAAAACATAGAACCACCATTCGCAGGTAGGCATATATATATAGGGCTATATTTATACATCTATTTATTGAGATATTCTGTCGAAAATCATGGGACAAACTCTCCAAGAAGGAGACAATGCCGAGTTTGGCAGCTCCATCATCCAAGATGTCTGGGCGTGCGATACCCTGGAGAAAGCCGAAGCCTTCATCGCCTCGCCACGCCATGCGTCCGACGAGGAGAGCCCGTACAAGATAAGGATGCAGAACTTCATCAGCGGCTCCTTTACAACGCCGTCTTCTTCGTCGAGCACAACGTCGCAGTATATCGACGCCATCAACCCGAAGACGGGCAGGGGCTTCGGCCAAGTCCCCATCAGCAGCGCCGGCGAAGTGGAGCACGCGCTTCGGGCCGCAACCGAGGCGTTCGGGTCCTGGTCCACCACGCCGGCGGCCGCGCGGTCGAAACACCTCCAGCGCGTGGCCGGGCTGATCCAGGAGAACCGCGAGCTGTTCGCCGTCTGGGAGAGCATCGACCAGGGCAAGACGTTGGAACGGGCGCGCGTCGAGGTAGATCGCGCCGTGTCTAATTTCAAGTATGTCTGTTTTCTAAATAAGCCCCCTTTTGGTTCCCTTACGTAGACCTCCTTGGGACTTTCAGTGACTGTAGGGGTTCTTTGTTCTGACATACATATCTACGAAACAAACAGCTATTTCTCGACTTTCATACTGCACCAGCAGACAGCCGCCCGCGTCGTCGATGGCAGCAATATCCTGACATACGAGCACCGCTCCCCGGCCGGCGTGTTCGCGCTGATCTCGCCCTGGAACATGCCGTTGTATCTGTTGACCTGGAAGAGTAAGTTAAATGGCCTCTTCTTATCATGTTCTCGTCCCGTCCATCCACTGATACAAACACTAACCATCCTCGCAGTGGCCCCCTGCCTAGCCTTCGGCTGCACCGCCGTCGCCAAGCCGTCCGAGGTGACGTCCATGACCGCGTTCCTGCTGTGCGAGGTGTTCCGGCGCGCGGGCCTGCCCCCGGGCGCCATGAACGTCGTGTTCGGGGACGGGGCGACGACGGGCTCGGCGCTGGTGCGCAGCCCGCTGGTCCGGGGCGGCGTCTCCTTCACCGGCGGCACCGCGACGGGGATCCAGATCCGCCGCGACACCGCCGACCAGATCTACAAGCACCTGTCGCTCGAGCTGGGCGGCAAGAACCCCACGCTCGTGTTCGGGGACGTCGAGCTGGACAGGGCGGTGCAGACGGCGGCCATGGCGGCGTTTGAGAATCAGGGAGAGGTAGGTCCTTATCTGTGACACGCGAAGCTAGAAAGATGGGAGGGTCAACCAGCTAATTATCGTCCCTCCCTAGATCTGTCTTTGCGGTTCCCGGATCTACGTCCAGGACTCCATCTACGACGACTTCGTCGCCGCCTTCACCGCATACGTCCAAACCACCTATAAGTGCGGCGAGCGCCTGGGCGCCGTAGTCTCGCACCAGCACTACACCAAAATCCGCACCTACCTCCTCCTCGCGCAATCCGAGGGCGCGACCTTCTCCACCTCCACCTCCACCTCCCCCGACACCATCATCCCCCCCGCGGACCCCACCAACGGCTACTGGATCCCCCCCGTGATCCTGACCGACGTCCCCCCGACCTCGCGCCTGCTCCAAGACGAGATCTTCGGCCCCGTCGCGACCATCAGCCGCTTCGCCGCCGAGGACGACGCCGTCGCGCTCGCCAACGCCAACCCCAACGGCCTGGCGGCGGTGCTGCTGACGCGCGACGGGGGCGGATGCGCCGCGTCGGCGAGCGCCTCGAGGCCGGGCTGGTCTGGGTCAACTGTTGGCTGGTGCGCGAGCTCGGCACGCCCTTTGGCGGCATGAAGAGCTCCGGGACCGGGCGCGAGGGCGGCGAGTACAGCCGCGACGTCTTTACGCATGTGCGGACGTTGCATATGCCGCTCCAGTGAGCATTCACCAGCATCACCGACAAACATCACAAGTTTTCTCGAGAGGAGAGAAGATACTGTCTAGCAGGGACTCAAAGTTTCGTATATATGGTATGATAAATAATAGGCAGACGGTCGAGAATGATCTATGCAGAGAAGGCAGTCTGTGATGGGTATGCTAGTCTTTTTTTTTTTTTTTTTTTTTTTTGCAAGGACAGAAGCTACCCCTTTTTGCCAAAAAATACAGTCAAGGGGGTTTCATATAAGGGTCAATACTGCAAAGGTTGCAAGCAGATAGCAGGTTGCATGTTCAATACCAATGTCATTACTAGTGTTATTCCGAACGTATATGTACAGCCACACTCACTCGTGGTGTGTGGTAACCTAATCAAAATGCCAACTGGCCCCCTTGACTGCTCATGCCTCATGCTCTCCTGATGTATTCGGAAGATCTGGTTCGCTCTATGCTTGGTCGCCCAGGTCGTGACGCAAGGCGTGTCTTCGTTCTACCACCTCCTTTGCGAATGGAACACCCAATCATCGTAATAATCAAAAAAGCCAACAACGCCCAACCCCATGCAGTGTGTGGTAGTAGGATCGTTACAAATGCGCATTAAAACCCCATTATCTTCTCGTGTCATTCTTCTCCTTCTCACTCTCTCCCCTGAACTCCTTTCGCTTTAAGTCAACTTGAGAAAGAAGTTGTTCAGGTATATGTAAAGAACCCATGCTCCACCGGCCGCAGGAACGGGTGCGCCTCCGTGTTGAGCACGTACTTGTCCAGGTCGACGAGGTCGGGCGGCGAGAAGATCAAGTAGAAGTACTTGAGCGTCTCGGACGTCCAGAAGCTCTCCATCGAGTCCTGCTTGTCCGTCTGCCCGGCTTTGGCCACTGTCACGTCGCTGATGGCCGAGAAGGCGAGGCGCGTCTCCGTCGCCTTCTTGATCGACTGGAACATGCCCCAGGCCATCTCCTGGTACTCCGGATTGCCCGTCATTCGGTACATGAAGAAGAGGCTTTCAATCGCCTCGGGGCGAAGTATGTATTTCGGCTCAATCATGTTCTTGAACCCCTTTGGCAACCGCTTGTCGCCCGTGCCCTGCCAGTACACCTCATCCCACGGGCACGATTCCATACTTGCGCAAGAATACAACGAGAAGGCCTCAGGCATAATGCCGATGGGGAAGGCGTTGTACGCCCAAGCGCAACCCCTGGCGATTTTCTCCGCAATCTGAGTATGCTCCGGAATATTGAACAGCTTTCCGCCCAAGCCAAACATGCCCCCCGCAAAACAGCCCAAATGCTGCCCTTCGGCGTCGAGCTCCGGGCCGTTCTGGGAACTCACGTAAACCGAGCCCGTGAAGAGAATGTCGTCCTCGTCGGGCGTCATAGGCCTGAATAGGAGATGCTTGATTACGGCATCCATAGAGTCCCGGTACATCTTCTCGTACATGGGCTCCAAACCACCAGTAATGGCGTACATCTTGGGGAAATACTCGTATAACGAGTCGGCCATGGCCCCGAGGGTGAAGCCCCGTTGGCCGGAAAAGTCTAGGTTGCGCATGTTGAGGAAGGTGGGCCACATGCCCGGCAGCCTCGTCGTGTTCTGTGTCTTGTCGAGAACCCGGGCGACCCGGTCGATCGCGTCGTAGTACTTGTCCTGTCCGGTAAGCTGCGCCAGCCGGGTGAACTCCAAGCCGGACGAAGTGACCGCTGCGGACGGATCGTGGACGCCGGGAGCCATCGCCCCTTCTTTCGCAAGGTCGAAGTCCAGGTAGAACGGCGGCATGCGGTTGTCTGTATCGAAGGCCGCATACAGCATGTCGCCGAGCTCAATGGCCTTTTGCAGCAGCGCGGCCTCCTTGCTGAGGTCGTAGGCGCTGAGCAGCCCGCCGAGGTGGCGGATAGTCGTCTCGAAGACGTTGCACGAGCTGTCCCGCGTCTTGGCCCAGTCAAGGGTCACAGCGGCCGCAGCGGCGTGGCGGAACTCGTCCCGCAGCTCCATGATCCACAGGGTGTCGAGGCTGTCGACCAAGGTGGCCGCCCAGCCGCCGAACGTGTCCTTGCCCTCCCCCGACACGGGCGTGAGCTCGTCGTACATCCAGGCATGCTTCTTGTAGCTGTTCCAGCTCTTCACAAAGGCGTCGCGCACCTCGGTGCGGCGGCTCTCGAGGAGGTCGAGCCGCTCGCGGCTGGTGGCTTTGTCGGACGCGAAATTGTGCTGGAACTTGGGCAGCTTCTTGGGCGATCCGCGCGGGAGAGGCGTCAGCTTTGCGACCGGGTTCCGCTCGGTGTAATTGGACCAGTCATAACTGCTCCGGACGTACTGGAAGCCGTACAGGTCCTCGCGCGGCTTGGGGATAAAGATAACAAGAATGTACAGGACGGTGATGAGAGCCACCACAGTGAGAAGTCGCGTGGGCCTGCGAAATAGGCCAGCCATAGCGACGTGGTTTTGTTCTATTAACCGTACGACATCTTGGTGCATGAGGATGGCAGGCTCAAGAGCGAGCCTACGTAATGTATGTCTATAGCAGGTACAGTAAGAAGTGTTTTAGCAATGTTTGTGGATGTCTCCGATCATGTACGTAACGGCCGACGGATCGCTACGGGGCGGGAGGGCGTGAGGCGTGTGATTTGTTTGGGGGAGAAGGGTTGGAAACAGTGCCAAGCCAGATGGCGCTGCAATCTCCAGCGACTTCAGGGTTCTCGGGCGCCCGCTGGCAAGGATACCGCTACCAGCCCGAGCGCCCCCTCAAGCCCCCCCCCTCAAAACGACTTAGATCTCCATGTACCTCTGGGGAGCACGCCAGAATCAGAATATAATTTTACACCACATAACAAACGGAGAACGTAACGAAAAAAATCAAATTAGGCTCTGCTAATAGTAGGTACTATTTCCATAGTTTTCTTTTGATTTTGAGCTATTCTCGCCGCTGAATACTACGGGTTACAATAGCTGGGTACATTCGATAACATCGGAATTCCATTCTCCCACTGCACCGCCCGTACCCCTGGCGTGCCTGGCGTGCCTGGCGCATCTGGCTGTCAAGAGACTGTGGTGCCACTCTGCCATAACAGCTAAGACATGTACATAAGTCAGAGCGCCACCTGGCCACTTTTCAAACACTGGCCGTACAAGTCAAGCTCATTGTCAATCACAACCGTGTTCAGATATGATGCTATTTTTATACGAATATTTTTATTATACTCTTTTGTATTCCGCATCGACCAGTACACTGCCCCAAAAACAATCATCAACTTCCCGAAAGAAGAGGGGTATATCCAATCCAAAGATGCTCCAAATCGCCTTGTCAGCCCAATCCGTACCGAATCCCAAACAGGCTCCCTGTGTTCGCCTTTCACCACCGACAAATGCAGGGTCGTAGATGCTCGTTATCCCCCACACCAGAACTCCGCCATCATGCTATTAAACATTCCATGTCCTCTCCTCTCCGATGCGCCTTGATGCTACGAGAGCAACTTATAAGTATGTCGTGCAGTCATTTGAAACCCGGAAAGACGCGTTTCGCTGCCAGTCTCCCTAAAAGGAGTCAGTATCAAGCAAGTGCAGCCGCATAGGTGAATGGTGACTTACAGGGAGGTTTGCCGTCATCGCTCGATGTCTCGTCGATAGGGACAGCAAGTTCTTGCATCCGCCGTCGAGAGACATCCAGGCCTAACTCTCCAGAATTCCCGGTCGCCACTACGACCCTCTCTGGCACTTCGATCGGACTCAGTTCATCAATTGGGGAAGATGGATGACTATACACCTTCTTGATAATACTAGTTCTTGAGAACCTCCTTTCCCGGACGGATTTTGCTCTGGGGGCCTTCGCGGTGCGAGGCCGTAGTTTCTGCGTGGCTATCTCACGCCGCGCCATACTGTTTGTGATTTTGGGGCAATAGCCTCTTGGGAGCATCGATGTCCTACAAAGTGGACACAAAGAGCTGATCTCACCGAGGAATTCATCGATACAGTCGGGATGAAAAATATGCCCACAGGGTAGTTCCCGGATTATCGTGCTTCTCGAGACGAAGTGATCCAGACATATCAGGCAGGTAGGCTGGTAGTCAGTCCGAGTATTGATCTTTGTCGCTAAGGAACTTGGAGCAGATTGCGAGAATGATCTGTGATCTGGGCTCGGGGATTGAGGCGGCATCTCTAGAGGGGGGACGGGCGCATCGTAACTATACGTGAAAAGGGGGAACGTTTCGATGTGCTCCGCCGGAACATGGAGTCGCTTGATACCTAAAGCTTCAAGGTCCGTCTCACCGGACATCACCCGCCGCCGCAGTGATACGCGCCGTCGATATTGCATGTAATGCATCAAAAGTGATGTACCGCCGATGACAAGGACCAATACGCTGACGATAGCTATGATGCAAATCCATAGGCCGGGAAAAGTGGTATCTGGAGAGACATGTAGTCTTGTCCAGATTCGAGCGTAGTCTTGCTCATCGGGGTTGTATATCGCTGCGATGTCGTCGCCAAACGGGACTTGGCCAATCTTTCCCGAGTACAGGCTGAGCTGCGTCATCATTTCAGCTCCCTTGCCACCGGATATCGCGTAGATTGGGTAGTGATGACTGTTCTTCCATGACCCGTCTTCATCGAGTTGCCACAAATCATCATCGGCGGAGGGTGGTGGTGAATAGTCGCCATTGGGTTGGTAAAATATGAAGGCTCTAAGAGGATCTGTCCGAGCCTCATCAAGGTAGGACATGGCGCAGTCAGCGTTGATCCACGGCGCTATGGCGATAAGATTGTAGTTTGTCGGCGGAAGGGCAGCCTGCCGCGTGACATTTGCCGGAACGATTGTGTCGACGACATTCTGGCAGGGATCGCCTGGTGCAAGGTCCGGGACGTAGAGTAGACCCTGTATCACACCGCTGCCAGGAACGAAGTTGCTCGACAGTGTCGTCAAATTATCCCGGAGTACATCGAAGTATGATGGCTTTTAGGCTATGTGAGAACGGATGCGTATATAATCGGAAGGCAGGAAACGCTTCACTTACCGCCGAAGAGGACGTGAGGTTTTTAACAATGGTGCTCGGATTTGTTTTGCCTCCAGCGTAAGTTGGGCTACTGAACAGATACCTATTCGTTTCAATTAGTATTGGCCCTGTAGAGTTTTAGACGATATAGTTGTCATGCGGCATCGGCGACAATGATGCGATTGCTGGAGCAAACGGCAATGTGCCCGCCGACGATGTTCGAGGACGATCGCATCGAGCAGCATGCGTTGATGCGCATTCGCCAAGCAACCATAGATGGGTGGCATTTGGCGATATACAATTGCCATGCTTCAAATGGCCATTGGTAGGTATGGAGTTGCGATGGTGGCTTGGCAAGGAGTATGGGGGATGGGGGGACGAAAGAAGCTTTTCTTGGCAGACATACACATCATTCCGAATCTCGTTGAGCGCTGTGAGACGTCAGTTTGGTTTGCCAAGACATTGGCATGGGCGCCAAGAGGTCGCCGAGCCTGGAGAAGAACCCGCGACTCCATGCGGGGAGGGTCTTAGGCTGAGAGACAAAATGGCAAACAGCGACAGAGGCCCAGACAGCGAGAGAGAGAGTGTGTGTTGTGTGACTTACACATGCTCGTAAATCATATTTGGCGACTACTTGGGCTCTGTCCAAGCCCGCCAGACAACATTCAGAGGTCCTTGGCTGGCAGCAGAGCGCCGACGTTGCGGTGCAAAGAAAGAGCGACGAGAACTATGACCACCAAATGTTCAATTGATCATGGATTATGGGACAGTACCAAGAATCCGGGAAATGGTCAGGGGATCGGGGCTGAACTCCGTCGCGAGAGAGAGGGAGTATGCAATGCCAAGCGAAAGTGCCAAGAATAAAAACGGAATGAGAGGATGGGGGGGGTGGTTAGACTCTGAAATTGAAAGTTGTAAGGCAGGTGGGTATACATAACAATTACCAAATGCTGCTCAGAGCACCCGTGTACCCGACAATGGCCAGCAAGATGGACGGCACGGGTTGGCTGGCGAGAGCAGGCGAGAGCGGCCATGGGGGGCCATGAGTGGCACCATTTAACGAATTAGTTCTGACCCGCTGTGATGACCTCTTGGTGCTTGCTTGGGTCGATAGTTTTTGTGGCTAGACCCTATCTCGACAAGCGGGCAGCGGGCGTAGCTTGCTTTCTGTCAGTTACCCCAGCCAGTCAGAACCAGTCAGAACGAGACGCCAGCATCCTGCCTCGTCGGTCGCACCTGTGCGAGGTTGCCAGTCATTGACCAGGGGCTGCTCCAAAACTGCCCTCGTCAATCCAAGATACACACAGAGTCACACGAGCTGGAACCCTGAGTGGTGGGATACATTTTGGATTGTGGATGGGTGTTGTACATGACTGAGGAGCCCCTCGATCGCTATGGTTGGTGGGAATAACAAGACCTGAGGGCTTGATAGCTGATCCCAATTCTGCCTCTTTCTCTGACAAGGTTTGGAGCCTATGAGACGACGTCCCATCCAATATGATTTGATCTGATAGTGGTTCGCTGCTAAAGGAAACCATCTACATGAGACCTTGGCTTCAGAAAAGAAAAACCAGAAACAGAAAAAGGCTTGTCTTCACGACCATCTCTAGGTCTACCTAGGAGCTAGGTCGAAGGTAGAGTGTTGGTGGGTACCCGTATTCCCAAGTAATCAAGTTGCATAGGGACTGCAACGTCATTTGCAGATAATCGGCGACGAAGTTGGTTTTGGGAACGCATACACCGCGCAGAATGACACGATGAAACAGGCTGGGAGCCCCGGCCCGAACACATGCCCAATGCCTTGACTACTGCCTTGACCTACACAGTCACGTCAAAGCAAAGCGCCAGATACTGGGCACTCTTGCGCATTGGATTTATTCGGCACCCGGATAGTCGTACTGCTTAAAAGCAAGGCAAGCAGATGTCAGTTACTCCTTTAACCCAGCTTGGAAGATATCCTGAAGGTTCTCGTCGAAGGTTCGCTCAGCCGCCCCACATGTAACAGCTGATGACTCGCGGGGCTTTTGGAGTCTTTCGTCGAATGCAGACCTGATCGGCATCGGCAAGGCAGATGCCAAATGACAATGATAAACCTAGTAGGTAATACCTACCCTATGTACGTTAGCTACCTCACCACAAAGCAGCGCTGTTCCGTGTTACCCGCCGACCTGCACCAACCGTACCGTCCAAAGGCCGTCGAATTGACTGCCGACACCCGGGGTAAGCTGCGAGGGGACGGCGTTGGGTGCCACGGATCCTTACGACGTTGCACGCTCAATCGAATCGAGCGACTCGTTGCCCGAGATCCCAAGTCAAGATGTAACATCTCGAGTAATCGGAAGAACCAACATCAGATCAGGTACTTACGTCAATACGATGGAAGTCGCCGGTTTCGAAGAGTCGAAGAATGCTTGCAAACCGCCGCTGTTTCTTCCATGGCGATTTTGCATGGGAAATGAGAGTTGAGAGGTCGCATGACCTTTTATTGTCTAACAGCGAGCTCAAGGTGTGTGACATCAGGTAAACCTACACGAGTTGCACACATTTCCTGGGACTGGTGGTAGAACCATCACGATGATTCTGATATCTTCTGGGGTGCAACGTTTATTAGAGTGTACAATATCGGCACGCGGTCTTGATCGGGCCATTGACTTTGATTACTGTGCAAATAGGTTAGTCCGCAACCCGCGGCACCCTGCAGCAGAAGCCTGCTTGCTCGTGTGCAAGGAATGTAAGGGATTCTCAACTCGAATCGCTATGCTGCCCATGTTACTGCCAAGGTCGCACAATTCAGACTTCACGACTTGGTAGCAAGCACTAGAGCACCTCATGTGTGATTCTAATGAACCACTAGTCTCTCAACAAGGGGCATGAAGCGGAGATAGCAAAGTGCCGACAAACAGTTGCATGTACTATCAATCGAGATCAGTTACACCTAGCAACCATGTATCAAGGAAATACCCGTATTGCATTGTCAGGTGTGTACGATCCGAGCTCAATCCTCCAGCCGTAATGCCTCGGTATAGACAACCATGTCGCCCCCGTCATCGCTGTCTTCCATCTGGATACCAGTGAAATCATCGTCGTCCTCGCCGATAAAATCCGGGTTTGTCTCAAACTCTGAATATGGTGGAGGTGGGACGTCGGTATCTGATGTGCTACCGGCGGCCACGAGAGTACTTCCTACGATGGCCGCGGAGGAAGACGCCTCAGAGACAACCGGCTGTTCGCGTGGCTTCATGGAACTACCGTTTTCATTCGCAGCGTCGCTGACACCTGCCGAGCTCTCGTCTCTTATGGCGGTGTTGCCCTTTTGCTTCTGGTCAATCTTGACGGTAGGGTCGAACTTCTCATTGGCCATGGCCTTTGCCGTGTGCTTCGAGGATCCAACATGCGACTTGTCGTCGATATCAATTAGGTTGCCCATCTCGGCAAAGTCATCGTTGTGAAGAAGAATAGCGTCCTGCTCTTTCTCAATCGCGGCCTGCCCGTCCTTGACGTTGGGAAATCCGCAGCGCGTCAAGATCTTGGGCATGAGGTCAGGATACCGAAGATGACCGGTGACTTCTGCGCTAAGATCCAGGTTCTCGACCCCCTCGACTTCCTCGTGGATGGCCTGCAGGCCGGCAATGCCGAGCTGTGCGCTTGTAGCCCGGTACAGGAAAGCCAGGATGTAGTCATTTTCAGAGTAGACATTGAACAACTTGCCCGAGACGACCGTCCGCATCATCTGCCAGTGACCTGGGTTGGACGGGACCGGTGCTGCGACAAGTACGACCGAGTCCACAAGCCCAAATGCCTTCCTCTCAGCCAACGACTTTAAGCAGGAGTAGATGACGCGAGCGCCGAGGGAGTAGCCCACCAAAGTCACTGGCCTCTCTCCTTGAACCTTATTGATCAAGGCATCAGCCAGAACCACGCCGGCCTTTTCCGATCTGTTGCGTGCCAGACTGAAGGGGTTGTCGATATTCGTAGCCATGCCGACGAGGTATGCCGGCCACAGAGCAGACCATAACGAGACAAGCACCGTTCGCTTCAGAATCTCTGATTTGATAGCACCCCAGGCGTAGGAACTCACCAGCTCGGTGAGTTCAGTTCCCAGAGTCAGGAGGCTCTCCATTTCGTACCGGAGCGCAAAGACCTCGGACTCGTCGCCCAGAGCCCGCCACGGCTTCGTCACGTCTGCCGCTTCTTTCAGCCAGCCGTTGACTCCGATCGTGACACGCAAGCGGCGGTCATCGGGGGAGTCCTTTTTCCACTTGTCACCCCATTCGGCTTTGAGGGGAAGAAAGCGAAAGTCTTCAACTTCCTTGGCGTATTGATCCACCTTCTGGCCTGTCATCCCTGCACCCCACGCCCCAAAGATGGTGCCGACCAGGGCGCCGTTCATCCAGAAGATGCCAAGGAAACTGGCAAGTCCACCAAGGCCAACACCTCCCATCAGCCCGCCTATAGCGCCAGCTACAACTGGCGCTGCCAAACCACCCGTAATACCAATCACGGCCGCTCCTGCAACACTGGCCAGCCCAACCTTCCAGAACCGACTAGTCTGCCCTTCCTCCCTGCGCTTCTGGGCTTCAGCTTCGGCAGACATGGCATCCGCCTTCTGCACAGACTCCACCATGGTTGTTGCGATCGCAACCTCCTCATTATCCAAAAACATCGGCGGAACCTCCATAGCCGAGGCGAGGTAACAGGCCAGCGCCCGGGAGTAAGCCGAGTAGTTGCCAATGGCCAGCAGCAGCAAAAGCGTACTGCTCAGAGCCTCCTTGCGGTCATCCAACGGAATCGTGGTCAGCCGAGTCGGGATAGGGTGGTAGACGCTTTGGAAGGCGGCCACGTTGAGGGAGCTCGCGGCGACTTGTTGCGCGGCAGGCAGGCAATTGCCGCCCTGTATCTCGGGGCCCGCCGTCCCGGCATCTCCAAAGCTCAGCAGATCCTCGCCCTCCGCAGGCTCCTCCGCCTTCCTCTTCGCGAGGACCTCCAGTCGCTTACGGCGCGCGTCGAGTATCTTCTGGTCGTCGGGATTTGCCATCACCTCCTTCAGCTTCGCGAGGACCTCGGCGCGCCACGCATCGAAATGCGCGAGCGCCGCCCTCCGCAGGCGGATCAGCGCTGGGCTGGGTGGTACGCGACGCGGCTCCCGAGGGGTTGGCGCATCGCAGCTAGCTGCGTCCTCTTCGACCTGACGCAGCCTTGACGAAGCCGAGTCGGCATCGCTGCTGCGGTGTGTGAATAAAGGTGCAGCATCGCTTTTGCCCTGTTGCTGTTGCTGCCGCGAAGATGCGGGATACACGTTTGCGGCCGCACTTCGCGCTGGTGATTCGTCGGGGCTACTATTGCTGCTCTGGGGCAACTCAAGCTGAGTGCGCATGTAGGCAGTGATTTCGACAACAAGAGCGTAGTATGCCTTTCGCCGAGCGCCGTTAAGCACGACGAGCAGCTGGCGCGGCTCGGTGCTGAGGGGCGCCATTGCTCCTACTCATTTGCACACAGTCTAACGTGCTGATCGAATTGGAAGAAAAGAAGACGATACACGGAAATCCAAGTCTATTACTTCACAGGGTATTTGTATGTCAATACATCTCTACATGCAGCAAATCTGCTTCCCGCGCCGTAGTGGCGTGGTTGCTGCGCCGTTCCATCTATCTCGATCTAGGCAGCGATTTAAGACCAAAATAGAACCAACCGGGGCCGAAATCCCCACCATCTCCTGAATTGGCCCCCAAACCAAGTTGACCACGCAGAATATCTGGTAGCGATTGATATGGGCGGTCATGTGTCATTGACAACATGGAAGATCAATATGGGCTATTCTACGAATACTCTCTTCTATTACCTCTAGCCATGGTATGACTGAAGATAGAGAGCGGGTTGAATTTATCACGCGGTTACTGCGAAGTGGGCAATCTTAAGTACGGAACCTCTGCAGATGCCAAGCATCTTAGGGCGGCAATATAGGATTAGTACTTCACTACCTAAGCGATTTGTCGTACGGTATTTATTACCTGCACCCAGCCAGTGCCATCCCCTGTGCGCTTGGGTGCCGAAAATCTCAAGGCATGGCTGAAGCCAAAACCATCTCTCATGAATATGCCTCCGTCCGGCATAAGCCACTGACATAGAGAGGAGGAACCCTGAACAACTGTCTTCGCAGAACCCAATATCATGAGTGGCTCGTTACGGCGAAGATCGAGCCGAGCTTCTAAAGGTAGATGTGGAAGACCAAGGTGCGAGTATGTATCATCCCACTCCTTGGCTTTTGCAAGCACTTATTTGAGCTCACAACCCCAGGGGTAAATGGAAGAGTATGATTTTGAACCTTTCCATCCACCAATCGTGTTCGCAATTATGAGTGTAGGTATCATAATGTTGTAAAATCTCTCGAGATCATCTGTCGTCGTTCACAACGTTTCGACGGAAGCAGCATCTTGGCGGTGAATTCCGTCTGCGTCCTTATGCAGCCGATTCATAGCGTTGAGCTCAATTCCGGATTCGTTGTTGGGCATAACTTGTTGAGCCTGGGCTCGTCGTCGTTTTTGGTACGCGTGCCAGATAGGAGGGAGAGATGTTGCTATTAACCCAATTCCGCACTCCCAGACGGACCAGACGAGGATGCCGCCGTTATAATAAGCTAGGATAGTGTCAGATCATCTTCAACCACATGTCGCAAGAAAAGAGAAAGACTCCCTACTTACCGGTCCCTTTCTTCAAACTTCCAGCTACCGCAGCCTCGTAACCCATAATGTACGGTATGCGCAGCAGCGTACAGATCGAAGCCAGCGCGCCCAGGCTCATTACGACGCCGGCAGCCAACTTCTTGCGTAGCGACATCTGCGTGCGCCACAGCATCCAGACGGGAAACAGAGCGCAGAGCCAGTCGGTCAGGATCGTGGTAACGGTGGAAAAGGACGCAATCACAACGACAGTATCGGTTGAGACGCATTTTCCATACGTAAAGATCTTCCAGTTCGCTTCGAAAGGCTTGCACTCGCCCATGATTCCGGCCTCGGTTATAACGAAACCAACTAGGGTGAGACCGAGGATTCCGAAGATGCAGACGCGGTAGGTACGGATACGGCCGGCGATGCGGAGGAACAGGATGCAGACAGCGCCCTTGATACACACCAGCACAGCCGAGTAGAGTATCCTAATGTGTGCCAAGTCAGCAGAGATATCGTTATAGATGGTATACGATATACAAAGTTGAAGAAAGACCGGATGGTTGCTTACATGGCGATAAAGAACATCAGTGACTCGGCCTCTGCCAAGTATTCAGGGTCACTACTGCCCTCAATAGTCTCATTCCGGGCTCCGAGCCCGACGAAGGCGCCATAACTGCAGATGGCCGCGAAACCAAGGTAAAAAATCTAAGGAAAGGTCAGCAAATTGCACCGCCGGAAAGGGCGCAACAGGCACGCAAGCAACTCCAAAAAGGGCGCGACAAGTGAGGATAGGGTGATGAAAAGGACGCGACGGGTACAAATAAATAGAAACAAATAAGAACGGGCAAAAACAGGCAGAGAAAAGTAAAAATATACAAAAATAGGGGGGAAACAAGGAAGAACAGAGAAAAGTAGAAAAGAACAGAGGAGAGTAAAGAGGATGGTATACTTACAAGACCAAGAAAAACAAGCAGATCGTCCCAACCCAAGTCCTTCTCTCGGGCCCGGAAACAGAGTCGACTTATAACAAAGCATGCCGTGATGCACGCCGAAATGATGCTGCAGATCAAGAGGGTGCGGCCGAAGCCTTCCGGTTCGACGAGCTCCGGCATGGTTCTCGATAGTCTCGGGCCGGAAAGGATAGCGTTGGATTTGTGTAGCTCGGCGTTCTCCTCAACGTTCTCATCGGCGCTCTTCTCGGCGTTCTCCTCGGCGCTCTTCTCGGCGTTCTCCTTGGTGTTCTCCTCGGCGCTCTCCTCGGCGTTCTCCTTGGTGTTCTCCTCGGCGCTCTCCTCGGCGTTCTCCCCGGCGTTCTTCTCGGCGTTCTCGGAGTCGGATGTTAGAGAGAGCGTGCTGTGAATGTAGTAATCTTCCGGTGCGGCAGGTAAGTGATGGTTCCTTGTTCACATCCGTGGAAAATTCTCCGCTGGCCAATGTTTGCTATAAAATATGGCATCGTGCAATGATCATGCAAGTGTCCGTTAGAGTCAAGAGCCTAGGGAACAATGCTTTGGATAACAATAGCCCATGCCTATATCTCGCTTGAAACATATATGGATGAATAGCAGATAGAAAGGGCGCGACAGTCAACAATAGGAAAAGGGCGCGACAATCAGATGATATCTAGATGAATCCATTCTGCACCTTGCACCATTCTATATATCAGTATTGTCGTGTGGAAAACATCACTCAAGCGGTTGGGACTCCAGGAAGGTTGCTTATTCTGTATATTGATTATCTTCAAGGTGGTCATTACTTTTCCGGAGGTAGTCCATTGATGTGAATGAAAGTCCTCATCCCCCCTGCTTTGATGACCTCGGCGAATGCAGAGATATCACCTCCGACAACTTTGTTGACGCAGCCTCTGCTGCTTCTAGCGACTTCATACGTGTTGTGTTCCTTGACCACAAGCCCGGAACTATCGACAGTCAAATGTCTGTTAGTCCTGTCAGTCATTGCTCGCATTGCCCTTTCACGAATCAAGTAATCACAATAACTTACTCACAGATCGAAAACAACTTGCTGGGCGTCTAGCCGCAGTCCTTAGTTGATATCGAATTTTCCATATCCCAGTAGCAATGGAGCTTCAAACACTCCTGTCAACGTGTGCATGACAATGGCTGTGCCGGTGTTAATGATGTATGAAGTTGTCGTTTGTGACGAAAGCCTTCTCGGTCAACACCATCTGTGAATGGAACCGGGTTCGAAAATAGACTCATACAAATCGAGATCATTGCCAGAGTCAGACTCGTTTTCAGAGTCGGGTGTGTCTTCAAAGTCGGACGCGTCTCCAGCGTCGGCTTCGTCTTCAGCATCAGACTGCCCTTCATATGAAATCAGAGGATCAATCTGAATCAGAGAAGTTGTCATCAAAATCAGAATTGTCGTCCTCATAATCATACCCAACGCCAGAGAATTCTATCTCTACATAATTTGGCAGCTCGTCGATTGGCAGGTGCTTGTCAGGCAGTTTCTCAGTCAAGGAACCCACCAAACTGCATCCAGGCGAGTCTCTGGCAAAGTCATCGCGAAAATGCAGGTATTGATGGCGTATGTTCAGAACACGAGTGCCTCCGTAGATCGCTCTCTTGAAACGGTCCTCTTCCACATTCACATAGAGGAGCCCCTTTGGCGAGAACGAAAGTCTGCAGAAATTATTGTGGATCACAACGTACACAGTCAGCTTCGTACTGTAATACTTGAGTGCTGCCGCTCGACTCTCCTGGCTGACAGAGAGCAAAGGGGAGATGAGGCTGGTATTTGGCTGAAGATGGGGTTTTGATCGATGAATGGAGACGATCCGATCTTCGCTCTCGCCCAGCAGGAATTCCTTCCAAACCATTTTTCTAATTTCGGGGGGCAGATCGGAAAAGCAAGTGAAGTATTTTGCGGTCTCCTTGGTACTCTTGGATGCCTGGATGCCCATGTTGACTGTAGGGTCGACCGAGAGTCGACGAATACAGCGAGGTTGAGGGACGGTACGTCGAAGATATGTAGAATGTACTGTTAATGAGCACGAACGGGAGAGTGAGTAGCTGCCCATGTTTTTGGTTGAACTTTATTCAGTACGTGCGCTGAGAAGATCCAGCGTTTTCTCCTACGGCCCCTACCGGGTTGCTTCCATCAGGGTAGACTCCCTGCAGAGGCCACAAGCTCTGAAGAGAATTGACAACACGTACTCACATGGGTATCGTTCTGAATTGCATGGAAACCTGGCTGGCAGCTTTGAGCTTGGCAGGAACATCTTTTTGCAAATCAGAGTGTTGTATATCATAGATAGCATGGGAACGCAATAAGGGAGTGTCTCATTGGATTAACTGGCTTTTGCATTGAACCGATCTATATCCGTATATACCTTCCACCAGCTTTTGTGTTCCATGGTTTCCAAGACGCCAGCAGCAATCAGAAGAAGCTAACTCAAACATCGCAAAAGGCCATGGCTTCTGCTTCCCGCTCAATACTGGGCTTTAGCAAAAGTACACCCAATAGCTCACAGCTAAACATGGGCTTTTCCTAGTCTCATTATTCGTCATCTTCATCATCCTCATCATCCTCCTCCTCCTCTTCACTGTCTTCCTGCCCCTGCTTGAAGACAACCTTTTCGCACAGTTGTAGCATCTGCCGCACCGGCAGCCCCACGACATTATCCACGCTCCCCTCCACCTTCTCGACCAGCACCATCCCCGCGAGGCCCTGCAGCGCGTAGCCGCCGGCCTTGTCGACGCCCTCGCGCGTCCGCACGTAGCTCTTGATGACGTCGTCGGGCAGGCCGTCCGTCTCCTTGGCGAAGTAGACCTTGGTCTCCTCGACGTGGGTCTCGATCTCGTAGCCCGGGTGGGTGGCCTCCTCCTTGGGGGCGAGGCAGCAGACGGCGCTCAGCACGCGGTGGAGGCGCGTGTCGCGCAGGTGCTGCAGCATGCGGATGTGCGAGGCCTCGCTCGCGGGCTTCTCGAGGATGCGGCCGTCGCGCGTCACAATCACCGTGTCGGCCGAGATGACCAGGTCCGGCTCCTCGCCCTTCTCGATCGCCTTCTCGTACACGTCCAGGCACTTTTGCCGGGCCGTCGCCGCCACGTACTCGAACGGCACCAGCGTCGTCTTGCACAGGTCTTCCGGCAGCGTCGACGGCACCACCTGGAAGTCGGTCAAGCCCAGCCGGTTCAGCAGCGCCTTCCGCCGCGGCGACCCAGACGCCAGGATCACCTTGTGGCTCTTCATGTAGGTCAGGATGGGGATCTCGAGGGGTGGCGGCGGTTTCCGGGTGGCTGGCGGACCGGCGGGCTGTCGGACGGGCAGGCCATGTTCTCGGGCGGCGGTCTCGTAATCGGGGTGAGAGCCTGCCGGCACCGACAGCAAAGGCTTTTTCTCGCTCATCTTGTTTGTTGTGGGGCGTCGCTCTTGACAATCGATTGATTCCACTGGTTTCCCTCGAAAGACCACTCAATGCATATAGCTACTTGGCAACTGAGACCAGAGCTTGAGTCAATAATAGAGGCTTGAGGCTGAAGGTCGAGGAAAGCTGTGGTGGGGTAGATGATGCAGGTACGTCAACTAAAAACTTTACGTAGCTGGAATGGAGTGTTAGCAGCGGGAAAGCTTGATTTGGCCCTTGTTGCGCTATTTGTCCTTCACCTTTACAGTGTCTCCTCTTCGTACCCTGTTCCTTCTCTCCCACTCAATGAATTTGTAGGTAACACGGGATGGCTGTTGTACTTCTCTGTTGTGCTTATGCAAAGGCATCTAATTTTCCTTTGCGAGTAGTAGTCTCTTGACTGGTATGTGGTTTTTGCACCTTCAACAGATGGGATTTCCAAAATCCCATCCATCTATGTGCTGATCTGAATCAGTGACAGAACCCGGCCCTTGCAGCAGCAGTAGGTCAGGACATTGACACAAAAGCCCGACCACCCAGACTCACCACCAAAATACCTGGTAGTCAGCTCTAGCAAAGGTCGTGACAGCCACGGCATAGGTTCCTACCAAAGTTGATCTAATACAGTCCTACTCTTACCCGAGCGTTGGCAGCTTCTCAGATTGCTTCTAACTCTGACACTAGAATTGTTAGGTCGGAGTCTTGTCAATTGAAGGCGCTTGGAAACCACACCCTTGTGTCGTCTCATATGGCGGCCACTAAATCTGGCTTACAGGGGGGTGTCAGTTCCTAGCTTGGCAAGTATGGGGGCGGGGCATCTCATCACATGCACGTTTTGTCAGATGAGGAAGCGATGGTTGATCGCAACAACCTCTCGCGACGTCCCTTTCCTGCGCATTTGATCGCTGAGAAAGATAGAGAACTATACCTGCCTTAGTCCCAAGACCGGACCCTAGCTCGCTTTTGCTTCTCAACCTTCATTCTCTTTTGTACACCATCCGTTCCCCCGTCATTCCAAGCATATTATGAGTTGCTTCTTGTCTGTTGTTGCACGTGAATGCATGGTGGCTTACACTCATCGGAGTTATAATCATCGCATACCAGACTGGTAATCACCAAATTTTGGGGAAACGCATACCATACACAAAAACACCGCACAAATAACCAGCCATGGCGGAGAAATCATCACAATCCCCGAGTCCTGGTCTCAATGGACAAGGCGAGGAGAAGCCTCGCTTGACCGAGGAAGAAAAGAAGCAGAATCACATCGCCTCCGGTACGCTCAGCACCTGAATTTGCCCAAGACAACAGCAGCAGGAGAATCGGGCCACTGACTCCCATACAGAACAGAAGCGGCGACAAGCTATTCGGGACGGGTTCGATCGACTATGTGAACTGGTTCCCGGCCTCGAAGGACAAGGTCGTTCTGAGGGCTTGGTGTTGAAGCGCACTGTCGAGTTCATGCGAGAGCAGCTCGAGCGCCGCCGCCAGCTGGTGCAAGAGAAAGAAGCGCGGGGCGAGTACGTGGATGACAAGATGAGAGAGTGAGTACCAAATCCTGCCTCTGTCTAGAATAGTCGACAAAGCTGTGTACATCGCTGACAATATACGCACTAGGCCCGTAGCTATTCTTGAACGGCTCGAGGAGAGGGATAGGCAACGAGCGGCAGCACGTGGCAACAATCAGGAGGAAGATGAGGACGAAGCTTAGGAGGCAGCACTCTTCGACTTTGAGGCGGCAGCACTCTTCGACTTTGAGGCGGCAGCACTCTAAGACCCTTAGAAGGCAGCACTCTTCTGCTACCGGTGCCACAGACCACAAGACGAAATGTTTAGGTCCGTGGGCACAAGCCCATAAGAGCGGTACATTGTTTCCTTTTTTACTTTGCATTGTACTTTTCCAGGTCCAGCACTGGCCTGAAGTGGACGTCGGTTCTATTCATACAAGTCCATCTTGGTTTTCAATAAACTTAAGAGCTCATTGGGAGCCATTTCCCTCGGAATCATCCCCTTATTCTGCTTGTGCGCAGAATTCCCGCCCCCGCCATTTATGTTGGTCATGTCGACTGTGACTGTGCGGTTTGGCACCTGTTTGTTTCCTATTGTTACGATAACGCCATATCCCTTGGCCTTGGCCTCTCTGGCTTTTGCTCCAATGCTGATTTTCCTATCATCGATGTCTACAGCTAGCTGCGTAGCCTGAGTAACAGGACCATCGTCTCCTGACAGTTGGTCATGGGTTCCAATCAGAATGTTCCGCGTAGTCTCGGCCAGTTCAAGAACTGGCTGGGTATCATTCACAGTTAGAATCATCACTTGTCTCGGGTTGAGCCAGAATGGCCATTTCCCGTCATAATGCTCAATGAGAAGCGCCATTAGCCTCTCGACGGAACCGAGGACGGCACGGTGGATGAGGACAGGGGTTACAGGTCCGAACTCTGCCAGCTTTTCCGCATCGGTGGTGACCTCGCCCCGTTGTTCCAGCTCTGGTGCTGGGGCCTGGTACTCCAATTCGAAGCGTTTAGGAAGCTGGAAGTCGAGCTGGATGGTAGCTGTTTGGTGTTCCTTTCCATCAGAGTCCCGGAGAATAATGTC
This sequence comes from Arthrinium phaeospermum, assembly GCA_006503535.1. Classification (NCBI taxonomy): domain Eukaryota; kingdom Fungi; phylum Ascomycota; class Sordariomycetes; order Amphisphaeriales; family Apiosporaceae; genus Arthrinium; species Arthrinium phaeospermum. The sequence continues at coordinate 2,994,659 of QYRS01000004.1, forward strand.
GATCTTGGGCCCGTAGAACGCGCCATCGCCCTCGTTGATGGTCCATTCTTGGCCCGACGCATCCAGGGCTCGCTTCAGGCCGTTCTGGGCTCTTTCCCAATCTTCCGCATTGCCGATGAAATGATCGGCGGGCCTTGTGGACAAGGCCAACCTGTATGGGCCCAGCTTGAACACCTTGTAGGCAACGCGCACAAAGTCAAGCGTTTTCTTGATCTCCTCTTCTATCTGCGACGGCCGGCAGAAGATGTGGCCATCGTCCTGGTGAAACCGCCGGACGCGAGTGAGCCCACTCAGTGCCCCCGATATCTCGTTCCGGTGCAGAGGGGAGAAGTCGGCATATCGGATCGGCAGGTCGCGGTAGCTGTGGTGCTGCGCGGCGAAGATCAGACAGTGCCCGGGGCAGTTCATGGGCTTCAGGCCGTACTCGTCCTCCTCGCCGGCCTCTGATTCATCTTTGCGCGAGGGGGAGGTGCTCGTGACCGTGAACATGTCGTCGCTGTAGTTCTCGAGGTGGCCCGACTTGGCCCATAGCGCCTTCTTGTAGATGGTGGGGGTGATGACTTCCTGGAAGCCGTAGCGGACATACTGCTTTCGCAGGAACTCGACTAGCCGGTTGAAGATGCGGGCGCCATTAGGCAGCAGTATCGGCGAGCCGGGGCTGTAGATCGAGGTCGTGAACAGTTCTTGTTGCACACCGAGCTGTCGGTGGTCGGCTGCGGGTTTCGGGGGGGACTCTATGGTGGAGGTTGCGCATGAGGCGCATGCTCGTCGCAGCAGCAATTGGGTGCTTGGTCGGGCTGCATAGATGCGCGGTGGCAATGGCACTACGTTGTGAGGCCGCAGCCTCGCTATCCTCCTTAACAGCATCCCTATGGTGTTGTGAAGGTAGGAGGTTAGGTAATTATCGAGTCCACCTCCCGAGGTATCGAGTACCCCGAAATTCTCGAGGCCGATAATTGAAGTTCAATCTCTAGCGCAAACGCCGACACACCGAAGCGTGTTCGGGGCGGGTTAAGCTCATTGCCCCAACCGGCATAGCTCTGTAGCCTGCTGTCAAAACCCTGCAGTTGCCAATCAATCTGCACTGTCAGACTCATCGCTGCTCAGCTGACCAGGATGTCACCTGCAACATTCTCCCCCAAACAGACACTGCAATATATTGGAGGCCATTCCGTCAGAGGTTCCGTTAGAGGTCGACCCGTTCTTCTAAGATGCCTTATCGGCCAAGACCTCTCTTGTCAAACCTGAAGTAAACAAACGTGCTGCATGCACACTTGCGAAAGATCTAGTTCTATCAACTTGACATCCATAATTTCCACGAATAAATGAGTCATCAAAGCTCGTGCACGGCAGCCTGTCTCTTGTTCACGCTATACCTAGAAGATACTCTCGATACTAGCATTGCTTAATCCTATAAAGAGCATACCTGTATCGGCATATAAGAGTCCATTTGCATCGAACTTATCGAAGACATCGACACCCTGAAACACAACGCGATCTGCATTCGATATCTTTCTGCCGTCCGATATTACTTTTCAGGTGGATACTAACCTGCGGACCGCCCGGAGCTGGTTCATCCCACGCGTCGCACCTGTGACGTATAGCTAGAGAACGAGACCATCAACTATTGTAGATTTTGAGTCAGCAAATATTCAAAGAGCAACCTCAAAACCAATGGCCTCGCGACAACGACGAGGCCGACAGGCAGACTTACCTGTGGAGAGCTCCTGGCGTATGGTGGAGGGTGGCGAAAACGACTCTTTCGACACCTCAATTGTGAACGACCCTTATGAGGATGAGGTCGTCTTTTCAACCCAACCATCCCAACTCTCGTCCTCACAAGGTCTGAGCTTGAATTCTCAGGACAGCATCCGAGATTTTGCCAACGATGCGGATGAAGAACAAGTCATTATGCGCGCGCCCTTTCAGCCATCGCTAGCTTCGACGCGCCACACGTCTATGGACAAAGACCAGACGCCAGTACCGGAGTTCTTTATGCCCAAAGTTCCAATGGAGAGCCCCAGGCGCAGTGTTCGTTCTTCGCGAACGATTCAGCCCGAGTATGATGAAAGAGTGGTTACGCGACGACGGGTGAATCGTCAACCGAGTGATGCAAGTGGCCAAGCATATCAGAGACGTCACGTCCCGGACCGCAGGCCTCAGCGCGACAGCCACAAGACGGACTCTCTTTGGGACAGGTTCGCTGCATCAACTCCCAGCTTTATATTCGACGTCGTTGCCTGGTGCCTTTCCATTTTGGGCATGGCACTCAACATCGCCAAATACCCATTGGCCATCTGCCTCGCGGTCTACATCTTGCTGGGCGCCGGAATGATGGTCAGGAATATGGTGACGAACTCGATCTCTACGTCCTTGTCGCCACTATGTCGTATACCTGGGGCATCGATGCTTGATCTGCCATTCTGCCCCGATCTGCCAACAGTGCCAGGATCTGCGGGCAAAATGCCAGTCGAGTTCGACGAGCTTATGAACGTGCAGTCTAACTTCGAGAAGGTCTTGGAGGACTCTGCAAAAGGCGTCTCGTTGCCCATGGAGATGAAGCGAGCTGAAGCCTCGGTAAGAGACTTGCGCACCTTGATCAAGCATAGCGACTTGTCGGCACGCGAAGACCTGGTATATGAGTTTGACAGCTACATCGACAACGTACGCACAATTGCAACTGATCTCCAGACATTCAACACTCATGTCGGTGGTGCTGTTGATAGCGTCATTAGCATCAACCGCTGGACTTCCAGGTATATCGATTCTATTGCGGCTGAGCGGGAAGCCAACGACAATATGGTCGCCCGGTGGAGTGGCTGGCTGTTTTCGCCTTTCACGCCGCAGGTCTTTGACGAGCGGATGCTTCTCGACAAGTATGTCGAGCACACCAGTCTGGTGTCTGACAAGATCGCCAATCTCATTGTGGAAGCCCAAGCTGCCCTGCGTTTGCTCTCGCAGGCAGAGAACAATCTTGAGCTCATCAACGAACACGTGGTACGCAACGGGAACGATATCAAGGCCAAGAAGAGCGAAGTGTTGTGGGATTTGTGGACGTTCGTGGGAGCTAACAACAAACGACTAAGCAATCTCAAAACACAGCTGGGCCTCTTGGAGCAAGTAGAGACGCAGCGAACATCGGCCGTGGAGCAGCTTATCGGGTTGGTCCACGACCTGGGCGACATCCAGACCAAGCTCAGCGACCTGCGAGACCGCGTGGTGGCGCCGGAGCTGCTGGCCGACCAGACGTCTATCCCTCTCAGCGTTCACATCGAGACCATCAACGCCGGGGTGGAGCGACTGGAATCAGCGAGGAGCCGCATCCGGGCCGAGGAGAACGATAGGATGCAGCAGGCGCTTTCGAGAGCGCGCGGGGGTGATGAGCGTTTGATTGATGGTTGAACCCGAAAAGATGGACTGATGGCATGCTCGATGGCCTGTTAGGCGACCTTTCGGGGATCGCAACCTAAATTGCTTACATGTTTTGGCTGATGGTAATTGGTTCATGAATCCGTTTACTTTGGGAGACTGGTGTTTTGGCGCTCTCCGATAATGTCAAAGTTTGCCAGTTTCGATGTACGAATCGAGTAGAAGCCCTTTCCGCACCTGCCACAAATAGAGATATAAAGTCCCTTGGGTCAAGCCAAGCTTAATAACTAGAACCCCTCACTTTTCTGCAATATGATGTTAGGGCGGTACTTGCATTTCTGACTGAATTCATTGGCATTTATCTTTTTGCGCGGGCCTGCTGATTCCAGACCCGAGGCGCTTGCGCACATCATACATGTACGACTTCGAAACAATGGCTTCCCAGTACGATACGTACCAAACACCCTTGCCGAGTCGCTATGCCAGCCCGGAAATGTCCCGGCTCTTTAGCGACCGAAATCGACATTCGACCTGGCGCAAGTTATGGCTCCGCCTCGCTGAGAGCCAGAGAGAACTCGGTATCGAGACTATCACGCCCGAGGCCCTGGAGCAGATGAAGTCCCACCTCGAAGTCACCAATGAGGACTACGAGGTTGCTCGCGTCGAAGAGAAGCGCCGTAGACATGTAAGAAGCCAAGTCCTCGCCGACGTACGAAAATGCATGATTGCTAATGAGGTTAATCCTCCGATCTAGGATGTCATGGCAGTAAGCATTTCCCGCCCAGTCCACCGCGAACCCCTATGTTTGTCAGCGAGCTGATTCTAGAGTAGCATGTTCACGCGTTTGGCGCCGTTGCCCCGGCCGCGGCTGGCCTGATGCATTACGGCGCGACGAGCTGTTTCGTCACTGACAACACAGAGCTGATTCTCATGCGGGACGCCCTGGAGTTGTTGACCAAGAAGCTGGCTAAGGTGATCTCAAACCTTTCCGCCTTTGCACTCAAGTGGAAGGGTGAGTAATAGTAACTCTCCTATACCGAAAGAATCGAAGTTGTATTACGATACTTCTCCCCGACCAGCCCTTGCTAATGCCAAAGGTCCAGCCGAACCGACTCTCGGTTATACCCACCTCCAAGAAGCCCAGCTGGTAACGGTCGGAAAGCGAGCGGCCCACTGGGCCCAGGATCTCATGTTGGACCTCCACAGCATCGAGCAAGTCCGCCGCGAACTCAAGTTCCGCGGCGCCCAGGGCACGACCGGCACGCAGGCCTCCTTCCTGGAGATCTTCCAGGGCGACTCGACCAAGTGCGACAAGCTGAACGAACTCCTCTGCGCCAAGTTCGGGTTCCCGGCGTGCTACGACCTGTCCTCCCAGACCTACACGCGCAAGGTTGACGTGATTGTTGCCAACGCTGTCACGGGTATTGGGACGTCTGCCCAGAAGATCGCGGGGGATATCCGTCTGCTTGCGAGCTGGAAGGAGATTGAGGAGCCCTTTGAGGCTTCCCAGATCGGGTCTTCTGCTATGGCATATAAGCGCAATCCAGCAAGTGCCCCCTCAAATCCTTGGGCGCGTGCTCATGCTGACTCCTATAGATGCGTTGCGAGAGAATCTGCGCCCAGGCGGTCGACTTAACATCTAAGCAGGGTAGTCTTGCCACAACCCATGCAAACCAACGGGTAGGTGGCATGTCTATATGCAAACTGGCGAGAACAACCAAGTCAAGAAATCTAACCCAATATATAGTTCGAGCGGACTCTTGACGACAGCGCAGTCCGAAGAACGAACATCCCTGAGATGATGCTTCTTGCAGACGCCATATGCAGAGGCCTTGACAACGTGACCAGCGGTCTGGTTGTCTATCCCCAGCTCATTGCCGCTCGTGTCCAGTCTACACTGCCCTTCATGATTACCGAGTCCATCCTCATGAAACTCTGTGCCAAGGGCGTATCACGACAAGAGGCACACGAGCAGGTTCGGGTACTTTCCCACGAAGCAGCGAGTGTGGTGAAGAATGAGGTGAGGCTAAACCTCCGTCTTATCATCTATGTGCTTCATATTGCCGCCCATGTCATGGATTGCGTAAGCTTACCTACTTACCTACTTACCCAATCGCAGGGCAAACCGAACGACCTCATCTCGCGGATCAAGAGCAGCGTCTTCTTCCAGCCCATATGGGACGACCTCGATGGCATGCTGAAGGCAGAACTCTACATTGGCCGCAGCGTGGAGCTCGTTGACGCGTACTGCGGCCCCCGGGGTCCTGTCGAGAAGGCATTGGCGCCGTACATGGCCTACATCGAAAGTTCCAGCACCGCAGAGCTCGATGTCTAGAGAGAACTGGTCTACGTACAATCGGTCCGAAACGCGACAAGATGGCTTGAATACGCCCAGCAAGCCAGGTAAGCTGTATGCTGTGACACCATGAGAACGGGTCTTCGGGTTCATTCTGGTAGTTAATACAAGCGCTATATGAAGCATAACAGCACCCCTGCATCAGATAGATGTACATCGCAGAGTGCTTCGAGTGCAAGGTCCCTAATGGTTCAGGTGGCATTATGCGGAATCAGAGGCTTAGACTGTGTCCAAAATCTTACGTCGATGATCTCTGAACCATATCGCCATTCCGAGCCCAGCTGCGTTGCTCACCTATTTTGACACCCAAAGTTCTGCCAACACCTGGGTGTTATATGCATACATACGCACTTGATCAGTATACATATTAATTCATGTCAATGATAGTTGGATGTTCTCCGGTATCAGCAGTTTCTATGCTTCTTGGTTTCCAACAAATAGGTATTGATACGGAAGAGCAACTTGGTATGGCATGATCACAAATATCAAAGGTCCAATAACCCAACGACAGGGTGTGGGAAGAAATTGGTATCAAATTGCTGACGGCCGTCTTTCCGTTGAAAGCGCGTATTGGATTACAGTTTTTGAATGTCTCGTGTGCGACTGGGGGAGACGCGATACGGGTTCGCTTGCCCGGATCCGTACCAATCTGCTCCCTGAAAGCCATCATTTCTAAACCAATGCTGCTCGCTTCACCCACCCAACCCCTTCTCGCAGTCCAATGGGACATGGCATGTTATCATGCACCTCTCACCTCAGCCGTCCATCGCTCGACGGTGCCTCCGAAATTGCGAATCAGGACCATGTGGTCAGCCTGCAGGAGAATGCCACCTTGGGGGTGCCGTCTTCCCGCCTGATTGGCTGTGCCGTGTACCACACCACCTATACGGCCTGGAGGTGACGTTGAATAACACCCCCCGATTTTGGGGGCTTAAACCTTCCCAGCCTTCCATTGCCCTTCGATGCATGGCAGGAGGAGTCGCAATATGGAGAGCCACGTGGGTTTCCCGGCTCTATTTGAAACATGCGGACGGAATCCCCAGGGCCGGTGTGTTGATGGTTGGGTCGTGAAGATAAGGAAAAGGAGCCGCGGACTCGTCGCTCGGTGTAGGTACTTCTAGATGTGTTTTTCTTACGGCCTGACTGATCAGGTTAGGAACGATTGATCGCCCTTTGCTCCGACCAGAGTGGAGATAACTATAGCTAGCTGTGCAACGTTCCCCAGGTACGGAGCCGAGCTTCGACGTTTCTCTCCACAGAGATCTTCGATAGCAGCAGGTCGGACCCGAGGCACAGGGAGCGAAAGGGAGGAGGGAGGGTGATAAAGGTAGTATTGTCTTGTCGTATAGTAGCGGCAAGATAGCAAAGTCCTTTGCATGCATCCTTTACCCGCACCCTCCATTTTGCTGGGAGGGAAAGACATCCACCGCACGTGGCCCCGCTGGTCGAATGAATCCAACGTAAGCACAACTGCCGCATTGAGGCACAGTAGCTACCCTACAAGGCTGCCGTGTCACTGCTTATGTCCTTTCGGATTGGCATTTAATCAAAGTATGGGGAACGCCTGAAGGAAGCTGTCATTTTCCCTGGAATATTCCTTTTCAGCTGCAATCCTCCAAATCCAATCGTTCGTTCCCTGAGCGACATCGTTCACGAACTCTATGATACTGTCCAACTTGATAACTGTGTGCTGTAACTACCTACTGGGTGTGACTTCAACCTGAGCCAGCTACACACACTCAAAAATACACATGCTCATAATCTCGAGCAAAGATGTTGAGCTCCATTACCTTGACGCACACCTGCAAGCTGCCGCGCAACGTGACCCGGCAGGCTGTCATTGAGTTCCTGCACAGCCACGAGGACATCATCGACCTGTCCCCGCTGGTCAAGGAGCGGCACCCCATCAAGGCGCCCGCCAGCCCGCCGCCGCACATGCAGCAGCTCGACCACGCCGCTTGGTGGAGCATCACGGACAGGATCTCCTATCTGCCGGGGCACCTGCTCAACGGGCAGTACACCTACACGGGGGCCTTCCTCAACAAGTCGACGGGCCTCGAGGCGTACATCGATGCGCCGGCCGGCACGACGCTCAAGGACGTCTGGAGCGTCGTGGAAAGCCCCTCCGCCCCTTCTTCTCCATCCTCTTCCTTCTCCTCATCATCACAAACAACAAGGCCAACGACGACGGCATTGCAGCCGGGCGAGGAGACGGGCTGCCTCTACATCCGGGTAGACTCGAGCGCGAATTGCCACTTTGCGCTGCGCGCGTTCGTGCGCAAGATGCTCAAGAGGTCGCACAGGGAGCTGGTGCGCCGGTTGGCCGCCAAGACCCAACTGAACGCCAGCGCCTTCGGCTGGAGCGACAGCACGAGCATGAGCATGAGCAACGACGACTTCGAGTCCGTCATCCTGCGGAGCAAGCCGTCCAGGGAATGGGGCGGGGGACGTATTGGTGGCGGCCGCGAGACGCCCAGTCCAACAGAAACCATCAGTCCCCCCGCCTCCTTCTTCCCACTGGTGACGGCAGCACCCGCAGCAACAACATCACCCACACCCACACAGGCGGCGGCGCCGCCGATGAACTACTACGAGATGGCCGACCTATACAGCTTCGCTACGCACACGGGGCCCTTCACGGCGGCGGAGCAGGTGCAGACTTGGACTGTGCCTGACGCCGCCGAAAATTTGCAGACTGGGTATAATGCGTGGTCGGCCGGGCGGTTTTGGGAGAGCGACTACAGGGCTCATGTCGGCCTCAACGTTAGTCGAGGCCAGACCGTATGAGAACGAGATGAAATGGGTCTGAGATATATAATCTCAGGCGATAAAAAGATTGATACCAAGCGAGAGACCTCGAGTCCTCAGCGCTGACAGGGCCAGACCGGCCTCAGCATACTTATATATACCCCCAGCAACCATGCCCGCAGACGAGACACAGTTCGCCTGCATTGGGGACAATCGTGCCGAGAAGAATGGCAAGCGAAGGTGTTGGATAGTAATTAGCGAGGGAAGCCAGGATGTCACTGAAGCAGAAGAAGTGAGGCTTACCCCAAAGAGCTTACGAATATGAACGGACGAAATACCCCCTGGGAATGGATAAGGCAGGACGGATCCTCATGTTGCCGGTATACGGCTCTGTATTATTAGGCGTCATGATTTGACGATCTAGACTTACATTTACTTTGTATCATAAGTCCCAGCTAACTACACCTATAACACTTGCATACAAATAGCGATACAATCAATATTCTTTAGTTGTCAAATTTGTCTGCGATTTGGTCAACTACAAGTAGAATTAACCCGTCCATCTAAGACAAATTTGAGCCGTGTTGTTGCTGCTGACTGTTGGAAGCTGCGATGGACGTTTCAAACCTCGGCAAAACCATATTTCAAATTTTTCAAATCATTTGCCATGAGATGTAGAAAGTCGGTATAGAACGAAAAACAAGTTGAAACTTGCCATATAGAACTGTCGGGATGGTGGTGCAAATGAGGTGGTGCAGACAACACTGAAGAAGCACTGAGCACTAAGTACTGCACTGAGGACCGTTTATGCCAGCGCTTATCTGGCGCCCCACACCCCACGAAGAACCCACTTAAAAGTTCAAACCTCTGAGCATCAGCAGCAATTCAATCAATCCCCAGCCAAGGCCTGCAACGCCTTCAAACCCATCCACGACAAAACACTTCTTCGCAGCACACCGAGTCGACACAACCTTCCAAAAAGCCATCCCGCTCACCAAGAGAAGAGGCCCACCCAACATGTCGTCCATGCGAAATGCCGTGCAGCGGCGCAACCACAAGGAGCGGTCCCAGCCCGCGGACCGCAAGAAATTCGGCCTGCTCGAGAAGCACAAGGACTACAGCCTGCGCGCCAAGGACTTCAACAAGAAGAAGGCGCAGCTCAAGAGCCTGAAGCGCAAGGCCGAGGACAAGAACGAGGACGAGTTCTACCATGGCATGATCAGCCGGTCGGGGCCCTCCACCTGGGCCAGCAAGGGCAAGCGCTGGACCGGCACCGTCGACGGCGACCGCGGCAACAAGGCCCTGCCCATGGACGTCGTCCGCCTCATGAAGACCCAGGACATGGGCTACCTGCGCACCATGCGCAACGTCGCCGGCAAGGACGTCAAGGCCCTCGAGGAGCGCGTGGTCGGCATGGGCGGCAGCCTGGACCCCCGCGTGCTCGACGAGAAAGACGACGACGACGACGAGAGCGATTGGGAAGATGACGAGGACGGACCGGCCAAGAAGCCCAAGAAGATCGTGTTCGCCGAGGCCGTGTCGGACCGCGAAGACAAGATCCTGGCGGAGATGGAGAAGGAAGAAGCCGAACGCCAAAAACAGGAGGAGGAGATGAACACAGGCAGCGACGACGAGGAGAACCCACAGACGCTACGCGCGGAGCAGAGGCAACGGATGCTCCTGAAGCTACATCGGCGACTGCAGACGGCGCGGAAGAAGCTCAAGACCCTCTCGACGGCCGAGAACGAGCTGGAACTCCAGCGCGCGAGGATGGCCAAGACATCGACAATCGGCGGCGTAACGAAATCGGGCAAGAAGTTCAAGGTTCGCGAGAGAAAGCGATAGATACACAAACACACGCGCGCACAAACACGACTTAACAATACCATCAATCGATCATGAAGAAGAAAAAAAGTTTTGGTTGTCTCAACATTCGAGATCCGGCGTTAATATTCCCTGGCCGCCAACGAGGGGGGACAGGCAGTCTTGATATACCCAAGAAATAGATCTAAAATATACAGATCGAGAGCATTGAAGTTCCTCTCTCAGTTTTTCTGGGACATTTTCCTCTTCTTCTCGAGTGCTTGGGCGTACCAAATAACATTATTTCCTGGCCCTTGTCCGAACGGAACAAACTCCGTATATCTCCCTTGTCCTCGATGCATCTGTGAAACGCGCAAGCCTGACCAGACGACAACACAGGGTATCCTATTCGCATCCGTTGGTTGTATACTTATGTAGCCAAGCCTATATCAAATCGAAATCCAAAAACCAGAAAAAAAAGAAAGCCGGCAAAATTGATCCATTATCGTTCATTCCTCATGATATACTGCTAATAATAAATATAACCTCGTGGGACAGTCGCAATATCGACCACACTCATCATCATAGCTTCTCGCTCGTCAAACACTTGCTCAAGCCCGAGATGATGGCCACGAGCGTCTTGAAGATGAGCGTCAGCGTCCAGATGACGCACTTGAAGGCGAAGCTGACGAGCTTGATGACGGTCCGCGTGCACCCGGGCAGCTTGTCCCGGTCGCGGACCTCGAGCTGCTTGCCCAGGCTGCTCGACTGGCTCTCGAGGTCGAGCTCGAACTCTTCGAACCGGTGCTTGCCCTTCTTACCGCTCTTCTTTTTCTTGTTCTTCTTGCTGCTGTTGGAACCGCCAAGGTTCTCGTCGCTCGGCCGCCCGCTCAGACGGCTCAGCAGGCTGTCCCGCAAGTGCGCCGACGACGGGGCTTTGATCAGGGCGGGAGGCGGCGGCGGCGGCTCGAAGTGCTCAAAGTGGGCCGTGTTGCGCTCGTCGAGGTTGGCGACGAGCAGGAGGGCGCAGACGGCCACGTCGAGGATGTAGTAGGCGTCGATGCGGCCGGCGACGCCCGTGTCGAGCTCGAGGTAGCCCTCGCCGGTGCCGTCGCGCGTCAGCTTGCCGAGGTGCTGGGGCGACTCGATGTGCTCGACCGTGTACTCGGTGCGGCTCCAGGCCGGGTTGCGCTCGACGGTGATGCAGAAGGGCGTGGCGAGGGCCGGGTGCGCGAGGAAGTAGTTGCGGCTGTCCTCGTCCCACACGAGGCGCGCGCACTCGCGCTCGGCGGCCGCGACGGCGGCCCCGTCCCCCGGCTTGTCCAGCGCCATCTTGGTCGCCGCCGACGGGTACAGCAGCGCCACGAGCCCGTCGTTGGGCGGCAGCCGCCGCGACTCCTCCTCCAGCGTCGTGCTGATGGCCTCCTGCCACGTCTTGTTCTTGTCGTGGGCCTCGCGCAGCGCCGCGAGGATGCCGCTCGGCCGGTCCGCGGCCGGGTCCCGCTCCTTGAACGGCTTGCTGGGGTCGTGCCGGCTCAGCGTCACGTAGGCCGAGGCCGACGTCGGGTTGATCTTGAGGTGGTACAGGCCCTGGCTCGTCGACGACAGGTGGTAAATGGGCGTGTCCTTTTCCGAGGTCAACTTCATGCAGTACGTCCGCCCCTCGCTCGCCGACGCCTTCCATCCGTTTGCCGCTTTCCAGTAGTCTTTGAGGTCCTCTGTCGTGTTCACGGGCGGTATCACAGGCGGGTCTTGGTACCGTCGCGGGTTCGGCATCGTCGGCCACCGCTGCGTCTGCGTCTGCGCCGAGCCCGCGCTCATGGGGCTGCGTACGGGACTCCGCAAATTTGGTTGCTGTTGCTGTTGTTGTTGTTGTTGCTGCTGCTGCTGGGGGATTTGGGGGATCTGCGGGTTCTGGTTCTCCAGGTCCTCCTCATCCTGTTGGGGCGGGAAGCGCGATTGGCGGCTGATGACCTGCCTGGGTATATGCCGGGGACTTGTCTGGGTGGGGTAGTAGTCCTGACGGTCGAACGGTAGGTTGTGGTCGTATTGTGGGAATATCGAGCGAAGGCCTGCTTCCGCCCCCTGTGTGTTGTTATTGTGATTTGAAAACGGTGGCAACGGCTCCTGCCCATCCTCCTCGTCCACTATAGGTCTCTTGGCGATGGAGCTCCTCGAGCGATGACTCTCGTCCCGCACGAGCGTGCTGGCCCCGGAGAAGGCCGTATCTGTCCGCGGCGGCGCCTCCGAGACCGGTACCGGCTGCGAGACGGCAACGGGGGCGGGCGGTTCTTCTCGATATCTGCGCACCGCCTGGGAGGTGGGAGAAGAATACGGTCCGGGTCGCCCCTCGGCTTCTGAGAGCGGCGAACCATCAATGACGAACTGGGAGAGGTCGGCGCCTCCTTCCGGCGTCCGCCTTCCGCGGTGGTGATTCCGCGGTGGTGTCATCTCGAGCGAGGGACGCGGCGGCCGCGTGGAGGAGTCGAGTGAGGGCCGTGGTGCCCGCGTGGATGATTGGGGTGTCTCTGCCCGAGTCCGAGACGTCGTTCTCCTTGCCGGCGGTGGCCTCGTTGGATTTGTGGTGTTGGGAAACAATGAGAACCCTCCCGTGGCCCCAGTTGATGGCGACGCCATGGTTTCGGCCGGGCTATAAGTCACTCTTTTTTCGGTTGGTCTGTATCAAACAGAAAACCCCGGTTCTCGTGCTTGCTTCGCTCTTTGCGCCCTTGAGATGTAGGAACTGTATAACCCAGGTCTCAAATGCAGATGACCAACGGCCCCAAGCTGTAAGGGAGGTGAAAGAATGTCACTATTATTGGGACATGGCCTTGGCTCTTCTTTCTCGGTATATGGGAAAACAAGCCAAAAAGGGCGGCAAGAGAGAATATTGGGGGCACGAAAAGGTATCACAACACATCGACCATGCAGGCAAGAAATCTGCAAAGAGTGAACCAACAGTAGTAGAGTAGTATTGCCCCCAAGGTCTGGGTCACCGACGCAGAATATGAGAATAGCAGCAAGCAACCCTTCTTCTGTCTCTCTCTTTTTCTTCTTCTAACTTTAGGCAAAATAAGCAAGGGAGTGGAAAGTATATACGACCGAGACGAGAGAGCGCCGGGGACAGGAGGACCAACACACGTCCAACGACGACCTACATGCAGGCGCTGACTTGACAGACTCAGTATATCCCCGAGCCCCTCCTCCACAGTAGGTAGTTTAAAGTAGTAGCCCAGAACGCCCCGTCCGTCCAGCGGCACTTGTACGCGCTGGCGCGCCCATCCTGACTGGCTGGATGATCGGTGGGAACCACGGGTTCGCAGGGGTTCTCTGTGTGGTCGCTTGCTCTCATATCACCTTTTTTTCGTGTGTGCCCATGCAAGGTGCAGCAAATACCGGCTAGATTGACAAGCCAGGGAGAGAGGGGTCGGTTGGGCCCTACTCAGCAAATGGGGCCTTCGTCTGGCCGGAGAGACGAAAATAGCAGTGTCTCGCGCTTCTTGGTTGCAAAATTTCTGTCGGTTGGAAAAGGCCGGCGGCTACGGTGCTGTGATACGGGGGCTGATTGGCTTACACCATGCACGATCCCTGTCCCGATGGTGTTGATGGTTGGTGGGCCTGGAATATCATCCTCAGATATGGCCCAATTGGACCCCTGCCCAGGCAATTGGCTCAGCGGCAATAAAGATCAAATAAGCTCACCGTCTTCATTCGCACCTACTTTGCTTGCTGACGGGAATAACAGCGAGGGGAAGTGAGAGGGAGGAAAAAATCAATAGTTAGAAAAGAAGAGAGAAATCATGCATCCTGTGCTCAGTCAGTCCAGTCTGATTGGCATCCGGTGGGCGCCTCACAGGCGGTCGGGCTGAGAGCTGGGCGGGTTTCTGTAAGCGATGAGAGGTTGCGCAGAGCGGCCACCTGCTGCTCAATTGCCGATCATGTTCCAAGTAAGTAGGTCGACTGCATGGTAAATAAGTAGAGTGTAGTCGAGGGGATCTTGGAGCAGTGGAGGAACGAGCTCATACGAGCGATCTCATATCTGAGATTTTGAGCAGATCGATTTTCTTCCGTTGCGCAAACGTGCAATGGGCACAGTATGTTCCTCGAGCCAATATGGTTCAGTCGCTGCTGGCCGAAGAACCTCAACGCGGCACGCCTTGAAAGTCAACCGAGTGCGCGACCCGACTGCCAGCATCGGATGGTTGTGGTCGCATGTTGGGGACCGACAGTCTGACGGTGCCGCTGTTTAGGCACTACCCAAGCGGCAAATCAAATATCCAATCAGCGGACGCCGGTGTATCTCGATCTTGCTATACCCTGGTCAAGATCCAGCTGTTCATGACGGTATAGTAGTAGTCGTCGCTTGTCTTGACTTCTGCAACCGACTGTTCTATAATATGCATCCATCGCTCGATTTGGCTTTGTACAATTGCCAAACGCGGCAAGCATCTCAACCACCATTGTAACAACGCTCCCCATCTACGTAAACAAAACATGCCGTACAGTCGTATAGACGACGCTGCCTGCCGCCCTGATTGTTTTTCTACTCGTTACACGTGACCTTTTCCCATCCATCCTCGGTTCCTAAAACGCCATACCTATTTTCCTGACTGATCCTTCAGCCAACTTGCCAATTGTTCCACCCTCCGGCACGCCGTCTGAGCCAACGAAAGCGTCGCCTGGGTTGTCAGTTATGTTCTAATTGTGGGATTAAGCATCCTTGGGTAACGTATCAACCTTTTCCTGGAACAGCTTGTAGGCGCCAGCCCACACGGGGTCGTTCTTCCAGTCGTTGAGCTTGAGGAGATAGGGCAGGAGGTCACCGCTGAAGGCTTCGGACGCCTCACGGGGGAGGAGACTGGGGAGGTGGTCGATGCTGATAACACTCAGGGGCGGGTCCTGCAGGCCCTCGACCGGCACGGTAGGCTCGGCGAAGGTGGTGGCGATAGTGTAGATCGGAACTAGAAAAGTTACGGTTTTAGCGATCTCTCTCGGGTCCAATTATTTCATCATGGTCAGTAACGGGGCATTGTCTACTCACCCGGGTTGTTGGGGTTGGTCGTATCGGCCGAGACATCGCACACCACGCTGAGCTTGCGGCTAGGCGTGTTGAGGGAGTCGCGGTTGACAAAGTGGGGGATCTTGCTGGTGAGGTAGATGCAGTTGACAAAGACATCGCTCTCAGTGATCTCGGGGAATGGTCCGCCCTTGGCCGTTTCGGCCATATCCCACTTGAGGATCTGGCTGTCGGGGATGCCTGCCTTGAGGCACATGTCCACAGCGCCGCGGCCACAGCGACCGAGAGCGCCAATGACAATGACGCGCGGCAGGCGGCCGGCCTTCTCTTGTCCAGCCTCGACGTTCTTCTTGATGTCGGCCACAAGCGCGTCTTCGTTCGGGTAGCTGGACACCTCCGGCAGGGGCACGCCAGGGTTGGTCAGTTGCCAGGCCCAGTTCTTGAGCGCCAGAGCGCTACCGCTGAAGCCCGCGTGATACCCGAAGGCGGCGACACGGCGGCCACTCTTGGGGTCGTTCAGGAATTCGAGATCGAGCAGGGTGCCGCCGCCGCGGGGGAACCGGCCAAGAACTGTCTCCCAGCCACCTTGTCCCTAATTGTTGAAAATAAAGGAGTTAGTGACGCTGTACCGGCTTGATGCTTCACGCAACTATAAGGCACTCAATGCGCTTACCTTGTAGCAGTGAGCAAACTGGACGTGGACGTGCTTGAGAGGGAAGGTCTCCTCGGGCAGCTCCTTCAGGCCGACAATGATGTGGTCGGCGGGAGCTTCGCGCCAGGAGCCAGTAGGCACCAAGGTGCAGCCAATCTTGGAGAACTCCTCATCGTCGAAGATGCGGACGGGGCTCTTCTCGACATTGACAGTGTAGCCGGCGTCAATCAGGGCCTTGGCGGTGGTGGGAGTCAGAGCCGACCGCTCCTCTCTGAACTTGTCCTCAGACCGCAGGTGGAGGACTGTGGGCGCCATCGTGAACGAAGAGTGGGGTATGGGACTGGTCGTAATGTTCAATTGAATGTGAGAGGAAGTCAGGTTGAGATTGGTGCGCAGTTCTCTACAGTCTGATCTAAAGTAAACACAAGGTATTTATCAGAGGTTGAGTCGTCTTTTGCATCAGCCCGCCTTTGAGGATTGACTGATATGGTCGTAACGTGGGGCAATCGACCCATGATGATTGGATGATTCACAAAATTTCCAGGGAGCTCACCGCCGAAGTCGCCCCCGTTGGGAGGATCTGCCAGGGACCAACCTTAACCCTAGCAAGTACAGCTGCTTCCCACCAACTAGAGTCAACGTCACACCTGCTTGGACTTGGGAGGTGCAATGCATCCCCTCCACCATATCTAGCGTGTTCCCAGCCTTACAGCCACCCGACAAATTTCCTTTTGAAGTCCAAAAGTAGTACAGTAATGAGGTAGGTTTGTTACCGCACTTGTGTTGGGGTCGATTTTACCTGGGCTGCCGTACGGGATGAGTGAGCGTCGGTGCTCATTACGGAATTTGCCCGCTCGCTCCGATACTCGGATATCCGAGTCACCGGCTCGAGCCGGGGGTATATCGGCTCGAAGCACGTTCATCATGCCAAGCTCATCTCCACCTGACATTTGTGTCCGATGTTTATAATCACGGAGTTCAGCTCGAATCACCTAGATACACCATCACTTGCTGGCTGCGTGATGTAAATTCACCGAATACATATCGTTTGCGTAGCCCGTTTGACAACTGAGCACACAAGGAGTACCATCAGTAACTGAGAGTGCCCAAAGCCCACCCTCTGAACTATTCTCCCGAATCCTGGGAACGGATGAGAATCATTCGTTGACCGATACAATGACACACATAGTCGTACTTGGGTAAGCCAGGCGTCCCAGAGTAGCCAACTAGAAGATCACCATGGCTGAAGTAGTCCAGAGCCGGTGTTATCGGGCTTAGCTCCGCCCTCCAAGCCCGGTCGCAGGGGCATCAAGTCACGATCCTTGCGAGGGACTTCCCAGGCCCTTTTGAGACTATAGACCCTAGGCTGCAGATAGACTACACATCACCATGGGGTGGCGCACACAATCGCTGGGTCCCGCCGACAAATGCTACGGAAGAGCGCGAGCACGCCATGGCAATCCGGACTTTCGCCCGCATGAGAGAGCTTCATAGGAACTACCCCGCGGCAGGAATCACCTTCATGCCGGGTATAGAGTACCTGGAAGCCCCCAGCCCTGCGTATCAGGCGCTGGACTCAGAGAGGGCCAAAAGTCTGGGCATGGACGGGTTCCGATTGCTGCACCCAGATGAGCTGCCAGATGACAAAGTGAAAATGGGGTTCGAGTACGACAGCTGGTGCGTGAATCCCATGGTATACTGTAGCTTCCTGTTACGGCGATTTGGGTATCTTGGGGGCAAAATCATCAAGAAGGAAGTGAGGAGTCCGGTCGAGATCTTCGAGATGAAGGAATTAGGGAAGGTCGATGCCGTCATCAATGCTTCTGGCATTGGTTTTGGTGACCCGGACGTGTTTATCACTAGAGGTTTGTCTTGAAGTCTAACGCGGCTTCCCGCGAAGTTGACATGTACCGTATTGACTTGTTACCAACCAGGTCAAACTTGCCTTGTGGCAAATTCATGCCCGGCAACCGTCACCCGGCAGAACGCGGATGGCTCATGGTCCTTCTCGGTGCCACGCAACTTCGATGGCGGTACCATCATCGGAGGTACGAAGGAACCTAACAACTGGGACCCGAACCCGTCCGCCGAGGTGAGGGCCGCCTTGCTTCGAAACTTCGCAATGGCATATCCCCAGATACTGGCCAAGGATAAAAGGTACCGAGTCATTGCCGACATTGTAGGGAGGCGACCGACTCGAAAGAAAGGAATGCGACTAGAGAAGGAACTCACCGAGGACGGGAAGTGCATCATACATGCATACGGTCTTGGAGGAAGGGGGTATGAGCTAAGCTGGGGTGTGAGTGAAGCCGTGACGGGCTTGCTATCTGGACATCTGGGAACTGCGTCGCCTAAATTGTAGGTTGGCGGGGGCAAGTGCTCATGGAGGGCAAGGATGACATGCAATTAGAATGAAAGATTTTTCGTACTCTTGCAGCAGGAGCCAGAACTTGGTCGACAACCACATAACATGGGAAGGCATGAACGCCTGCCGGCACGTGGAGCTGCACCTTCCTATATGGATGTGCGAATCGTATTAGTCGAGTCCCTTTCGACCTTGAAGATGTAACGCCCATAGATTAATTTGAACTTCGCTGACCGTTGATTGATTGGTTCACGTTCGTCTCTCCTTTCTCTTTACCACAAGGCACCGTCAGCGATCAACCTTCTGACTACGATCCGTTGTCAATCTTCACTCGCTCTTCTCGTTCATTGACTCGTTTCCCCCAATACTCTCGCTCTCTTCTACCAAACTACCACGCGAAGCTGCAGTTGAACGAACAACGATGCTGCGTCAGGTTATCTTCGCTTTCTTCTTGGTTCTGGGACAGGCTCTCGCCGCCAGTTCCTACCTCAACTTCTGTGATCTTCTTTCCTTCGGCTACACCAGCGAGGGCTTCGTCATCGCGGCAGAATGTGGCGATAGCAACATCCCCGGCTGCCAGGAACTCAACATTGGTCACTGCTTCGCGAACAACCACGGCAGACTGGTTGCAGCCGGAAACGGGTAATCTTTCCACGTTGTTATGTCAATTATGGGGAGCGCACTTGCTAACTTTTGTTACGTGATGCAGAACCGGCGGTTTCGACACCTCCTGCACTGGCTGTACTCTGGACACGTCCAAGAGTCACACGTCGACTTATGGCACTCTGACTTGCCAGTGTCTGTATTCCGCGGCCAACCACACGGTTGCCATCACTTCTATCAAAACAGGTGAGACGCACTCTCAGGGTCGTAGTTCTGCCGTAACACGCCAATGATACTGACATTGACAAATCCAAGATAACTTGATCAGCTTCGATGCCAACCTCGGCATGCTGTGCGGTACCGAAAACGGCATGTCCATTCAGTCGACTGAATGCCCCCAAGCTTCTGGACGACGTGGCAACCATGTTCACGAGCGGCAAATCAGACATAGCCTCCGTGGCCTTCCAGCTTGGCGTGGCGTCTGATTTAAGCATGAGGAAGAGCGGATGTTTCCATCCCGTTGCCACTCGGGGTAACTGGTGCTGGTGATACCAACGCTATTCAGTTCAGCAGAATATATTGGCGGGATCGATTATATGGTTATCTGTTCGGATTCGGATGATATTGATGTCGGACGGGGTCTGAGCTCAGCATTACACATCCGCCATACTGTGCGGCTAATCTTCGTGGAGGACATGGGATATTGGAGGAGTTTTAGTGTATGATTTGTCATATTGTCTTGGAACGACCTCTCTAACACATCAATAACGACATACTGGGTTGCCTTCGTCTACATTGCCTCGGGCCGAATAACAAGTCGGAGGTGTACAGTAAGGAGTGTTGAAGCTCTTGTGGCTTCATTGATGTGACTAAATCTCTCTACGTGTAGACTATTAGCTGCTGCACAGTTGTTGCATCATTGATCCGATAAAACCTCGTGGGAAAGCAGCAGTAATATTAGTTGCGAGCTATTATTCATTCTTGTCCCTCATGCAGTGCGTAACAGTTTTACTTAACAGGACCAGAAGCTAGGGGGTCACCTAGTGATTGGCGACATCATTGAGACGTCCCTGCCAGCTTCAGAAAGGAACAGCTGTATCCAGCCCTTACAAATGAGTGCCTCATCCTCTGATAGCTGGGGGTACGTCCTGGAAGAACAAAATCCCAGCTCTTCCTCCTCCGCCATTTCCGAGTCGCCATCTTTCTCCAGCATGTATACCAACTATAGAAAAACCAATGGGATGCCACGATGGGCTCTGAACTCACTTCTCCGTCTAGTTGGAGATGAAGTGCATTTGTGAGCTTCAATAATCGGTATTGGTTTTGGTGGGAGGGTGACCTAGTACTTACCGGAACAATGTAGAACGGAGGTTCCGCGTTTCCAGTGTTTGCTTGGTTCACGCCATTCGGTCCTTGACCGCCGCCAACGGGGAACATTCCGGGGCCGTTCATGTTGGCCGGTTGGGCGCCGTTCATGTTACCACCCATGGGGGGTGCTTGGCCGTTTCCGTTGTTGCTGTTGGGCTCGCCCATCATGCCCCCGTTGTTGCCATTGTTGGGCTGGCCGCCCGTGGCGGGGGGAGCAGCAGGCGCGGGAGCAGGTGCGGCGGGGACGACGGTGGCCATGGGCTGAGCCAGGAGGCTGTCGGCGTCTAGGGACACGCAGAAGCCCAGGGAGCTGCCCTTGGTCGAGGAGACGCACGAGCGGCGGAGGCAGCACTTGTCCCCGCCGGCGGCGCAGGCGCGGCCTTCTTGTACGCAGGCGCTGGCGAGGGTGGCCAGGAGGAGGGAGGGTAGGATGGAGAGCTTCATGGTTGCGGGGAGGATCGTGAAGGAGTGTGGGAAGTAGTAAGTATCTAGGGGGGAAATGAGCGAGGGAAATAAGAAAAGCCTGAAGTCCGAGAGCCAGCGGATGTCAAGAATGGGGAGCTCGCGACAGTGAGCGGAACACCGAGGGGAGAATGACTGGTCTTATAAGAGAGCAGAGATGCACGGGAACTGCTGGACTGCGGCTGACCAAGAAAGCTAGAACTGAGGGGAATGGAGATGATTAAGTGGCATTTATATATGATTACCCGAGTATATCCTACAAGGGGGACCAAACATTCGACACCAGGTTTGAGCGTGAGAAAGGGGCAATGGTGACTTACCCCTTACGGGATCCTAGCGTGGAGTCTGCAGTGAGTCGAATCGCGTTTTCTCCCAGCCACTACAGCACCCTGCATATTCCAAATTGGAGCGTGTAAAGTATCATCCTGCCCAGCCGCAAAATTGTATAGACACATGTGTATGGTTCGGTGGCTTGCAGATGCGACGGTTTTGCTTGCCGCAGCCAAAGCATAGCGTATTTGAAATATCGCCCGGGGTCTGATCCCAAGAACGACGAACGAAAAACGAAAAACGTCGATTGGTCCAACAAGAATTTAACGTCATGTCGTCCCATTCAAAGAGAAGCCGAAAGCTGTCATTCGTACTTCGCCCACTGAGATGTCAGATGACAGGAGGATGCACCCGAGCTTAGATGACCACCCGAGACGACACCTTGGTAATGGCGATGTCGATCGTGCTGTTTCTATCTTGATGGTCCTGCGGTGACAGGCTCATTTGTGTATTGGCAACCTTATATGATTTCAGCATTCTCCAGAACTAGCCGAAGCTTATGACCAGAAACACGAGATAGGGTCTGCGCTCCTTTGCTCTCGTGGTCACTAAGATCTCGGCAACTGCCTCACCAGGCGCCCTGTTTCGCAGCAGTGACTATCACGAATTCAGACCGGCTAATCGGCGAGAGCTTCTGCTGATATCTTCCGGTAAACTGTTCTCCCAAGGAACGCTTTTGACATTATCCCCTAAGTAAACTACCATTAGACTACAACAGTATGCATTGGTCTTTGCTGCATCCCCCCAATATTCGGGCCGGAACTCTAACCCCCTTCCCAGCCCCCACCACCCCTTCTTTGACTCCCAAGTCTCACCAGAACGACAGTGCATGCGCCCTCAACCCAGAACTACCCCCTTCCCCTCCTTCTCTCTCTATCTCTCACCCTCTCTCAAGCCAGCCCCAGAGCCGCCGGCGACACCCAAGGCTGACACCTCCCCCTGTCGCAGTACCCGCTGCAGCAGTCGCCGAGCTCGGCCCCCGTCCGGGGGTTGACGCACGCGGTCCACGTCGGCACGCAGGTGCCGGCGCAGGTGACGCCGAGGACGGGCTGGGGCGGCCCGAGCAGGATCTGCTGCAGGCCGCGGCTGTCGATGCCGTTGACCAGGGCCACCTTGCCGGGGGTGCGGAAGGCGCACTGCTTCTGGGCCGTGAAGTCGGGGGCGTCGATGTAGTTGACGCTCATGGTGTTCTCTGGTTATTGCGTATTAGTAGTGCGAGGAGTAGATGGACAGACAGGAGGGACGGGCGGTTGGTGGGGGTTGGGTCAAGTAAGTAGGTAGGTATCTTGAGAAGTCATACTGGTCAGGTGCTCGCGGCCATCGGCTGGGAGTCTCATGGTGTATTGGCCGTCGGCGCTGTGGAAGATCAGGGTAAGGAGCTGTGGTCCTGGTCTCGGCGCCTCCAGCGGATTGGCTAGCACGCCAATGGCAATGCTAAGACTCAGCGGCACATAGATCGAGGCTTTCATGATGCTCTCGAGATATATATGCAAAAGGGCGCTTCGCTGAACACTGGAATTCTTTTGTTCTGATTGAGAACAGGTGTGCTTTTTGTTGTCTCGACAGAACGGAGCGACAAGCTACCCCTTTTATGGTTGGTCACATCATGTCATTTCCCTTACTTTCTCGCGTCCTTCTAACCTACAAGCGAAATTCCGTGAACTGCATACTTGTCGCGCTCTGAAAATACTACGTCAAGGTCTCTCTGCGGGTGTCGTACTTCCATGCATCGTGGCCAGACCATGCAGAGGTGCGCCGTTCTGAGGGATCTCGGCTCACAACCGACTGTGCCCAAGCCCGGGTAAATGCGCTGTCAATGGAACGGTCTCATCACGATAAGATGACTGCGTAGGTTAGGACTGCGAATGCGACGCTCCAAGGATATGTGTGCCTTTTTCGCCCAATCGCCTAATCTTTTCTTGGATGGCGGCAGAATGGCAGGGCGCAATCGTGAGACTTTGGCGTCTCTGTATCTCGCGACATACCAATAGCAGCTGCTAGAGTCCGGAACGCTCCGGAGATAGCCTCTCGAACATCGCTAAAGTGTTACCTTCTATAATCAATAACCCTACGCTGGTCAGCTACCAAAAGTAGGTCACTGGAAGAGAACCGAGGTTAAGATTATGTATTGGTGGTAACCACGAGCTCCATTCAGTGCCCATTTCCCCTTCATGATTGTCAATTGTATGGACATATACAATGAGATTCGATACCTTGAGACCATCTGGCCTTAGGTATGTTCGCTCTTTTTCCCACCACATAATTCACCAGAGTCAATGAGCTAAACCCATGCTACCAGGATTGCTTGATTCGAGTTGAGCGGTGTCGCTGGTAGTAACCCCGGTCACAAACCCGTTTCCAGTCTCCTGTGACAAGATGTCCTTCGAGAGTGGATCCATGAATTCAATAATCGATGCTTCGGTGTACCGGCGATGATGCCTTCTGGCAGTTGGCGATCCGAAAGTACAGTTTCCATTACAGGTCTGTGTATGCGCATTTGGGTTCGTAGTCCCCCTGACGCTAGAACTGGAGGAGTTATAGTATGCTGTGCCGAGCCCCGAGGGCTCAGGAGACGGTATTTGAGGCGGTGATGCTGCATATATAGGCCTCGGAAGGTCAGGAGAAGTAGGCCCCTGGATGATCTTGTTGTCGAATTCCTCTATAAAGCTTCCCAGGAGCATCTTGGGCACGTCGCCCTCTGCATGCTCGGTATCAATCATGTCTCTGTGTTCGTCACAATACTCAGCAACAGACGCATGTTCACATTTGGTTCGATTCAAGACTTACGCGCAAGCCCTCCCAACTAGTTGCTCCCGGTTCTTCAAGTCATTGTCTAAGCGAAGAAGCCGATTTCGCGCGTCCTTGTCGTGGCCGAAACGAATGAACTGGACGCTGATCGGGCGCTCCCGGGGTTTCTCTTCAGCGCTGTTGCCGGTGCGTTTGCCTGCATCAAAGTCCGGATCGGGGATTTTCTGGATGAAGGTGGTCATATAGTCTTCGACCGCCGTATTGTTGCCGCGATGTCTTTCCCAAAGTCCATCCGTGAGAACGAAGACGGTCAAGTTCCTCTTCATACCAGTTGAGCTAGAATAGTTGATCAAATGCCTGTCCAAGATACAGGCCAGGCTGGCGCTCATGTCAGTCGTCACATCATCTGTCAGGCGTGGCTCGGCAAGATCTAGTCTCCGTGTGAAATGCTCCCGCTTCTGCTTTTTCTTGGAGCTTGGCTTGAGCTGTAGGTCATCGTCGTGATTGGTGAAATGCAGCTCCAACCCATCGTCATCATATTCAAGTGTACACCAAACCAGATTATCGAGGACTTGCCTCGCATGGTTCCAGTAACGCGCCATGGATGATGCATTGTCCACGAGATATATCTGATCAGTTGTTAGTAGCAGTTTTCATAGCGTTGGAAATTCTTCTGCAAAGAAGAATGAATCTCGCTGGTATCTAGTTAGGTAGGAACTCACGATGTCACGATTAGTAAAGTGGCTTCTCAGTCTATCCTCTCTCGACTTTCTAGGTACGCATAGAGAGAATCCTTTCCTGCCGAAGAAACTCATGCTGACAAGCTCAGTCCTGCGTTTCTTGAGCTCCGCTTCAAATTGATAAATGGTGAATGGATCGTTCCCCGCGTAGTCAGATTCTGGATGTACCGCCGGCTCTGGGTCCGAGAACTTGGCTGGCTGAAGTATATGCTCGTAGGTATTGTCAGCGGGTTTCTCGTTAAGAGTGGCGGATGGAAAATCATATTCCATGAAATCCGAATATTGTGATTCTCTTTGAAACCTGAGACTCCACGCAGCGTCGAGGAGTCCTTCTTCGAACATTTGTCTGCCGCTCTGGGGCTCCGCGTGAGTCATCTCCTGATCAGTTGCATGTTCTCGTGATAGCCGGGAAAGGAATGTCTCGATTGAGTTTGGGATCTCTGTTTGCCCCAATGTGGTGGTACCATCGGCGATAATGCCCAGTATTTCTTCATTAACAGCGACTGCGTTGATTCTCTTGTCTCCTGGCGTAATGAGCATCTCGTTATCAACCAGATCAAGTATGCGAGAAGTGTATGGATCGCCCAATCGCAGGCATAGTCGAAGATACTTGTGCCAATCGGTAACCTCAGCCAAGACGGCTCTTGTATCATGGAAGTCGTCGCTTGAAACGAATTGGTCGCCATATGGTCGTCTGGCGTTCTTTCGGAGCTCACGATACTGTTTCACGCCTTCCCTGCCAAGAACCACGTAGGTTGCGGCAACAGAAAAGACACATCCTAACGACCAAATGTCACTACCTAGCGTAATCGTTTCTTTCTTCGAACTCTGACATGCAATTTCCGGTGCCCCTTTTCCCCGCCATAGCAAAGTCAGCTGTGAAGACCAAAGAGCACTCCCAATCCGGAAGGTTTGAGTTGCATACCAAAAGTTCGCGTGCCTCCCAAGCCAGGAATCGTGGGTTTGAGGGCTGGATCGAGGGTATCAACACGTGCTGGCACCATCTGCGCCTCTCCGGGGTCTGTGAGTTTCAACCGGCCGCCAACTCTCAAAATGTTCTCTGGTTTGATATCTCCGTGCCAGCTACGGCATCGTTAGATTAAACCCTGGCCGGGGGTCTCACACAAGGACTCACACATAACGGACGTGCCTGCTATCGTCCTGGTCTCTCGTGATCTGCAATGCTGCCAATCCCTCTGCAACGCCAGCCATTCGGTTCCAGAATAGTCCAATGTTGTGAGTTGTGACGGGTGGATTCATGTTGTTGAAAATACTGTACAGATCCTCTTCTCCGTGTTCCAACACGAGGTTGTAATAGGTTTGGCATTCACCCTCTTCATCGATAGCGCGATTGGCGAACCAGCCATAGTACTTGACAATGCCGTTTTTCTCGCCAATGCTATTGTAGAGATTCTTCTCCTCGTCGAATTCTCGTTGATAATGACTACCAAATTGTTTGATGACCATTCGGCAGTGCTTTAAAAGTTAGCAGAGTCTACAACCTCAATTAGCTGGAATGGAACATACTGTATTCCTCACTCGATTCTCCTGCGATGAGATTCGTTTCTTCAATTTGTTAAGAACAAATTGCTCGGGGACTTCAACAATCCATAGCGTTGACCTTCTGTCAACTTGAGAAGCCACACCCAGGTCTGACTTCACCGGGGTTCTAGTGGTAATAGGGATTATATGATGCTCCGAGCCCAAGTCTTGACTCATCCGCCAATCGAATTGTAGAGGACACCAAGGCCACTGATGTTTGAAGAATTCATATGGAAGATCGCGCTGGCCTTCTGGCTCTTGATTCTCGAATATGGATCGTAGTTGATGGGGCCAGACTGGCAGCTTGCTCACCTTACGCTCAACAAATTTATGGATCAAGTGACCGGAATCAAGTTCGAGAAGGACATAGAATATGGGCAAATATGGCTTGAGCTCCTCAACAATCTGTTGCTTGGGCTCGCCGAGACGGTCGTACGATGAAATCAATAGTCTCGCTACGGTGTTGGTCTTGCCAGACTGGTCTGGGGCAATCAGGGCTTCGTTTAGGGCGCTGACCTGAATGAAGGAGCGTCCGCCGAGGCTCTCCGCTTCTTGGTACTTGTTTTCATCTCGAATCCGGATGAACTCCCTCAAGGCAGACTGGTAGTCTTGTTCGGCCTCCACCCGCATCGAGTTCATTGACATTGAGGGGTCGGTGGCTTGACTGGCCTTCCCACTGGGACATGGAATCTCTCGGTCTAATGTCTCATAGACTGCCGCCCCAATGCTGTTGAATATACCCGGTATATCAATCATTTGGCAAGCGGGTGATGTTCAATTGCACATAGTAGAGTAAAACCCACGATTCCAAATGAAGCATTGGAGCTTATCCCAGGGCGCGATGAGCAAGTCTCCCTCCCACTTGGGCCCCTCACACATCCCTTAACAAGACTGCATGAGAATCAGGGACATGATCAGGGACTGCAAAGATTTCTCACGCTGCACAGCTATCATGTCGGAATGCCAATCGACTCCGGCCGACTAGGGATAGATGAGGGGCCTGGAAATGGCCAGGTGCATATATTGCAACATGGTGAGAGCCAACTGCATATGCGGTGCGTCGTTGGAGAACAGGGGGTGCGGGTGTCACAGCCAACAAGGCAGACTGGAGGGCAAGTGGCTCCAGACAGGCCTCCCGCCTGTATTGAGAGACAGAAATCAATGGTGGTAAGTTTTCGTGTCGGAAAGACATGTGTTGCCTGTTGTTGGTTGAGGAAACCGGCAGGCGACTCGCTCTTTCCTGCACGACCGACGATTGGGGATGCGCACCTGCTTATCGCGAAAGGGATATAGAGACGTGTTCTTTTATCGTATTACTACATGCAAAGTAAGTCCAAACGATACTCCGTCCACAATGCTCGATTTTGTAGGTGGTTAATATGCTCAAACGTCGACATTGAAATTATGCACCATAAAACGATGTTGATACAGAGAATAATGCAAGAAGACAAAGGAAATACGAGAAAATATCCCTATCAATTCCCAACATGAACGTTTACATTTCTCGTGCTCATGCGGCCTTTGTCCGTGTCGGGGCCTCTGAATACCTAGAGACCAGCTCGCGGGGTCTTCTCGACTTCCGCCTTGCCTCCCACCGATAGTACAGCAGCACAATGGCCAACGTGAGGACCCAAAGCGGGATCGTGACATAGAGAAAACTGTTGAGGGCATCCTGCGAGAAGTACACCTTGCCTTCGCCGCCGTCCTGGTACTTGATGACGTCGGTGCTGAAAAAGGTCGACACGAACGTGGGCGGAAGGTACAGCAGCGTGATCACGGTGATGATCCGC
Organism: Arthrinium phaeospermum; assembly: GCA_006503535.1. Classification (NCBI taxonomy): domain Eukaryota; kingdom Fungi; phylum Ascomycota; class Sordariomycetes; order Amphisphaeriales; family Apiosporaceae; genus Arthrinium; species Arthrinium phaeospermum. Next base: position 3,022,552 of record QYRS01000004.1, read on the forward strand.
ATCGCGATGGCCTCCTTCTGGCCCCGCTCCGAGAACTCCCACATCGAGGCCGCCAGGGACTCCTGCTTGAGGGCGTTCTGGATCTGCAGCTGCTGCAGCACGATGTTTTTGCGGTCGGCGGCGGTCTTGGCCAGCGCCTGCGCCCGATCCAGCTGCGACTCTAGGCTATCTACGATCTCCACCAGACTCGCCCGGAACCTCGTCACGGCTCTTGCGCACTCCTTCTGCTCGCTCCGCGGGAAGTCGCTCTCCTGCACCAGCGTCTGGTAGAAGGTTTGCATGGACCGCATGATCTTGACGTTGGATCGCATGGCCATGACGGCCTCGTTGACCTTGTCCTCCTGCTCCTGGATCCGGGTCACCGCGCGGGGCGTGATGTTTTCCCGATACGGCATCTCGTCATCATAGAGCAGAAGCGTCTGGGTCATCCTGTCGATTTTCTCCTCGAGCGACTGGAGATGCCAGCGCCACTCCCTCGAGGCCCATTGGCACACAATGAGGTGAGTCTTGAGGCTAGAGTCGAAGGCCTCCGGGAGCGTCCCGAAGCGCAAGTCGCTTGGTAGAGGTTCGTCTGCCGCTAGCACCTCGGCCAGCTCGTCCTTGACGGCGGAAAGGGGGTCGGCGACCATCCAAAGCGCCGTGCCGCTCCCCAGGTCAAAGCGATGGTAAATAGCAGTCTGCCGGATCTTCCACTTGAGCTCACGACCAATGCCTGTCTTGGGGAGGGGGGCCACAGCCTTGAGATTGTAGCATAGATCAAAGTGTCTTCCGCTCCGGTTAAGGTCGGGGATGACGTGGCTGTGCTCGGGGTTGATGAGCGTGACTTGAGAGCGAAAACCATTGAATCGTAGTTCTCTGTCTTCTTCCTGGATTCCATAGGCCAAGAGAAAGTCCAGATAGAATGGGAATGCTTGGTGGTAAGCCAGGATGCGGAGGAGCATATCTCGGCTTAGCAGTAGCGGAAACAGAGAGCCATTTGATATCAAGAAGCTATCCTGAACTCAGCAAAATTCATGTACGGAGGGCAAAAATGACTAAGATACCAACACTCACATGAACCTAGATACTGGGTCTGGCTTGGTAGCAACAGCACCCGCCGGCTTGGTTGGGCCGGCTAGGTCGTTTCGTTGCGTGTCTCCTAGCCATCGTTTCAAGCCGGCCACATCGAATATGTTCTCTTTGTAGACTTGGAAGGCACCATTTGCAGTCTTCCTTATCTCCTTGATAGGGATTTCAATATCAGTCTGATCTTGGCTGAAGATCCTGCTTGCTTTCTGGTCAAGTTGCTCACGATAACCCCTGAAAGTCGTTCTGAGGATGGAACTGGACGTGTAAGACTCGGGGTAGTTCTGGTAATCCAGATAGGCACTTGCAAAGGCAGGTGGAATGCGAGTCATTGCAAAAGAGATCCATGCGAGGCGGGTGATCGTGCCAGTGGTACTGAGTGTAGACGTCCAGTCTCGGGGAAAGGAGGTAGCCTGATTTGCTACCAACTATGCACTTTTGGAGAGACAGACTTCAACTTATAAACAACCTTGAATCCGCCGAGATTCATTGCCTCTATCCTTGTGGCAACCGCAGTCGTGTGGCAGCAAACTGGAATTAGTACGCCCCAGTCATTGCCACACAGGCGGCCTCCAGAAGGGCCCCGAGGTTACCTCAGGAGCAGGGGGTAGCTGCACCCCTCCCTGTCTCGGCCCTCGCAAACCGCAAACTTGGGGCCCTCCAGCTGCTCGCTCCCTACCATTCCAACAGACTCGTCTTGTTTAATTTGTATGGATGCTTGCTGTTTTCTGGCAGCGTTGAGGCGGAGCATATTGGTCCACACTGTCGATATGGCACACAAACTTGCAATTGATCCATTCAGCGAGAGAGCAATATGATATCTGTATTGATCTATACGCTTATATGAGCAGTGAAATTAAGTATTATTGCCCAATGAATGTGCCGGGGTCCCATTCAATGAACTCTCGTAATAGTACCTGAGTGCGATGAAAACCCCATACCATGCAATACCAAATGTCAAGCCAGTCTTCCGAGTACCTAAACCCTCCCAAAACGCAAGGTATCCCCCCCCCCCTGAATGCTTGATGCTGGTATCGATTTCCGTTCCCGGTGCTTTACACCAGCCAAACACCCAGAAATGCAAACCATCTGGTTCGTGGCAAAGAAAACTATTCTAGTACATAATGAAGATAATGAAGATGAAAGAAGAAATTATAAGGCGATGACTGGAGAAACACGAAGACGATAAGTATGAGGAAAGGACGAAAGCGATGACCACCCTCCGATCAGCTTCGTGCACGTCTATGCCTTGGCTCCGGACTGTGCACCTCTCGCCTCCGTCTTCCCAACATAATCTCCTTGCGCTGCCGTCTGATGAGGTTGAGATTATATATGTCGTCCTAAACACACGACGAAACCGTGTTAGCGGAGGTTCTCGACCGAGAGAACATAGTAATTTTCTTCCTTACCTCTGTGAGCGGAGACGGCACCCAAAACGCGTACAGGTCATCTTCAAGCCCGGGTTGCTAAACTCGATCCGTCAGTCTCCGAGTATTTGGTATACAATAAAGGCAAACAGAACGATAGGGTAGGTTGAGAGACGAGAACAGGGGAGTAGTACAATGAAGTAATTGGTGCCGAACCTTGCCTTCAGAAACCCATCCAGATCCGCCATCTCCAGGTTGTAGGACCGGGTATGCTGGAGGACACGCTCGCCGTTGCGCGAGGAGGTGTCGAGTCTCACCAACCAATCGCTGTATCTCCTTTTGCCTTGCGACAGTGCGTCCAGGGAAGACGACGACGCCCGGTTTGGTGGTTGCCGATGGGGTATATCATTATCATTACTTGGCTGAGCACCAGTGGGTAGTGGGGGTGGTGGCGCTGTGTTGCCATTTTGTTGTGTATTGTTGGCAGTAAAGGCCTGCACTTGGGCAGTGTAGAAGTTTTGTATGGTCAGCCAGACCCGAAGGGTCCAGGCGGGATGCTGTATTATCGGCATAACGAGACAGAGATAAATATAATTAATGGGACGTTTGCTTCCCCAGGCGACGGAAGGAAATGGTTCAGGAAAGCCGGTAACGAGGGTGAGAGGTAGTATTATAATAACACCTCAAGAAACTGTATGCGTGATAGAAACTGAAGAATGGTTGAAGATCCCGAGAGGGCTTGGCTCACATCCAACAGCATCTCGAGAGGCAGAGAGGACATCGCAGACTTATACCTCACTCAAGCCTTCCATTCTAGAGTTACGTCTTTTCCCTTTGAGAAAGCCCTCTTTGTTTGCTTGTTTGCTTGGATACTTGGATACTTGGATGGTGTTGCGCTCTGCCGTGGCTGAAGCTGCTAGGGTGGCAGTGAGGCAGAGCAGAAGAACAGTCAGCTGGCAGTATGCAGATGTATATTTTTGACCACCAATCAATTGGCCTGTTTCAACCTCCTATGACCATTGCCGTCTCTCGTCATTCTCCCCGGCTCGACGCATACCTTATACTGACCTTGCACAGGAACGCAGCCCGTTTCCCGCGTGCCCTCTCAAACCCCAGCAAATAAAACAGTGGATATCATAATCAGCCCTATACCCATGTAAGTGTTCATGCACCTCGAGCCCGCAGGGCCCAGGTCTTGTTAACGTTACAATGTGAGAGATACGTATTGCGCTGGACACCTCCGACTGCACACATCTTGAATTTCCCATGCTTCCCGTGAAACAAAGCCAACAATGATCTGATACGCGGAAGACAATCCCCCTTTTACCCTCTGTGGAACGACACACGACAATGGCATCAGTCTGTTCACCACGGTTCGGACTGGTACACTAACATATGGAAACTCTTTTTATGGTACAACTAGTGTGCGGTATCTTTTTACACTCTATGACCGTGTGGCTTTCCTCTCCCATCAAAATTAGTGACGTCTAACACACAGAATCCTTAGAAGTTTCGGCTCATGTCAGCCCTGATTCTCTGGTAGTCTAGCAGGCCCTCGATGCTGCCGACGGCGCTGATGGCAACGTCCTGGTCCCAGAGCTTGCGGTTGGCGAAGCTCATAACATCCTTCTCGGTAACACGGTCGATGGTGCGCTCGATCTCACCGGGGGTCATGCGACGTCCGGTGGTGACAAGCTGACGGCCGATATCCTCAGCGACAGCAGATGTGCTGTCGAGGGACAGAAGGATGGAGGCCTTGAGCTGAGCCTTGGCACGCTCAACCTCGGCCTGGGTGACGCTGCTGGACAGGCGGGACCATTCTCGGAGGGTGAAGTGGACCAGGTCATCGAGGCGGGTAAGCTTGTCGGAGACGAGGTAGATACCCCAGAGACTATGAACACGTTAGTATTGTTGGCTTTGCCATAAGTGGTTGCAGGGCGATAGGACTCACCCAGTATCGCTGTAGCTAGTGGAGAAGCTCATGAAGCTGTTGGCCAGGTCGTTGGAGTGGACAAAGCCGCTGAGCTTGCTGCCCTGGTGGGGAGCGCTGCCCATAGCCTTGTCGTAGTTGCCAACGATGGCCTGGGTGACAAGAGCAGTGAAGTAATCCTCGTCGTTCCAGCTCACACCCTCAACGGCAATGGCGATGTGGGCAGCGGGGATGGTATCATCACGAACGCGCAGGTCGGAGCCGATGAATTGGGGCTTTTGCTTGGACTGAAGGTACGCAGAGTTCAGGGCAGAAGTCGTGGGCAGGCCGGAGAAGTGCTTCTCGGCAAGATCGACGAGCTGCTCGTGGGGGACGCCACCAGCACCAACCAGGACCATACGGTCAGCGGTGTAGTTGTTCTTGATGTAGCTGGTCAATTCGGTTCGGGTGATGTCAAGGATGTTCTGGCGAGGGCCGAGGATGGTGCGGCCGAGGGGCTGGTGTTGGTAAGCGGTGGCATGGAGGTGGTCGAAGACAACCTCGTCAAGCTGCTTCTCGACCTCCTCGGACTCGCGCAGGATCACATCGCGCTCGCGCTCAATTGAAGATTGCTCGAGCTTGGAGTTTTGGAGGATATCGGCGAGGATATCGACGCTTTGGGGGACGTCGGCGTTGAAAGCTCGGGAGAAGTAGACGGTGTTTTCACGCTGTGTCGTTGATGTCAGCCTGAGCCCTTAAAAACTGCCCGCAACATCCCGCTTCGGATGTTCTCGGCAATTGAGCAATTATACGCACCGAGGTGTAGGCATTGAGGTGACCGCCCATGTTCTCGATCTCGAGCTCCAATTGCTGCTGCGTTCGCTTCTGGGTGCCCTGTGACAATTGTTAACATGCTGGCTCACGAGTGCGAGCAGGTCGGCTCGGGGCAAGCGGGTCATCGGACCTTGAAGGCAAGGTGCTCCAGGAAGTGTGCGGTGCCATTGTTCTCGTTGGTCTCGCTCCTCGAACCGGCATCTATCCATACACCGACAGTAGATGTGGAGGCGTAGGGGGAGTGCTCGGTTGCGACAGTCAGGCCATTCTTGAGCGTCGTCGTTTGTGTCTTTGCGCCAATTGGGGAGGAGACGGGAGTAGCGAAACCACGCTTCAGAGGTCGGAAGGCAGACGGGGCAGCCCGGCTGCGAATCCCCTGGGCGAGGTTCAATGCGAATCTCCGGGAGGCCATCGCGAATTGAGATGGGGAGAAGGGCGATATGTGGTCGTGAAGTAGGTGATGTGCGTAATTTGACGCAACGCAGCTTGGAACCTCAGGTGTTGCCAGCTCTGAAAATTGAAAGGCGGACCTTTCGATAGCCGTCGGGCGGTGCAAGCCACAAATTGAGTTGCGCCACAGCCACACATGCGCAGCAAATGAGCAAATGACAGAGTCGACCCGATCTTTCGGGATCCATTCCTTCCCATTTGCCCAGTCATCAAGCATTACATGGCTTCCGATTGGTCCACGCTGAAGACGGGTACCTGGGTACTTTTCCTGCATTAGGTACGGTATTAGTCAATTCATCGGCGGTTTCAATTGGATCAAGCAGCAGCGGCCGGCAGGCAGGAGCTACCTCGACGCATTATCCAATGTTGTAAGTGCCCGCTTTGGCTCGTCTCAATGCGAGGTCCTGACATCGATGATCATCGGTTAGGTGCCAAAAAAGGTGCATACACACATATAGATGCCACGTCTGGCCCAATTCAGTGAGGCTTTACTTTTCTCTCATTCTTCCCCTTTCTGTATGATCCCCCATGTGTTCTAGTAATTACCTCAAGTAGGTACTAGTAGCTACAATGAGTGACGAGCCCTACGACTTCGCGACCGAATTCCAAGCTGTCTTCATCCCGAAGCAGAAACCTCCACCTGAGCCATCGGCCACAGACATGGGGGTCACACTCTCAAGTTTCCCTCCTCTTGGGCAGGTCACTCAGCTCAAGACTGGGAACGGCCGGCTCACTGTTCTCCTTGAAGTCGGGCAGGATGAAGCCGGTGAAGCTTGGGAAGTTGCAGCCTGGCACTTGTCTGATGGTACTGAGTGGAGGGAAGATGCAATGATGCCGCTCAAGGAAGGTCTCGAGTCAACCTCACTACAGAGTGTTGGGACAGATAATAAACGCATATACTTCACTTCTTCGTTTTCTGTTTCTTCCAATCTCAGCTTCACATTCAAGTTCCGTAAAGGACCTGCCGAGCCCTGGCGCTGGGCAAAAGACGAGATGAACATCGGCGACGGCATGGTTGTTGTGAATCCCGAAAGGGCTCATGGTCCAACCGACTTCGCCAGTGTAATCAAGGAGCTCAATCCTGACCTCAAAGTCCAATCGCACATGAGCCAAAGCCGAGGAACCGAACTGTGGAGTATAGAGGCGCCCATCGGTGCCGCCAAGGGTGACGATTCCACCTATGCCGATACGCGATTGGGCACCCCGTGGGGAGGGTTTCTCAGGTAAATCTCCACCAAACCCAAGGAGGCGAATTCTCGACCAAGTCAACTCTATACAATTATTGACACTCTCAGGTGGTTTGCTCTTGTTCGTATCTGGACGCCTTGGCTTGCTCCTAGACACGGCAAAACCTCGTTTCAGCTTGATAAGGATGGTATTGTTCTGGGGTTCATCAACGCTCAGGGCAAACACCTCGTTCTACTTGCCGTCAGTGGCATTGACGATGTCATGACAGTGTTCCGCCACACAGACTCTGGGCAAGTGTCACTCCATGTAAGCAGTTCACGCCGGTTTGTTGCGAGCAAAAGTATCCTAATCGTTGAATCAGATACGTAATGACGGGGAATCCGAGTCAAACGGATTGGTTCTCGCAGCCATAGGGGATCACTTCGAAGGCGCACTGGCTGCAGTGGTTTATCATTCCCGAAACGTGGTACTGGCGGCCAAGAAAGCTGACGGGGTACTTGATGAGGAACTGCAAGTCCTGAAAAACGATGTCAAGGCTGAGTGGATGGAGAACTGGTACGATGGATTGGGCTACTGTAAGCATGCTTCGGCTTTGTCTCGGATCGAAGGTCGTAACTGATTGAGTCTAGGCACTTGGAATGCGCTGGGGCAGAACCTGACGGATGAAAAGGTGTACAAAGCCGTTGACACCCTCGCCGAACACAACATCAACGTCACAAGCCTTATCATTGACGATAACTGGCAAGATATTGATTATACCGACCCCAGCCAGTTCCAGCGAGGGTGGAACAGCTTTGAGGCGGACCCGAAGACTTTCCCTCAAGGTCTCAAGCACACCATAAGTCACATTCGCTCCAAACATCCCAACATTCAGCACATTGCGGTTTGGCACGCGTTGCTAGGGTACTGGGGAGGAATTGCCCCTGATGGCCAGCTGGCCAAGACCTACAATACTGTTGTTGTTGAGAGGGAAGATTCGAAGAGACGGAACTTGCCCCTTGGAGGTCCCATGACAGTCGTTGCGGAGCAGGACGTCAGCAAGTTCTATGACGAGTTCTACAAATTCCTGTCAGACTGCGGGATTGACGGGGTGAAGACGGATGCTCAGTTCACTATCGACACTTGGGTATCTGCGAAGCATCGTCGAGAAATGACCAAGGCATACCTGGATGCTTGGATGATATCTTCTCTGCGTCATTTCAGCATCAAGGCAATTTCGTGCATGTCGCAGACTCCCAACATTCTTTTCCACTCGCAACTGCCGCGCAACCGACCGGCCATGCTCGTGCGGAACTCGGATGATTTCTTCCCGCAAATCCCCAAGTCTCACCCTTGGCACATATGGGCTAATGCACACAATGCACTCTTCACACAGCATCTCAATGTGCTTCCGGACTGGGACATGTTCCAGACAGTCCACGATTACTCTGGCTTCCATGCGGCAGCAAGATGTGTTAGTGGCGGTCCGATCTACATTACGGATGCTCCCGGAGAGCACGATATGGACCTCATCAAGCAGATGACGGGCCCTACCATCAGAGGAAAGACGGTGATCTTCCGCCCGAGTGTTGTCGGGCGCAGTATCGACCAATACCATGGATATGATGACGATGCATTGTTGAAGGTCGGCTGCTACCATGGCAGGGCCGTGACGGGGACACCCATGCTGGGAGTTTTCAACATCTCCTCGCGGCCACTTACCGAGTTGATCCCACTGTCGCGGTTCTCTGGGGTTATCCCGTCGATGAAGTATATCTTTCGGGCTCATAAGAGCGAGAAGATCTCGGAGATTGTCACACCCAGCTCGCCTAGCGCCTTGTTGCCAGTGTCCCTTGAGGTGCGAGGTTACGATATCTTCACTGCGTTCCCCCTATCACAGTTCCACAGTGACACAAAAGGCACGATATATGCAGCCAACCTTGGCTTAGTTGGAAAGATGACTGGCGCAGCCGCCATCGTGTCGAGCGATCTTGAATTAATGCACAATGGCAAGGTTATGCTTGATACCCGACTCAAGGCCTTGGGCATTCTTGGTATGCCGCCAGCCATATCTTTGACAAGTCGTTCATGTGCTAACCATGATTACAGGCCTTTATATCTCAACACTCCCAGACATGACGATCGAAGGGGATTTCCTAGCCACGATTCAGGGGCAGGTGATCCCACCACATACCGTCTCCATCAGCAAAACCGACGCCCATGTTCTTCAGATAGATGTGGAGGCTGCGTGGAACGAGATGAAGCTCGACCTTGGATGGGGCAACGAGCTAGAAATCAAGGTGTTCTTCTCCATTGATGAATAGAACAGATCTGCCATATGAGACGACATAGACAGACTATAGGGGTGTAGGGATTGTGGTCAGAGTGAAAGGGTACATGGTTGGTCCATGGGCAATTTGGCAGATTGAGTAGCATCCCAAAAACACTACATGTTGATAGCCTACCTAGTACTCTACTGCATCTATTTCTCATCATTGCGCCGTTCTTTAATCTTCTCTATACAACTCATGCTTCACTTGGCGTCAACTTGGAAATGTGACGTTCTTGATGGGTCTCGCTTTGCCGTAACTTCAATTTCGGCCTTTTCCGTGTCAGAGTCCCCATTAGCATATGCAGTAACAAACCATATATACCTCGCCTTAGTTCTCGCAATTATTTCAATGTGCCGCGGGAGGGGGTCGGTATGCTTGTCCCTGACTAAGCCCCCGATTGGGATATGAGGCCACACCTTGAATGGATTCCACGGCTTTCGAATATGTATTTCTAATGCAGCTCCCCCACTTTCACCTTAGTATTTGACCACAGCACAACATCAAGTTACCGACGTCAATAGCAGAGAGCACCAATTGATCACTTATTTCTCTGTAGACGTTACAAGTCCCAGAAGCTGCGTTAGTTACTGTTGAAATGGCCCCAAAGGTGTTCTTGTAGGTTGAGGTATTCTTCTTGGCTTGAGATCACGGCTGACTCGTCTTCAGTACTGGCGTCACTGGTGATTTGCCCATTCCCGCCACACTGTGGATATGCATATGAATTCATTTGGGCTTACGCAAGCCTAGGATACATCGGCGGTGATGCTTTCTATGAGCTGTACGAATCTCATCCGGATTATGATTATACCCTCCTAGTCCGCAACGAGGAGCGCGGCAAGCCTGTCGCCGGAAAATACCCCAATGTGCGTCTTGTGTATGGCGACTTGAGCTCGGCAGATGTGATTGAGAAAGAGGCCGCTGCCGCAGATGTCGTAGTTCGTAAGTCTTGACACACCCCTCCGATGATATTGTAGCTATCCAAGAGGGAGACATAACTCAAAGACCCATCTAGATACGGCCGACTCGGCCGACAGCATGCCCTCGGCCCTCGCCATCGGCAAAGGCCTCGCGGCCGGACACACTGCCGAGAAGCCCGGCTACTACATCCACCTCTGCGGGACGGGCATCCTGATGGATATGGCGCGCTGGGGCGAGCCGCCCCTGCCGGAGAACACGTACCACGACATCGACGACATCGAGCGCATCCTCTCGCTGCCGGACTCGGCCTACCACCGCGACGTCGACAAGGTCGTGCTCGCGGCCAACACGGCCGACCGCCGCGTCCGCACCCTCATCGTGAGCCCGCCCTGCATCTACGCGCGCGGCCGGGGCCCGGGCAACCAGCGCTCCGTGCAGGTGTACCGCATGGCGGAGCAGACGCTCAAGACGGGGTACGCGCCCGTCTACGGCACGGGCCGCACGGAGTGGGACTACGTCCACGTGCGCGACCTGTCGCGGTTCTTCGTGCTGGCCGTCGAGGCGGCGCTCGACCCGGCGAAGCGCGACGATCCCGAGGTGTTCGGCCCGCGGGCCTACTACTTCTGCGAGAGCGGGAAGCTCGTCGCCGGGGAGCTCGCCCGCTGGATCAGGGACGAGGTCAATGGGCAGGACCTCCTGGAGAAGCCGGCGGAGCTGAAGACGTTCGAGAAGAAGGACGCGGGCTTCGCGAGCTTGGCTTGCAATTCGCACGGCGTGGCGGCGCGGGCTGGGAAGTACCTGGGCTGGGCGCCGGAGGCTAGCAGTCTGCGAGAGGAGATCCCGGAGGTTGTTCGGAGTGAGGTCGCGAGGTTGAGGGAGAGCGGCGAGCCGAGTCAGCTGAAGAAGCAGTAGGAAGTCAGGCTGGGTAGTTGATATGCCTGCTTCTACTACGTATGCAACGCATAGCCAGTGGCTATGCTGTAGCCATGGATGCCGATGGATAGTTTGCTCAGTTGTCCGAATGATATCTATTGTATAATTGATTTGACCGATCTACTATTGCTCTATGCCACACCTGCTCAGCTCAATACTTAATCATTGGTTGTTGGATACTGAAATCAAGTATGCTTGCTCCCTCCAATAATTTATTTTCCCATTTACTGCAGACTCACGGGGAAGTCATTTATAAAGGGTTCTACGCGACGAAGACGAAGCACAGTGCCCAACATCGGCGTGGCACTAATATTGACCAGTTCCAATAACGGGAGATTCAAAGCGTAGAATATCGAGATAACTGCCCTTTCATGAGCGTCTTACGCTTCCTGTATCTGAAGAATGACTGAGCAACGGTGGCACGGATGGCCTATTCCCAGAGCGAATTCTAGGACACCAGGTTGATCCGGGTCGTGACATCGATCACGTTGAGCGACAGGTCTAGTGGACCCCGGGACAAGAGCGGTCTCGGGGAACCGCCGATCGACAATAACGGGTCACATGAACCTGGTAGAGGAAAGTGCAGTTACATAAGATAAGGAGCAGGTGTGGTTGGACGTTGGTTGCGATGCGCGCTTTGGTAGGTTTTAACGGGGGCCGATTAGATACCGTTCAGCCGTTCCAACTAGTTGGACCGTGAGCAAAGACACACCCGCAAGGCAAATGCCAATCACGTCGTATTTCTTACATGATAAGAGCACTGTGAAACGATAAATTTAGTCACGAATGGTCTGAGATTGAAGTCATCTGATGGGCCATCCAGGAATCAGCTGGGGGTCTCGTATCTTGGAAGTTAGGAGGTGGCCCGCCAGTAGCCCGTCTGGTCCGCCTTATGGAGAGGCCTGGGTAAGCAAACAAGGGAGTTGTCGGGGGGTCGGCAAGCCGGCAAGCCGGGGAAACAATTCTGCGCTTTCGCTTTCTCACCCACCATCGATTGACCCAGCAAGTTTAGCGCCCTTTGTTAGCAGCGCCTTCATTGATCGCTTTTGCATGTCAAGAATTGCAACGACGAGGTCTTCTTTGACAGCCTCGACGGCGCATTACCTACTACCTACAGATCCTACCCAGACCTCACCGTAAGGGCCAATATGCTCCCCTCTTCGGTGCGGCGGGTGGTGGCCGCGGCACCTTCCACTCCCCTGCTGGCCAACTTGGTACCGAACGCAGCCCGTGCGACATCAGCAGCCTCCATCGCATTCCCCAGAACCCAGCAGCGAAGGCGTTATTCCTCCTCGAAGCCGTCGAGCCCCAGCGATTCCCCGAAAGGTCTTCCCACCGGCCAGGTCGCAGCCTCGCCCGCGCAGGCCTCGAAGGCGGGTGGCGAGAAGCGCAGAGGACGCAAGACCAAGGACACATCAGACGCCCAGGGAGCTCTCCCTGCCGTCCCCAGCACGCAACATGTGCCTAAAGAATGTACGCATTTCCCGCGGTCTCACATGTATTGGACTACTGACTGACTCGTGATTACTCATAGCCATCGCGTTGTCGTCCTTCTTCTCTCTCCACCGCCCGATATCTGTGACGCAGGGCTTCCCCAAGACGATAAACGACGATGCGTTCGCCCAGATCTTCTCCCCGCGATCCAAGGACGCCAAATACAACGAGGTCATGTCTACCCTGACCCGTACGGTGGAGGAGCTCGAGCAACCCATGTCGGGCATGAGCCTTGGCGAGCAGCAAGAAAGCGCTGTGGCCGAGGCTGATACCGAAGGGATGCAGAAGATCGAGCTCCGGCATCCCGACGGAACCGAGTCGAGCTTCTACATTCAGCTCAACGCTATGGCCGGCCAGTTTGTTCCTTTCAGGCCTCCTCCCCTGCCGCAACCCGAGTCGGCAGTGTCTGCCGAGACCGGAGCCGAGAAAACGGCGGAGCCCGAAGAGCAGCACCGCGTCTACAAGGCCGTCCTTACCCTGGAGGAGACGACGGACGTCAACGGCGAGGTGCGCATCGTCGCCCACAGCCCGAAGCTGATTGAGGAGCGGACACAGCCCCAGCCCTTCCTCTCGCGCATGGCCGTGCGTGAATGGCGCCGCGAGGAAGTCCGCGGACGTGCCGACAAGATGGTGGCCATATCGGTGCGAAGGCAACGGAAGCTCAAGATGAAGAAGAAGAAGTACAAGAAGTTGATGAAGCGGACGAGGAACGAGCGCCGTAAGCTCGATAGAATCTAAGGACGGGCTTTGCGCCCTCCTGTGTACATAAACAACATACAGCGGTCTCGGTACGATCGCATTAGGACTTTTGCTTTGGTGCATCCACAACTGGCCATCATAATACGGTGTACTGGAAGGAATGTTTGTGAGTTCTTGTTTTGGGGTATTCATGGCATGCATGCTCTTATTTCGAGGACGCCCTATAGAATTGCACCTAAGCTAGTTTTTCTCTCGTGTATTCAAATCATCTCTCCCTACGACGAACCTCTCCCGTGCTTAGGGGTATAGTCGTGTTGGTACACACACTCCTGTGTGGATCAGACCATCCTAGTCCGTCCCGGTGGTCCACTGGGGCATATTATGCGTCCGCCAAGGACTTGACCGGGTTCTCCACCATCAACTCGATGAGCGATAGGGCCACCTCGGCAGCCGCGAGCACCGTCGTTTCGCCGGGGTTGTCGTAGATCGGGGCGACCTCGACCACGTCGGCTCCGACGACATGGAGGCCCTGCAGGCCGTCGAGGATCGTCAAGAGTTCCCGCGTCGACCAGCCGCCTGGCTCGGCCGTTCCTGTAGCTGTCATGATTCCAAAAGTGAGCATTCGTATTTGGCATGCTATCAGGGAAGAAGAAAGTGTGGGTCTTAGGCATGCGGAAAGAAAAAGAGGATGGCGCGCATATACCTGGTGCGAACGCGGGGTCCAGTACGTCGATGTCGACGCTGATGTAGACCTTGGAGTCGCCCACGCGGTCCTTGATCCGCCGGACGACGCCCTCGACCCCGATCCGATCCAGGTCCCGCGCCTTGACCATGGCGAAGCCGCAGCGCAGGTCGTTGCGCAGGTCGCCCTTGGCGCGGATCAGGGGGGCGCGGATCCCGGCGTGGATCGAGGTGTTGAGGATCAGGTGCTCTTCGTGGGCGATGTGCAGGAAGGTGCCGTGGTTTAGGCCGCTGTGATTTCATGGATGAGAGCTAGGTGGTGGAACGGGTGTCGTGGAAGCAAGGGAAAGATAGGGGTAGGGGGCAAAGAGTTGGGTCGGATAATGGAATGGGATGGACGTACGCGTAGTCGGATATGCCGCCTCCTAGCACGGCGGGATCCCAGGTGTCTAAGTATCATGTCGGTCAGTTTCATCAACAAGATCAATGCGACTGCTTGTAGAGATGTAGATGAAAAGCCCCAGTGTTACCAATATGACTGTCGAAGTGAATAACCGAGACCGGACCCCAGCGCTCGCGAGTTGATCGCAGGGCCGAAAGGGTCGTGGTATGGTCGCCTCCGAGCGTCACGATGCGTGGTGTGACGGAGTGGCTTTCGTTCGATGCCTTTCTCCCCGAAACGACCTTAAAGTTCTCCAAATCTTAGCAGGGACGAACAAGACTGAGTGGTAGGGTATGAAACTCATAAAGGGGTATTCCACGGACCCTGTGAGCTTTATTGAGCTGCTTCAAGGCGACATTGTTGTCGAGCCACGTCAAGGGCACGTCGCCGCAGTCCACGACGGTCGCCCAAGACAGCAATGTGCTTCTACCTACGTAGTTTCATCTGGGTATGAGCACTGTACCATAGAACTTGAGAAGCAAAGCATACAACAAGTATAGGGGCTTTACCTGTATACACACTATAGCCACCCTGAATCCTTCTACTGCCGATCCGGATACCACCAGGACCGTAACGAGCCCCGGGCCTCCCCGTGACGGTCTGGCTGTCTCAAACATCGTCAGCTCGACTCGTTCCTTCCTTGAAGGTTTCATGCAGAATTCGGGGTGGACTTGCGGTATCGAACGGCGCACCCAGCATCGCAATGTCATACTTCGGGCCCTTCTTCGCCTCCGCGTCCGAAAGGCAGTTGACGTAAGGCAGGTTCGCATACGTCCTGAGCCCATTGAACTGGCTGCCACTCACGATGTCGACATCGTCATCGCCTGGGCCATGCGGTGATGCCTCTCCGAACATGGGCTTCTGCCATTGAGGCGCATGTGGGATCGATGGTGGGCGGGGAAATTCCCAAGCCAGAACAGTTTGGAGGCGAATTGAGACGACGAATGGCACGAGTGACCACTTCATTGTGATATTGGGCAAAGTAGTGAACTGCAGTCTATACAGGAAGATCGAAGTGTCGGTGCCGCTTTCCTAGGTTACAGCTACTATTTTTGCATATTATTTATAGTCAAATTGCATTGCGTCAAACAGGTCTAGATGTTAGTAGATCGAGACATCTTTGAAGTCTAATCTTGGGTTGGGGTAAAGCTGCAAGTGTTGTCTTATCTCCAACCCGAACCCACATATGTATGCATGTGTAAGTAAGCTTGCATCATTTGAGATTATAACGGGTTTTCTTCATTGCTTTTTCTAATAGGTGCCAATGCTGTCAAATGCCGCCGATATGCTCGGATACACCCTTGGTCTCTAGTAGTCTGGTACAAATCCTTGATATTACATGTACATTTTAAGAGTAGGCATTTTCACCTATTTGGTCCAGCCCTTCGGGCCACCCCAGGTGCCCTTGACCATGTTGTTGTAGTACACCCACGGGAAGAAGTCCTTCTTCAGGTGGTAGAAGAAGCGGTTGGGCGTCTTCTGGTCAATACCGATCCACTTGTCGAAAGTCTCCTTAGGCACACCACCGTACTTGAACTCGGCCAGGAGCACCTTGCCGTACTCGGTCAGGAGCGGGCACGACGTGTAGCCATCGTATGACGCATCGACGTCCTTGCCCTCCATCGACAAGAGCAGGTTTCGGACCAGAACGGGCGCCTCGGCGGTGATGGCGGCGGCCGTCTTGGAGGTGGGCAGGCTGGAGGCATCACCGGCGGACCAGACGTTGGGGAACTTCTTGTGGCGAGTGGTGGCATCATCGACGTCGACGTAGCCGGCCTCGTTGGCGAGGGCACTGTTCTTGACGAACGCGTGAGGGCCCATCTTGGGGGTGACGTGCAGAAGATCGAACTGCTTGGTGACCTTCTCCTTGCCGTCGGGGAGAGCAAACACTGCCTTGTCGCCGTCGATAGAAACAAGGTCGTGCTGGAACAGACCCTCAACACCGCGATCCTTCCTCATCTGGTCGAGCTCGGCATTGTACTTGGGCACGCCAAACATGACAGGGAGGCCAGTGGCGAAAGTGATCTTAATGGGCGAGTTGCTGGGGTTGCCGGGGTCGTACAAGCCTGCACGCTTCCAGGTATCCAAACCGAGCCACATGATCTTCTGAGGGGCACCGGCGCACTTGATGACACCGGCGGGCTGCGTGAAGATGGCATTGCCCTTCTCGAGCTTCTTGAAGGTGCCGTACACCTTGCTGCAGTAGTCCTGGCTGTAGATGGTGGACACAAGAGAGCTTTGGTCAGCGAGAGCTTCGGGCAAGCCCTTGACGCTATCGTAGTTGATCTTCACTCCGGGGGCAACGACCAGCTGCTGGTAGGTGAGCTTGTCTCCGTTGCCCAAGGTAAGAGAGTTGCTCTCGGGGGCGAAGGCGCCGACGCTCTCGCCGTAGAACTTGAGCTTCGGGTCGACCAGGCTGTTCATGGGCCGACGCAGCTCCTCCATGGTCTTCAGACCGCCACCGACCAGCGTCCAGCCGGGCTGGTAGTGGTGGAACTGTGCAGGGTCGACGACAGCAATATCATCTTGAGTGAATTTGCCCGAGTTAAGGAGCTGGTGGCTGATAGAGATTCCAGCGGTTCCGCCACCAACAACGACCACCTTGTGGCTGCGGCCAGCAGAGGTCACCGGCGATACTGAGGCAAGACCCCGGATCCCCGAAGCCAGCTGGGGCTTAGCAGTGCGCGCTGCACGAGCTGTAGAACGGGCAAACATGACTGCACAGAAAACGAGGGAATTTGGCGCAAGGAAGGAAGGTTACAGGAAAAAGCAAGGCCCTAGTACTAGGAAAGAGGATGCTACAAAAGACGAAACGTTCAACCCCGGGAATTTCCGTATTCAATGAAAGAAGTAATCAAAAAAGTGACCGACAACCGCCATCGTCCCAAGTCGGTCGCCGATTGCTAAGGCATGGCGACTTTTTTATTAGACTGGCCTTCTTTGGCCGGCACCGCGATGACGTGATCGTTGCTGCCCCACCAGATTAGTCAGGCAGCTTCCCCGTATTATCCAACACCATGGGACCATCCCCAATCCCTGCCGTATCTGCATTCAATTCCCACCTCTTCGCATCATTCCTCGTCCCAGAAGGTCGTGCCATCGTCATGTTGGCCCACGGACTGTGGAACTGATGGACCTACACGTAACGAAGAAAGACGTGGTGTAACCTCCGATCTCTGGTTTTCTCACTGTGTCTAAGCTTAAATCAACGGCTATCTGTATTCGGCAGAACGTTTGAACGTCTTACTGCCACAGCTGGTTCTGCACCACCAGACCCCGTCGCATCCGAGCAAGACCAAGTGTAGCCGGCCGCCATCCGCTCGAGAGCGCAATAGCCGCGCTTTTGTCGCCGGCAGAGAGGCCGGGACTCGGCGGGCCTTTCAGCGGGCTTCCGCGGGCGTATGGAGAAGCAGGCTTTCCCTAGCCGCTCTACTGCCGTTGATTAAGCGGGTCGCCGACCAACTTCGAAACGGTGACTTATTCAGCCTTCGAGGTCGCCGTTCGTCTCGGCCACCTCGTTGAACACTGCAATCAAGAAGGTTTTCATTTGACTTTCTTTCCTGCTTATAAGCCATATGTATTCTGTCAATCGTGAGCCGAGAATAATTCACCATGAAATCTCTTCGCCCTCGCCTCCATAGCGCACAAGTGTTCGCAGATTCCCTTCAGTCGTTCAATCCCAAACCCATCCATGTTACCAAGCCCCTGAATCGGAATACCGGGATACACAGCCCCATAACGGCATCTTACAGCAGTAGAAGGCTCCTAGTAGGACGTCCTGCAAATGCTCGAGGATTTCATCAAGCTGCCTGCAGACTAGCACTTCCAACATCAGATAAAATAGCCTCCCATCTCCGAGCCCCTTGGTTGCTTGAGCATTCCAGTGGTGTTTCGAAAGACAACGAAAATATGCAAGCGTCAGCCCCTGAATACGCCACCACAGCTGCGATGACCGAGGGACAACCGACCATTCACGATGTGTTTGAGCCCAAGACTGGAACTTGGCAATATGTCGTTGCCGACCCGGACACTCTGAAGGCCGTCATCATTGACCCCGTCCTGGACTTCGATTCTGCCACGCAAGTCATCTCGACAACTACGGCTGACGCGCTCCTAGCACTTGTCAAAGAGAAGGGTTATCACGTCTGTATGATTCTCGAAACCCACGCGCATGCCGACCATCTAACTGCAGCGTCGTATCTTCGGTATCGCCTAGGCAAAGGAAGCGACGGACTCAAGCCACTGCTGGTCGCTGGACAACGTATTCGTGAGATGCAGGAAGCAATTGGGGAAAAGTATGGTGTTCCCGGAGAGGAGTACATCAACGTCTTCGACAAGCTCCTCGATGACGATGAGACATTCCAAATCGGCCAGCTTACAGCCATGGCTATCCACCTTCCCGGCCATACACCCGACCACCTTGGCTACAAGATAGGGGGTGAGTGACCCACACACTATGCGAAAGCATGAGCCCCCTTTTCCTTCTTCCACAAGTTGCTGACACCCAGGTCCCAATGACCCAGACAATGTTTTCTGCGGCGACTCCCTTTTCAACGCCGACTTGGGCACGGCGCGCTGCGACTTCCCGGGCGGCAGCGCCCGGGACCTCTTCAAGTCGGGCCGCAAGCTGCTCAGCATGCCGGACCACTTCAAGATCTGGACGGGCCACGACTACCCCTCAGCCGAGCGCGGGAGCCCCGTGCCCTACATGACGGTCCGCGACCACCGCGCGCAGAACAAGCACCTGCGCGACGGCGTCTCGGAGGACGAGTTCGTGGCCCTGCGCGAGGAGCGCGACGCTAATCTGCCGGCTCCGAAGCTCCTCCATCAGTCTCTCCAGGTCAATATCCGGACGGGTCAGCTGCCGAAGCCCAACGAGGATGGGGCGCGGATGTTGCATTTGCCGCTGAAGCTTAGTGGGGAGAAGTGGTGATGAATTGTCTTGATATCGGCGTATTAGTCTATTATTGTTTCTTCACAGGATATGTTATATGCTTGCGAATTTATTATCATTACATGGTCCCGTCAATCATGCCGCATACGGTATGTCCTGACTATGCTTTCAGCTCACAACTGCTCCGTCAAAATTCATTGCCGCAACTTGCGACTTTACACCATGCCATCGATCGAATAGGTCAAGTCCAGTCAATGGGACGTTCTGTTGGTGGTATGTACAAGTAGGTGTACCCCCTTTTTGCACAGAGTGCTTGCCTCACATTGACGAATTCCCCGAGTATATACATGTTGTCAATCACCTAGTATGGTGTTATCCTTCTCTTTCGTGCTCTATGTCCTTGGATTACAGGTCCCGCTGCTTGGGGAAGCGTCTTTCCTCAGCCATCACGAAATGCGGGCTTGAACGCCATGCCCTTTCGTACTTGTTGTCTCCACCCTGATCTTATTAACGTGGTTTGCATCGTCCACCCGGCCATACTCCCTCGCGGGTGACACCTCTTAGCTTTAGCCTAGCCTCCAAAATTTTTGAGGCGACACTCTCTACCAGAGCAACACTCCATAATATATCGAGCAATGATCTGCGCGATATCCCGGCCCCCGGTTTAAGTATTGATGATATTATAATGTCCCATCGGCTATATCACAGGTACAGACAGTCTCGAGTTGCTAGTGATAGAAAAGGGATCACTGAACAGCTTAGATGATAACAAAACTAACCCCCCCTCCCCCCTTCCCCACCCGTATCATAATATCGCCTCTAACCCTGAGATATAGTTCATGCCCAGCCGGAGAAGGCTGGGTCGTTGAAGATATCTATCTGGTATACCATAGGACGGGTCCATCTATCTCTGGTATAGCTTGTCTAGGATGCAGTCGATATTCTTCTTGGTCCTCTCTAGGGACGCCTTAATGGCGACGGACTCGTCTGGAGTCTTGTATGCCATTTTGACAGCACTACTGCTGCTGGTACTTGGCTCGGAGAGAAACGCTCTCTGGCTAGCCTCAGACAACCTCTTCCGTTCGGCCTTGCGTTCTGCGGCAGTGGTTGGATGGGATGTGATGCGTGGTGTAACTCTTGAGACAGAGCTGGGGTATTGTAAGGTCAGCTGCTATGGTGGACTGGAGAAGGAAGCGGGGGACACCCACTGGCTACTGTCTGCTTGGCTAGGAGACATGGTCACTCAAAGTATACGAGTTATACAATAGCTTCGTGGTGACTGGGATGGCTTTGGGTTAGTGACATTAGAAAAGAGACGGAAAGTTTAAGAGCATAAGCAAAACTCACGAGGTTATGTGATGTTTCCGAAATGTCCAGTAAATTGTGATGATAGAGGAAACCTGTGAAGGTGATATAGAAGCCAAGGGCGGGATCAGTCGAGGAGAAAAGCACACGCTTTAAAGAAGAGGAAGAAGGTCCGAGAAAAGGCTTACCTGCAAATGGAAGAGGGAGACTCATGCAAGTCTCACCAATAAGCAAAGTAGACAGCACTGGGAACGGAGGATGGGCGAACCAAGAGCAGACAGACCAAGTCAGGCGAAAAGGCATACGCTGTCAAAAATCCGGGCAAGGTCCGAGAAAAGACCTTCTATAGACAAGGCAATAGAAACTCATGCAATATTCATGAACAAGTAGAGTAGGCAGTTGGGAGGCGGTCTACTCGCTACTGCTCAAGGCGCTTACTAGCCTTAGTTGCGACCTGCTTCTGAAATGGAACGAGATGCTGAAGAATGTCGACAGTCCGGGGGCACATGTACTTGATCTCCGCCCGCCACCCAGTTCGGATTAGTCAATTGGACATGCCAACTTATACGTAGATAGACCTGAGAGCACGGGAATGGAAAGGTCCAATTCAATCCATCTATTCAATCTCGATCGGCGCAGATTTCCTTTAAACTGGAATCATCAGATCGTATATACAAGACAGGGGCTGTTCACCGAGTATTCAGGGCTGCAGGACGCGGTTCTGCCCATAGAGACATGAGTATAACTGTATGCTACAGAGTGCTAGTCCTTTGCCGATACATGCTCCCACTACGCACACACCCACCTGTAATTATGCCGTTATTCTAGCCTGGCGGGCACAATAAGCTCGTTACGTGTTTATACTACGCGCACGCCCTCTCTATGCCGCGGAAAGGTCCCCAAGTCACCAAACTCAAAGTCACAGCTTCCCGGTTCCACTTTATTTCGCTGCCTTGTAGAACACACTTCTTTTTTTAGTCCTTTCAACGATGTAGTGAATGAGATAGAGGATCGCTGAAGTTGGTGACATGTAAGGTTATGATGTTACCTGGAGAGTCGGCGGCTAACTAGCAGGTAGGTAACATTCGCACTATGCGTCTTTCGCTAAAGCGAGTTTCAATCGCCCCGTGTCCCTGAACTTACAGCCAGGACTATCCCGCTTAACCATTCAATTCCATTTCATGAGGCTTGGAAGAGAAGCCCATCCACCGTAAATACACAGTTGTTAACATATTTTATTTTATCCAACAATGCTCTTCGTATTATTACTTGCCATCAGGGTTGGTTGGCTTTATCCATAGAACACTCCCTAAGCCAGTCGTTATTCGGATCACTTGGCGACTTAAGACATTACTGTCCTCAAGTTTAGGGGTGGCCCTTCCTTATAACCAAAATGGTACAGTTGGGAAGCCTCTGAGTATTGGAACTATAGAACGATCGTAGCTTATGCTACTGGGTTTTTCTGCAACCGCCGTGAGCTGGACACTACACCGGGGGTTGCATAGCATCCTATCGACCGGTAAACTTTTAGATGTATATGATTCCTGCTGTTTGCTGCAGTATTCCTATAGCCAATGCAAACCGCGTGATGACATACGGAGCTGGCTTGTTTTCCTTGCCAGCCCAATACCTATCGCGAAAACCAACCCCAGAAAAATCTTAATGCAGAACTAAAACTGTGGAAAGTTTCAATGTTCCTTGGTTTATTTCCCATTAATACTCGGTATGAATTGACTTGCTCTACACAAGAGCTCCATCTCGTATATATATCCCATGAACAGCAACTTCGGGGACATTTACTGCAAACAGCTCCATTGTTAGCCTCTATCATAGCCTTTTCAGACTACTATTTGCCCTCCCAGAGGATATTTTGAAGACATTCAATCGCCTCAAATAGTCCACAGGGTCAAAATGAAGAAGGTCACCTCATCGAACGTTGCAAGTCCGGTCAAAAATCGTGGCAATTGTGATCACCTCAAAACGATCTCCGATATAGCTGCAGACGCAAACCTGGGATACAAGATCCGAGTTCTTGTCTATGATCTTCGAAATATCTCAAAAGATGCAGGGTCTCAGCGGCGCACATCACAGATCACCGACGAGTTGTATATCAGCAGTCCCTATTTCACCACCGCGGAAGCTTCCACAATCAAGGGAGCCACTTGTGCCTTGGAGGGGGAGATTCAGCCATCAAAACCCCCCGAGAGCGTGGAGACCGCAATTCAGAAAGCCATGGCCAACTTCTTCGAGAAGCGAAAGGCGAGTGGCGACGCGCGGCCATGTGGTCCCCACGATCTTGCCCCAATCTACGAGGCTGTGTTTGGCATCGAGAAGGAAGAAGTCCAGGACGAACGATTCCTCAGTCGTATGCGCAGACAAGGGCTGTC
This sequence comes from Arthrinium phaeospermum, assembly GCA_006503535.1. Classification (NCBI taxonomy): domain Eukaryota; kingdom Fungi; phylum Ascomycota; class Sordariomycetes; order Amphisphaeriales; family Apiosporaceae; genus Arthrinium; species Arthrinium phaeospermum. The sequence goes on from QYRS01000004.1 coordinate 3,045,430, forward strand.
ACCTATAGAGGACGGTCCGAAGCCTGCTCTGGCTTCCGGCCCTGTTGACAGCAAGAAGAAACACAAGAAGAGATAGGGGAAGTCTATATGGATTAATCCAACACACTTCAGGGGCACGCAACAGAATTGAACAACTCGTTCTGCACGTCTATCGCAAGTTGTTATACTGAGGACCCCCTGATATGTCCGTCACTGCCGCTGAATGAGCAAGAGTCCGAACATCGCCACAGAACTGCTTCCCGAGTGCTAGCCATATTCTCGGCCACTGAAATTTCTCTTACGTCGCGCATCACCACGACAACAGAATCCAGACACTATGATTATTAACTATCATGCTTCAACCCACATGATGCTAAACGGGAAACGGCCATGTCTTATCATCCCAGCGACTTGGTTATAGTTTCAATGTTCAGCTTCATACGGGCCTCTGCCTCCCGCACCGCAACCCCACTGTCCGAGGTCCCAGAGGAGAGAGCCACGGAGCGGTTTCCATCTCGAGCAGGCTCTTCGAGGAAATGTTGTGTCCTCTGGATGCGGAGCTGGTCTCGATCGGTCTTCCCGACCTTTGGTGTAGTCTGGGAGTGTTGTTGTTGATCCATGTCTAAGAGAGTGAGGTCCAGTCTGGATAGATGTAAGTCACTATGACACCCCGTAGCAGTGGGTGGACAGGTATACTTACGGTATATGTCAATGTACCTCGTGACTTTCAAGGTGCCTCGAGAAGAAGGTAAAGCAGGGAGTTGTACTGTCGAGTGAGCTGCTTGGTTCATGAGTTGGTCTGAGGAGTGACCTGGGAAGACCTTTCATGTTCCGTAGAGAAGGGAGAGGCCCGCACATATATCTGCATCTCGTCGGCCTTTAGATCCTTGCTACAAGGCGCATATGCTATGGATTGACCCGTATGGGACCAGCTCGGCGCAGGTTCAACTAGTTACGAGATTGTACTCATGCGACTCGACTATCATGCCTCTACTTGCCTTGCCATGTTGATTACAATAATGTACTATTGTGTTGTTATGTGCCTTCCGCGAGTGGGTAACCAACCCCTGTTTGCGAAATCGTGCCTCGAATTTCGAAAAAATGCCGGACGATGATAGGTCGGATTGCAATGCCACGGAGAGTTCGTACCACACTCATTGCCCAATTCGTCACCTCGTCGTCCATCATTGGCTGGACGTTACAGCATGCGCATACTACCCCGCACCATCCCTGACTGTTGCACACACGCTCAACTGCAAGGAACCTTCGTTTCGGGGATATTTGCCCAAGTGATTGGAAGACCCCGAGGCGGCACCGGGTGGGGGGCTCTTGCCAGACAATCCAGGCTTCCATGTTTGAGCTATGCGTTCTTTGTTGCTGACAGGTAGGTACGCTTGGATGTTTATCCCAAAGTGATTGCCTAAGGACAAGTCTTTGTTGTTGCTACCACAAAGGGTTTATTCCATCAATGTTTATTCCATCCGAAGGGACAAGATTATTCTAGTCAATTGAAGTGTCTTGGCGCCCCATTTACACTGCCCGTTGTATAATCAAGAGAGGCCTTCTACTTAGTCTGCCACCCCATTTCTCAGATCCAGAAAGATCTAGCCAGTATTCAGTTGAACTACAATAAGTACGTGCGAAAAGGGGACCAGCCTGTTCTCCTTCGACGACAGCACGCCCAACATCACCCTTCCCACGTCGTCATTATGCAGGACACCAAGCCCACCCTCTACTTCGCCTACGGCTCGAACCTCTCATCCACGCAGATGAAGGCCCGTTGCCCCACCGCCGTTCCCGTCGGACTCGGCCACCTCCCCGGCTGGACCTGGCTCATCAACCAGCGCGGCTACGCCAACATCGTCCAGAACACTGCAGCAACAACAGCAGCAGCAGCCGGTGATCATCAGGCAGACCCAAAGCCAACGCCAACGCCCACAACAGACCTCGCAGCAGCCCACGCCCACACCCAGGACCACTCCCTCGTCCCCAAAGACCCGTCGTCGGCGACCCCCGGCGTCTACGGCGTCCTCTACACGCTCCAGCCCGCCGACGAGGCGGAGCTGGACGTGTGCGAGGGGGTCCCCACGGCCTACGAGAAGGCGACGCTGAACGTCGCGGTCATCGACGGCACCCACGGCTTACCGTCACCCGACACCAACGAGAAGAACCAGTGGCCGACTCTGGTGTACGTCGACTACCACCGCGTGGAGGCGGACCGGCCCAGGGATGAGTACGTCCGTCGCATGAACCGGGGCATCGACGAGGCGCGCCGGGAATGGGGTTTGCCGGAGTGGTACATCGAGAAGGTCATGCGTCCTTTTATCAAATCGGAGACGGCATGATTGCAGGAGAGCACGCTCGGGAGTTGGAGAGATAGCTGGGAATGTTACTTACCAGCAGGTTGGGGATCACTTTGGATATGCCCGGCGTGGCCTTAAGAACCGGAAGAATGCTACGTATTGTCAACTACTAACTAGTCCACACATTTCTCCGAGTACGAATAAAAGGATGTATCCCCTGAGTAGCGAAAGCGCCGCTCCCCTATCCCGTCTTTCATACCAGTCACACCGACGTCCTATTGAGCAAGGTTCCAAACTGTTCTGCCATCAAAAGAGTATTGATTGAAAAAAAAGCTCCTGTTATGCGTAATGATTCGACTGCCGAACATCTCATTTACCCATTCTGGATGTACCTATACCATACTACGCGCGCAATTATCGTACAATCTAACCTGTGGCCGCTTTACATAACTTCGAATCTCAAAATACCGCGGCGGCCGACTGTCCAGCCAGGGAAAACCCAAATTGTTAACGCCATCCCGATGAGCCCGCTCGCTTGTTCATGCAAATTCGCAGAATAAAACACAAACATCCTGTCTCTAACATCGACACACGGTCTCATATACGGCCTTCCCACATTACGCACCGCACTCGACGCCCCCGTCGCTCATAGAATCCCGAAGTATCCTAGCCGCATCGCCGCCATCCTCGGGTGCCTCGTTGCTCTCGTTACCCCAAGCATTATCGAACCAGGTCTCCATACCCCCCATTGTCGTCTCTTCTTCGCCGTTGTGCGGCACTGCAACCGTCTGGCCATCCTGGTTGTTGTTGACTTCCTCGGCATCATCGCCACTCCTCGTATCAGTAGTACTACCAGTAGTAGCAGCAGCACCAAAAGCGCCGTAGTCGTTGTTGTTGGACTGGCGCAGAAACTGCGCGGCCAGGATCTCGCCGGCGATGTCCTCCACCTCCAAGTCGGACGCCGTGAAGTTATCGAGCATCATCATGTTATCCTGGTAAGGCCTATTGACAAGATCGCCTCCGCTCACCGTGCCGTTCATACGGGCTGCGGAGACCGCATTTCTAGTCGACGCGCTGCCGTCCTCGTCGAGCGAATTCGTGGGAGACTCTGTCTCGTCCGAGGATAGCGAATGCACCGTGCCGGGCGCAGGAGGGATGAACGTAGAGGCCGAAGGGGTCCGCTGTTGCTGCAGGTGCTGTTGATGGTGATGCTCGCCCAGCACCGAAAACGAGTTGGGCGGAGAGAACATGTTGTGGTGCGAGGATGTCGCGAAGCGAGGAGTTATACTCGGATTCATCCGGGGGCTGCCCCTGAGTAGAGCCCTGACGGGGTTTCGCCCGGCAGTGAAGAGGCCACGCAGGCTGGCCGGAAAATCTGATTCTTCTGGTAGGCGCCCCTTTGCGAAGCTCAGATCCATGGTCATGGCGAGCCGCAGATAGCAACCGGGTTGCGAGGCCAGTATGTCGGTCCAGTTCGATATTGTGCTCGTCGTGCTACTGGCGGGCAGTGGCGTGGGAGTGTCGAGCTGGGCTAGGGTCATGATATGCCGGATCGTCTCACTCACGTAATCACATCCGTCGTACTGTGGAGTGTACAGTTTCATAGCCTCGACAAGCACACCGAGGCGATTTTGCTTCACAACCTCATCGGGCGAAGGTTGACTTCGATGAAACGAAGAAAGCTTGACATCTATGATATGCAAAACAAGGGGCAGAGCCGTACATGGTACGCTACAGGAAAGGTCAGCGACGGGACAACTTGAGTAGGTTGGGTGGGAGGAACATACGCGCTGATTGGTAGCCACCGAGCTAGCTTGAGTTGTATGAGCTCCTGGAGACACTCGGTGACTCCGGATGCGGCTTCTTGGAGCTCTTGGCGGTTCTCATATATGGTGGAAAATTCGCGAAGGTTGCTGGTTAAATTTGGCGACACGGCCGTGACGGCGGTTTGGAGTATTTCGTGGTGGCTAAGTGCCACCCATGACGAGCTAGAGGATGGTCAGCAAGCTTGAACTATTGAGCAACTCCCATGTTAATAGGGGTAACCATACTGATAGTACATGTACATCATGTTGGTGTACAGTATTACTGAATCGTGATGGTGACCTTTGCCCCTTGAGACGGCTGTCCGTGGAGAACCACAGCCGCCAAACATTGGGAACTTTTGGATCGTCAACGTGTACCACCGTCGAAGTGCTTGCTTGAACTCCCTGACCTTAAGCGTTTCATCTGGGCCAATCTTTTTCCCCCAGCCAGGGGAGTCGTCGAGAGGGAAGACCATCATGATCAGGTCGGTTAGTACAGTGCAAAGGTCTACAATCTGGACGAAAATTTCAACCAGGCACTTCTTGGTGGCCGAGTCATAGACTTGTGACCGCTCGACCTCATCTGCCATGTCCCTGTAACCAAATGTCGGACTGGAACTGAAGTCGAAGTGCGACCGAGTGATCTTGAGGCTTCGACGCATTCCGATGGGCAATATCCGGTCCCTTACAATACAGCACCACCAAAGCCGTTTGAGAACGTTCTGCTTTTTGTATTGCAGAGGGCTGATGATGGGAGAGAAACTTGGCAGTGCCGAATAGTGGTGGGCTTCTGCATTCTTAGCGTGCTGGATGGCGGCACTGAGCCATGTCGAATTCGCCTTCTTGAAGGCCTGTGTGAAGTTGGGGGACCACTGAGATAGCATGATTGCCGTTTGAGCAAGATATATCATCGATGATTCGCTCTCGAAATCGTAGAGAAGTTTGCACCGCCGGTATAGAGTAGCCCGGGCCACCCGAGTGCTCGAAAAGCCGAGCGACTTGACCTTCTCCTTGGAGACGAAGTTGCAAGCGACGAATAGCATCGACTGGAATACCAGGAGCGACATCCTTTCCCCGGACCCGCCAAAGCCATATTGGCCATACATGTCCCAGAAGTCGCCTTCGTTGATCACCGGCATCAAAGGGTGGACATGTAGGAAGTACTGCCTGACGAACTCATCAAGGGTTTCAGGCGTCGGTACGCGTAAACAGCCCTGCGACTCGAGATAGTTGACATCCTGAGGCAGGAGGTTGTGGAGGTTGTTGATACTGAGGAAGGGATAGTAAGAATATGTGATATCTGTGCTGCCCTGGCGTTGTCCACCCTCCGTTGCCCACGGAGCATTAGTTGGGGGAAATAACGAAGACATATTGGGCATATTCGACTGGTGGCGATCAGCCCCGGCGTGAGGGACATGAGCCCTGTCTGTGGTGCCAGCATTGTTTCCAAAGCCTGGTACAGATGATGACTGGCCCATGTCAAAGGCCGGGGGCGCCTGTGCCTGTGGCTGCGTTGACGACGGAAATGCGTCGTCGTCAAAATCATTCTCCGATGCCATGTATCCATTTCTGGACTCCGAGGCATCATTGTTGACGCTTGGCTCATAAGGAGGAATTGAGACCTGCTGAGGTTTACGGCTATATGGGTGTGGATGGTCAGTATCAGTCTGACGCTTGCACGGGAATGGGCTTGGACGCACGACGCTCGATCCGCCACGACGCACGTGTCATTATCGAGATAGCAATTCATGCACGGCATGCCTCGCTGGGAGACATCGCAGCGCACCTTGCGCGCGCGGCAGGAGAGACAGGCTTTCGCGGCTCTTTTGCGCGCTTTGGCCGCGACTCTGGGCCGGTTAGGATCCATGGCATCGGCGTTCATCGGGTGGGGATTTGGGTCGGGCCTGTTGCCGCCTTGTAACTGGATGAGGGAGGGAAAAATAGACGGAGAGGACGGGATTGCGCTTCAGGAGGACGTTAAGATAGAGGCTGAGGAATCGGAAATCGCGGGGGGAGTGGAGTTCCAGGGTGGTGTCGGCCAGGGGTGATGTGGGGTGCTAGCGGCTTTGCGCCCCTATTTCCAAGATGCTTCGCTGCCACTAAGGCATGCCCCGGATTGCTTGTCGGACCCGTCTGTAGGTATCGTGCTTGCCTCAGGGATGCATCGAGCAAGGCCGACAGCCGAGCTGCATAACAGCAAGATACACTTTGCCAGCAGGTTGGTCACTTGAGGACATCAATCCACTTGCCCGTGTTAGCGTATTCGCGGCAACACGATTGACCAGGGTGTACACCACACCGGATGGCAAAGTCCCTTGATGGATAGAGACATGTTCAACAGGATACGGCTTTGGTCCGGAGTCAGATATTAAAGCCTTCTTGTTCAAGGACCGATCTGCAGTAAGCCACCTCCGGCCATGTTCTGGCCATCCATCAGCTGCTATACCATGTCGCCCTTACATGCACGTGTGCATGGGATCCGGGCCCAAAGATGGCGAATCCAGAAGCGAGTCATTGGTGAGAAGAAGTTGACATGCTGACTGGAGGACCGCTGGCCCACCGATTTGCAACCCTAGCTGACCCTAGTATTGATGGGTGGTAAGAGATACCGCCCTTGTAGTCGAATGGAGAGCTGTGATTGGCTCTACCGGTACTTCGGTAATAACTTCACTATCGGCAGCATCTTCGGCAGTGGTATTTCTTGGGCTTTTACAGAAAACTGTCGCGAATACCGCAACCTCAGTCTGCTCAAATAGTCTCCAAGTTGAAGTTGCACATTCCCTTTTTAGCGTCGTGCTTCCTTTACCTCACATGACATGAACGGAATTCGGTGAATTGTACGACGAGCCACGAGGACGCTTGTGGGAGACCGACATCACCAACATCGAACTTACGAATAGGTTGTTCGATTCCGAGGCTATACCTCTTGCTTCAACTCAAATTTCCGGGATATCCGTCGCACCACATACCCCAATAACACCAAGGGTCGAATTACGAGAACCGCATTGTCAGCAAGTAGCACTTGCAAGCCGAGACGACCGTGCGCCACAACGCCATACCACAAGATGCGCAAATGCCGGAAACACCACCGACACTGGATACAACACTCTATGTGATTCTACAGAGACCGATCAGGAGAGGCGTTGTGCATTGTCTGGGACCCGGTCCGGCCGGATCTGCCATCTAATTAGCTGCGAAAGGCCAGACATTTGCCATTGGACTCCGGTGATATGTCAACGGAATCTGGACACCAAAGTACCTGCATTTGTACTTACATCGACCGTAGGAATTGAAGTCGAGTGAGTGACTGGAAACATATTGAAGTATGAAAAAGGAGGTAGGCATGCGCATGATTACTGCTGTTGCCACAACGACGAAAGACCGGCACGGAATCCATAACCCCCTACAAAGTAGCGTGGTGACCGAGCGATGCTGCTGGATATATCCTGATTCTGGCCTTCATCAAGATTTGCGTACCGCGCAACGAAACATCACCACCTCATACTGCTAAACCGTATAGTTGGCTGTGTTGCAAGGATGCGGTTATTTATGAGGCATCCTCGTAAGAAGATTCACGGCACGAAACAAGATTCCATTTTGCTTGTGAAGTTTACAGACTACATCTGTATGCATGTTAGAACATTCCAATATTTCCAGTTGAGCATTTCTTAGACGAGCCCCCTCTTGGCGACTCGGCCCACTACCGGCTCAGACATTGTCATGTCATAACGGCAGTGACGACCTTGAAGCTGTACTCGTATCTTAGTCATACATGGTGAGGGCAGCTGCAGCTCCTATGAAGTTGGAAAACGTTTGCTGCAATGGCGGCTGAGGAAACAATACGGGCATCCCAGCTCGTTCTTTTGTTTATTTATACATGCGATCGTTCAGATCTAGAGTATATGGAATCCCACACCCCTTTTGCCAGAGGCTGCGTAACTCAGTAGTGGAATAGCAAGCACCCAAACGCCGACTGATGCATCATACATTCAGACATATACACACGCTCCCCTCCCTTAAGTGTATGTCTGTCCCCCGATATATCGGTTCGTTTCCCCCAATCCCCTGCCCCTGCAACGAGCGAAGGGTAGGTAGGTATAATATGCCCGTCCCTTCTTCTTCACCTCTTCGTCCCCTCCTCGCCGCCACCACCCCTCTTCTCGTACCCGCCCCCGATCCGCTCGCCCTGCCGCAGCTTGGCCTCCTCGCGGCGGACCTCGTCCGGGTTGCGCTCCGGCAGCCCCCACCACTCGCGGTGGAACTTCTCCTGCTCGAGCTTGCGCCGCTCCTTGCGCTCGCGCTCCCGCGCCCGCTCCATCCGGGTCGCGAACCACTCCTCGCGCGCCCGGTCGTGTTCGGCCTGCGTCGCGTGCGCCATCATGCACGAGTTCATCTGGTGCGACATCTTCCGGCAGGCGAAGGGGATGGTGAAGGTGCGGTTGCGGGCGCACTCGGCGAAGGCTATACACATCACACAGAGATCAGGAGTCAGTCCGGGCATTTCTTCGGGCGGTGCTGAAGTTTGGGGGGGTAGTCGGAGAGCAAAAGGTCATGAGGGTATGTAAATTGAAGGCGACGGGATAGTTCCAGTAGAGCAATGGGCAGAAAAGGGCTATAGCACCACACATACCTTTGATTTCGGGTTCGCACTGCAATCGCACCCGCGCATTGAATACCTCCCGCACCTGGGCCTCCTGACTAGCCGACAACGGCAGGGGATTGCGCGAGGGCATGGGGAGACCCTCGGTGGCCTTCTTCCCATCGCGGCCGGACGGTGGTGTCGTAGCCATGGCGGCGGCGGCGGCCATTCACGATTATCGTCGGGTGCAAGTTGAAAGGTAATGGATGTCGTTCCGTCGTCGGAGATCGGCAAGTTTTGCGTGGCGCTAGGTACTTTGAATCATCCCTCCGCAACCGTTATGTTTGTTCCATGGATGTTCGGGTGGGTTGGATTGGCCCGCGAGGTCGAGGATTAGAAATCGAATTGCCGGATGGATACATGTATCTTTAGGTCCCCTCGAAACCAGAGCCCACCGAGACCGACCGATTATGGGCAGAGGAGCTCCCAGAGCTAGCAAGCACCCTCTGCACCAGGCATGGGCCATTCTGCCGCCTATCACCGCCAAAAGTCCGGAACTGGGAGCCCTTGGCAGTATGCCCTGCACCTGCAAGTCAACTGCCTACCTTAAGTACCTAGTAGAGATGTATATACACAGTCGTTGCCGATAGTAGCAGTATACTTACTAGGCCAACAACAGTCGAACGGGCAAGCAACACATCAATCAGAACACGCATGTTCGTAGTTCATTAAAATACAGAGTCATGAGAGTGAAATAGAGGAACCAAAGGCCCCTAACGCTTTGATTTATAATCCATGTTTGACAATTGCCTATTGTCGTATGATCTACAAATCGTAGTGGTCGCTTTACGAGTATTCAAGCTGTTGCTATTGATCTTCCGACATGGCACCCAAAGCCGGAGTCGAAGGCGCAGACTCTTCGTCCTTATCCTTGCCCTGCTTCTTCTTCGTCATCGAGAACCGTCCGGTCCAGCTGGCCCGGCCGTCCTTAGCCCGGCCACCGCTCACGCTTCCTATGTTAGGGCTGCTGTTCACACTGTCGTGGCCACGCCCAAGCAGTGCTGCCCCGACAGCAGCGTTTCCACCATCTTGGGCATGATCGTCGAAATCAATGCTCGTGCGTTCAAGGTTCAAGTTCTTATCCGAATTGCTGACGCTTCCGGGGCCTTTCTTAGATCCGCGGATGGAAGAAAGACTGAATTTGGAAGAGCTCCCCTTACGGAGAAGCTTCCTAAGTCCGCTCTCGGGGTCTTTCAATCCAAGCCCATGCATTGGGTCCGATGGTGTGTTCGAATGAGATTGGTCCAAGGACAGAGACTCGTGGGACTCGGAGACCGAGAGGGTGTCCCTCGACTCGCGGGATTCCGCAAGCGACTCGTCCATGGACGGACGTTCATTTGGTTCCCAAGTGGATGATGTGATCGAGACTCGTGGGTTATACTCCATCTGTGCCTCTTTCTCTTTGCCCTTAGCCTTCACCTTTTCCTTGCCCTCCTTAGAGTCCTTATCCTTATTTCGAAACATTCCCATGAAAGATGGCGCATTGGGGTTAAGGCTTTGCTTAAGTGCCTTGGCCGCAGATGGCCTTGAGCCGATGACACCAACCCCCAGTGGAGGCTGGCGGATCTCAGACTCGTCCAGAATCTCATCTTCTGCGTCAGCCAAAGTTGTTTTAAGAGCCGAAGGGGAGCCATGGATCGAGGGCCTCCGTGATACGGTTCGTGACCAAGGATCTCCGCCTTCGGCAGACCAGATCCTGCTTGTCTGGGATCTGCCCCAGATCGGCGGACCACTTTCGGTAGATGGCCTAGGCAACTCGGACGATGCAATGGAGAGCGGTCTGGGACTGCTTGGGTCTCTTTCGGGGTACATTGATCCGCTTGCATTGTTGTTCGCAAAGAAAGGCACGCGGCGCGAGGTAACATTACGAAGGCCAGATAAACCATTGTCACCCACAGCAGGACCAGCCGAGTTGCGATTGAACACGTTCCAGCTAGATGATAAGCTTATTCGTCTCTTATTAGGAAAGGTTTCGTTCTCGTCGGTTTGCCGGGGAAATGATTGGCTCTGCGCTAGCTTGAGAGAACCTAGAGGTGGTGGCTCGGTCGTGCTCTTGTTCTGACGGTGTGGCCAGAATGAAAACCTAGTATTAGTCTGGGTCGGAGGAGCAGCCGGTGATGAAGCTGCGCCATATTCTCCTCTGAGGGACGCTCTCTCACTGGTGTCACCTCCGTAATGAGCAAAAGGCAAGTGCTGAGCAGAGCCATGGGGGCTAGACATGGCACTATACGACATCCCCTCTGATATAGGCGACTGGGGATCGTTGTCAGGTGACATCGGCTGACCGAAAGTGCCATGCCTGGACGGCCTGGACGGCGGAAAGTCGTCGTCGGCTGTGTCAAACAATGTTGCCGGAAGTAAGGAAGTTGCTGTCGGACTCAGGGGCGCGCCAGCCGTAAGTGCGTGGATCCCCTCGTCATCCAACGGAGCAGAAACGTCGGAGAAGTTCGGAAACGCGCTTGCGGCAAAGCCAGGGGGGATGGTCGGGGCACGTGAAGTGGAAAACCCCCCTTCGAAGCCATTTGCCGGCACATAGGACTGTCTCTCTTCCATCGCATACGATGTAGAGGGCGACGGTGCTGCTGCGCCTGGCATGGTGTTTCCAGTCCGGCTCCGGCGCTTGAGTTGGGTCTGGTTTGCGAGATCGAAGTCGACCCCAGAGGCGTTGGCTTGTGCATAAGAAAAGCCAAGGTTCGATTGCTGGGCTTGCGCCACTTGGTTGCGCAAGACGAGCTCATAGTCCTCCTGTGCCTTGATCTTCTTGCTTAGGAAGAAAATACGGCGGTTGAGATCTCTGCACCTTATCTCCCAATCCCTCTGCAATTGACGGTCTCTGTCGCGCCATTCCTCGCTCTCTTCCCCTCCAGGAAGCCTCTTGCGCTGATCTTCGGCTTCCTTCAGCTCCTTCCCCTTTTCTCTCAACTCGGCCTCTTCTTGCGCAAGACTGGCCTGGAGAGCTTCAATTTGATTTCGATACTCCCTTTTCCGCTCTTCGACGTCTTTTTGGATCTTGGCCTTTTCCTGCTCGAACCCAGCTTGCCTTTTCTTCATCTGGGCCAGATCCTTATCCCACCTAGCAATATCGTCATGTAGCTTCTTTCGTTCATTTTCCTTGTCCCTCAACCTCTTTTCGACATTGGTCTTTCGTGTCTGAGTGCTCCTCATGGCGCGCTCTGTCGAGTTCATTTCGCCCTTGTATTTATTCGTCGTTTCGTCCTTCTCTTTCAAGATCTGCTTCTTGGTCTTTTTCTCCTCGGTCAATTCATCCAGAAGCCTCTGGTGATCTCTCTCGTCCTTCTCTAATTGCGCAATAGACTCTTCGGTATCTTTCCTAATGCTCTCGAACCTTGTGCTCAGCTCAACCAAAGACCCTTCGGGCACCCTCTCCAATGCGTCCTTGACTGATTGGTCCATACTGGCTGTGGATGGGGAATGCTTCCTCGTCAGAGTATTGCGCCGCGTGACAGATCCCGTCGCGCTTATCTGCATGGGAGCAACGGTACTTTCGGGTATCGAGGCCGTTTCGACGGCGGCGGTCGCCACTCTCAGATTCCCCTCATCATCGTGGCTTTCTGTCGATGAAGAGGACGAGTCTTCGGGTACCCAGCTGGCAGGGACCCTGCCGTTGCCGGTTTCTGGTCGGCCGTCTTTGTTATAGGTGCGCAGTCGAATAGACCTGCTGCCAGCCTGGAAGTTGCTATGCGACACAGCAATGACGCGAATGTTGTAGAAATGGCTCGGTTTAAGGCCAGTCACGGTTATAGCCGTCTCCTGACTTGATGACTCGCCCACTGGAAACGCCAGCTGTCAATATTGTAGTCCCCAGCTCTTTTGACAAGAATGCAGATTTTGCATAAAGTTGGACATACCATTCACACCATTGACCTGTATAAGGAACTTCGCGACAGAGCTATTAGCTTGCGGTCGAGTCCAATTAAGAGTTGCTGCATCTTTGCGGATGCCGGCGAGGGAGACATCGGGAGCGTCGGGGACCTCGACTCCGAGGACATGGATAAGCTCGGGGACTGGCTTTCGAAGGACTAGATATGTTCGGTATGCCAACCTGTAGAAGACACGGCAAGGTTAGATTCATTACTTTGTAGCCGCGGGCCCCCCTTGGCCAAGACTGCTGGGCGCCGAAACATACCATGTGGCGGCAAGGCCTGTGATCAACATGTTGAAGTGCCGTAGAATGAATATGTCGAGCTCCGAAGTAGCTAGGAAACCGAGGGCGGCCTGGTAGAGCCAAATCGGTGTCTCTTGAGCCAGCTCGGGGGCAATGGACCAGACGAATAGCATCAAACCGATTGTGACGATGGCATTGAGGTGAGCCGTTTTAGGCTCTGTAAACCACCAGGCAAGCACGGCACAGACGACCAACACTGAAGGAACAGACGTCGCCCATGGGGTCCATAACATATCGTGGGAGATATCGACCGTTGACCAAAGAGCATACCAAAAGGATAAACAGGTTAAGAAAAAGCCGAACCAAGCAGAGGGAGGAGGGGGAGGGGGGGTGCAAAGTAAAGGAAAGACTGGAGTTGGTACGGTAATTGAAATGCAAGGTTAAACGTTAGCAGCAGTAATACAATCGGGGGTCTTGGGCTTGGGGTCGACAGGACAGGTCAGAACCGTCAAACTGGGAGACTGGGAATTGGAAAATGTTTCTCCTCTCTCCGCCTGCTGGCTTTTAGTGCTTGCTTTGGTGACCAACCCGAAGGTAAGGTTCGAGCTGCCACGCTGCAAGCCTTGCAGAAAATCCCGTCACCCACCCGTTAGGCTTACCGCGACGGTGTCCAGCAGTGTGGGTGTGGGTATGGGCAAGTGCCAAATTATGTACGGAGTAGCGAATGAGCCTCTCTCCAGGCTCCAGTCTCTGCTCTGTAACAAGCCTTGATGGCCCGCAAGGCGAACCGAGGCGAGGCGAGGCGACGGAATCTCTTTATTTGTGTCTGGCCAACCCAAAATCAAGCCATGGATGACGATGCTTTCTCCAAAGATCTAGCGCAATATGCAAATACCGTTGGTGTAGCGCCCGCAGTCAACGCAACAATGAAAGTCTGTTTGGAAGTATGCAAATGATTAGAACTTGGCAAAGTGACGAGAAGAAGCTTGGCACTCTTCTTCTCCAAGCGCCACCATCCGACTCGTTGCCATGAGTGGATCTCCCGTCCGTCGTGCATACTGCCTACATCATACATACTAAACTGCTCTTACACGATCTGATGCATTGTTCGAATATAGAGAACCTTGGACATCGCAGCTGCTGCACCTCGTGGGAAGCAACAAGGGCACTATGCTAAAATGGAAGTGGATGGATGGCAGTTGCACAATCGAATGGATGGGCAGGCATGGCATAGTTGCATTGGATGAGCTGGCACCAATGCAGCGAATTACCGATGTCTGCAGGCAGAGCCGGGACGGGAAACTGGTCGCATGCAAATACCAACATCAGCAACGTTAGGCATCTATCATTTCGACTAGGCTACGACACCCATGGGACGAAGAAGAGATGCACCCCCCAGGTCAGCATGCTGCATGGTACTCATCAATGCCGGTGCCGGCTACCTACCAGAGATCATATGCAGGGTTGTTTCGAAAGGGTTGCGGGATGTCTTCCAACTGCCGTCCCGGCCCTCGCAACGCTAAAGACGGACCTTCCTGTGTGGTAAGCAGCCCTGCACACACTCCCCGTCACTTCTCGCTCGCCATAGTGCACGCATACGTACAGTTGTCCTACGTGCATACACATACCTAGACTTCGAACGCCGTAGGATAGCTGAACCAACAACTTCATTATTTGGATATAGAGCTCGTCTGGGTTTGGCATTGATACCAAGGGGCTTTACATACCAATGCACGGCATTGCCAGCTACTCAATACCCCTTCCATCACCGCCCTCCCCGCTTATAAATTGCGATGTCCACGATCATTTGAACCTCGAATGTCAGGCTCACACATGTATTCCGAATACAACCCAAGTAGCCTACTTCTTCACCCGACATACATAGAATTAACGTGTCTGGAAACTGTATGGCGTACATCTATCAGGTAACACTTCTCATGAAAGCCAGCCGTCGACTATCTAAACAGATGAGCTCTCCAAGTCCGGACCTGATGTAAGACAGGGCGGCAGGCGGGTTTCCCTATGTATGCGACCGGCCATGTCTGGGCCGATTCCGGATCGGTGTGAAAAGTAAAGCAGTGTCTGTATTATCGGCAGCTATGACTTGACTCATGAGTTATGGCGTCAATAGTGCCGATATTCAGGTGCATATTGATACTACCTACTATGCCCTTGCTACATATCGTACCGTAAATTAAGACATCGTTCCTTACCTCAAAGACAACGATACTGGATCTCTATACTCCGTACGCACATGTTAGACGACATGCACCACTCTTACAACCCTAACGCGCATACATCTCTCCTACATATAATGACCTTGCCAATAGGCATCCACGTCGTGGGGAGGATGAAGCAGGCGGCCCACTACGGGAGCAGAGAATACAAGCAAGTCGCCCATTGATTGTCACATGCTATCCGGCACCTGCGCTTCATCGAGTTAAGAGGGGATACTGGAAGGGCCTGCAGACGCACGCGGAATAATTTTTCTGGGGCTCGACAAGCGAGTGGGCCTGCTGTCTCCTTTCGACCCGGTCCAGACAGAAATGAGATGTGCATACTTACCTACGATGCCCCGGCAAACCGACAACGGGGGGCGGGCGGAACGGGATTTACATAAGGTAAATACTTGTACATGTGGGATGAGTCGTTGGATCGCAGGTTCCCGTGAGATATTCCCGCGAGGTCTGCCACGAGTCGCACGGCAGCCCGGCGAATGGACGGGCAGTCAACTTGCTCGGCATCTTGCACAAGCATCGCCTTTTGCGACGGAGAAGTTCCCGAGCGTTGTTCTAGACCAATGGTGCTACAAGTACAAAACCCACAATACGCCCGAGGGGGGAAAAGGTTAGGTATTACCACGGTCAAGCACTGAGGTGCATAAACAGCTTCCATGTCCGTGGAAACAATGGGCTAGGAGCTGAATAGTAGTTGCATGGCAACTTTGTGGCTGGCTGGCTGACTTAAGTGCCCCTGACATTCAAGCACCGACCTCTCAGCCTGGGTACGTCGTACAAGGGGATACGAAGGCAATATTGTTGCTGTCCCCTCATTTCATCTCGGGCCGCGCAAACATTGTCTGATTGTCTTGCGTTTAAGGAGGACACTCTCTGCTCATGTTTGGATGGATGGATATACGATAAGATGAGCGTTGAGCCCCCCAATCGCGGCCTGGGGGGGACAGACGGCAGTCCTATTGGATTCAACAAAAAAACCACATGCTTGCGCAGGCAACCCCGTAAGCGACTCGTGTCAGATGGGCCGTTGCAGCTTTATTTGCTGACGGGCGCCCGACTGGTTGGTGCTTGGGATATTTTGGTGGTGGCCTGGACCTAGACAGCTGCTGCTAAAACAAAGTCAGCTGGATGTGGCTCCCGAGTTTGGGCTAGTGCACGCTGGGGATACCAAAAAAAAAGTGTTGGTGTGCTGGGGGGCAGCTGCTACGTGCTGAACGTGTGTAACATTGCATCCAGAGAAGTACCTAAACCTCGCTGCTCGCCTTACTGCTCCGGCTCCCCAATGTCTCAACTCTTTGACCTTTTGACATGCAGTGAGCCCTGCCAGCATTCCCCCCTCGTCTTTTGTTTTGTCCCTCGAAGTCAAACCGCACGATAATCTTTCCAGACCCTTCGTGATCATGTTCTGATCGTCTCTACTCTCGATTCTTTCGTCCGGTTGCCCCGTAAGGCGTCGCATTTTGCCCCTGTCTGTGCTGTCTTTTGTTGTACCTACGGAGTACTCGTAAATAGGTCACATTATTAGCTCCGCCAGCTGCACCTCGGCATTGTTTCTGCTCAAGCTACGTCACTTCCGGTCACTCCAGGGTCCCCAGCAAAAAAGCGCTACCTACGCCCCAAAGCAGACTGCCCGCCGGTCACCTGTTACACTCAACGTCCTGGTAATCGCACTTTATATATTCGTTGCCTCGTGTCTGTGACAGCCCACCAAAAACTGCCACACGCCAGACCACGTCGTCTCCTACATGCTCACTTCTTTTCGCTCGTTTACAAGCATCTTTGGTGTCGCCGCTGTTGCTGTTCTTGGTCAGCGAATGCGCCTATCGTCACTACCCCAACATCAAAACCAGATAAGTCAAAAGTAATACGGCAGACTGTTGTTATCCCTGGCCGACTGTGCTGCGACACCGTTTCCAACCACTGCCGGCGAGCAGCTTTTGGGCGCCAACACTTATCGCTTCGATTGCTGGGTTCGAAGAGTAGGGTCTGTGGCCGACAGGCATCCGAAAGACTCAATCTGCAGGGCGGGTCTCCTGCGTTTGTACAAAAGCGAAAGAAGGAAGGGGGGAAAGGAAGTTCGTCTTTTGTAGACTTTCTGGGATAACCCACCCTCTTGTCGGACGTCTTCCCTGGTGGGCTTTTTGCATCCGAAATCGAATTAGCTGCAGCATCCCCCGAATATCACAATGCAGTACGTCAGGAATATTAGCGACTCGGTCTCGACCGCATGGAATTCAATCAACCCCTCGACTCTTAGTGGCGCTATCGATGTGATCGTGGTCGAGCAGGAGGACGGCAGTCTATCCTGCTCCCCTTTCCACGTTCGCTTTGGGAAATTCTCGCTATTGCGGCCATACGAGAAGAAGGTCGAATTCAAGGTCAATGGAGTCAAACAAGAATACTCTATGAAATTGGGCGAAGGCGGGGAAGCATTCTTCGTCTTCGAGACCAGCGATACCATCCCACAAAGCTTGCAAACCTCTCCGCTCGTCTCCCCAGCCTCCAGCCCACCCCTCTCGGCAGAACATGACGACCCCGACGCCTTGCAAGAGCCCGATTTGCTTCAACTTGACGATCCGTCTACCCACGCTCGCTCGTCTGTTCGGTCTTTCAGTGGCACTGGAAGTCGGCCGGGCCCAGCGCCAGTCCCAGGTTTGTTGCCTCTGCGCTCGGCTAGAACGAATTATACTAATGCAGAACTCGGTAGGGCACATTGCACACCACCCGACGTCCCCAACGTTAAGCAATGGACGGCCACCTTCGCGAGATTTGCCCGATCCATACCGACTGCCTTCTCACAGCGAGACTATCCTTCCGTCTAATGCGCGGGCCCGGAGCGAGCGAGAAGAGTTCCCTGAAGGATCCGAGCATGAAGATAGCAACCAGCAGTCGCATAGGTCGATCAGCCCCCCTCCTCTACCACCACAAGAGGCCGTACAACGAGCCATGACCTTGTCCGAACAGCTCCAAGCCGCAAACATCCGGAGCAAGGTGACCGAAACGGGTGACTTGATGTTGGATATGACAGGCTACAAGAGTAGTGAAGAAGATGCTATCCGTGCCGAGGTTGTAGCGCGCAATATCCTTTCCGAAGAGATGCAAGGCGACTATGACATAGGCGCCTTGTTCGGCATGGATGAGAAGGGAAATCTTTGGATCTACAGCAGTGAGGACGCGAAAGAGGCTGCCATGAAGAAGACTGTCGCCTCTTTGAGGCCAACTGCTACTATTGCCATCGATGCTGCTTCAGATCCAGGCTATGCCAGTGACGACTCTGCCTCGTCGGCCCCGTTACCTTCGCACCGCCGAAGTGAGTCTGATGCAGGCCAGACGAGCGTTGGGACGCCTCCCACTACTCCTGGATCGAGTTCCGCCGGTGACCCGAACAGAAACTACGCCAAGACTCTTCGATTGACTAGTGATCAGTTGAAGACCTTGAATCTGAAGCCTGGCGAGAACTCTGTTACGTTCACTGTGAACCGAGCCACCTGCCAGGCTTTCATGTACCTCTGGAAGTTCGATACGCCAGTGGTCATTTCGGACATTGACGGAACTATTACCAAGTCCGATGCGCTTGGCCATGTGCTGAACATGATTGGCCGAGACTGGACACATGCGGGCGTTGCTAAGCTGTACAGCGATATTGTAGCCAATGGCTACAACATTATGTATCTCACAAGTCGGTCTGTAGGACAGGCCGACACAACAAGAGCATACCTGAATGGCGTTGTCCAGGACAACTACCGCCTTCCTCGCGGCCCGACCATCTTGTCCCCCGATCGGACAATGGCAGCCCTGCGGCGCGAGATATACCTTCGAAAGCCACATGTATTCAAGATGGCCACCCTTCGAGATATACGCAACCTGTACGGTCCGGACCGTCACTGTTTCTATGCGGGATTCGGCAACCGTCTAACGGACCAAATCTCGTATCGGACAGTCGATGTACCACGCAACCGCATTTTCACCATCAACTCCAATGCTGAGGTATCGCTAGACTTGCTGTCACTTAACAAACTCAAACTGAGCTACGTCAACATGACCGAAGTCGTGGATCATTACTTCCCTGCAGTAGCAACCTTGGTCAAAGGGGGTGGAGAGGAGTATACCGACTTCAAGTACTGGCGAGAGCCGCCGCTGGAAATGGATGAGTTCAGTGACTCGGCCAGCGACGATGAAGACGACGATGACGATGCGGATGACGAGGACGATGATGACGACGTCGGGAACCTGGGTGACAGCTATCTTTCGCGCATCGACGACGACGACGCCAGAGAAAGTATCTTCAGTGGCAGTGGCGTGTACGAGGACGAGCAGCACATGATGGGATCCATGATGGAGGAGTATGAAGAGGACGCCGACGACGAGGATGTCGAGGAAGAGGATGGAGACGGTGATGATTTCGAAGGCGAAGAGGATATGGACCTGGATGAGGATGAGAACGAGGAAGCCGTGGAAGATGACAACGAGGAAGTTGTGGAAGAGGAGAAAGGCGGTTTGAGCATCCCGGAAGACAAGAAGAAGTCGCAGGCTCCTAGTCCCAAGATCGTCGTCCAAGACGACCTCGCCGAGATCATTACAGGAGTGCAGAATCTTGAGCAAGAGAAGGAGGTGGTTGGGCAGTAAAGGGGCGGGGAAGAACTATCATATTCAACATAGTTGGCAAACTCCAACGCACAGGGCGGAGGGATATCGACGCATGGCCGGGTGTTTTCACTGGAAGGAGAGACTTGACATTTACCCAGGGACTCTCTACATGCATAGCGCGGCGTTTCATAGTTCGGGGTTCTTTTATATCATTAGACAAAGCATACTTCTTTTTAATGTACATTGAAGCGATGCTTCTGTATTTGTCCATCGATTCTCGGTGCTTCTTCTGTGAAGTCTACCTGATGTGCTGCTTGCCTGGTAATGTAGTTGGTCAATGTTTGTGTCTTCTGAGACTACCAACTTTTTCGAGAGCCCTAATAATGCATGCTGTTTATAGAAAATTCGCCTGGCCATCCCATCCATTGGTGGTCCCAAAAACGCCATCAAACGCCTGTACGTACGTAGTCTTGGGCCCTTATTGGGGGGATTAATAAAGCATGATCGCCCACCGTCCATCAACGAAGGCGTTAAGACTCGGAAGTCCCCCGGGGGTCAATTTCTCCTTCCCGACCATGTACACATCTGCCCAGTCTCGCTTTCTCTCTCTCACGCCGTCGCTTTTACTCCATGTCCATCTCCTGATCATCGTCATCAGCCATATCATCACCGAGGAACTCGTCCAGTCCGCCGGTCTCGCCGTCCTTAGCAGCATTGGCACCTTCCTTGTTCGTACCCTCGCCGCTCTCGACGCCTTCCATGGCATCCTCCATCCCGCCCTCGGGCTCGCTCTCGTCGTCCTCGTCATCATCGTCCATGCCGTCGCCGCCCCAGCGATCCTTCAAGCCCCAGCTCATACCACTCAGAACGAAGCGCTCGTTGGGCAGGCGAACGCCCCACTCGTGGGCGTGCACACGCGGCAGCGCCACACGGTTGCGCTCCTTAGCCAGCTCCATGAGCCAGTCCTTGCTCGCGCCGCCGCCCGCCGAGCCGCCGGCCCCGCTGCCGCCCCGGAACTGGTAGGCCTGCCGCGACGCCACGGCAAGCGAGACGGCGTTGGTACTGACGGCGGCGTCGACGTTGGCGGGGGCGCTGGGCGCCGCGCCCGAGGCGCCCGAGGGTTTGCTGCCTGCGGCCGACGTGTAGGGGTCCGTCGTGAGGTGCAGCGCGTCCGAGAGGACGGACGAGGTGTGGCGGTAGGCGAAGTCGAGCAGGAGAAGAGGGACCCGGCTGTCGTACGAGGTCACGCCTTGGCTCGTCAGGAGCAGCTCGATGGTGCGCGCGTCGCGCGGGCGGGGCGCCGAGGTCGACGGGGCTGCGCCGGTGCCGTTAGGTGCGGAGGGGGCCGCGCCGGTGGCTTGTGAAGAGGCCTGCAACGTGCTCGTGGTCGCTTGGGTGGGTTGCGACTGGGAGGGGCCGGAAGCGGCGGAGGAGGAGGGGACGCCGTTTGGCTGCGACTGCGAGGCTGTCGCCATGATTTGGACACTGGTGTGAAGTGGTGTGACTGACTGGCTAGTCTTTCAGTCAATTGCCGTGGATCGCAAGGTATCGCGTGGACTGCTCGTTGGTGGTGCTACGGGTCGAAACGAAGGGTTGCGCTCCAATGTGGTACGCGAAAGGCTTCCCTCGAAGATGGCTAGGCCATTGAGGTTTGTTGGTGTTGAGAAAAGCAACACAGTCTGTTCCAGGAAAGTGCCACCAGATGGAAGAGAGTAGCTGGTAGGCCGGGACTTGGCAATTGTGAATTCCTGAATGAAGGATGGTATCAAACTGATCGCCAGCAACCAAGACAGAAGATTGCGGTGTGGTAAATGCGTGTATGGGCTTGGCTAATCATTAAATCGATATCGATATCGGTTGCAGCATCACCTAACGGCCAAGGTAGAGCAAATGGACGCGCGCTAGAGAGAAAGGTAAGGGACGTGTAGAGAGAGCAACTGCAGCTGTTAATCCGACGGTCAGAAGTTCCTTGGAAGCCACTAGACTAACCTTGTCTGTCTCACCCAAGCTCATCCTTTTCAACATCCAACCACCGTGTCTTTAGTGCTCATATCTTTGACATGCAAGTAAGCTTTCACTCCAGGTACAATTGAACATATGCGTATATTGCTCACCTCTCGTTCCTACCACGTATGAGGGTTATTCCATGGTTGCCTCCCAGCTACCTTCGTCGACTCGACCTTGCTGCTCGCGACTGATCGAGGCGAGCAGCGAGGTTGGTGGTTGGTGGTTGGCTGTAACTGTGACTAAATGCACAGACCATAGGCTAAATGATTGGAGGGAGTGACGAATGAATAACTGGGTCCAACGTTCGGTTTGCACATTCGATGGAGGGGCAATTGGCAATGCAAGAGCGAGCGTTGAATGACTGGACATTTGCCCCGCCAAAGCAAAAGACCGGCCGATACAGGATCATCATATTTTTCTGAGAGACTATTATTTATTAAGCCGTTGATCAATCTACGGTGCATTTCATTTCTCCATATTCACCCAGTGTCTTGATCGGACTCGCCATTGAATAAGTCAATTGATATGGAGACAACTCTCCCCCTCCCGTTCCTGATCAGCGTCGCGGTACCTCCCGGCCTCGACTCCAGCGAGGGGCTGTCCCGGGGTGAGGTTTCCTGTCTTGGCTGTGTCTTCTTCGACGTGACTCAACATAACCTCGACAAGCTGCTCAGCTACTTGGACCAGCACAGCTCCGAGTTCCACACTTTTTTCGACGTCACCCAAGTTGAGTCCAAGGACGACATCGTCTCTCTTCTCGACCATGGAGCCCGTAAAATCTTTGTGCAGCCGGAACGCCTAGCTGAGTTTGCCGACTTCAAGGGGCGCGTCGCCCCTGCTGTCACCAACCTCAGCAACGTCTCCGTCGGAACTGAGTATGGCATCCTCCTCAAGGACTTTGATCACACCAAGTGTGACATTGCCAAGTTCCTGGAGCACTCGACGGCCGAGAAGCTGCCGCCGACTTACATCAAGCCGGTCCAGGGAACCAACTTCGAGCATTTCGTTGATGTATGCTCACAGATCTCGGCCATCCCCATCTTACCTTCCACGGGCTTGACTACGAATAAGGATGACCAGTCCAAGATCTTCGTGTCAACCATGCTGTCTGGTGCCTGGATTTCCGACCGCCCGGACAAGCTGATGCCCACTGTTGTCTGCGACGAGAGAGGCATTGCCCTTGGCTTGGTTTACAGCAGCCAGGAGAGCGTTGCTGAGTCACTGAAGACTCAGACCGGTGTTTACCAGAGCCGGAAACGCGGCTTGTGGTACAAGGGAGCCACTTCGGGTGACACCCAGGAACTGGTGCGAGTTTCGCTTGATTGCGACAATGACGCCCTGAAGTTCGTCATCAAGCAGACGGGCAAGTTCTGCCACTTGAACCAGTTCGGATGCTTTGGTGACCTGAGGGGCATCTCGAAGCTGGAGCAAACTCTCGTTTCGAGGAAAGAGTCCGCCCCTGAAGGCTCCTACACCGCACGACTCTTCTCTGACGAGAAGCTACTAAGGGCGAAGATTATGGAAGAGGCTGAGGAGCTTTGCGATGCTCAGACACCCGAAGAGATTGCCTTCGAGGCTGCTGACCTGATCTACTTCGCCCTCGCCAAGGCCGTCAGCAAGGGTGTTGCCCTGGCTGATATCGAGAGGAACCTGGATGCAAAGAGCCTGAAGGTGAAGAGGAGAACAGGCAATGCCAAGGGCAAGTGGGCCGAGAAAGAAGGCATCACGAATGTAACAGCTGAAAAGGCTCAGGAGGCTGCCAAAGACTCTACCACTCCCCTCACATCGGCGCCCGCGACCGAAGCCCAGACTGCTCCGGAAGCAGACAAAATCACGATGAGACGCCTTGACGCTATCAAGATGGGCACCGCACAGGTGACCGAGGCTCTCAAGCGGCCATCTCAAAAGTCCGCCGAGGCAATCATGGGTATTGTCCATCCCATCATCAACGACGTCCGAGAGAACGGCGACAAGGCGCTCCTCTCGTACACCCACAAATTCGAAAAGGCAACCTCTTTGACTTCGCCCGTTTTGAAGGCGCCGTTCCCCCAGTCATTGATGAACTTGCCCGAAGAGACCATCAAGGCCATTGATACCTCTTTTGAGAATATCAGAAAGTTCCACAAGGCGCAGCAGGAGGAGCCGTTGAAGGTGGAGACCATGCCCGGTGTGGTCTGCAGTCGCTTCTCGAGGCCTATTGAGAGAGTCGGTCTGTACGTTCCCGGAGGTACGGCCGTGTTGCCCAGTACCGCCCTCATGCTTGGTGTCCCGGCCATGGTTGCCGGTTGCCAGAAGATCGTGCTTGCATCACCCCCGCGATCAGACGGTAGCATCACTCCTGAGATTGTCTATGTTGCACACAAGGTCGGTGCCGAAAGCATCGTCTTGGCAGGAGGGGCGCAGGCTGTCGCAGCTATGGCTTACGGCACCGAAAGCGTCACCAAGGTTGACAAGATCTATGGACCCGGCAATCAGTTCGTCACTGCTGGTAAGATGTACGTGAGCAACGACACCAATGCTTGCGTCGGCATCGACATGCCGGCCGGTCCGTCCGAAGTGCTCGTCATTGCTGATGGTGAGGCGAACCCTGCCTTTGTGGCCTCGGATCTCCTCTCACAGGCTGAGCACGGCGTGGACAGCCAGGTGGTTCTCATTGCTGTAGATCTCAATGAGCAGCAGCTTCAGGCGATTGAGGATGAGCTTCACAAGCAGGCCATGGCTCTGCCGCGCGTTGACATCGTCCGAGGCGCCATCAGCCACTCAGTCACCATCCAAGTCAAGGATATCGATGAGGCTATGGTTATCAGCAACGACTATGCGCCTGAGCACTTGATCCTGCAGCTAAAGGACGCCGAGAAGGTTGTAGACAAGGTCATGAATGCGGGCAGTGTATTCATTGGTCAATGGACCCCTGAGAGTGTAGGCGACTACTCTGCCGGCGTCAACCACTCTTTACGTAAGTTCTGCATTCCGCCCTTCATCCCAAACGGTACATGATGCTGACATGCAAAAAGCTACATATGGATACGCAAAGCAGTACTCGGGCGTCAACTTGGGCTCATTCTTGAAGCACATCACCAGTGCGAACCTGACGGCCGATGGTTTGAGGAACGTCGGAACCGCTGTCATGCAGTTGGCACAGGTAGAAGAGCTCCACGCCCACAGGAGGGCAGTGGCGATCCGACTCGATGCCATGGACGGAAAATGATTGAAGTTTATAAGGGGGGGGGGAAACGGAGGGGGCGTTGATACGCATGTGATTTAATGTAGGGAGCAAGGTGGATAGACTGATATTTGTTTCGAACCAAGAAAACGTGGTTTTCATCCTATAAGGCCACGCTCAGTGGTACGTTCTATGAAGAAACAACGCCTCGAATCTTGCTGCGCCTTACATCGTGTGACATTCCTTGATTTCAAGCAGACTGCGCAGCTACCCTTTCTTTCAGAGATGCAACCTGCCAAAAGTAGCTAAGGATAGGGGCCGTGTGTTGGCGTTGCTTGAAGGGCCGGCTGTGGCGGAGCATGTAATGGCCAGAACAGCAGCTAACCTCCTACGTGGCAGCTCGCCGCATTGTCGACCTCCTTGTTACTATCAGAGTTCACATCAAACGGAGCCAGCCTACAAACAAGTTTTGCTACTTGACATCCTAACCGGCGGCAATGCGACACGGGGCTCTCGAAGCTTGCTTGTTAGCCCCGGCGGAAGTGAATGGACATCGGATTTGAGACAAAGTCCATGTCGAATCTCCCATCTCTGGTGGCTGGTCGGGTTGATCATGGACTGTTTGTTGGTTTAGAGTTGAAGTTGGCCCTTTCCCCACCCCTCACCACATGCCCGCCTTACAGGACAGGAAGGGGAGAGTCCGTGGGTGGGAAAAAGCGGTAAGCGGCATTCTGGCAGATGTCAACGAAAACCTTGGTGCCACTGGACTGGGCGGGAGAATGATAGTGTTGGGAGGCGGCGGCACGGGAAGCGCGGGAAGCGAAAAAGTGTAGATCATGTATGCTATGATGTTGCTTTGGATTCAACTAACGCTTTCCCCCAACCTCGCCTATTCTGCATCTTCTTATCTTGCTACTAGCTGGGTTTGGTTTGGTTTGACTGATGGAAAATCTTCGATCTCGGAGGTTTCATGTCCTATTCAATAGAAGGCTTCTTTTCTAAGTAGAATATAGTGACGCAGGAGGCTTGGTTGGGTCAGTTTCCAGACGTGCAGTAGCCCCTTGGTCATGTCCAGACTAGCAGCAATATACATACTCCTGACGGTGGCAGGTTCGACTAACCAGGCCGAACAGGTTATATGCACCAAAGTTGTCAGTATTAGATGTTCTAAAGACGTACTTGCGCTGTGTGGACGCATGTATGCATGGATGTACGCCATCCCTTTTTGACGTTTCAAGGCCAGCGAGAGCGAAGAGATGCAATCGAAATGCTGATAGTGCCTGCCAAATGGTCCCAATCTAGCCGCGTAATCTCATGGCACTCAAATATCGGTGTCTGCCGAATGCCATCCCGATGGCTCATGGACGATTTGCCATCTACCAACATCCGCGTGTATGATTTTCCTCGACCATGGGAGAGTGCCAATGAGACGGCGGTCAGTCCTCCCCGCGATTTCAGGTGATGAAGAGGCGGTTTGTTCTTTCGACACTGGGGCGAAATAGCTGCTTGATGTTTGCGCAGAGTGGCATTGAATACAAGCACTGGTGGCATATCTCGATTATCGGATGAAAGATAACAGCTGGCTGTTTGAGGCACCCTTGTCCGCCGTGCTCAGGGACTCGGGTCCTCAGGCAAGAGGGAGGGACATCAGCCGGATCGGAGACGACGCGAAGTAACACCGGCCTGGTATATCGGCCGTGGTTTAAATTGGGAAAACCACCTGCGCTCTAGGTTTTCGAGCGTTCGGCCGAGCTTCTCAGTAGCAATCGTTTCATTCCCGGCCGATAAGGATTTCTGGCTGTATCAACCCATTGGTTTCAAATAGGCCGACAACCAGACCGTCCCCCCTAATCTGATAAGCCTCGCACATCCCAGGCACCGCCCGACCACCAACTACCGAAGTTTCAGAGGAGGAACTGGCGATTTATTCCCCGTTGATCGACAGATCTCGTTGGACGGAGGAGAGTGCGCGGCCAATCAGCACAGCCAGCACAGGTGTCCGGGAACATGCATGTTTCTGACTCGGTCTGGTGTCGACTAAGCTGCATATATGCATAAGCTTCCGCCCCATCGGGTGACAGGCCACACTATGTAACCGTCGCCCGGCTTGGCTCTCACCTCGCCCAGGTCAGACGCTAGAAAGTATGTGGTAAAGCCGCAGGGGGACTATGACGGGCAAGACTGTCGAGGTCAATAATCCTACCTTGCCGAAGATCCCAAGCCTGCGAAACAACAGCGTAGTATCAACCCGAAAGCAAGGGCGGCTGGCCTTTGCGTCTGAGAAGTGAAAAAGGAGGCGCCAACCTTTGTGGCTCAGCCGCGCGTATATTTCGTTAGCTGGTTTCGAGAACGACTTGGAAATGTCTGTCGCCCGGCAGAGGCGGAGTAGACGCACGTGTGGAGGACGGGCACCGGGAGAGGACACTGGGAAGGCAGCATGGCGATCTGGTGAGAGCTGAAGCCAGCTCGAGTAGATCTCGACCGATGCAGGTAATCCTTAGCCATTGCCAGAGATACGAGGACGGGGTACATGCCCTGCGGCATTGACCCGTCCCAAGTCGAGTCAAGCAGGCCAGTACTACGTACCGCCAGAGGCCCAGAGCCAGGCATGCGGCAGTTGCATAGTCCTGCCTGGGCGGAGTGTACTGCCCGGCCCCAGCATCTCTGATAGATCTTTCCAGACGAGCAACGAGACAATCAAGCATAACTGGACGGGAGGAATGACGCCCGCGCCACCATCTGCCCTTATGCGAGTGGTTGCTTCCTGTGACATGCGAATATAGTTGAACGGAATTCCCGCCCAGCCAGCCCAGCCCGTGGATCCTGCGTCTCTCTTTCAACTTCTCCTCCTGGCTTCCGTATCTCCCCGCCTCCTACTAGCAGTCTCACAGCCACCTCCCCCGCAAATAAGCCCACGCACCCCTGACGCGCATCATCACCCTTTTTAACTCTACCAATCGGAACCTCCCACTTGTCGTACTCTATCTCTGCTGTCATTGGTAGTAGACCCTGTTGGCTCTTTCTACTACTACCCGGCGCTTGTCACAGGCTGCCACAAGAACTATCCGGTGTTCGCCTTGCAAGCCGCGACTCACGCGTGTGGAAGACCGACGACATTAAAACCCACAATCGCCCTGAGTCTGGACTCTTCCCGCTTGCCTAGCTAACGTCTGCGACGTCAGGAGGACAAGCACATACCACTCCCACCTACTGAAACAATCGATGGGAAGATAAGAAACCGTCTTGTGCACCACTGTAGCAACACAATACGAAAAAGACAGAAATGCCTCCGCGGAGATCACACAAGAAGTCTCGGAACGGGTGTAAGCGATGCAAATCTCGGAAGATCAAGGTGAGGAGGAACCACATGACCACCATCACCCGCAGAATGACTGGCTTACCGTGTCCCCTGTATAGTGCGACGAAGTCTATCCGTCCTGCGGCAATTGCGTCAAGCATGGCGTGTCCTGTGACTTTGAGAACAGCAATTTCCTGACCGTCCCCGAGACCCCGTCGCCTCCGGGAAGCTACTACTATTCATGCTCAGTGAGTAGCAGCCACGATCGAAGGGTCAGTGGTAGTGGCACCTGGGCCACGACGCCAGCTTCATCGACAGCTTGCGATAGCCCGCCCCTAACCCTTTACCGTCAGCCGTCGACACCTTATCCGACATTCAGCACAACGTCGGGTACAAACCGGATGCTTGAGCTACGGCTGCTGCACCACTACACCACCTCGACGTATAAGCAGCTTTCAGTCATGGGGCCTGGGAGCGAGCTCGTCTGGCGCGAGCGCGTACCACAGCTCGCCTTCGCGTCTGGGGAGGGGGCACCAGCAGACAGCAGTACAGGCTTCCTTATGGACGTGATGCTGGCGGTCTCAGCTTTGCACCTGCGGACTTCGTCGCCCAATGACCGCACGCTGGTACGGGCCAGCCATGCCTATACCGCTGCCGCACTGTCCGCATACAATGCCACTCTCAGTCGTGGTATCAAGAAGTCCAACGCCGAGGCGTTGTTGATAACGGCCCTCTTCATCACATTCCAAGCCACCGCCTCGCGGGTACTCGGGGATGGAGACAGAGATGGCATGGTCGTCGTCAAACAAGAGCCCAAGTCACCGTTGCCGGATGAGGACCAAAAGTGGGCATACCACAATGCCAAACGTCCCAAATATGAATTGCCCCTGTCTTGGTTCCATTCATTCCAGGGCGTGAAAGCGATTTTGTCCGGCAGCTGGTCGTGGATCCAGAGCAGTACGGTCCTCATTCCCATTATCCAGTCTCTCCCTGGATTGGACGTGACCTTGAGCTCGGAGGGATCGACCTTCTTCGGCTCACTCCTGGACGGGCTGGCAGAAGAGCTCGAGACCATGGAGATGGATCCAGCCTCCCGCTTATTGACCGAACAGGCCTACCACCATTCTGTAGCCATGCTTAACTGGGCTCACCGGATACCGCATACAGGTGCACCGATACTATTCATGTTTGCTGTGTCGCGGCGTTTCATCGAGCTGCTGCAGGCCCAGCGTCCGCGAGCCCTGGTGATACTTGCGTGTCATTTCAGCCAGCTAAAAAGCCTGGACAGTGTCTGGTGGCTGCGTGGTCTTGCCAAACGCGAGGTTGCGGGCATCGTGTCGCTATTCGAGGAAGAGGACGGCGACGGCTTAGACATCAAGGCTTGGTTGCCGTGGCTCCAGTGGGCAACGCGGGTGGCGCAGTATGACGGCGGTGGCATGGTGCCGGCTGATATATGGGGTGTCGAATTATCCCTCCATGACGCTCCGCGTTCCGGTATGAGCGAGAGCACCTACGGCGGCGTGTCTCATGTTGAACTATTGACGTGCATGTTCAATAGCTTGACGACTCTGAGCGTCCAGCCGTCGTGCCAGTCTAGAGCCGATGCCACGGACGTCCTCTTCACATCCGCCTCGTCTATACTGATGGCCAATAGCTTGGTTGCTCCATTGGTCGACTGAGACAGCTTTCATTGCATCGAGATGCAAATCGGGCTCGCCACGGCTCCTTTGCACTCCCCAGACCGGATCCCCCACTGTTCAGCGCGACTATCAAGCTTCCCAATCCTTTTGCAGCGTTCTGATTTGCAGACTGGAGGATTAGACATCCTTTTGCCTTAATATCAATTATGCCCAGAGCGATTGGCTCTTCTTCCTCGCACAACATGAAGGCGCTATGCGCATAGATTGTTTATGCAGACGATTGTTGGGGATACAGAGACCAAAATGATAAAACGAGTCCATTCGGGGTCAACGGAGTAACGCTCGCTAGCGTCAATGTTATTTTACACGGGAGCCTCAGTGTGCTGGGATTTTGGAGGTCACCATGTCAGCATGGTGACGAAGCAATTCTGCCCGCCCAAGATCATGATGTAGCTGTGATGGCAATGACAGCGGGTTATAACAACTTGCCGAATTAATGTCCAGACGCTTGAGGATAGGAATACTTACCAACATCATAATCAATATAGCAAGACATCTCATACACAGCCGCTAACATGTCTCTTGCCTCAACAGTGGAAGACGAGAAGAAGTGCCGGGAGATCCTGGATCAGCGTCCGGGTGTTCAAATCTTCCTGCAGCCCATTGCGCCGCCAGCAGCTCTAGGACTCGCCGGCTTTGCCGGCTCAACGTTCATAACCGCCAGCTACATCGCCGACTGGTGGGGAGGCCCCAAATCGCCAACCATCTTCTTCCCCTTTGTCGGTATCTTCGGCGGCCTCGCCCAGTTCATTGCAGGCCTCCACGGGTTCCAGGCGCGAGACACGTTGGTGACCGTCATCAATACTATGTGGGGCTCCTTCTGGATCGCCATCGGCATACTATACGCATTTGTGGTAAGTGATTCTCTGTACTGTACAGACAAACCTGGCGTGCTGCATCGAGATGGCTGATGATATTGTGAGCAGGCGGCTGGCGCTCTGGAGCCGCACGAGGTGCACACCCATTTCCCCGAGTTGGCATCCTGGTTCGTGGTTCTGAGCGTCATTACCTGGTCCTGCACGCTGGCAGCAACAGCGCGAGACTTGGTGCTCACTGCCTGTCTGTTCTCGCTCGCCGTCGGGAGCACGATTGCGTGCTGCCTGTTCTCCTACAACGGCGGGACGGGCTCGGCGTCCGGCGACGGCCTGCACGGCGGCGTGACCCGCGGCATCAAGGCGGCGGCATACTTCTGGATGCTTTCCGCCCTGTTGGCCTGGTGGCGAGTGACTTCGTACCTCATCAATGAAGCATACGGACCGGATCATAAGATTACGAAGTTCTTCCCGATCGGACGCACGCCGCTGGAGAAGAGAGCACCGTATATCATTCCAGGACTGGGCGAGCCGGGTGTCAAGCGAGGCGTGCCGAAGCCGCTAGCGGTCTAGCGAGGTGCCGAACCTGGGGGAAGGATGCATGCATGTGGTTTGTCGAATCAGATCCAAGCCGAAGCCGAAGGGAGACGATTTGTATGCGCCTACTCTTACTGTACGTCATCCCTAGATTGTTTGGTTGCGCACTATCAGGTGCTAGGAGTAGGTAGCTTACGTCTGGTCGGAATTCAAGATTGTACATATTCCGATGCGGCCAGCAATGATGCGCATTTGTTGAGAAAGTGCGATGCTCGATTTCATTCGTGGTTGCCAAACCGACCAAAA
Source organism: Arthrinium phaeospermum (assembly GCA_006503535.1). NCBI lineage: Eukaryota > Fungi > Ascomycota > Sordariomycetes > Amphisphaeriales > Apiosporaceae > Arthrinium > Arthrinium phaeospermum. The sequence goes on from QYRS01000004.1 coordinate 3,076,929, forward strand.
ACCCGATCAATTCGATGAGTCAGATTGGCATGAGACGCGTGAGCAGGCTTCGTCAATGCCAGCGCAGACGAATGCCATCAGATAAGGAAACCACGTAACATACCTCGCAAGCGATCAATTGATTTCAATCGCATGCATGGTCGTTGTCGGGTGTTCCAAGTTAGAGGGGGCCTGCTAATGAGCGAGCTCACAGCCCAACGTAGACGGACTGAGCAGCGCCAATCACCGCTCATGACGGTGACACGTATGCTTCCCCGTAAACTTTTACGCAGTACAGACAGTCCATTTCTGGGGTGAACTAATATTTAGACAAACCACGATGACACAATTCGGGTTATTCCGTCATTTGAGTCGTAGTCGTCCGGGGGCTACGTACCATGAAGAAAAGTCAAAAGGAAATATTTACTCCGAGACACGTCGCGAGAAAGGATCCTACGGGTGCGGCAGGGGTGTCAGAACACTGCCACGCATGGGGGCCTTTCGGCTCAGCAAAACAAGGGAGTAGATAAGGATCTCGTAGCGCAATTCCATCTGGGTTTTTGTTCATTGCGCCAACTTCAATTTGTACATAAAGTTGTACAGTCTGAAATCTTTGGGACAATGAGCAACCACTATGGGCACGAGTACGACGATACCGACATGGCGGTAGCATCGCCCGCCGAGGAGCATAGGCTCCTCCTCGGCGAGCCAGAGGAAGACGCGGCGGCGCCGCCACTACCAACAACACCCCGGCAGCGCCGCCGACCAGCACACCGGACGGCCTTTTCAACCACCTCCATCCGGTCCATCGCCAGTATCCACGTCCCCAAGGTCCACAAGGGTGACACCATCGTCAACCTGATATGCGGCGTCCTCTTGGTGGCTTCGTCGTCCGGCGGCTTTCTCATTATCCCCATGACTCGTCTGGTCGAGGATGCCGTCTGCCACAAGCACTACGGGCAAGTGCAGAGCGCCGACAACCCGATTGACGAGAACCTGTGCAAGCTGGACAGCATCCAATCCAACGTGGCCTTCGTCTTCGCCATGTTCGAGTTGGTCCAGTCGCTCTGTGGGTTCCTCGCTGCGTTCCCTTGGGGGATTGCGGCCGATCGGCTCGGGCGCAAGCCAGTAGTCGGTCTCGCCATCATTGGCATGTGCCTCAGTAGTCTATGGGTCATGATGGTCCTGGCCTGGTATACAGTGATTCCCCTTTGGGTCCTCACCCTCGCCGGTGGGTTTCACTTCATGGGCGGCGGCAATGCCATGATAAGCGCTGCGTTGCTCAGTATGGTATCCGATGTGATCCCCGAGGAGAGACGAGCCGTTTCTTTCATGCGCTTCCACGTGGCCGCCATCCTCGGCAACCTGGTCTCGCCAGCGCTCTGCTCTCTCATGATGGCCAAGACGGGGCCTTGGCCTTGCATGTGGGTGTCGCTGGCGCTTCTGATATCAGGCACGGCAGCCTTTATGTTCATCCCCGAAACGAGTTCGCATAAAAAGCAGGATGATCAAGAGGGTGACTTGACCCAGCCGGCCGGCTTCAAGGGTCACGTCACGCACACGTATGACCGCTTGCGGGAGTCCGCGTCAATCCTGAAGTCCTCCTCCGTCATCATACTCCTGGCGACATGCGCCGTCTCGATCCCCGTCATCGTCGCGGTTCTCCAATTCTTGGTCCAGTTCATTTCAAAGCGCTACAACATGCCCATCGGCGACACCGGCTACGTACAGACGGCCTATGGCGTCGCCCAGGTGCTCCAGTCGCTTCTCGTCCTGCCCTACATCTCCAAAATCCTCGTATCGGAATCGACACCTTGGCCGTTCAGGATGAAAGACGAGCAGACGCGAGACTTGTGGCTAGCGCGCTGGTCCTACGGCGCGCTGGTACTCGGATTCCTCCTGATGGGCGCGGCGCCGTCGCTGGCTTCTTTTGTCTTCGGACTGTTTGTGCTGTCGCTCGGGTCCGGCTTCAACTCGCTGACCAGGAGCCTCATGAGTCTCTACGTGGACCCCGAGCACCGCTCCCGCCTGTTCAGCTTGGTGGGCATGGCCGAAGTCGCCGGGGCCATGTACGGCCCGCCTATGCTAGCCGGTCTCTTCGCCTTGGGCATGCGTTTGGGAGGGGCCTGGATCGGCCTGCCGTACTGGGGAATGGCGTGCCTGTGTCTGGTGGTTATTGGTGCCCTCACGTTTGTTAGGGTGCCCCGCGACCGAGGAGAAGCTGCCGCCGCCTCTGAGCACACGCAGGAAGAGGCGCGCTAAGACCTGCAACTCAGTGTCACATCCTGTTTCCTTCACGGAAATGTTTTCTTTTACGGTTGGGTAATATATTCAACACTGGCTGTTGGACACCCCTCGGTAGTAACTCCCTTGTGTTGGTTCTTGGAAAGATATGATCGACGGCACCAGCAATTGGGCCATGATTGAGCAGACAATAAACAAGAATAACCGGTTGACTTCGAGGCTTGCATAAGTGCGATCTCAGATCGCTCTTATGCAGTACTGGCGTTTCATGCAGATTCATAGTCTGATTAGATCAAAGCCCAGTGCCCAGCAGCCTGGTTATTGTCACAGTCTCTGGGGGCTCAGTGGCTTTTCACGATTGGGGAGAATAGCAACATTCGAGACGGCTGGGAACGCCACCAGCCCTTCTTGCGGCGGTCTGCAGCTGTATATGCACTGTATTTCTTCCTTGATTGGTTGCTTGTTTGTAACCAGAGACGCCGAGCCTAGATAAACTAAGGCAAAGCAAGGCATCACCAACACATGGCGGTCTAGTGACACAGGCCCTAGGAGAATAGGAAGATAGGAGAAATAAGCGTGTGTGCAATGTGATACTACCTCCTCCTACTGCAGTGTTTGGCGGCTGCAGCCATTGTGCCACGCAACATTGCGCGTTCTCTGTCATGGTGTCTCCAATCTATGCGGACGTCGAGCGGATGCTACCAAAACACGGTCGCGTCCCTCCCCTCCCCCAAGTCGCGCCCCCGGACGCATTGGGTCCGGACAAGGCCTGGGGTACGTGTCACACAAAAGGTGCAAACACATGCAGGTGATACAGTGACAGCTCTTGCAAAAGATCAATCGACATATCATGCAAGTCAGCGAAGTAAGGAGAAGATGTTAATAACAGAAGGCAGCCAGCCACCCTTGTTCGGATCACAGTTGTCCGGGGGTGGACATTATATGGTGAAGCCCAGCGCTGTGCTGTTGTTGGGAAGACACTTACACTGTAAGGGTGAGATGGGAACTTATCAGGTGGAGAATGCGCTCCGCCAAAGAATCCATCCATCACCGGGGAAATACTTGTAGGAACGTATCAGAGATGCTATCGCATGTAGCCGGCGGGAATAATGACAGCGGCACGGGCAGCAGATTGTGAGATGGTAGCGCGAATGCGTCTGGTCGCTTTTGGACAAGGCTGCATGGAGATTCACTAGACATAATCGGGGTTGCTCTAGTATGCACTTACCAGACGATCTGAGGTGACATCTCACATCGTTTTCTCCATGTAACCCCCCAAATCCACTTCACATGACGGATACCGCCTGCGCGACTGCGCGACCCCATGCTTGTGATCATGCTCGGTTGCAGCAGGCTGGCGTGGTCCGCCATCACACATGACGCCAAGAGCAGGAGGAGATTGGCCCTATCGCATCAGCGTAGCATCCAGCACCTCAATTGTCGTCAGATTCTTACATATGGAATCTGCAGAGGAATCCCCTTGTCCCTCGTCAGATCCTCGTTGACTGATACCTAGCATGTTGAGACAGGGAGACAGGTGCTCAGGCGCTAGAATGTTTCCCTTCCCAGCCACGGATCGCTACCCGGGAATATTGAAGCCAGTAGGGTAAAGACCCGGATTCCGAATATCACCCATCTCCACGCCCTACCCCAAGCATTTACGGGTTCCACGCGGGGCAAGCAAGCAAGCTTCCAAGCCACACAATCTCGGGTCTGGCCTAATCGACGTACTGTCCTTTCGGTTCACCGGAGCCTCGGGATTTTCCCGAGATATCTGCAGGCAGCGGTAGGCAGCGGGGAAAAGTGCTGCATGAAGATACGCCAAAAGCGTGACAGTGGCTTAGTGCTTCAGCCCAATAATTTGTCGGCAGCCAACATTCTAGAAGCCATGCTGACATAGTGTCAAGCCACCGAGGGCGAATGCGCCATAGCCCGAGGTGCCTGGCTGTTCGGCAGTAATAGCTATTGGGCAGGTAAGCGCGGCTCAGTCTGGAGGATTCAATGCAGCCCTTCTTCATTTCAGGAGAGCATCGGCGGTAATACCTCATTCAAGCCACGATGATACTCTCACGCAGTATTGTAGGGGACTTTGGCCCTTGGGTGAGCTGTCAACTGGGTTCTGAATGTTGGAGTGTCTTTGCTTGGGGATGGTGGCGGTGATCTTTGCGTCTTCTGGCCGACTCCCCTGTTTATAAGTGGTAATTAACATACGGCTTCGATTCATGCAGTCGGCGTACCAAACAGCCATCGAGCATGGACAGGCCTGCCAACAACTTCATGAAGTACCTGGTATGGTCCAATGAATCCACAATCTGATAACCGTGATGACGATGCACCACGGTAAATGGCTGGATGTGAAGCCAGCGAATCTCGAAATACCTACTCGACCGATCCCAGTCCAGATGTGCCAATCCAGTGAGAATCCTTGTCTCGAAGCAAACACACCTGATGATGATGTGCTGCAATTTGGGAGTTTGCTTTGCATTTTGAGGCTTCCATGCAGATTGTGACGCCCATCCTGTCAAAACATTCTAGAAAGAAACATAGCTTTCCGATCAAAGTGTGGCCGCGAAAGCATTACTCGATCGGGATCATGGCAGTTGCCAGTTGGACGTGAAACTGGACGCGTTTATTTTCGATACTAGCTTCCCAGAAAACGTACGATTCCACGTTTTGGGAAAAAACATGGGGACGAAAGGATTACCTTCTATGGTAGGTGGTATTGGCTGGACCGTAATTTTCTTTTGGGACAGAGAAAGCGATTTGAATAGATGGACCTGGCATCGCAGCATCGCAGCATCGTCCATCCAGATGGGGTCAGAGATGGCCCTCGATGCAAATCTGTATGCAACTATGCCAAAGGGGAATGTGGAACAAGGAATCGTGCCAAGGCTGTTATTGATTGGTGACGATTTGCCCTAGTTGCGTATTTGGGCAACATTATTCATGGCAAGTACTCCGTCACTCTGCGGGCAGGTACGTATCAAATATGACCACCAGTTGGTCTTGCTGAGGGTTGGTGAATGTGACAAAGGTGCCGACCCACCCAGACTTGAACCATGGATCACAACCTGTACTCCCTACCATATTTCACACACAGCTGAATCTTGCAGCAGTAATCTGATTGATGTGTCGATTTTCGCGACCCCAAGATGGTTCGTTGAGCATCGAAATGTTTCTTTCGAAAGCATCCAAAAGAAAGGACGCCCTCATATTCGTTTGCTTAGAAAACTCGGCATTTGATTTCGCAACCTCAAGAGTAGGTAGTCTGCATGCTGGCACTCTCCACCCATAAGGCTACGATGTCCAATGTCCTCAAGGAGATGCAAGAGGTAAGCATGCTTCCTGACCGGGGCAGTTGGCGTAATGCCGCATGCGGACTCTCCCCTCCGCTGCTTCTTTGACCCCTACGCAGTTGGCAGCCATGGCAAGTTCCATTTGTACTCGAGCACCACGGCCACATCTCGGATCTCTTACTCCTAGTGTAGAGTAATGGATATACGGCGAGCTTGCTTACTGGTCGATAGCCAGATGCCCCCGACTTTTGGCACAGCTGATGACCCTTTTAAACCCGGCCTGTGGGTAATCCTTGGGTGCTTGGCGATAAACGACGGCCCATCGACCTATGATGACCTGCGACTTGCACGCTAGATCGGCAACCACATAAGACCATCGTAGCTTACTTGCCAAGAGAAGCCCTGCAACAGACCAGGGGGGGTCGTTATTGAGGTTGGGGGTACCGAGAGTACCCAGGCCGACCCGAGGGGACGGTCCGGTGGGTGAGAAAACTCACGATTTGCCAAAGAGGTTACAGCCGTAGTAACACATTGAGTGAAGTAGGTAGCCACGCTGAGACTAGGAGGGTACAGCCATGGTAAACCTGATGAAGACGAACTTTGAGTTGGGGTTGGGGGGATCCAGATGGGGGAGCATGTCACCCTGATCGCACCACGATGCTTTACCAGTGACTCTCCACGAACTCCCGTCCGAAGCTATATATGTCACGATAACCACACACACTCTCTCTACCTGCGTCTCCGTCTCCGTTTCCTCGACCCTCCAGACTTAATCTCTCATTGACACAAGATACTCACGAAACAACAACTACCTACACTGGCATTTCTAGGGACACTTACACTGGCCATTTCCCCTTTTACTATATTCGTATAAAACCTTATCGTTATACGTCTATTTCACATACACCTTTTTCATAAGCCCGGATCTTCCAACAACTCACGAGATGGCTAAAGGGGCTACCTATGCGTCTAATCCGCCAGCAAAGCGACAGAGGCCCCGTAAAAGCACTGGACCAGTCGACCAACAAGGCCAGTCTCAAACGCACGCCACCAAACAACACCCCTTGGGCCGTCTCTTGGACGCCGAGCGGAACTGCAACGATAAATTCGCCTGCTTCAACTGCATGGACCTCAAGCGCTTCTTCGAGTTCGAGTCCGAACAGGCCATCAAGGTCCGGCGGATGGACCTGCCCGAGTGCCCGGTCGAGCAGCTGCGCCGAGTCTGTATCGAGTGCGGCATCGACATCGGCCTCTACCGGGCCGGACACGTCCTCAAACGCAACGAAGGCGCCGACTGCTGGATCTGCGACTGCCCTAGCGCCCACAAGAGAGACGGCAGCCTGGCCGGCACCGAGAGCTACCAGTGCCATGACTGCGGCATGACCCAATGCTTCAGTACACCCGCCGCGAACCAGAACAGACAGGACGACGTCGTCCCGATCTATCCTCTTCCTCCTCGACGACCACGGAGCAACAACAGGTTCACGCCAGTTCCCGATCTCGATGCTCGACCATCCCCCGCTCAAGTACGGAAGACATCTATCCCATACCTCCTCTGTCCGACGTCGACGCCCGTCCTCTTGTCCCCGCCGTATCAGCACTCGGAGCTGGTCGTGCGCCTGGCTACCACTACAGACCGGAAGCAGGCAGGGTGCCCAGAATCCGAGGAATCTGAGCAGGGTGTCTGGAGCCCTATGTGATGAAGATTGGATATCGGGGTCTACTTCTTCTCCTTCGTCTACCAAGCTTACCATGTAATGGGGTTTCAATGTATCATTTTATCAGCATTTCCTACTAGATTCAAGCCAGAGGACTCACGTCGTCGCAGCCATAAGCAACTGGACACATGTGACCAAACAGATCCAGAAAAACCAAAGGAATCTCGCGCTTTCGTGACACCCATCATTAAGTCATCATTGTAAAACAGACCAGCCCTTTCCTCTCCTCCATCAATAGACCTCCCACAAAACTGCCCTCATCATGCCTCGTATGACCTCAGGGTGTGCCTCCATTTTGGTCGCAGTCCCTCGTATCTCCTGGGCAAGTCGAAACAGCTTCAAGAAGACGAGTCACATAGGAACAGGTCATGAACTTGTGGGAAGTAACAATCGGGATAGAAATCGGGCCGAGGCTGGATGGTCGAGTTCCGGTCAACCCCTTAATGTTCGGCCAGACTGGAATACCTGCCGTTTTGGGTCGACGCTTCAATGCACCCCAGATATCCATCGCCAACGCTGTGAATCCATTTTGGTCGGTAAGTAGACGTACATATGGTGGGATATCGGTTTTCAGGTAACGGTCAGTGCGGCTTACGCCAGTCAGTCTGTCAGTTGCCCTCTTCCTTGTCAAAATGACAGTTCAATATGATCATACGTGCCCGGGGCCCCAGAAACGCGATATGCATTGCAGCCCAACCACTGCGGAAGTCGATTGGGCCTCTTGCCTGTTGGGCAGCAGGAGACGCGCTCCTTCAGTGCCAAGATAATCAGCTGGGCGACTGGTAAGCTCAATGCTCTAGAACCTGAGATCGACAGTACAAGAGAAAGATGTACTTGTATGTAGTGGAGGATTTCCTCCTGGTCAATGCGGGATGGACGAGGAAAGTAAGCGCTGCTGCATAAGGTCTAAAAGAAAGACGATACGATGTGCGTTGTGTATTTGCGTGTGACCGCTGCCCCCAATCAGCCAGATCTGGTACTCAACCTATCACCCAGAAGACACCCAAAACATGCATGGAACTTCGAGAACAGTTCGCGAAGACGGGGACCGGGTCATAAGGGGGGCCGGCGTTTGCCAGGATCCCACCACTGGGGAAGCGGGAGCGGATTGAAAGCCCGCTCTGAGCAAACAAGTCAGGCCGGCCCTGATGAGTTGGCAAGGATTTCATATCTGCGCGATCCAACACACATCAATCAATGGCAACACGGCCTTACCGGAGATATGTTAGCCACCGTCTCCACGGATCCCGCAAACCAGCTTACTCCGTCATCTATGTACGAGCCCCGGAGTTAGGGACCCACAAACCTCCAGGCGCTCTCGGAGTATGGCGGAATAAGGGGGTGGGGATACGATCGGCGTTTGGTTCACTTCGGCGTCCGGAGGAGACTGCCGGCTTTATCGCTCTTGTTTCCAGAATCGCTATTATACCACCCAATTCTGCCAGATCCCTCGCCTTCTAGAGGTTGGAAGTCAGAAAGGAGGGTAGAGCGGCGCGCCACCGTCGACCCCCACCCACTCGCGAGGATATCATGACAGGCTGCATGGAAACCAGCAGTATCGTGCATAGCCTGTCACTAAAACAGAAACGACATTTTCACCATATTCAACTAGAAACTAGGGTCAACGAAAGCAGCGCACATATATTGATACCCGAAAGTCCCGAGACTTAGGCTCGCACCCGTCTATGTGGGCTCGAGGGGGGCAATGAAAACGAAATACAGCAAAAAGAGGAGCCGCGCCCACCCCATCCGTCTATAGATAAAAAGCCCTGCCCAGATATAGTGTTACCCCTCCCGCACATTTGCCATGTCAAAACTCCGTCCCAATTTCAGTGTGAAATCCCGGTCTAACGATTGGTGTAGGCTGGGTCCTGGTCAACTGGTTGACCCCAAGACCGCGAACTTGTCTTTCCTAGTTGTAGCCACTGCGGCTGCGTCCCCTCTGGGTCTCGTCCTGGCTGCCGGTGCTGTCGGCAGGGCTGGAGCCGCCGCTGCCCGAAGTCTGGTCTCCTGATTCGGAACCGGGCATATTGGGCGGAGGGGTGTGATAGTTGTTGAAGTTGATGAGCAGCTGTGCGAAAGGATATGCCCAGACAGTTAATCGTGTTTCGCTTTGGCACTATATCAGACCGACCAGTATGCAATCAGGCCGTATGATGATGATGCTGTCTTGGTTGTTGAAGTCTCGGGTTTCGTGCTCAACAGATCGCTTCTCTTGCTCGACTTTCTCTCGAATGTTTGTGAGGAGAAGTAGCTTGACAGGAGGTGTATCTAGGTAGTTGTGATAAGGAGATGACTGATGGAGAATGAGTAGTAGAAGAAACTATGTGAAGGATCTGTCTGGATTATATATACGCTGTTCGTCCAGGACTCTGCCAGCAACTTACTTAGAACCTCGTCACCACGGTCTGGCACGTGGATCACATGGCACTACAGTGCAGTCTCTGGAGGCATAGCCTCAGCCCTATGATGTCTTGTTTCTATAATAGTAATACAAGCCATCGTTCGTTTCCGCAATTTGCCAAGAGGCTGGTAGGATCCGTAGTCCGCATGTTGCCTGGATGTTGACTGCAACGGCGTAGAGTACGTAGGATGCCATCTTTGGTATATGGTTTACCCCTCGAGCAGGAGTCACACCATGGGAAAAACGCCTAGTAGCTGCCAAGTTGGATGGCGTAGATGGTGTCATGCTCCACAGATACTCACTGCGCCGTCCGCTCGTCAACGGCCGTAGACGCTTCTCCAGCCGGCGCGGCATGCTGTGGAGCACAGTCTCCCCTATTTGGTTCCCGCAGGCAACGATGATGGTTGCTATCCGAGCCATTACAAATAAGCATGTGCCTCTATCGCGTGAAGCTTCGATACCTAGCTCGTGGGGGCGGTTGTTGGCGGCAAACTGCGCCTTGTAGCCTATCAGAAGCGATATTGATCCTCCGCGGCACAACCGGCGCGGCGGGTGATTCATACCTAGGTAGCTATGCTGGGGATGGATGATATAGGACATGGTAGTTTTGGGTGGTGTAAGATAATGACAGTAGAACATCCGACATATTGCGCATCCCACACAACCCACAACTTGGTTGGGTTAAATTCTTGGGATGGTGGCATTACCGGCCATTTCGGATCTCGAGGTCAAGCAGCGGTTGAGGGATGCGTAAGGGCTTCGCATGTGCGGCACGAATCGAGACGCAAAGCAAGTACGCGGCGCAAACGCGCGCTTGCGGCCCAGCACCCAGCAAGCGGCGCCGATAGGGCTATGTACTCGTATTCCTGCTGAACATTCCAATGTGACCTAACGGTGGGCTTCGGTGTTGAGGGGCACGCCGGCTGGCTATGACATGGCGACCTGGAGTATATTAGGACGTTTGCATCTATTTCTGTGTGACATCGTCATGGAACATTTTTAGAAGGTGCTGGTTGTGAGAATCAAGATCGATATGGTGACGGTCGCATGGTGGTCGGGTGGTAGCCCAAAAAGATGTGGGTCGAAACGCATTGCACCTGCATTGGCGAATCGTTTGTCGTCTGTCGCATGGCGCTCGGTTGAAGCAGTTGCATTTGCTCACTCAGCAACGCTTCAAGATCCAAACATGAAGTAAGGGCCGGGCATGCCGTGCTACAATGTCCGAACTATCAAATTGATCCAGTCAACTTCGTCCATCATCTCCAGTCTCGAACCAACTTGCCGGCACCCGGTGACAGCGGCCCTCAGCTTACAAAACATGTCTACATGACATGCACGGAAGGCGCGTCCGGGTTGGCATGCAAGTAAGCCACCACGTGCCACTGTAACCCTCCAAACATACTTAATTTAACTGAAGCAAACCTCTCCTACGACTTACTTTCCCTTTAGTTCCTTATATGCAACATGGCAATGTCGTAATGTAAGACAACCTTACTCTATATATCTCTGCGCTCTGCTTTTCTTTCTTACCTAGCTGCCTGAATTCGTTCACCGGCCCACGTTCCCTGCGGCACAGCAGTTGGACGGGAAAGGATCAACAGCCTTCTTTTTTTTTTATGGAGAGTATTGATGTATTCAACTGGAGCCAACCGCTATGTACTGCCACGCTCTTATATCATCATTCTCTTTCGGTACCCCGTGTTGATTCACCACTTCTGGGCCGGCTACGCATGCATAGGTTCTCGAGTGCTTCGACATACGCCTCTCCTCCGCAACGTGCTTTTGCCAGTGCCAAAAGGAGCACAGGTGCTTTAGTATATCCAAACAGCTCGTCTTTGAAGATTTATCCGCTGATGATTTGAAATCATGTCAGAACTGTACTCCTATATGTCCGGTCTTGGCAAGGCCCCAGAATCTGATGGAGAGACCAGGCGGGATCCCGAACCCCCCGTCAACACCCACGGAGAGGATAATTCATACACACTCATTATGATTCAAAGTACCAGGAATATCGAGGGAATATTGACTAATCTGGTATTGGTCGTATGTTGCGACCAAAGAAACCAACAGCCCAGCATCTTAGCTAAGCCATCCCATCCCACTTTCATGAGGATGCTCCTACTCCACAATGGAGTCGACGAAGCTTGGCGAAGTATATGCATCCAAACTTCAGAAGATCTAATTTTGTTGGTCATGTCCAATAAAGGAAGGAATGCAGACACATGGCATCCATGCCATGCTACTCTGGCAATCTTACAGGTTGCAGCGGCTTCCTATTCGTCTGCTCGGTCATGCGACTAATAGCAAGAAAGGGGTGATTCCGACAGCAGCGTGGCACCATCTGTTCGGGCAGTGGGAGCCATCAGTTGGTTCGAGGCGCGCAGATGCAATCTCCAGCCAGCATCGAATCTATCATCGAGTACCCACTTGCATGTTCCCAATCCTTCTCACCTTATGCCCACATGGCATCCCGTAGCCGCCCCCAAATACTCCCCCCACCTTGTCAGTCTGCCTTGCGTATCCACCTACGCTGCCATGGGTGGCCCGCATGCTACCCGGCCTTCTATTTTTAGCCACACACACAAAGACGCCCTCATGGAATTGTTATTATACGCAGTCCTTACGATGTTTTCAAGAGTCTGACAACGGGATAATATGGAAACGGCGGTACAGTCTCCTCATTGACAAATCGTAGCAATATCTCAGCAGATGCCAGTCCCTTCGATTTTAGCGGACGCTATGTGTCCGTGGGAAACAGAGCCGGCGGCATCCTCTCCAGGCGAGAACTCCTAAACCGCGATACCTCTGCCACGGGATGTGAGACCTTTCCTGACTTTTCTCACCATGCCCCAAGACCATGACATCACTGAGAAGATTTCGATAAATATGAGCTTGATTGGTCTGGCTCCTGAAAGTGGCCAAGATAGATACTCAGCAGCTCCCCCCAAGACCCTGTTGATATTCTTGCATTGCATTTGTGTGCACTTCCTCTAGAGAACTGGACACGGGCTGAAAGAAGTCGCCTCATCATACCGGTGTTCCGGTGATCCTAGTCGACAGGGTCCAATCAGAACTACCGAGGGGCTCCATTTCAAGAAGGAATCATACCTAAACGACCCGTGTTAGTCAGCCTACTGAGACGGTGTAGAAAGCCCTTCACCAGGAGGCTGACTTAATGGCGATTCAGTCACAACTAGCAATGTTGTTTCTGGATGACGAACGTCTGTGCTACAGTGCCAAGCTGCTCTGAAGTGTGTTGGCTTGCTTGCCTTAGATGACAGCACTCCTATTCGGGAGGTATGCCAGAGCTACTAGCACCGAACCTTGCACTTCCTGTTGCCTTCAGATGGTGAGAAGCTATATTCACCTGGCGATCGAAGAACCACAAAGCATAGAGTCTCGGACTGTGTAAGCGGCTGCTGCTCTGACATGCCCTGTCTAATACTTTAGTCTAATCGGTCTGAGTTTCCTTATACCTATGCAAATATGCGACTGCGCAGGTTAGCTTTCCGTGCATTAGCAGTTGGAGCTGGTCGCCAGCGGCCAGCGACGAGGAACTGCTGCAGGCACCGGCACCACCAACAAGAAGGCTCTCCAGACCAAGACGCAGGGCAACAACAACCAGCCCGAACTCGACTTTTCTTGCGGCATCCCCGCCGGCGTCGAGGCTGAGGCGTGCAACCCTCTTTCTCAAAGAGATATAAACGGCACGTCTGGAATCATTTCTTGTCAGCCGCGGAAGACGCAAGGCGCTCACTGACGTTGCCGATGGTCAAATATGACTTGTGAATGGCACCGTGAATCTATCTGCCTGACCACCGCCCATCATTGTCGTCATGAAACGACAAGAAATTGGTTCGTTTGGTTCGTGTTAGTCAGTACTTTTCATCTCGTTTCATCAGGATTGATGTTATTCTTAATCTTTCTCGTTCACCTCGATCTTGTTTGCGCTGGACATTCTTTGCTACTTGGGTCATCCGGTTCGGAGCCAGGCCGGTGGAACTATACGGTCAAGTGCACTCACCGTTCTCTTCTTCCCAAGCCCGCAAGGTGCTGATCGACAACCAGGACTGAAAGGCTCTGCCTTCACAACCGCTAAGTGAGGTGGGCCCCTTTCGTGACTTTTCCAACCCATTGGTTGTCACGATCATTCACAAAGGCATATTATCTCGCTCTCAGGTCCCATCTCCATCGTTTAGTCACTAGCCATCACCTTCTATTAAACGATCTCGAGTTGTACTGTGAAGTTCCTACCATTGCGTAGGGTATTGCCTATTGTCCAGCCCATCCCGCAACGCAACAATACACCATTTACTAGCCAGGTATGTTGCCAGTGAAATCATTCTAAGTAGATGATCTTATCTTCCAGATACTTGTATCCTCTGCTGCTATCACATTCTCATCACCGTTGAGGCCGCAAGACAGATAAGGTCCTTATTCCCTCTCTTGCATTGAATTTAAGGGAAAAGGTAGGTGCGCTATTGTCATGTCTCCAACCCCTTTTACATGTTCCTCACGATGTTTCACCCTCACCTGCTGGAACAATTAAGCCGGGGGAGCTTCTTTCCTTTGCTCGCAGGCTCCTTCCTCTATTCTACGAAACTCACGATCTCTTGTTCCCTACCTGCCTCACGTTGTTAACACCTTCCCTTTCGGCGCTCCTTTGTATCTAGCCTACGCTAATCGTGCTTTTGCGGCAGCAGTTGCGGTGAGCAAGGCAATTGCCCTACGGGGTAAGCACATCAACAACAATTGTTTGTGAAAGAGCAAACAAAACCACATTCATCTAGAACCTTCATGCCCACCAACCCAACTTCGGTTTGCCACTTGAACAAATACGACTATCCCACAATCATCATCATGGATGACAAGCACGGTTACCCCAGTCCGCCATCCTCACCTTCTTCCACGATGAGTTCGGTAAGCGTTTATTCTCACAAGCTTACTCCAGCTTGTCAAACTGACCATCCAGTCATCCCGCTCGTCCCTCTCGGGCTTCCAGCTGTCTTTGCCCGAGGTCACTCCATTCGATTCGATCTCACAGAGTGGCAGAGAGGCATATGAGACCACCCAGCATCACGATCTTCCTGCTCCGGTTTTTCAAGATCATGGTCTCGCTGCCAACCTCGTTCTCACCGCCTCAAGCGTTTCCTCCCGCAGCCAGCTCTCTATGAGCTCCGACTCCTTCTTCTCCAGTGCACTGGCAGCCAAGGACCCGGTTTACGATCTGCCCTTCGTCAAGAGATGGGAAGACATCGACGGCCAGCTTCATTTCAGACTCACCTTGAAGTAATAGAGCCCGATGGAATTATGAGTGAGAGTGGGACTGACATTTCTCGTTTTTTAGCGTCGATCGAAAGCTCGAAGAGGATCAGATCCGGGATTCCTTTGTCCCTCTTCCCGATGACATGGTCAAGGATGATGAACGGGCGGGTAATGTTTCTGGGGGTAATCGCCGCTCTGCTGGAAGCGAAGCCAACACGGTCGGAACATCGGACTCCGGATATGGAAGCACCGGTGTCGGCCCCGCAGCCGGAGCTGCAGAGATCCCTCGCCCCCACGCAGCAGCCCCGGAGCGCCCCGGACTCGGCCTGGTTGGCGACGAGCGCAGCAATGATGACCACGAACGCCCTGCCGACCCTCCGATCGCCCCCGAGCAGTTCAGCAACAAGTTCTTCGAGATCCGCAAGTCAGACCTTGCGGGCTATGGCGCCTTCGCCTGCAAGGACCTGAAGTTGGGCCAAAAGATCCTGGTCGAGCCCGAGCTGTTCCATGCTGATAGTGTCACCTTGTACGACGAGTACGACCTGTTGAGCGACGGCTCCCAGAAGGCCTTCAAGCGTATGGCAGCACACTGCCCAACCGCGGGCTTCGACGAGGTTACCTCGATTTTCCGCACGAACAGGTATGATATGAGAAATTATTTTGGCGAGCAACTCGGGAGAATAATGAATGATTGCTGCTTGGTCTAGGCCACTTACTAACACGACCTCCTCTTCAGTTTCAACGTCGGCGCAGGCCAGGCCGGCATCTTCCTCGTGGCCGCCCGCTTCAACCACGCCTGCAACCCCCGCAACAACGTTTCGTACAAGTTCGACAACAAGCACGACGGCGGCAAGCGTCGCATCACCTTCACGATGACCCAGGACGTACCGGCCGGAACCGAGCTGACGATTACATACGGCTCGTGCCGCGAGGAGCTGTACTGCCAGTGGGGATTCGTCTGCCAGTGCGGTGGATGCGTGCCTCTGTCGGACGAGGACGTCGCTCGCCTTGTTCCAGGCAAGGGTACGAACTGGAACTAGGATGGCCCAACGACAACAACTACTACCACGCTGATAACTTGAGAGGCATCCTAACTTTGGAGGCGTTACATTCGGTGAGAGAGGTTTCTTGCGAAATATGAGCTGAGTTCAGAGCCGACAACAGAAAGACTGACATTACCATAACCTCGGCTAATGCCGGACCAGGGAAGTCGTCTTGTCGTCGCACTCACATTATGCCTTGCGTTTATCGTTACTGTATCTAGTATATCCCTTCATAGCCTCTCTTCCTCTCATTAATTGACGACGAGGCACACTCTGTAACCGCATGAACAGAGCAAAGGGACTTGGGCTCGGGCATCTGTCCTATGAATATGCCCCGATCTCAACAGCGGATGAATCCATCTGGCAGCCCTCCATTATCCCACCCACTGTCCTTTCTAGAACCTAGACACTTTCCATCTCGAGGAGTTATCCGACTCATGCGCTAACGTAGGTGGCGTGTACGCTTCCAGCTCGCCCGGTCTAACCGGCGCCGTGTCCATTTCCTCCACCCTAGACACTGCCGATACTGGGGCTGCCGTAGATGGGGTCACCACGCTATTATCCCGAGACGAAGCCGTTGATGGCCTTTGCAAAACCTTGAAGCTCGGTTTGGTAGGTTGATCGGGGCGTTTACTGCGGCGCTTCAGCCAGGCGTATAACGCGATGAAACCGGCCAGCAGCAGTGCCAGTATGGGGCCGAGGATCGCCCCTAGCACCCAAGATGGCAAGTAGGAACCTGACGTCCCTTGTCCGTTGCTCGAGCTGCTCACTGAGCTCGCATCAACCGTCTGTGGAACGGTAGAAGAGGCAGTGGGACCAGCCGGAGCAGCTGTATTTGCTACAGATCCCGCCCCGTTTTGGGTATTGGCCACCGCAATCGCCATGTCGAATTTGTAGTTCGGGTTGGGGGCCATGGCGCTCTGCTCCACGGCTCGCTTGAAGTAGCAGTTGAGGTATCCGTAGTCCTGCGTTGCCTCGTAGGCCACAGCCACGCATTTGTCAGAGTGGTCGTTGTTGTACTGGACGCACTTGTCCATGCAGTTGACCATACTCGAGGCTTGCACCTCGGCCAGGCTGCCAGGGGCATAGTATTTGCCGCAATGAACCTGGAATTGCTGATCCGGTCCTCCTCCGGGCACCTTAGCCGAGTAGACGGGCCCGAGCTTACCGCAGTCGTCAGCTGCAGTGGGCAGGTTCGTGGCCATGGCGGAGTCCAAGATGTATTTCTGGGTGACTGTAGGGGCTAAGAGTTTCTTGGGCCAGCAATTGTCCGGGTTACCCGGAGGGTTAGAGGCCCCCAGGGCGTCAAAGCCAAACCCGACGCACTTTGGGTGCCAGGAGATACAGATATCCATGCAGTGGGTGAAGTTGTCGGCGACCACTTGGGCAAGGTCGCCTTTAGGCATGTCCACTCCGCAGGCCACCTTGAAGTCCACCATGGCATTGAAAACGGTGCCATCTGCTGCTGGGCATGGGTCGCGCGAGAGCGCATGGTTCGGGTCCCTGACTTGTTGCGTCATTCCTGGTATAGGGCGCCATTGTCAGTATATAACTAAGCCAAGATCGTGGACGACACATTTGCAACAACACTGTCGATTTCACGGGTCTGAGTGCACTTACGAGCCATCTTTTTATGTCTGTATTCGAAGGAATGTAGATTCTCCGACTGACTGGAGACATGACGAGAAAGAGAGGACAGGCCACCCAGACTCCAAGTGCAGATGAGCTTCATTCTATGTATATCACCGCGCCGCACGAAGCTGGACAAGCGCTTACCGTCAGTTGAATTCGGTGTTTGGACCGCAGCCCCTGCGGCACCTTGCCATCAGATTGGGAAATCGTGATGGTGGATTCGGGATTCTGGAAGTAGCTCTAGACAATGCGAACATTTGGGGGCCATAAATCCTTCTTCTGATATAGGGAACACCCATTGGCCTGAGGCCCCCGGATGAACAGCCTTCATTCCATGCAGTCATCGTATAACAACCCCTGACTTTGGTAAGCAAGCCAAGCAGTTGTATGGCTGTGCCTCAGGAGATGACAGCCCTTGCCCTGATGAGGCCATTGAGGAATGGAAAGAAATCGCGTCGGAATAGCGATTCGTCGGGAAGCGAGGCCCGTATCACCATTCGCAATGTATGCCCATGCGGGAATGGCAGCCCACAAGGCAGTCTGAACAAGGTGCATTGGTAGAAGTGGTAGAATGTAGAGATGTTACTAGGGGAGTGTGGTACAGGCAGAACTCACCTTGCCAAGGCCGTCAACTCCCTTTGCAGTCAACGCAGCTGCGAGTCCAAAGGATAGCATCTTTTCTCTTTCCATGATCGAGCAGACATGCAGCTAGAGAGCAGAGAGGCATGTCAAGTGGATTAGGTAAGGTTGATATGGCATGACTGAGTGACGACATGGCATTGGAAATTGTCACACACTAGAGATGGCAGGGACTACCTGAGGAGGTCGGTTAACTTAGGTCCTACATGAGCACTAGGTTCGCCTTAAGGATCAGTCAAGCAAGGTGCTTGGGTGCCCGGAGATCGCGCTAGGCCTGGCCCCCACCAACCTTTCAGCCCTACAACCAGCCCCACTAGGTTACCAAGTCAACAACAGTGCTGCAGCGCATCTCCAGCTTCATCTCCATCCCAATTCTCCAGCCCAGCGCTTTTCCGGTGCTTACAGCTATTACTTCATACATACCCCCCATGAACGCGACCCCAAGTCTTGGATAGGAGGATCTTCTCATACACGACCAAGCCACCACGCCATACAGCTCCTTACGACATAATCTCTAATAAGCTTTTTCTTGTTTTTTTACTGGTCTACAGCCCACCCAACCCAACCACAGCGACAAGCCTGCCCACCCACGCGCTCGCGCACGCGCAAGCCACCGTCACCGTCACCATGCTCCGACGGCCCCCCACGACCCTCACTCTGACGAGCGAAGACATAGCGTCCTACGAAGACCGCCGCGCCGCCCAGATTCAGGAAGCCCAGCTGCAGGCCCGGAAACAGGCCCAAGCCCAGGCCCAGGCCCAGGCCGCCGCCGGCGGTGGTGGTCCCCGGATGCAAGCCCTCTACTCGTCCCCGCGCGGCCGCCTGCACCGCGAGACGACCCCGCGCCTCGCCGCGCCCTCGTCGCCGCTGCACCCCCCGCCGTCCCACCAGCACCACCAGTACCAGCAGCAGTCGTCGCCCCTCCACGCGACGCCCGAGGTGCACCAGGGCGGTGCCGGCCTCTCGTCCCCGCCCGAGGCTGACGCCAACGATTGGGGGTACGGCAGTCCCGAAGAGGAGGAAGAAGAAGAAGAGGAGGAGGAGGAAGAAGAGGACAGTTCTGACGTAGACGATTCGGACGTCGGCGAGCCGTCCGTACTCAACCAACGCGAACAGCGCCTCGCCGCGCAACGAATGGCACAGCAAGTACAACAGCAACAACGGCAGCAACAAGGCACATCATCCGACCCGCAGCAGCGGCTCGACACGTCGGACGCAGAGGAACAATACCGCAGCAGCGACTCGGACGAAGACGAAGAGATGGCCGACTACGACCCCGACGTCGCCGGCGCCATCCAGTCGATGCCGCGGTCCATGCGCCCGACGCCCGCCGCCCACATGCGGCAAGGCAGCGCGGAGCCGCCCTCCTCGAGGCGATCACGAGAACCGTCCGCCCCCGCGCCCGCCCCACCGCCGGCCAACTTGGCCGTGACGCCGGCGCAGTCCAACCACCACGCCACCGTTACCCCGGTTCCTCCCCCGGTGATAGGAGCGATGATGGCGGCGGCGGCGGCCCCGGCAGCGGCGTCGCAGATCCCGCAGGCGCCCAGCCGGCCCACGGCGGGTGCTGGAGGCGGCGGAAATACCAGAGCGCGAGCGACGCGGGGTACTGCTGCCAGCGCGGCGGCCGCGTCCGCACCCACAACGCGGGGCACAAGGACGGCTGGGGCCGGTGCGGGTGGAGGGTACGTGAGCACCAGGGGTCATGCGGCGGGAGAGGGACGCATGACGCGGAGTCGAGAGGAGAGGATCGGCTCGGGTACCGCAGGCGCTGCTGGGTCGAGGCGGACGGCGAGAGGTGGCTGAGAGACGGGAACAGAGGCAAGAACGTAATATCTCTAGCTCTCTCTTCTCTCTCCCCCGGCGGAAAAATATCAGATTATCCAGCGATCCTGATTCAGAGGATGACGGGCCAGGTACAAGCCGACAAACACCACACCATGCTCGTTTGTGGCGCTGTCTGGATTACGGGGCTTTCACGATGTCCCAATCTGCAACGGGTCTCCTGAACTGGAGCGTTCTTCTGTATGCCCTCGTACGATCGCACATCCGTTCCGGCAAGGTATGAGGATAGGGCGCGGCTTGTAGGCGGAAGGCTGTCATCACGCGAAGCCTGCATATCTACCAAAGAGGTTACTTAGGGCTTAGGCTCGACATGACCACATCCGTAAACTTCCAGCAGCGAGGCTATCATGGAAACCAGTCTTATGAGCTGTGTACCTGTATCAAGTAGCGAAAATAGAGACGAATGACTAGCGATTCACTACACTGGAGCAATCAATAAAAACAAAGCAGGCAGACCAAAGGCAAGACTCCATTCGTCATCAAATTTACGTGCTATCAGCTGTGGTAACCAGCATCTGTAGCATATTCGTGGTAATATATCGCATTTTGACTGAGCGCCCAGAGCTGTGAGTAGCCTGTTCGCCATCCCAATCTCTGCATGACTTCTGTCCGTAACGCATGCCTATGTCATCGCGCGAAGAAACCACCCCCGTAGCTTCTAGCCTGGGTGGTGGCTGGGGTCACTGCCGATGGATGCTATCTCTCTACTTTTTGTACACATTTTGTTTCCATCCCTGGAGAGGAGAGAAGCTCGACTCTCGACGCTCGCAACCAAAAACGCATCTCTTATCTGACCAGTCCATCCCTTAGTGTGTGCCCGCCCAACCCTTTCTCCCCGTGCCGCCCTTCATGCCATACACACACACATGGCACATGCATACGTGATTAAGTGAGGCGAGAAAGAAATCATATGGGCGAAAGCGAAAACCTGAAACCCCGAGAACAAGAAGGTCAATAATAGAAAGGCAGTGCTTAATTCTTATTGCTGCGCTTATACCTTTCCCCTAACCCCCCAAAACGCCATGCTATGCATTTATGGTGCAAGAAACCGAAAAGGCTCCCAGAGTTTCATCAGAGTTGGGTTCATCATCAGTTGATCAAAACGAGGAAGCGTTCGCTACTAGTGTCTTTATATGTGTGCGTGTGATATTTTCGACCTTTGGGTGGAAATACCAAGTCGTCATATTTTGTTCAAGAATCGTGCCGTCGTACCGTAGCTTATCGCTTGCCGGGCCTTACGGCTGCTGAGAAGGCGGAGTGGGCTTGACCTTAATCTTGATCTTGGATCTCGCACCCGCACCCGAAAGGATGGATGATGGCGTGTTATTGGACGGCGGTGGCTGCTGAGGGGTGTGAGGGCTCCCCCCTGACGGAAGCGATGTACGGCCAGCAGAAGGCAGCGGCCTGCGGTCGTGGGAACTACCACCGGCACCACCGCTTGAACCACTGCCGGAACCGCCACCGCTCGACCCACCACCAGGATTGCTGCCAGGCAGTGGTTTTCGGATGGTCTTTATGTTGTTGTTGCCATTGTTGCTGCTATTGTTGGTGCCACTCAAAATCTTGGCAGAAGAGGATTTGACTGTCTGAGTGGGACGCATCGGTGGCGAAGGGAACGAGTTCGGTGTGGACACATGGGGTGACTGCGATTTGCTATGCTTCGAGAAGCCGGCCGAGCCTGAACGGGGCTGCTGGTGCTTGGAGGATTGATGAAGTTGGCTATGCTGGCTCTTGCTGCTAGCACGAATCGACCCGGCATCGGAGCTGGCACTCGGAGTACCCAGTCTCGAAGGTGGCGATGGTTTGGTGCGCTTGAGCCTGTGCCAGGCGTTGAACTTGACGGTGACCACTTTGGTTCGCTTCTTGAAGATGTGTGCTGGGAGACCCTTAGTGTTAAGCTTGACAATCTTCGTCGGCCTCGGTGACTCGCTCGGTTCGTTGCTTGATCGCTTCAATGACTTTGGAATTTGTGGCGCACTGAGGGAGGCTGGAGAGTTACCGCCACTACTCCTGCCTGAGATCGTACCGCTGTTCTTGCCGGGGCCAGGGAGACCACTGCTGCTCTTGCTGTTAGGCAGTGAAGTTTTGGCGAAAATCCGATCCTTTGGCTTTTGGCTGAAGATACCGTTGTTCGGTTTGGACGAGTTCTCCTTGGGCTTGTTTGGAACACCATCCTTGGGACTATCTTTATCTCTGGGCTTGATCGACTGCTCCCTAATCTTGACTTCTTTGAATTCCTTGGGCTTGCCGGACCCGTCTTTCGGCTTGCCAAGGTCATCTCTGTCCTTGGGCCTCGGGAACCCTGCCTTGGGTTGTGATTGCGATCCGACCGAGGGGAGAGCCCTGCGTTCCGACGAGGCTGCCGGTGATGTGGCTTTTATCGAGGTGGCCGGAGTGGCTGGTGCGGCTCCAACTGCAAGAGAAGGCTTTTCCACGCTGGGACGGGGGCTTGCACCGAGATGCTATCGCGGCGAGCCTCCTTATCCTTGAGAGCCTCCTTGACTGGGCTAACAGATTTGGGCTTGTGTTCTGGCCGGGAAGCTGATACGGTAACGGTTGGTGTGGATTTCGCAACGGTGGGAACCGGCTTGGGAGTCGTTGGCTTGACGACTGGCTTGACGACTGGCTTGACAACTGGTTTGACAACCGGTTTGGGAGTTGGCTTTGGAGAAGGTTTTGGTTCGCTGGCGCTGGGCTTCACCACCACAGGAGGCAGAGGACTTGCAGATGGGGAAGCAGCTTTGACTGGGCCGAGACTCGGGTTTCTGTTGAGATTCAAGGTGATGGTACGCTTGGGCTGCTCCGGCTTTGCGGCGGACGCTGATGGGGGTTCCGCATAGGACTTGTACTTCTTTCGGGACTGCGTCCGGAAATGACGCTTGAAATGTACGGGTAGCTGCATCCGATGGTTAGCCTTATGCTGCAGGGGAGACAATGTCGCTGAGGGGGGCGTATTTACCTTATTGCGCTGCTTGTCGCCCCGGGCCGCAGTCCAATAGACTGGGTAGTTGAACCGGAGCGTAAGCTGTTCATCCTCTTCGAACAGAATGGAGCACATATCTATCATATTCCTCCTTTCAGCAACCGTCAAGACAGGCGAGTTTAGACTGTCCCAGACAACTTGTTGCAGTTTAAGGTCATCCTTTGTCTTTTCTTTCAGTGCACTCAGGGCCAGATTGAGATTTTCGCGACGAGCCTTCGCCTTCTGCTTAGCTTCGAGGGCGGTATCATCCACAATGAGGCCGGACTCGTGGCCAGCTGGCTTGTCCTTTTCGGGGTCCTCGTGCTCGCCGATAGCTATGCTAGCCAATCCGCGACAAAATATCTTGAAGAGGCAACTCCGCACAAAGGGTGACGAATCCGTACCAATGACGGAAAGAAGGAATCGTAAGAATACCGGATGGGACATGTGTCCAAGCTCCACCATGGACTCAAACCCTTTGATGCGGACAGCATCGATGGTCTTATCCTGTAGGTACTGGACAAAGACGAGAGGATCTGTTGGTATAACCTTGGCCTTCATCATCTGGCACAAGGCATCAAGTGCCGCAACCGTGAAGCAGTTCTGGTATGAAGGAGAGTACTCGTCCATTCTACGATACCGATCGATCTCCTCCAACGCGCGTTCTTTGAACTCCTGCGGTTCTTTGTCGACAACAACCTCGTCGCCATCCTCGTCATCGTCCCTGTCGCCGAAGGACATGGACATAGACATGGATGTCTTGGTTTTCTTCTCGTCAGGTATCTGACATGTTGCCAGAGCTTTGATGAGCTTACAGATATAGAACTGGTCCGAGAAACAGTTCTCTTCGTTGTTGTTGCTCCGAAGTTGTTCCAGGATGAAGCGACGTGCCTCCTCGGGGCATTTGCCGTCCCTGTCCCGCACCTTTGCCACGGTCTCGACGATTGCACATTGGATCAGGTATTGCTGTTTGTTGAAGAAGTCATTCGGTTTGGGCGTGTATGTCCCTTCGTAACAGAAGAAAACCTGAAAGACTTTCAGGAGATGTTTCAGCCCAATACGTTCCGCCGGACCATCTACGGCATGGAGCTGTAGTATCGTTGCCGCCATGGTGCGAATGCCATGGAAATAACGAGCATCGCGTAATGTCCTTGTCAGGATGGTCGAGGCTAGAGGATGTGCACCGTTCTTATGCGAAAGCAGCTCCATATACAGCATCGAGTCTTGTTGTGCCACAACGTCCCTGTCCTGTTGCAACTGGGAGACGTACATGTAAGGCTGCATGTTGGTCTTCATGGTGCAAACCCATTCGAAATCGGCGTCCATGCGGATCCACTCGTACGACTCCTGGTCCATCTGTGTTTCCTGGTCCTCATTCCAATCATGGAGACCCCATTCTTCCACGTCATCTTGGCTTTGGAGAACATCGCCAAGAGAGTACAGAAGTGCGCCGTCCTCTTGGTTCTCTTCCGTATTTTTGTTGGTGTTGGCCGCGATCTGTCGATCTCTCTGGCGCCTGCTCCTCTTGAGCCGCTTGTACTTGGTATTATAGGGGATCTCGAATTTGATCGACTTGGCTGTGTCCTCTTTGATCTCTACTATGTGCTCATAGGGTGTGCCATCAGCCTCGTGGATCCGGATAGTCATCGGCCCGCTGAAACAATGCTGCAGTTCGCCAGCCCAGACGGAGTGTGTTTCCTCCAACACGTCGCCCCAGAAGGCATTTTTGTCCAAAGCCCGAGCTTTGTGAGCAGCGATATCCTGGACTTGCCGGATCGTCATTTCCACGCAGAGCCGCTTTTTATTGAACTTCTGGTAGACGTCAAAGCGAGGACATCCGGACCCGAGAATCCACTGGCTCCAGAAGCTCTCGAGTCGAGTCTGCCCCTGCTTCTCACATGCCTTGCGGAAGGGCTCTGAGGCCAAGATTTCGTCACCCTGGTCGCCCGATGTGTTTGCCTTACTGACCATCTTGTTAATCAGTCGCACTATTGGTGCTGAGCTGGAAGACTTGCTAAGCCGACGGTCGAGAATGAAAAGCACCAATGGTGCCTTCAGGTCCATGAATTCCACCTCGAAATCGCCCAGATGCAGGTGTTCACCCAGCGTATGCAGCGAAGGCCGATTCATGTCCACCTCGATGAGCTGGTCAGCTCTCGCCTTCATCGTAAATCTGTAATGGTTGTTACCACAGATGAACTTCATGAAGTAGTCTGTCATGAACCAAGCGATGCCCACTACGAGCCAGACATCCGCGCTAGTATTTGGGATGATGTTGATGCCAAACCACTGGCAGGCCAGAGCGTGGACTAGGATCCGAGTGGTCTCGATCTCGGTATCGATAATCTCACGCGGATAAAGCAGCCGCGTACTGGCTATGGAAAAGCCACAGAGGGGTACGTTGTTCGCAACCATGTCATCCACAAAGCAGATCTTGTAGTTGTCGAAAGGATATCGGCCAAAGTTCATAGCAAATTGGTCGATAGCGGTGACAATAGCAGCGCAGGTGTTTCTGACTTCTTCGGCGCGTCCAGGAAGACAGTAGCCGTGAACTTTGGTTGCATTAGACCCAAGCTTGTTGTCATCCTCCTCCGTTCTGAACTCGGACCACAAGTCAACGTGTTCGAAGGGCCCTATGGTAAAGCCGATATGCCGAGCAGCCTTGTTGTGGCATTCGAACGTCATGGTCTTCTTCGTCTCGTCGTCCGAATCGAGGGTCTCATCTTCCAATTTGCCCGAGCAGACAGCTGTCAACTCGAGTAGCTTGTCCTCTTCTGTGAAAGCATCGCCACGGCGTCGCGGCTCGTCTTCGCCATGTTTCCGCTTGCGATTGCCATTGAGCAGGCCGGTGGTTTGGGCAACCGGCGCTCGTTGGAATGCATCTCCCAGTGTCCTGGGGAAAGTGAGAGAGATCTTCCAACTGGACCGACAGCCGGGATCATCTATGCAGGGGAATATGCACGACGCTATCCCCGGCTCGACCGAGTGTAACGTGTATAGATGGGGGTATCTTGAGTCGGCCTCGTCGACGCCAACAAATTGCAAGCCGTCCCGAATGTTGCGTAGAGTGAAGGGAATCGTGATTTTGTGAAACAGTTTCCCGTTCATTTCTTGCAGATGCTTATCGGCTGGATCTGGTTTCTGCTGCTTCTGCTGAAGAGGGGCATCCCGCAGCTTTATTAAACCGGCCTGTCGGTCCTTCAGTGACGGGAGAGTGACGCGAAGAGAACCATCCAGCGGCGTGCACGAGTTATCTTTCTCGTGATCTGTTGCAGACAGCTCCTTCCGTCGGCGGTGCAGTAGCGAACGCATGCGATGTTTCCTGATCGCCCATTGCTGCGCACCCCATTCGTAGGCCGCCGGTGTGTCGGCAGCCGCATAGGGATCTTCGTAGACAGCCTTTGCCGGACAGCCGCTGACGGTGATTTTGTCTAAATCGATGTTGCACTGTCGCGCATCGATGAAGATCTCATCGAGGGAGTCATCCGTGACACTGATGAAAATATCGGCTCGTCCCTTGACGGCTTTCTCGCGCAAGTCGAAGTCCAGCCACACCTGCTCCCGGAAGACGGAGTAGGGATGAACCGGTGTATCCTCAATCGGAGGTTCACCAGAAGCGCCGGCGTCGCCATCCTGCGCGGGCACCTGATCCGGCTCGATGATGGCGCCAGGCATCGTCAAGGCAGTCGGCGCGTTACGAAGACCGCAATCGAGTATCGGAGACGCCTTTCATGGAGTCGGATCGACGGGTTGCGTGGTAGAGCGAAGAGGTAGTTGGTAGTCGAAGGCGCTGGAGAGGCCGAAATGTGTAGTGTGAGGTGACTGTGATCAAGAGAACACGCGATCCGTCGTTAGTGGCAGGCGCGAAGTGATTCGGTCAGTGGTGGCCCGGTCCGAGGTAAACGGAGAAAGATTTGCAGGCCGTAAAGAGTAGTGAATTAAATTATCTGATGCAGCGCAAGTGACGAAGTGTCGGGGATACACGAAAGGTAGCGAAAGGTTGAAGTGGGGGACTCTCTTGGAGCAGGCGTCGGTGCGATCCTCAGGTTGGGAGAGAGCTTGCTTCGCTCGTATGGCGACGTACGAAGGCGGCGCAATTGATGGACACAAGTCGGTTGGTGAAAAGAAGTAATTCCGCTATGGTAAGGATAGATAACGCGGTGTAAATGTATTCTCAAACCGTTGTAATCGCGCAAGTCGTTGCCACAAAGGCGAGGGTATAAAAAAAAGACCAGGCCGACGTTCACGATGTCGCAGTGCCGTGCAATTGCAGCCTTGCTGCTGGAGATACTTCAGAACCGTACCGCTGGTGACTGACTGCTGGTCTGACCACCACCTCCAGGCTGACTGATCGGAGAAGGGTGCCAGTGGTTGATACCTGAGCTTTCGGGGAAATTAGAGAGCTTGAGCCAATCAAGATCGGTTCTAAGCTACAATCAGTGGGGTCCTCTTCCTCCCAGCCGCGCCAAGAAAAAAGACGCGTTCAGGTCGCAAGAGGTCTGAAGCCGAATATTTTGACTGAGGCTCTCTACCAATCCAATGCTTATGACATAACCCCTGTCACTTCTCATCGCAACTGCCCAGCAGCCATTAGCGGCACCTGACTAATACGCCATGGCAAAGCTCAACTCAGTCAATCGTCCCTTGTCTGACTAATAATAAGCTACCTACTCCTTCAGCAATATCAAATAGGTTTGGACGTTTGACGTCTGGTTTGATCTAGGCATACGGATACAGGAGGCTATATAACTGTCGTGGCGTCAACTACCGTATGTTTGACACAGCTATTGAGGAAGGGAAGGGCAATGGATGACCACCTGAAATTTGCAAAGCACTTTACCAACTGGTCGCAATACACCTGTAAACCCTACTAGGATCCTGATGTGCCTGGTCAATTCTAGCATTTACAGTGAGCCCAGGTCGAGCTGTATGAAAGCCCTGTAGCAGTGGCAGACCGATCCAAGGGGTGCAAGTCGTTGAAGCTGATAGAGTTGCCAGCTCAGCATATCCGTGAGCGTCTGGGCCCAGGATTGCTTAGAACATATAATCAAGGCTGCAATTAGTTGTTCTTCGATTTACACACATCACTTCTTCGGCGGAATATGTCACATTTGATTCTCCGATCCTTCCGCTATGACACGCTGGCGTAGTCACGTCAATCATCGGCGTAGTTGACACTCCTATCCTCAACAAGTCGCATACGAGTCCGTTCCAGTTACCGTCGTTCCCATACTGCGAACCAGTTCTCTCCAGCATCGAAGACACATGCGAAGAAAAGAAAAGGAACGGTCTTACCCCTGTTAACGAAATCGCGCTGCAGATGGTACACGATGTCCTCGGTGGTGCCAAGGGGCATATCTGGTGGGGTGCTACATCTGCAATATGTTCCCTAAGGTGGTAAAATAGCTGGCTCCCGAATTCGGTATTGTACCATGTGAACAACGCAGCAAGGGGCATGAAAGAAACTCGGCAGTACTACCTGAGCAACCCAGCGCCTCTACACGCAACCTTTCAACCCCTACGCTTAGTACCGTCAGTTTCTTAGGTGAGTCTTTAGGTATGCTCGCCTGGTCAGGGATGGGCCATGAAAGGCAAGGAACTCATGGTCTTCTGATAGAACGAGTAGAAGTGACAGTGTTCCAGAAGCCAAGCGTTGAGTCCCACGCCTGGTAGTCGACAGTTACCCATTCATTCTGGTTCTTGCCAGTGTTCTCATTGCTACTGCCTGTTTCGATTCTTCCATAACTTCCTAGAGTAATTGTCGGAGGGAACAGACGTCGGCCATGCTGGCATCTAGAGACCACAGCTCAGGTCCTTGAGGATTGCCTGCATGATCGACTGGTCCATATGGGTGCATGTTAGTTCTAATTCGCATGGCATGGTTTAAAGATGCCACCGATTAGTGGACTTAAACGTACAATAAGGCTTGACAAATCCTCAGCCTAGATGACGTCCTAACATGTGTTCACATCAAAGCTTTTACGCGGGTGTCAATAGTCACGATACCAAACGTTACCTACGATAAAATGCCTTGGATTTCACAAGACTTGGTATCCTTGTACATGCATGTCAATGATGCTTTAGTAACAGAGGACTAGAGGATACATTCGAGCTCAGTCGTAGCTAAATGATCCACGGTGGGATATCAATCATTATCCCGCACAGTACGCCGTGGTATGCCCAGTAAAATGCAGTCAAGCCGATCATACGACCGAAGTATGGCACAACTCGTGGTAGTCCTACCGGCCGGAGGTGCTCCGAATCATCATGTTTTGCGTCCCCTCTTGTCACGCCGTTTCCGCCGCGCGCGGCTCTTCATGTAGTCCTCGTCCCGGTATTCCTCGGACAGGTCAAAGTCATCCTCCTCGAATTCGGGGATCGGATGACCCCAGGCCATCACTACACGGCCTCTCCGGCTCTTTCTCAGAGCCGCCTCACGCTCGTGCCGCTTGCTGAAGAACGACGTGAACTCCCGCGGGGGCACCCAGAAATCTGGAGGTGGCGGCAACTCTGTCCGAGATCTCCTGGCCCCTGTCGGTGCCGCATACTTGGCTCGGGCGAGGGCCTCTTCGTGCAACTGCTTGGCGATGGAAGCGTCTACATCGCTGTGGTCTGGTGGGTCGCCATCGCTCACGCTGTCGGGGATCTCTCGATCAGAATCAGCGCCAATCATTTCATCATCCTGCTCGCTGTCCCCAGCTTCATCTGCGTCTTCTTCCGACTCACTTGGCTCTTCTGAGCCTTCTGACCCGGCTTCTCGCTCGGCTAGTGCCCGTTCTCTTTCGAGCTTCAGTCGTTTCTCCTCCTGGGTCCAGTTACGGAACTTCTCCAGAATGCCCTGGCAGCCGCGTATGAAGTGATCTCGTGCTGGCTCAAATGTCTTTTTCCGACTCTCCGTGACTCCATTAACACCCATCGTCCTTAGCCAATCATGTCCCTGTAGATCGCTGAGTAGTCGCACTATCTGGTCGCGCTCGTGCTGAGCACGCCCTCTCTCTGTATTGCGGATCGACTTTTCCAGTCGCTCGGCTCTTCTATGTGCAGGTTCATAGTATTCGTCCGCCAGAGGATCCTCGTCGTCATCGTCGTCGTTGTCTTGGACAAGTACATCACTGACAATTTCCGAATCAAACAGGTTCGTATACAGCTCGTCTCCATATGATTTTACAGGGAAATCGTCATTGGGCGTTGCAAACGTCGAATGGGGGTGCGCTAGCTGACTGCCAGGCTTGGTTGCGTGTGATGCTGCATGCCGGCTGGGCAAGGTGCGGACACCAGGAGCATGCGCATCGTGGGTTGCATCGGAGTCGAAAATGACTATAGGAGTATCGACGTTGAGGACATCTGTTGGGGCAAGTCCGAGTTAGCCATAATTCAATGATTCCAAGCCATGAACAAAAATTAAATATACACAGATGAAAAGGGGGCGGCGGCAGGGCTGGACCGGTCTGCCTGGGATTGTACGTACGCTGCTCCTTTGGATCGTTGCCAATTACCTCATCGTAATCGGGGAAATAGGCGGAAAGCTCGCTTTTGAACCTCGTTTGTTCCTGCGAACGTAGTTTCCGGCCTCCCTGTTCTTTGGGTGGTTGGGTGGTGGCAGCGGTCGGGTTCGGTTGCAGTCTGTCTAGCTCGTGTTTAATGCCATTTTTAACTTTTTCTTGATGCCGTGTAAGCGACGGCAGTGGTGATTGTTGGCTGCTATTGCT
Source organism: Arthrinium phaeospermum (assembly GCA_006503535.1). NCBI lineage: Eukaryota > Fungi > Ascomycota > Sordariomycetes > Amphisphaeriales > Apiosporaceae > Arthrinium > Arthrinium phaeospermum. Next base: position 3,107,665 of record QYRS01000004.1, read on the forward strand.
ATTACTATTGTCGTCGGTTGCGGGCGTTTGGCTGTGTGATGCTGACTGATCGGCAGCGGCGGCAAAAGGGGGCGGAGATTCCGAGCCGGGAGGAGGGGGGGTTTGCTGTTGTCGTTGCTGGTGCAGTTTTCGCTGAGTTGTCGCGACGGTCGCAGGTTTGGCGGCGCTCTGAGTGGTGCTCTGGGGTCTCACCGCAATTGATTTCGGTGGGCTAATGCCTGGTGGTATGGATCGCGAGATGATTTCTACGGCGATTCGGGCCCTTTTGGACTTTGGATGGTCCAAGTTGGTGTCGATTATCTCCAGAGGGCGCTTCATTCGAGCGGGATGGGTTTGCTGAGGGATGTTTGGGTGGCTGCTGCGCGTCGAGGTTGTGGTCGCGATACTGTTGCTGTTGCTAGCAGTCGGGGCACTGGTGGTAATCTCACTCCGACCCCGTTTCGCAGCAGCAGCAGCAGCAGCAGCACCTCCTCGCCCGCTACCGCGCTCCTGTCGCTGTTGGGCCTCTGAAGCGTGTCGGGTGGACCGCCGATTGATTGTCGCCATTGGTAAGAATGGTGCAGATTGTTGGCAGAGTCCGTCGGCATGGTCTTCTCAGGGTACACGCATCAAGAAGCTGGTTTCATCGCGATTCAACATGGTCTGCTGCAGGGTGAATTGAAATGCGCTTGCGATCTTTCCCTCTTCTGAAGTTGGGTCGACTGCTGTGCTTTTTTGGCAAGCATCAATGGGAGCGCTGGAGGCAGTCGACCACCAACTGAAGCCCCAGGTAGCTTTTGTAGCCTGCCTTAGGGGGTTCTAGCGCATCAAACGCCTGAAGAGCTTCTCCTTTAGCTGGTACGCATGAATCCAACCCACTGTAATGAACATGTGAGTACGTGCATTTCTCGATACCGCCCTCTTCGTTACAGTTGAAGGATATGCCCAACAAAGACTTAAGTACCGGAGAATGACAAGCAAACAATCACGCAAACCTTGAAGTGAAGGTGTCAATCAATAGATGACCAAATACCAAAGACCAAGCAATTCCAGAATTGCGGAAAAGGCCTTTAAAAGTTGAACCTTAGACACTCTTGTTAAGCAAAAGCCCACATTGCGCTCGAATCAAACATGCAAGCCTAGTCAATTGCCATTCACCTCCATCCCAGTCGCCAGTGTAGGTAGTGGTATGAAGACAAATACGTCAGAATCAGCTGTAACCTTACCTGACATCCGTCAATTGCCCTTTGATTGGACTGGCAAAAGTCGTCCCACGCCGTACCAAAGCATCCGAACTCATGAACATGACCAATCCGTCCTTGTCCTTGCATATACGATCCCGTGGGGTTCGTTCCCTTTCCGGTCTCCAGCCAGCTAGGCGGGCTGTGCTGGTCGCTGGTGGTGCCAGCTCGAAGTGATCAATTGTAGCGCAGAATAGTACATCGTGTCCGCAAGTTTCAGCTATATTCGTGCCTTTGTCCAACCAACCGGGTAGACTAATGCACTAGTCGAAGTCAAGCTATAAATAAAGTCAAGGGCCCCTCTCCCCCTTTGCTTCCAGGGTCTATTCTTGCTTGTTGATCCCCAACTTCCCTCTCCCTCTGCGATTGACGACATTCTTCCCTACTCTCGACCCCCAAGTACTCAGTCGTTTATATACTATACCTGCCCCACCTCAGACACCATGGCGCCGGCACCGTTCAACGAGCAGAATGTCCAGGCCCAGAAGGAGCGGTATGCCGCTGCTGGCCAGGGCCAGGTGCACGCCTTCTACGACACCCTCTCCGACGCCGAGAAGGAAGCCCTCTACATCCAGCTCGAGGGCTTCAACCCCAAAGAGATCAACGAGATCACCGAGCGAGCTCTGGCCCCCGCCCCGGCCGAAGAGAAGCCCGCCACCGTCGAGCCCCTCCCCGAGTCCGCCACCGCCAGTATCCTCGACTCCAAGCAAGAGGACATTGACCGCTGGTACGAGCTGGGACTGAAGCTCATTGCCGAGAACAAGGTCGCCGTCGTGCTCATGGCCGGTGGCCAGGGCACTCGCCTGGGCAGCAAGGCCCCCAAGGGCTGCTTCAACATCAAGCTGCCCTCAAACAAGTCCCTGTTCCAGATCCAGGGTGAGAGAATCCTCAAGGCGCAAGAGCTGGCCCAGAAGAAGCACTCTCCCAAGGAGAAGGTCACCATCCCCTGGTACGTCATGACCAGCGGCCCTACCCGCCAGAACACCGAGAACTTCTTCAAGGGCAAGTCGCTGGGCGATGTCCTGCCCGATGAGACCGAGGAAGACCGCCAAAAGCGTGGTTCTCACTTCGGTCTGGACAAGCAGGATGTCATGATCTTCGAGCAGGGCGTCCTGCCTTGCATCTCCAACGAGGGCAAGATCATGCTCGAGAGCAAGGGCAAGGTCGCTGTCGCCCCTGATGGCAACGGTGGACTGTACAAGGCTCTGTACCAGGCTCCCATCAACTCCAAGTTCGGTGCCAGCACCGGCACCGTGCTGGAGGACATGAAGGCTCGTGGTGTCGAGCACATCCACGCCTACTGCGTGGACAACTGCCTGGTCAAGGTGGCGGACCCCGTCTTCATCGGCTTCTCCGCCGAGAAGAAGGTGTCGCTGGCCACCAAGGTGGTGCGTAAGCGCAACGCGACCGAGTCGGTGGGCCTGATCCTGTCCAAGAACGGCAAGCCCGACGTCGTCGAGTACTCCGAGATCGACAGCGCCACGGCCGAGGCCAAGGACCCCCAGCAGCCCGACGTCCTCAAGTTCCGCGCCGCCAACATCGTCAACCACTACTACTCCTTCGAGTACCTCAACGGCATGGACCAGTGGATGTCCAAGCTGCCCCACCACATTGCGCGCAAGAAGATTCCCTGCGTCGACACCGACTCCGGCAACGCCGTCAAGCCCGAGAAGCCCAACGGCATCAAGCTCGAGCAGTTCGTGTTTGACAACTTCAACATGCTGGAGCTCAACGACTTCGCCTGCCTCGAGGTTAAGCGCGAGGATGAGTTCTCCCCTTGAAGAACGGTACCGATGCCAAGGATGACAACATGATTACCAGCAAGAGCGACATCATGGCGCAAGGTCAGCGATGGGCCAAGGCTGCTGGCGCTGTTGTCAAGAACGAGGGTCTCGAGGTCTCCCCATTGACAAGCTACGTAAGTTTACTTCTGACCTGCCAACTCACCAACCAAGCTTCTGGAAACTTTTACTAATACTTGCTTTTATAGGCCGGCGAGGGCTTGGAGAAGTACAATGGACAGGAGATCTCTGCTGAAGCGATCTAAGTGCCCTATAAGGAATGGGTTGGTTATGGACTAGACAAAAAAAAGCAACTGTTGGAATGGTTTATGACGTGAATGAGTAGACTTTTGAGGCACAGTTTCATACTTTGAGACTTGCAAAACCAACCTGAATATAATCACATGGCAAAATAATGAGTGCATTGAAGTCAAATATATTTGGCCTAGAGCGCGTTTTTCAGCATTCAGTTCCAGCTCTCCTAGATGAAGTTCCCTAATATGCAAGCTGTGTTAAACATTGCACTGCCTTCAATGCGAAGCAATGTAGTTGATCAGCATGTACCTATCTTGGACTATACACGCTTCTTGACAATGACTTGTCTTTGGTCCAATGATCATGCAAGATCATCAAACTTGAAGTCGGCTATTCTCACCTTAGCTATGATGTATATCCGGGAAAGGGAGAAGGGGCTCCAGTCTGTGGCTCTTGAACCACCCTCTTCCTGGGCATGGTCCCCCTATCCCAAAGTAAGTGTTGCTAGTTCTATCCACTCATCCGTCGTCTCCAACCAACGCAAATCGTACCGCCTCTCTGCAAAGCCGCTTTGGTATATAGTCCACTATAACAAAGGCTTTTTCCATCATCCGATGTGGTGTAGTGGTTAACATTAGTCGCTCTCATTCCCGAGTTCTGTCTAGAAGTCGTACGAAAAAGTACCGACTAGCCCGGGGTTCGATTCCCCGCATCGGAAGTATTTTTGCCCTCTCTGCATGCCAGAGCATCGTCCTTTTGTTGCGGTGATGCTTTTGCTATACTATCACGATCTGTGTATATCTCGCTGGTGTTTTCCATACTGCACGCCTTCTGCTTAATCAGCAGTCCGTGCGGAGCTGACTAGCACCATCTGGACCAATCAGACCTGTTAAATTTCAGCTAGTGCGCTATTCTGCGCCCTGTCGGCAAGCTTAAATTCACCTGTACAGTACTGTAAAAAGCAGCCCTCTCACGTCTATCTCTGGCCATGAAGTGCATCTATGAAGCTCGTCGTTTCAACCACATTTCCTTTTGCGGTATGTTCACATTAAATGTCACCACGACCGTATACTCGAGTGACACTTGCTTAGGTATTCTTTGCTTCAATCAAGGAGGGCTGTGATTGGGTGGCATGCTGATTTTGGCTCGAAATATATGTGAGATATTAGGACGACTTGCCAGGACGTAGAACGAGCATCCCTACGCCCGCCATCAACTTCATATGTTAGAACACAGCTTTGCGGTTTTGTATCCATTATAAGTAGCAGCTCAACTAGTTTGTGCACGCAAATACTGGTGCGATTACAAGTGCCTCTTTGAATCTGTGGTATCCTAATCAACGCTTTACATGAATCCCCGAGAAGCACGATGGCGCCCAGGTCAGCCCTCCGTTTTTCTCGCCCGGCTGGCAACCCCTTCCTCCTCCTCGTCTTCTTCTTCTCCCTTCTGCCCTGCTCCCTTTCTCCCTCCCTCCTTCCTCCCAAAACTGCTCCCCAAAATGCCCCTCCCATCACACCCCAACCAAAGCTTGCTCTCATAGCTGTAGTAAAAAGCAAGACAGGCCATTTGAACCGCCTAAGAGAAGAAGGGGGTATCCGGTTTTTGCCTGGGCAACATATGAAAAAGAAGCCCACCGCAAAAGTTTGTATACATCAACCTGAGTGCCAAAAAAAATATTGCGTCTGCAAGCAGACCCCCCCGAGCTAAGAACACCCTGTAAATGTGTGCTGTGCTACCGATACACCGCAGTGCAGAGAAGAGACGTGACAAAGGAAACCAAACATTTTCTGTACTGCATTGTACCAATCACACCCTGATTCTCCCCCGCCAACTGCTCCGGACATGGGGGCCCGAACGCTCTGATGCGTACATGCCTGGCGACAGAGACTTGCACAGATGGTGAGGTGGATCACCGCACTGGGTGCAAAGCTCGTAGCGCTTCCCTGGAACGCCGCCAGAGTTGCCACGAGAGCGAAGTTTCGTTCTAATTTTGAACTAGGGGTCTGGTCTCCGTTGCGTCAGGCGGGTAAACGACCGACTCAACAGACCACCGGGCCCAGGAGTAAAACTGCTCCCATCGCTGATTATATATGATTAAATTGTACATCTACACAAATCATCACCCAACGCCTTCCGCTATGATGTGGTCGATGCGCCCGGGCTGCAATTGAATTTGGGGATGTTGGAAGAAAGAACTTTTTAAAGAGTGACGTCGAGGACGAGACTGACGTCCTGGACGTTGGAGCCTGCCAAATCCTCAAGAACCGGGATGAGGTCTAATAATTCGTTATCGTGGGCATCGGAGAACCAACTGCTGATGGGCACGGCGTGTTGGGGGTGGAAGATATAGGATGTGGGCGAGTTATCGATGATGATGGTGTCCTTGAGATCGCGGCCGACCTGGGACAGGTCCTTGACATAGTTGCCTTGGTGGTTGTAGCAGCTTTCGCGGAAGAGCCGGTGGTGGACGACATTGTGGATGTCGAGCTGATCGAGGAGAGGATCGCCGTACTATTCGGACCCAGTTAGGACTGTAGGTTGGATGGAGACCGGGTGTGCGCGACTTACCTTAGAAACCGATGCGGTAAATACCACGACTTCATAAAGCTCACCCACCCGCTTCATGAACTGATCAACGCCGGGCCGCTTGATCACGTAGACATTGTGGTAGTTTCCTTCAATCTCTACGGGTATCGTGAAGTCGGCTTGGTGTAAAATCTAGAAGGCGAGTCAGATATCATGCGCAACTTGCTGCTCGTTACTCCTGGTTACATACCTTGAAAGAAGAGTGGACCAGGGTTTCGTCGAGATCCAGGACGAGACACTTTCGGCCCTTCATGTGAGGCTCAATGGGAGGCAGCAAGAACTTTTGCTCCGGTGTCGACTCGGCCACCGCAACTGCTTTCTCATCGGGGACGGCCGCAGGCGGAGTTGGTGCCTCTACAGGCGCCGGGGGTGGCGAGGCTACCGTATTTTGCTCCTGCTCTTCGGGGGCAGCGGCCGGTTGCTTCGCGCGAGCCGGAGCGTCGGCATCAGGCATTGCCACATCGCCATCTGTGTCCTTTGCAGCGGAAGCATCTGCGCTCGGCTCGACCTTCTCCGGCTTTTCGGAGACCGGGGGGTTTACAGTAATGCTTGGTCCCGTCGCGCCCACCAGGGTGGTCTGTTTCGAGTCGCTTTCATGCTCTCCCACGGTAGATTGGTCCTGGGCAGCGGATCCCGAGGCGCGCTTCGTCTTCGACTGCTCAGGTGTGGGAACGGCTTGAGTCTGTGGGTCCTTTTCCTTCTCCTTTTCCGGCAATTGGCTCTTGCTGCCTGTGGTTTGCTCAGATGGTGTGCCGGTGCGCCGGCTCGATGTCAGCGGCCGGGGTGGGATTCTATCCAGCTTATGAGATGGCAGAGCCTCTTCTCCGCCTTCCAGTGCATTTCCGTGGTCTGGCACCACACAGCAGCCCAGCATCGAAAGTAGGCCACCCTTCTTGCGTTTCTGAGGTGCTCCAGCAGGCGAATTTGGTTGCGTGGAGCCCGGTGTGCTGGCAGGGCCCGTCCCAGCCCCAGAGCGGTGGCTGGACGCGCTTCCGTTCCGCTGCCGTCCCAACATGCTGTTCTTGGATCCCTTGGAATGACCGCCGAGGCTTTCTCTAGATTCGCTTGCCGTCAAGCCGCTAAGTCCTGTCGAGGTCGGCGATGACTGGTTCTTTTGGGAAGACGATCGCGAGGGGACGTGGAGTAGACCTCTACCCTTTTTGGAACTGGACCCGTCGTCCTGCGCAAGCGATGCCTTTTCTTTGGATCCGTCGTAGTCAGTTTGGGGTTTCTCCTCAATGCCCTTCGACATATCTACACGTAAATACGGCGGGTGTCGGCAGGATCTCGGGCGAGATGATCGATGCTGCTGCGGCACTGGAAAATAGCGTAAGCGATGGTCCCGGGTCTCGTTTCACGTGTTGCAGAAACGAAGCTTCTGCGTGAGGTGGTATGCACGATGCGGTAGATTGAGAGTGATTTGGGGGCGTCTTCTGGTGGTGCGCACATTGGCCCGAGGAAAGCGGTGGGAGGATGCAAGGTGTCACAGGGTAACACAGTTGGGTGAGGGTTTCCCCCTAAACCGCCTTCGGGGCAATGTGACTTCTCAGGAGCAGGCAGAGATGGATGGGGAAAGGGACAGCAGCGATGCCAGTGGTGGCTTGCTTGCCGGTGCAGAGAGAGGCAGTTGATTGAATGTGACCGGTCACTCACCTCGGCGGAATGTGCTGTCGAGCCTCGAATGGCTGCCCAACCCCCTAACGCTGCAATCAAATTAGTGGCCGTTGGGGCCGGTCGGAATTCGGCGCCGTAGTTCGCAGCCAGAATTCAGGACAGAGGTTTGGATGCAACGCGCAAACCGAATCGAATTGAAGAAGGCCGATTGAAGAAGGCAGCGCTGGTGGTGCACGAACGGGAAAAGGTTGAGTGAGGCTGAAGATGGTTTCGCGCGTCGTGACCCGTGGTAAGGAGGTATCGTGGTAGCAGTAGCGTAGCGTATGTAGCTGGCTGGGGGTGTCGGGTCGGTGGAGATCGGCAGAGTACTTAACGCGGAAATGGCTTTACACTGGCTGATGCGACTTGGGCTCTGTGGAGAGAACGAGGGAGGTACTAATCACCGCGAAGAGAAGAAAAGGGAAGAAAAAAAGCACAGGACTCGCGCCGATCGACCAGAAGAGCTAGGCGGGAAGAGAAAGGGTGGGCAAGTAATAACACGAACAGAAGAACCCGAATTACTGAATCGAATCTAAACACGGCAACTACGATTGTCGGCGCAGCAGGCTTCGCATCGCAGCTTTGGTGTAGAGTAGGAGGTAGACAACAGAAGGGTCGGGGGGAGTGTGAGAAGGAGGATGAAGGTGTAAGATGATGGCCCCCGGAGGCAGATAGAGAATCGGATGAATTGCACTATTCTGGGTAAGAGGCTAGGTTAGCCTGGGACTTGGGGACTTGCTTGCTGGTAGACGCTGGACTACTTGGTCCTCTAGCACCCACAAGCGAGATGATGTCCAAGATTGGGGGCAATCTACCATCCAGCACACAGGCTGGAAAAGAGCAGCAGGAATACGGCCGGCTGCCTTCTGCCCCCCCCTCCCCCTGCCCAGTACCTGCGACTGATGCCGGGCAATGCTAGGCCGAGAGTCGAAGGAGACAAGCAAATTGTAGGGTACCTCCCAATGTCACTGGCTGATCAGCATCAGCCATTGAGCGTGAGCTGACTGGGAAATTCACAATCTGTCTCTCTCTCCAGTCCTGCCTTTCTTTTGTGGCCTGTCGCTCTCGCCCGTCCGCCAGCTCGCACCACCGGCAGGCACCTATTTTGATATATCAAATTCTACTCCTACCCACGAGCCGCTGCCGCTTGGTAAAATACATCAAAGGTGCACCCTTCGTGACCTTCTCCTAAGTTTGTGATAGTGGTCGAGGATGAAATGGCTTAATCAATTGCAGTATGGGTCCCACTCGCCTAGCGAGCAGGGTGCCCACCTATAGTGGAAATACCCCCGAGTTGTATTGAAGCTAGGAACGGCGACTTTCATCTCGAATAATCTGTTAGACCCGCCGTCCTGCCAACATATAAATTCTAACTGATGCATTGTCCTACCAAGTATCACTCGTCAAATTGCCAGGCCGTTCGCACCCACTTTATCTCTAAGTTGCTCCATAGCCATGCTCCTGGCCTCCACCACCATCTACATCAACGAGTAATTGAAGATGGATACACGGGCATACATACTGTGACCCTTTGCCTTGCGACTTTTGTTCGCGCAGAGTGCGAGCGGCTACTGGCCCGTTCAGGAGCCGGTTTGCCAGCGCCGGCTTTGCAAGGCTACCTACTACTGGATACAAGATTAATGCGTTAGCCTCTTCTTCTCCCTACTTCATGCTCGCCGCCTCCACCATCGTGTCTCACTGGCCTCCAACGGCCAGAGATGGAGGTGCTTGAGGTTGGTCAGATCCGCACCCCTGAAGACCCAAAGCGCTTCATCGAGACAGCATACATAATGCCTCCAGAAATGCCCCGCGTCCCGAATGTTACTCATTGGCTCTCATCTCCGTCTCCGAAATACCTTGAATTTCAGTCTGTGCATGATGGCTCTGCCGCTTGCGATGCTGCACTGTAAAGTCGCCTGTCGTTCTGTCATAGGCGGGAGCTGTAGTGCTGAGAATGGTTGTTGCGGGCTCTCCCGGGTATGCATCCGCCAACCTGAAGTTCTGTACAGCGCAAGTATTCCTACCATACTACTACGTCTTGCCGAGTCAAAGGGAGGTAAGATACCGTGCTTCTGCTTTCCTATTGGCTCCCGTACCGCCCGCCTAGTGACTGCTCATGCAAACACTTCGGACACTGGGACCACTCAGCGAGAGCTGCTCCCTCAATCCAGAGAACTATGATGGCGCCTGGGAATGCATTCCAGGGGAAAGCTGCAACCCAGATGTGATGAATCTGGACAGCGTTTCCTTGCTTCAAGCCGCCCATTGATCACACACCGAGCGAGCGCTTCTTGTACCCCGCGTTCCCAGGTGCCAACTGACGAACACATGTAGTATAGTACATGCCTCTATTTTAATCCTTGAAAGGATGCCCCAGGGATCAACCAAAACAGCCAGCCTTCATCCGACATTCGGCAAATACCATCACAGTCGTTAAATCGAGTATTTATGTCGTTAGTTGCTTCTTCAATTCGCAATTATTATTCATATGAACGTTGGCCGCTCGTATACAAGTTGTAGTCCGGGGTTCCCCTGTCCTAGGATAAGCCTCCCTCGTCTACACGTAGCTGATATGGGTAAGTAGCTATGGCGAAAGAAACACATGCACATAATGACCATAACGACCCTGGGATTTAGCTGCAAGTAAACTCGGGGATTTGTTTGCTTATCGTTCATTCCTTCAAGGGATTCCCCTACATGCTAAAAGAGGCTTGCTCGGTCTGTCGAGGGTGGCTGCACATCAACAAGCAAGACCCCAAACCAGACGCTTACACGAGATATTACCAAGTAATATTGCCTAGTGAGCTAGTAGCTAGTATATGACGGGTCATTCAGCCGCAGCGCCAGCGCATGACGGATTGTGTTGTCCAGAGTAGATCAATTGATAGATATAAACGAACTGAGATTTTGTCGGAGGCTCGGGACGTGGTATTCTCTCTCTCAGCTGACTGGAGCCACAAGTTGGGGTCTTGGAATCTGGGGTAAGCAGGCTTTTGGTGGAGACCCGACACCAGCGACTCCAACCTCGGAATTGGGGCATGGGCCATCTCGTCACATGTTCACATGTCTGAACCTGTCTGTGGTGACGTCCGAAGAAACAACACAACGAGTCCGGCAACTTACAATACCTAAAGTCACCACCCCATTGCGCATTCCTTTGATCCTAGATATATCGCTTGTACTCAATATATCACCCGTACAAATCGACTCCGCTGCTCGTGTGCCATCCTCTGTTCTGTCTACGTTGGCCTTTGCCCATTGCCCTCCAGAGCATGGCGATGCGGTTCCTTGATTACTGAACGAAACGGCCCCTCGCTGTGCTTCGCAACAATGGCCGCGCAGTCCACTTTGCGCCATTCGGCGTCCGAGGACGTCCTCATGGCCTTTATCGACAAGTACAAGAAGCTGATCCAGGATCGGCTACGGAGGACCACGAAGCGCACCAAGCTGCTGGCCACTATAGCGCTTGCGACAACTATCATTCTCGGTGCCGAAGGCAGTCGCCGATGGTGGAAGAAGCGACACGCTGAGAAAGAGCAGGGACGGAAGCTGCTGCGAAAGAACTCATGGCTCTTCAACAAGGATGGGTCGCGTACCATCTATGTCCCTTATAAGGACAGTACTTCCAAGGTCGTCATCCACAGGACCAAGCCCCTGACCTTTGAGGCGCATCGTCGACTGTTCCTGAACCCTCCCAAGATCTCGGGCCTCGGCGACGGTACCGTGCCTTCAGCTCAGGCTAAGCCCGGCCTCAACCTGGCCTTTCTGCACCAGTTCCTAAGCTTGATGAGCATCATGATCCCTCGATGGACGAGCAAGGAGGCAGGCTTATTACTTAGTCACGGTGTGTTCCTGATGCTCAGGACATACCTGTCGCTTGTTGTGGCACGACTTGATGGTGAGATTGTGCGTGATCTAGTTGCTGGGAATGGCAAATTGTTCCTCTGGGGACTCGTCAAGGTGCGTTATAACAAAACATTCCGAATACTATGTCCGTGTCGACTAACCATTTGCTTCTTCAGTGGTGCGGTCTGGGGAGCTTCGCATCATACGTGAACTCCATGATTAAGTTCCTGGAGTCAAAGGTTTCCATCGCTTTCCGTACCCGTCTTACACGCTACATTCACGATTTGTATCTCAACGACAATCTGAACTACTATAAGCTTTCCAACCTGGACGGCGGGGTCGGTCAAGGGGCCGATCAGTTCATCACCCAAGATCTAACGCTGTTTTGCGCCTCGGCAGCCAACCTGTACTCCTCGCTTGGAAAACCTTTCGTTGATATTTGTGTCTTCAACTATCAGCTGTACCAGTCCCTTGGCCCTCTTGCACTGACCGGCCTCTTAAGTAATTACTTCCTGACGGCAAGCATTCTACGGAAGCTCTCGCCGCCTTTCGGGAAGCTCAAGGCCGTGGAGGGCCGCAAGGAGGGCGATTTCCGGGCTTTGCATGCTCGATTGATAGCCAACGCCGAGGAAGTCGCTTTCTATGGCGGTGCTGAAATGGAAAAGACTTTCCTCAACCGAGAGTTCAAGTCTCTAAAAAGCTGGATGGAGGGCATTTATATGCTCAAGATCCGATACAACATTCTCGAGGACTTCATTTTGAAATATAGCTGGAGTGCGTACGGATACCTTCTGTCATCCTTGCCAACGTTCCTTCCAGCCTGGGGTGGCCTGGGTGGCGCGCTCGAGATGGCTGATAACGCAGAGAAAGGCGGCCGCGAGCGTGGCCGCATGAAGGAATTCATCACGAACAAACGGCTCATGCTGTCACTCGCTGATGCCGGCGGCAGAATGATGTATTCGATCAAGGACCTCTCGGAGCTTGCCGGCTACACCAGTCGCGTATACACACTCATCTCAACGCTGCACCGGGTTCATGCCAACGCCTATGTTCCACGTCCAACTGGAAACGAGCTCTACTCTCTTTCAGATGTGCAGGGAACGACTCAGAAGGGATTCGACGGGGTTCGACTTGAGCATGTGCCCGTCGTTGCGCCCGGCTTGTGGCCCCAAGGTGGCGATGAGCTCATCGAGTCCCTTGGCTTGATCGTACGTAATGGTGAACACCTTCTGATATCTGGTCCAAACGGTGTCGGCAAATCCGCTATTGCACGAATTCTTGCGGGTCTGTGGCCAGTATATCGGGGTTTGATGAGTCGGCCAAAGTCCATCGGCGAGGATGGCATCATGTTTTTACCGCAACGTCCGTATCTCAGCATCGGTACTCTACGCGACCAGGTCATCTACCCGGACGGGGAGGTAGACATGCGGTTGAAGCGGAAATCCGAGGACGACCTGCAGCGAGCTCTTGACGCAGCACGCCTCGGCTATCTGCCGGACCGCGAGGGTGGTTGGGACACCCGCAAGGAATGGAAGGACGTCTTCAGTGGTGGCGAGAAGCAGCGTGTCGGCTTCGCGCGTCTCCTGTATCACGAGCCCAAATATGCCATTATCGATGAGGGCACTAGTGCCGTATCAAGCGACGTGGAGGGATTACTCTACGAAACTTGCAAGGAAAGGGGCATCAGTAAGCATACCATCCCCAACTACTCATCCTTTTTTTTTGTATCACCCTAGAGACTAATGACAACCCGCAGCTCTTATCACGATTTCTACGCGTGCTTCTTTGAAGAAATACCACACCTTCAACCTTGCGCTGGGCATGGGCGAAGACGGTTCCGAGTGGGAATTTGAGCGGATTGGCACGGAACGCGAGAAGATGCACGTCGAGCGCGAGCTGCAGGAGCTGAGGGAGAGGCTGGCGCAGGTGGAAGAGTGGAAGCAGCGTCGCGAGGAGATCGAGAAGGAACTGGCCCAGGTGTGGACGGCGGACGGCAAGGACGAGCCCCTAAGCCCGCCGCCGTACGTGGAGGAAGAGTCGCAGCCTGTCACCGACTCGGACGAGTTCGTCGAGGCGCTCGAGAACCGCTGAAGGGCGAGGCGACTTGCGAAACGTGTATTTCATGCATTTACGGGAAATTCTACCTACGACAGGGTGTCGTGTATTCTATCTACTGCTGTGTGTTTATTAGTTGTGTTGAGTTCCATCCATCACCGTCAGAGAGGCCGAAGTGACAAGGGAAACTCTCTCTTTCTCTCCCACTCTATAGAGCTAGCAGGTAGTATCCTTGCTAGACCACGCCACCATCCCCGACTACCGTTCTCTCCGCTTCGAGCATGCCCAATCAGACCCCCATGCACAGCGAAGTTGGTCGACACGGTATGGTAGATCTTCATCGACGTTCTAAGCCTAGTGGCTTACAAGCTGTACCAACATTGTTCCTTGGTCGTCCAATGTCGACACTAAGCTCCCTGCCCAGCACTTAGCTTTATCAACCGCCGAGGGCTGGCGTGGGAAAACGTCGTCATTTGCGTCGTTACAGTACCATGCGATAAACGCGATGCGTAAGTAGTTGAGCCGTTCGGCCCTTCTTTCGCGGGGGAGGGGATTTTGGCCAGGAAGCTAGCGGCGGGTGCGCAAGTTCTGGGGCATCAGTTAGTCGTCTGAACAGCGAAAAAGGGTCAACGTGCGTGCGTAGCTGTGGTGCTAGTCACATGAGCGAACAGCCCATTCTCCCTTATTAGAGTTATCTTTTAGCTACTATTCAGTCAACTGCTCCCATTCTTCAACTCCAGCTATCTCGAATCTCTTGAGGGCATTTCCTATGCCGGACTATGAAAGGTCTCGAGATGGGCGGCTACAGTACAGCAGCTCACCAGATCTAGCGCCACATCTTGGGTTGATCGATATAAAAACATATATATACTTGAGCTCACATGGGATTTACAGTTTTCGCTTTCTAGGGGTACATTTGTAGCTAGGCCGTCTCACAATGCGCTCAGGGCCATGATCATGAGTCTTCACTTGGGGTTGGGCCTACGTACTCGACATTCTTGCGACGAGAACCCTTGTGGTTGCAACGAACAACCCGCCGTCGGCTTCTCAGCCTGTGCTGTCGTTGTTGTCATCAATAACAAGGCGTGGCTCTTCTTCTACCCGTCGTCCAGATGTGATCCACTATCCTCACCATCGCAACCACTTTCTCTGGAAGACATAAGGCATTCTCCTGTCTAAAACTGTTATTATCAGCAAGCAGCCTTTAGAGACTCCGGCAAGCAGTGCGATAAGAGTGTCTGACGTTCATCGTTGTCCTTGTTTGGCTCGTCAATATGCGCCGGGGGATGATCCCCCCGATCGGAGGAGCGAGGCCGCCGCTCAGTTTCCAGAACATAATACATCCCCTGCCCGTCATCGAAGAGGATTCCGCCAGCCACGAGGAGGACACGCCGAGAGTGCCGGAGAGATCGCCGATGCGCACTTCGCCGTTGGGCTCGGAATCCGAGAGTGCGCCGCGCGTGACGACGCCTCCGCCGCCGCTGCGATCTCTTAGTGTGCTGCCCCTGCAAAAAACAACACGCGGTGGTGGCGGCGGCGGCGGCGGCACGCCGACCCGTACCTTACTGCCTATACATAGGACCACAAGCGGCCATGGCGGCGGCGGTGATGGACCAGTGGCTCAACAGTCGGAAAAAGCCGACCACAGTGTGAAAGGCTGGTTGGCCAAGCGAGGCGGGTGGTATCGTGCCGCCCTCCTGGCGGCTTTAGCAATCTGCACCATCGTAGCCCTGACCGTAGGCCTTGTCCTGGGATTGCGGCAAAGAAAGTAAGTTGGCCCGCCTCCCCCTTTTCCACCCCTCCCCCTTGAGTTAGTCACCTGCGCCCCCTCGCGAATAGGTTCACACTAAAAATTGCATTTCGTAAGCAACAGTAACCCGTCAGCAGCGCCTTCTGACCAGGAGGGGGAGGAACCTCTGCTTTTCCCCGCCGGCTCTTATTCCTTCACGACGGCGCTGTACGACGTGAAGACCGACTGCACCTCGAACAACGACACGTTCCGGTGCTACCCCTACGAGACCTACAACCAGTCGCGGCCCGAATCTTCGGAATCGGAATCGACGTACTTCTGGACCATATCCCAAGTCAACAGCTGGGCGTACACCATCACGGCGGCGCCCAACCCCTTCGTGCCGCAGTTCACCAACCTGACGCTGACGCAGCTGGACGCGAACCAGCCCGGCGAGCGGCTGACCTTCACCTTCCAGATGCACGGCGGGAGCTCCGTGCCCCTGGCGGCCCTGGGCGGCGGCAACGACACCCGGTCCGCCACGTGCTACTACAACGACACGGTCGTGACGGGCACCATCTGGACGCGGCGGCCGGCCGCATTCCCCGCCAACCTCACGACGCCCGTCAGCAACGGCGGCGGGAAAGGAAGGCCCCTCACGGCGTCGACCACGTTCGACCCCTGGCCGTACGCGGTGCAGGTCGTGCAGAGCACGCGCGACGCCCCGAACTGTCGGGACATAGACGGGAACCGGGTCGGGGGCGATTTTGGTCGGACGGGGGAGTGCTCCTGTTCGTACGCCAACTTTGATCTCTGATGAATACCGGGGCCTATATCGAGAATCTGTTTTGCCTTGGTCTGGGTGAGAGGGCTACAGCGAAATAACACGGATAAAAGTGAATTGCATCAAAAGTCTTCTATACATATTCACAGATAATGTTAATATCAATGCTACTTACTACTAAAGTACTCCACAGCATAACATTAAGCATTTACATCCCCGACGCGCTACTTGACCAGCCAGACTGGTGAAGAGTGATGCCAAAACCCACCGACTCTCAACATGCAGTAGCCCGATGATTTGTCGCGTTTTTTCACTTGACTCCTCTCCCATGGTTACAAACTCAAACTGTCTTTTCTGCTGTAGCACTGCCGCTCATGGCTCCTTCTCCCTC
Source organism: Arthrinium phaeospermum (assembly GCA_006503535.1). Taxonomy (NCBI): domain Eukaryota; kingdom Fungi; phylum Ascomycota; class Sordariomycetes; order Amphisphaeriales; family Apiosporaceae; genus Arthrinium; species Arthrinium phaeospermum. The sequence goes on from QYRS01000004.1 coordinate 3,123,965, forward strand.
CTGGTTCTGACTCTGGTACACAGCGTCGTCGTGGATATACAGGCGCATCACCTTGGGGCCGGGATAGTACCGCGCCGCGTGCGCAAACCACCATAGAGCCGAGAGGGTCAGAATGCCGACCAGGATGACGCTGTTGTAGTTCATCGTCTCTGTCGTCGTGGGGATAGCGAAGGCTGGTCATTTCGGGACTCGGTCAGCACGGTACGCGGCACGTCTTGAACTCTTATTGGGCGTTCTTCACAGTAAAAGGGGAGAGGGGAGGCTGAGCGCAACAAGAGGTAGGACTCACGGAAGCAAAACAAGACATCGAAAAGCAAAATAAACAACACCGCCAGCCCGTTGACCACCCACCCAACCCACCCATGCCCCATATGAAACGGCCCGCGGGGAAGTAGCGGCGCCCCGTCGCCAAGTTGGCGACGAGCGGGACCGCGTACGAGGCGGTCGTCAGCACGACGAAGGAGCCCGCGAGGTCGAGGAACGCCGTGGCGGAGCCGAGGGCGATGGCGCCGAGCCCCGTCGCCACGACGCTCACGAACAGGGTGGCGGGGACGGGGCAGCTGCGCCGCTCGTCGACGCGGGCGAAGAGGGCCGAGAGGGGCACCGCGCCGTCCCGCGTCAGCGCCCAGTAGGTGCGCGAGCAGGTCAGCAGCGTGCCGACGTTGCAGCACGCCGTGCTCAGCAGCAGGATCAGGAGGAGGGCCAGGGTCCCGCCGGCGCTGCCCGTGGCTTGCTCGTAGATGATGGCCAGGGGGTAGGTGTTGAGGTTGGCGGGTTCCATACTAGTAGGGGTTTCGTCAATACGATGAGAAAGCAAGCACGCTTACAGCCTTTTGTAGATGTCATGATAAGGGGGGATGCTTGGTTTCACTTACATCACCGAGAGGTCCGTGATGGCATACCCGAGCGCAATGGCAAACACAAAAGCATACAACCCGCCCAGCCCGATCTGAAGCCCAATCACCTTGGGCAGATCGCGCCGCGGATGCGGCAGCTCCTCGGCCAGATGCGTGATGGCGTCGGGCGTCCCGATCGTAAAGGCCCCGTTGAGGACCCGAGCAAGAAGGCCACGCCGCCGGGCCAGCCCGTGAGGTTGTTCTCGGCGAACGAGGCCCAGACGAACTCGTGGGACGCGTGCCGGTCCGGCCGGGCGGCGACCACGACGACGATGGTGACGATGCCGCCGACGACCACGAGCAGCATCCCGAGGTGCTGCGTGCCGGGGATGACGCGGCGGTTGGCGAACACGACGCAGGCGGCGGCCAGCCACAGGACCGCGACGTAGGCCACGTAGACGTGCCAGGCGGCCGGCGCGTACGTGGCGCGGTGGTAGGTCGCGTACATCTGCACGGCGATGTTGGCCGTGACCTGCAGCAGCGAGGCGAGGCCGAACATCCACCCGTAGAAGTTGATCCAGCCCGCGAAGAAGCCCGTCACGCGGCCCCAGCGGGGCCCGGCGGCGATGGTGGCCCAGTGGTAGACACCGCCGGCTGTTGGGACCGAGGAGGCCAGCTGCTCGCGAAGAGAAAAGAGGAGAAATGGTCAGTTTTTCAACTTGGGAAGGCACGCCCTACCTAAACAAGCTTTTCCATAGGGGCCTTTAGGAAGAGACTTACTTCAGCCAGCGACAACCCAATGAAAGTCTGCTCAGCTGCGTCAGTGACAAGACGCACAAGAGACATACTGGGCAACTCGATCCACTCACATAGTAAAACACGGCAACGAAGAGCTCGTAAATGATGCCCGTCGGCCCCCGTTTCTGTGACGACCAATTTTCAAAACTCAGCAACCAGGACTCTCTCATGTTCTCTTGAGGTAACCGCACAAACCACGGAGGGGAATAGGAATGGGAATGGGAAGGAGGAGCCCGTACGCCAGAGAGACCGTGATCGAAGACCCCAACGCGGCCCAGGCATTGTCGACGGTCAGCGCCACGCCGGTGAGGGCCCAGAGGTTGTACTGCCGCTTCAGCTGGTCGCGGTGGCCCGCCGCGTTGACCTCCACGCCGCCCTCTACCGCGACGACGATCTCGTCTCGGAAGACCGGTCGAACCTCCGGTTGGTTCTGCTGCTTCCTGTCGCTCGCCATCGTTGATTCCGTCCACGCTAAAATGGCTATTTGGGGGAGACAATGATTGAAGTCCTAGGCTAGCTGTTCGCTATAAAGACCTCCTCAAGAGGGGTCTATAGAAGTAGGTATATACCACGAGAGAAGGGGATTTGGCTCTGATGACTGAGCGGCTCGCATAATAATGACGGGTCCCCGCCGCGAACCTTACTGGCCGAATCTTGTCTCACCTATCTATATGCAGATGTCGTAAAACCCAACAAATCACTAATGAGAACTGACCAAGGTCTGCGGCCCAAAAAGAAACAAACGCATCCTACAACTGTAACACCAAGGCCATGAGATGCGCCGGAGGGGCGGTCACATTAGGCGTAGATGCGGCATCTCAACGCATCCAATCAACCGGAAGCCGCCCATTGCGTAGCATGCATAAGGTGGTATTCTCACTAGATAGGCAGTACTGCTTCTTTAGGATAACTATGGTGTATGCTGATGCATTGCACGATTCCACAAATAGCATCGCGAGTACGGTGAGACCACGGGAGAAAACTCTGCGGGGTCCTGTGTTACACTGCCGCCCGAACTGTAGATGATTGATTATAGTAGGTGCATACAATAGATCTTGTCTAGGTATGCAGGTAAGCAGCCCCTATCATTGTGGTGGCTAACTGGAATAAAGGGGTGGGTGATACGTTGAGGCCTCTACCCAAGTAGTATGAAGAACTACCTAGTAATAATACGCGAAAATACTGTGCGTCTAGGTCTAGGCCAATAGGATTCCTAGTCCCATAGGGATTGGGGGGTAGTAAGGTCTCTATACGAAAGCTGCATGGTGATACTAGAAGCCGCCACTTACAGGTGCAGCTGGAGGTGTAAACATACACAACAAGTATAGTAAAATAGACGACAAGGTAAAAGAGATGGAAGAGAAACCAGCGACGGCGTGCTGCGTCAATTCGTGGTAGGACCAATAGGTTTTCTAGATGGATTAGGATTCTCAGTAAAGGGGGCGTTGTCTCGTAAACCTTCAAAATAAGAACAAATACTAGCTAGCATTGGCTGAACCAAACGTATAGGGATATCAAAAGCTAACGTCTAAGAAAACTGCCGATAAATAGTAGTAGGATTGAGGTCTCGGACCTCTCTCCCCCCAAAGATGCCCAAGGTCATATTAGATATCTAGTCCATGCCCGCCGAAACACCATGATGCTTGTGTGATGTGATGAAACAAAATGTAAATCCAACCAACTCCGATATAGTCGTCGTCGTCAATCATGCATAAACCGTAACCCCAGTCTCATACGCAAATACAAGGGATTTTTGGAACCAGTAGCAAGCACTATTGCTTACCCTTCTTCTTCTCCCTCGGCCGGAACCCCAGCTTCTGCAAAAGCCGCATGCCGCCGCTGTTCCGCCTCTCGCCCCGCCTCCTCTCCTCCTCCTCCCTCTCCAGGAACCGGCGCTCCTTGGCCGCGCTCTCGCTCTTGTCGCGCTCCGCCTCCTCGCGGCGCGCCACCTCGGCCGGGTCCAGGATCTTGTCCCGGCGCAGCGTCGCCTTGTGCACCGCGTCTTTCCCCTTGCGTCGCGTCTTGACGTACGCCTCGAGCCCCACCAGCACCGCGTAGCTCTTGCTGATGCTCACGTGGCTCATGTCGACCCCCTCGTCGCGCAGGCTGTGAACGAAAGCCCGGAAGTTGGCCGCTGGCGGCCGGTAGTGGCCCGACAGCGGGCTCAGGCTCGACAGCCGCCCGTTCTTGATCTTGATCAGCCCCGCCGCCGAGATGCGCGACCCCTGCAGGAACGAGCTGTGCTGGAAGGCGCCGCTCGACTTGATGCCCACGTACAGCCGGAACGACGTGTCGGCCACGAAAATCCACGTATTCTTCTTGACCGACTTGCGCATCAACCGGTTGAAAATCGTCGCCGCCGACACGTGCTTGACCTTCTTGACCCCCCTCGCTTCGTCCATGGTCGGGTTGGCGTATTTCGCCGCTCGAGCGGCTTCCAGTTCGGAGTCGGAGGCGTCCGAGTCGTCATCCGAGTCGGACGTGAAGTCGTGGTCTTGCGGGCCCCTGGCAGGATCGTGGTGCTGCTGAGAGTGCGACTCGATGTCTGGGGAGTATGCGGGGGTGGAGTCGTCGACAGGCACGATCCCGTTGATACTGTCTTTCCACTGCTCGGTCGTGTCGAGGCGAATCCCGTTCTTTGCCCAACACAACCTTCCTTCGCCATCGACTTTGACCAAATAATGCTGCCGTTCCTCGCGGCTCAGGTAGCGTACCTGTTCCCTCTCCAACCGGTCCCGGGGGCAGCCCTCAATCTCCAAGTTTTTACCCTCTCCGTAGTCCAACCAGTAGAAGAAGTTCTCGTTCGTATCCGCCTTCTTCCACTGCTCATGATATTGCCGTAGATTTGAACCGTACCGATGTTTCACGTCCACCATCTCGAGGAAATATTGCAGACCCATCATCTTGGCCTTCTTCCGCCTCTTGGCCTTGGCCTTGGCCCTCCTTTTCCGTATTTTCTCCTTCTCCTTTTCCGTCATGTTTTCATGTATTTCCAAGTCGGAAGAGGATTCCGACTCCGACTCGGAGTGCGAGGAGTCCTCGTCGCCGTTGGCGCGCATGGCAATCGCCGCGACTTTCTTCCAGTTCTGCCGCGCCGCCGACCTGCTCGACCGCGGCCGAACGCCAGAGTCGCCGGCGGCACCCTCGTCGTTTTCATCGTCGTCGGGGCTCGTGGTGCCGCTTCCGCGCGCGCGCGGCGTGTTCAGGTTGTGCCATTTCGCGTCGCGGATCGCATGCGTCCAGCGGGTGCTGGCGTCGAGGCTAAGCCCCTTCATCTCCCTCCGTACGCGGTAGCCGCGGTAACTGCGCTGGATGAGGGTCGCCGCCTTATTCTGCAGACTGTCGAGCGCATCGTTGTCGGCGGCAGCGGCAGCGGCGTCGACGCCTTCGGCGGGAGGAGAGGCGGCGGCGGCGGCGGCAGCAGCGCTGCGAGTATTGCTACTTCTGCTGCTGCTGTGGCTACCACTCTCGTGGGATGATCGGGCGGCTTGCGCTTGCTTCAGGGTGGACTGGATGCACTCGTGCTGCCGGGACTCCATAAAGTCTCGCTGGGCGTTGGCCTCGGTCTTCGCAATGTCGGCGGACTTGTGCCGCAGCTCGCGGGTGTGCTGCTTGCGCTCGCGGGCGCGCTGGTCCTGGAGCTCGGCGAGGCGCTGGATCTCGTCGCCCGAGGGCGGCTGCAGCGAGTCGAGGTACTCCTGGCGCGATCGCGTTGACCTGCTGGGCGAGGTCGTCGTGGTCGAAGACGGGACCTTGGACTCGATTTCTTGGGGCGATCCTCTGGACTCGGGTGGTGGGGTTAGTGGTCGCTGTAGTTGAGACCCCTCCAAAGCTGTCGCTGGCCGTGGTTCGGGTGGTGGGGGTTGGGTGTTGTTTAGTGGTTGAGAGGCAGTCGCATTCGGCTCTCCAGCTTCTTCTCCGTATAACCTGGGTTGAGGGAAAATATCGGTCATGTTTGCATCGTGTATACACTACTGCACCCGAAGAAAAAACGAATGATAAACAAATCAGAATACTGGTTTTAACCCAAAACCCATCATCCTCTGGATCAAGAACAGGGTGGTGCGAAGAGGGAGGAACAAGTGGGATCGGCGTGGCTTGGCAATATCGAATTACTTAATTCACCCTGTGAAGTAGTAGTAGTACAATATGTTTCCCTCTTTTCCTTTCTTTGGAGATGGATTACTGGTCATGGCCTTGTCATCGCCAGTGAAATAAAGGCTTAATGTTTATTGCAACAATACACCCCAGATGACTGCGTAAGGCGGGTGTGACGTAATAACAGGAAACTGGGTTGGCAGTTTGGCAAAATACCCGCTGGGAGTGAAACTGCTGCCCATGGGGGGTGGTGGGGAGAGGGACTCAAAGCATTACGAATGCCCGTGCCGGTAAGCCGAGAAAGACAATTCCCTGCCAGAGTCTGTCCCGCTGCCTAATAAACCCAATAAAACAACCAAGTTATGTAATTACATGTCACATGCAACCCAGTTCCTTCAACTTAGTCACAGAACAGTCACGAGTCATGAATACGGACAGATCCGGGCTTCATTGATCTACCCATCGTGGATAAAGATCTTGAGATCGAGTGTAGTCAACACATTTGAAACGACCAACAAACATACCATTAGCCTGTAACACCAATTCTGTCCAGTAGGTCGAACTAGTACTAGTATAGAATTTTAGGGATGGCTTCAAACCAGCCATCTGATCCAACGCCTTAGAGGTGCGTGTAAAGATATATTGATGATGCAGAAGAAAGTTGCCGCGCCATGCATTTCCCCTATACTGCTTACAAATAAGACAAGCCACCAGTACCCAGAACGCCCTCCAGCGTCGCCCTGACCTCATCCACTCCCACGAACCCAACACGACCCGCGACCTCCGCCTTCCTGTCCGCGCCGAGCTCGTTCCAGCGCGCCAGCAGCGCGCCGTCCACCACGCTCCGTCCGACGCCGGCGTCTACCGCGGGCGGGTGCCGGCCCACGGCGCCCGTACTGATGGGCGCGCGGTACGCCTTGGGGTTCAAGCCCGCGTGGTTGGTCAGCGAGTTGACCAGCTGCGAGCTGAGCGACGATAGCCGGCGGTACTCCTGTTCCGACAGGGGAACCAGCGCGGATAGGAGACCCGTAGATGAGGCGAGGAACAGCATCTGTGCCTGCTGGCTGGATGCGCTGTTGTTGCCATCCTCAGACTCTCCATCGTCGAGAAGCTCGTGGCCCGGAAGTAAAGCACGCGGGAGAAGCTTGGTTTGCGTCGGGATATGGGCTCCGACAGAGAATGTGGTGCGGTGCAGCAGAAGGTGACCACCCAGGGATTTGGGGTCTAATCATTAATTCGTTAGCATGACCGGCAAATTTGGGATAGAAGCATCAACTTACGTTCTGGATCGAACTGCAACATGTGAATTCCACCATCAGGGTCGCAGGCCGCGATAGAGAGGTCGTTCCCGTGAGGCAAGAAGTCTGCTGTCAGCACCTCCAGCACCGTCGAACTCTTTCCGAACAGGATCATCTTATAAGGTTCTTCGGTATAGCCTGTGAACCAGACACCCTTCACGGCGTCCGCCAGCAGGCAAAGACCGGTGCCTCGCAGCTCTCGAACTGATGTAACGTAGCAGCTCATGTCCATGAAAGCCACCGGGAGCAGACTTCCGTCCTCCTTGAGACCGCGCACCATGCATTTCTGCCCCTGGGCAACAAGCATAAGCCCCTGCGTGCCAATCTCGGAAAGTGCCGTAACAGCACCTCGGGGAATGTCTTCCTTGGCAATCAACTTCAACCGCTTGTTGGTCTCCGGCTGCCCAGGTTTGGGGATGACAGTAACGACGTCATAAACGAGGATGCGACCACGGATTGGCAGATCTTCACCTTTCGAAATGGCCGTGCCGACCACCACGAGATGCTTGCGTTCATTGGTCGACTCCGATACCTCCAGGTTCAGAGCCTCCACGCACATGACGATTTCGGAAGGCTCGAGCTCGACTGTATCAATGACACTCCAATTGAGCGGGTTGATGAGCTTGATGAGGCCGCGTTCCACCATAGGCTTGAAGGTAAGATCCTTTTCGAGTTGCCATTCCTTGTGGTAATCGTCTTCCTTCGGTAGCTCGAAAGGTTCCATGATATCACAGCCAACGGCATATGTCCTTGATGGCGGGTGGTAGGTTATGGAGTTGACGTTGGTGTCAAGGGGTAGCTTCCTCAAGGACATTCCAATCTCGGCGTAAGAAGTGTCTACCGAAGGCACTTGACAGACTCTTGCGACCCCGTTCGAGTCGGAGTATATAAACCCGCGCTCGCACCCTTCTGTGTGGAACGAGCTCATGCTTCGGACGCCATCGCCTTGGAGACCAATGACTTTGGGCATGGTCTTGGATGATTTGATGACGAAGCTGGCCGAGGCACCGGGGAGGAACACCGTCTTGTACCCACCAATATCTGCGCATTTCCGGAGAGGAGCATTACGGGGCTGTTGCTCTGCCTCATCCTCTGCAACCGCTGTAGGGCTTTTCGCCACCCGGTCATTAGAAACCTTTTGGAAATGCAATGACTTCGACAGATCTGTCGAGTCCGGCGAAGCAATGCGGAAGGGCTCGTATATTGTGAGATCGTCATTAGAATGTCGTGCCTGTGGGTCATTAGTCATCACGCATATTCAGTACGTTCAGAAGTGTCACTTACAATGAGGTATGGTGAAGAAGAGGTAGCATCGCCAAGATCGGCTACCAGAATCTCGGTGAGTGTTTCCTTGGCGTTCTTCCGTCGCGCAGAATAGCCAGCCGAAAGCACAGGAGGTACATAGCACAAGCCCTCGATCACATAAATGGGCTTCGATAGGTCCGGGAGCGCGTACACCTACAGCATGTTAGTCAAGCCGGCAAGTGCGGTTTGTGGGAACTCACATGAAGAGCACCAGCACCGCTGAGCAGGAACATGACGACGTTCTCCCCCGGCTTAGATCCCTTGTCCGTCGGTGCCAAGGTGAATGCATGAGCCGTATCCTCGTACAGACAACCTGATAGCCACTTGGTGGCCAGGATCGTATCGTCTTCTTTCTCAATCTCTTCGAGTTCGAGGTTATTGTCGATGCCAGCAACGAAGATGCTCGAGTCGTCCCGTACCAGCAAGAGGTAACGATCAGATATACTGGCACTGACAACCCTAGGCTCTGCCCCTGTTTCCTCATCCAACATGGGCAAAATTTGACTCAGTCCAAAATCTGTTACGATTAGCTTCACCGACGGTGCCCTTTTGGAAAAGGGGCATACATACCTCCATCATAGCACCTCACCTCGGCCTTTAATACTTGAATGATTTTCTTCGAATTCCCCATTGTTCCAGCCTCTACCGTAAAGCCGGCTGCAGGATCGAACTCGGTGCCCGTCAAGGCCTCAAATCCGGCCCCTGTAAGTGCATATACGTCCGAGGTCTCGTAGCCATCCAGGTCGACCTTTGATACTATCATGAACATATCACACTGCGAGGATTTGTCGAACTCGGCACCCATGGAAGCCCCTTTTTCTGCTTGTAAGGATTTTGGCACCGGCTTCTGGCACGCTATGGTCCAAAATCCCCGTGCTTCTGGAAATTCAAAGTGACCAATAATGTTGGGCTGTATGTTGCGGTTGATGACTGCCACGGCGCCGTTGTTGCCCCTCCCAACAGCACATACGAGGCCGAGGTCACTCTTTACCATCTTCGAGTTTGCCTCGGTCTCGTCCTCTGAGGGGATCAAAGCCTGGCCAATGGCAAAATCCTTTATTGGTGCAATACTGACAAGTCTGTCGTGGACCTTGAAGACCAGTTCTCCCGATTTAGGAGCTCCAGATGCTGAAAGATTGGATTGCTGAACTGAAGGTCCCTCCCCATACAAGTCGTCGTCGTCCATGTCGTCAAGATCTTCCTCGTCCATATCAAGATCCAAAGAGTCGTCGTGGATGCGGCCCTTCTTCTTAGCGGATTGGATCTGCTTCCTTATCCAACCGAGGACGAGTGAGTCTCCATCCTCACTGCCGACAAAGAGAGCATTCTTATTAAGCTTGCTTAGTGTGGAAGCACCGCTCCTAGGGAGAAACCCGCCAGCTTCTTGCGTAATAAGTTTAATGTCAAGACCTGCAACAGTCCTGCCATCAATGCGGAAGTTGATTAATGCTATTTTGCCGTCATTTGTTACCAGGAGGAGCTCTCCAGTGTCGGCCGAGATGACTTCTATGTTGCAACCCTCCAACCTCATCTCGAGGTCAGACCGATCCACAAGACCGTACGATGTAGTTTGCCGGGCAAATGGGTTGACAGCTACCCCGTGCGACTTACCCGACTGGTCGATGTGGATGAGCTCATTTGTTCCCAGAAGCAAAGCGCCGCCCACAGGTGTTGGTAGTGCAACGACACGGAACAGGTCTTGAGGGAGGCCGTTGACGGAGAGAATGGTGGTGGACGCCTTCTGCTTCAGGTCCAACGTAAAGACCATGTAAGAGAGGTGATCCTTCCGACCAAGTACCGAAGAGGGTGCCATCGTAGAGGATAGAATACCGAAAGTGGGCTCTCTGTACTCGTGTAGAAAAGCAAGATGCACAGGATGGATGAGGCTAGGATCAAGGTTGGAAAGGCGCAGTACAAATGAGGATGAATATGATGTCTCTTCACTGCTGCTAGTTCCATTTACAGGAGTTGTCGAAAGCTCTTTGGCTGGCCGGGGCCCATCCAACTCCTCATCCCAGTCATCCATTTCTATGTCTTCATCGGCATGGCTGAACTGCAAGATTGCTAGATTGCGCGCTCCGAACTTCAAGGCTGCGCAACGGCTGCCGGGATCAGCTGCCAGGTAGTTGACATAGTCACTCAGGGGAGCGGCCCATGGCACCTTTTGCAGGTCTTCTTGTTCGTAGTAATGAACGGATGTTGTGTAAATGGATCGCTTCTGAGGATCCCACTCGACCGTACTCAGCTTAGCGTCTCGGAAGGCCAGCAATATAGCCTCTCCCCCCGACTTGGAGTTTTGCACTTTGACGCGCGCGAGCCCCGTTATCGTGCCTGACAGAGGATATTCGGCCACAAGCACCAGTTTCGTATGTTGAGATCGGTCGGATCGCACAGGGACCGAATCGCCTCCCAGGAAGGAGGACTCGAGACCGACATCGTCATTGATTCGGCTATCGTACTGGCTGGTGGCTTTCGACGACTCTAGGTTGGACTTCTGGGCATGCTCGAGCTCGGCGGACACAGTCTTGGTGGTGAAGATTTGGAGAAGCGACGCGCGGGCAACGACAAGGTTGCTGCTTTGCGCCGAAGTGAACGGGAGGACAATGGAGTGGGTAACAGCCGTGGGAGGCGTCAACTCCGAGTAGCACTGCATTGTAAGCTATTTTGCATTATCTCAATTCATTGCTTCGCGGGTCCAAGTTCGGCAGTAGGACTACCAGCATATGTATTGTTGTCGTGTTTGTGGGATGTTCGTGGAGATGTTTAGACTGTAGTCGGCACGCAAGTAAGCTTGCTTTCCTCCAATTTGATGTCAAGTGCTGCTGTAGCTACCCAAGAATTATCGCTGTAGACCCACTTGCAGCACGAACTGGTAGCGCGCGGTACCTGGCAGGTGCTTACTTTAGGCGTGAGGACTCGCGACTGGAATGCCAAACCCGGATGATTTTCGGGGGAAAGAGCTGCTGCTGTCTCTAGTAGCTCACCTAGCTTAAAAAGTGGTCCTCGATTATCAGGTGAATGGTGTCATGAAGCTCCAATCTGATAAGGTAACGATGCTTCATTCACCATTCCCTGCTATCAATCAACCATCTATTGATCAATTGCTTGACCCCGTCGTTGAGCTAGAAAGCCTGGTATCAGACATCACATTCATGAGAAATCATCATGTGATCGTGATCATTGCTCTTTTCTGACTGTACTTCTCAGTACCATGCTGGAGAGCACTTCACGATAGCTATCATCTAACAGTTCTACGAGACCTGACCCTGCTCATCCGCATCTACCCCGGGTTTTCTTCTGAGACCTAAATGCCGGCAACAATGGCTTCGAGTAAATACTTTCCCTTTTTCTCCCTACCCGGCGAGCTCAGAGAAGTCATCCTTCGGTATGCGCTACCCGTAGAATCGACGTGCATCATCAGGCCTTACGGGCAGCATGCGGTATTAGAAGAGACTAGCTCCGCGTTAGGGGATATCTTCGTCGTCAACTACCAGATGTATCAGGAGGCATCGGCCATCTTCTATCGCCAGCGGGGGTTCGTAGTGGACGTGAGCTCACGAAGGGCATACGATGAGTTCGCAGCGGACAACGAGCTCTTCAGCCCCCAGCTGCAGGAGGTCCGGCGCCGAATCCGGTCGTTGACCATCATTCTGAAGCGCATCGGCGGCGACTTCGAGCAGAAGCTCGCGCCGGTCATCAGCGACATGATACTCAGCGGCGAGCTGCGCAACCTACGGTTCCAGCTGCTGTCGCCGGCGATGGACACGGTGTTCCAGTCCCAGCCCCTGCTCGCCCGCCGGTCGGGCGTCGGTGCAGACCTAGAGCACACGCCTCCCTTCCAGAGGCTCCTGAGTCTTGTCGCAGACCCAGACTTGGAGCAAGTCGAGATTCGCATCGCTGGTGTTCATCTCAGGTTCTGGTGCGCATTTCACGAAGAAAGTCGCCAAGACTGTCCGTGCAGTGAGCGGGAGATGAGGGTGAACGCGCAACGATGGCTAAAGGTAGACTGGAAAAGGTTGGTAAAAACCTACGGAAACGTACAAGAAATCTTGCGGGTTGGTGAGAGGTGGTGAACTCATATGAGCCCTGACTCCCAAGCAGTCACCGCTGGCCTCGCTCGCGATACCTGCTCTTACGGGACGAGGCATTTGGGCTCAACGAGAGGAACGCATTGGGGTTCCCCTTCTCCTGCGTGGTCACCGTGTCCATTCGGTTAACTCCTTGCAAACCACGCACTTGAACCAACGGCTGCTTGCTGCTGCTAGACCCAAGGGATTGGGGCAGACCACTGTTGACCCGGGCTGAGCTGCGATTGTCTGCACCTCAAATAGATTATACCGCATATTCCAAAAATACACACTCTGCGATCTAACAGCCATGTGCCGGCCTGATCGAAGGCCTACGTCTTTCCTAGCCCCAACAGCGACGGCCTTGTGATCATGACTACGTCTCCCTTACCGGCGGAAGGATTGAGAAATTGGCCCCCATGTTCTTCCGTCTCCCGGCAGGCAATCTCGTTGACGTCGCGTAGCCGTCACATCACAGGAGAAAAAGGATTTTGGGGCATCTTCAACAAAGCCACCATCTATCCCCACCATCCATCAACATCTTCCTCCTTTCGCATCCCTTGAGGAGCAAACGTTCCAGTGACCTCGCACCAACAACATTTTTTTTTTGTCTCGCTGCGCCTCGAAATTTCGTGTCATGCCCCCAAGCAGCCAAGCCTCCAGAGCGGGCGGCGGGAATGGTCAAGCTACACAACAGCGCCGCCAAGCCGGTAATCCTAAACAAGAAGGCGCAGATCTTGCATCAAATTGGTCCCGCCAAGCGTTTTCCAAGAAACCCAATGCGAAGCGCATGGGTGATGGGCAAGACATGCCAAGAGTGCAGAAGCAAATCAAAAGTGTAAAGATGTGCAGGTACAGATCCGACACGTAGACTAGGATAGGAGGATAGGTACATAGCGTATGGTGTTTTTGGTGTGTTTCCTTCCCGTTTTCTGGCATTGCCGTGGTCAGCAGTGTTCGTGCAGCATGTCCCGTCGATCACCCGCTCCGCCTTGCACCCTCGAGATGCTATGCGATGCGTTGGTTCAAGGAAGTGTGTTAGAACCGGGCTACTCAAAACGCCAAGTCCCTGTGCAATTGTATGTGGTTCATCTGGAAGAATGGGGATTTTTTCTTTTCTTGTCCGTCAAAAAGTTACGGTGCCAGCTGGGAGGGCTGTTTCGTTTCGACCTGCTCTGCTACTACCCTATCTTTCTCAATATAGCAACGAGGCAGCTGGCAGACCCCGACCTGGTTTCACAAACGTTCAGGCTGTCCAGGGCAGCCCCCTGCCACTGCTATCCGATGCAGACATGCAGTGTACCGTGGCAGGACTCTTTCGGAGTGCGGGGGCCGGCCAGCCAGGTTGCCGTTGTCAGACACCTATGTACTCTATCTTGCAGGGACACTTGTACGTTTTGCCATTATCACATGAATATATCATGTAGTCATAGTTTCTCATTAGTCTCGCTGAGTTCTCGGTCTCGGAGTCAGTTAGGAGTTGCGGGATCTTGTGGGGCGGGCCGCGCTGTAGTTCGAACTACTTGTCAAGGTCGAGGGGTCTACTCCGTAGAGCTCTGGCCATTCCAGCATTGCGACCCTGACCTAACCTTAGGTAGCCTTTGGGGGGGAGCCTGCTGCAGCGCCTATTTCCTTTCCTCCTCAGCTGCGTTTGCGTAGGTATCCATACCAAGCACGTAACGAATAGCGGTGAAGATTGCAATCAGTGCCCGGTGGTTACGCAAGATACGCGTGGGAGATTAGCAGCATGTGAAGCTTCTCCTGTCAATGTGTCTTCATCTACCTCCAGCTCAGCGTCAGGCTGGCTATAGGTTCTGCTTATTGCATTGCTTACATGGTGGTGGGTTGCAGTTGGGGAGCTTTCGCCCTCTCGGAAGGGCTGGAATGACGCAATGAAGGGACCTCGAGAAAAGCTTCATTACACCACCGATAATACCCCCCTCCTTTTTTCTGCTGATATGTAGGCCCAAATATCAGCTATGCCGATCACTCGCCCTTACCACACTAACGTAAGCAGTAAGCCCTGTCTGCAAGCTTACTATGCATGCCTTGGTGCCAAGTGCGTGTTTCCCATATGCTACAGCACAACACCTCGGCCGTCGGACATTTGGGATCTATGTTATCTGCTCCCCGGGGGGGCAGCAGTGGGGGCGGGGGAGAGAAAGCGTTGGGTGTTGTTTCACGCCCAGTCAGATTGTCAGATTGCCAGCTAGGTAGGAGAGAGACACTTCTGGAGACACCACCGCAGCAGCGTAGCATTCTGCAAATCTGGGAGGATTCCGTCAGGGGCAAAGTCGGCGGTGACAAGGGAGACAGAGACAGACAGCCAGCGAGGCGAGAGAGCGAGGCACTTGGCACGAGAGAAACGGAAACGGAAACGGCTTGGCGCATTGCGGATCTCCACGTCGATCTTGCAGGGCCTCTCACCTCTAATTATTGCCAGACCTTGTTGCAAACCAAACCAAATTAAATTAGAAAACTGGAGGGGGCAAGCCCACACCCAAAGAGGGGGATTCACAGGAGGGGGGTTCATTGGGTATTAGGTATTAGGAGTGTCAGGTATTGGTTGTATAGTCTTCTATTAATAATTACTAAACACACCCTTATCGCGACAGAATGCGGTTGCCTCCGTGCATCCGGCCGCCTGGGCACTGCATGGACGGGTCTCTCGTCCATAGTTTTAGCTTTTGGTTTTTGAATTGCTTCCTTCTACGTCGTATCGAGGCATCTTGGCACAAGTGTGTCTCAAAGGGATGGCTTGGCATCAGTGTGTCTGCAGCCGGCGGCCCTGTGCCAATCAGCTTTGCAGGCCGGCATGCAACGATGACCCCCCATAGGACAGGGCTATCGCTCGAACCAGCAGCTACACGCGGATCTCGCACCAAGCTTTTGGAGAGAATCTTATACAGCTGCATCGCAATTGCTATTGTTTGTTTGGATGCAGAAGATTTACTAGCCTCTCGAGTCTGGATGGATGGATACGTTATCTTGCACACGCGGCCGAAGGGAAGGCGGAAAGCACACGCGCCTGGCACACGTTTTGAAAAGGAGGGAAGACTATCACGTCCGAATGACCCGTGCGTATCAGAAATCGGTTTTTGTATTTTCTGTAAGGATGTACCATTGGGAAGGTGCTACTGAGACAGCGTAGCCGTAGCCCCATATCCATCCCCCATGTATGTGGGCGAGTTAGGTACATGCTTTGGTGTGGTACACTCAAGGAACTCTCGTGAGGCTCCAGTCCGTTTCCCGGCCAGTCTACCTATTCTCCCAAAACACCATACCCCTCTTCCCGAAGCTCAGGGAAAGAATGCAAAGCAAAGCGCGTCGCAAGATCGCAGTTTCCCGTGGCTTTGGGATTGAGTTTGAACGCTGGCCAAATGACATCAAGGAAAAAAGTGCATTTTATGGGTGGTTTTGGTTTTCGTAACGTCGTAATAGCTGCGTGCCGCCATCACACGCAAACTTTGGTCTGCCACAGTAGGCGCATATCGCTGTTCTCTGCTGTGAAAGCCGTGTTGGCCGTAGGCAAGAGAAGGCGCTTCTTACTCGACGTGGTGGAAGTCCTCCTTGTTCTCATCCTGGTGCTCGCCCCAGTGGACGGGGCCCAGCTTGAGGTAGCGCAGGCTCTTCTCGCTGCCGATGCTGGAAGTGCGGCGGCTGCCGGGGACGCGCTCGGGCATGGCCTGCTGGCTGGCAGGGTAGCTCTCCGAGGTGGTAGGGGCAAGAGGGAGGAAGGCCATGGAGGGACGCTCAAGGGCGCGGATGTCCTTCATGGTGGTGGTGGGAGAAGACATGGTGATGATGGTTTGCTTCGTTGGTATCTTGTGAGAGAAATTCGCCAGGAATTTGCAAGGATGACAGTCGAGAAGGTGGCAGATCGTTTGTTGCGTGTGTGTTTGTGCTTGTGTGCGAAGGACTGATGAGAGAGAGAATGGATGATGGACTGAAAGAGAAGGAGCCTGGAATCCAACGAAGGAGGGTGCCTCTTTATATGCCGGTTGGGTAGGTAGACCTACCTGACTTACCTCCTTCCTGCATTGAATGCAAACTTACCGTGCATACTCGCTTGGCTCCTGCTCGCCCGTTTGCCCGTCTGCCTGCCTGCCCCAGATTGATAGCAGGTGGTAGCGTAGTGTGTAAAGCATGTGTGATCGACCATTGACTGTACCCGCCCGTTTGTGTGTCAATGTGTGGGCGTGTGTCTGATAACGCAACTGCCAAGAAAGATGGTGGGTGGGCAATGACTTCAATGGATTTGCATTCTTTTTTCGGACTGCCGCTGTGGCCCGCAAGTTTCGAAACTTTCCCTGGCAGGCCAGGCCGGCCAGCACCGCTGCACCACTGCACCGCTGCACCCAGCACCAGCACCAGCTTAGGCCAGACTCGGGGTCGTAGCGACCCTACCTGCAGTCTGGCTGGAAAACTGCCAGGAAAGCTGCACGGTCACGACTCTCTGTGCCAATCTGCTGGAGCCGGGCCACGGGCTCGAGAGATTGCCCTTTCGCCCGCAGTAGGACGCGTCCCACGTGCAGCTCCCAATTGGCTACGGGCGGTCCTGCTGCTGGAATGGTTAGTCATGATTGGACGAGACATTAGTACCTTCACTAACCGCAGCAAGTCGTCCCGACGTGGGCGGGGGGTCACAGTGCCCGTTCGCTGAGGTGAGGTGGCACGACTCGAAATCGGTCGCCATGGGAAGTTCAGGACGCCGGAATGAAGGAGGAAAGGAAAAGAAAGGCAATCGCATGCCTTTAGACGGTTAGAAATGCGGAGAACCGGTGCCGTTCCGAGGCATCGGAAGAAGTTCGACGTGGTTGACCATCGCCGTGTTCCTGTCCGTAGCTTTCGGGCTCGAATGGCCGCCTGTAATTGGCTGCGTCGGCTCGACGAACCCCATACCCAAGGGAATTCCCGGGTGCTGCCCAAAAGGAATACAGAGCACTGGCGGTTCGATAGGTCGCGAAATCCTCGGGTTTAATTGATCGGCAGCCTGCGAGGCCTGTTAGGCTGTTAACTTGTATGTAATGTATGCAACAAATCCTCGGCTTGTGAAAACAAGCCTTTTGGCAGTAGTCCAATTCTACGGTTTCTTCTGGCTAAGAGAACTGCTCATTGCCGATCGAATGATCTGAGCTCTCGTCCTTGATGTCCCGTCATCGGGGCTAGTTCGCCATCAGGCCTTTGGACAGAGTTTTGTGTGCACCAGACCAGTTCCGCAGCGATCCGATGTCAACCGACTGGTCTAACATCGTGCTTGATCTAGCCAAATGGCTAGCTATGGGGGAGGATTGATTGGAAGCGACCTGGGGCATTCGCCCATCTCTGTCGCGTGATCGTCGACTCGACCATCTGCTCCAAGTCTGCGGTCGCCACCGAGGAGCGCCGAGGAGACGTCGCTAATCGTCTTTGGCTCTGGATCACTAAACAGAACGAAGATGTTTGTTCAAAGCTGAACCACCATGCGACGGGCGTGCTGGGGACTTAGTCTAGTCAAACATGACGAGACAGGGCGAGATGGGTGCCCCAAGAACTTGGAGGCCAGAGCGAGCGAGGAAGCAGCGTGGGAGTCGAGCAGGTAGCGAGTGCCGGGTGAGACTTGCTGGTACATCGTCACAGTTCACCAGGAAGTAGCTCGCTAGCCACGGATGAAAGGGTTCCTCCGGTCTTCGATTGGCCATCGTTCCTATTGTCGACCATGGCACCATGCAACACTTATCCGATGTGGAAGACAAGACCCTCGTGGAGGAACGGTAAGGGTGTCTCTAGCTCTCAACCTTTTCCGCGGCATACGCCATGGTGAAACTACTGCAGAATGGTTGGGGCTCGCATCACTGGGAGGCTGCGCCAGGCAACTTCTTCTGGCATTTTGATGGTCTGGTGCGCACAGAGTAGGAAAGGCCATGCTGGCGGAAAAGGTGCGGAGACGTATGAAGGAACCAGTGCTTCCTGCACTCACCGACACCATCAAAGCCCTCGCCTCCAAATCGAGCACACCCTCCCTGTCTCGTATGCAGCCACACCAGTTTGGTGATTTCCCTGCGAATATTCTCTCCGTAAGCCGGAGCAACGGCTATTGGTTGGACCGCGTCGTGATGGCTTGGGTCGTGATGAGGGGAAGGGACGGCTCACCGAATAAGGGGCTGCCTTCTGATCCGGAAACGGTGTAGGAGGACTCTCTGTACCAAGCAGCATGGGTACTTTCTGGACAGCAGGTCATCGGTGAGTGTACCGGCTCCGAAATATCTCAGCCTGGCTAGGGCAGCTATGCATCGGGAATTAGGGGCAAGTTCATATCCTGGTTCAACATCTCAAAGGTCATTTCTGGAAGGTCGGTCCGGGCCTTGTCAGAAGATTGCGTTCCTGCAAACAGCTTTTGTACTTCCGTCGTAGGGATCTATGAAGTCCAGGGGAAGAGTGACCGAGAACTCCCCCGGGACGAGCCCGTCGACTTGGAAAGCTATTTTTCTTCTGCGTGCCCCCCTGACAAGGGGCCATCCTGTGATTCAAGCAAGCAAGTGCTGCTAAGGTTCCCATTCTGTCGGTAAAGACTGTCTTTACCGCCATTTGCCGCGCTTAACAGGTTGTTGGGATACCTCAAGGCGTCGTAAAATATTTCCAACTGCATCATTGCAAGATGAGTGCCGCGGACATTGCTCGTTTCGGGAGCAATTTGGTGACTCAATTGAGGGTTTTTCTCCACAAGTGTGGTGTAAATGTCCCGGCATACTGGTAGATTGGCGCTTATGTTGGTGACAGTCGTGATGGAGGCCTGTCATTGGCTGCAACCCGGTTTGTTACTTGCGCTTCAATCTGCCTGGCCGAAATGAAGCAAAGTGAATAGGAAACCGCCAAATGCTCCTCCAACATGCCCGCACGCGCGGAAACAACTCCACCGTCCTAATTCCAACCGAATGCGGGCCCCTTTCAGTGCCCCGTGGAAATGTTGGCGCTTGTTGATATTCCGTGATGCAACCCTGACGCTGTTTCTACGGTCAGAACACCCACTTTCCCGCGCCTGTTTGCCTATTTCGCTCGCTGGGGGGCGGCTGTTTCACGTATACAATCTTACACCGAACATTTGGGCCGCGAATTGTAGCCCACGGACGGAGTATGCGCGCAAACATGTGGATCGTGGCAATGTGCAGAAGTGGGCAAAGGCTTGGCCCTTGATTTCGGGTCGAGCCAGTCAGTACGCCGTCATGACGTGGGCGTTGGTGGCAGAGTACATCCGCATTGCCGTCTTTGGGGTTGCCGCAGAAATACCATATGTGTGATCTACATACTCGGTGCATGATCGATGTTGCTGGAGAATGCCCGGAAGGAATAGGTTCCTCCGATGGGCGGGTCGGCGCGCCAGCGTTAGTCTCGTCCTCAGCCTTCCTGACGCTGTGTCTCGATGGCTAAGTCAGGTAGTCAGATGGCCCCCTTGAGATACTGCTGGTCGTGCCACGAGGGACCCGTTGAAGAGATCCCACGAGGTCGCCTGTCCGGGGGCTAGAGCATTCCTGTCAGATTGTGGCAGTGAAAGCGTTGGGTCCTAATTACTGGCCAAAGCTAATATATGCAAGGATGTTGGTACGTAGCTAAGATCGTGAGATCACGACAGGACGCAGTCTCCTTGGTGTCGGTAAGTGGTCGCTTCAATGGCCGCATTGTATACTCGCGATCTTACATTGATCTACAGGGCAGGTCGGTAGCCAATCTCAGCCTTTTCCAAAATGTAGTAGGCATGTACGATGACTCGAACTCTGTTAAGGGGACCCAATTTCGGATCACGTTATGGGGGCAAAGCGAGTGACAGGACAGAAGATATGAGCAAGAAAAAAAGTGTGTCGTGATCATCATCGAGTGTTCGATTAGACCCCGGCGTCAGCATAGATATGCACTCGGGGGTTTCTAAGTATACAACAAACAGGGCGAACCGAGGCCACTGGATGTTACAATGTCTTGTGTTCTATGCCCTGGCAGCGCAATGAAGCCTAGCGGGTCGTACCAGTCCTCCAGGGTAGGGTCTGAACCAGGGCATATAACAAGGGCGGTATTTAGTCGAGCTGCCTCGGGCCGGAACGAATTACTCAGGGCAACACCCTCGCCGGAAGAATGAGTCCATGCGTTCAGTAATGGACGCTCATCATGCCCGCAAGAGGAAGCTCAAGAGCTCGTGTACTTCATCTGATCTTGTATAATGGCAGGTAGCCTTCGGGCAAGAGTAGTCCCCGTTGACTGTGTATCGTGTTGATGACACTTAGCTTGCGATTACAACCGCTTTTGACCCTCCTTGAGCTTCGAGTCTAGAGGATGTTGGGGGCGAGATGAGAAGCGCCAGTCTCGGGGTCAGGAGTCCATCTCTCCCAAGTGATATGGACATGTCAGGCGCATGCTCGCGAGTACATACAGCAGCCATCCCGAACGGCCACGCAGGGGTTATGCAGCAGTGGTCAGAGTGGGGGAGAAGGATCATACTGGGCCGGTAGAAGCCAAGCCCATGTAAGGGATACATTCTGCTCAACCGTCTGACATCCCCGAAAGCATGCGGTTATGCAAAGAGCCGATGCGCATCCTCCGCTAAGAAGTGTTAAAGAGAGGTTAAAGAGAGGACTCTCGATATTGTTTGAAGATCAGGTCGCCGCGAGGAGTGGTTTGAAGAAACTTCCGCTATCGAGGCCACCCATCTTGAGGTGAGGGTAAGTTGTCCAAGATGGCTTCTGTGTAATCATCTGCGCAGATCCGCGGACCTCATTCTCATTGAAGTCATTCCTGGGGCGAGTCGAGACGGCGGGCATGGGTGATTGTCAACGGGGCAAGTACGGGTTGCAGTGAGTAGCGAGAGGATTGAAGATCAAGCAAGGCCGGCAGGTGGTAGATAGGAAGGAGGGACCAAGGTACCCGTCGAAGGTACTTGCTTTGTACACATCCACACCTCAACACCCAGCTGATACCCTGCTCGAGGAATTTCTTGCAGGATATCTTCCATTAAATTCGCGGTGTGGATGGCCACCGACCTCCTTCCATGGCACCACACTGGGACTGGTGCTCTTGGGGCTAATGGCCCAGATGCCCACCCAATGCAGAGGCGCAATCATGTGTCAGTAACCGGCCATGAGTGTATCCTATCAACCTCCCTTCCCTTGATTAAAGCAGGCCATCCCAAATATACAGAGCCCCCACTACCCGGGCTGGCTGCGACTAAAGCCAACGCTTTATGCGGGTTGGCTTCGATTGCAGGGCTGGAAGGCCAAGAGGCAACCGTACTCTTCGCCTCCTTTTGGCTATCTCGCCAATGGAGCTACATTGGTCGGTGGCAGCAAAGTCCACGAAACCCATAATCAAAGTAGAACAACATACCCATTACTAGGTACTCGCAACCTGGCAATCCAGTCATGCCCACATGGCATGTTGTTGCACAGCATCCCGCTTTGCTCTACTGTGGTAGAAGCAAGCAAGCCCGCACCCAGCCTACCTACAGGTAACACCCGTCGTATTCTGTCGCCGACGCAGCTTTCCGCGCCTCTAAGGTTCTGTCTCTCTGTCTCTCTGTCCCTCTCTTTTTACGGCTTTCCAAATTCGGGCTGACTAACAGTTCGGATTTGTTCATGGGTATCCAAAGTCAGGGTTATCCTGGTACAGCGATGGAGCCTGGTGAGTGATGCCAAGCAGTGCCTTCGCTTCTGGTCCTTCCTTAGCCGGGGAAGTGATGTAGGTGGGCCCAGGGGAGGAACCATGCACATAACACCCCTGCACATCCACGTTGGGCAGAGCACTCGACTGACAAGAATTGCTCCCCCGAACGCGAAAAGGTAGGGTATATTTTTTATTCTTGAATAAATTTTTTTTCAAGTCTTCTTTGACCTTATTTTATTGTGTTATCCCGTTGGAGGTGGCGTTGCAGGACACGAGTCTACCCCATCTAAGTAGGCCGAGTGCACAGAAGCCTCCACTGGTACGCCCGCACTTACCTTTTTTACTCTTTTTGTAGGTACTACCCAAGTATGTGAGGTACCGTGCCTGCACCCCATCCGGCCCTTTCAGAGGCGTTTCCCCTTCACCATCCCCATCCCAGAAGGTCCCACTTCCGCCGCCCCCCCCTGCCCAAGAGCCAGGATCTTGTCTTCTGCGTCTCCCGCAGACTGTAAGGCAAGCAAGCACCTCTTTAGCCTTAGTTCTATTGATTCACAGCTAGTATCCCGTGCCCCTTCTATCTAACTTGGCTGCGGGCCGTGATCTCTATCGACGATATAGCTCTGGATTGGACGAAGTCATGTCGTCCTCTTCCCAACTTCTCTCCCCTCGGCCGCATACAAGAGGACCCCTCGAGTGAAAGTCGATTTGTTTCTTTCCCCAATGAAGTACCTCGACTCCAGAATACCATCCGGCAGACCAGGCGTAGTCCACGGCTTCTGACTGGTCTGATCTCCAAAATCCCGTTTCTCATCACTTGCCTGATTCAGATGCCATCGTTACCATTCTACCTTGGAGAAGAAGAGAGCAGTACCATACGAAGCCAACTGTGTTCCGTTATTTGACATCATCTCAGGCAACAACACCCTTTCACTGCATTAGAGGGAGCAGGTGGGCTCCCATCTGCTTATAGCCAACCCGAGCTCTGGGAGCATATAAAGTGTCCATCTCCCCTCCTCCAGTTCGACTGAATCATCACCCTCGTGAACCATCATCGATCACATACCACAAACCTCTACTAAACACTACTCAAATATTTGGTCAAACTTGCAATACCGTCGGGTAAAGAACAAGAACTCCAGCACCATCAACCATCGCTTATCCCGTTTTCCTCAGAAAAGTCCACCATCACACCAAGAAGTATGTTTACTTTAGCCTCCATTGGCCTTCACTGGGTTATGTTCTATTCGTCACAGTTTTTGAAGGATCGGCATGCTAAAGATTGACAGGCCAACTCAAGATGTGTACCCTGTATATCATCAAATTCGAAGGATGTGGCTGCGAAAAAGAGAATGGAATCGCCCCTTGCGCTCCCAGTAAAGTAAAAGGAGCTAAGCAACATGCTCCTGCGCGAAATGTCCGAGAAGAGAGCGGGTCTTGCCCTGACCACAGGTGTAAGAAGTGTAACGCAATCCCTATCAGTCATACTCTCGCCTCAGACGTGCTGACTATTCTTGTACTTAGGAACGGCGCTTGACGATATCTCACACATAGAAGGATCGCCTTCAACATTAGCAATGCAAGATTATCGCGAGCAATCGTATGCATTTCCTATCAACTTCTTTTCAATGCCGCTATGGCAGAACAATCCCGTTGGCAGAAGACACATTGGCTTCTCGTTGGAGTTTTGGATGAACAAATGACGGCATCACATGCCCACATGTGCGAATGGACAATGCTTGAACGGGGGTTATGATGGATTTTCCGGGATATTGGGTTATTTATTGTGTTTCTATTTGGTTACAATTGCTTGTTGTACAATTCGTTCTTGATTTCCTTAGAAGGGATTGACCTCTCATATTCTGTTATACCGGTGGTGTCTTGAATCGCAGGCACACGTTGCTCTATCAACAATTCACTCTCGATCGTGGATCTTCGCCTTTTCGTTATGATGTGGTGGCCTGGCGCCACAGGATTGCCTTGATCATCAGGTTGAAAATTTCGAACGACAATAGGGTATTATTGGCTTATTTACATGAGATGCACTCAGCCGGTGCCAAGATGAGATTTGGGGGGAGCTGTGTGGTGTCATCCCACATTGCAGAAACAGCAAAGCGACAAGGTCTTTACGATGGCCAGGTGCCAGCCTCCCCACGGTGCTTGGTGTCAGCAAATGGCATGTATGCTGGTCATGTCTAGCTTGGTATGGAGGTTGTGGAGTTGACGTCCTAGTTAGGTTCAAGGGAAGGCCGCTTCATGCGGAAAACCCCTATGCACCAATGACCATGCATATGGTGCGCATGCATACCGGGTCATGTGATGGTCAATGAGTTTACTCGGGCACAGCATGTTAATCAATCTCTTCCCAGGTGGCAAATATGCAATCAAGGCAATATGCAATCAAGGCAGTATGCATGGCTGCTATCCAGCATATTCGGTTCTTTCCCATCTTGATGCTTGCGGGGGATTGATAGACGAAGCCAGGGAAAGATGATAGTTGATGACGCAAGCGGGCGCACAACAAACCTACCTACTTACACTTACATCAATTGCAACTTCCCAACCCGAGGTCATGGTTTAATTGCTCGTGCGGAGCTCACTCTAGTATCTGCCCACACAGAGAGCGCATCAGGTCTCGACTGCCTGCCTAGATGCACAGAAATAACGTGCTGTGCCCTGTCCTGCCATGGCCCACGGTTCGGCCTGCAATGGTCACACTATGTACCTACATTCTTATTTGCGCTAAATGACGACCAGGTTCTAAGGGCTAGTAAAAACGGCCCCCACCAAGGCCAATTGCGGCGGGCCCGCAAGGCGTATTTGCTATTTCGGAGCCTTTGACAAGGGAGCCAATCCATTGGCCGGACCGAAGGCCGCATATAGTTGACCTCCTGTACAACAACCAGTTTCTGAGACGTGATTTGCGGGAATACACGCGATTGACGCAGCGAGTTGGCCTGTTTCGGCGGCCGCTTGTATATTACGACTTCACTTCATCGCCTCTCGTAGGACTCAGAGCAAACTGGACATTCCTTGTCGCAACCAAGGAGGCCCCTTACGTTCGGACTTTTGTCGAAACAGGACAGCTGACCTCTTGCTCGCTCGGTCTTTTTCTCCTTTTTTCAACTATAATATCTCACCAGGAGGGACTTGAACTGGCCTATTGGCTGGTTGGGTCACCATCGCTTGCTACAGCATCGGGCATCCATGACGAACGGGACATAGGCCGGTAGACGAAAGAACGAAAGAAATCAGCCATCAGACGATCTGGCAAGCGAGTGGTATGCAGTGTAACTGGATAGCCACCACCATGATGGTTTGGCTGGCAAAGAAGAGGCTTCTCGATCACGACCCGCATGACTGCTACAACGCGTGCATCCACAGGATGGCAGGTCAAGAATAGGCCAAGAAATTAACGATCATGCTTGATCGTGCCTAATCAGGCACGCATGTGAGAAGTCTGGTCGCGAACCCCTTCCATCAACACCAATGTTGTGAGATCAAGATACGTCAGCCTGGGTCCAACCTGCCTGCTGGAATGGAGGGCTGCCTGCTTCTATAACGTCTACTTGTATTTAACTGCCAGCGGACATGGTGGCTAGGAACTGGCTACTCCCATGGTTATGTCCAGGTGGGTTGTGTCATTGACAGTCCGAAGTTCCGCGGGATACCTACTCGACGACAGATTTGAGCCATGTACGCAGCAGATACCGTCCCTAGAAGATGCCTGCGAATCGAACTCCACATCGAACCCACCCCACTGAATTTTGACAGCGCCCCTGGCATCTCCACACTTGGATCCCCCGTTGCCGGATGGGCCCCGTCGACATTACTTCCATCAGGATGCGACATAGATTATCTTCCATTGCATTGCCCATGGAAAATGCGCCAGGCGTCAACAGCCCAACCGTCGCAACGCACCATATGCCACATAGGCGCCCCGTTCCCCTGCCATGTGATTGGCGCTCCTTCTAGTTGCAGGAACCACCGGCGCCTAGGGGATATGCCACCAATTACGACTCGAGACAGCAACAGACGCCTAGTGCGTTATATCGTGAAAACCAGCCAACGCGGCGTGGCCGTCCAACAAATATGCGCCCATAGACGCGGCCCTATCCTATACCGGGACTAGCAAGGGGCAAGACAGACGCAGGAGACGACGGCACGGTCAAGTGGTATGCGCTCGCACCCATGGTAGCGAGTGGGCCATATGGGTGATCGACTTAGCAAGTATCGATCAGATGAAACTCCCGAGGCGAGGTGAGCGATGCATGACAATCAGGTGAAGTCGCATCAAGCTCGAAGCTAATCAAACTCCACTGCATAAGTCTTTGGGTATAGGCGTATAGTATAAATGCGCTAAGGACTAAAGCAGTGGCCTAAGCGTTACCCGCAGCTTCCCCCTTGCTGCTTGCGTGCCAAAATCGAGCACAGGCAAGTTTCTGGCTGCGCGAATGTGGGCACGGAAGCTCCCCGTGCTAGCGCGCCTTCTTCCTGCTCTCCCGAGTCCCCGACTGCACACTCAATACTCCGTAAGTCAGGTAGGTGCCATTCCTTGCGTCCCAGATGAAGAACCAGAAAGCGCGAAGGAGGGAGAGAGGGGGAAAGGAAAGAACGACGCGAGGAAACGTAGCCTGGCTCCCTGGGTAGGTGCCTACCCACTTAACGACCATTGGCTTAACTCGTATTCCAATGCGTCCTCCTCCGCTAATGTCATTCCAAGATGTCAACCAGACGCCACTTGCTTTGCCCCGGGCGATTGCTCGCCCAAAAAGATGGCCCCTCAGGAGGTCAAGGTCCATTCTCAATAATCCACCCTGTGTGTCGTTGGTTGCACTTTGCCGCGGCTCGGCGGCTGTCATCTGTTTCCTCTTGCTGCACTAGTCATATGTCATCTGTTCATCTCATCTTTCTTTGCAACTTGGGTGGCCCAATCCCGTCAGTCCTTCCACCACAGGCCAGCATACTTTCCACCGTGATCGACCAATGCTCGTTCTCAAGCCACACGCCAACACGTATGCATGCCTGATGAATCTCATCATCTACCCAACCAAGTTGCGAAGCTATCAGTATCCGATAGTCGCAAGGAATATTGACGCCGTCATCAGACCCGCGTGGTGGTGGTGGTGGTTCCAAGGCGGCCCACTCGGACTTAAGTGACCCTTGATCTCAAAAAACGTAGCATGTGTCCCTCGGCGACGACTTGATTGCCATTCATGGCTGCCAGATCAGGCCTAAAGCAGATGCCAATCCCACCGTTGTCGTATTGACTGGTTCGGCTCGGGTCACTTGTCTCGAACAAGACGGCGAAACTCGATATCAACGTCTCACTGAGATCCGCTCCTGACACCTAGCTTACAGAGGAATATCGGCCGCCTATCTACAAGGCTAAACTAGGATCATCCTCGTTCATGCTCGCCGACTCATCTCCCTCCTCCCTGTCAAACTACTCAATCCGATTGAGTCGTTCGTGGACACGGCTAGGTACCCGTCGTGCGCTAAGAAGCACCCCTGTTCCCTGTCCCCCTACATGACCTTGCCTAGTCAATGCTCATTTGGCTTGAATTGACCCTGTCCTTGTGCCTATGGGGCATGCTCGCCGTGGATATCACCGCTGTTGAGAACTGATCCATGCTCAACGTATTGAGATCGATCTACAGCACGTACGTTGGTACTTGCTAATCTCTAGCTTCCTTGTCGTTTGGTCCGGTCAGACCACGCGTTCGCCTTTGACACCGCAGGCGCTACGCGCTTCTTTGGCCACTCTCTCACTACATCCCGACCGCAGTGTCAGTTGAGTCTGGGGAGGACGGATCCCCGCAGCCTTGCGAGCAGACCAACAGCGAGAGTAAGTCGGCCACCCTCATTGGCTGTGAAAGCCGGAGATCAGGCGATCCCTTACAGGCGTCAATCTCTACAACATCCTCTAAGATCCCGACTTTCGTTTGAATCCACCGCATCTCTACATCCACTAGCTACAGGCGTGGTTTACCAGTGCTTTTATCCTACGGCACTGTTGCGGCAAAGCGCCTTAATACTTCGCGGTGCACCGATGAACCACATCAAGGAATACTTTGTTTCGGCGGCGTCAAGATCCCAGGAATGCCACATGATGTCCACCGCCGAGGATACTTACCAGTCAGATACAGATGACGAGGGCACCCTCAACCACCTGAAGTCTCTCTCGTCTCCCACAGCGATATACCATGGTGCGGCGATCACCGGACCAGGACTGTGGTATTGGTGGGCCATGCTCGGTGCTTCTCCTTAGCGGACTCAGCGAGCCTACATCGGTATAGAGGCTGCGGAATTTGTGCAGTCCTCTCACTCGTATTGTCCAATGATGAGGCTGTGAGGATAGTATGCCCTGGCGAGGTCGGTTCTGCTTGTAGACCACTAAGTGAGTTCGGTGAACTGCCTGGGAGAAACAGCCACGAGGACCGAGGCGTTGTATGACAGTCCCCAGTGTCCAATCGGGCCCAAGAGGAACGCCATTGCGTCTTCACTGGCTCCAGTTGTCAGTAAACCTACGAATGTCTTCACGGTGGCGTTTCTGGGTTGCCGTAGAACTGTCGAGAACGAGAGGCAGATAGCCCCAGCCATAGGAGCTCTCTAGCACACAAGTGTGATAGTGGTCACTTGTGTCGTTTGCCGAAGACCAAGGTGCCCTTTTCACTATCCGACTCCATCTCGGGTCTGGTTTGCTGGAAAGGGCAAGGCTTGCAGTTTACACAAAGGCCCTCCGGCGGGGATGTCAGCAATTCAACTTTGTTGGTTCGTCTCGAGAAAACCACCCATGGTCAGCGAATGACAGCATGCACCATGCCGAAGATCAATGGCCAGCCGGTCAAGGCCAACTTGGAAGAAGCACCACGGCATCCGCAGTATTCCTCGACTTACGAACCACATCTTCCGGATGAGGTGACGTGTACTGCTATGTACCAGAACAATATGTTCAGACGACAGTGGGTGTGCTGATTTGGCCGTTTCCGGATGACTGCCATGGCCCCCCTCACCCATCCCCCCTCACAGATGTATGCAAGTGATTTGCCGGATCACGGTCTCATGGGCCAACGGAACAGTGGTGGTGCCCACCGAAATCAAGGCTTGCTAGAGAAGACTCGTTCAGTCTACGGTGCCAACCAATCCAGGGTCAGTCAGTGCCGAGCAACTCCGCCTTGGATCACGATCTCGAGTCTCCTACCTCCAACGGCTATCGTCCATGGAAGGCTTACTATGCAAGGAAAATGATCTTAGAGACAGAAGCAAACTCGTGTCTGTGGCGATATTAGGCCACCATGCACTTGGATACTGTGCCGCGCGGGCGGGCCACGCCGTTGCTGACTTCCTCAACGGCACATCACCCGCCTTCATCTTTCGCTTACGGTAATTAGCAGCGTAAGAAGTGAGTTATAACATCATACTTGAGCGGTGTGGCATCTGATCTTCGGCGGCGATGTTGTCACCACCCCTTTCGTCCTGACACAGCACACCGAAATCCAGGCCGGTTTCCATTCGAGAGGGGAAAATACCACCCAAACGAAATGACCACAAGTAGCAGAATCCAGACACAAACGGTACATAATACTCCAAGAAGTCGGTGGTCTACTGGTTGTACGATCGCTACCGAGTCCCTTGCTCTCTGCCTGAGGTGTCTGGGGCAATGTCTGGGGCCCCATGCCAAAGTGAACTGAAACTACTAGTTGACGACCCAATCGAGATAGCTAAGCGTAGAGTTGCATGCAAACAAACACCAATATGGCGGTCTAGACGACACTACTGTGATAAAATCGAATATCCAGAAGCTAAGAGGACCAACAAATGTACTGAGAGATACGGGAGGTACTATCTATCACAAGTCGGCCCTGAGGGGGGTACAAACGGGAGCCGTTGAAGGGAACGACAAGCGGGTATCCCGCTTTCCAAGCCAAGAATAATCGGCACGAAGAACCAAACACGAGACTGGACTCTGGTGGGTATTGCTACATTTCCAAGCTAGTTGGTAAGTAAATCAGCGTGGGACGCCATGGCTGGTCGTGGCTTCGGTTCTCAACGCCGAGATCAGCTGGGGACCAACGGCGACGAAGAAAAAGAAGAAGAAATTTCCTTCCAGGGGTTCTTCTTTTATTCGCTTAGTCCCTGACACACAGGGATTCCTGGCATGCAATCAACCTGGGTCGTCACACAACGGAAACGGTACTTACCTGTTCTCTAACCCAACGCCCCCATGTCATCCCGACGCCCTTGTTGGGCCGTTCACTTTGGAATCAAGCCGGTACTTTTCATGCAGGCCCCCAGCTGTCAGCCTTCCAGATCGTCTCTCTACTGCGGGCTTCGGTATACAACCAATTTATCAAAATCGAGCCGGCCGCATTGCCAGCATCTGAAGCTGTTGGTACTTTCTGCGTCCGTGGATCTGTCGAGTACACCGCCACTGACCGACAAGTGTTAGGGGGGAGAAACTACACTACATGACCATGACCTGACGGCGAGTGACGTCGATAACGAGCGTCATGGTGAGTGGTCGCTTTGCGTTCTTTCGCCCCCTACGCTGGCAAAG
Organism: Arthrinium phaeospermum; assembly: GCA_006503535.1. Taxonomy (NCBI): domain Eukaryota; kingdom Fungi; phylum Ascomycota; class Sordariomycetes; order Amphisphaeriales; family Apiosporaceae; genus Arthrinium; species Arthrinium phaeospermum. The sequence continues at coordinate 3,154,548 of QYRS01000004.1, forward strand.
ACGCCTGAATACTCGACAGGCATACCATACTTGCTTGCTTCAGTGTCTAGGGTGCCCTCCCACCTTCCTTTTCCTTCTTCTCTGTTTCCCAGGGTCCATGCCTATCACGTCTCTTGACTTTGACAACCGGATGGTGGCTGCTAAAGTTACCGTGTTTGGTCAGTCAATGGAAATCTAGCGGTATCACGAGCTTCAGTTGGTCACCTCTGGCTCTCTGAGTCCTTAGAAAGTCGGCTCAGTCCAATTTTGGCTCTTTCCAAAGCGCGGAGCTGCTCCGGAGTCGGACAGGGGGATGAGTTGTTGTAGGCCAAAGCCCACCAGTGACCTTGCTAGTTGTAAGACCATGTCCATTGACTGTTGAAGGGAGCAAGGTAAGAATCGGCAACACCCAGCCGGTCGTCCCCTTGTCTGATAGTGTTACCTGCGCCGACAAGTCCAGTGTAGTTGCTAATACTGCATGGCAAGCATTTTCCTCAGGGGGGAGAGTGCGGTATTCTCATCATGTTCCACGTACGACTGACCTATGGTCTGATCAACTGAGTAGCATAACCACCTTCCATCAACACATCGTGTGTTCCCGGCATGGAGGAGACGCAGTGCCTTCGTCCGGCCCCGAACAAAACAAAAAAAGACAAAAAACATACAACACCGAGGATTCCCAGGTCGTCACCGACCCTAGTACTAATTCGGCTCTCTGCTGCTTATATATGGGAGAGCGGACGGGATCCCTAGTATTCAGCAGGATATGGTCGTATGTATTGGTATTGGCTCATCTCTGAGTACATATAGCAAGCATCTGATCTCTTTGCCCTCTTTGGTGAGGGATCTGCCAGCGATAATACCTCTCCCACACCTATAGACCCATGACATGCCAACGTGATCAGATAGTAGCAGAGAACAGGAGGCAGAGATCGGCTGTCATACTCATGTGTGGCCCATGATGTAGCGGATGGGCACCCAAACCTGGAGGGTTTCCCTTTAGCTTCCCCCAGATTGAGTTTACCTACCTACGCGGAAGGAAGTAGAACAAGTGTATGTTATGTATTGCTTTCACTGAAGATTTCAGAGATCGTAATGCGATTATTTTTACTTGACCGTGTTCCTGTAGGTTAGCGGTAGTAGTAGCTTTGACAACTCGTTTCACGAATTAGGTCACACTCCTCTTTACCTACCTCCCTACCACCACCCTCCCCGTTAGTGGGGCCTCAATCAGACGAGAGTAAAAGGGCTAAATTACATCGACTTTGACATGATATTTGTGCATGCGTTGGGTAAGAAGGGACCCGTAGGCCAAAAGGTCGAGACACAGGTTCTTATCGGCTAGAGCCAAGGAAGAAGACATCACGAAGACGGCACGCAAACGTGTACATCGCCCAACACCAAGGAAATTTCTATGAGTAGTGGTTTACCCGCGGTTATTTGGATTGCTTCACTTTGACATTCAGAGCACTCGGCATAAATATTGAAAGATCCATCAAGTCCAATTTGTCTATCTTGAGAACAGTTGTGCAGTGTAACCTAGTTGCGTCGTTTCTTCTTGGGCAATGGGGAAGCAAGACAGCCGACGACATGACAGGAAACTAAGGAAATCAGATGTAGTGGTAAATGCAGAGAGGATGTGCCAATCATTTGCGCGCAATCTCCATCATGCCAACCCGTCCGTCGTCTTCAAGTGCCCGAGACCAAAGAACACGGGTATCCAACGATACATTTTCGCTCCCTGACCCGTATGTAAGCAAAGCACAGACAAGACGGAGAAGCACCTCACACACACACACTCACACACAAGTCCATAACTTTCGCCATCATTTTCTTGAAGAATGCAATCTGTATTCCACACCCGCCCCGCCAGCCGCCAGCCCTTCTCCCACTTCGCCATGCCATCCATTTCATACTGCGAAGCGAGGAAGGTTTTGCTTTGCTTTGCTTGCCCGGGTCCGCCGGGAAGCCGGCCTATCTTGAATAAACGTCGATCATCTCTCCTATATCCAGCCTGCTGGGGGCATCATTCTTTTTCTGAGGAATTCACAGATGGGGAGAATGAGAAGGAGAATGGAAGAACATATGTTTTGTCTTCTCAAATCCTCCGTCCTCTCCACCTCCCATCGATGAATGTAGTGTACAAAAAATCACACAAAACTATTTTTTGCGCTTTTCTTTCTTTGATAAAAATTCCCATCCCTCATTCTTGCTTCTTGGTAGACTCATTGCATCGGGGAAAAAAGATAAAACCAAAACATAATAGTGAATTCGTCTCCCCTCTTTTTCGTCTCTCTCACACTCTTCTATGCTGAAGGCAGGCCTTCCGTCTTTTTTGAGGAAGCCAAATCACAAAACCGCTAGGAAAATGCAACCCTGAAGAAAAAGTCGAAAGCACGAGAACCACCAGAAACGCCAGTTATGTGCTGTATTATACGGGTCCAAATGCAGTGAACCATGAGGGTACATATCTCCAAAGTATTATCAATCGCCCTTAGGAGATGTAGGAGAACTGTAAAAAGGTTAGCGCATGTCACCAGGAGATTGGTGTCAGCCCAAGTAAGTACTCACAATTTCGGGCTAGTAGCACCACCCGGCCCAGGAGTCTTAGGAGAGTACTGGGGGGAGGTAGGCGAGTACTGAGGACTCGTAGGCGACTGCTGAGCACCACCACGACTGAAGTTGGGGCTCGTGGGAGAGTAGGCAGCCGGCGAGGTGGGAGAGTAGTTGGGTGACACCGGGCTGTAGGATGGCGAGGTGGCACCACCGCCGTGAAGATTGGGTGACGTCGGACTGTAGTTGGGGCTCGTCGGCGAGTACGTCGGCGAAGTGGGGGAGTGCGCCGGCGAGGTCGGCGAGTAGTGTCGCGGAGACGAGGGCGAGGTCGGAGAGTAGTTGGGCGACGTCGGGCTGTAGTTGGGGCTCGAAGGACTGGTACCCTTGAAACCCGGAGACGTTGGGGAGAACGAGGGGGACGACGGGCTGAACTGCGGCGACGATGCATAACGGTTGCCACTCATCATAGGCGATGTAGGCGAGTAGCCAGCACCCGGAGAGGTAGGCGAGTAGCTGCCGCCGTACGAGCTGAAAGGCGATGTAGGCGAAGTACCACCGAACGGGCTGGTAGCTCCAGGGCTTCGGGCGCTGTAGGGGCTGGCGCTTCCAAAGCCACTGCCGTAGGCCGTAGCAAATCCACCAGGTGAGGCCGAGCCCTGTTCGACAATGGGAGAGAAGGCACCCATGGCCATGTCAGGCGGGCTGAAGGCTCCACTGCCATAGTCGACGTTCAATGGTGATCCGGTGTCATAAGGCGTGGCAGCACCACCATCCTGGCTGCCCTTCATGGTCATTCCTTGCATGAGACCCATCTTGGAGTTGTCCGAAATAACCGTGTCAAGCATAGACTGGTCCAAGAAGACGTGGAAATGGCCTGTACCCATAGGCGCAAGCTGACCCAGCATGACGTTCTCAGAGATACCACGGCAGTCATCAAGCTCACCGGTAGCAGCAGCTTCCAGGAGAATTTCAACCGTTTCCTCGAACGAACACCTCATCAGGGCACCGGTGTCGGCTCGGTTGATACCGTGACGCGTGACAGCCGCAATGCTACCTCTGTACGTCATGACATCAACCAAGAGGGCAAGATGGCGCTCGTTGACATACGAACCATCGAAGGCAAGCACTCGTCGCAATTCATTAAGCAATGCAATTCGTGCAGCCTCGATACCGAAGACCTCGACAGTCTGCCACAGGTCGTTGGTAGATGTACGCTTGCAGTCGACACCATCGCAAGCCAAGACCTCGCGAAGGGCTGTACCTTGGGTATCGAGGAACCATTCCTTGCAACCCGGAGTCCCCTTATCCTGAGACAAGGCGCCATCCGCAGTAATGGCTAGCCTCTGTCCCTCGGTCATGAAAGCCTTCTCAATGCCCTTGACACCGCGGAGGGTCAGACTCTCCAGCAAGTGATCACCCAGACGCTTCAGCATGACATCATCCTCGACCACCTTGGAGCCATCTTCGTCCTTGTCATCGTCGTTCTTGAACGGGCGCACACGGATGACCTGGTTCTCGGCGTTGTCATCGCTCCAGATGACAGCAAGATCGCTTGCATACTCCTCCTTGAGACGTCGGGCAACATCGTCGACAGTCAAGTTCTTGTCCAGCATCTTTTGGCGGTCCAGGACGAATCGAAGAAGCCAGCGCGACTGCCTATCGATGTTCTCATGGGCTTCGTCAGGAATCAAGAAGTAAGACTCGACCATGTCTTCATCTTCGGGGATTACAGTAGACTGGATGTCGGGATCATAGTGCACCTCAACTGCGTCGGTAACGGAGCGGAGGTGAGTATGCTCGACAACGTTACGAAGTGCCTTGGCCCTCTCCTTGGTTGGGTTATCGCCATCCAGGAACACCATCATGGAGGGTGTCTTGATGTTGCTAGCGACGTTGAGAATTTCCTTGAGACGCGGAACACCAAGGGTAACGTTCTTAGACGAGATACCAGTGAAATGGAAGGTGTTCAGCGTCATCTGCGTGGCAGGCTCACCAATGGACTGAGCAGCCAGGACACCAACCATTTCACCAGGGTTAACCATGGCGCGAGACCATCGGCTTTCAAGTTCACCCATGACGTGACCGAAAGCAATCTTGTTCAGGCGCTGATCAATAGCCACGCGCTTGAAGGACAGACGGGCTCGCAGAAGAGCCTTGAAGAGAAGCGTGGAGTTCTCATCGGCTTCCTTCGAGATAGGATCGCTACCTCGGACAACCACCATGCGGTCAAGGAAATCCTTCACTTGCGGGATGACATCTTCAGGCGTCAGATCGCTGCGCTTCGAGTCATCGACGTTGAAGGTCTTCATGGTCGATTCGATGATACGTCCAACGTTGAGAGGAAGCTGGAATGAGGAATCCAGCTTTTCTCCTCCCATCTTCAGGCGGCGAAGCAGCTCACGGTCCTTGAGGATCGCTTCGTACTCCATGTCGAGGTAGGCCTGGCTTTGGGCATCACCAGCAATCTGCCCGCCCTGTGTAAGGCTGTCCAGGGCGGTGATCCGTCCTTCCTCCATGACATCCAGGCGATAGCGGGACTCAAAGTCCTTATCACGGACGACCCAGTGATCCATGGTTTGCTTTTCAACAATCATGGCATCAAGACCATCCTCACCGTAAATGAACTGGATAATATCCCCCAAGGAGTTACGCACAGTACCATCATATCGGGCGCTGACATCTTCCAATGCCTTGACCAGACGACGCTGAATGTAACCGGTCTCGGCTGTCTTGACTGCAGTATCAATCAGACCTTCACGACCAGCCATAGCGTGGAAGTAGAACTCAGACGGCGTAAGACCGCGCAGGTACGAGTTCTCGACGAAACCACGGGCCTCTGGCGAGTAATCATCCTTGGTGAAATGCGGCAGCGTTCGGTACTTAAAGCCGAAGGGAATACGTTTACCCTCGACGATTTGCTGTCCAACCAAAGCAGACATTTGCGAAATGTTGATGGACGAACCCTTGGAACCAGAGTTGGACATGATAGCTGCGTTGTTGCATTCCTTCAAGTTCTTCTGTGTCGTCGTACCAGCCTTATCACGGGCAGCGTTAAGGGCCGCGGAGACCTTGCTTTCGAATGTCTCTCGGATACTCATACCAGGCGACGCCTCCAGCGTATTGGCTGTGGCCTCGGCAGTAAGCTGCGCCACAATAGACTTCTGATCGTCAATGTGGACTTGAACCTTCTCAATAGTCGGCTTATCGGGAATTGTGTCACCAATACCGATACTGAAACCGTTGTGCAAGAGCCAGTAGTTGATGACGCGTTGGCACCCATTAAGAAAAGCCATCGCGCCAGCAGGGCCAAGCTCGTTGTAAGCCAAATGGATGATACCGCCTGACGCAGCACCAACGTTCTTCTTGGTCAAAAGACCGAAGAGAAGCTGCCCAGATTGGATCAAAACACCTTCATCCACGGTAGGGTTCCACTTGTCTCCCGACGGAGGCTTGGTGAACAGACTGATCTCCTTGGGAATGACCATACTTGCAATCTGCTTACCCGTCCACCTGGGTCGGGGCTTGTAGATGGCAGGCTCAGGAATAACACCATCCCAGTTGGGCACCCAGAGCATGATGTTCATCACCTCGGCTTTGGTGATGAAGACATCGCGACGGCACATCTTGTAGACACCAGCCAACGTATCCTGCACAATACCCATCAGGGGACCGTTACGCTGCGGGGAGACGATGTTGAGGGGAACCATGCAGAGCTCCTTGATCTCAGCACGAGTCTCTTCCGTTTGGGGCACGTGAAGGTTCATTTCATCACCATCGAAATCAGCGTTGTATGGCGATGTGACAGACAAGTTCAGTCGGAAAGTGGAGTAAGGCATAACCCTGACGCGATGACCCATCATGGATTCCTTGTGAAGAGAGGGCTGACGGTTGAAGATAATAAAATCACCATCCTGAAGATGTCTCTCGACCTTCCAGCCGTATTCGAGAGTGATGGCTCCAGCGCGCCGATGATGCCGCAAATCAATTCGAGTACCATCTGCACGGATCACGTACTTGGCACCAGGGTGCTCATTCGGACCTCGTTGCACAAGCTCATGGAGCTTGTGGATGTTATATGGTGTAACGGTCTCGGGATACGTCAAGACCCGAGCAATACTCCGGGGAACACCGACCTCGTCCAGAGAGATGTTTGCGTCACCCGTGATGACGGTACGAGCCGAGAAATCGACACGCTTACCCATCAAGTTTCCACGAAGACGACCTTCCTTTCCCTTGAGACGGGCACGAACAGATTTAACTGGTCTACCACTCTTTTGCAGAGCCTGAGGCTGTCCAGCGATGTCGTTATCCATAAGGGTTGCAACGTGGTACTGAAGCAGCTGTTCGAACTCGGCAGCGATATGGGCGGGCGAGCCTTCCTGGATGGCTTGACGCACATTGCCGTTCGCGCGGATAACATCACCCAGCTTGTAGGTCAAATCATCTTCGTTGCGCATACCTTGACCAGTGCCGTCCATGGAGATACTGGGACGAACGGGAGGAGGGGGGACGGGGAGAACAGTGATGATCATCCACTCGGGGCGGGCATAATCGGTGTTAAGACCCATGTCCCGCAAGTCGTCGTCTGTGATGCGCTTCAAGATGTTCAGGGCCATTTCCGGGGTGATCAGGCGCTTGTCCTTGGTCTTAACGCCATCCTCGTTCTTGGTTTCAGAGGTGGCCCAGAGCTGAAGAGCAGTCTGGCGAACGTTAGGTTGATCGTTGCCACAGCCGCCATGACCGACGCTGGGGGCAGCGGTCTTAGCACTGGGGTCAAATGATCCGTCTTCTTCCTTCGGCAATTCGTTCATGCAGATCTTCTTGGCCTTGCAGACGTTCCACACCTTCTGAAAGCGGGCCTTCTTGTCTCGTGTAGAGACAGCGGCTCTGAACTCCTCGTTGCTCTAGGTCAAGCGTGTTAGCATCAACAAAATCCTATCAAGCCGCGGATGAAGGCGGTATTCAGGGTATACTAACTCTGTCTTCCAAGACTTTACTGCAGTTGTGACACACGGACTCGAGAATCTTCTTGATCTTTTTTATGAAACCGGGGTGGAAGACAGGCTTAGCCAGTTCGATGTGGCCAAAGTGACCAGGGCATTCGGACATGTTCTGCTGACATGTCGAGCACTTGAACTGACGGTCAACAGAGCCAAGGCGGGGATCGTTGAGACCTCCTGTGCGCGGTCTGGTTCGCGTCTCGTCCATGGTCTCAGGGTAGAGGATGTGAGCGACACTCATGTTCTTGATCTCTTCGGGCGAGAGGAGACCGAACTGGATCTCCTCCACCGTCTTGAGAGGCGCATCGGAATGCGCAAAGTGAAGATTCGCCATGATTGCTGATTAGATGTGCCACGGTCGACAAAATGCGAGGTTGCCGACAGGTGTAAATAGTTGAAGGCGCGAACCCAACGGAGATAGGTCGCGATAAAAAAAAATTAAGCTTTGACGAGATCTGCGGTAGGCAAGAGGTCGAAAGGTCGGCTCGCGAAAAAATCGAAAGAGAAGATTGGGGGGGTTGCCTTTGTTTCGTGGATTCGTGACTTCGGTCGCCAAAGGGAAAGAGCGGCGAAGACAGGTCAGCGCGAAGCAGCGTGTCTGTGTGTATATAGCAAAAAGTCGCCCGAATGCGACGGTGAAGGGAAGTCGCTGAGAATTTTCGACGGAAGTTGACGAGCTGTTCCTAGATGAGAAAGCAATGCCAAATCAAATGGGCGGCGCCAGATCCAACAGGCCCTTGGTGGCCGTTTCGCCTCTCTCCCTCTCTCTCACTCTCACGCACACGACCCCTTCAGCAATCCAGGGCGCGCGCAGACCGTGTCGCCAGGCGAGGAGTCGGTAAAATTAATAATTCTCGGTAATTTCACGATGTCGGAAAATCGCTGGCGATGGGGGAACGCGATATCCGACGCGCGTGTTGATGGAAGAGGTGGTCGACGTTGTGTGTGTTTGGTGAAAGAATGGCACGGTTCAGATTTTCTGAAGGCGGCGGCCAGCAAAGAGGTAAGGTAGGCAAGCAAGCAGGCTGGAAAAGGTGCGAGGCGAGGCCAGCACAGTCGGCCGCTAAGCCAATTGCAGAGAAGTGGGGCCTCGCTACCTTTGGCCTTTGCCGATGACTCAAGCCCACCTCTTTTTGCTACCCACCAATCACCGCTCACCATTCCTCCAGTCGTCCCCCAAATCTTTTTACTTTCTGCTGCATTCCTGTCATACCACGGAGCTATTGTTTATTTCCTACCCTATTGTCTCTGCAACCTTAAAACGCCCAGCTGCAGCAGTTGACAGATTCCAGCGCTGCGGTTCGGTTCGGCTGGAGATGACGATCCTGCAACAACCGATTTATGGTGCTTACCGTGCTCGAGGTATCCAAAGCTTATCTACCTACTTACCCTTACGCAAGATTCAATGACAGGTAAAGTCACACTGTACTAGAAGCTGTAGCAACTAGCTATCTCACTAGCACTGTTTGGATGGTCGAAAGCAGCAAGCAAAAGATCCATTGGCCAGTGGAGCTTTCTACAGCTGATGAACTTATTCATGCCTTCGTTTCTATGCACCCCTTTTCAATGGGCGCCATGGACGCGCCAAGCATTGCCTGTTTCTACTGGCATCCATGCTACACCGCTCTCGTGGTGCTTTTTCGCGTCGAGTAGTACATCCATTACCTTTTTCTGCCTCTGGCGGTCTTCCCGGCCGTGGGTCTCTTGCCACCGGCTGCCGCCTTCTCCTCGGTCTGGGCAGCCACGCCTTCTCCACCTTCACCCAGACTCCGCCGCCGCACCGTGCCAGTAGAAACCGCCACGAATTCTTCCTCACTGTCGCTCTCGCCCAGGTTGAAAAGGACCGGTATCCGAAACGCCGTACCGTCCATATCATCGTCGTAGCCCTTGCTTTGGGGATCCAGCGTCAACACATCGATATCCTCGTCTTCGGCATCCAGCCTGCGCTTGGTGATCTCCTCTTGTGGGTGGATATCGAACTCGTCCTCACGCTCAATGTACTCGACGTTCTCCTCCACCTCCGAGAAATCGGGGGCCAGAGCCGACCATTTCTGCGGACTCGTCACGGACCATATGTAAATGCGCCCAGTCTCCATGCCGCATGCTGCGAGCAGGGCGCGATTAGGATGCCATTCAATGACGCCCTGTTCTTCTTTCGGCCCCTCCAACATTCTCACCAAACTACCATGGCCGCGCTCCCATATGTACAGCTCATGATTGTTATATGTAGACGCGGCAACATACTCGCCTGTTGCGCTAAATGTGACGTGGTTCCATGATAACCTGTTAACCACATCCTGAAATTTATGCTCTAAGGGGACTTGGATGGTGTCGGGATCGAGATCTTCGGCCGAAAGATTGGGGACGTTGAATGTACGGATGATGCGATCTTGGGAGTTAACGAGCAAATCGCGACCAGATCCCGTCAACTTGAGTGTCGTGACCACGGAACTGCATATCTTTTCGGACCAGATGATCTCGTGTGTGTTGACGTCTATGATGTTCAATTTTCCCTTGTTCGTGCCCGCCAAGATGTGTTCGCCAGTGATCGTGTATATTGACGCCGTGGTCTGCTGCTTGGCGTCTTCCTTCGCTTGTTTCTCCTTCGTAGCCGCGTCGGCGTCGGCGTTCGCTCGCTTCATCGCAGAGGGCAGAATGTGCTTAACGTCGATCGGCTCGGAGACGTCTACCAGGCACGGGGCCTGCTCGAATATGGATGCGACAAATTGGTGATGGTTCCAGGGGTTCAACTCGGCGGTATAGACCGGGGCGCGGAACCGCACCTCGCGGTACCGCGTCCCATCGGCCATGTCCCATAGCACGGCGCGCCAGCCCTGGCAGGCGCTCAGCAAGTAGCGACCGCAGCGGCTCCAGCTCAGCGACGTGACGGCCGACCTATGGCCCCGAAGCTTGCGCGCGACGCCCATGGTCTCGATATCCCAAACCACCACCGTACCGTCGACACGGCCCGACGCCAGGTAGTCGCCCCGGCGGTTGAAGCGTAGACATGTCGTGTGGCCCGACCGGATGGTGTTGGTGATGTTTTCGGGGTAGTCCTGGAGCAGGTAGTCGTCGGATAGAAGGAGGTTCATCTTGGCTGGCAGTATGCGCAGTGGCGGCTGCTATGATGCTTGCAGCTAAGAGACCGACCCAGGATGGGGCAGCGGGAAGGCTGGATCGATCGAGCGGTTTGCGACGGCGTTCAGTAGCTCATATTAACGAAGGGCGAGGACACTGAGGAGAAACAAGAAAGAGAGTTTGCGACGAAGGGGGTCGATCGCCAAGTTTTCAGAATGCGATTGAGTTCGTAATCTCGGGAAACTTTCGAGCAGATGCAGCCTCGCGCTTGTTAGATTGACGGCAGCGGAATGATGCAAGGCTACAGGGCCGTTTCCAGGGATCAGTTCGTTTTTGACAGGGGAGAGATCTGCTGGGCTACTGCAGCCGAACCCCCGCTAAACACCACCTTCCCACGCCCACCCCGCCAAAAAGAGTTGCAGTATCAAAACCGATCCAAGACTTCGGCAGATTGAGTCACTCAATCTTTTGCATGCGCGACCAGGGAGACACCCTTGGCGGAACCCGGTCCTCCCTTTCTTTAAGTCTCATACAATAAAACTCGGGTCGTTCTCCGGAAACTAACGTTCAACATGGCGAATTCAAAGTGAGAACCAATCTGAAGAAAACATATCAGTGCGATTCTTGGCAAAGCCGTTGTGACTAACACCCGCCCGTTCCAGATTCGAGTACGTCAAGGACTTCGAGCGGCCAGACCCGTTGCTCCCCAACACATGGATAGTGGTGAGAATAGATGGCAAGGGTTTCACAAAGTATGCATTTCCTTTTTTACATCCGATTTTCTGGCGGTTTATATTGACTAAACTAGGCTCTGTGCCAAGTATGGCTTCGAGAAGCCCAATGATAGAAGAGCTCTCGATCTCATGAACGCAGCAGCCAAGGCTGTCATGACCGAGATCTCCGACATTATCGTTAGTTATGGAGTGAGCGACGAGTACAGGTACTATTCCCACTCCTTGAGAGAGAGCATCTTAACTGACCAACACCCTCAGCTTCGTATTTCACAAGACTTGCACCCTATACGACAGAAGAGAGAGGTGAGTTGGCATAGCCCTTTTGACTGGATGAAGACTCATTTGGAAAATAGTAAATTGGTTTCGACCGTGGTATCGACCTTCTCTGCATACTATGTCTACCTCTGGTCGACATACTTTCCCGACATGCCGCTGGCGCCGCCTCTGCCGAGCTTTGACGGGCGCGCAGTATGCTATCCCAGCGTCCAGAACATGCGCGACTATATGAGTTGGCGCCAAGTCGACTGTGAGCCAGCCGCTGCCCAGCCCGACAAACCAGTCCACTGCTAACATCCCTAGGCCACATCAACAACCTCTACAATACCACGTTTTGGACGCTGATACAGCAGGGACGGATGGGCGCGACGGAGGCAGAGGAGTTCCTCAAGGTAAGAAATCTCGCCGCTTCCAGCAAAGCAGATAGTTGCTCACTGTCCTCAGGGAACTCTCTCCAAAGACAAGAACGAGATATTGTTCTCCAAGTTTCACATGAACTATAACAACGAGCCTGAGATTTTCAAGAAGGGCAGCGTTGTATTCCGAGACGTAAGCTACCCTTTTCGCCTTGTCGTGAAGTTCGCTGCTAATAGTTGCTAGTACGAACTCGTGGAGCCAGGATCTGACAAAATCGGGGACACGGTTGATGATCTGGCAGAGCCATTGAGCCAAAGCAAGACTCAGGCTGAGAAGGACAAGAAGCGCCGCGCGAAGGCCAGGATAGTAGTCGAACATCTGGATGTCATCAAAGACGACTTCTGGGATAGGCGGCCCTGGTTGCTCTCCAACAAGCCAGGCAAGATACCCAAGCAGACGTAATTCAAAACAAAAGGGCCTGCGAAGGCGCTTGACCTCAATTCCAGTCTAGAGTCTGCAGCCATCTCTTGCAAGCCAATACTGCGGTCGGATTGGCCATTTCGTTTCCTCGTCGAACATGTGGGTATAATGATTATTCTCGTAGTAGTAAAGGGAGGTTGGCTCAGCCGGTCGAGGACCGTAACCGCCTCTTCTCCTCCTTCCGTGCCCTCCTCGCGTTTCGCCTTGCTTTCCGTTCCTCTTTTGTCTCTCCGGCTTTTAATGTTTCCTTGGCCTTCTTCTTCTCTGCCTTTTTGGCGGCTTTCGCAGCCCTCTTGGCTTCTTTTTCGCGTCGTGCGGCTTTCTTCGCCTTCTCGAGTCTCTTCGCTTCCCTCCTGGCCCGGCGTTCTTCTTTAGTCTCTTCCTTGCCGCTGCCGCTGCCGCTCCCTTCTTCGGTGGTAGCCGCGGGGGTCGACACTCCGCTCTCCGGCGGCGTGAGCAGCCCGGTCGAGACCAGGTTCTTGTCGACGGTGCCGGCCAGCAGCCCGCCCTTGACGAAGCTCTGGTACAGGCCGTTGCGGCCGCTGTACTTGTAGACGCCCTTGGAGACGATCTTGTCGAGGTCGAGGTTGCCGCCGCCGGCGGTGCGCTTCATGGTGCCCGAGGTGGTGTCGATGCCCTTGAGCGCCTGGTCGAAGGCGTTCATCCACCACGCCTCGACCTTGTGGTCCTTCTTGAGGCCCAGGCCCGCCCCGTCGGTGCCCTCGCGCTTGATCAGGATGTGGTGCTTCAGGCCCGTCGCGTCGTTGGTCGGATGCAGCGAGTGGCCCTTGCCCCGCCATCCTTGCGAGGTCAGGAGGGCGTGGGCGTCGATCTTGTTGCGCTTCGTGGCGGAAGGCATGGTTTACCAAACGATTTAATATATCAATAAAAACAGTAGGTAGAGATTGACTTTGGTGAGAGTGTGGCGGGCTCTCAATTGATAGGGAGGGAACGCAAGGCAAGGCGTGGGTTTTCTGTATTTTCTAAGGGACTTTTACATGCATGGCTTGGATATGTCTGCTCAGCAAGTAAATTATTTTGGAGGCTTGCGCAGCGGCCTTCCAAAGAAAATTTAGTGGAGAGGACTTTTAGCGACTCCACTTGCCTGCCTGCCGGCGTTAAGGTGGGTGCATGCCCGTCCCTTTTTCGGAGGCGGCACGTGCACCGGGCCTCGTTCTGCTATATCTCGGAGGAAGCCCCGGAAGTGCATGTGGGAGTGATACAAAGAGTTCCTGTTGACAGTAAGACTCATTTACAGTAGGGATGTATCTTCTGCTTTCATATGCGTTGTTGTCACAAGTCTGAAACACCGTAGAAGTTCACCATGAATGTTATCGAAATGCTTCGAGCCAATACCCATCTTGTTTTGTTCCGACTCATCTTCACCTGTTGAATACGTGAAATACTATATAGAAAACCCATACTGCTAAATTAACTAGGTTATTCAACAACCTCTTGTCTTTTCCAAGATTGGTGAAAAGAGTTATACAAAAGAAGGAAGGGAAAAAGAAACCTAAGTGATATGTGTCAGTTTTTGCAGGAATAGGTGGTGAGTGACTTGAAGGTAGAGCTGGGGAATGTCAGATCTTAGTTTCAATCTTCATCAGGTTCAGAAGAAAACGCCGGCCGAAACAAAATCATCACACGGTTTGGTGGAATTGAACAGTGTACCTGTGAAGATGGTAAAGCAGAAGAAAGAGCTTACCTGCCCGGTTGAGTTGTGGTTAGTATTGCAAGCTTGACCACTCCGCCACGGTTGACGGTTTGACGATACTGACTTGGCAGTCGATTCGACTTATCTTAGCTAGGCCGGTACTGTTGGGTATCCTTGTGTAGCTATGACATCGCCGAGCAGCTGCTGGTGGTTTGGCGAGTGAGAACCAGCCAACAGCTATGGGCATCCGACAGAAAACATCTCACATCAGGTCACATGGTAGTGAAGGAAGGTCAAGTTATGTTCTCTCTCTCATATATGTGTGTCTCTCACATCCCGTATTAGGATCTAGAGAGTCAACTTGCTGGCGGGAAAGGGTCGCCGTTGCAGTGGGCTCATGCTAGGGAACAGGTGCAGAGTCTCTTAGGCTCATCTGGATAACATGCACCATTGTCCACCAACACCATGCTAGAACCAAATCTACTTGCATCAGTGTCCTCAAAACCTCTTCCAATGCTGTATTAAGCTATAAAATATACGAGAAGTAATCATTGCCATGCTGTTGAGAAGCAAACCAAGTACTGGCCCAGTCACTGAACACCGCAGGGGGGTTCCTTTAGCACCACTCGAGAAACGATATATATATGCTGCCTGGTTGTATCACAAACAAGATGTCTTTTCCAACCCAATATGGCAAGGTTTCAGCCGTCCCGGCCTCTATCAGGTGCACTTTTGGTTGTGAACTTCGGACGCAGGACAAGTCAGGTCTGTATTTCATCTGCTCATTCTACGGACGCAGGTGGCTATCAGCACTGAAATTGAACCCCCAACTGGAGGTACCTTGTTTCATACGGAGACAGTCATTTGGAATGTCATAAAAGGGCGCAAACCACATATTTACCAGATCATCTACTGTCCAAAATAGCTACCAAACCTGACTGTCTTGGGGCAACGTTGTCTTTACTGCCCCATTTCCACCTGCAATATGCAACTCAAACAGCTCTAATCACAGAGACTCAATATTGAAGGAGCGATCATGCAGACATGTATTCTGTAGAGGTGCGAATATGCTTGAGCCAGGTCGACTGTCACGGGGACAGGATGGGAGTAACTCGAGAGAGTAGGCGGTACCTGACAGCCCAAGGAACCCGTTTTACTAAAGAATACACCCAACCAAGCCTTGTTAACCCAGCCACACACGCCATCAACCTCAATCTGATAGATCTTCCATCCCAGATCCGCGACTTACATCATCCAGCCAAATTATCCGTCGTGAGATCTCCGGAGGATCAGCTACTAACGAAATAGCGAAGGCGCTAGTCGAACAAGCTTTGCCCCCCACAGCCCCGGGGCAGTGCTGAGCGAATGCGAGCTGCCCATTATTGCCTATTTGGTTCCGACGAACGCCTTCTTAGTGGCTACGCCGTCCCCAAGGGTCTGAGCCACGGGCCACGGCGTCTAGCAGCGACGCGATACCGACATCGTCAGAGACCAGCACGAGGCAATACTTGCGCGGACGGAGGGGGATGAAAAGATGAGACGATGTATAAGAGGAGAGCCATCCCCTTTGGCTTGACTGTCTTGGCTCCGATCCCTCGCCAGTTAACACCGAGCTATTCATCTTGAGCAATAATAAAAATTACGGGAGTTGAAGAGTCAAGGTATTCCTACTTTGGCTACACCACTATCCTTCGAGCCGTTAAATCATCCCACACTTCATTCCATCATGGCCTTCATCCTAGGCTTAGTAGGCCGCGCCATACGCGACGCAGCCAAATCCGACGACCACGACACCTTTTCTCCCCATGGTGCCCGGACTCGCCAATACGGCCACAACAACCACCAAGCCTACCCGGGCCAATACCAACAACAATACCACCAACCCTACCCACCATGCCAACAACCACAGCAAGCGCAATACGCCCCGTCCCCTCCCTTCCTTCCGTTCGGCCGTGGCCAGCCAAGCTGCAGTGTGGGTCCCATGACGAAGCGGGAGCGGAGAGGGTGTCGCCGGGCAGAGCGCCAGTGCCGGCGGTCCCAGCGCCACGGCTGCTCCGGTCCATCGTCATCATCGCAATATCAGTCATACCGGCCGGAGGAGGCGTGGGCACCTCAAGGCCCCTTCGTGTCAAGGCGGGAGGAGACTGCTAGGGGTGTTTCTTACGCTGTCAACAACAACAACAGAGAGGCGGGCCCGTCGAGTCGGTCTCACATTCCAGATGATACGCATCACTCTGGGAGAAGATACTCGGATGAAACTGCAAGCGCGGGGGAGGAGGAGTTACCGCCGGCATACGAGGATGTGGTGGCTGGCACGAGAAGCAAGGCAGCACCACCATCGTACGGGAGGAAAGGCCAGTGACGAGGCAGGGGTCAGAGTTTCATGTCAAAAGGAAGGTTAAGAAGATAATAGTCTGGGCAATAAGCGCGTTATATTGTTGAGCCGTTCTGTAGATTAATGTACGTGTTCAGGCCATGACTCGAGAGGCAATCCATCACACACCAGCCGTATGTGCCTGAATTGTGTACTTACAGGCTTGTCCAATGCCAGGAGGGACTTACAAGAACATTGAAGAGTCGCCTATCCGGAACATGTCTCCCACATGGGGTACTCTGGGAAGGTCCCTGGTGCGGACTGCGCCGTGATTCTCGAGCATCTCCATCCCGACCTTTAACGAAGGGTGTGGCTCGACCGCGTTGCGACGCTGCATCAAAGACAAGGCGGTATCTCCGCCCGTGCTGAGCGCATTGACGGGCGACCCCAGCTCCAGCAGCCTCTTCAAGCGGTTCAGGTTGATGGGGCCACTTGCTACACAGACGCAGTGCAAGGGCGTTCTGGACTGTCTGCCGGGCATCCTGTCGCCCAGCCACGCCCCGTAGCTCACGAGCATCTCGAAGACACGATCCCAGTGCGGACCATCGTTCTTGAAGAAACATATCTGTTGCAGAGGGGGCAGCTCTGAGGGTGGATTGGGGTCGGCTCCCATACGGAGTAAGGTCTGCAGCATGCCCTCCGCGGAGGAGACATAATGTCTCCTCCTTTCCGGGTCACATATCGTGTTCCCCATGTCCGTTTCGAGCATATTGGACACAAGGCGGGACAGCGGATAGCGGAGATTTGGGTCCAGGCCATGTCCTCGCGACTCGACAATGCTTAAGAATTCGCGGCGCTGAGGAGTGATATGGGAGCAGAGCAACGGCAGCAAAGGGTCGTCCTTGACAGATACCCTGTTCAGGTTGGGGATGCAATTCAGTAGAAGACATACCTTCTGGGCGCAATTGACTCCGGCCATCCACCCCCACCCTTCTGCCAGCAACAGCTGATGCCATACTTGCTGGAAGGGTTGGCAAGAGACGGTGTCCGGCCAGATCCAGAAGCCGGTCGGTGCAGTTGGATCTGCCATGTAGTGCAGCAGTATTTCCGTAATCTCCGCTGGACATTCGGGCTGCAAGGACAATCCAAGTGGTGTGACCAGACGGTAGGGGCTATCACCATCCAGCATAGCCGGGGTACCGGAGTCCACTCCCCGTTGCAAGACATGGAGGAGCAGGTCTTGCATCTTCGCTTCGGCTGCGGCCAATATTATGTGATGGATCGGTTGCAAATAGGCGTTTCCGTAGTTCGTCTTGTAGATAGTGAGGCCGCGCAACTTAACTCCCTGATCAAGCATGTAACGGGCAACAGCTTGGTGGCCATTGCGGATGGCACGAGCCAGAGCCGTGCGTATCAGCCAATCCTTTTTGCGATCCGCCACGAACGACAAATATCCCGGCCTTGTGATGGATGAAGCCTGGGGAGAGGCGGTTCTTGCAGCAGAAGGATCTGGTCCGCGAATCCAAGTTTGATCAAGATCTTCCCCTGCATGCTGGGCCTTCATGACGGTGCCGACAATGCCCTTATCAAGACCCCATTTCAGTGCCTTCCTGGCTCCTTTCCTGTCGTCGTAGTATAGCTGTTGCTCTAATAATTTCGACGTGTAGCTTTTACTTAATTGTGATAAGGCGTTCAGGCCACTTTCTCCAACGTAAGAAGCTATCTGTAGCATAAGCTCCGTTGGAAGTGACTTGATAGACATCGTGGGTGGATTGATTCGCCCGTAGGATCTGGCGTAGCTGGTTGGATTCGCGAGGTGTACACTCAATAATCTCGCGATGTCGAGTCTCGCAGACTTGGGTTGTGTCACTTTGCGAGAAAGATTGAAGGGATTGGTGAGATGTAATGAGCACGAATAATGCTCAACAAACCATTCAGCCTTAGATTCGTAAATAAGTCGACCAGGCCAGTAGCCATATCATCTCTGAATGGTTTTGCAGCTTCCATTTGGAAAACAAGATATTGCGAAATAATTTCACCTGATGTATACTTACTTACCTCTTTGCAAACTGGTTCTGCGCCCAAGGTTTATATCGTGCGCCATTCCAACCACTTCCGATTGGAACTGTTACCTGGTACAAATGGATGCCTCTGTGCTAAGAGCAGTTTCTTCATTGGGTTTGCCAGTCATTTCTGAGAATAACCTCACTTAGCATTTCCATTGCCCCAAGTGTTTCAGTCACACAATGAACGAGGGTATGGCAAGGCGTGGAAACTTGGGTGTGTAAAACCTTGACGTCCTCAAAGCCCACAATCCAACCAGAAATCATTCGAAGCCATGCAAAGAGACGATGGGATGAACCAATTTTGAAGGCGGAACCAGAATGTGTGTTGGCTGAAACCACGTAAAGCTGCGAGCAACCGGCGCATGCATGCATTCAAACATTTGTCGGTACGGATATGTATTGTGCCAATGGCGCGTAATGAGCTGGCTGGTTTGTGGGAAGCGTTTGGCACTTTAATAAGGGCGCAAGTGAACTTGGCCCGCATCTTTGACGGAGCTTTCGAATAGAAGGGCCAGTTAGTGCAAGGGTTGAGGGCCAATGAAGGCTGCCTTGCAGATATAAAGTACCAGTATAGTGACCAATCCTGGCTTGGTATAGGTATACTCAATCCGACATAAGCGCATGTGACAAGGAGGACTAGAAAAAAGAACAAAAAGAGAGGCGGTCAGATGCATCGAATACTCTGAGTGGAGATGCCAGGCTGGACATATGTACATGCCACTCTGGCTGCATAATACATATCCAACAGACATGTAAGTACCTACCTATGATAAACACCGGATATGCCGGCCTCCCAGCACTTGGAAAGCTGCGCAGAATGGGCTCCGTTCGACTGATAGGAAGAGATGGAGGAGGAGAGAACAGCATGCATCCGACTGGTGTCTGCGAACCTCCTGCGGTGGGTGACACGACCTGAGCCTCCTTTATGTGGTTTGCCGAAAGCTGTAGGTACCTACTGTACATAAGTACGCTGGTACAGCCAAGCAACCTCTGCTGAATTTGCCTGTCCGGTCGGCGGCGGGAAAGACCCTTGAAAACGGAATCCGGGGACAGGATCTGGTGGCTCCGCTTTGCAATCCCAGCGTCCCACTGCATGTGCCGCGCTGGGTAACGATGCACTCAATTCGTGTTACTGGTTGTACGGCCTGCAGGAAACGAACAACGAGAAGGTTGGGTTCCAGTGACATGTAGCATGCATACACACATACAGCACTAACAGGTGGTTGTCAATCCAACTCAAATAGCCCAATGTTATGTTTGGGGTCTTGCGGACAGTTTGATCAGCGCACTTCGGGGTTGCCGCTGTCTACCAGGAATACCTACGCTTCCAGCAGTGCCGCTCGCTTATGTTGAGCTTAAAGAGCACGCAAGAGAGGATGGGCAGGCAGGTTTCTGTGGCCAGTCGGGTAATATACATACCTACCTACATCTCTGTACTCAACTTCAGTGTATACCTATCAGCAGAGTCAATTCACAACACTCGGTATGACACTTGTGATACAGTCATAGTCAAGTCGATGCCCATCCGTTACCAGCCACTACTCTGGATTCCTATCACCAGCCATTTCCATCAATTGCCGGCTGCCCGTTCCTCCATCGTCAGCTATCAAAGGAAGGTCACGTTTACGTTTTACGTACGGATAGGTATTCTAGGGCTTATTCGACTGATACAATATCACATATATTAATTAGGTGGAGGGAGAAATGCACCTGGGCACCTTTTTTTTTCGATGCTTCCAGCCCGTTTTCAAGCCCCGTGCAATCAGCCGGGCTAGTGCTAGAGCCCTGACAAGTCGCCTCCATGCGGCGCGGCGAGCTGCGTCGCACCTTGCTCCCTTGAATAAAGAGCTGGCTGGAACTTTCTCGCTCTCCCACGCCCAGGATCATGTAACCCGCTTTCCATCAGGCTCGGTGCAGAAAGTCGTAAATTTAAGCAGGTATCCATCCTTTAGCTGCATTACAGCACAAGACAGGGGCCCTGACGGTACCTAACGATGTATGTAAGGCGCCGAGCCGATCAATAGATGGCACCGCAAGTCCAGTTTTCCATGTTCTAATTACAGATCGTCCCAGAAATCCGTCCCTTTCTTTCCGCCTGCCTCCATCTATGTACTTCTCATCCTCCCGCCGTCTGACACGTTTTTTTCCTTTTCTCTAACAGCAATAAACAGCAAGCATTGCCGACCCAACCACGGTTTCACACCTCCCCATCGTTGCATACACTCTTGCTCGTCCTGTAATCTTACGACTCGCCGCATCATCGTATCCGTTATTCGCTCGCTGGCAGTTGCCTTGACGTTAGGAGGGATCCATCGCTACCTACTCGCTTGTCGCCCAACCCTCCTGCCTTCCCATCCACCAAGTGGCCGCAGGAATAAACCGTCTTGATTATTTCACTTGCTCCATATTACAACAGTGGAATAAACGGCTACTACAGTAGTAATATTCTCGCGGGGGCTTGTCACCACCACCCATACCTCAACTCTGCTTCTGCTACGCCCATTTAGCTTCCACCGACCACAGACTCGGAGGAGCAAGCCTCGCGCCACCTGAGTCTTTCCCTCCACGAATCTGAAACTAAATCGACGCTGGTTTACCCCCCCAACCGAATCGGGCCCAAACCTTTTGTCCTCGGCGGATTTACATTTTGCGAACATTGACTCGGCCAACCGACGGGAGAAAGCAGGTTGGGTTACTTCGGTGTCCAAACGCCCGACCACTCTCTTCTCATCTCCGCTACCTCACCACCATCCACTCGACGCGAGTCTCACGCATTCGCTCTATTCTGGAATTCGACGACGGTCTTGACCCTTGAGAGCCCGGTCTCGCAGAGCTTGTCAGTCAATCGACAAAATGAAGGGCCGTCCCATTGACCAGCTCGTCTACGAGTACATGTTCACCAAGCCCCGAGCTTCGGACCCGCAGAACTTCCACGCCCTGCTTCACCGTCACCTCATCCTCGAAGTCCGGCAGGAAGTCCACTCGTTCTACGGCCACCTGGACACGCAGGAAGCAAAGTACCCGGGCCTGGACTACTGCCACCCCATCCACCGCATACGACTCAGCCGCTGGGCCTGGCACCGACGGCTGTTCCGCGCGTTCGATGGCCTGCGACTGACAAATTCCGAGATCTCCAACCTGACGAAATGGGAAGGCACGAAGTGGGCGAAGGAGCGGTTCGAGCGCGATTCCGGTATCATTATTAGGGATACTGCAGACGAAGGTATGTCTGAGTGGGTGCCGCCAGAGAATCGACCGACTGCCGCTGCGCCGAGCGACCGGACTGAAGAAGAGGCGGGAGATACTACCGAAAATGCGGACGATGATATGGAAGGCGAGGACAGCGACGGCGAGATGGAATCGATAGGCATCGCTCTTAACCAGCGCCTGCTCGAGCGAACGGCCCGCCGCGAAGCCGGTGCCGATACATCGGAGCCCCTTGATGAAGAGTGGGAACAATGGTTGAAGAACGCCATTGACTCCGGGGAGCTCCCTTTCCTCTCAGGCCAGACAATGCAGCAGTCGCCCGCCCTCGCTCGCAACCCGCAGCTCGTCCCGGTATCTCACTTCCTGAATGCGGCTCGCGCCGGGCAATGGAGCGCCGTGCCCCCATCCTTCCGTGAGCTGCTTCGGCGGACTTTGGCGGGCGAGACGGCTGCTGCTGCTGCGGGAGACGTCGCGGGCATGCCGTCGTTAGAGCCGTCGCAACAACAATCGGCGCCGTGGAGACGCACCGTCTCCAATCTGCGACTGCCAGTCGGCGAAGGCAGCTCTAACGCGAGCTCCGGGACTGTGCGCCTTAACCGAACTGCGCAACCCAATGCGTAAGCATGGTTACGGACTCGGCGGCAAACTGCGATGTCTCCTTCGTACTTGTTCCTTTCTATCAGATACCCCGGACCTCTTTTACTTTGTTTACTTCAGTGCGCGGACATTGAACATACATACACAAGCTTTTAGCGATCTTGACGATCGCACAACCAATCATCAGTACCTAGGTACACTTGAAATCACATGGCGGCGCCTGTTGTCCCGCCTCGTTCCTTCCGATTTCTAGCGATATGAATGGGTATTCACCTGATGGCGACAGCGTTGCTCTTGGTATAATACTTACCGTGGTGGAATAATCGACAGGCCATTTTGTCCAATCGTGTATTCTATTGAATGGAATAAGCATTGTCCCCATAGCACGAAGTGGTCCCTGGCATGTATAGTACATCACAATCTGGTGGGAGAAGCGCTTTCGCCATCAAGGGGATAGGCGGGCGGTAGACACAGCGCTTCCATTCAGATCAGGGCGACCTTCATCAGCGAGGTTTCCTGCACAGACAACGGGGCGGGCGTTGCAATTGGGCACTTTTTGTTGTTTTTTAATCATCTACGGATGCGGGCGGGGTGTTTGTTTGATCAGTTGGCGATGCTGTTTGTTTTTGGTCTTGTTCTGGTTTTAGTTACTGCTCATAGAATAGCGGCGTTGGGAAACGAATTGCATGAAACAAATGAATTAAAACGGCTTTGATAAGCGAGATGGATGTCCCTTCTCAGTTGCGCGCGGATCTATCCTGTGCTAGGCGGGCTTTGTACTGAAGTAGGTTTGGATTGTAGGTGTGCTGCGAATGCGTCTAGGTTGGCACTACATGTACCTAAATTTACACACCCAGAAGCTTGGCCATGGGAGTTGAAGCCCGATCGAGTTTATTGAGCAAGCCGTCCAGTACATGAAAAGTGAACTCATCACCAGCGCGGATTGCCACAGTATGGACGACTGGAGTCTGGAATTGCAGACTTACAACTTACCCTGACAGTTTTTGGCGTCCCCGTGCCTCCTGCCAACTCATGAGAGCTATCAGAGTTCGGGCGTTGTCGAGCTACGACTGCTCAACTGGAAGGGGTAATATGAAATAATCCGACCGAGACAGCAAGGACCAAAAGAAACCAGAACTTTGGTATCAGTGTTTGTATATTTGTATGAGGTATAGTGCAATAGTGGTATGAGATACCCTGATGTATTCTTTAATGCAAAACCACCTGAACGCCGAGCCAGCCAACCTCGCAAGGCCCATTTTCTACATAATGGACGAACCAAATTCCTTGTGATGCGCTTACGCTTCGCTTCCCCTAACGCCTAGTTCTTATTGCCTTCTTTGGCTTGCTTCTCTCCGTCTCTCTGTATGTGTGTCGGTAAGGCTCGTTCACGTCCCAAAACTAGTTGATAATATCATGATGCCATTAGAACCTCGTGCGATTTTTGCTTCAACCGCCCTTCTTCCTTCTCCCGCCGCGAGGAGCGCGGGGTGCCGGCAAATGGACACCCTCCTAAGGTTCCAGGTGCGACCACTCGGGAATGGCCTTGATCTGCTGCCACATGTATCGCTCGAGCTTATTTGCGCTCTTGGCGTAAGGTGTGGTCTCGTTGTTGTACTTGCGGCAGTTATCGAAGACGAGCCTAGCATCCTTAATGAAGGCTTCAGGCGTCTCGTACTGGTCGGCCTCAAGCCTAGTCTCCATGGTGGACAGGTCCATGGGCTCCTTGATCACATCATAGTAATCTGCAACGTCGTCCTTGTTGACTGGCGTCAAGAAGGGCCAAGCAGACTGGTGGTTCTGCAAATCGTTCAACAGATGCAGGAGCTGGTTGTAGTTGGGGCCATGACGAGGCTGCCGAGCTAGCTCATCCATATCCGGCGACCAGCCCGACTCGCGAATTGCACTGATAGAAAGGGGGTCTATCGAAGTGACGTTGGTCTTCCATTCTTTGGGCGGCTGGTGTATGATGTGCGACTTTGAGAATGCGCGGATCTTGGCGTGCACGCATTCCTTCTGCTTGAGTAACATTCGTCCCATCTCCAGATAACGTATTCTGGGAACCATGGAGCATTGCATTATGGTACCCCCTTCGTAATCCTTGATATATCCCATCCAAACGGACTTCGGGAGCGTTATCTCTTTCGTAAAGCCTTGCTTCTTAAAGTAGCCGATGGCGTAGTTGTCGGCATATGTGAGGAAGTGCATGACATCGCTGGTGGCCTTGACGTAATCCTTCAAGTGCGACATGAGATGTGCGCCATAACCCTTTACCTGCTGGTCACTACTAATAGCACAGAAGACGATTTCGGCGAACTGGCGGCCCTTGAACGGTCGATATGTGATTCCACCAACCACTTCGAGTGGCTTCTTGACGATTGCTATGGACAGATGTGTTCGATCGTATACAAGTCGCGCAATGTAGTCTTTTGGCATCTTTGGAAGCTGTTTCTGAAAGATGCACTTCAAGCCGGTCAAGATGATGAGTGACTCGCGCTGGTTGTCGTTGTTGACGACTCGGAACTCTATGTCGCCTTCTCGTTCCTCGATCACCGCAGGCTTGGGAAGCTGTGTGTTAGCGAGACTGGTATGCTTCTTGCAATGACTGCACAGTAGCGCTGACTCCAACGTAAAGTAGGGGTCGTAAGGAAAAAGAGCAACACTATTGCCCTCAGTACCCGTCTCGTCCTTGCGGTCGATACTGTTGCCACTTGAGCGGAGATCGCTGCCACCACGCTGATGGGGCAGAGTCGGGTTGACCGGGACATCGTGCCCAGCAGAACCGTTGCTTGTGTCGGAAAAGAGAGTATTCACCTTCTCGGGGAATGGTATGGGCTTCATGGCCGGTTCCTTGGCCTTGTCCGGGTCGGATGGCTCATCGCTGAGCTTCGCCTTCTTGCTGGCCGCTGGCGACGAAGGCTCGTCGCTGGCCTTGCGCTTGCCATCTGCAGGGGAGATACATGGTTAGTCGATCGCGAGAACGTCAGTATGCGCCATGGAAAGGTTCAGGCATCTTACTCTCGTCTTTCACCATCATGAAGGCATCTGGAATCGGCGTTGGTTATTTGAATGCGACTCGTGCTTTGCGACACGACTTCAGGGAGATGCAGATACGTAAGCGGGACCGGGTGAAACGTGTGGAGATAAAGTCCGCTAAGGCTGATGGATAAGCGCGGGACAGAGACGCGGTCGACAGTCAGCAATTGATTGGCAGCAGGCAACAGGATGGCCAGTGATTGGACCGTGATTGTTTGGGAAAGTACGGGTCACGGTCAATTAATCTTCCTTTAGCGTGCGCATTCGATCAATGCTTTGGATGGATTTGCGAGCAAGGTACGTATCTGCTTATCAGTGGGGCTATCAGCTGCGCGCATCCCCAATCCGCAACTTACGCAGGCGCGATGTGATCCATCCATCCAGGTACCCGTAGCGTAGGCAAGTACCTCCTACCCTTGCAGCATTGAATTGAGGACAGCTTAAGCTTCTGGGCATTCGATGATATTCAGAAGCCTGCGTCACGACCAACAACTTCCACCATCACCGTCCCCCACGAAATCCCGAATCGCAGCCATTAGTGACGTCTAGCCTGCAAGCACAGAAGCTCCTCCTCAATCGGCCTCTTCGTGCCCCTCGTTACTGCGGCGATTCGTCTGTCAACATTCATGGATTCTCAACTCCGCGAGATCTGGGCCACTGCACCTGGCACTCCATTTCTGCCTACGGTTGGAAAAGGCACCCAATTCACAGTCGGCTTCTCCCTCCTCCTGTTCGGTGTTGCGCTATTTGGAGGCTTTGCGCTCAGTATGCACACCTTCTCTCCTTCCACTGCTGTCCCCGTCGCTCTGCAATTGCTAACATGTACAAATCTAGACCGGTCTTTCATCAACATCCCACTCCTTGGTGTTCCAGCCTCGTTGGCATTGGCGTACGTCCCTACTCTACGCATTTGAGCTGCCCCGTCACCATCTAACGATTTTCTAGGGTCGGAACGGTCTACATGTTTTGCGCGGTGGGAGTTTACGTCTAAGGCTGAAAGAAGAAACCCATAAGAAGAGGCATCGCGAAGTCGAGAACGTCGTGGGCCTGTACCATAGAGGATTTAAGGCGCACAAAACCTGCTTGAACACAACACTGATCCGTGACTCTCGACTGAAGAAGCTCCTGAGACCTAGCAGCTGAATCTTGTCGTTTCCGTCCCTACCCTCCTTTACACAATGGCGTCCTCCGTACGATCGGGCTCCCCGCAGCCGCCACTATTCAAGGCCATCGCCAGCTCGACAAGACAAATCTACCAACTGCTAAAGTGCATTAGCTTCACAGCCAAAGTCCACGTCCAGATCACTCAGGATGGTATTCGGTTCGCCGCCGACCATTCCCGAGTCATGCAAGGTAGGACCCCTATAGGTGGATGTTTGTTGAAATGCCAGGAGTCGTGACCTAACCTTTTTTCTTTTTCTCCTGTAGGCGTAGCGTTCTTGGACAAGGAGCTTTTTACTACCTATTCTCTGAACTTGGCGGAGAACGAAGATGGAGCGCTCCCCCAATTCCAGATCAACCTAGCAGCTTTCCTGGAGGCCCTGCAGATTTTTGGAGCATCTGATGTGGCAGCGAAGCAAGCCAAATCCGATGCAGAGCCTTATAGAAGCAACCTACGAAACTACCGGCCTGATGCCTTCAGCCACCAAACGCTTGGGGTACCGGGAACATGCTGCCTCCTTTACGAAGAGGATGGCTCGCCCCTCAGCATCATCCTGGAAGAGACGGGAGTAAAGACTCGTTGCAACATGGTCACCTACACACCTGAGCGACCGGACGATATACCGTTCGACCGCGATGATCTTGCCTTCAAGATCATCATGCATTCCAAGTGGCTTCTTGACAGTCTATCAGAATTAGCACCCATGTCGCCCACGCGGATTACTATTAGTGCTTCGCCCAATGCACCTTTCTTGGCTTTGTCCAGTGGTGGAGCATTGGGCAGTGCGAGTGTTGATTTTACCAGTGGTCGTGACCTCCTCGACACTTTCACGATCGACACGAGGTGGACGCAAAGCTACAAGTTCGACTTGGTCAAATCCGCCACTGAAGCAATGCGTGTTGCCAGCAAGGTCAGCTTCCGTGGAGACGGGCAAGGTGTGTTGAGCCTGCAGTTCATGGTGGAAGTTGAAGGTGGCACGACTAGCTTTCTTGATTTTCGATTTGTGCCCTACATCGCTCAGGACGACGACGACGAGATGGACACTGACGAGGAGGAAGAGGACTAGCCGAGTCGAAATGGCGAAGTGTGAGCTTGGCAAGGCTCGAGTCAATGGTAATCTTCCGACACTATTTAGCTGAAGGGCTATCCTTGGGTGCCTTGGGTGTCAACTCGGCTATTCATTCCATTGGCGGGTCTTTGTCATGCCCGCAAAATGGAGCAACTGGGCTGATGGTTAATCATGAGACTCTGAGATTAGAAGAACAAAAGTCCCACACTACTGTCCTTAAGATTAAACAAGAACTTTACCCCGCGATACCTCCCTCGCCTATGCTCTGTGACTTACAGTTGCCACTGACGAGGCTCGGCCTTCCCTATTACGCCTGCTGCTGGGCGATGAGCTCGCGGCAACAGCAAGCCATGAAATCGTCGTCTCTGCGCCATTCAGAGCGCACTTTTGCCACTAAAGAGTAATCGCAGGCCCCTCTCTCGTCATCGGTCGCCTTTTTGTTTGTCCTCGTCGCTTCAGCGGCTGGCCTGGGCTTACTGTATGCCATTATGCTAGTATCGCTAGAAAAGGCCGTAAGGCTAGGCCGACGCCAACGTCACGCCATGTTCAAGGTGCCCACTAGCAGGAATTCGTCTTCTTCCACACCTGACCCGTGGCCGCTACTGTACAATGCAGTATTCCAATGTCTGATATGGAGATGATCGATATCTCTCCGGCGAGGGGCAACCTATGATCGTGTAAGTTTCAAGATCTGGCCGAAAAAGCAATTATGAGATCCGTCGGCATAACAAGACGTTCATGCGTCGATTACCATAGAAGATCAAGATTCCAGACGAACTGGTGCATTCATTGGTCCGTCAGCTTGCAGCCTTCCCAGCATTTGGTTGCACACACAAAGACAGCGTGGTAGTTGGTGTGGCATCACTAGCCTGAAGCTGAACCTCCCGAGACAATCTGGCCAGCCTGGCTAGCCTAACCGATAGCGGGACAATAGCAGCTGAAGGAACCATGCCGTTTCGAGGGCACCTCTTCATGTGCGGCGACATCGTTTACTGTCGTCGGTAACTTGTAGCGGATTAGTCCGCCAACAACATGACTGCTCTGGGCTTCAGATTGGCTGGCGATGCTCATGACGGTGGAGGCTTGCACGCCACATACTTGGGGAGTATCAGCACCGCAAGCGTGGGTGTCTTGCGCTAAGGGACGCCGACCGTCTCTTGTTGCCCAGCCGTTTGGGTCGGGGTTGCGTGTCATTCGCTGGAGCTGGGAGATGGATAGGGTCCCCTTCCAGACGTGGTCTGCCGAATTGGATGGTCACTTCCTTCAGGCCATGGTATGGCGGCGAGAAAGAAGGCGTTCGACTTTGCGGTTCCCCATTGGGTCTTTCGATTATTGCCCATCGTCTTTTCGAACCGTCCAGACACAACGCCGCTTGTCACGCGAAAGCAAATGAGGGGGTGGAGAGAGGGACTCCTCTTCGTGCCTCGCTAGGAGGGAGACCCTTACTCTTACGGGCGTTCGGGGGTCGTTGACCGTCTTGTTGTAATAAGAACTTCAGCTTGAGTGAGCCATGAGGATGGGGAGCCTTCAGCTAGTGAGGCTCTATTGTCTGAGACTTGGGCGTTCCGGGTGGCGATCACCGGGGCTGATCCCACTTACTCATTGTCTCCCTTGCCTCGAACTCAAATAAAGAGTGCTGGCCTTGCGACAATGGCGCTTGTTGTCCTAGTTATCCGGGCACATCTTTCTTCTATTGTTCGATACATATCATTCGAGTAAAGAGACTACTCGTGACCCGATCGGATACACATATCATATAGGCAATCTCGTTTCTATATCAACATCACATCGCCACTTGCTTCGGCCAAAGTCAGCACAGCATACCCCTCTGAGACGCAAAGTACTCTTCAACGACATCTCTTCTTCCTTTCAGCCTTCAAGAGTTACCTACCACCTACACACCAACCTATACACCACAATGTCTGCCATGTCTGGAACATATACGGAGCTCCAGGCAACCACCCCCTCGTGGGGCGCTTATCTGCAGAGCTGCGTCGATGCCCTGTTTGCGAGCCCTCTCCCGCGCGACAGCGATGATAGTTCGGCGGCGCCGGTGTCCGAGAAGAAATACGTCCACGTCCCCTCGCAAGCGGCGGCGGGCTACCTCCGTACCACGACCTCTCACCAGATCCGCAAGAACAACGAGATTCTGTAGAGAAAGAGAGAGAGAGAGAGAGAGAGAGCAGCGGAATGCTTGTCTTGTCGCTCTCTGTAATGTCGGCCGGCACCGATCTCATACCCCCCTTGCCGGTCGAGTAATACATATTCTTCCTTATACATATATACATCCCACTTCCGCGGTTGGAGGCTCTTTTTCATCAGCTTCGGCCGTGGGATGGGGTTCTCATTACATACACCCAACAATACATTTCGGCATAGGAAGGCTATGGTTCTGGGTGCATAGCCTTCCAGGACGGCGCAAAGGAACACTTGGAGTTTATGATTGGCGCCCGATATACCTCGGGCAGTCCTCGGGCAGTCTTGATAAGACTGAGTAGTCGAAAGGATTTCAGATGCGATCTGGACCTTTCTTTTTAGACTGTGGTCTAGACAATCATCGGGGTCATCCTCCATACAGAGGTATTTTCGGGAACACACAATGTGTCTGGAGGCTGGTTTGGGTTCATATATGAAGAGGATTGATACATCTTCCCTCCGAGGCTTAGGCGTTTGGAGTAAATACTACATAGTATCGTCGGAGCCGACGGAGCCAATGGGAACCTGGGGAGCTCCTTCGTTGCTGAAGGACGAATAGACTTCTATGGGTGTAACATATAAGTACAAATTCACTGTCACACACTTGTTGTAACATCAACCCCTGTATCTGATTCGGAGTCGGATATCCTCTTTTGTTCAAACTTGAATGCAACGCGCTTGCGCTTATCACAGGAAAGTCTGACACGCATTTCGCCACCACCAGAAGATTGTAATTCGAAATATGTCCGTATAAATGAAAGCAATCTCGGTATGCCTCAGCATTGTTATGAAGGCACCAGAAACTATTTGAAATGATATCCACATTGTAGGAGTGATATGGATGCATGATTTGTTGGACGCCCGAATCAGAAATTAAATGCAGTTGAGTGTGAGATGGATGAGTGGTACAACAGTCGTGAAAATTTGATTGCCAGTAGCGGATCACATGATACTACTACTTGATTCTCGGCTTTGGGTCTCTGTTGCCTGGAGGATTCAAGTCTTATCTCTGTGGTACTTTGCTCGGGGATATCCCGCTTGAGCTCCCCAAAGCCGACCCTACTGATCATAGAGCATTGAGATGTCCGAGATTCAACCACTACAGGTGATGCTCACCGAACCAAGGGTTAATAAAAGTCCTTTATGGGACGCGTATACGGCAAGTTCGGGTAGCACCGCCGTCGTCATTTGCAAGACGACGGCCAGAACCGAGTACAAACGTCTCAACTACGAATCTTCTGGGAGCACTACGATCACCATTCCTCAGAGCCGGCGCCTCTCGGCCAGAGACTGTTCTTTTTGGATTCAGGCTGAGGCTGAGAGACCGCGCCCGAGCCCTATGTCTGAGCTGAGCCCGTCTGCCCGCTTGGGATCGGCGCCGTTGAGCTGATGCCCTCGATGCAAAGAGCGAGGCTTTCGATGCATGTAATTTCCGAAAGCAGCCCATTCTTGATCAAGGGCAAATCAGGATGGACACCCAGTGTGCCAAAGAGCCCCCAAAGAGGCGCCCGTCCTGATCAGGTTCGGCAGCAGCCTGGTTCCGGCGCAGGGACGCAGGAACTGCTGCGGCCCCTAATGTCGACCTACCGCCACCACCCTCGAAGCGCCAACATGAAAGTGGTGGTGCCCTTCTCAACCGCCGCCCGAGACCTCTTGCAACGGCGTCGGGCGGTTTGCTGACAGAATGCATCCAACGAGGCATGTCACAAGTCATCTTTGCTCCCACGTGCCGTTCCCTGGGAAGGGCTGGCTTGGCTTGAACACCCCCAACCTTGAGATGGATGCGTTCCCACTGGAGGATTATACTACGATGACGGGCATAATTTTGACTGGAATGGGAAGTGGTTGTTAGCTCAGCTCGGGAATCCTTTCGATCGCGGCCTTGACTGCGCACAAGTTCCCCCAGTCTCTCTTCCTCTCTCCACCGGCCCCCAGGGCCCCCATCCCCGCGTGTTTGCGTGGCTTCGCTCCTTGGCTGCGAACAATACAGGATCGATCAGCCGGTTAGGGCTGCGGGCCGTTATGCGTAAGCAAAAAAAAGAGGAGGCGCTTCGCCCTTTGATACGGTCAATATTACGAGCGGTGGCCTATAGATGTCTAGAACCCGTCAGCGAGGAAAAGCACAGGGCAGAAAGCACTGCCATCTATCAACACCCCCTCCCCTTTTCCCAAGGAATCAGGAGAAGGATCCCGGGGCGATGGATCAACAAAGACTGTCCGAACATGATCCGGGTGATTGCTTGGAATGGGCCGATTAGTTTGAGTTTTCCTGCACTTCTCCCATGAAGACGCAGTGAAGACGCAGGCACGGAGAGGTGCTGGCTGCAAGCAAGGATGCAACTGCGTGTGCCCATTTTTGGGGTCACAATTACTGCGGCCTAGCTGCAGCTTACATGTCTTGTTCTGTCTCTTGCCCGCCCAGAGCAGTAGGGAATAAAAGTGCCTTGCGCTGGGTATCGCGCTTAGCGGCTACCAACAACATCCCTGGGAGCGCGCGCAAGAATTTCTCGGTGCGCGGCCGGTTCTTCTGTCGACGGTAATGGCTTGGCCATCTATTCTGCTCTTTTGTCGGTGAGAAAACTAGCTCGGATGCAACATACCCCTGAGTTCAACACTCGCTTTTCTAAATATGCCATCGCGAGATAACATCATATTGCTGCAGCAAAAAAAGAAATCCAGAGCTCTCTTTCAGGATGGGGAAAATGATCAGATGCTATGATGTGGTGTGGCTCTCTCTCCTTCTCTCGCAAAGTGTACTTTGACTTCCTAATTCGAGCAGTTGTCCCGAGCCGTGCTGACGTGCAGAAATTTTCGGCATCTCTGGTTCTCAAGAGCGTGTCCCACAACCATAAGCCCAGTTAAAAGGAAAGACAAGCGAGATTCTCAACTCGCCAGTCTGGCCAGTGACGTTGGCCAGATTCACGGTGGGTAAGATCAGGTCAGCATGCTGCTCAGGTGGTGGTTTAGACGCCGAACTGTAAGATAGCTTTGGGGTATTCGTCTATTTCAGATACGCGGGGTGACATCGCGCCCTGCAAACGGATAGGACGTAGTAAGGTAGTCGGACAGGGGCGAGACATATTGTCGTCATTCATATCATCATTTTTGCTTCTTCTATTCTGGTCTTACATCGCGAAGTTGCTGGGTGTTGCTTGCAATGTGAGTTGGCAATCTAGTGAGGGCAGCGCCTTCCCCATTAGGTGCATAGTGAATGGGAGGCTAGGTACCTATGCAAGGAAGGAACGTTGATACTGGGAGGTGGTGGCTGAGAACGGTCAACGGCGGAAGAAGCATGAACAAAGCCTCCAAGCCCCAAAAGCCAAAAAGCAAGGGACCAGGAACCGACCGAATGTCATCAGCCGCCGAATCTGGAGGCACGTTGATCTGGGTAGCATCCCTGCGCACGTAGGCAGACAGGCTCAAGAGAGGTCGCCGACCGGTGGAGGCCATCATTGTCCTCGATCTAACTTGCCTGTCGAGCGAGTGCAGCCGCTTATGTTAGTTGCCATACTAAACAGAATAACACCGCAAATTTCGTGTCACCATCCTCTACACATCTTCATCGGCTGCCCAACCACTCAATTGATGCTCTCCCCCTCTCCCAATCCCTTTCTTGATGATGGTAGTTTCTTGATGGAACAGGATCCAAATCAGGATTTGCTCAAGTTGAACGTGTTCCTGACTCGCAGATAGTTCTGTCAAGTGTTTGAGGCGTTGAAGTCTGGACTCTGGCCCAGAGCCCCACCACTCACCCACTCCATCCACCTTACTGTGGTATGGAAATAGAACATGCCCCTCTCCTGGTCCTTCTGCGCCCCATGCCCCATAATTGAATCGAATCGGGCCCCGATGCGCTATGCCACGCTCCATATCCTGGCAGCCTAGGGCTGTCGACAGCTCCACGTCCCTAGCGTGTCCCTCAGTATACTGGCAAGATGGCGTAGCCTCCAATCTGCCTCATGCACTAGGTGTTTGACCAGGCAGTGGAAAGAGCAGACGACGTCAATACTGGAGATGCAAAGGACTTCAAATCACGACCCATGGGCACGCGCACGCGCACGCACACATGCCCTCTCCGCTTTTGCTCTCGATCGAGGTGCCCGTCATTGATCGTGCTGTTCGTGGTGCTACCGCGGCCACCGGCTCATGGCAACTTGAACCGGACATGCTTGCAATCAAGGCGCAGGAGAGACCCATTCCCATCCCTGGTTTGATAAACTCCAGTCATCAGCTCTCATCAATATATGCGACCGACGTGTATGCTGGCTGGCTGTCTGTCTGCCTGTTGTCAACCGGCATTTCAAGCAGAGAGTGATACACGGGCAAGGTTACTAGACTAGCTGGCTCTTTCCGCATGCGACTATCCGTTCTCTAGCTCCCGTATAGCCATTCCCACGACCAATCCAGTGGCGGCAACAATCTTCTAGCCGTGCGCGGGTTCTGCATAGACCTGCATCACCCCGGGGTGCTTTTGGCTGATCAACATGATGCGAAGGGGTGACAGACGCGACATGTCAGATTGACGGATGCCTCTGCTGCTCCCAGATTCAAAGACATCAGCTACCTACAATACCTGCTGCCCGGAGACGCAAGATAATGCGCAATGCAGGTACTACGGTACCTCTCCTCGACGGCTTGGCAGATCTCTGGAGTCTGCGGGCTGTCACTTTCACTCTCGGCGTAGGTGCTCCATATTGGGGGACGAAATAGTAACGGGCCAATGGGTCTCCTACAAAAATAACTTGAGGAATCCTTGGGCATCCTGGTATTACCCCCCCTGCTCCAACTTTGACTACCTGCTCTGCGTAACCCACCCAGTCGCACTTTCATCGCGCCACACCTCGTGTATGCTATCCAAGGACGCTCAGCTACCTCGACCACTTACAAAGAGACGCATTCTTATTCCCCCCGTCCCCTGACTCCCAACACCGGCCATGTCGGATAGATATTATGAAGAGATGAGCCCTGTTCTCTCTCATCTCGATCACTGTTCCACCTCTCATTTTATTCTCCCATATGCCCCATCTCTTGCCGGTTGATATAGTGCCATGCAATCTCCCCGCCGGTCTTCTTGTTTGCTTGCCGGCCTCCCTTGCATCCACTAACAACCACGCTTGAACATGTCCACGGCTCGGATTCGTAGGCTGCTCTCTCAACGGCAGCCTCGAAACGCGGATGGAGTCGGCTACAGCGAGCACAACGATACGAGCCCCGTCAAGCCTTCCCGGAAAGAGTCATGGTTTACGTCGAGACGCCCCCAAAGTAGGAAAAGGCCACCCACCCCAATCGTCATCAGCAGGCCGCAGAGCCTGCACGATGTCCGGGTCCCCTTACCGCCTCTGCCAACTGGGACCCCACGGTCACATTCCTCGACCAGCTCAGTCTGCAGCTGCGATCAGCATGGGGAGTTTGCTTCGCCCAGGGCTGCGGGTCTGAGACGATCACCTCTTTGTTCCATATCTTCCTCGACCATTACTACTACCACAAGGGACAAGGACGACTGGAGCGATTGTTCTTTCCGACTCTCCAGCGCAACTAGTTACGGGAGTGAAGGGCCTTCGTTCTTGTCGCCATCCAAGGAGCCTGAAAGAGCTCAGAGGCTAGTGCCGCACAAGACGATTGGCTCTGGTTCTTCATTGGGGTCTATGGAAGCTTTATCATCCCAGCCCCCGGAACACAAAGAGACATCGCCCGTTCAAGACGCTGACAACAAGGAACCGTCATCCGATTTGTCAATCAGCATTCAACGTCTTGTACAAGAAACTGATGAAGCTTTCAAAGCGGTCGGCAGCGCTCTCGCCGAATCTAAGACCATGTACAACTCATTCAACCAAACCCCCAAACTTCCACCATTGGATCTAGAACAGGACAGCCAGCCAATGACCCCGAAGACTGTGAAGCCCATACTCAAGAGGCCTAGCTACTCTCCATACCCGAAGGTCGCAGCACCACCGATTCTGGAGCGCAAATCATCCCTAACAAAGCCAAAGAGGAATAACTCCAAGAGAGCCAAGCAAATGAAGCCGGCACGAAAGGCAGCCGCTGTGAAATATGTTCCCAAGCAATATGGCACTCGGCATAAGATCTCGGAGAACATGTCAGGGCTGTTCAGTGGCAGACGGTTCAAGAAGATCGAGCCGGACGAGATGCTCACCCCAACACAAATCGAACAATACAGACTACGGAGGCTGTCGAAGCTGAAAACCGAGACCTCCGAGGAAACTATAGTACCCGTGGAGAGCGAGTCAATTGATACGCCCATTGAGCCCTTCCATATGGATGACCTGCCCTCCAGGATAGGCTCCTCGGGTTTCAAGCTGACCACGGACACGCCGGTCGACGACAAGCCAGATCCAAGCCTCTTTGGAGAACCGGTCAAGCGGGACTTCTCAGTCCAACAAAGAGATGATGAGTTATTTCTCGGGACGATGCCGGATCGACCTGCTCCAGCAATCCCCAGCGATGAGAAGTCGTCCAAGCATGCCAGTTTCCCAGC
The DNA here is from genome assembly GCA_006503535.1 of Arthrinium phaeospermum. Lineage (NCBI taxonomy): Eukaryota > Fungi > Ascomycota > Sordariomycetes > Amphisphaeriales > Apiosporaceae > Arthrinium > Arthrinium phaeospermum. The sequence continues at coordinate 3,190,805 of QYRS01000004.1, forward strand.
GCCTCCCCCGAAAAGTCACCTCCGAGGGATGCCGCGAAAGCAGCTGCCAGCACTTCCGGCGATCCCCGAACTCACTGTCAGCACTGCTGTGGGCGACGAGCTCTTCATCGATACCAGCCTCAGCCCACGCGATAGCGAGTACGACGAAGACTATGTTTTCTTTCGATCGTCGCCTTGCACGATAAACATGCCACTGTTTAAGCATGGGCCCATCCGCCTGTCAAAATCCGATCTCATCCCGGACCCTAAGCTGGGAGCAGAGGAGCTGGACTGGACGGCCTTCCAGATGGCCATTCTGGGCGGCGCGGGGGACTGGTTCAGTGACAGCGAGGATACGATACGTCAGAGGGAAGCAGAAGATCTCGATGAGTTGATGGACTGGTGGGATGACTGGCATTTCGAAAACACTGGTGGACTCGTGCGAGGAGAAATGGAATCGTGCAGTCCCACAAGCACCGAGTCTGACGAAGACTACAGCGACTTCTCGTACAGCGACATCGAGAGGGACAACCCTTACAGTCCACACCACCGGTGGCAGCGCACGATGCAGAAGGCGGCTGCCGAGGGCCGATCCCTTGAGCTGAGCATGCCGCCGCGGGCGGTCAGCCACGGGTTCTGGGACGAGAACGAGAAGCTGTACAACGGCGGTGGCATCCAGCGGTGGACGACCGAGGGCGGCAAGCCGGAGCGGGAGAGCCTGCTCAGCATGCCGCAGAGCCCGATGCTCGACTTCACCCTCGTCACCAGCGACAACGGCGACGTGGACTTTGTGCCCATGGGCTACAACCTGGGACACGACCTCGGAGACTTCCTTAGGTGGGAAGCCGAGAATGTCTACTCGGATGATACGCTTTGGGACGGCGGGGTTATATGATGCAGAGGAAACAACGATGGAGCTTGTTTCTTTTTTTCCTCCCCTTTTCTGATTCATCATTATCATCTTCTTCGACTGGACTTTGGTCAGCAGGGCTCACCAGGTTCCATCTATGATTCATTGCGTCGCTACATCTTTTTCCAACGACTCAAGACATGCGTGCGGGATTTCAGGAAGCGTGGCGCTTGGTATACTATATTTCTAGGGTTTAGCGTGTCTTAAGTATTTTCCCCCTTCTGGGCATCACATCACATAGGGGGGATCCAAGGGCTATAGAGATGGCTCCTACAAGCAATTGAGCAGAACAATTTGTTTCGAAACTCTTGGGGTTCTTACCAACTCTGGATAGTAAAATAAAATAAATGAATAAACATCTGTAAATCTTGATCCATACCTCCATCTATTTGTGACACTTTGTGACCGTTTGTGGCTATCCGCGATATCTCCGTTTTTACAAGTGAATTGCAGCAGGTGGCCAATGAGCTGGAAAGCTGGAGTGCAACAACACCATCTCAAAACAAGTCAGGATAGCCGAAAACTGTGATGCCCTACAAGTCACTCACACTTCAATGACTGAGGGCGGGGCTTTGGCTCGGGGTTTATGGGAGACTTGAAACCCGAGTATTGTTGAGGTGTTTGGAACTTTTCTTTCTTGGGAGTATGGATGGATGACTGTGCCTTGTATGTATGGTCGCATCGCCTATCACACATGACTTCCCCATTAAGGGTATGCACCATAATGACTAGAGGGCACAAGAAGGACGAGCCCCGTTTCACGATAAACTGAATAGAGCGGGGCATTCATTATATGGCCCAGAATGATGGGAATCACTCATCACTGGGCAAACTGAGATCTTGGTTGACCAAAATGACTGACTGAACTGCCGATCCCCACTGTGGGCACATGGAAAGGAAGGAGCAAGCGTTGACGAGCATTCAATCATGCACAGCAGTCGGCACTGACCCCATTCCGGTCCCGCGGGTGGGACAAACCGTTGGCTTGTTCATTCCTGTTCACTCCCTCGCCAGTGCTCACTTATCTTCGCCAAAAGTTCCCCAGTCTTTCAATTACCTATTTTTCAAAAGACGGAACAGCTCAAAGAAAGGGACTAATCATCGGGCCTACATCGATAACTAAATATGTATACAAGGAGGTGGTGGATGCATAACTGAATCAACATATACCAGAACTCATCTCTTTCTGTTTCCCCTTACATTCACTGGCAGTCACTTCGAATCACCCTATCTGCAATCCTTCCATTATTCAAATACCTGGAAGGTTTCCCTAGGAAATAGAGGAACGGGTCCATTAGCGCAGCAGCATCGGAGAGATCGAAAAGCCACGAGGGAGCCCAACTCAACTCAATTTGTCGCCTACGTAAGCTTGTCGGCCGCCCGCTAAGAGGCTTTACCCACCCGAAACCGATTTTCCACAAACGCCCACTGCCCGCCCACTGTAACCAACTTCTGGACTGCCGCTTTCCTCCTGACCTGGAAACTGTACATACTACATACTTTGACCACCACCACCACCACCACCACCACCACCACCACCCACAAGATCCGGCGCCTATACGCCGTTCGGTCCCTTTCCCCTCAACTTCCCTCTTCCCGTCTGAGGCCCGAGACGATCGATCGATAGATAGACAGACAGCATGGCCACATCGGTGGGTCTCCGGACCGCGTCGACCCTGTCGCTCAGTCTGCGCAAGAATGCGCCGCCGGCCATGACGATGACCCCGGTCGAAACGCCCCCGTCGCCGCCCGCCACCGAGACGGACAGCGAGCCCGAGTCCCCGGGCGCCGTCGATGTCGTTGCCGGCCCTTCATCAACAGAAACAACATCAACGACAATATTAACAACAACGCACGAGGAGCCCGACCAGGAGCGCGCGCTGCAATCACCCATTCATCTACATCACACCCATGCAGACAACGAGCACGAGCACGAAAACGGAAACGAAAACGAGCACGACAATGGCGAAGACAGCGACGACGACGTATTTGTGGACAGCAGCAGCACGAGGTCCGCCGCCGACTCGCCCGTAATATCGCCCGTGACGTCGCCGCCGTACTGGCTGATACAATCAGCCAGCGGCGGTGGCGGTGGGTTCGGCGGTTTCGGGGGAGGCAGCGACCGGCCCTTTAGCCGCCACCAGCGCGGCGCCTCGGTCGACTCGATCCCCATCGGCGGCATCACGCTGCAGGACAACGAGAACGACGACCTGCTGGACGACCGGAACCGCGGCTGCTGGGCGCAGAGCGTCGAGGTGTCGGACTACGTCGTCGTGAACGGCAGCGCGACGAATATCGGGGCTTTCGTGGTTTGGAATATTCGGGTGCAGACCTTGAACGTACGTTTTTTCACGATTTTCCCCAAGATCTTTCCCATCAAGAGTCCCGGCTGACTTTGTCTGGTGGTAACAGGGCAGTTATATGAACATACGGAAACGCTACTCCGAGTTCGATGACTTGCGGAGTCGCCTCATGCGGACATTTCCTAATTTCGAGGCGGCCGTGCCCGAGCTACCGCCCAAGAGCCTGATCTCCAAGTTCCGGCCGAGGTTCCTCGAGAAGAGGAGGGCTGGCCTGCAATACTTTCTCCAGTAAGCTCCCACAAGACCGCACAGGCATTCGAGAAATGCGAACCGTTTCGTTACTGACACACGAACCCATAGCTGTATCATGTTAAATCCCGAGTTCTCCGGTTCCCCGGTGCTCAAGGAGTTCCTTTTCGCATAAGGCCGAAGACGACAACCCTTTTTTATCAACATATTCTTTTAATCAACATAGCGACGACGACGACCATATCACGTGTACAAAACAACGAATTCTTCGCTTCGACCGCTCCTCTTGGCTACTACGTTGCGTACGTACGCACGCCCTGACGGAGTATTCTTCCTGGTTCCCCCATGGGATCCGGGGGGTTTTCAGATGTAGGATTTGGGGAGAGAGTAGCTTCAAAGCGATACTCCTATGAATATAATGAACTAATTTTGGATGATCACGAGCGCTTCTTCATGCGCATTCCACAAAGGGATAGCATCATTATATTTTTCTCATTTTTTCTCTTCACTGTTCATATACGTACATATTATACATTATTTAGGCCACATTGCTACTAAGCATACAGCCAACAACCATACCTACATATATAATTAAGAAGAGAGCTGTGCTCTACATCATCTTGCACGAGGTCCGGGGAACTTCTCAGTATCTTAGCGATCCGTTTCTGATGGCATACTAGCCTTGGTTGTTCGTATATACGAGCCTCTATATGAGTGTATGCCATGTGGCCTTCTTTGTCCATGCCAAAATACGAGAAAAGTACCGTCGTGAAAGAAGCAAGTGCCGAATAACCATGCGCCTCCCGCCTGCTTGAACATAACCAAAGAGATGAACCACACTTCGTCTGAGGAGAGACAAATCGAAAAGAGGAAATCTAGAAGGTCCGTCTATGGTGCAATGTATCGAGCCTCATCCATCTCCTACTTCCCATCCTCTGGCCAAGTACCATAGGACAAGCAGGCTGTTGCCTCTCTTCCCCTCCCCTTCGTCTTACTACTTGGCGCTGTTGACCATGCTCAAGAAGCAGTTCCAGCCGATGGAGATGATGTTGACGAAGAGGACGCGGTGGTGCAGGGGCACGAACTTGAAGTTGACGATTTGCACAAAGGGCCAGAGCATGTAATTAGCCTGCAGGGCGGGCTTGTAGCTCTTCTCCAGCTTGGCCTGGGGGGATCCCCCTTCCATGACGGCCATGCTGCTCAGGAAGAGGCCGATGAAGGTGGGGGCGAAGATGAACTGGTCGCACGCCACGCGCGCCGCGATGGTGGCGTTGGGGCGGCCGCGCAGCGTCACGTTGCGCTGGAGGAAGCCGAACCAGGTCGTGGCGGCGGGGCCGAAGACGGCTTTGGGGGTTGGGGGTGTTAGTCAGGGGAGCTTAGGAGAGAGAGACAGAGGGCGGAGGAGGAAGAGGGAGACCACGTGACTGAAGCACAGAATGTAACATCCATGGCACCCTCCGTGAAGTAGTCCAGTGAAGCCCAGGTAAGCGCATATGACTTACCACCACCGTAAAGGGCCATGCGACCCGTACGGGCAAAGTCATGACCGTCAATGCCCTTTTTGTCGACAAGTTGCTGGGCCGTGATGTCGCCGGTAGCGAACAGCACTGCCGTCGTGAGGCTCTGCGTGAGCAGCGGCCGGGCGGCCAATCTGGCTTGGTACCTGGAGAAGGTGTCGATATGTTAGCATTCGACGTCGCCTATTTTCCCTGCTAGGTGTGCCCTGGTCCGTGACTTGCGGCCCACGCAAGTCTTGTGGGGCATCCTCGTGGTAGCTTCACGCAGAGAAGAGCTATAGTAAACACAGGGGAGAGGTTCCTTACCAGCCAAGCATGTTGTCTGAATGGGTATGTAGGTGTGCAGGTTTGTGGTTGGTTGGGCTCAATTGGGTTTGTCTGGCAGGCAGGGACGAAGTCAATGGATGATGCTATTTTTACTCGACGCAAGATGTGAGTAAAAGCTCGCCTGCTTGTGCACGAGGATCAGGTGTTTTGGTTTGGGAGAGTCGGAGCTTCTGCGGAGGGAGAGAGCTCAGAGGTGCGAGGGTGATCTCATAAGTGGGGATCTGGGGGTACAGCAGAGTGATCGTGAGTCTCTCTTGGCGCCCAATCAATTTCGGTTGTCTCATTGGTGCATGCTGGGATTGTCTGTCCCGGGGAAGGAGAAGTGGAAAGTGGAAAACGCGGGCACGACGGGCCCTAGTTCTGTAGCGCATGCACTTATTGGAGACTCCCCACGTTAAGGTGCAGTAGCTGTAAGCCTGGAGGCTTGGAGGCGGCAGGCGCGACCTCTTCTCCTCATTCTTGATCTACATGTAGTCTACCACGGGCTAACCAACCTACGTGCTCGCTCACTGTTGTTCCAGCGTCAGTCCTCCAGCTGGCAGATGCCAAGTTGGGGTAACCTGCATCAATTGAATCATTGCCCATCATGTGCCACCCCTTACGTGTCTGCAATGCGGGCAGACGTGCAATATAAAACCAAGTGGCCTTGCAACTGTGATACTCAATCTCTTCTCCATGATCTTGTATACGGATTCTACAATGCTTGACATCCAGCCAAATGAGACAATGGACAGCTCTCCGCCAGTCAGCCCGGGCGACCCCAAGCGCCCAAAGTCGGGTTCCTTCTCCTCCCCGCAGAGCTTCGCCTCTGCATCTACCACTACGTCTTCGCCAACACCCATCTTCTGGCCCGCAAAGGCGAGCGCCGGAAATTCAGCCCCCATCTGGTTTTGCTTCAAGGCACGCCGCAGCTCCTCTTCGTCTGCCGCACCTCCTTTCAAGAGGGTCTGCCCGTTTTCTGGTCCGAAGCGCTCCTGCACGCCGGACTTAGCTGGAACTTCTCCAACATCGAGCTTGGCCGTCGTTCACTATTAGATCGATACCCCACTTCCAAGCAGTTTGAGATCCACACGGTGGTCGCCGCGATTCCGGAGAGGTCGCGGCCGTTGGTCCGCCATCTACGGCATATCGTGCCGACGCAGCGGGACCGGTCTTGCCCGGAAGAGTTCGGCGAGTGCCTGCGTCTGCTGGAGGGTCTGCGGACGTGCGAGCTGTCTGTCCGGAACATAAACTGCCTGGGATCGTTCCCGCGAGAGCCGGGCTGGGACTGTACCTTCCCCGGATCCATGTTCGACCGCCTGAACTCGGACAGCTGTGCGGAGCTGCTGTGGCAGGACCGGGACGTCTCTTCGCCCCGGTCGTACCTCGCGCGTTGGGGGGTGAGGAGCCAGATGCTAGAAAAATGCACCTTCTTGGTGCACTTCGATGCGATGCAGCCACCACGAGGTCCCCCTTCTCCTTACAAAAAGGTAAGCCGTAAATCTATTCTTTACAGACACATTCCCAGCAGTATGCAGCCATCGCACGTCCTTCTTAGAGCACACAGTCTCTGATCTTCAACCATTAATGATGACGCAACCGTGGCAGCATGCTTTTATCAACCTGAACACCGAAAAGGCCATAGTCCAACTCCTACATAATCGAGCTACTCCGCCCGTGGTGCTGTGTGATGTCGAAGAGAACTTTCGGAAGGTTATGGAAAGATAGCAATGTTTTAACTGAGTAGAGCCAAAGGGAACGAGGGAGAAGGCTAAATTCTTGTTACTGACCTTCCCTCCTTAAAACATCAGCGCCCGATAGTACAGGCATGGGGGCCGCCTAACGTGGCCGAAACGGACCAGAGAGCACTGAAAGATGATGTATATACTGCAGCAGATTGGTCTGCCCGAGGGATATGCTAGTTCTATTATAGAGTCTCGTAGAGCTGACATATGAATATAGCAAGCCACTCCATAGTTGTGACAAAATGAACCATCTACCACATTCGGCGTGTAGAACTGCGCGAAACCGTCGCCCACAATTAATAACATGACCAAAAGTCTCCCCAGCTCAACCCATAGTAGAATAAAATCAGCTGCCTAGTGCAACACGTCACCAAATCGGATTGCCTTCCTTGCGGCACTGCTTCCTCACTTGCCAGAAGGTGGCGATTTAGCTGGTGGGAGGGGTCGGCTGGAGGCAGGTTGCTTCTGGAAAGCACTCGTATTCCGCTTGTAGCGTGCGTATAACGAAGCCGTCATTTGTTCAGACGAGGGGAATACTTTGTGCTTGTGTTATATGTGGTACTAAACTCGACACAAAAGTGACAGATAAAGCCAGGTTCCTCCCCATCCATATCACCTAGGCTGCTGTGCTCATGGAGAACTATATCCCCACGAATGTAACATATAGCGCAGGAGCGGTTGCTAATAATAAGATCCAGCTTGAAGGCATCGCCGATGGCGACCTGCTTCTCTTGCTTCGATCGAAGAAACGGACCCCATTGCTCGGGCGTGGGCTGTCGCCCGCGGCTGTTCCTCGGGTCTATGACGATCGTCTGTTGGAAGCAATGACACTCGTAGCACACGAAAGTATCATTATCGTGGCCAGTATTGGTTAGGATCCAGTTCTTGTATCCGGTAGAAGCACATGCCACACATGGTAGAAGCCCGTCTATGCCATGAAAGACGTAAAAGATATAGCGAGGGGGGATTGATTGTACCCGGAAACTGCGATAGCAGGCGAAACATATCAACTCATCTTCTCTTCTGGCAACAGTAGCAAACTGCTAGGTCCTACTCTTGCTTGGCCTCTGGTTGAAGCAAATGAGACAAATTCGATCAAGCTTGGGCACCTTAACAGGGACGAGACTCGCTTCAAATGTCGAAGCCTTCAGCTTTCGAACCGACAGGACCGATTCAGGAGGAAGTTGAGTACACCTTCTGAAATAACAAGCACAAGCACCACATAGATGCTTGTCCATGAATTCGGGGTGTGTGTGGCGCTGGGTCATTGTTTCATGGCAATGCATACACAACTCGGGCCCCTATGACGACAACCTCGCGTGCCGAGCCGGCTGAAGTAGTGCCCACCCCATATTCAGACTCCTAATAGACAGGTCTGGGAGTAGCAGACCACTACGCAATTGTTCTTGGAATTCGGGGCTTTGGAAGTAACGGTTTCGAACCGCCGAGTATTGTGGATCGGCAAGTTTAGTATCGAAGCAAAGTCCTAGGTATGCCTGGATAACTCCCTCCAGAAGTAGACGTTATGTGCCTCGATATTGCAAATGCCTACTTCGCTTAAGTACGGGTTATCGACGACATTGATCAGTCGAAAGTTCATAACGCGGCCAGGCTTCCGGGCTTCGATGTAATGAGGATTAACTTCAATGTTTCTGTACGCCTCCATGAAATGGCAGTTGATCCTGACTCGCCCACCAGATGGATTTGCACTTGAGCCACCGTACGTATTGAAGGATGTTCCCTCGCTCGGGTTGTGGCCCTCACGACATATTCGAATTTCTGTGCTCTGCCGTGAAGTAACGGTTGTCCAAGTGCCATTCGGCATATTTGCCACAATATCAACATAGTTGATCCATTGCCGAATAGAGTGGGGAATAGGTGGCAGATGTAGGAGGTCGACATGACGAAGGTTTTCCCTTCCCAGGACTTGCTGGGTCTTCAGGGGTATCGACTCGAACACACCACGAAGGAGGTTATCGACATCGCGCCCTTCGTGTCTCAGGTATTGCAACATGCCGATAGGCAGCTTGCGCGTATGGGTCGATGCTTTCAGTAAATCAGCGAAAGCATCGTCGTCCATACCACAAGCCATGACCAGAATGCGTTGAATCAAGGTACAGACAAGGTCGCGAAATCGTTGCACGTCAGGATCTCCGTCAGGGACAGGGTGGCTTGAGTTGATGTGGGAGATTATCTGCTTCGCAGATGACTCTCCCGTGGTAGAGATCTGACGTGATGAAGTAGGATGAGGTGCGGTGACGTCTTGGCCAAGACCACAGCCGTCGTCGTCTTCCAAGTCGAACACCACAGGCGACCCAGATGGACAAACAGGTGGCTGAGGGGAAGGGCGGGAAACAGCAGTATCGATGCCACGCTGCGTGGTGGGTGGGATGGCCAAGGCAGGTGGCGCCGAGGGAACGAGTCCAGAGGACGACTGCCGCAGGTCCTGGCCTGGGAGAAGTGGACGGGTCAATGCCAACTGTCATTCCGTACGTTAGCAAGATCAAGAGAAGGGCTTGGCATTTCAGGGAAACAAACCTCGATGTGGTCGCCCTCGCCAACATCCACGCCATCATCACCATCATCAATATCGCCCTCGTCTTCGGAGTCACACACCACGGACGACAGAGACCGGCGAACATGGGGTTGGGAGAAAGGGCCGGGAACAGCAGTATCGATGCCACGCTGCGTAGTGGGCGGGGTGGTCAAAACAAATAGCGCCGAGGGAGCGAGTCCAAAGGACGATTATAGCAAGTCTTAGCCTAGGAAAAACGGACGGGTTAATATAATCTGCGAACCCGTATATTAGCAAAACTAATAACAAATTCATAGTATAGTAGAGAAACAAACCTCGATGTGGTCGCCCTCGTCGATGTCGCCCTCATCCTATGAGTCACACACCACGGATAACGCAGACCGGCGAACAGGGCCTCGGTTGGTAGGACCAAGTCCAACAGACCCAGACTACGATGCTGGGGGCACGACCAATGAAGTGGGTGCAACATTAAGAACTTCCGGAATTGGATGAAACGACAGTGTACTCTGTCGCGCAGAGGGCCTTTTCCCCTGTTTTTTCGCTACCAAATCCAATCAGCATTAACCAGTACTGTACAGGGCAAGAGACATACCCTGCTTCTAGGTGCAGTACTAGACGACGCTACCGGATGCTGGAGTGCAGCATCAGGGCGAGACAGGACCAGTTGCGTCTGTCTGAACACTCGTTTCTACAGAAAAGGTTAAAGAGTGGGATTGGATATCTCACGGAGTATTGCAGAAGTGCGCCAAAACTTACGCGACGCTCGAGAGATGGCGTCAACGAACCGTCAGTGTCTTCACCGGGGTCGACCGGGATAGAACTGAGAATGAGTCAACAAAAGGTCGTCTACCAGGAGGGAACGTCGCTGACCTCGATCTTCTCTTCGCCATAGCAAAAGATCCAATGCAACAAGTAGATGGGAAGTATGAGGGTGACAAAATGGGCTAATTCCCACAATCAGCAGCAAAGAAGTTCAAAGATACTATGGTGTAGGGGTGGAACGAGTATCAGGAAGCTAGAAGACAAGAACAATAGAGGTTAGAATGGCTGGAACGGTGATGTTGCAATAAAAAGGTAACATGGTAACAGACGAGATGGGTTGGTTGGAAGTCGTCCTCAATAAGCCAATCCACGTATATAAAGAAGGAGCAGAGCATTAATGGGCGGCGACTTCTAACGCCTGCTAGGGGAAAGACGCAGTTCCCATCAATGATATGATCAATTCACATATCTACTGAATGTAAAAACAACCACCGAGGTCAGTTTGACAAGCTTCCACGCGAAGTCTACTACAGCCAATATGGAGATCAGAACTTTGACGGGAAGCCTGTCCAATCTACCCAGTGTTCAGCCTTCAACATATAACTAGGAAATTTTGGGCACCTGAAATAGCATTTGCATGAACGGACGAAATATTACATGCAAGCTCCGTGTTGGCCAACGAGCAACTGATCAAGCAGCATGTGATCGATGAGAGCACATTCGTACTGTCACACTGGAATAAACACTTCCCAAACCATCAGACATTGGTATGTTTCGGAATGAACGGTTGTTCAATCGTTGAAAATTGTCTAAACGTCAGCCCACTCTCCAGTGTATTTGGGGACGTCCCTTGAGCGTTGACTTGGTATAGATATATTTCTAGGTATCGGTATTGAAATTCAACGCTGAATTGTATCCAGCCCACTCTGCTACGGTGTTCGCAGCCTGATTGGAATGACCGGAACGACTCCAGTAGTGTCGCTGGCTCACGCCCCCATTCCAAGGGGTGCTGTTTGAGAGATATACTGCTCCCAATACGGCATGAAGATATCCCCCTTCCATGTACCGTCAATATGAATGATCATACCGCCGTCGAAGCGAGGCTCCCGGGATGCGACGGCCCGTTCCCCTCCCGCCGTTGAGTACCATAAACCGCCAGCTCCGTCCCCTCGTGCAACTCTGGAGCCGCCGCCGACGTCCCCAGGGGCTCCTGCGACGAGCTGCTGCTCCGCCAGCCCCGCAGCGTCGTCTGGCCGTTGCGGCTCGACGTCACCGTGACTTTGATCGTCTTCCTGATGCCGGCGCTCGACGACGACTGCTGCTCCTGCTGCTGCTGCTGCCGCCGCCGCGGGGGCTTTTGAGTAAAGCGATCGGCACGGTCCTCCCGGCCACATCGGAGCAGCGGGTGTAGTAGCGGCAGGCAAGCGGTGATGATGCCAATGGTCGGCTCCAGGCCTCGGAAGAGCGTCTGCACCGTCGCGCTGTTGCTCAGGTTGACGTACGTGGCTACTGTGCGGACGATGGCCACGATGCAAGTTCTGTATGCGTTTATCCTTTCGTGTCAGTGAAATGGAACGATGCGCACTCATATCACAGGTGCGCCGGCGCCATTTCCAGCTCCAGCAAGTACTACTCACATAAACCCCACCATAAAGGTAGCCATCAGCCCAATCTTGCGCCAGCGGTCCATGCGCAGCTGGTACAGCTTGCCAAGCGGGAAACACAGGATCATGACGTCGGTGAAGCAGGTGGCGATGCCCGTGTAGAGCTGGAAATCGTCGCTGCGCTTCTTCTCGGCGGGTGTGAGCTGCAGGTCCGGGTCCAGCTGTTTGGCGATGGGGATAATAGTAAAATAGCCCAGCCAGGTCGAGAGCCCGCAGCCGAGCGTGACGAAGGCGACGGCATAGAAGGGGAGCCGCTCGCCGGGAAGTGTGAAGACGCGGTGGTACAGGCTCAGGATGGAGATCTTGCAGAGGTAGGCCGCGCTGACGCCGCCGATGAGGGAGGCGTAGCCTGCCTGGTAAAGCAACGCGATGGGTCAGGTTTTGTTTACATTGGTATGGGAAGTCTACAGAAAGAAAAAGGGGGCAAGAGAAAAGGATCAATGCAAATTCACCTTGGCGTGGGCTATGCCGACGTCCTTTCCATATGTAGATTTTACGATATCTTCAGGCAGCCCTAGGCCGCCTTCGAAGACCACTTTTATACATGCCTAGTCAGCAGCGGCACTCGAGAAGCTTATGAGAGAGTACGAAAAAGAGATAGAGATATATAAAAATAGTGTCACATACTACACAGAACCCCGATCCACGAGGCTAATAGCGCGGTCTAAGTTGATGACTACATTAGTCTCCTTGACCAAGATCTGCCAAACCCGGGGACTCGGGTGTGGGGGAGTCGGGGCGTCGGGGCGTTGGGGATGGCCACTAACAAACGCAACTAGAATCCAGGTGTCGCTGGCGTCGAAGCGGCGGTGTACAACCTGCCTCGCCCAGAAACGGAGGCCGATGGCAAGCAACGGCAGCAAGGTGCAGACGATGGCGACGGCTATGACACCGCCTTGTTCCCGAGTATAGACAGGAATAGCCATAGCCGCGGAAACATGGCGCTGTAATCTTTTGGATGGTCACAATGTAGGCCCAGAGATGAGGCCAAGTTGAATATAATAATTGATTGATGGGGAAAGGGAAGGGAGCAGAAACCAACAGCAAGAGGCACAGTTTATTTTCCGGGGGAGAGGGATGTCAATAGCACATAACGAATAATTACATTCCCAGTCAACGTGATCGATATTTAATAACACAAATATATGAGACGACGACGACTGCTGCTGGCGGTCTGGTCGAGCCTGGGTCTGGGTCTGGGGTAAAGAACTGGGGGAGAGGGCTATTCATAGCAAAGCTCTCGTCTGATTAGTCCTTGCATGAGTGATCGACCATGTATTTAACCGCGTTCGGCGCCCCCAAGAGCCGGGTCTGGGAGTTGGGTGCCTGTGGGCAGCAAAGGGCAGGACTTCGCTTCGCGGCCAGGAAACCCAATACGCGAACAGAGTTCGAGACAGCCAAACCGTCAATCAAGGGAGCGGCCCAATCACTAATCTTGGTCTTTGACTACGACTTTGATAAGCAGAAAACAATCAGGCTACTCGACCCCAAGTCAAGTCGGTGTGGGCAGATTACTGAGAAAATTTGGAAACGTGGTTGTGCGATTGTGACAGGTCCGAAAGGACATACGCACATCCCAAACGCCCTAATGCAACAATATTGCTGGCCCTGCAAGCTTACAGGCTCACATCCTCTCCAACACCGACACCCCCACCAGGCAATTCTTTTTATTCGCAGAGGTTGCTGCAACGAGAAGCAGCGAAAAGCAGGCTGAGCGAGGTGAGACAGGAGCCAGGAATTGATTGTCGTGTGGTCGTGGCAGTGGTCCTATTAAAAAAAAAAAGATGCCGTCCACACTTTGGCCTGTCAAGCCGTGTGCCCAACGTACTTGAGTCATCAAAAGTTCGGTGGTAAACAACACATTTGACGCGCGACCGAGGTTGGTTACACCCGCACCACGACACTACTCCCCCAATTCCCTGGGGCGAGTTGGGGGTAATACAAACATCACCGACTGTGGCGTGGCGGTCTGGACTCGCCCGAGCTTTGCTGATGGTTGTGCTACACGAGCAGGCAAGCTAGGCTGACTGGAGGAAAGGAGATGATGAATGAGAGAGCTCAAAGAGCGTGCCAATATCGTGGTATAAATTCTCGAGTAAAAAAACTCACCCGAGATTTACTCCTTTCTCCATCAGCTCTTCACATACTTCTCCCATCTGTGCCCTCGATCTTCGTAGTGCGCTTGCGGCCCGACGTGCATCTCCTTCCAGCATCTTCCGCAGTATATGTCGTCTTCGCAGTCGAGGCAGCGGATGGCGCCATCCTCAAGGCACACAATGCACCACGACTTCTGGTCTTCGTCCGTGTAGCCATACCGCTTGTAGACGCCCTTGACGGGACGGTCTTCAGGAGCAAATGTCGGCACTCCGGGCAGCCCCAGGTCGTCGATGCTTGACGAAGGCGCTGACGGAAGCGACGAGTCCTTGCCGCCCAATCCCTTCAAAGCTGCCATGCGTGACGCGATTTCGGCTTCAAAGTCATCACCATGTGGGATTTCCGGCACCTCTGGTGGATCTTGCAAATCAGTCGGCACTTTCGGAAGATCGAATGGGTCCGCCTTCGAGCCCTCCGGCGCTGTGGTATTGGGAACTGGCTCTTTCTTAGGTTCAGATGCTCGAGCAGGAGTACTTTCAGCACCAGGTGTGTTGAGCCTCTCCCAGTCGACCTCATCTTGTGCTTTCGCAAGAACATGGTCGGCTTCTTGGGCCATGTGTTCGCCATCAGAATCATCGTCATTAGACTCATGCTGAGAATTGGCCGAGTGCGGGCTCTCTGCTCTGGGCTTGCCAAGCTCATCTAGCATTGCGCTTATCCTCTGGTGCTCATCATTGGCGTACTCGGTGGCCATGTCTTCCAGCCATTGCTCGTCCGATCCTAGGTCGGCAAGAAGCTCTTCCAACGTCTGATCGTCGGTGTCTAACAAGGTTTCCACATCCTGAGTGCCTTGCGCAGCGCCTTGAGAAGCGGTTTCTGGGCTTTGGTCCGATCTGCCTTTGTCTGTGCTGAGATCTACGTGATCCGGTTGAGGCTGTGCGGCAGAACGGCCAGAAGCGCGGGGTGCCGGACCAGGAATGTCAGCACCGGGACCAGCATTGCCCAGATGATGGACAGGCGGAGAGGCCGCCTGGCCCCGCAAGCTTTTTAATCTTTCTGAAAGAGCATCTTCCTTTGAAGGTGGCTGATCATCTGATGGTGTGGCGGTGGTAGGACTGGAGATTCCTGGGTCAGCATAATGTATCTCCTCTCCCTGGATGCGTGCCGGTGCTACTTACACTGCGGGCTTATCAAGGCTTATGGTCGTCCCTTTGAGAGCGTTGAGGCGGGACAACAGACTCTTATCGGAGTTCCCAGAATCGGCTATCTTTTACGCAAACCCTATACGGCACCCCCAAGGTTCCTGTGCGGCACCCCCTTAACTATAATAAGCAAATAATTGAATTCTTTAATTTGTATATATTTTTAATAATATTTATAGTATTAGAATATATTTTATTTAGTCCGTGTGGGAAAGGAAGTAACGTAGTTCGGGTGTAAAAGTAAATAACGCGAGAGATATATATATTGCTATATATACCTTATCGGCGCTTTTAAAAACAATATTAATAATATTAATAATATTAATAATATTAATAATATCAGTTCGATATATTACCGACGATGACTTTACCGACCCCCCCCCGATCGAGATATTCGACGCGGAATTATATAACGAGGTATGGGCTTTTTTGACGATACTATCGCCGCCGTTTAATTAGCTATTATACGCGTCAGATTTAATATTCGAAAAAAGGCGGATAAAAAAAAAAATATTTCCGGCCATAGTTGGCGTTACGATTTGGTCTGTTTAAGGGCAGGTTTATCGGCGCCTTTTAAAGTAGGTAAAGGTCGTAATGGTTTAGGTTAAGTAAAGCGGCGTAATATATTAACCTTTTCTATTAAATATAAATGGAAAGGGAAGTTAATTTAATCGAAAGGGGATAATTTGTAGCGCTTTAATTATATATATTCTTTATATACGAAAGAATATTTACCGGAGCCGTATAATATACATAACCACGAATTATTAACGTTCGATAAAGCTCGTCGATTAATAATTAATCGGCGCGCCGGTATTATATCGATTATACAAAGTATTATCGTAGCCCTAAGTATTAATTAGAAATTAACCTCGTTTAATATCGCCGAGTAAATAAAGTTAACGTTTTTAAAACTCGCGATCCTACCGAAAGATATTAAAAATATACTAATATAAAACCGGAAAGAGAAATACGGCATATTATCGGCGACGGTATACTTTTTTTTAGCGTTAGGGGATTTAAAAGAGGCCGGCGATATTTAATATGTGGTTAAACGCGAAATTAACGATTTAAAGAGTTATATATAATGTATTTTTTAGATTTATAAATAATATATTAATATTTAGAAAAAGAATTTAAAATTCCTTTTTATTAATAATATTTATAAAGTTAATAAGTTAATAATTTTTCGATATAAATAATAATTATTAATATATTTAAAAACTAAGTTTAATATACCCCTATACCAAATATCCGGCGTTTTTCCTTTTAATAGAACGTTCCCGATTACCTAGGCCCTCGTCGATCGCGAAAAAGAAATTATATACGCGTAGGTATTAAAGTAGTTAAAAGCGTATACGAAAAAATACGGTAATTTTATATATAATAAAGTTACGAAAGATCCGGACCGAGCCGGCTGGTATTATAAGCCGGGGGTGTTTATTAATAACTTTAATACCGATTTTAAAAAAGCAGCTTGCTACGCTTTTTTTAATACTATTAAATATTAACTTTGCGTATAATATGTATTAAAAAATATTCTTTATAATATTAAAAAGAAGTGGTACGGTTCGCCCCTCGAGGGTACGGTTATTAACACGCGTAATAATAGTATTAGCAGTAAAGATTTAAATTTAGACGATGACGAACCTAATGATCTTTATTTAGAGAAAGTGGTAAGTAAGGTGATTAACGAAGGACTTAATAAATATATTCTAGTTACCTACGATGGTAAGAAATATATCGAAAGTTTCTTTAAATAAAATAATACCTTTATTAAGCCCGGTAATTTTATAAAAAAGACGTTAATATTAATTATAAATCCGGGTTTTAATAGGTTCGTACCTACTAATTCTAACCGAATATATATTAATAACGCCGATGGTATTTTATTAACTTGGCGACGATATATATACGTTAAAGATAAATAATAATTTAAATAAAGGTAGGATATTTTATAAAAAAAGTTCCCTAAATAAAATAACCGCGAGGGTTCGATTATTATATACTTTAAAAAATATTACATTCCGTATATCGATTAGATCGTAAAGTACGGTATTAAACGCTATCGCAATTATAATATCCGTAATATCGGCCGAATCGAAATATCGTATTAAGTAATTAAAAGGTATTTAAAAAATTAACTCGCGTTCTTATTAAGCCTTTATTCTGCTGTATTTGCTGCTTAAAGGAGGGTAGAGGGGGTTTGGATGGCTTAGTTAGTAAAGGAAAAAACTTAGGTCCTTTTTTACTTAGAAAAGTTCGACTTTTTTCGAGATATAAAGTATAATATAAATTTTTACGCGTTTGGGTTAATTTATAGCCGGTTTATTATTGCGATGGATGGTAAGAAGGTTCGAAGTTATTTGCTTAGGTGTATAGGTAATTTTATTATAAGATTCGGGTTACCATATTTTTATATTATTAAGGAAGCTATTTAAATTAATTACCGGTTGGAGATAAGGTTAATTAATATATATTAGTATATTTATAAAAATGATGTAAATGTATACTATTACGTTTATATTACGTACTTAACCGTTATTATTTTTAACCGATGTTATTAGAGGACCGCCGTTTGCGATGCGAGTAAAACTCTCGCGTTTAACTAGTAAAATAACGTAATAGGAATATATTAACGTTTTTAATAACGTAATAGGCGTATAATTAATAACTATGCCGAAAAGTTTAGCCGTAACGCGAGTACGATTCGACCGAACTTTCTATCGTAATGTATTAAATAATGTGTGTTAATATTTCGAAACATTACGATCCTTTTTACGATGTTATTATACGTCCGCGTAAGGTATATAAATCTATTCGGTTTATGTAGTAAGATATACCGGCTTCGTAATAAGTTAAATAATAATTACCTTTTATATTTATACCTGCCGGTTATTAAGTTATAATTCCATCGTTATAATCGCAATACGCGTATTACGATGAATAACGCCGGATATTAGAGCTGGAGCAGAGTTAACGCCGGTTGTTGGAATAGCAGGAATAATATCGGTTATTAAAATAATAAGAATAACGCCGGTTGTTTAAATAATAAGAACGGTAACAGTTATTTAATTAATAAAAGCGGTAACGATTAATAAATTAATAAATATAATATTAATAAATATAACATTAATAAATATAGTATTAATAAATATAATAATAATAAATATACTTATAATCGGATATAATGGGGTAGTTTAATAATCGGCAATAAGTTAATAATAGTAAGTATGGTAGCGTTGATGGTAGATCGCGTTAAATTTAATAAATTAAGTTATATATCGGTATATTTATTACTTAATTCTATCGTAATTTTATGTTATAATATAATATTTTATTCCTTAGTATGCCGGACGCGATTAAAAATATGTCGAATATTATTAAAAATCCCGTCCCGTATCGGCGATAAATGTTAGGATTTATTATCGACGGAAAAGTTTAAGATTTATTATCGCTATCGCTATTACTATACTATAATATGGAATTAACCGGCCGGCTTTATATTATAATATGGTAATGGATTTATTTAAGCGTTAAATTAAACGTTATTTACGGCGTTTTTATTGCTTTTATTACTTTATAAGTATAATATTAATTAATAAGTAAAAATACGATATTTTAGGCGTTAATCGCGGTAATGTTATATATGTAGTGGTAAGCCCTTTTTGGTATTAATGGGAGATGTATGGTTTGTTAATATTAAAAAGGAGCCATTATTAGTAAAAAAATAGCTTTTATAAGGTTCGAACCTACGCCTTTTTAAATAAATAGAATATATTATTATATTATAAAGCTTTACCTTTTCGTTTTTATAGGTAATGAAAAATAATAATGTTGTTGCCGTATATATGGTGGTAAGCCTTTTCTGGTGTTGATGGAAGGGAGGGGGGGCGTTTGTTATTATCGACAAGGGCTAATAATATTAAAAAGGCTCGTTATTAATAAAAAAATAGCCTCGATAAGGCTCGAACTTACGTTTCTTTAAATAAATAGAGTGTGTTATTATTATATTATGAGGGCCTTTTTTTCGTCCGACAGGTGGTATATAAGGAAACGGTGTTGTTATTGTATATGTGTGATAGTGAGCCTTTTTGGTGTTGATGACGTTGGCGAGTGATATGCCTGCCGTTAATTATCTGATATATGTTAAATTATATTGATTTGGCCTTAAAAATAGCAAAATCGGTATATATCGGATAGTGGAATGTAACGCGGGGGCTCGGTATAGTTAAGTCGAATCGAGCGCTTATAGGTATGTGAATATGGTGATAATTTATCGATTTATAGGTATACGGTTTAATCGGTAAAAGGAAGTTTTATATTAAATAATAGTATAATTAATAAAAAGTTTAAAAAATTGATTACGTTAAGATTCGAACCTGAGTTTCCTCTTTATACCTACCCTTTCGAAATAAATTATAGTAAGCTTTTAGTAATTAATGAAAAACGTATTATTATTATATTATGTAACCGTATAAGGGAGATTGTTTGGATTGATGGTAGGGTCTGTTGAATCGTGGTATATAAGGTGATTGTGTGTGTGAATAGGAATAATCGAAAAAGGGGTGGATCGAGTTAAAAGTAAGGGGTATAAAATATTAAAAATTATTACGGAAAGGTTCGAACCTACGCCTTTTTTAATTAAATAGAGGCGTGTTATTATTATATTATATAATTTTATAAAGGGGGTATTTTAACGGTGATAATAAAATAATGTTTTATTCGGTATTAAGTAGTTGATGTGGTGTGGTGTTGTTGATTAGACGAAGAGTGCGGCGTTATGGTGTTGTTGAGTAGATGGAGGGGCGCTGGCGTTGTTGAGGATTAATCGAGAATACGCGTATCGGGAGATTTGCGCCGAGGGCCGATTTTACGCCTAAAAGTATTAGAAAGTATAAGAAATAAAATAATATTTTCCTCCTTCTGTTTTCGGTTAGGGGGGTGCCGCACAGGAACCTTGGGGGTGCCGCACAGGGTTTGCGATCTTTCATGTGCCGCCCCTGCAAGTACCAATACAGACCGGCTTGGTATTTCTTGCCTGGGGAAAGCACCAAATAAGCCAAAGGGGGTCCGGTTGCGTCCAAAAGGGGCAGTGACAGGTACGTAGCGTGATTGGGGTCTTGGATGCGCCGTTCTTGATTATCCGGACGGGTACATGCGGGCAGGCCTTCGGCCGAGGTTGACTAGATGATAGTGGCGATCAAATACGACGGCACCGGCCTCTTAGGTCGATCTCGCAAAGACCGAACCCGACGGAATAGGGCAACGATCTGTCAGCAAAGTAAGTCAGCAATGAGCTCGCTTCCCCGCGTTTGGCAAAAGTGCTCGATTGACGCGCGCCGGATAAGATGGGTATTGGATGCCCAGCCTGTTGGACTCACTAACAAATAACGGACTCGCCTTACAGCTGCAGTCAGACGCAGGGTCGATGCAGGCCAGCAAGTAAACCAGCCAATGGGCGCAGCGCGAAAGTTGCTACCTAGAGCCCCCAGCCACAGCCACTGCCCCGGCAGAAGGCCGCTAGAAGGTTGGGGATTCTGGTCAGGCGTGGGCGAAATGTCGTCACTGCCTCAATAATGGATCTTTTATCACACCTTCCGCCTTCTTCGCTTGGGACTGTCGCGACTCGCGACCAATTCCGAACCGAATGCGGTTGCTGAGTTTTAGGGCTTGCTACGAAACATGAACAGGCAAAACTAACAACTCCCCTGTCCCCTGATTTGAGTTTTTCGGTTATTGCTGCGCAAAGCCGAGAGGGCAGGGCCTCAATGCTAAGCTCCAGACCCATCAGATCTCGGGGCTTACTAGGATGGCAGGTCCCAGGTAGTGCCTGTGGAGGGGAAACGGGAAGCTGCTGCCAACGTACAGTTTGTTGGTTGAGTTGTCACCAGGAATAACTGCCCACGTCATATCATTCCTTCGAACACATACAATTCCTTGAATACAACAGGTAGCATCGATCGCCTGTATGTGCCTCTCGTCAAACATCTTGGCCCAGCAGCCCTTCTGGTCTGGACCCAATCACTGTGGCGTGTTAATTGTGTCCTCATCATACTTACCGACGAAAGCAACCCATCGATGGACCCATTGAAGTACTAACCCGCTAGCCGCAAGGGAACAACCAACTCAATAGCGCCTCCAAACAACGGGGGAACCATTTCTGCTCTACAGTAGGATGATCATTGCCACACACCACACCGTGATGAGAGGATTCCACAAGTCTTGGCTGACGCTTAGCAGTCATACTGTCATGCTCCGTCCTCTGTGCCTTGCGACCATTCGGTCATCGCGCAAATTAGCAGGCAAGCAGGCAAGAGGAGCCCTTGCTCTCATCGTCTTGGCAAACACGCTTGAACAGATGGTGGCTACAAAAAGTATCGACAGCGCCGAGCGTCCCCTACCGCATGGGATCAGCTTGTTACAGTTTGTTTCTCCCCAGTCTCTTGAAACGCATCCGGACATCACCTATTTAACCTACAAGTACAACGCATTCCCATCAGTCTCCATATTATAAAGCCACATCCCAACAACATCATCAACCACAACAACGGTGATTGGCACTCGATTGAAATTTGTTTCCGGCACGAGTCCGACCCTTTTTCTTTCGTTTTCTTTTTTCCCGACTCGCCCCAGTCGACAGTAACAATCACAACCAATCGCAGTTATGAAGTTTAGTCAGACGTTTGTCGCCTTGACGGCCATTACGCAGTATGCAAACGCCGCTGCTGTTCCCATCTCGGAAGACGTCGCTCTAGAGTCGCGGTCGCAAGAGAACCAGCATTCGGAGCGCACGAATACGGAAGACCTATGGAAGCGTAAAGGCGGTGGCGGTGGCGGAGGGTAAGTCCGATTGCATTCTCCGGAAGCATTCAATTATTGACAAAAAGGTGTAGTCGCGGTGGCGGAAGCAGCAGTGGTGGTGGTTCCTCATCTGGTGGGTCCTCCTCTTCCGGTGGCAGAGGCGGTGGCTCCTCATCCTCAGGCGGTGGTTCCTCATCCTCAGGCGGCGGTTCTTCTTCCTCGGGCGGCAGTTCTTCTTCCGGTAGTAGAGGCGGTGGCTCATCATCTTCAGGTGGATCAACAGGCGGCGGATCATCGACAGGTGGCTCAGGCGGCCGAGGAGGAGGCTCAACTGGCGGGGGATCAACTGGCGGAGGGTAAGCATGATTATCTTTTTCCAACATCCAAACTGATTACACGGGGCGGTCTCACTAACAGCATCACGCACAGTCGACCATCCTCTGTTGGAGGAGCTCCTCCACCTAGATCCGGATTCGGCGGAGGCCAATATTACGGGGGCGGGGCACGAAACTCCTACGGCCCAGGCAGCCGATCTCCCAGCGGCATTGTCCCTGGTCTCTTGATCGGTAGTGCTATCGGTCTTGGAGCTGGCGCCTTCCTGTATGGCGCCTACAGCTACCCATACCATCACCCTTACACTTACCACAACGCCACAACGGACAAGAACGAGACCAAGCCTGTCGAGTGCTTGTGCGATAAATACTCGGACTGCGGATGCGACGACAACGGGGATCAGAAGTACCTCGACGACATCGTCGGTAACGGTACATACGATGGCCTGAACAAGTCCGTCGTCAATGTCGGCGAAATCAACGGCAAACAGACCATCATCATCAATGGTACCATCCCTAACGATACTACGAGCGACGACGGCAGTTCGAGCGCCGGCATCGACATGCACTCGCTGCTCCACACTGCAGGCTGGTGGCCCGTTGTCGCGACTGGTTTTGCCATCGCCTACGCTGTCTAGATTAGGCTTCGCAAATGATGCCTAGTCTCACCTTCTCATGTCAAATTAATGTTCTGTACATATTACGCTCACTGCATGACGCTTGCTTACGATTTGGTCGACCTGGTGGGAAACATTTCTTGGCGTTCCGGGTTTGGATCGTTCTGGGATGGTTTCGGCCTGGCAGAGTAACCCCAGGTTGAGCATACTTTTATACCCCTTTGATGTCCCATAGTTCAGTCAATAAAAACTAGCCGCAAGGCCTCACAGCATTTCAGATAGAAGACAATATGTGAAGTTGTATTCCATTGTATTATGCGATGGAAATAGACCAATGATACATGGTCGCTAAAGGAATCGAATCTTGTAAGGTCGAGTCTTGTAAGGTCATCGCGGTAGATCTAGTTTACATCATGTCATGGCTGTTAAGAATTGCTGCGGTCATGAGGAGCTCTCAGCCTGCTCCACCTTGACCTCCTTCTCTTGCCGTCTGGCCATACACCAATCACCCAACTCTCTCCAGATTGCCTCCTTCTCCGACGGGCGCATGCCCGCTGCCAGTCCGCTGGTAGTCGTAGCGACGAAGACACGAGCACCCTTGAATCCGTCCTCCTCCTCGACACCTTCTTCCGAGATCGTCGGCTGCACGACGCCCATGTTCTCGGATTCGTGCTGCCAGCCGTAAGCGAAGTTGTCCGACTTGCGCAGGTTGCGCCCGTGCCGCTTGCGCCAGACGCTCTCCCAGATGCCCTTGCCTACTATGCAAGCCACCTCGGGGCGGTACTCGCGGATCTTGTCTTCGAGGACGGCGACGCCGTCGTCCATCTCGGCCTTGCTCAGCTCGGCGGCGTTGCGTGAGGGGCGGCTGACGATGTTGGTGTTGCCGAGTCCGAAGCGCTCGGGGAGGGTGCGGTCCTCCTCGGGCTGCAAGCGGACTGGGGTGAGGCCCGACCAGTGCAGTAGCTTCCAGAATAGGTTTGAGGGGTGGGCGTACGCGTGGCCTGTGTGCGATGTCTGGATGCCCGGGTTCAGGCCGATGAACAAGACCAGTAGGTTCGGGGCAATGACGTCGGGCAAGGGCCGCAGGTGGGCGTACACCTCGGGCGGGGCGTAGGCGTTGGGGCCGCGGACGCGCTTCCTGGAGTTGGGGACCATTCTGGTACCGTAGTACAAGGCGAGAGCTGCTTTTGCTTCTTCTTCGTCATCCTTCCAGTCGTCTTCTTCCAAGATTACCCATGGTTCCGAGAGGTCGGCATCGACGGCATCGACGGTATCGACAGTATCGACAGCATCGATGGTCGGGCGCTTTCTTTTTCTTGACCAGGAAGATGATGTTGAGACATCTGAGAACTCGGACTTGATTGGTGTTCCTGCCATGTTGGATGATGATGATGACAGGGTTACATTGAGATGACGAGCACTTCGCCGTATAGGCGAAGGAGAGTCGAAGGATGGGTTGTCTTTTGTTGAAGGGTTCTGGTACATGAAGTCATGAAGTTGCAGACGGCCCTTGAAGCTGGGTTGCGCTTGGGCTGTGGCGGGTGAAGTTTCGTCTACTGACTGCTCTGAATCCATTTACAACGGAAGAGAAGCTGGGAGCACACTCGCGACTTCCTTCTCCGGGTGTGATGGGTGAAATTTGATCTGAACGATGACTGTTCTCTGCAACGGAAGCGACGCCAGTTTTAGTTCCAATGGCGTACACTCGCGACTTCCTTCTCTTATACCACCTGGCCTGGCAACTGAGCGATTACGTACAAGTTGTACTGGCAAGTGTGGATTTACAAGGTCAAATAGGTCTTGTTTTTAGATATGTTTGATGGGATGTGATGTCTGATGCATATCAGAGTACCTAAGTGTTACTAATAGCCAGATGCGGAAAGATTCAGACCAGATCCTTGCTGCGTTTCGCCACCCTGGACTTGTGCCTGCCTTAGCGCAACGACTCCTGCGAATGGCGTCGTTCAAAAGTGCGGACTGGCTCTCCTGACTCTTGCGCCAAGTTCATATATCAGACGGTGTGACAGCTCCGAGAATCTTCAATATTGACATTCTGCCATCTGGGCGTAGAGGAATCCATAGAAATTCATTCTTTCAAGCGGATAATACAATACTGTGGGGTTGCTCGTGAAGCTTGGCGGGAACCAACCCCACGATCCGATTTGCGCTCGCCTTAGCACCGTATAAAAATAGCATCCATCAGCTTTGCCAAAACGCCATGCAAAAACCAAAAAACATACAACACCGGGGATTCGCTGCTCGTCACCGACGCAACTACTAATCCGGCTGTCACCTGCTTATATATGGGAGAGCGGACGGGATCCCTAGCTGCCAGGTGCATGTGGTCGTATGTGCTGGACTTTCCTTTTACACAGCACTATGTTCAGTAGAGACTGATCACAGTAAACTGCCTGTCTTATGAGGCACTTCACCTGACCTGCTGCCTGCGGCAGTAGACGATGTTGGCGAGCTGTTACAAAGTTGAGCTCAGAGTGATTTAAGTCTGACTTCACTATGACCTGGTGGTTCGGAATTAGTGGTCAGGACTTAGGACTTACAGTCCCGGGATTCTGGCTGGGTTTACTGCGCCGCAAATATCCCATCAGGAAAAAGAGCCATCTGCAGCGGCTCATTGCCTCAACAGGCCGCCTCTTTCCACTGTTTTATCACTGTTTTCAAGGGGGTTTCCCGAACCCATGCGAAGCTGGACAAGTGCTGACGGACACGTATCTTGGTTGCTTTTGGACCCATTCCAGCCTGGGCAAAAGTACGCCTTCCTGGCTGCGGAAGCCCCAAGTCAGATATGCATGTCGATTGATCGGTATTAATGCCAACTTTATTTGCCTGCTGTTGGACGCGAGGCTCCTCGGTTAGAGGTTAGCACTTGCGCTAGACATGTAAGGGTTCAGGACGACCTTGGCTACATAAGGGGACCTGCTTCTCGATCGTATTGTGCTGTTTCTTCGCGATCCTCACTTGCCATTATTCCCTCGTGTTCAAACCGAGAAGTATGTCTGATATCGCTCCCGCTGATTACATCGTCGTTGGCGGAGGCCTCACCGGCTGTGTCGTGGCCTCCCGTCTTAGCCGAGCCGACGGCGGCGGTGGGAAGAAGCCCCAGGTCGTCCTGCTAGAAGCGGGACCTGACCCGTCTAGCAACCCTACGGCGGCCAGCTTCCTCGGCGGCCTGTCGCTGCTAGGGGGCGACTACGACTATGGCTTCCAGACCGAGCCTGTGCCCGGCACGGCCGACCGCGTACACACGCTGAACGTCGGCAAAGTGCTGGGCGGGGGCAGTATCCTCAATCTCGGCGGCTGGTTGCGTGCCGACGCCGCCGACTACGACGACTGGGCCGAGGCCGTCGGGGACGAACGTTGGAGCTACGGCGGTATGAAGCCCTGGCTCCGCAAAACCGAACACTTCCTGTCGGACAACAACGACCCCGAAGCTGGAACAGACGCTGAGCAGTATGGGTTCGACGGCCCCATGCAAGTCGCCCCTGTATCCGTCGGCGAGTCGGGCGTCCGGAAGTATCCCCTGCGCGAGCCGGTGAGGGACGCCTGGACTGAGCTGGGCGTTCAGTCCAACCCCCGCCGGAAGAATGGCCGCAACACCGGCCTGGCCGAGATGTACGAGAACGCGCGAGACGGCATGCGCCAGCCCTCCCAGACCGTGTATCCTCTCGATGGCAACGACAACCCTGTCCGCGTTTATACGAGCACGCTCGTCCGCCGAGTGGAATTCTCGGAGGCCGGTGCCGCGACGGGAGTGGAGCTGGCCGACGGCCGCAGAATCACGGCACGAAATGAGGTCATCCTGTGCGCCGGCGCTCTGCGCACGCCGCAGCTGCTCATGCTCTCGGGCATCGGCCCCTCTGCCACCCTAGAGGCGCACGGCATTCCCATCGTGCGCGACGCGCCGGACGTGGGCCAGAACCTCCATGACCATTTCGCCCTGTATTTGGCTTACCGCCTACGCGAACCGTCGCTCGGGTACGCTCTGGGAAGCGCCGCCTTCCACCAGAAACAGGACCCGAAGTTCTCCAACAGCCCGCTTCCATGGGACTGGGTGGTCTCCCAACCTCTCCCGGACGAGATCGTCGAGAAGCACCAGAAGAAGGCGAGGCCATCAGATGATACCAGCAAACCGCCGCAGCAACGGAATACCTGGGAAGTCATCACGCTGTACGTGCCGCCCATCCCCGGCATCCCGCTCGACGGCACGCACATCGCCACCTCCACCATGCTGCTCCGTCCCACCTCGCGAGGCAGCGTGACGATCCGCTCGCGCGACCACGACGCCGCGCCGCGCATCCAGCCCAATCACCTGTCCACGGCGCTGGACCGCGACACGCTCGTGTACGCGGCCCAGATGACGCTGAAGGCCATGCTGGCGACCTGCGCCATGCAGCCCATCGTGGCCAGCGAGTCGCCTCCTGCCTTTATCGGCAAAATCGGCGCCGCGGCAGAATCGGGGGAAGGCCCGGACACCAGCACCGAAAGCGGTGCCGACCTCGTCCCGCTCGCGGCGGACGCCAGCCCCGAGGTCCTCGAGGACAGGATCCGGCGGACGGGCTTGGCTCATGCCCACCCCGGCGGTACGGCGGCCATGGGGAAGGTCGTCGATACGGAGGGGAAGGTGTTGGGCGTTCGGGGACTGCGGATCGCGGATGCGAGTATCGTCCCTATACCCCTGGGCGGCCACCCGCAGGCGACGCTGTACGCCATGGCGGAACAGCTCGTTTCTTTTATTATCAGAGACTACAGCTCTTGAGCTGCGTGCAAAGTTCACGTACTTGCTATATAGTTTGGGTTCTTGCATACTCGACCCTCGCTACCAAAGAGTTGGAACTGGGACATTGGGTTGGCAAATCTGAAGCCACGTACTTGGTCGCTGTTGGAAGGATATCAGAAATGCGGGGGAGAGATTGGAAATAATCCCCATCAATTTCAGCGAAACGAGATGTGCCCAGTGTTAACCTAAGTAAGTAGTTTTCTTCATTGGGCACAGTGATTCGTACGGTCCATCGAAAAGTTGGAATACCGATCTGAAAAGACTTCAATCAAGAAAGTTCGAAAGAGGCAAGAAGGGAATGTAAACCGGCGCGGCTAAGGGCTGTTATTACATTGGGTATCTAGATAACGAATCGTACATAACATAGGCATACATGGCCGCACCAAAGCAATCCCAACAACGCTTGATCCCTATACAACGTGTCTTTACGCTGCCGGACCTTTAGCCTTCCTACCCCTCTTCTTGGGTTGTCTAGATTCTACTGTATCATCCTCGCCATCCTCAGCATTGTCAACGTCTTCTTTCTCCCCATCATCGCCGACCACGACAGCAGCCGTCTTCTTCCTAGCCCTGCGGCTTCTCCCACC
The DNA here is from genome assembly GCA_006503535.1 of Arthrinium phaeospermum. NCBI lineage: Eukaryota > Fungi > Ascomycota > Sordariomycetes > Amphisphaeriales > Apiosporaceae > Arthrinium > Arthrinium phaeospermum. The sequence continues at coordinate 3,219,207 of QYRS01000004.1, forward strand.
GGCAGCCGGCGCAGCCGCAGCCTCCAAGGGCGCCTCCTCGCTAAGGCCGTCCACGACCGCATTGGCGCGGAGCTTATTGACAGCCTCGACCATGCGCTTGCTCGTCTGCGCGCGCTGCCGCGGCGCAAACGCCTCCTTGGCCCCGACGCCGACGCCGCCCTCGAAGTAGCGCGTGATGTTGCTCTGGGTGCCCTCGGCCTCGCGCCGGTTCATGTCGCGGATGACGGGGACCAGCACCTCGTCGGTGCGCTCCTGGCTCCAGCCGATGGTGGCCATGAGGAAGCGGCGCAGGCCGTCGACGTCGGGCACGCCCCACTGGAACGCGTCGGGCGTGGCGTCGACCTCGGGCTTGAGGTAGGCCTCGAACACGGCCGGGTTCGGGAACCCCAGCGGCAGGAATAGCTTGGTCCCCTGCGCCTTGCGGAACTTCTTGCGGAACTTGGACCCCGCGTCGGCCTCCTTGGGCCGGTTCTGCGTCTGGACGTCCTGCCACCAGTCCCGGAACTCGTCCAACCCCTCGCGGCCGGGAAACTCGGACAGGATCTCGACGGCTGTGACGGGACCGACGCCGGGCAGGCCTTCGGTGTAGTCGGATCCCAGCAGATGCGCCAGAGAGATGAGCTGCTCGCGCGACAGGGACAGCTCTTTTTCCAAGTCGTTGGCAAGGTAGCACTCGACAAACTTGTTACTGTTAAACATGTTCTTGTAGACCCGCGTACCACCGAAGAGGAACGTATCGGAATCATCGGTCACGATGCCGTCCACCAGACCCAGCTGAACGAGCTCGGCGCATTGGGCTTCTGCTTCCATTGGGGCGGTGATATAAGGAATACCGAACAATCGCAAGAGAGCCTGGCATTCGGTAATCATGATCTGGGTGACCTCATCCGCATCTCTTCGGTCTTTCTTCTGCTGTGTGCGCAGAGCCTTCAACTCGCGCTCGTAAGCTTCCTGGTTCTCCTGTTCCGATTTATTGTTCAGTTGGCTGGCAAATCTCGCATGCTCCTCAGCTTCCTCGGCCAACTGAGCAAACAGCTCCTCATCTTCAGGGTCACTGAAATCATCTTCGGCAGCGGAGCCTTCGTCGTCGTTTACGAAGAGTTCACCATCCATTTCTCTGGTTTCAGTCGTAATAACTTCGGGTTCGAAAGCTGAATCCTCAGCATCTGCAGGCTGAAGCACATCGGTATCCTTCACTAGCTCCGGGGCCGCGACGTCCTCAAATTCTGGCTCTGGAGTACCGTCTACCATTTCCTTGTCTTCGATCATCGGTTCAGCAGGTGTCACCTCAACATCTTCGAATTCTGGCTCTGGGGATGGCGAATGTTTTCCATCTGGGCTCGCAGTGGTGCCCTCCTTTGCGCTCGTGGCAGCGCTCTCAGAGGCCATTGTAGGCATATAATCATCTTGCATAGCATCTGTCGTAGGCTGTGGCGGATCGACCTTTGCCAGAGTAGCTGGTGATAACTGTGGCGGTTCTGGCTCTTTTGGTGGCGTCTTTGGTCGAACTGGAGGTGCGTCGACAATCTCGACATCGCTGTCATCATCTGACGACTGAATCTCTATAATGGCGTCTCTATGTCGGCGTTTCTCCTCTTCAAGAGCGGCTTCGCGATCCTCCTCGTTGATTTCTCGAACTCGCTCGCGTTGGTCCTTCACTTGCTCGCGGATATCTGACGCGTCCAATGTCATCCAAGGTGGCAGTGGCCGTGGAGCATCTTGCTCTTCGACATCCCTTGTAAAGCCACCAGGCAAACCCTCCTCGTCATTTTCGGCGGTCTTTTCGAAGCCCCCTGCAAGATCATCGTCGTTGGCTTCTTTGCCCGTCTTCTCGCTTTCAATGGGCGGGGCTCTCTTCTGGTCCGGCTTCTTACCAAATATGCTGGACTTCCAGTCGAGTTTCTCAAATGGCAGTGGTCCATCAAATGGGTTCTTAACATTGGAAAAGGTCGGGAGGGGCCGGGGTTTGGAAGGGGCTGTTGTCCTTTTCTTCTTCCTTGCTGCAGCCATGGCTGCACCCAGATCCACGTCACTATCGTCGCTAGCATCACTACGTCGCCTCTTGGGGACAGCTGCGTTTGCCCTGTTGTTGACCATGTGAGCTATCATACTGCCGCTTGCAGCTGTCACAGGCTTTGGTGGTTCAACGGCCTTCTGGGTCCAGTCTGGAACGGGCACATCTTCAAAATCTGCTTCATCTTCATCTTGACCCGGACTGTCGGCGGTTTGGTGCTGATTCTGGAGCGACATGGCGATAGCCCGGCTGAGATCCTCTTCCTCGTCGCCATCCAGCTCGTTGCCTGGTCGAGCTTCGAACAGACTGTCAACTGCGGCATCTGGATCCTGGACAAATAAGGAGTCATCTTCGTCGTCGGCTGCAACATCATCATTGATGTGGGCATTCGATTGCATCGAGGCAAGAAATTGCTGTCTCTGCTCAGCTAAACGTGCGACTTGGCTTGAGATCTTGGGCAACCTGTTCAGCCCTTCGATGGGTACATCTTCGAAGTCATCCTCGTCCTCCAGGTCATCTTCTTCGTTCTTGGCTTGGTATTGGAACTCTAGTTCGTCAACATCGATTGGCTTGTGCATCTCCCCTATATCTTTTTCCCGGCTGACGACACCAAGAGCCCAACCACCCTCCGCGCCATCATTCTTGACAAGGATATACTCGCGATCCCTTTCACCAGCAATACGGGCGCTACCATTTATGGTGAGGTCCAGGCCAGTCATTCCGGCTTCTTTCATGAGCCGTTGAGTGAGGTGGTTTCTCTCCTGGACCCTTTCGATTTGGAACCTGGAGAAGGCCATGCGATCGGGGAACATATCTTCCAACTGTTCTTTACTCAGACCCATTCTGAGCCGAGAGCGTAGTCGGGCGGCATTCAGGATGTTATAGCGATCTGCTGGCGGCAGACTCATGAAGAATTCACCCTCGAAGTCAATTTTGCTGAAATCGTAGAGATTGATGTCCTCGCCACTCTGAAACTGTCTAGCATACTCTTCGAGTTCCTCGACACTCATTATACGCGGGTCTTCGGGTTTCCCCATCCCGTCAATATTGGTGGGCAACTCGGGAAGGTGGTATGCGTCCTGTTTGTAGAACTTCCTACTTTGCTGGCGTTCTTGTTGGTTCATGCCTATCTCATCGACGTAGACGAGCTGTTCCGCGGACGGCAGCTCTTCTACGGGCTCTTCGACGGGCGCAGGGGCAGCGCCTTCTTTCTCTAGTTCCAGCTGTCTCCGGCGCTTGTCGCCCTCCTCTTCAGCTATGCGCTGCATCTGCACGGCCAGCAACTTGCCGGCGGTGCGCACCGCATCATCGCGCCTGCCTTCTCTGCGTCGCTTTCGGCTCGTGATGGTCTGACGCTTGAGACTGGGGGCGCCGCCGTCGAAGACGAAGACGGGCTTGATGCCGAACCATAACAACTTGCATATGCGCCGGAAGAAACCGACAACATGGGAGTTCCGCAGCGCGTTGCCCTCTTTGTCGCGGACGGCCTTCAGAAACTGGTATATCCAGATGGAAGCATCGACTGCCAGTCGCTTGCGATTGAGGGTGGCGAGGTTCGTTGGCCGCGCGCAGGGCTGAACCACGGTCCAGAGGCCGTTGACACCCATGGCGGATGTTCAGCTGAGGACCGGCTAGCACTGGCGCATATAAATCAATGGATAAAAGGCGATAAGAACTCATGCCGAGCTTGGCAGGGTAGCAAAATCCAGCATCCTCCTACCGACCTGTTGAGTCGTTGTAACAGGTTGGGACAGTCATCCAGCTTGTCAGACTCGAAAGGCGCGAAGAATGAAGCACTGCTTATTAGATGGCATTTCTGGCTGGCTGCCTGCGACGATGACGATGACTCGGTTTTAGCGCGTCCCACCGCGACCGACTGACAGGGGTGGCTTAATTGAACTAATCGATAAGCGCCCATCCATCCCACTTGGCACCAAATGCTGGATGCCCCTCTAACCCCGACCACTATCTGACCTTCTCTGAGCCGCATGGTGGTGTATTGTTGATCTGCATCTGGAACGACTAGGATCTCATATAATTTCCGTCTTTGACACTACCGATTGCGATAGACGTATTAGGCCCTGTCCGCCGGTCTTCCAATTGCAACTTCACAATGGAGTCCTCCGAGGCCGAGACATATCTTAACTCGCTCATCAACAAAACCCTACGGGTTTATGCGACAGACTCGAGGATGTTTGTAGGCACTTTCAAGTGCACTGATGCCGTAAGCCCACCGAATTCACTATTATTCATGGCATATCGTCTGGACCTCCGACTGACTGGATATCCAGAACCGAAATGCTGTGCTGGCTCTCACCCATGAGTATCGGCAACCCTCTCAGAAGCAGTTGGCAGAAGCAGCAGCAAACTCCAGCTCAGGGACCGTCAAGGCAGAGATGACCTCAAGATACCTAGGCCTAGTTGTCGTACCCGGCGAGCACATCGTCAAGATGGAGGTCGAGGAGTTCGTTAGCCAACTGAAGAACAAATCTGCCTTGGGCCAGAGGGCGCTCTATGTCTGAGCCTGATCATCCGTTACACCACCCGCGAAGCACTTGGGATGCCCGGCACAAACGCTCTTTTGGGGCTGCTGCCTGCATTGTGCGACCACCATTTATGATTGCGGCGCGAAGCTAGTTTCCGCAATCCTGGTCAGCCTGGGAACCGGTGGCATAGCCGAGAACCGGGACAAGCCGACATGTTCTAGGGTTTTTGGGTTTACGGAGGCCGAATTACTGTCCGAATTCTCGTACACAACATTATTTCGGAGCGACTTGCCATATTGCTATCGTCGCGAACCGGATACTGGACACGAGATATGTCAGGAGACTCATGGTTTTGCAGGTAGTATAACAGTGAGGTGCTCGACATAGCAAGCCTGGCTGATGACGCCAAAGCGGGAGGTTGGGTCAAGTAGCAGGAGCGCAGCTGCGTATATGCATGAGGCAACGGTATTTGTACATCAGGTTACGCAAGCATGACAGCCAATAACATGGTGTTTGGCATGCATACCCAGCCTTCTTCTTTCATCGCAGACGGGGGCTAAACCTTGGATAAGACATGAGGTCAACAGGGTCATCCATAGCCATGGAGGAGGCACTCAAAGAGGTTGTACGAATGTGCCTGTAAACATCCAGCAGATATTACTCGTTATGAACAAGAACAAAACGTTGTATGCGTATGGGTGTCTTATTAGAGCCTGCGGTGTTTATCTTTCTAGCAAAGTTAGTCGAGCAAATTGTGAGAACAAATGATTAGAATGAACAGACACCGATCAGTAATCACTACATATATTGAACGGGAAAGACTGAATATAATACCATGTCGGGTACTACCGATCATGGGGATATTGGGCAGGAACCTGATAACCCAAGTTAGCTATTCTAGTCTCACAATAAGAGGCAATTATCACTAATCGAGGAAAGCCATCTCACTGTCGCCCGCTTTCAGGGATCCTTCTTAGTATCTCACCGTTGACTTGTGGAGTGTCACCTTGTGATATGCACGATATGAAACTCTGAAACAAAAACACCCGGACGATCCAAGACGTTCCAAAACCGCATTTTTCTTGTCCAACTCAAAATATCGCACTTCCCCACACCCTGTATCTGCATCCTGCAGGAATCCGACAAGCAAAGCAAAGACTGATACACCTCTTATTCATACTTCAGCGAGAGCAAGCCTCACCCCGGGCAAACGGAAACGGGCGATCCGCTCTAAGCCTACGTCATATACCCGCCTTCTTCTAAGGGGCACCCTTGTGGTGGAGATGTGGACAGGCATCAAAATACCAACGATGCTGAGTCGTTAATTGTTTAACCCAACAACACGGTCTTTCCAACTTGCGGGTCGGCAAGAACGTCCCCAGACCATCATGGACCACTCTTGCCAAACGCTCACCTCAGTCAGCACGCCGGACCCCTTCATGGTCTATGCCAACGGCATCTACTACCTGGTATGCATTCTACGGCAAGCCGCAGTGTTATTGTAGTACTAACCAAGTTCAAAGACGTTTACTTCCGAAGGCAATAAGATTGAGATATGGTCTTCTAAGACCCTCGATAGTTTCGAGGAATCAGCCAGGAAGGAAACAATATGGTTTGTAGCCTCCTACCGACCAGCTTCACCCGATCTCAGTGGCATGCATGCTTACTTTTCCCATAGGACTCCTCCGCCTGGCACTGCACATTCGGCCGACCTATGGGCGCCTGAACTGCACGCCATTTTCGGAAGATGGTATATCTACTACGCCGCGGCTCACCCTAAGCATGGGAACAAGAGCCACCGCATGTACGTGCTGGGCGGCCCCCCAGCGCACGAAGACCCTACGCAGGGCCAGTGGGAGTTCCTGGGGCGCATCCACGGCATGCCCGACCAGTGGGCGATCGACGGGACCGTCTTCACGCTGCACGGGGAGCTGTACATGGTGTACTCGGGGTGGCCGCTGGACAACTACGACGACTCGGACCTGGTGCAGCAGCTCTTCATCATGAAGCTCGACGACCCGACCATGGCGGCGGACGGGTGCGGGGGGCCCGTGGTCATCAGCTCCCCCGAGCAGCCGTGGGAGTTCTCGCGCGACGGCAATGGCGACCACGGCATCAACGAGGGCCCCCAGTTCCTCAGCTCGCCCGACGGCGGCTGGAAGGGCATCGTCTACTCGTGCGCCGGCAGCTGGACGCACGAGTACAAGCTGGCGGTGCTGCACTACAGTGGCGGCGACCCCCTCGACCCGCGGGCGTGGCCCAAGGGCCAGGAACCCCTCCTCCAGGCGGGTTGGGGCGGCAAGGGACCCTATGGGCCTGGGCACGGAAACTTCGTGTCGCTAGGCGGCAGTGGTGGCGGAGGAGGCGATACGCTTTGCGTGTTCCACGGTACCGATGACCCCGCCGACGGCTGGAGCAACAGGAAGGCCCGATGCCAGCGAGTCTTCTTCACGGAGGGCGGCCCGTATATGGGACTCTACTGCGGCGGCGGGCGCAACCACGCCACCTTGCTCAAGGCCAGTAAAGGGGGTCTGATGGCGCGGATCCGCAGGAAGCTCAGCAAGCGGAAGAAACGTGGTTCTGAGCGTGGAGGCGCCCTGCAGACCCTGACTGCGCTTCTGGAGGGCCACTAGGCAATTGGAGAAAAGGGTGGGAACTTATCGTATCCCCACCAAGGACCAAGGGTATTATTACGGCTTTCGCGGTCGAATTAAGAATGTTACGATCTGTTAAATGATAATGTCTAAATACCTAAGAATGGTTAGCGCACTCTGTACTCCTTTTACCGCCTGTTTATCCAGCTATATCGAGTATTGTATATATTACAGATATTATACCTAATAGAGTGAAGCATGATTATTAACGGGCGGGTATTGATTTGGTAATGTCGCAGTTGAACCTCGCGATACTGCTAAGCCCCCGGCACACGAGGCACAGGAGCAGGAGATACAAGTTTACGACCCTGTCAATGTCCGGGAGCTGGGTGATTCCGGGCCCAAGACGGACCAAGAAGCGGCCTCAAGCGGGAGAGCCAAGCTTCCAGTAGTGCTAGTTTGTGGAAATCACCTTCTAAATCTGCTGTTTTGGGGGGAGAACGCCGATAGCAGATACGATCTGGATGAAACACTGCAACCCTTTTTAAGGTTTCCAACGTTGCAGTTTTGTTGACTGAGGGTAAAAAAACAAGACACTGCCCTGGGCATTTCCAGAGACACCGTACACGGCACCGAAGGGTTGGTCAGCGGACGGCAAGGCCAGGATGATGCATTGAGAATGGCTGTCTCTGAATGTCTGGATGGGGGTTTTGGGCCTGTCGATGGTCGCAAAGACCAGCGGCGGTAGTAGCGGTAGTAGCACGCAGAGTGGGGACGCCCCGGGGACAGGCCATTCTGGAATTGCACCGTCGGGTTACCAAGAGCCAATAATGCCTGCGAAGTTGAGGAAGTGCTCCGCCGCCATTGCACAGGTGACCATCAGCAGATAGCAGCACTGCGAAATACGGTAAGGTGAGTGTACATTTGCATCTTCCGTTGTCGTTTCCCTGTGTTTGGGACGCGCAATTGTCTGCGGGCGGGAAGGGTCGCACACCCTCTGAGGTGCGTACGACTTGTCCCGAATAGACAGCAGTTGCAGCAATGGCCAGCCCCTCTGTCTATGGCCGTATGCAAAACGAACACTCTAGAGTCATTCAATACGAGGATCGGCCCTGGCTGGCTGGCGGCAAAAAAGGATGGTGTAGCTCTGTAGGTAGGCTTTTTTTTTCTTGCGTTGTCCCGTCACATCATCCCACCCACGTTGCCCTCTGTCCTTCGTATCAGAGTTACCGATTCAGGCGTCCGGCCAAGGATCTAGCCCAATGATAAGCTGCCTCGGCCGCTTCTCCACGGCACGCTCCACAACCTTTCGCAGTGTGCATTCGATGGAACTTCCTCCCTCGCTCGCTCCTTCGCCTGGCTCCGGGACCCCGATCTTGGAACATACGGTTTTAGCGGTCAGGTCAACACGAACTACCAATGCTTTCGTGATTGCCTGCCTAAGATCTGCATTGTTGGTCAGTGGGTGATGCTCGCGAGACACAGAGGGCAAGCCAACCCAACAAACGCTGGGCTGGCCGGGCTGGACAAACAGTGCGCCATCCGAGCAGTCTAGGGCCCGAGCTAGGGAACGACCTGCAGCTTTGGTGCTTGGAGGCTCAAGAGGAGAAAAAAAAGGCCGGGGTCGGTTGTGTAAGACAGCAGCACAAGGATGACCCCTAGACCCACGATCTCTCCCCATCTTTTTCCCAACACGATGAGCGCTGCAGTGCCACTTGTACGCAAGAATGATAGGGAGGCTTGGGGAGATGCTTCCAGGCTGCTGCTACACCACACTGTATTTACGAACTTACGAGCGCTTATCGGCTGGGGTCCGTTGCCAGAGACGACCCCGTCATCGAGAGGGCGCGCGACCAGGCGGATTCAAGTCACTTACGAGCGGCGTAGGGGCAACGCACGTTTCGCGATGCGAAGCCATCGGGGCCAATCCGTTGAGACAACCGCCACTAGAGGATGTGTAGGGTAATCTATCATCTGTACAGTACGATGACATCCTCTTGTCTCTGGGCACCCTGGAGCCTGTCTGTCTGCGACAAACAACGGCCTGCCTGCAGGTTAGACTCTCGGCGAAGAAGAGGTACTCTGTGTAGGTAAGTGCCTATCAAAAGAAACAGGACCCTGGAGCTGGGATGTGCAGCGTGCATCTTCGGAACCCTGCCAGGACGGGGGTGTATGTACTGTATGTACCGCTAACCCACTCAGACCTCCATGTCGCCTGCAAGCTTGGTCACTCTGGTGGCTGCTTGGGTCAATCACAACCCCTGCCATTCGCATATCAACATTGGATATTTGGCACTAGAGGGGCTGGGATGTCACGCTAAGATCGTAGAACGGCATCAAGGATAAGCTCCTATTTTATTATTTTCCCTCTCACCGTTACCCAAGCTCTGCTGGGTAATATAACCCCGGACTGTTTGTACAGTATGCAGTCCGTTGATAGAAACCCTCTCCTCCCCGTCACTCTTGCTTCGAACTCTTCTCCCTCATCCCGTACCTGTCTTGCACCTCATCGTGACCTGCACTCGTTCCCGGTCCATCGCTGTTTCTCGCTTCTCTTCGCACCCTTTTGCATATACCGTTTCCCCAATCACTTACCGGTTGTTAATATAGCATTGTGCTTCTAATCCCCCGCCAGTCGCATAGTGCCAGGCCTAGAAAAATGTGAGCACTTACACTCCAGTTTGAGAGGTTTTACAACGGCCGCCGTCGTGGTCAAACTTGTCAACCCTTTCGTCTACTATGCTACAGTACATACGTACCTGTTTGAGTTGTCCTGCTAACCTGAGTTGATACAAATAGCCCAAACTTTCGCACTCATCCATAATATCTGATCTCGTATCCATTACACAATGCCCTCGTTCAAGACTACCGTTGTGGCGGTTGCCACTATGCTGGTCGCCTCTGTCCAGGCCGACTATGTCATCGACCCCAAATCTGTGTCCATGAGCACCAGGAGTATGTCCTCCGGTTTAAAATTCTATGCCCACATACTAATAACGTCCAGGATACTGGTGCGATTCTGAGATCGCCACTTGCCCCATCATCTGCGAACAGACATCCTCTGGCAAGCCCATTACCAACACCTGCGATGCCGTAAGTGCTCGAACCAGTTGACGAGCAAACGCGGAGGGCACTGACTGACACCGGAAATAGACAGCCCTGACTTATGGATGCGTGTGCTCCGACAACAAGCAACCCAACATCTCCGAATACACTCTTACTCTGCCCTACTTCACCTGCACCGAGTGGGGAACCCAGTGCGTGAAGAAGTGTGGATCGAACAACGAATGCTCTAGCGAGTGCCGCGAAAACCACCCCTGTGGTGCCCGCAACCCTCAAAAGCCCAACAGCACATCGAGCGCAACTGAGTCGGCTACGTCGTCGGGTTCCTCGCCGACCGACTCCAACGTTGTCTACAACGGCCTCGACCCCGCCGGCTCCACGGACAAGCCCAAGTCCGGTGCTGCCCCTCTCGCCCCTCTCGAGATGGGTAGCCTCTTCAGCCTTGTGACTGTCGCCGCCGGCATGGTCCTCGGCTTTGGCTACGTCCTATAAACGGAGAAGCCATACGGCAAGGGATAAATTGAAAAAGGACACCTTCGTCCGATCGTGGACGGAGCATGACAAGGGGGCGTTGGCAGCCTCGATCCGGGCCGAGCTGTCAGCTGCTTCTTAGTAGTCGGATAAACGGGACGACCAATTCTTGATTGAGAAGGGTCTCATAATTAATATAGCATGGGAGCATGGGATCATGCTGCGGGGAGAAGGAAACGCCACATGTTATTAACGCATACCACTGGAGCAAGTTGGCTATCAGGACTGTCTCAGAGACAGTCTGATAGAACCGGAGTTATGTCCTTCGTCTGGGTTACACAGTCCACATTCATTCTTTGGATACGAAATGATCAAAAGCGCAGCGATACTGGCTATAACGCCAGTAATAATATACTACCACGAGATTTGGAACGCACAAGTTCCGGGCATGAAGCACCCTCCTACTGTTTCAAAATCAGCTGAAGAAAATCAGCCAATATGTGTGACGATATGTCCCCTCGAGTGATTGCGTCATGTAATGCCGGTGTCATACGTGATAAAGTGCTACGGGTCGTGTAACCCTCGGCCAAACATCTATTAATGGGCGTACGTGTGTACATGTTGGAACGCAACTGCCTGACGATAAGCACCCCATTTGAGTGACTTTTGTGTGGGTTGTCAGCTATAAGCGGCGTCCGCGTTCACACCACATTGTTCAGCAATCATCACAAACTGAAGCAAGCAGATACATCCTGCATAGCAATCGTAAAAACGAGTCGGGTAGTTGTTTGCCGCCAAATCATCACGAATGCGGTTTGCTCCTATCAATTCCCATTGGGTGGCAGCTTACCTACGTGCTAAGTGCTTACCAGAGGTGGGTATCACATGCAAAGTGTCGTGCCTGGACTGAAGTCTGGGACTGTGTGTGTGTACCCGTTCCACCCCTGGTTTATTAGGTAAGTGACAGACAGCATGGCCAGCAAGCAATCAATGTTCCTGGGGCGGGTCTAGGGCCACCAGAGCGAAACTTTGCCTATAGAAACCAACGCCAGGCGCGTGGTTCGCGATAGGACGCCTGATTCGTGCGATGATTTCATCCAAGAAAACACACAAAAAGAAACAAAAGCATGGATGATGGGCTAAACAGCGCCGGGCGCTCTGAATCATCATCAAGATCATGTGGTTCTTTCCCCTCCAATCCTTGATCTTGAGTTTCGTCCAAGGCTGCCAGCGAGGAAAGATCGAAATTTGATTTGATCTGATGAAGAAGGAAGGGGACAAAAAAATAGAGGTCCCCACAAGCAGCTTAATATAATCCCCGTTTCCCGACTTCAACGGCGCCGCCCTCCCAACGAAACTAGCAGAGCTTGCCCGTTCACCGATTGTTTTGTTTCCCGTCGTCCCCAGTCACAGTCGCATCTGTATTACCCAAGCCAGCAGTATATTCACTATCCACCATGCTTTACTCTTAGACAATCATTCCGAGCCCACGTCTTGCAGGCGATCAATCAGGTACCACAAGAGGACACGACACTTCACATGCCAAATCGCATACAAAAGTCCCACGCCGCGCCTCTCCACGCTCCACGTACTTTAGGGGACCGACCCCTTTAAAACCGCCCTCCTCTCGAAAACCGGCTATCGCGCAGGATCAAAGTTCAGCGACCAACAGACCTGCTTGCGCTCAGGTGCAAACCGGATAGCTCGTATACACCAAAGCAAACATGGCCCCGAACAACAATAGCAGTAGGTACTGCCCCTCCCTCCGAGACAACTTTTCACCAACCGCCCACGATGCGCCTTGCCTCTTCTCTCTCGGACTGGTGCTGATAGCCATGGCGTTTTTTAGAATCGGCGGCCGCCGAGTGCATCTCGGATGATGCCCTGATACACCTCAAGTCGTACAAGTACTCGGCCGTCGACTTGTCGCCAGTGTCCCACTACATACTCCGACCCTACGTATGCATGCACCAGCCCGACCCTGGCCCTGCCCCTTGCCGGGAAAACAAAACGAAGAACAAAATGCTAAGAGGTGCTACAGTGGAACGCGGTCGTTGAGCTCCTTCCGCTATGGCTGGCCCCGAACATGGTCACCCTGATTGGGTTCTTCTTTATCCTGGCCAATATCGGCTTGCTGGTGATATTCATCCCAGACCTGGTCGGACCGGTATGCCTGCTCCCACTCCCTTTGCGCTCGGACGATGCGCCGCGCCTCCTTTTTGTGCCCTGGGCTGACGATGGATGTTTGTTTGATCGATTTAGGGTCCCGGATGGATGTACCTCAGCTTTGCCTTCGGCCTTTTTATGTACCAGACCATGGACAACATTGACGGCAAACAAGCCCGTCGGACCGGCACCTCGAGCGGTCTGGGCGAGCTCTTCGACCACGGCATCGATTCGCTGAACTGCACTCTGGCAAGTCTGTTGGAAACTGGTGCCATGGCGCTGGGAACTTCCAAGTCGGGCGTCTTCACTGCCCTGTGTCCCTGTCTCCCCATGTTCTTCTCGACGTGGGAGACGTACCACACGCATACGCTATACCTTGGCGTCATCAATGGACCCACCGAGGGGCTGCTCATTGCTTGCGCCGTCATGGCCTTGTCTGGCATCTACGGACCGGATATTTGGACCACGCCGTTCATTGAGCTTCTGGGACCCAAGTTCCTGCTGGGTTATGAACAGCTCGTCGGCGAGTACTCGATTCGCGACATCTGGATTCTGCTTATCGTGGGATCGCTGGTGACCAGCCAGATCCCCTTCTGCGTCTACAACGTCGTCAAAGCTCGCAGAGCCCAAAATCTCCCGGTTGCCCCGGTGTTCCTCGAGTGGACACCCATGGCCATCTACACGCTTTCCATCGGGGCTTGGATGTACTCGCCGTACTCGACCCTGCGGGAGGAGAACCACCTGGTTCTGTTCTGCCTCACCATGTCCTTTGTCTTTGGCCGCATGACGACCAAGATGATCCTGGCGCATCTGACCAAGCAGCCGTTCCCCTACTGGACCATTATGCTGTGGCCGCTCGTGGGCGGAGCCGTACTGGGCAACCTGCCCCGGTTCGGGTTCGCGCAGATCTCTGCCGAGCACGAATACTACTACCTTTGCGCCTACTTTGTGTTCGCCGGCGTCGTGTACTTCCGTTGGGCCTTCCTAGTCGTCAATGCCATCTGCGACTTCCTGGGCATCAATGCGCTGACGATCCCCCACGCTAAGCAGCTCGAAAACAAGAAGAAGCTGGAGGAGGAACAGCAGGCCGCTGCTAACGGAAAGAAGGAACTGTAGGTTCTATCTATCTAATAACATTGGATAGCTAGCTCTCGGTATAGATTTCCTTTCTATATCTCCGTAGCGGAGCCTCGTTGTCACGCTCATGAAGGCGTGATGACGTTTTTACTCACGGATGGGGTTCTATCATAAAAGCTATTGTCGTCGTTCGATAGGAAAGCGTCGACTCTTTTCTGCAGGTCGCCGCTGGTGATCCGCATTGGTATATCTCTTTAATCAGAAACAACTGCATACAGCGTGGTCTTACAAGAAGCCCGTACAAACCCTTCGTGGTTATCGGCATATAGACTTTTTGAGCATGAGTAACGACTTGGAAGCATAGGACTTCGATGTCCAAATACAATCAAGAATTAATCGTATCTCGAACTTGTCTGGATGGTCTTCAGGTGAAGATGTGTTCTCGTATTGACGGCTAAACTCGCTGCTGGTATATGAAAAGTGACTGGGGAAATGTATTAATGCTCCTTGTTCCATAAGGCGACACACAATCCATGTCTACGTTTATCCAGCAAAAGCCCATATGACCCAAGACAGGTCTGCTACTCATGGTCAGTCGAGGTGATGACGGCCCTCCAATCATCAATGAGGGCCTTGGTCGAGGCCATCTTGTCCTCGATGACGTCCACGCAGTCCTGGCCCAGCGGCAGGCGCACCGGCACGTCTTTGCCCTGCGCGGAGCCCGACCGCGTCAGCGCGTCGACGATGACCTTGCACCCCTTGACGACGTCCCCCGGCTGCTGATTGTCGACCTGCCCGAGCATCGCCCGGACGTGCCCGACCCGGGTGTCCTCGTACTCGGCGTCGAGCGGGTCCCGCATGACGAGGCGGTGGCCGCCGCCCGGGTTCAGGAAACCCGTCCGGAAGTAGCCCGGCTCGATCACGCAGGCGTCGATGCCCAGCTCCTTGACCTCGGCCGCCAGCGACTCGGTGAAGCCCGACACGGCCCACTTGGCGGCGGCGTAGTAGGCGAAGGCCGGGCCGCCCCGCCAGGAGCCCAGGCTGCCGAAGTTGGCGATGACGGACCGGCCGGCGGGGCCGCGGCGCGTCTGCCCCCGCTTCCGGAGCCAGGCGACCTGGTTCTTGGTCATGTTCATGATGCCCAGGACGTTGACGTTGAAGCTGTCGAAGACCTCCTGCTGCGTGGCGGCCTCGATGGGGCCCTCGAGGATGTAGCCCGCGGCGTTGACGAAGTGGGTGATGTGGTGCGCCTTACTGGCGGATCCGAGCAGGGCCGACTCCCCCCGCGCGAAGGCGGCACGGATGGTGGCGTCGTCGCTCGTGACGTCGAGGTCGAGCAGGACGGCGCCGCGGGCGGAGAGGTCGGTTAGGGGTGCGGTGTGCCGCGAGGTAGCGATGACGGCGTCGCCGCGGGTGAGGGCTTCGTGGGCGAGTTGCCGGCCGAAGCCGGAGCTGGCGCCGGCGATGAACCAGACGTTGGGGTGGGGGGTGGACGACATGGTGGTGGGGTCGAGGTGTGGGAGGGAGGTCGCTATATAGGTTAGGTACTGGTTAAGAGTGGTATTCCTCAGGGTTGTATCTGATATGATGTAGTAGCTTCACGTGTTAGGTTGATCAAGTGGTAGGTAAAGTATGTAGCAATTGATGCTTTGGTATGTGATGCTTTCTTTTTCCTTCCTGCTCTTCATCATAAGACGGGGGCCGGAGTCTCTACTTATACATCTCGACTCAAGGCCGCCCGGGTCGTGTATACGCCGCTCATAAGAGTGCGCCGACCACGTAGGACTATGGCGTCTTCATCATCACCAGTATCAGGACAGTTGTTCTACAGCACCGTTGGCGTTTGTTCGCTCACGGCTTTACGGTGTTAAGGCCGCGCTCATGCGTCAAGAACAGCTCGCGCATTCGTCTAGTTTACGGTGACGAACAAATCTAGGAAGTTTCTATGCAAGTCGTGGGATCGTTTGAACCGCATTGTTTCAAGTCCGATAGAAGCCAGATCAGATTTGCGGCGTGGGTGTTTGTCACGGCGGCAGAAATATCGGCGTGTGGCTGTCGGCGATAGGCTCTTGCTTGCATCGCCGAAAGACGGTAGATGCACTAGGCCAAGCCAGTCCAAAAGCGTCAACCTGCATCCCTTTACTCTGTCGCTGCTGCTGACCAGGTCATCTTAAATCCGGGGATGCGAACACTATTAATACAAGTTAAAGTGACGACTAACACGCAGGATCGCTAGCCAAAATTCATACTACGTTTTCTCGAAATAGAGAATTATTGCATGAAAAAGAGCGAAATGTCTGTGGATACACTGGGTGTAGATAATCAGTCGAGCAGGCCTGCTAATTTTAGCGCTGGAGGAATGACATGCCATTGGAGAATTCAATTCCTGCTTCAACAGTAATGCCAGGTTGGCCTCCAATATACTAACGTACGACCTCGTATACGTACCTACTGACCTACCCTCTTTATACTGGCACTGGCATGTACTTTGCGCTCTGCTAGACCAGCTCTTACATCGCAGTCTATGTGCGCGCCCCGGTAGGACGGCTGCACCCTCCCTCTACATTCACGCCGCCACCGCCACAATGGCCGGCAAAGGCATACCCCCGAGACTTTGCCGTGTGCTGTTACTTCTTGCCGTGCTGAGCCTCTGCGTCACCTGCGTGCTGGCGTACGACGAGCTGTCCGACGCCGCCCTGCGCCGGATCCCCGGCGGCGCGGGCGACTTCGACGTGGACAAGGGCGCGCTGCTGGCGCCCATCCTGGTGCCGCGGGTCCCCGGGACGCCGGGCTCGCTGGCGGTGCAGCGGCACTTTGTGCGCTTCTTCTCCGAGACCCTGCCCGGGTGGCGCGTCGAGTGGCAGAACTCGACGTCCAAGACGCCCGCGACGGGCGACCGCGACGTCTCCTTCTCCAACCTGGCCTTCACGCGCGACCCGCCCTGGGCCGGCGCCGGCGACGTCTCGCGGCTGAGCCTCGTCGCCCACTACGACAGCTTGTACCGGCCCGAGGGGTTCATCGGGGCCATCGACAGCGCCGCCCCTTGCGCCATGCTGCTGCACGCTGCGCGCAGTATCGATGCTGCGCTCACGCGCAAGTGGGAGGCCATGCAGGCGTCGGGCGACGCCGGGTCCGGGCTCGAGGAGGAGAAGGGCGTGCAGATCTTGCTGCTCGACGGCGAGGAGGCGTTCGAGACGTGGACCGAGACCGATTCTCTGTACGGAGCTAGGTGAGTAATTCGACGTGGTGGAGTTTGTACAAGAGCGACAGTGTCCATGTGCAATAAAGACTAATTATCTTATCCCTTCCCCACAGAGCAATGGCTGAGGCATGGGACGCCCAGGTCTACCCGGCCATGTCGACCTATCGCACCCCCCTCCAGGCCATCAGCCTCTTCGTCCTGCTGGACCTCCTGGGCGCCGCCGACCCTCGCATACCCTCCTACTTCGCGCAGACGCACTGGTCGTACCAGGCCCTGGCCAAGATCGAGGCGCGCATGCGCAAGCTGGGCCTCCTGCGGTCCAAGGTCCAGACCCCCTTTCTCCCGCAGGCCGACAAGGTGCCCAGCCACTTTACTCGGGGGTACGTCGAGGACGACCACATCCCCTTCATGGAGCGTGGGGTGCCGATCCTGCACGTCATCCCCACCCCGTTTCCTCCACAGTGGCATACCATGGACGACGACGCCGCGCACTTGGACCCGGCCACGGTGGACGATTGGGCCAAGATTATCTCTGCCTTTGCGGCGGAATGGATGGAGGTGGGCGAGTATCTGGAGGAGCCTCGCGATAACATCAGGGAGAGGACAGAGTTATAGTAGTAGTAGATCAACGTGCCCAATGCACAATGCTACTCTGTCACTATCCAAGGCCGGGACTTTGAATAGATAAAGCGCTTTCCCGCAGGCCAACATCTCCCATGCATTGAAGCAAACATGCGTGCATATTGGTTGCTGTGCATGGTGATGTCTCCTTACATTGACAGTGTGCTCTATGGGACACACGGTCCTGTAGATACTGTGCAGTAAAGCACCCCTGTTGGATGAGGACCGTGCACTCTACCCACCACCCTGGTCCTCCCACCACGTCAGCTAGAAGCTCTCAATTGACTGGAGCAGCAACTAAACTTCGATAGGTGTTCAGATGGTGTGCATCCCGGGCCAGTAAAACAGTGACCTATCTTGAAGCTCGGCATTCATCTTCCAACCCGCCCAACAAAAGAAGCTGCCAACCACGTCGTCGTCGAAGCCGTAAAAATGCGCTTCCTTCGCTCTTTCGTTCCTTCTCTGCTCCTGGCTGCTGGCGCAGCTCAGGCAGCTTCGTCCTGGAGTTTCGATGATGCGACTCTGTCTGTGGGCAGCAAGAAGGCCGACAGCTCTGTCAAGGAGAAGTACGTGGTTTCTGGCCACCTCTTGGACGCCCTGTGAACGCAATTGCTGACAGCGAGACTCATCGCAGGTTCAGCGACAAGTCCCTCCCCAAGAAGACGGTCGATTTCGGCAACACAGACACCCTCAAGATCATCTTGACGGCCAAGGAGGGCGGCAAGGCCAAGCGACCTCACCAGGCCTTCCTCACCCTCCAGGAGACCGAGACGGGACTGGAAGCTCCCTTCGTCTTCACCACCAAGGAGAGTGGAAAGGCCACGGTCGATATCGTACGTCACACGCGCCAATGGCTACCTGCCCGCTTCACGTGTTTAGGGCCCTGGCCCGATAGCTAACATATGCGGCTCTTCGTAGAAACACTCCGATCTCCCCGTCCAGCTCCTCAAGTCGACCAAGCCCCTCAAGGCCACCCTGACGCTGGCTTCGTTCGGCGCCTCCACCGGCTACAACAACCGCATCTTTGACGTCGAGATCCGCAAGGACCCCCTCGCCGTCCCGCCCGTGTACGAGAAGCCGATGCGCTACGGCAAGCGCGAGGAGATCCACCACATCTTCAAGGACGACCCCAAGAGCCCCCCGAAGGTCATCTCGCTGGTCTTTACGCTGGCCGTGGCCGCCATGGTGCCCGTTCTCTTGATTGGGGTATGTACACCTGCGAAGACGCTAGGAAAGGGAAGATCATTTCATGCTAACGTAACTACCCAACCACAGACTTTCGCTCTCGGCGGCAACGTTGCCCACCTGCCCAAGGCTTTCTCGAGTGCCCCCGTCTCGCACGGCATCTTCTACGGCTCCATCATTGGCATGGAATTCGTCTTCTACATGTACTACAGCAGCTGGAACCTGTTCCAGGTCCTGCCCGTCATTGGTGTCGTTGGCGTCACGTCCTTGTTGAGCGGCTCGAAGGCGCTTGGTGAAGTCCAGCGCCGACGTCTGGCTGGAGAGAGGTAATTGAAGCCTTCCTCCTGGCTTTTTCCATGGCGGTGGCTCCATCGTGCTTCAGCAGCCCCTCCAAACTGGTGGCCCCTGAGCACGCCGAAATCAGTACCTAGTGGCGAGGTGTATATAAAAGCACCAAGGTAGACAAAACGAATGTACAATGAAATACATGAGACTCGAGATTCTTTAGTAAAATGTGTTGCAATGAGATGTCACGGCCGCTGAGGGTTCAATTACACTCTTGGTTAAGGCTCTCCCAGCATTGTGTCACTAAGGGGCCCACGTATCCTGTATGTCCAAACGGACCAAGTTACATGTCGACATGATCTCAATGATGGACAACAATGTGTCATGATGACTGTAGCCTCTTATAGGTATACCATGGCCATCGTGTGCCGCTTGCTCAAAATGACGCTCGACATCTCATCCAGACGCAACCTATAGGCATTATGTGCATGAGACAATCAACTTTTTGCCAACCTCTTACTACGAGTATATAATTAAGTCGTATATAACTAACGCGAGTGTCTAGAATATATTATTTAGTAATAAATTCTCCCACCCACAACCCCATACATTTTCCTGAGCTTCTTCACGGCTTATAACATTGATATTCCTAAGTGTTTCTTTCTTTTTACCAGTTATTGGAAGCCACCTCTCCGAGGAAGAACCAAGGGGGCCAAGACACAAGGCGTCTAGAAACCAAGATCAAGAAAGTGAGCGAGCGCGCGTTACTTTCATCATGAGCGAACAACCGACACCAGTTCGATCGTCCTACGGACGTCCGTACGTGGACTACTACCCCATGTCGGGTATACCCCCTCGCCGCGGCGGTTACACGGTCCGCGATCCGCATGGCTCCGAGGCGGCGGTTGAGACTAAGTGGGAAAGCACGGCGGCACGGGAGGTTGGCGATGGATCAATGCAACAACAGCAACATACCAATCAAGTGGAGGAAGGGGCAATGGAGGGCTCGGCGGGGGGAGAGGGAAAGGGGTACGAAGCAAAACGGAAGGGGGAGATCAGGGGAGAGCCGGCCGCGAATAAGGTAGTTGTCGAGGTGACCGAGGAAGAGGAGGTGGTGGCAGTAAGGGAGTATAACATCGTGTTTGCGGACGGGGAGATGGTGGAGGTTGAGGTGACGGAGACGGAGGTGGATGTCGTCCAGAGGGCCCCAATGGTCTCCGGGTCAGGGGAGACGGCAGCGAACACGGTTGCCGCGCCCAGGGAGACCGGGTCGCGGATCCAGAAGGGACCGGTTTGTATCCCCCCGGGTGACTCTTGAGTAAGGGATTACGCAATGATCACATAGGGGTGAGTAGACAGGGGTGGATCTCTTTTGGCAACCAAGTATCACGCTGGTTATACGTGATATACTTCTGTCAAATTAAATATAATTAGTCGCTCGACTGTCGCTCGGGGTCGCCCGAGAGTGTTTTCAACGTCATCCAACAATGCTAGTTATTCCCAGAACCTGGCTCGTTTATCGAAGACACGCGTTTGCAACCCTATGGAGGGCCAAGTAGGTCTACTGCGGCTGCTCCGGATACACCATCTATGGATGCCGTTTTATTATGTGGTCCCCGACGTTAGTAGTCGCCGACCTTATAAGCCCACTCCCGCCCAACCGGAGCTCGTTCGCCTTACAGTAAGCCCAAGTCCAAAACTAGTCCGGCCTGGTGTGGATCGCTGTCATCACCCGTGGAGAGCAGCTGGGAGGAAGGTGTGAAGCCGGC
This sequence comes from Arthrinium phaeospermum, assembly GCA_006503535.1. Taxonomy (NCBI): domain Eukaryota; kingdom Fungi; phylum Ascomycota; class Sordariomycetes; order Amphisphaeriales; family Apiosporaceae; genus Arthrinium; species Arthrinium phaeospermum. The sequence continues at coordinate 3,240,140 of QYRS01000004.1, forward strand.
CCGAGCCCGGATGCCACGGTCGGCTCCTCTGGACTCGAGGAGTATGAACGACTCAGCCACCCCATGAACAGGCGGCCAGACTCCCCGAAAACAGATCAAGGCGAGGATCGAGAAGTCGGCATCCGCACCTCGCGTCATCGCCACTATATTCTGTAAATTTGCGGAGTTAGTGTTTACGCTGTCTCTCCACAATCGACAGCAAATCTCGAGGGTGATGCCGCGAGCTTACTACTGTCACAGTCGAAGCCAGAATATCGTTCGACGGCGATCCTGACTGTACGCGCGCTCGAGTATGACCTAGGAGATAATCGCATCAACATGAACCGAGTTGCGTATAAGTAGGTCGTAACGATATGTTCGATACTGGCTAGTTAATGTCTCCATCATCATCAACATCATCTCACTGCCACCCCAGACTCCTAAAAGCCCACCATCAAAATGCACAGCACCACCGCCTTTATCACCTTGCTCGGCCTCGCCGCCACCACCTTGGCGGCACCGGCCCCCACCAACCCCCCGTTCGTGGGCACCGGCCTCCCCGCCGACCAAGACCCCGTCCCAACCCCTAGAACCGCCTCCTCATCCAACCCTCCGTTCGTCGGCACCGGTCTCCCTGCGCACGACGACATCGCCGCCGCCGCCCCTTCCAACAACCGACCCTTCAGCGGCATCGGGCTCCCCGCCAACGACACCGACCCGGCCCTTGGCGACGTCGCCACCACCACCTCAAATCCCCCATTCAGCGGGACGGGGTTCCCCAGCCACCCCGACGACGAGTCCGTCTAGGTCGAGACACGACACACATCTTCTTACCTCCAGGATCAGTCGGGGGTTGAAAGGGGGGAATCTAGTCTGTGGAGAGGGTATCCAAGAAGATGGCAATCTCTCCTGATTTCTTTCTTTAGATGGGCCCTAGACGTGGTGGCTGAGCTCCTGTATATATAACAGCACCCGTTTGTCTTTCCTCCTACCTTCGCTTAAGCCACACTGCTCCTGTAAAAACTCAATATCACTATTATATTGCGCTGTAGTGCCGACTGCCAACAAGTGACTTCCCCCATTTCCTTGAGAAAATGCTCTGACAATTTGCAATCGGTATGTCTTCATATCACCCTGACTGCACGTGTTTGAAAGCAGGCAGTATGATGAAAACGTGGATCATCGATCTTGTCGTCCCTACACCCAGGTGGGCTCGAGATCAGGGACATGTTGAAACATAGGCAGGCTGCAACAACAGTCTAGCCCTGGGTCTCCCATGACAACTTGTTGCATGGCGGTTGTTCACACATAATAAAGCATTGAGAGTATGCAGGGTCACTACTGGCAGCAGTTGGCATGGGCAAGGCACATCAGATCTAATGGGAGACAGTGGGCACAGTGTGGTTAGGTTCTTTCTATTGGGAAGTAACGCTGTCTAGAAAGCTTGAGCTGACCGAGCCAAGACATATCGAGATAGGAGCAGAAATGCAATTTGAAATTCGGCCCGAGCGACGTGGATGTCTCGAACCCGTTCTTAAACGCCAGAAAATGCAATTAAACTCCCTCTCTGCTTGTTAGCCGACTGGCAACGAAACGATATACAAAAGTTCCTACACAGGAAAATCATATCCTAGGTGTGTGGTGATAGCCAGGTTCTCCCTGGGCATGCTCTCAAATCTGCTAGAGCTGGCTGGGCCTCGAAATCCAATCGCTCGAATCCGACATCAAGTCTGAACCCAGAAAAGTCGATGGAAGCGTCGCAGGCTCAGCAAAACAGCTTTAGTGCGCCAAAACTCCGGAGTTAAAAGATGTATAGTGACGACATGCTCGTAGGGTATGAATCGAATGCGTTAAATGTAGATTGCATGCGAGGCGAAAGCCTCCCAAAAGGAAGGCGGCGATCAGGACAGGTGGTGGCGGCTACTTTGCCATAAATGATAGGGTATATAGTGAAATTGGCGGGTTTGTTTAGTTGTCGACCGCAACGAAGGTGTTGCCGAATTTCGGAGGGAGTGTCCGCTTCACCACTGCCGAGCTCTCCCCGGCGTCGAAAGGAACAAAGTTCCGTTTGCTGTCGATCCATCGCTTCGCTATTTTGCTGGTCTCGCCTCGGTAGAGATGAATCCACCGCTTGTCCGGTGTGCCGCCGTTGGTGTTTGATGCAGGTTGGGCAGGCTGTGCCGCTGGTGCAGGCGCTGGTGCTGGGGCAGGCGCTTGTTGGGGCTTGTTGATCATCATATAGGCAACAACTGCCACGACGATAACGACGATAACACCGACTGGGTTCTTTCGTTAGTTATGATGCTCATATAAGCAAGCAGCTTGGGTACGCAGATTCACTTACCAACAATAGCCAGGCAGATCCACTTCTTCTTCCGGGTGCTGCGAGCAGTGTCGATGGCGACGACGACCTCGGCATTTCCCTTATCAAAGTTCTCGACGGTCTCCTCAGCCTTGACCTCGATCTGGGTAATGGCCTCCTCTTGTTGCACGACCAAAGTGTCCATATCCTGGAATAATTGGGCCAGCTCGATCAATTGCTGCTCAATCTTCTGCAGTTGGGCGTGTCGGTCCTGGACCGCGCTCAGGACGGATTGGGCCTGGCCTCGCCTGTTGCTCTGCATCATAGCCTGCTGGAAGATCTGACCACTGGAATCCTGCACAGCCTCCCGGATTTCGCCCTCGCTCGCCTCCGGGTTCACGATACGGTACTGCCTCGCCACCTGGTCCTGTGTCTTCTTGCGGAACTCCGACTCGTTTGTCTGGTAGGCGTTGATCGCGCTCTTCAACCGGCGGTCCGTCTTGGTGACCTGAGGGTTGTTCTTGGCAGACTTGCTTTCCGGGTTGCTCTTGGCCATGCGCACCCGTTCGGTCAGAGAACGGTACTGGGCCATGGTGTCGGTGCTGAGACTGTCGAGCTCTCGGTTGGTGTGGCTCCCAGATGATGTGTCGGCGTCGGAGAGGGACCGTTGCTGGAGCATCGCCATTTGTCTGAGGTTCGCTTCGATCTTGTCGATTCCGTTGTTGATATCTCTGCACTCGTTCAAAATGGCATTAGGGTCTCCTTGCCCGAAGGAGCCGGCGCCTTGCGACAGTTGAGACATCTCGACGGTGTTGGCTACGCAATCATGTTAGTAATCGTTGGGGTTTGCTTGGCCGATGGTCGTTATACGAACATCCATATTCGTCACCGTATCCGTTGTTGCGAGGAGCGCCTCCTCGAGGGCCCTGGGGGAGCCCGCCTCCGAAGCCATTGCCATTGAATCCATCGCCGGCCCTGTCGTCGAAGGGATTCTGCTGCCGTCCGCCGTACCTGGAAGACAATTACTAGTTAGTACAAGTCATTTTTAACTGAGCCGAGCCGAGACGCTCTTGTGTCGCGGTCTCATCTCGGAATTGGAATAGTGGTTAACGCACCCGTTCCCGTACTGGTCCATATTGTCAGCAATCAATCGATCAACAATTGTTTACGTGAGGCGAGGGCAAAAAAAAGCAGGCAGAATGGAGAAAAGAGAGGAATGAGGAAGAAGGTTTGAAGGAGACGGGATGGATTTTTGTCGGTTCGTCTGGTAATCGGGAAGGCGAAGCAGGGTGAAACACTTACACTCATCTTTGCGTGGTATTCGTTCTGGGCTCGTACTGTTGTCTGTCGATTCCCACAAGAATGCGATGCTGCTGTTGCGGAGACGGCTCAAAGCTCAATGGAAGGATGGACGTTGGAACAGAAACGCCGGGTCGCTGCTCTTTGTCTCCGTTCTTTAACGATCGATGTCGAAGGCGGTGCGGTATATCGTTTCAGATGGCCCGGAGTACTGTTCCTGAAAGGAGAATAAGTGTAAGGAGGCTATGTCATGTATCTTTATGGCCGATTTCGAGGAGCGCGAAGTGGTAGTTGAGCAGGCAGGTTAATGTTATTTCGCTGCCGCCAGTGCAGTTAGTAGTCAGTCCGTCGACCTCCAGCCTCCAAGCGCTTGCTTCCTTCGGCTGGCTCCTTTTCTCCTCCAGGGATGTCGGTCTGTTTGACGCCAAATTGGTCAGAGGTTTTGTGGCCCGGGGGCGTATGAAGCAGCAGCGAGTGGGCTGGGTCGAGATCAGCTAAACCCGAAATAGCTCTTTTCTCAGCGCTCTTGGGCGGGCGATCCCTGTCTAGCGCACTGCTACCCCTGGAACCCCTGGAACCGCTGAAGGCAAAAGATGGGAGCAGTGGTTCACTCAATCAACGACTGACTGGCCGCCCGATTGAAGAATGCTGATCTGCAATTCCATCAAGACAGCCCGACTACATCTTAGTACGCCTCTTCAACGCATGCGGAGGCTTGCGACACGGCAACGGGACACACGTCGATGTCTTACCATCGCTTACTGAGAGCGCACATACATACGAGCTGACGAGTGGCAGTTTTGATGTGCATGTGTCGCATGCGGCTCGATTGGGGAAGGTTCCGTGCCTGAAAAAGCGACACGAGCCATCAGGCCACACCCCTGCCGGGAGTCCCTGCAGCAAGAGCCGTTTCAATCGCTGCGATCGGCGGCTCTATTGATTGGCCCAGAGCCAATCGTCCGCCTCCATTATTGCTCCATGTATTTCGAGACGGTCAAGTCAGCTGTTGGCAATTGGATGTCCCGATTTGAATAAAAACGCGGCCGATGTTTCTGATACAGTAGTCGGGGAAATACCTTTTGAGATGGAGGGTTGAGGGACGGACTTCTAGAGCGAGTCCAGAAACAAGGAAACACCACCAGCAGGCGAATGCACCGGTCAGGTCACATGGGCCTCTTGGTCTGTTGCGATGCTGCCATCCAGTCAACCAAACTTTGCTTCCTTTTAATGATGAAGTAATCAAATGAAATTAGATAAATTACGGGAAAATACAACACTACGCCACTCATTTTCACCATACCGTCTCTGCCAGCTCATCCCACCGCTTCTCTCGCTGACAGGTTGACAGTCCAGGCGATACGACCTAGAAAAACTCCGTCAACTCCATTTTGCTAACGAAAAAGCATGTCGTGATCACAGAGTTCAAAGTTGCGGCCCGCGGGCTGACCCCGGTTGACGTTGTGGGGTAATGCCGAGTTTGACATCGCATGATTGGGACGACACAAATGGAACCTCGTCTATGTCTCACGCCTGGTCTCTTGCATGAGGGTGTGGCAAGGCTAACCCGCGCAATTGAGGCTGCGCAAACGGCAAAGAGTAGTCGGATCTGAGATCAGACAGGCTTGTCTGTAGATCGCTTTTTCTCTCCGACTTCTTGACCGGAAACTTGACGTGCTGAACACGGTCGATCGAGCATTTAACATTTTAAATCCGACCGACTCCATGCAGCCCAGGAGGCAGGTATTGGCGGCGGGCAGTCTCTCTACTGGAGTACGATGCCGCCAAGTACGGCCAAGGGTATGATTTGATTCGGGAGACTTTGCGTCTACCGAAAGACCGTCACGCGGAGGATTCGTCGAGACTCGAAAGAGCAGCCAAGGATCGTTCCACTGGGAGCTGTCCACAGATCTCCTGCCTGGCGTAAGCTTTCCGAAACCCGCACATGTGATATTCGAGGCGCCCAGAGAAACAGACTAGTCTGGAGGTAACGCTTAACTTGCTTCCCAGACAGGCACGCCCGTCGGGAGCCACCGAAAGTAGAACAAAAACTGTGGTCATTCTACATTCCGAAGTTGCGGCGGTGCTTCGGGAGTTGCTCCGTCGAAACTGACGAATATTCTTATCCATGTACTAGGTATTGGATGTAATATTTAGCCTGTGCCTGTGTGTAACGGGTTCGTCTGTAATGCAAGGCTGATCTTCGAATGAGTTCGGCGGGTGTATTCGGCTAAAGTCATAGGTCATTGACGATGCAGGTAGCCATCTTGCAGACGGCGAGAGGTTGGTAGGAGGAGACGTCAATAGCCTTTATTGGAATAGACATGAGCGACATCTGTGCATGGAGGATTTAAAACAGGCGCTCTACGGATCGTAGAGAACACACCACTTAGGGTGCATCGATCATCCACTCGCATCATAGCCACAACCTAACTCACAACACAAGCCCGCCCAAACCTAAACCTCCTTCCTCCCCAACCCCCCTTTCCTCGCCCCTCTTACCGAAGTCGGCCCCGAGTCCCCACGGCCAACACCGTCCACCCCGCAATGAAGCAGAGCCCGCCGAGCGGCGTGACGGGGCCCATGGTCTTGCCGAAGCGGGCGGGGTCCAGCGTGAGCAGGTAGATGCTGCCCGAGAACATGGAGATGCCGGCGAGGAACAGGCCGGCGCCCCAGCGGCCCGCGCGCGTCTGGCCCATGGTGTTGGCGGCGACGAGCGCGGCAACGCTGTGGATCAGCTGGTACTGGGCCGCGGTGCCCCAGCTCTGCAGGCGGGCCGGGTCGCTGATGCGCTTCTTGAGGCCGTGGGCCCCGAAGGCGCCCAGGGCCACGCCCGTCGCGCCCGAGATGGCGGCCAAGGTGGCGAGGATGGACATGGTGGTCGCGGCTGCTTGCGTGATAGTGGTGGTGGTGGTGGTAGTTGATGGGAGGTCTTCAGGGCCTTCCCGTTGGTGCTGGTGGAGTAGTGAAGACTGTTCGTCGACGGTGATGTGTACGCGATCTGACGGACTCATGAGAAAGAGGAGGCAGAGTTACCTGTCACGGGGTAGATAATGCGTAAGAGTTGATGGATTGAGGTGAGCTTGTATCTAGTATGTTCTTTCGCATTTCGAGGTGAGGAGTGAGGTTGCTAGCTGAGAAAACAGTCCCACTTTTCGCTGAGAGCTCCGACCCATTATTCGTACTAGAAGCCCGTTGGTCTTTTCAGGTGTCACAGCAGGTTGACTAAACACCGAAAATATTGTTGTTTTCACGGACGTGGGAATACTTACCGAAGAAGCCTGGAGCGTCGCTCGTTTTTGCTTTACTACGAAGTGTTTGTTCTGGGCTTTCGTCTAAGATGAGCAGATGCGTATCTCTATCGGCGTGGCCGCCGATGTCCGCTCACGCTTTTGGCGCTGGGGGCTGCAAACATTAGCGATGAGCGCGACTGCAAACAGCTGCATGAAGCACAGTCCTATGGATGAGGTCCATCATTAACAAGCACTACTAAGGGGTTTTTCTGGACGGTCGCGGCGAGTAGCAGGTAGGTAGCTTATCATTGCAATACCTAGATTCCTGGCTCTGGGCTATAAGAAGACTTGATATGCCCATCGAGAATTTATTTCAATCGACCTCGTTGATCCAGTATAGCCCACGGCTTGCGCCTCCTGTACTTGATAAAATCCCCTTCATCCACCTTCTGTTACCATCATGGGAGGCAAATCCGTCTGGGACCAGGAGATCGAGGTGCCTGCCTCAGTTATCGAATGCATTGATCAAGGGGTGAAAGACAGTGAGTGTCCTCTAGGCAAGGTCACAGGCATTGTTTAAAGGAGCTGACATGGCTCCACGAACATAGAAGTTTCGAAATACACACAATTGCACGGGATAACCCCAAGCGGAAAGTCCTACTGGGCAAGGACGGCCAAGATCGATGCCACCGATGAATTCGGAGATGGACCCTTGTTTATCAAGGTAACATGACAATGTACATGCGAACTCAACCCTATATGCTCATGTGTCTGCTCGCAGGTTTACCAAGGAGAGACCGGAAGAAAAATGGCGGAGTCGGAGTACAAGGCCATGATATTGCTCTTTCCTGCCATGTCGATGATGATGCCAAGGCCGATAGCATGGGGCGCCTACAAGGACACACCAGACACCTGGTTCTACCTCTGTCAATACTTTGAGCTTTCGAGCGACGTTCCCGGATTGTATGAACTCGCCGCCTGCCTTGGCGAGTTGCAACGGCATAGCGCGCGGCCGGGCGACTTCAGCCTCGACTTGGTCACCTACGGCGGGAGGAGCCCGAAGTACTTCCCTCCCTGCCGCACCTGGGAAGAGACCTTCTCCAAGGGGCTGCAGTGGACTTTCGACATCGAGGAAGAGAGTCAGGGTCCCGATGAAGAGATGCGGCGTCTCCGCGACGTTGTGCTGACCAGCGTCGTCCCCCGACTCCTGCGACCTCTCGAGGCCGGAGGGAGGAAGATCACCCCGACCCTAGTCCATGGGGATCTATGGGATGGACATGCTTCCGATGCCGAAGGATGGAACTATCCGGTAATATTCAACGGGACGCCTCTATATGCCCATCACGAGTGTAATCGACCCACATCCCTCTAACACCATGACTTGAAGTACTGATGATTTCGCAGATGAGGTAGCGCCTTGGTGGGCATCACGTAGCAAAATGAACCGTGCCTACATCGACGAGTATATCATGCGCCGCCGCGTCTCAGAACCTGAAGAGGACTTTGAGGATCAAGGGGCGCTTTACAGCTTGTACGTTGAATAAATGTGTTTCAACTGGAGCGGCTGCTGAAGAAGAACTTATGTGTTTTGACCTGCACGCCTCCTCTCTATACCGTCAGGCTCGCGCACCGACGAATGTGAGTCATCTCGACCCAGCCGCATAACCCATGTTCCCTTGCTGACTGACAGGGCACAGTGCGATGGAAAACATGAAGCGCCTCGCAGAGAAATACTGCAATGGTCTTGACGGGTACCCGATCTAAAGGGGGACGTGTGAACGGGAGCCGGATTAATCATACGCGTGCTGTAGGTTCTGCCTTGAGATAGCGCACAGCACCAGACATGTATCTTTAACGCCCTTTTATAATAAGTATATTGCTGTAACAATAACGAGTCTAGCATACCCGTAACTTACAGTCGTTTTTAAAAAGCACCTTTTTACTCACCTTATGTACCACCGCTAAAGATTACCTTTTCGGTGAACTTACTAGCTTGCCGGGTGGCCAAGTCTCACTGTGGTCAACGAGTGGCTTTGGGGCACTCATCACGTTGGCCGACCAGCTGAAGGTTGACAAGGTCCCTGAGCGAAGAGACAGGATCTGGCAATAGAGACTTCAATTGGTATCTCTTTAAGCCAGCAGCTCCTTAGCCAGATATTCCTGCAGAAGCACATCTAATAGGATATTTCCTGGCTAATATCGAGCTCATACCAGGGCTTCGGAATCGCAATGTTTCATCCGAATGACGTCTCCTGCCTTATCACAACAAGCCAATGCCGACGAGAAGGAGGTCGCATATACGAGGTGGCGCCCCGGATGATGCCTTTATACATTAGGAGCCCACATGCAGCATAAAGTCAACCATTCGAGGAGGGCCTTGGTGATGACCTGAACGCCATGCCGCTTTATAATGGCCTTATGACATTGCAGCATGACCGGCGCAAGGTCAGCCGTTCATTGCAGCGCGACCGCCTCTTCAAGGGTTCGGTGACGCCACGGCGACTGGACAAGGTCTTCGCCCGGCTTCTACGCCATCACGCCTACGGCTGGGCCCTGTTTTAGAAAGTGACTGCGGACGACATGTACCATGGCTCATGTGGTTACTTTGACGCCGAAGGTGATTGGTAACCCCTAGTTGATCTGACATATCCGTGCTATGGCTTGCTGGCTGCTGGATGGGTAGTGACGGACGCCCGGCTTCGTCGTGACGAAGCTCCAGAGTCGCTGGAATGGGGGGACGAAGACGTCCAGGGCGGTTCAGGCGAACCAATTAGGTGGTATAGTTGGAGCAGCGTAGGTTCCTCCCCTGCCCCCGTATGGTTGCACAAACTGCGGCAGTGCTGGCCCAGACCGCTTCTAATTCTGCCTAGCACGATGGTGGCGCCCGTGGCCTTGCCCTTTAAGAGCGCGGCCGACGAAAGTGCAATATTGGTAACGGAATACGCTATACTGCGCCACCGCAGCAGCGATGAGGAGGTTTCCCTGCAATGGATGACGACGAATGCACCGAAGATGCTGGGACACCACAAGGCTATCATGAAACGACATAGCGTCTGGGTCATCACCGAGACGTAAATGTCTCGACGATATGCCGTGGTTCTCTTAAAGTGGTAGGTCGTCTGCCGCCACGCTTGGTTTAGGTACCAACGTGCCAGGCCTCCTGACGCTGACATCGACAAGCTCCTGGACAAATGGCCGAGGAGGACCACAGCACAGAACTGCATGAAGACAAGGAGGGAGTCGTGGTCTTTAGCGGGATCTTTTCTCGCAGCAGGCTGCTGGGGTCGAAGCTGAGACCCGCGCGAAACCAGTCTCGCCAAAAGGATTATCCTCAGATGTGACTTTTTGGATTTCCATCCCCAACAAGGACAGTGCTTCTGGTAGTGGGCTCTCAGGCCTTCTTCCTCACCTGTCACATCCAATCACTCGATCTTCTGACAAGATCGGACAGGGGGTCTCTTGCAAGCCCAGGAAGAAGAATGTTACACCGCACCAGGAAAGAGTTTTTCCCCATATCCCATCGGATTTCGTAACCACATGGCACCATGTCACCATGGCACTCATATCCGGCAACATGTTCTCAGTTCCAGAGCCGATCCAAAACGGGCCTGAAAATAGAAACGGAAGCCCTGCACGATATCTGACTGCTCCACCTGAGTTGTTGTCATCCATGGCTAGTCCCAGCAACATGCCCCCAAATTCATTCTTAGTCTACCAACCGGCCGGCCGCACCCATGGGTATTTGTGGATATCATTCCAATCATCTCGTGTATGTAGGGCTCTGCTCGGCGCTTGAACCCCCTTCATAGCTTCCCCAGCTGAACACCAGCCAAGCATAAGCTGAACCTCCACATCACTACATCCTAGAAGCTGCCTCCTAGGTCCTCTGCTGTGGTTATACAGAGCCTCACATCTCGACCCCTCCCCCTCCTCCTTTTCGCTTGACCCTTCGAGTTCTGTCGCTCCCCAGGTAATATAATCAGACTTCTGGCGGTCAGGCCTATCGAACTCATAGTCCTAGTAGTACAGTAACAAAGACATGAGAGAACTGATGTCGATCACAGAGCCTAGCAGTCAATGATTACTATTCGAAACTGGGTTACAAAAGAGTTGATTCAAGTGTTATGTGATTAAGTGAATTAGATTAATAAAACCCATATAGAGTATTCTGTTACTTAACTCCTATTCTATGCCCAGACAGCGGAAACGACAGGCTAGTTCCAGCAAATATTGAGGGGAAAATGATACAACACACGGTCCATCGGGTTCTTCGTCCTACTCTATCCCTATGCTGTCTTAATATTGACATTATTTCCGGTCTGAAGGAAAACTGCCAAGACGGCCGCGTATCTATGGCGAGTAATATAGTCGATCACATTAGTCAGTATCTTGAATAGAAGTGTGGTGAGACTTACCCAGCGGTTGCAGCTAGCCTCTCAAACAGACGCCCTGGGGCAGCACACGTTAGGAAAACATGACAGAGTAAGACGAATACAGTGATGACAGCAAGTTTGTGACTAAAGTCCTGTATCGACTGCAAGATCCAAAGTGGCGCCACCAACATGATGGAGGTAGAAGCGAAAGCGATAGCGGATGCCCAGCTATCCACAACAACATCGTTGTAAAGACGTAAGGACTTTGCATCTGAAGCATTCACCAATTGATGTGGGTCTTTGCTGACAAGATTCAAGATCGCCTTGACCTTGTATATGACATGAGTGTCGAACAGTCTTCGTGCTGCCGATCGTTCCGGGGAAAAGCAGATTAAGTCAGCCGTATGATTGATGAAATGTGCCTCATCCTTGTTGATGGCCTTCGAGTTGTCCGAGAACCAATTTCGGATATTTCTGACGTGACGTGTAGTTGCATCTCGCTTGTCTTTCACGGCAGAATACTTGAGCAGTAAGTCGTCTTCCTCCTATCAGTCAGCGTTTCGAAAGTCGGCAGCATGCACAAAGACATCAGCTACGAAAGAGAATGGGCTGCTCACCGAATTCGCCCAGCTTCTGAGTAATTCTTGCGACCAAGTGAGCTCTCCCGGGCATGTCGTCACGGATGGTACCGTTATTGATCGGCCTTAGTAGTGGGTAGTCTCTGGCTTTCGGGCACCTCGACTGTAGGACGCAAGGCGGATTCTTGCCGAACGCGTAAACATCCTTTCTAGAATAAAGGTCATCCATGCTATCGAGTTGTGACTCAAGGTCGGATAGCTGGTCCTGCAAAGTGAGTAGTGCTCGGATATGAAGTCTCCGGAATCTTCTAATGGCAAAGAAGTCATCGTCGGAGGCTGCAAATGCGGTGAACTCTTTGTAGCCAATAAACCGCCTAAGTGCATTCATTATGTTAGTCTCGTCTAGTCAGGCGATACGCAGCTTCGCCCATTTTCGTTACTTACCACGGGAACTTTACCCGCTCCCGGGTCGTCACCAGGTCATTGTCCTCAACACTGTCAATCTGATCAATGGTAACACCCGCAAGTGGGTTGAGCTCGAGTTGAGACATTGCTGCCTGGCCAGGTTCTATAGTGACAGGAAGTGCCTGTATGCGAGACAAGTGTTGGCATCGACGCAAATGACTCACCCGACGTGTTGATGTCTGTTGCATGCTTGCCTTCAACGAGGCCTAGAGCGTCAGACGGAAGTCCTGAGGGAGCAGCATCTTGATGACCGGACACATTACCCCGTCCAGCGCGAGTGGGCGGACTTGACCAATCCAAACCCCGGACTTTTCAGCCTTCTCGCTCGATGTAGGATGTCATTTTGTGACAATGCAGTCCACGTTACACCAAGTTCCTGCACAGAATCCTGCAATCAAACCTACTTGCAAAGAAGCCGGGCAACCTGGAAGAACCAGGTTTATGGTCGTAAGGCCAATTTTCCTGGTTCAGTCTACTTATTCTATTTGGTCTGCCAAGTCTCATTAATCTACAAGGGCGCGCTGGGGCAACAACCTCCCGGCTGCAGCACAATTGCTGATCAGGCATCCTAAACACCTTCAACCTCCGGTTCTAGATCACTATAACATGGTCGACGAAACTACTTCCGGGCAGGAGAGCGGCGCACCTGGCTCTCGACGTTGGCCTGTTAACCAACCAACTGAAGGAAAGACCTCCGGTCAGGGAAACGGCACTAACTCTCGAAGATGGGATCCTGCCCATGCGGCTGATCAGCCCGGTGTTGGTGAGTTACGAGAATGCCGCACTTATGAGATCTATATCCTAACCCAAGTGGAAAAGATACCACAAAGCAAAATGATGCCAAGAAGGACGCAGGGGAGAAGGCCGCAAAGGACGGGGAAGAAGGCGGGGGGCTGCGCCAGTCGCGCAAGTGGCCTGACCCCATGGGAAATGCACTTGTTTATGGCCCTGTGTTCAGAGGAGGGGAAAAGACCAAAGGCACGAATGGGGGAGGCAGTGGCGACGGTGAAGGGGGCACTGAAGAGGCTGAGGAACCCCCTACCAATAATCCCAAGTAGCGCATACATTCGGCAAAGGTACCCCTGACGGATTGTTCACTCGACCAGTATTCTAGTCAATGAACAGTGTACCAACACATCGGATACATCTTCAGTCAGCCTTCTTGGCAAGTGAGTGCTGGTTCGGGGGCTGTACGCATGCATATAACTGCGCCGTCCATGGTCAAGATGGTGTGCATGAATACTACGATATACCCCGAGTTGTGATCGGTTTTATAACATGCTATATAGGGCATTGTTGTGACCAATGCAGGACACCCGAAAGGGGAATTCGATATATGTACGGAGTAAGTGTTGTAGTGATTGTAAAAGAAACCCAGTAACCGATCTCTCACAAGGCGCGGCAGGCATTCAGTGTCAGCCAGTTCACATGGCTATGTACATCGTAACAACAGAACTTGATTTGCTTCTTCTAAATTATTTGATGCAACGAAGGTTGTGTTGGGCTGACTAAATCCCCTAGAGGCTTTCGGGGCAGAAGTACGCCCATTGTAAAGCAAGGATTTTGTCCAGAAACCTTTGCTTCTTCTTTATGAGGCTTAAGGGGTAGGCAGAAGTTATGTGCCCACCCAACAAGGCATACTGAGCCAATGTCGCCTGGCCCCAGGTGCAAACCAAGCACCAGCGTAATACTCGTATAAATCAAGCCTAGATTCCATGTAAGCCCCGAATGACTGAAGGAAATTTCCCACTACAACCGCTATATCTTCTACCTTCTCCAGTGTCTCAAATCAAACAATCTTATACCTCGATCAGAACTGGAGATTTGGAACCACCGTGGCTAATTCCATACTCATTCTATTTCTACTGCAGAACACCTCGTTTTCCCTTTCCTCCATCAGAAACACACACATACACACACACAGACACACAGACACACAGACACACAGACAGACACACACACAGACACCATATCTTCTACTCAAGGCATCCATCCCAGATATTGGTGAAGTCCTGATTGTACTCCATTTCTAGGCAACGATCTCAAGATGTCTGGCAATTCATTCGAGCAGTCACAGTCCGGGGTGTTGGGCACAGTCCATGCCTACAGTGATTGGAAGTTCGCCGAAATCATGGAGTTGGGCGTCGACATCGGCAGATTCCAGGCCCTGCTTCATGATGAGAATCAGGATGGCCCAGAGCATTTATCAAAGTGCGGTGAACTTCTTCAGGAGATCCAAACTGGCATCGACCTTTGCCATCTTCCAGATGCTGTCCGCCACTACAAGCCCGAGGACAGGACGAAAAACAAGAAGTTAGTGGTCAGCTTGATCAGATCAGTTGAGCAAGGCCTTGTGAATCGCTCGTGGCACGCACACGCTGTCTACTTCTCAATTGGGACAGCTGCCGGCTTGTTGCTTCATCCAAACAAGGAACTTGCCGAGGGCCGCTTCCACGCTATGGACAGAAACTACGACGGTGACTTCATGGAGGCCTTCTATCAGCTGAGCAGCGTTACTAAGCCTTTGGGTGATGGCCTCCTAAGCAATGCCCTGAACGACTTCAAGAGAGTCTTGAAGGAGCTTCAACAGACCATCACAATTCTCTTTGTTGCAGCGGAGAATCATCTCAATGAGCGACCGGTCAATGTCATGACTGAAGTGAAAGCTATTGAGAAAGAACTCAAACAAAACGAGAAGGGTGGAAAATATCGACTGGTGTTTGGCGCCGCTTCCAATCTTGATGACTTTCATAACAAGCTAAGGGAGCTCAAGCCTCGCGTTGTCCATTTCTCTGGCCACGGGAACACACAGGGAATCGTCTTCACTGGCGATGACAACAAAGGAGGCAAACTTGTTCCAATGAAGAACCTCGTGGGGATCTTGAAAGATTCGGTCCAACATGGTCTGAAAACCTTGTTCCTCAATTCGTGCGACAGCTTTGAACAGAGCCACTCGATTGCGGCAGAAACTGGGATTGAGACCATGATCACAATTAAGGGGGATCTGCGGAACGAAAACGCATTGCGCCTCTCCACCAATTTCTACCGCAATCTGGCCAATGGGGAAAAGGATATCGCAGCGTTCAACGGCGCCAAGAGATTCTGCGAGCTGACGGCTGACACCCTTGGCCCTATCGAACCTATTCTGATCTGGAACGGAAGCTCGGGCGAGAAAAACGAGCTTCATCTTGACCACGATGCAAAGGTGGAACTGCAGGTGGAAATACAGGAGGAACCACCAGCCACCCTCACCTCAGGACCCGGGACTAGGTTATTGGAGGCCCCCCCTGTTAGCAACTCCAAGGAGGACGGTCCCATAGGGGCGGTTGGCACTTCTGATTCCAGAGTGATCGAAGTGTTGGAAGATGATGACAAGGGCGATGCGACCAAACCAGGTGTGTTTTGCTTATTTTCTTCCAAGAGCTGACCGGTCTATTCTCGAGCGATGTGAGGAGTGCTAAACGTTTGCCTACAGATCATGGTGTATCGGAAGGAACCAAGCCAGTTACCAGACGTGCGCCTAAGCTGAATGCCCCAGCTCAGGCTGCTCCAGCCCAGCCTCCCCAGGGCCAAGCCAACGATGAAGCGGTGTCGAAGATCGTCGAAAGTGTCAAAGTTCTTTTGCATAACCCGGATTTCCTCAAGCTCGGTCAAATCTGGCGCGGGAACCGAACGGCGTTTGATGCCACGTTGCGGAGCTGGCTTCAAGATGCGGCTAAGATGCCTATGCTTGAAGTAATGTTTCAAATCCCCCGCGACATCGTCGAGAAGATATGGAAGGATTACCCCATCCCACCGCCCTCCACAGCGCCAACGCGCGCGCGAGCAAACAATGCACCAGCACCGTCCCCTCGCAGGCAAGGTCGGATCGCCGCCGATCCTTTCGACATGTTTGCCGACTTCTTCGGCCGGACCAATTTCTTTGGTGTGACGTACACGAACCCATTCTCGTCCTTGAGCTGTAATCGGTGCGAGAACAGATTTTCAATTCGTGGTGGCTATCACTGTAGCATTTGCCATGGCGGAGACTTTGACGTCTGCGCTGGTTGTGTGGGCAATGGCATCGGCTGTTTAAACTCTGCCCATCGTCTTGTTGCGTGGGTTGTTCACCGCTCGTAGGCCGAACGCAGTATTGGGGTCATTTCAGGTCTGATTACATAACCTATGGTTTCTTTCTCTATCTCTTAGCTTTATATTCAATAAGAAGTATCCAAAACGACACGTGTGGGTAGACTGCGAGATACCTCTCGAAACTTCTTCTTTTTAACAACCATAGAATCAGCTTGGTCTGGTCCAAATGCCTTCGATGCTTTGTCATAGTTGTGTCTGTCACATCCCTCATAGTCACTTTGTTGAAGTCGAGTAGCTGCAAGGGGGTGGGCATGCTAGGATGCCTATTGACGGTTCATTACTTCATTAATTCTTTGTCGCATGGGATACATACTTAAGCAACATGTAACTACTCTCTCCAATCACGCAGGGTAACGTTTCAGCAGCCTAAACGATAGCATAGGCTGATGCGTAGCTGACGCTCGAATCGCTGGCCGACTCGACTAGCCCGCTGCGCTGGTACTGCACGAACTTGAACTTGTGCTTGCCCGGCTCGGCATGATCCTTGGCCAGCACCTCGAGCGCCGCCATGGTGACGCCAATGGGATGCCGACCGCAGACCGTGTTCTTGGTGCGCGCGAGGTTGCCGACGAAGTCGTCGTGCTTGCCGGACTCGACCGCGTCCATGGCCAGCTGGTCCAGCAGCTTGATGCTCTCGTGGATCGGCGGGTTGGTGACGGCCCCCATGCTGCGCGTCACGCTCTGCAGGTTCTCGATCTTGTTCTCGGGCGCGTACTTGGTGTAGCTGAAGCGGCTACCCCAGTGGCAGAAGTCGGAGCTCACGATGAAGACGTTGTCCGGGTCTTGGAGGTACGGCGCCAGCAGGGCGCCGAACGCCTTCTCCTCGGGGCCCTTGTTGTCGCCGACCAGGATGGGCACGATGGTGGGGTACTCGGCCTCCGACGCGAAGGTTTGCGTGAGCCGCTTGTAGAGGAAGGGCAGGTGCATCTCGAGGGAGTGCTCTTCCACGTCGGATCGGCGGTCGATGTCGGCAAACTGGCCCGTGGCTCGCAAGTGTTGAATCACGGCGCCGTCGACCGTGAGGTTGCCGAGGGGCGTGGCGTATTTGGCGTAGGTGGTGAGAGCGCAGCCTGGGAGGTAGTAGGTGTGTGAGGGGCCCAGGATGAAGACGCGCTTGGCGTTGCTGAGGTCGAGGGACTTGTAGGCCCAGGCGGCACAAGGCCCAGAGTAACTGTAGCCAGCATGCCTATATGTTGTTACGATGGTTAGTAAGTTGCCATTACCTTGATGTAGCTGCTTTATAGATATGCATACGGTGCAATGATGGTTCTGGCGCCTTTTATTGGCAGTGGGTTACCCTCAATATTGTTGGGCACTTCGGCCAGGAACTCGTCGAGAGTAGACGATAACTCGTCGGGATCGCCTTCATACCAGCTGTGGGCATGGCTGTCTTTACGGGTGCCCGTCTGTTGGCCAGACATCTTATGTTATTTGCGGTGTGTATGGTGGACAATGGTTCCTATCACTCAAGTTGAAGACGCGGAGTTGAAGTTGTAAGTTCAAGAGCTCGTGGGAAATGCCCAGGAACAGAGAAGCATTGCGTCAGTTCACCTGGGCCGAGCTATGGAGCTTCGAATACCATGCAGGGATACCCAGTACCCCTCTGCCCCTCCACGGGAGCGCTAGCTCAATTGCGGGGTCGTCAACAATCACTTTGTCACTCCCTTCTTGATATGCAGAGCTCCTTCCTCCAGCAGGAAGACCGTCTGCCAATATATTCAAGAGCTGTAATGTGGCCCATATCCATCTATTTTCTTGGATAGTTCAAATAAGGATTAACCATCTCTGAGGTCTGGTGTCGTGCGCTTCGGCCTGGGATGTCACCAACTGGCTATCGTGTTACGGGCAGTAACCATCGTCCGAAATCCCCGTTAGGTATTGTTTACATGTAAGCATTGGCGAAGCCCCTTTTTGGACTTGGCAACCGATTTGGGACTCAAGATGGCAGAATATACCGGTGAACTCCAGTTTTGATATTTTACACAAGCCGGGAGACGCTTCTCCCTTACGAGGCTTTCGACCATACACAACACACCTTGCGGTATTGGTCTTCATTAGCTGCTCGATGTTACTTGGCTTTAGTGGCCCAAAGGGATTGCTCAGCATGGTATCCTCCTTGATGGTGTTGGGATCAGGGTTGGTGTAGCCGCTTGAGACGTCAATCAACACGGTGATCGGAGCCTTGATAGGAGTTCCTTCTCTTAAGAACCTTGCTGTTCGAGTTGAGGTCGCTGAAGCAGCAGGAGACAAGCTATACTGCGCCGCAAAGCCAGCCTGCTGGGAACCACCATCCTCCACGCCGGATAATACGGCTTGTTCGTCTACGTCCAACATCTCGATGTTACATAGAACATGTATGTATTGAACCCTTTCAGCAGCTATCGCTTACGATCAAGCTTTTCCTGAATACGCCTGCGGGGTATGGGAATTTCACAATCCATGTTACATACCTGCGAGCGAGCCATATAGGATACGATCAAAGATGGGACCCGGTCTCCATGGTTCCTGGGGAAACAAGACATTTCATATAACATGTAAGTGTTGCCTTTTCTTTCCTCTCGAGTTCCATTTGTTGATTCTGCCACTACCGTGTCACCTTTATCAGCAAAGCCATATTCAGAAGGCGGCTCTTCAGATGTGAACAGGGCTTCGTAATCCTTGATGTGAGATTCCACACGACACGTTCGCTCAGTTAATCAACCATCACGATATATTGTCACCGCTGGCTAAGCGCTACCACCCCCAACTTACCCATGATGGATCGCTTCATGTATTGGTCTCACGATCATACCAGTTTTCAGCCATGAGCTCATTTAACTGTCCTCGAAGGGCGGGCCTCACTACTCCTGCGCAGAACTTGTCGAAGTTCTCGGCGGAGCGGACCGGATCTTTCAGCGTCCACCCACGACCGAACCAACGGGGGTATAGTCCAAGTTCCTGGGCCGATGTAATATCGTTACATGAAGGTACGGTATGTGTATGCCAATGATGCGACTCGTTGTCTTCCAGGTGGGCATGGCATATGGTTGATCATTGGTACTAGTTGAACATGGAGTGGATGGCCTCCGAAAGTTCCACCATAGAGTCTTTGTTGAATGTAGCAGGTCCCCGGAGGCCTCCATGTGTATACAGTATTGATGGTTGATTGAAAACCGCACGATTGGTCACAGCCATCCGTGGGATCTACTTTGGTAGAATATGCCGTATAGTAGAGACGCAACAATCCAGACTGAAGGAAACGATACTGAGTGATTCGTGACAGTAATACTCAAGCTAATTTATTCGTCGATTGATTGTTGGTATGTATGAGGTTTCATTATGTACTTCAGTGAGTGATACAAGGATGGATGACAGGAAGTGGAATTTGGTAACAACTGAAACAAGCCGAGTTACGTCATTAGGCGACTAAGCTCAAACCACCACGAGCATAACACCATGCCTGCCTGGATTCCAACGCGGCAGCCCATTCTTTTCTTCAGCACCAGCCCAAAATCAACGCGACGGCCTTGATTGCACTCGAAGCTGACTTATGGTCATCTATAGGTCAACATGGAGCCCTATAGCACATTTGACCCTGCGCGGGCTTCAGCTGAGAGCAGCTTCAGCATGATGGAAGCGAAGGTTGGCAATCCTGACGTGACGGCAACGCGACGCCCCCGCGACATGCACTCCAGAGACGCTAATATTGAACTCATTATGTAGCCAAAAGGCTCTGCATCACTCGCAGCAGTGGTATCGGCCTTTGTGCCTACTTGGGTGAGTACGCGCACTCGGCAATATGCCACTGGACTCTCGGCTGATGACTCCAGGTAACGGGGCTGTTCTTCGTCACCATATTCGTCCTGATTCGGCATCGATATCGCAACATCTATATGCCACGCACATTCATGGGCACCATACCAGAGAAGTTAGCTTTCTCCCCTCGGATGTGACCATGAAAGCTTTGCTAATACATAGAAGGAGCCGGACTCCTACTCCCAGCGGCGCCTGGTTTGACTGGGTGCACACGATGTGGGATGTGCCTGACAAGTTCATCCTCTACCGCCAGTCGCTGGACTCGTACCTCTTTCTGCGTTTCCTGCGCACCGTCATCTTCATCTGCCTGGTCGGCTGCGCCCTGACATGGCCCATCCTGATGCCCGTCAATGCTACCGGTGGTGGCACTTCGACGCAGCTCGACAGCATCGGCATTGGAAACGTCAGGGACAAGAAGCGGCTGTATGCCCATGCCCTGGTGGCATGGGTCTTCTTCAGCTTCGTCATGTTCACTGTGGCCCGCGAGCGGCTCTGGCTTGTTGGACTGCGGCAAGCGTGGACCTTGTCCAAGTCTAATGCTAACAGGTTGTCCTCACGCACTGTCTTGTATCTGTCGGCACCGCGAGACGCGCTGGAGGACTCCAACATGCACCGTTTCTTTGGTGATGCGGCAGTGCGCATCTGGCCTGCAACCAAGGTTGACACGCTTGAGAGTCTGGTGGCGGCGAGAAACTCCAAGATTGAACAGCTTGAAAGTGCCGAAATGTCACTGATCTGCTCAGCCGATAAGAAGGGGCGAAACGCTACGAAGCACAGCGGGACGGGGACGGTGAGTTTCAATGACTTGCCCGACGGAGTAAAGGCAGCTGTCCGCCCGAAAAGATATCTCAAATCTGGCAAGAAAGTCGATAGCATACGATGGCTCCGGGAGCAAGTTCAAGAGACGGAGTCAGACATCGACGAGGCAAGGAACTCGCACGAGATAGGTCATCCACAGGGAGCTGCAGCGGTATTCGTCGAATTCAAGACGCAAGCTGATGCCCAGCGAGCATCCCAGCAAGTAGCCTCAGCCAACCTGCTTGCACTCACCCCGAGACACACGGACATCCCGCCAAACGAGATTATCTGGAAGAACCTGACCATCCCGCCAACCCGCCGAGCCTCTCAAGAGGGTCTTGCGGTTGCTATAGTCATCGCCACCATCGTCTTCTGGTCCATTCCCAGTGGATTCGTTGGTCTCGTATCCAACATCGGCTATCTCGCAGAAAACGTCGAGTGGCTTAGCTTCCTCAAAAGACTCCCTCAGCCTGTGATTGGACTGCTCTCCGGACTCTTACCGCCGCTGGTTACAAGTGCACTTAGTAAATACGTGCCTAACATCTTTCGATGTAAGTTACATACGGACCGTGAGTTATGGAAGAAGTGAACTAACAGACACCAGACATCTTCAAATCCTTCGGTGCACCAACAACCACTGTCAATGAGCTCAAGGTGCAGAAGTGGTTCTACATCTTCCAGGTTACTCAAGTGTTCCTCGTAACTGCCGTATTCTCTGGCGCTGCTACGGTGGCCTCACAACTGATCGATAGACTGGAGGATCCAACATCTATCCCGACATTGCTGGCGCGGGAACTCCCGAAGTCGGCCAATTTTTATTTGACGTATTTCATCATCCAGGGCACAACAACTGCCGCCGATAACCTGCTCAACTACTCGGACTTGCTAACATATCTGATATACGACCGCCTTTTCGACAAGACACCCAGACAGAAGTTTGCGCGCTTCACGAGTATGAAAGGCATTGCTTGGGGCAAAGTGTTTCCGAAGGTAAGCTCTTACATATACCATCAGTCTGCCGGAACTCAGCTAATTCTACATATAGTTTTCCAACTTCACCATCATCGGTGGGGCAATACACTCCTCCTAATCTGAGATAGGCACTGACAACTCTTAGCAATCGCGTATTCGTGTATCTCTCCCCTGGTCATGGGATTCGCCGCCATCGGCTTATCACTTTACTACTTCTCCTACCGTTACAACCTTATCTTCGTGATCCAACCCAAGGTCGATACGAAAGGACAAGCTTATACCTTGGCCCTGCAACATCTCTTGACAGGTGTATACATTGCCGAGCTAGCCCTGATCGGTATCTTTGGCCTGAGAAAGGCCACGGGCCCGTCGGTTCTACTGGCGGTTCTCTTCATTGCCACTATTGTATACAACGCACTGATGAACAAGTACCTCGCGCCGCTGGAGAAATACCTGCCAGCCGATCTTATCAGCGATCCCAACGGCGACAACGAAAACACGCCGCTGCTCTCGTCCGCAGAAGAAGGCCAGGCGCAGTCGCACCTCCAACGGCTCGGCGAACGCGCCCACGTACCGTCCAAGGTGGCGGAGCACGTCGTCGACCCCATCGCGCGGTTCTTCGAGCCGCGCATCTCGACGTCGTACCAGGCCATGCGGCGCTGGCTCGCCGACGACGGGTCCTCTGGCAGCTTTACGGGCGGCGCGCCCCCGGAGTACAGCGAGGCGGACCTCGGCAAGGCGTACCTCAACCCGGCGCTGACCAGCCCGACCCCCCTGATCTGGCTCGCGAAGGACCGGATCGGGGCCACCGCCAACGAAATCAGAGAGAATGAAGAGAAGGGGCTGAAGGCGACGGATCAGGGCGCTTGGCTGGATGAGAAGGGGAGGGTCAGGTGGAGCGTGGAGGATGTGCGCGAGGTGCCCATCTGGAAGGAGAAAGTGAGGTACTAGATAGATCGAGGGCATGTCCTGTTTGAAAGACATGGCGTCTCTGCCGCGAGGGTTCGTGTTGAGAACTACAGTATACGATGTTGGTTTGAGCGCGTATGTGACGGGCAACTGGCTAGACTATTCCAGCTTCCTTTGGTTCAATACATAGACTGCATAAAAGCGCGACTCCAGTACATACGACCATATCCTGCTGAATACTAGGGATCCCGTCCGCTCTCCCATATATAAGCAGCAGAGAGCCGAATTAGTACTAGGGTCGGTGACGACCTGGGAATCCTCGGTGTTGTATGTTTTTACCTTTTTGGTGGTTGGTGAACGTTTTTGTTGTTCCCTTCCATATCACGTTTTGGGATCCCCGAGGAACAAGCCTACGGTTCATTTCGGGTCGTTCCAGGTTGATCCTCTTGGACCTACATTCTGAGAGAGACTGTATGGGGTGTGTCACGGATATGGGTGAGCTGTACAGGCCATCATATGTCAGCAGAAAACAAGCCGGAAGAGGCCGGCCTTGCTTTAAGTCCTCGCTCCTGAAGTCATTCCGGGAGATGTTCGATTCACGATAGAGCTTGGAGGAACTTTGGATTCTAAGAAGTTGTTGGTCGTCATAGCGAACTTGCAGATGTATATATAAGATTCCTTGGCAATCTCTGGCCTATTCGAGGGTTAGTATAGCAATCCAAGCCATCACCCGACCTCTTTTGCTCACCTTGATAGCCGTATTTCGCATGCCGACATGTCCTTTTTATTGAGGCGACACGCCGGCGAGCACCAGTCAACGTGACCAACCCTCTCTCTATGGTTCGCGTCTTCCTCCGGGTCTCTCTGGTTACCCTAGCTAGTCCGGTATGTGAGCCCGGTCCTGGATGACTTTTTCCCACGTCCCCCAAGGAGGCGAAACGTGTACTGGCCATCATCCTTGATCCTTCCAGTTTGCGCTTTTTGCCCTTTTGCTCTCTCTCTCGGCCCCAATTTCCTCATGACTCGGCGACGGGCTCCTCGCCTCCATCAGCGGGCGCGGCCGCGGGCGCATCGTCGCCCTTTCCTTGATCGGGGCTCCGGCTTCGACTGCGGCCGCGACCGCGGTGCGACTGGCGGCCTCCCCGGGCGCCGCCCTTGCCCGGCGGCGGCCGCACGAAGGCGAAGTCGACGTAGATGGTCTGGTCGAGCAGCTTGGTCTGGTGGCAGCCGTCGATGGCGGCGCGGGCTTCCTGGAGCGTCGTGTACTCGATGAGAGCGTAGCCCTGTCAGAATAAGAGGCCCGGTTAGTCCAAACCCCATTCGCGCCAGGAAAAGAAAAAAAGGTATCGCAATGTAATGATAATAACATACCTTGACGTAACCGCTGCGGCGGTCGAGGTTCAGGTGCAGGTTCTTGATCTCGCCGTAGTCGCCGAACTTGTCGTGGACGGCCTCCTCGTCGGCCTCCTCGTGCACGTTGGTCACCATGATGATCCAGCCCTCGATGGAGCGCACCGCCGTCGCCTTGGAGTGCGTCTGCATGTCGCCGACCTTGGCCTCGGGGGGCGGGCTGCCGCCGACGGCGCCCGCGTCGTCAATATCCATCTCCACGTCGGCCATGATTTCTTCTTTGTGTGGTGGATTTGTATTGATTGGGGGAGAGTTGGCTTGTCTTTTGCGCGTGTAGGTGACGAGGAATGTCCAAAATGATGGACTTCAAAATGGCAGGTAGCTCGGCCTAGGCTCTCTCGTTGGTGGGGTGCTTTCAGCTTTGGGTGCCAATTCGTTCAATTGACCGCTGGAGCTTGCGGATTTCTGCGGGGCAACGCCCATAAGACCTGGTGAAGCTTGGGCGGCTGGCGGAGCTGAGTCTGACAGCTGGCACCGAGATGGCATGATTTCATCAATCCGACTTCACTTCACTTTGAAAGGATAACCACCATTTACTTGTTCAAAAATAGAAAATCGTACTCGCTCTTAGCTGCCGGGACTGGCACATTCATTTGCAAGACAAGAGGGCTCTTTCTGAGGCGCTTCTTCCCGTCGTGGTCGCCGGGGTGGTCGTTCATGTTGGTTGCCGCTATGTAAGTGGGCATCCTCTTCAATATCTGCTTGGACAACCATTGGCTGGAACTTTTCATCGTTGGGAAACTAGTAGAAATTAGGCACATAGACAGCTTCGAATTTGGGCTTGCTATAGAAGAAATCATGCAATTTTGACTGAGCATCAGTGGCCTTAAGACCGTCGTTTGGGGATCAAAGGAGGGCCAAGCGAATTTGACAAGAACCGGAAATGAGCAAGTGCTTCACCTGTAAGCATCAACTCTTGAGTATATGTTGTTTATGAGCTGACCACCCTCTACTGTTTATTTCCGTATCATACCAGATTATAAGAACATATATGTGGTAGACATGCGTAGGCGTGTTAACCATGCGAACCCCGGGGTCGCCAGGGAGCAAAATCCAGGAAATCCGACCACCCGCCCCCTTGCGTGAGACTGAAATGCTTCTTTTCGACCTTTCATGGGCTGCGGGCGTGCTAATCGGCGTGCCGTTGATGCGTGCCTGCTTTATGATAACTTACCCTGCGATCGCCAAAGCTGACCAGGTTCTGCGGCGTCTGTGAGCTGTCTCCCTCCTCCTTGCATCGTCTATTCTGCTTGGATCGAGAGGCCTCATTCGCACGACCTATCCGAGATTGAAACACGCTCGTAACGATCGCTGCGGCGCAGCCCAGGTCGAACCAACAGAGTGGCCTCGCGACCTGCAAGCTTATGACGGGTGTTTGTCTGAGCTAAGCGGGAGTCATACGTGGATCAATGGGAGAAGCCCCTGAATAAATGGCATCCTCTTCTGTCGGGCGGGCCGAGAATTGGAAAGCACACACGGTATTGTCCTATAGTACAAGGACAATGGAAACCACATTCCCATCGCCAATGGACAATAAGACCCTGTATTAACGCCGCAGTCGAGTGTCCCGGTGCTCCAGCGGCGGCCCCCAACGCCAACGCCGTATAAGACCGCGGTATCTACCGGAGCCAACAACAATACTCTGGAGCTCAAAGTTCAGATATGGCCGGCCTAATCACCGAAGAGCCCACCATTCCTCGCGGTCGACATCCCGCCAGCACGTCCCATAATTAGGCCGGTAACCCCGGAAAGCGGGGACATATCTGGCGCGGTTTTTGGGGGGTGGGCTGTTTGCTTGCTTGCTCATCCAGATTCTAGAACGCAAACAAATTGACCGACCAGGAGAGCAAAATCGAACGTTTGCTGGTGGTGGCCCCCGGTGCCTGCTGTAAATAGCAATCCCGATTGACCTAGCGCCAAGCCCACCACGGATGCAACGCCAATACCGCCGAGCTGTGACTACAACACATCCCTTCTTTCCCCCGTTGACCCGAGAAGAACCGCACGACTACCTACTCCAAGGGAAATGTGTCCATCCATCCCCATGTTCCTCAACAATTGCGATAGGCGTCGCCGCCCCCCTTGGCCAACGTATGCCGTGCCATGAATGGCTTGGTGACCAAGAATGGCGCGCTGGGCGGGCAATCAGGCTAGCCAAGCATTGGCGAAGGAACGCCACGTCGGACGGTAGTGGTGTGGTGCGGTCGAACGGGCTGGCTCGGCGTGGGTAGCGCCAGAGGGTGTGCGCGGCACTTCACCTTAGACCGCAGTGCCCAGCGCGCCCAAGGAAAGCGAGGTCAGCTAAACTGACCGGGGGCGGTAATTGGAACCGGCACGGCATGCCGGGCTGTGAGTCGCTGTCATTGTAAGTATCGCTGAGCTGTTGGGCGGACCCCCAACTGCTTTGAAAGCGCACCTTCAGGAGAGGGACAAGAAAAGTTCGGGTGCTGCTTAGCAGGTAAGCGAGCGAAAGACAGTAGGTATGTGAAGATGAATATGATGAATGAAACTCCATCAATCGGTACACAACCAAGTGACCGATTGAGAGTGATTAAATTATCAGTTGCTATGTGGAAATGACTGCCTTCCTGCCATTTTCTCCCCGTCACTGGTATCATTGCGCTTCCCATCAAGGTATCGATCGATCGTAGCTTTCCCATAAGTGTATATCCTTGCCAGCCCAATATTGCCAGCGTCATCATCGTCATTTGGCAGAACTCAGGCTTGCTCATACCGCTTTCAAAAAATCAAAAACCACCCTCCTCACGTGAAACGTACACGTCCATCTCGTCTCGTCGAGTAACTGTGCCCCCAAACCCAGAAATCGGGTTATAGATCGACTGGTTGGCACTTTAGACAGTCTCCCGGGCAGTCTTGCCGCGAGCCTGGCGGCCCTTCTCGGACCACGGGAAGTGGAAGACGGGGATGAGGAAGAATGAGTTGCTCGAGTCGGCAATACCGGCAAAGGCGTTGTACCAGGCGATGAAGGCCGCCAGCAGTCCGAAAACACCACCCGCTTTCTGCAGGGCCTTGCTCGCGGCCATGGCGCCGTTGGCGGTAGCCAGGTAGTGGCAGAAGAGCATCAGGAAGGCTAGGTCGAGCGTGAAGAAGAGGGCGAAGAACATGACGGTCGACCGCAGCGTGCAGAGGAGCAGGATCGTGGTGAAGATGAACCAGCCGGCCAGGAAGAAGCCGATCACGGACGGCTCTTGCGACGCGTCGATGCCCTTCTCGGTGTAGGGTGACAGGGAGGCGAAACCGGGCGTGAGCAGGATGGCGAAGGAGATCCAGAAACCTCCGTACGAGGACAGAGCAGTGGCACCGAACGTGTTACCAACAGCCATTTCCCTTGAGGACCGAGTTAGCATGCGATTGTCCTATTTGGAAGATATGAAGAAGACTAAAACATGAGGGTTGTCAACTTACCACATGCCGGCCAGCAGTTGTACCAGACCACCGTAGCCGAACGCTAGGGAGATGATGACGTTGGGCTCCGTGACATCACGGGCGCCGACGTTGATCAGGGACAGGACGAACGTGGTCAGGGCGAAGGCGGACAGGCCCAGAGGCGCCGGGTTGGCAAATTTGCGGTTCTCTACCGGGCGGTACAGACCGGGCTGGAACTCACCACCGAAGGCAGCGAGTCTTCCCTCACCGTCCCGGGTGTGGACGTGCTGCATGGGGTTGTGGTAGTCGTAGGCGCGCTGGTTGGTATGGCCGCCGTTCGGCTGTGCCTCAGACCCCGTGGTGGTGGTCTTCTCCATGTCGGCGGTATGGGTATCCGTCGTCGCCATTGTGACTTTGTTCCTCCGTGTACCCTTCTGGAAAGAAAATAAAAATGAACAAAAGGTGCTGCTGGGTGTGAAGGCGTTGCCTTCTAAAGCTCTTTTAGGGATTCTAGGAAGCGGAAATTGGTATCCTTCTGCCGGAGTGAGAGGAAGAAGGAAAAAGGAAGAGGGTTCTAGGTTGGAAGTAGTAGGGGACCTGGGGTAATATAGGTGTAAGTGAGATGTGTGTATGCGGTGCGGAGGACCTTCGAGCCGTGGGTAGCATGCGGAGAAGAAACCCACCAGGAAGGATCAACAGAATGACCCAGACCAGGACCAGGGGGACACGACAAACGAGAGGACAGGCAGGCAGGAGAATTGATCAATTGGACCCTCAGGTTGTTCAGGCTGTGTGGAGCAATGTCAGATATTGGGAAGAACAAGGGCCTTCACCTACCTAAGTAGCTGCTACTGAATACCCCTACCCAACAGTGCAGTACCTACACTCCTATGTGTAAGTGACCTGTGGTTGCGTATGATTACTGGATAAATGCGAGGGTGAGTCGGCACCATGTAGCATCGCATGAGTTGGCGAATATAGCTGACGCTTGACCAAAAGGGTCAGGAACGGCCAGCAACTGCTGCACCCATCTCATTTCATTTGTCACTTGTGCGTAAGAGGAAGTGTCCTCTCTTGTCCCAAGGAGGATACCCCCTACAGCTAGCCAATATCAAGATATCCAATTCCCATTAGCGGCAGGAAAAAATGCGTCGCTGGATACCTGGAAGGTACCTACCGGCGCCAGCGTGGATACACGTCCCAGGGCGGAGGGACTGTACCGCGTCATGATGGAGCGCACTAGACGAAGGCTCTTGTAATGGTCAGGTACTCGTCAAGGTTGCACCCTCCTTACCCCGGTTTGGACCAGACGAACCAAAGTCCACCCTCTCGTGTCCAGTGCGGCCAAATACAAAACCCACACCTGAACCAAACCGACTGGGGAATTTCCTTTTCACCGACTTGGCCTGATCTACCGTAGCTGATGGAGACTCGATTTTTAAGCATATATTGTAGATTGTCACGCAGCGTACATAGGTACGGAGCATTGTGAGCTGACTGCCCATTGAATGTTGTTGAGTGACCCGTGTTGGTTGTAGAGGGCAACTAGGGCCCAGTAAACTGGCATGACTGGAGACAGATCCACAACAGTGCAGAACGCCAGAAACGCAGTGCCCGCAAAACCTAAAAGCAGAGACTGCGTGACTGACAACTGAGAGATTCCTATTCCCCGTCCTCTTGCCTCCCTGCCTGTGCTCTGCAGATGGCAGTTCCGCGTCGCCGCCCGAATTGCCCGACTTGGCCTCCGCTTCATGACATTTATTGCATAACACTACATCATTGCTCAGGTCTTGCGCCGCTACCCGTCGATAGGCAATGCTTAAGTGCAGTAGCACGTAAACGATCCCCTTAAGTCGGCAAGCATGATGGCTTAAAAAATACGCCACGCGGAATGTATTCCTCGATGGAATGCAGGGCTCTGCTCTAGGCAATGTTCGTAGTTTGTTGAAGCATGGACCCGTAGGCGCCTGCACTTTCGGAATCGTTTCACCACAACCTGATGGTTTGGTCCGGGGAAGGGCGCAGGGCCAAGAAGCCAAGTGTTGGAGAGGGTGTTGCTTCCCCATGTTTTGATTGTTCAATCTCCTGTCGACTCGCGGAAACAGAAAAGGAAAAGAGGGGCTCCACACCGTCACGCAAGTGGCCAGGATTAAACAATGTGGGATTTTGCTTGGCTTTGGTGCTCTCCCAGACGTTCCGCACCATGTCACCCCCAAGTCAGCACACCACCATCCGTCGCGACGGGTGTGTGTGTGTGTGTGTTTGTGTGTTGAGCGGCCAAAGATTGCACAGGGATTGGTCAGACGCAGGCAGGCTCCCGACGCGTTCTATTGACGGTTGCTTCTTGTCTAGGTAGGTAGGTACTTAGTTATTGCGGCAGAACACTGAAATTAACAGCGGTATTGTCACGGATTCGAAAGCTTGAAGCCACCAAAGCCACAGCCGGTGCTAGCATCAGAATCAGAGAAGCTTATTATGCAGGTCAAATCGGGAGAGGATAGGGCTGTGAAGGTACGGAGTAGAGGAGCTGAAATAACACTGCAAGTGCCTAAACGATTCCATGCGAGCCAATGAGATTTCCCAATTGGCACCAAACATCTTCTGCAGCAACCAAACCAAACCACCATGATAACTACGAGCTCTCCAAGTCGCCCGAGCCACCCGCACCGGCGTCAGACTTCGGCAGTTTTGCTTTTCTCACCCACGACCGTGATTCGTGTGCATCGGCGGATGGCATAGTACCCGCGGTGATCATAGATCACGAGAGGCAAAACCCCCCAGACGCGCCGAGGTCGTCGGTACGCATGGATACTAAAGCTACATCATTATCCGCATCGGATAGGCGCTTGTTTCGAGGCTGCAGCTGACGAGCTCTGCGAGCTACC
Organism: Arthrinium phaeospermum; assembly: GCA_006503535.1. NCBI lineage: Eukaryota > Fungi > Ascomycota > Sordariomycetes > Amphisphaeriales > Apiosporaceae > Arthrinium > Arthrinium phaeospermum. The sequence continues at coordinate 3,270,653 of QYRS01000004.1, forward strand.
ATGCTAAGTGCGACACGATTACAGCAGGGTGCAGGGTGCCGAGGGTCCGATCACAATCTGAAGGGAAGGCGTACGTAACCTGGGAGTTTGTGAAGTTTCCTCTCCTCCGGCAGACTGGAATTGGTGGGTTTCATCGTGCAAATACACTACTTTAGATACTCGGTATTGCATCATAACATATTACATTACCCCATGGATAATACAGTAATTGTTCATCCCCCTCTCCCCCTCCTGACTGGAACTAGGAGTGGGACCTATGGTGATCGTTGGTGTGCTGACTTTACCGCATAGATGTACACACATGATGCTGCAAGATGTGCGGAGATCGGTGGGGAGTGGGGACCCTTCCAGCTTAACCCCGTCCAAGTCTTCCAGAACTCGCTTGTCATTGTTCTTCTCCAGTCCGGCTTCTAGTTGAGGAAGATCCAGCTCTACTATTAGCACCGCTACTAACACATACATGTATAGGGAGTCATCATCGTCATACTAATGCTCATCGGAGTCTTGGTGGCTGCGTCTTCTACCAATACCGGTCTGTCATTCGATTTCTCCTTACGCCCGGAGCGCACGCATCCTCGATCGCCATGTTCATCCCTCGCTACTGACGGGGCCGTGGTATTTCCAAGACTGACAGCCAGAATGACTGCGCGGGGCCCCGCAGCCTAGGACGTTCCTGATCGTACGACATGACAACGCCATGGCTTGGCCCTCTCACCAAATATGTATTGGCAATGGATATGGCCAAGAGTCTCTGCCTCGAATGTCAGCTTGGCCAAGCGCCTGTCAGCAGGACGTGGGGAACTGTGTTGACAAGGGGGCGGTACTCGGCAAATGCCCATTCCCTGCCGAATATCGGTGTAAAAGGCATCGGTTGCATTTATTCATCTCGAACTCTCCCCTGGTACCTGTTAGGTTTATTTCCCCATGGTCCTAGCTGATCAATATTGCAGAGCGTCGTCCAGTGTTGGGAACGTGGTCTCTTTGCACCATCCTTGGCGCTGGCGGAGATACGACGCACCAACAATCGCATGGTCGCGAGATGACTCCATGCAACTTCATATCCGGAGATTACCTAGATCTGGCAACCCCAACTGCCAACAGTCACCCCACGTTGTCTTACCATTGACCGTTTCCCTGGTCTCCCGGCGGCCGCACAATAATGGGAACTTGCTTGCCCGAGACATGGTTTCGCCGGGCTTCCGAACCTTGACGAACCGTAACCCCTTTTCTGAATGATATCTTCTCGTCGCTGTGTAACTCGGGCAGCTGGCTGAGCACAGAGGACATTGCTGCCCTTGTTATACGATGCCGCAATCTCGGGTAGCCAACCTTTGATCAAACTGCTTCGGGTCCCAACCCCGAACGTGGGGAAGCCGCCGATTGGTCTCCTTTTCGAGACTCGACACGGGCCGGCACCTCCCTGGGACTTTTACCCGTTTACCCGGCGGTGGTACAGTCTGAGGGTGTTCGTTTCGTGGTCGCATACCGACCTGGGGAAATGGGCTATTGAACTTTGACTGCAGAAATAATGGGTGCCTGTTTACTTGATCCCCGTTCCATCCACGCAATGGTATTCGTTTATGGCCTCTGGACAACATTCTCGTCCACGGGGGTTGGCGTTGGGTCAGCACGGCAGGCTTTCTGGTGGCGTTGGGCAAGCTTTGCGGCGCTCAACGGGCACAGGCGGTGGCGGCGGCGGCGCGACCCTTGGCTGCATCTTCTTGTTCTTGTTCAGCCTATCGCCGGGTTCATGCAAGACAACATGGCGCCTGCCTCCAGACCGCTGCTGCGGCTATGCCTACACCTCACTAGTGAACCATTTGCAAGGCGTAAGCGGTGCGAAGTTTTACCACTACTAACTGTGACTATAGACAACAGACAGAGCCCTTCTAGTTGACTCAGTATATTTGCTTGAGTAATATACCTATATGTTGAAGTTTCTTGCTACTGTAGGCACGATTATCAGGGTGTGGTAGAGGCCGCAAAGCCTTTAGCAAACCATATTAGACAACCAGTGCAGTAGTTTCATATGAATTCCGGGTTACGTTCGTTTCAAGTGTGTCCATCCATTCAGGTTGCGCTTAGCAGTAATCCACCAAAGTCGACATGTAAATGAGGTCGTGTACAGAAGTCGCCGACGTGCATAGACACACGGCTAGAACAAAATGCCGAGGAGCCGTGGCGTAGACTTAGCCCAAGACGATTTCTTCCATCTTGGGATCCAAAGTTTCCCAATCATCCACCAAAATCACGCCTAGGCCTTTACGATAAGCGACACCGTCTTCTCTCCAAATCCATAGTACATAGTTGAATCGCAAATCCCTATTCACCTCAAACCCCCACAACGCACCGTGTTCGCCCTTTGAACAGGTACCTGTAGAAACAGCCAGGAGCCAGCACATTTTCCCTTCGTGAGAGTAGTTGCGCAAACCTGGTGAGAGGCTCAGAACACCGCAAACTGCCTTGCCAGTTTTCCGATCCGGAGAAGAGCAGATCCGAACGCGCGACAGTGAACCCTTCCCCGTCTCCAATGCCTTACTGGTCAAGTAAGCTAACTCGCCAGATTCGAATTGACATCCAAACCACGCCCTTGCCACCGGAGCACGAGTATAGAGAAACCGGTTCTCATGGATGATAGCCTGTGTATTGCCTTCCGGCCTTTGGTTGGAAAGAAGCGGGTGCAACATTCGGCTCTCGCCCATGGCCTCATACACACACAATGGTTCAAGGCCTCGTGATTTGTACGATACACAAATTTTGGCGTCGATACCGCCCTGCCATCCTACCCAGCTCCAGCTGGGGAGCTCCAGAGCCTCGACTCCCTTTCCTCGCGCCCGCCTTCTTGTAAGTGTGTCTTTGGGTTGCCACAAGAGAGCCGCATGGAACTCGAAGACTGGCAGTCCCCAAAAGAAGCCAGCAGGAAAGGCGGTAGAGAACTGCTTGATGACTCCGAGGTACGCACGAAGTCCGTCTTCTGGGTAACTCAAGTCTCGTGTATTCTAGGCCAATATGTTTTAGAGACCGGGTCGTTGCGGAACAAATTTGCATTGCATCTCTTTGTCCGAGGGCTGAAAGTGAAGAGGGCACCTACGTAATTATCCACCAGAACAAAGTACTTCGCCAACGCGTCCAGCTTCGAAAGGCTATTGAAACCCCTTTTTGTGTCTCCAGCTCCGAAGCTCCAGACTGATTTCACCTGGGTTGGCCCATTTCCCGGCAGGCGACCAGTGACCCCGGTAGATTCGTGCCATGCCTTGCGGGAACACCCCCATCTTACCATTTGGTACTGGAACAATAGCCTTCGCCTGGAGAATACATCCTCTTGAAAAGTCCAGCCTCTGGATGACTGCTTGAACATCATTAGCGCAAGCAACAGCACTTGGAAGTACGTACGACAACGACAAGGAGCTTAGACGCACCCATATTGTGTTATTAAGGTCCATAAGCTCAAAGTATTGCTTTGTGGTCAAGTATTGGCTCACACAACGGGGTTTTGTGACCCCTTTTAACCCTCGAAGGCCGTGGCTGGCATCCCATCCGTTCGCAGCGACAATGGTAAGGTATGCATTCCCATATATACTGGCCATTGATTGGATCTGGGCATGCTTTGCCTCGATATCATCTTGACAAATGCAAAAGCGGTCGACCCAGAGATGTTTCTCGCCGAGCAGTTTGGTGAGTCCCATGGCATGTCGAATTGTTTTCGGTACTAAAAACTGGGCCTCCTCTTCCTTGAGAGTTCCGGGGATTTGCAACTGCTCGATGTTGTCCGTTGTGGCCTGGGACGACTCTACGCCACCCCAAACATAGCTCAGGGCAATGTATCGATGCTCTTCTGCCGGGACGAGACAGACTTGTTCCACGTCAATGAGCCAGATGGGCCGTTCTGTTCCTATCAAGCTTGGGTGGTGGCACTCTTCCCCGTGTTCGAGGTCGCAAGTTTCGATCCACTGACGGACTTCCTCGAGATCGATCCAATTGGGATCAGGGAGGCACCCCTGGCAGTTGCCCTCTTCCTCTTCCTTCACCACCACCTCTTCCTCCTCGGCAAAGCCAGGCAAAGATATTTCTGCACCCACGACATTAGCTCAATTCAGAAACTACTCTACAAACGAAATTTCTGATATACCTCGGAAGGCTAGCTGGCTAAGCTCTGCCGGGTGTTGAACTCTGTCCTGTTGCGACCCAGCTGTGTCTGCGTGGTTTTCACCAACATAGTTGTTGACATTGTTCTGGCCTTCGCTTTCGTTGTCATCTTGGATAGTAGCGTAGTCTCGGGCAACAGTGACATGGTCTTGGACAGTGTTGGGGGTTTGGACTGTACCGCGGTTTTGGACAGTGCCATGGCTTTTACCAAGTAGCCTTTTTGACGACTTCAAAAGTCGTTTGAGACCTACGTCAACCTTGTCAGCTAATTCGTTCGTACTGCTGCCAGAATCTTATCCGTATTTTTCAATCAGCTTACTGAAATCGGGCATCGAGATTGCTAAAAAGGCACACAGAGTCTACTGCTGCGCGCGGGTCTCTCGGAGTCGGATGTGGGTGTAGTTGGTGAGAGATTTTAGCAGCTTTGGCAGTTTTCCGGTTGCTGGTAGGTGATTCCGTCTCAGCTCAGAACCAAAAGAGTCGCCAGTTTTGTTTGCCGCCCTCCATTCTCAATGGTGCACATCTATGCGGGGGCTGCTCCTTCGCCCATTGGCGGAACGAGGAATAGTTGAGAATCATACTGGTAGGAAACCTCCCAAACTAGAGGGGCGATGGCAATAGCGGCATCTCCTGACCAAACATCACCAGCACGACCCCCTTGGGTAATTCGAAAACCAAACATACAAACATGCACATTCACTTTATCTAAAATGTTTTCCCTAGAGCCAGATGATATCCAGGATTTATATAAATGTATAACTTACCTTGTTATATTCCTACGAACTGGATATCGATCTCTCTAACAAAAGAACGGAGACAAAGTTGGGTTTAGGATATGCGAATCTTACCTTGAGGAACGCGAGCCCCTCCTTTCACTTGTGAAGGCCATGATTTCGCGCTCATACTTTACACCGACAAGTACAGGCTACTTTAGACTAGGAAGAGAACCTGTTGTGTGATCTACAGGAGCACATGTATAAAGGGGAGGGAGTTGTAGCAAATATTCTTTTCCATTGATCAACTAGAAGAACTGCTGCATCCAGGGGCTGGCCCCCCTGAGATAACCCATCAGATGCGTCGCCGAAGTTCCATGAAAGACCAAGCCGCTATGCGAAGAGAGAGATAGAGAGGAAAAGGAAATCGAGAGAGATACCAACATTCGGGGCGATGAGATTGGTTTTTGTGTTTTTTGTTGTTGTTGTTGCCTTCGTCCTCCCCCACCCCATATTTCCTAACACCGCTCATTAATGCCTAATGTTGATGATGATACACGATAACTACAAAACTCCATCCTATGTATTAGGTCAACCCTCGCCGAGGGGGTATCTTGCGCATGACAAAAAGATCAGGGTACCCTTCCGTCTAAACGCCCCAAAAAAGCAAACACAAACAACCACATATGCTCAATGAACGCCATATGCAGAGAGTAGAGGTCATCCTATAAACCTCCCGTCTCTCAAAGCGTAGAGGCGGGGGAGCAGTTTATGGATCGCTCAGAAAACAATGTTCCAAAGTATTGTCATAATCATATAATCGTTGCTGATGCTGGGAAATCCAGGGGAACCGCTGGTTGGGAGTATATGCTCCAGCAGGTTTAAGGCCTGACCCAAGATTCGTGGGGGGATATCACTACACTATAGTGATGCCCCCGGACAACATGGCGTAGTTCGCAAGCTTGAGCGAAAGTACTCGGGACTTGGGGAAGTCGGGGCTGATGACGAGTCGACCCTCCTTATTGTATCCGACTTCGCCAAAACTCTCAGCCATGGCCTCAAATCGAGCATCAGGACGGACGCGGTTGAGCTCAGCCACGATGTTATCGCTCCAAACGCCAGACACCCATCCGTCCTTGACGATGAAATAGGGGTTGAGCGGAGGCACAGGCGAATCCAAATCGACGTAGCGGATACGCAGGAGGTTCACCGACTTGAGGCGCTCCAACGCTCGGATTCCACCGAGAACCAAGTTCTCAAAGGCCCCAATGAAATGCATGTCGGTAATGCCAGAGCCAGACTCGTTCCACTGTGCGTTTTGCCGGCAGCAGTTCTTGACCGTAATATCAATGGTCTTCAAACGGGTATCCCGAGGATTCGAGTACTTGGCCAGCGTATCAAAGAAGCTGTGGCAGACACGCCCGGTGTAGGAGATATGCTCCAAGTTGCTCGCGGCCTTGGCCAACTTCTCACACCAGTGCAGCTGCTCACACACTTTCAGGTAGTAAGGCGGGCAGGTCATCTCTCGGCGGTAGTCCGCCTCCAGGTTGAGGTTGAGCTTGGTGATCTTGGGGTGAAGGATTTCCAAGATGCCAGCCATGCTAAGGTAGCTCTTAGACTTCGGCTTTGCGTAGGTGCCATGCCACTCCTCGAGATTCGGGAGGGCGTTGGAGATGAATTCCCAGTCCTTGTAGTGCCGAATGATGTTCCACTGACTCTTGATGATCAGAGTCTGGATCGTGTTGACTACGGGCAACTCTCTTGCCTGCCAGCCGGTTGAAGGCAGCGAAAACTTGACTCTTGGTGCCTTCTTTCTCTCGCCGCCCTCCAAAGTCATGACACGCACTTCTGGCAGGGTGGTGCTCACAAGATAGAAAACCTCTTCCAGGCAAGCGTTATCAGAAGGTAGGCCGTACTGTGCACTTGATATGCCCTCTGGGGATACGGTAGGAAGGGCGAGCGCCGAGTTGGAGGCAAAGACCGAGCCAGGCTTGGGCTCAAAGACGGGGAACCATATCTCAATATGCTTCACGTAGTCTCTGAGGTGAGGATGTTCTGTGAAGAAACTCATGACCTCGTTGCAGCCCTGGACTGTCGCCTTGAGTTTGATGTGTCGGTATAGGCGCTGCTGCACTGTCCAACGCCAAGCAGGCATGACCAGGGCAAGATTGGACAACTCCTTCCTGCGCGAATGCCGTAAAGCTGTGTTCCAACTTCGGGCATTGACGCTCGGTATGCTCAGGGAACTAGGGGAAGCTGTCGAGACCCGGTATCCGAACAGATGATCCATAATGCATTCGTGAATCTCCGCCGGGAGTTGGTCCAATGTCATCCTTGGTTGCTGGTCGGTAGTGGATGCGGCAATCGGGCTCATGACCATGGATTCGTCAAGCTCGGCGCTGTCTGGTTGGCACGTCAAGCACCGGATGTCGGTCTGTCCTTGCTGGGCGTTGGGAAACGGAGTACTACTCGGCCGCGTGGGCGGCACGAAGTCTTGGGGCTTCGGCTGGTCCAGAGGCGGACTCGAGGGGCCCGGGCTGACCGGGGTCGACGACGTTGTCATGATGGCGGCTAACTCGACCGTGGCAGTCCCTTCGGCGTCCATGTCGCCGACCCTCTCCTCGTCATTGCTGTCGACGGCCATCTCTCGCTTAAGGTAGGTGGTGTCCCGCGGCGCATGCATTCCCCTAGACTGCACCTCGAATGCATTGTTGGTGTTTGGTGCGGCAAGTGGCACTTCACTTCGTAGTCCTTCCATCATCTTCACCGGTTGCAGAGTTGCGTCGATCCGCTGCGCATTACACACACGCAAGGGTTGGTTTGTTGTGGTTGTGGGAAAACGGGATAACGAGCGACGTTAAATTGCCGTTTGCGTTGGGTCGGGAATTCGGCAAGGCCGAAACGAGGTAGCGACAAGTTCGTCGGGCCGTCCAAAAGCACCAGGCTGTCGAATGTTGTGTTGGGGTTGGAGAATAATGTTTCGCTCGTAGTGATGCAGAGATGTCGCCGTCGCTACGGGCTGTAGGGGTTGATCGCGTGTCCTCTGATCGGTTTGACCAGAAGGGAAGATACCGGGTGGGCGAGTGGTGGTGGTGGCAGTGGTGGAAATGGGGGGAGGAAGATGCAGGAATGGAATCACTGTAGAGTGGGATGATGTTGGGACGGAGGCTAACAGTTCAATCAATGCTGGGCTGGCCTGGGCTGGGCCTAGCACACAGTAGGTGCAGTAGATTGACAATACAGTACCAGTGCCAGCACTACCCAGAAGGCGCAGGCCGACCACAGGATCGGAAAGGAAATGGGTGAGTGGGACACACACGGCCCAGGCGCTGCAAATTTCGAGTATCAGATTGGGACCGGAGAGGTGGATTGGGCAGATTGCAGCTAACGCCTCCAGCCATCAAATACGCGAAACGGCGAGAAGATGAAGAAAGTCACGTAGGTAGGTTGTGAGAGGCGAGGAAGAAAAATGGTCGGTAGTTGTTGTCAAGAACCACATTCTATTAACCTGGACGAAAACGAATCAAGTGATCGGGCCCAGGAATCTCTATCTCTCGCTCTCCCAATAAACTGAGGGGGAAATTGCTACTTTCCAGCAAAATAAGCGTTCAACCCCAACTGTTTTTGAACCGTAATGATGATTGATACCCTATCGACTAACCTCCCGTTACGGTGTGATAGTTCCGCTGTGTAAATTAAACCGGAGAGAGACAGGCAGTCAGGAAGAAAAAAAAACACCGTTCTTGGACCTGACTTGACGATTCAGCTCACAACACTGAATACTGGGGTCAATCGGGAATCCTTTGCCGTTACGTGATCCCTGATTCATGGTCTCGATCCAATCGATTGGACGAAAAATTAGAAGACGTGATTTTTTTTTCTTCCTCTACAGATCTGCATAGGCTGGGTGTCGTTCCCGTTCTTTGCCTACCTAAGATTACCTATACAGTGAGCGGCACTGTTTGCTTGCCAGGCTGGGTAAGTGTGTCTGTGTGCGTGCTGTGTGATGTGCTGTCCTGCATGGCCAACGGTGGCGGTTGGGGGTCAGTCAGTCCTGTCTCTGACGGCCCAGCAATGGGTGTCTGCATACACCATAAACCGCACACGGCGTAGAGTCTGCCATTGACTGATTGACTGATTGGCAAGAAGAGTCTGCAATGCGTGTGCGTGGAGGGATCCGGTAGAGACCATCATCCCATTTGCTGCACGCTCTGTCTTTCGCACGCACATCCACACCGAACCTTTGAGTTACCTCGTCCATCAGGTGCCCATGGCTATCAACTCTGATCAAAACTCTGTACGACAACCGTCCGTGATGCCTACTCCCCTATTACGCCAGTTCTGTGGAATTGCAGAGTCAATACCTAACGGCCGGGTCCAGTATAAACATTGGACGTTGGGCAGGTGCAGGTGCAGATGCCCCCATAACATCAAATGTAAGTATGTCCAAGTAAACATGTAGCTCCATGTACGAAGCCGGGGATGATCCAGCTCCCAAGAGCCCAATTTGACCCAAAGCTCAAGGTTATTCTTTACCTTAATATGCTGAGATGTGTCATCAAGTGTAATTGCGTAGAGATTTTTACGATGCAGCGCGCGTGGCCTGTGACGGGTGTACGAGAGATATGCCAGTTGCTGTCCTGTGCTAACAGTTCTGTACGGTGTGTGTGCTCTGGGCTGGCCCAGTTGTCGGAATCCGAATGCCGACACAAACTCGGGTCTCCCTTGTTAGGTGAGATTATGCGCTTCATCTGAACGAGATAGGAGGCGGCGGTTGCCATCAGCATAGCCGCCCAGTACTAAATAGCCCGCAACCCGCTCAATTTAGGTGAGGTTGCCACCTCTGGTTCCTTGCTCTCTTCCCGCTGAGCCATCGTCATGTTCAATGCGACTGCGGTACAGCCCGCTCACCCTATGCGCAAACGAAAAAGAATGACCTCGCAACGGAGGAGATAAACACACGCACACATAGGAAAACGACAGGTAACAACGAGACCATTACGTAGGTCATGCGGTGACCTTGGACGTCCCGAGGCGTTCGTGGTGGATGCAGCATGCATAAACTGGGTTGGCGTGCATGAAGAGGGCAGGATACATACAGGCTTGCCTCGTGACTTGGCCTCCCAGTTTCCAACCTCTGCTCTTGGGCTCGCCTTGGTTTTCGTGGAAACTAATGATGTTCGCAGCGGCGCATCGTCGAGTTCCATCCCCACGAGTCAATCTGCCTGCCAATAGTGCCCAGATCTACTCAAGCCTCGTCACCCACTAGCACCCCCGAGTATTTGTTTTCATCTGTTCCTGTTCCTGTTACTGCCGCGGCTGCTCTTTAGCGTTACAAGATCTTACACCAGAGAGACGTTTTGCCAAGTAGGTAGGCACTAGAACCAAGATTGCCGTGGCCTAGGGCGCTCTTGAGGCTCTTCTCCTCATACGCCGGGCCCAGATCAGCAACCGGCTAGCCCGTGGTGCTTCTATAAGTGAGTATATCCGCAGATCCGTGAGAATCTGCCTCGCAAGATCGATCAAGGGAGTGTTTGAGTGCCGACTACCAAGCTAGTTCCAACGGGCTGCCCGTGTGCCGATCCCCAATGCGCGAATCACAGGGCCGGAACGTTTGGCTACGAAAGAGAAATCAAACAAGACATTCTTATACTCGGCTCCAATATGATCTGCTGCGCCAGCTCGCATTATCGACATCCGCGAGGGCGATCCATTAAAACGTTAACCTTACCAGGATTTCTGTGGCGCATTTTCCCGCTTGACCTCGGCGCGCGATGGCCAAGGGGCGGGCCCGGGTTCCTAGGAGGCCAGGCGGGTGCCATGCCAGGGCACGATAGCCCATGACCAGGAAGTTGAGTCGAGTCGAGCCGAAGAGCCTCCCCGACACCAAAGAGCTATCAGCTGACCCCCATGTCACTTTAGGTCAACGCCTGTCAAAAACGCACGAGCCACCCGCTAAACTAATAATAATATATTAAGCTTCCTATTTATATTAAATATAGGTTAATTTAATTAATATAATACTTTAATATATAATAATATTTTTTATTTTTATAAGTATAATAAAAACTGTATAACTTTTTATTAAATATTTAGTTTAACGATAATATTTTTAAAATTAAAAAAACGTAAGTTCGATTTCGATAAAAAATTATTCGGTTTTCGTTTTATTTTTTAAATTTTTAAATTAAATATATATTTCGCGTAAAAAAAAAACGAATATTAAAAATAAAATAATTAATATAAATAATAAATATAATATATATTATTATATATTATATATATTAATAAAAAGATTTAAATTAAAATAATTAAAATAACGATAAAATAGTTTATATATATGTAAAATGTATGTTTAATATATAATAAATAAAAATCGCGCGTTTATATCGCGTTTTTTTTTTTTTTTTTTAAATTTATAATAAATAAGTACGTAATAATAATAAAAATTATATATATTTTTATATATTATATATTTAATTAATATTAATTATATATTTAATTTAAGTTTTAAAATTCGTTATTTTTTATATATTATAAAAATTCATATTTAAATATTTAATATATTTAATATAAGTTTATTATTTATCGTAATTATATTTTAATATAATTTTTAATAATTGATATTAATAAATATTTTATATTAAACTTAAATAAAATATATATTAATTTTATTTAATATATTTCGTTATTAATTAAGCGATTAATCCTTTAATTTTTTTTGATTATATTTATAGTATATTAAATATATATTTAATTTATATTAAATTAATATTAATGATATTATATTAAATTTTATTATTTATTTTAACTCGGCTTTTATATTTAATTATAAACATTTTTAATACGTATTTTATATAAATTTAATTTATATAAAATATAAGTTAAATTTAAATTTATATTAATAATATTATCGTTTTTATTATTAATTTAGTCGATAACGTTAAAATCGATATAATTAATATATATATAATATATATAAATATATATTAAATATATATTAAATATATTAAAATAATTCGAATTTTATATTATTTTATTTTATATTTTTAATAGTATATAAATATAAAATTAATTTAAATTTAATATATATTAAATTAATATTATAATTATTATATATTTATTAATAACGATATTATATATAATGTTACTTTTATCGAGAAATTTATTATATTATATATATAATTATATATTTAATATATATTAATAATATATAAATATTCCGTTATTATTATAATTAATATATTAATATTAATAAATATTTTTAATTATATTTAATATATATAATATTAATATTATATAGTTATAAACTTTTTTTATATCGTTATTATAGCCGTTAAATATATCGTTATTTAAAAATAAATTTATTATATAATTAATATATTAAATATATTATTAATATAATATATATAATATTATTATTTTTTATATTTATTTTTTTAATTAATATAATATTTATTACGTTAATAAATTTAAATAAATAAATTTTATATTTAATATATTTTTATATATTAATTATATATATAATTGCGGTTTTATTAATAAAATTATTGTTATTTTTAACTTTATTGCTAATTATTTTAAAAAATTTATATATATTTTAAATTTATATTAAATTTATATATTAATATTAAATTTAATTGTTAAAATATTAATTTTATTAATTAATTTAATATTTTTTTTTATCGACGCTTTAAAATAAATAAACCTTATATTATATTTACGTCGTATTTATATTTTATTTAATTTAATAAAAAATGTTTTAAATCGCGAATTATTTTAATTAAATATATATTAATATAATTAAATTATATTATTTAATTCGCTTTATCGCTATATAAAACGTACCTTTTATATATATCGAACTTATATTTAACGCCCGTTAATATATAAAAAATTTTTATTACGTTAAATTTTTAACGTTTATCATTAAAATCTTTTATTTTAAAAATCGATTTTAATTTTACCCTTTTATTTTATTTTAATTTAATTTTTATTTTAAATTATATTTATATTTAATTTATATTAAATTTATATTTTATTAATATTACATTATTTATATTATTTAATTAATTAATAAAATTATTTTAATAAAACGATATTTTTTTATATATAAAAATATATTTTTAATACATATTAATAAACGAAACGGTTTTAAATGTTTTATTAAGAATAAATTATAACCCGATTTGGAACCCCGATAGAATCGTTATTAACGACGCTTGAAATCGCTTTTTAAAATATAATATATTATTTATTTAAATTATATTATTAATATATTTAATATATATTAAATATTAATTATTATTGTATTAAAATTTTATTTTCGCTATTTTTATTTTTAAAAAATATAAAATAAATTTATTATTTTAATATATTATATATTTAATATATTAATTATATTTAACGAAACCTTTTTTTTTTAATAGTGACGAGAATAAAATATTTATTAAGTTTTTTAAAAATAAATATATGCGTTATATATATTAAATATATGTTTAATTAATATTAAATATAAATAATTATAAAATTAAATCCGTTTTTAATATTCGCCGTTCGAGTTATAAAATCGATGTTAATATTAATAAAATTTAAATTTTATATATTTGTTTTATTTTTAGTTTATATTTAATATAAGCGAATTTTATATTTAAATTATATTTTCGTTATTTATTTTTTGTTTTTTTAATTATATATTAATATTTATATTAAGCGTATATTTAATTTATATTAAGTTTTTATAAAATTTATATAAAATATTTTTAATTTTTTATTATTTATTTTTAATAATTTCGTATATAAATTCGATATAAAATTAATATATATTAAATTTTATAATTTTAATAATTAATATTATTTTTTATAACTTTTAATAATATATTATATATATATAATTATATAATTATTTTTATATTTAAATGTTTTAATTGTTCGATTTTTAATTATAATGCCCGCTTTTTTTTTTTTTTAAATAACGTATTATTTTATTTCGACGAGTTTAAAATATAAATATATTATACGTACGTATTATTTATATTTAATAACGGCGGATTTAATTTCGAAAAAACGTTATTATAATATTATTTATTTAATATTATATTAAATTAATAATGTTTATATATTATCTAAATATATAGGGGATATATATTGTTTATATAATTATAACGAGGTAAATAATGACCTTTGTTTATTATTAATATTAAATTTTTTTTAAAAAATATCAAAATTATTATTTAATATAAAATCGATATCTGTTAAATTTATGTTAAATATACATTAAAAATAAATATTTCGATTATTGTATAAATTATTAAAATTAAATAGGAAGCGGTTATTTTCGCGTTTATATATAATTTAAGCCCGGTATATATAATCTATACGTTAAAATTATTTATTAAATTGTATTTAATTCGTATTTATTTTTTAATTTATTTAATATTTAATATTTAATTTTATCATAAATTTTTTTATTTTTTTTTTATATATTAATGAAAATTATAATAAAAATTAATATATATTCGATATAAATTAAATATATGTAAAATATATAATAAAATAGCGCCGAGTTTAATAAATTTTCGATCGGTTACGTTATTATTTTCGAAATAGCTCGATTTATAGATATTTATTTATTTATAAATATATATTTAAATTTTAACCGGTATATAATTAATTTATATTATTAATTCGGTAACAACCCAGTTAGTTTTACATTTTATTTTAAATTAACTTTTAAATTTAAAATATATTAAATATAAAATATTTACTTATTTAATATATACTTTTTTTAATATAGTTTTTTAAAAGTTTAAAAAAAAATATAATATCGAGTGGTTCGGAAATTTTTTTCGAAAATTACGTTTAACGTATATTTTATAAAAAATTAAAATATATTTTAAATATTAAACCGTCGTTTATAAAAAATCGATAAATTATAAATAATTTTTAAAATTTAAATTAATTAATATATAAAATATAAGTTAGGTATATATTTACTTATAATTTATTTTTTATATATTTAATATATAATTAATATTTATATTAATTTTATAAATATATCACTATTAAATAAGGTTTTTAATAAAATTAATTAATATGTTAAATATAAATTCGAATATTTTTTAATATAACTCTATTAATTTATAATTAATAAATATATAAATATATATAAAACCTAAATTTAATATTAATTTATTTTATATTTAATTTAAATATAGCATATATATAATATATATTTATAATTTACCTTTCGATCTTATTTAATAATAAAAAATATATTAGTTTTTTTAAATATTATTTTATATAATAAATCTATTTAAAAATATATTTAGTATTAAATAAACTTAATTTAAATTTATATTATATATATTATATAATATCGCCTATCGTTGAATTCTTAATATCGTTAAATCTATTTTTATATCGGAATAAATCTTATTTTATTTAAAATTAACGTTTAATATTTAAATAATATAATAGCGTATATAATAAATATATATTAAATATATAATTTATCTAAAAATTAATAATTTTTTAAATAAAAAAACATCCGTTATTTTTATAATAAAATATATACCTTATTTTTAATATTAAAATATAAATTTAACTCATATAAAATAATATTATTAAATTGTTATTAAAATTTAAGCTTAAATTTATTAATAAAAAAACAGCTTATATAATTAATATATATTAAATATAAATTATATATAAAATCGGTTTAAAAATAACTTATATATAATAAAATATTTAAGCTTTATTTCGTTAAAATATTACCGTATTATTTTAAATAATTCGTAAATATCGAAATCGGGTAACGACGAATAATAATTATATAACCTTCGATATATAATAATAAAAAATTAAATATATTAATTATATAAGATATATATCGAATTTATATAAAAATATAAAACTTAGTTTTACCTTAACCTTATAAATAATTATATTTTAAATAATTAATATATTTAAAATATATTTATATAATAAATATATATTATTATATATTAATTATCTTATTATAAATCGATTAATTTAAATATATTACTTTTATTATTTATTATACCTGTTTTTAAATAAAGCTTTTAAATACAATATATCGATTCGTAATATAAATAATAAAAGAAGGAATATACGATAATACGATTTAACGTTATTATTAAAAAATATTTAATAAATATATATTAAAAGTATTATTAATATATTAATTATATATAAAATATATATTAAAATAATTTATACTATTCTTCGTAAATATTATAAGCTAACACCTTTCGCATATATATTAATTCGATCCTTAAATACGGTAAAATTTAAAAAAGTAACAAAACTCTATTTAAATAATATAAAATTTTTTATAAATTTATTAATATATTTTAATATAAAATAAAAATAAATTATATATAAATATATTTTTCTGAATTTTTAAATTAGTATAGTTTATTATAATTAATTTAGGAGTTTTTTTAAAATATTTTAAATAAATATAAGGTCGATATAATTATAATATATTTGATATAATAAATTTTAATTTAATAAAAAATATATTAAAATATTATTATATTAATATAATCGATATTATATTTTATTAATAATATTATTTAATTTAAACATATATTTAATATATATTAAATATATTTTAAAATAAAATTTATTTAAAAAATTAAAATAAGACGATATTTATCGATAATTTAATATTTAAACGAGTATTAAATTAAATTTAAGAATTTAATTAATATATTTAATATATATTTATATATATTTATTATATATTTAATAAATTATTTATTTAAACGTTTTTATTGTTATATTACGGTTATATTTTAATTTTAATATATTCGATAAAAAAAAATAATAAAATATTATAATATTAATATTAAATATATAAATATTTATTATTATAAAATAATTTTATATTTTATATATATTAATAATATATTTTTTTTTTATCGATAATAAAACTTTATTTTAAAATAATTTTTTATATAAATTAATATATATAAATATAAATAAAATATACGTAATATATTTATTATTTATATTTTTTCGAATTTTTTAAATATTCTTCTTTTATTTCGAATAGGGATTTTTAATAGGCTATATAAAAATATCGATAGGTAGTTTCGATTAAATATATTTAAATAATATTTAATTAAAATATAATTTAATATATATAAAATTTATATTAAATTTATTATTAAAGTTTAAATCGGTATTTGATAATTTTTTAAATATTATAATAAAAGTAATAAAATATAATATAAATTAAATATATATTCGATATAAAATAAATTAAATATTAAAATATTATTATAAAAAATATATATTACGTTATTACGTTATAATATATTAAATTAACGGTATAAATTACTCTTTATTTAAATTTTTTAACGATTAATATATTTAATATAAATATTTAAAAAAATTTAAAAAATCGAAAAGGTTAAAAATAACGTTATTTTTTATCGAAATCGAACCTATATCTTTTTAATTCTATAAATATTACTATTAAATTAAATATTCGGTAAGAAATAACGTTATATTTAACCTCTTCGATAAAAAAAAAAATTATAATAATATATTAAATTAATTTAATATTAAAATATTTTATATTTAATATACGTAAAAGTTTAACGCCTGTTACTATTAACTTGGCGGGTAGCTCATGCGTATTTGATAGGCGTTAAGCTAAAGTGATATGGGAGTGAGCTGAAACCCGCGACACCAAAAGCCTCACATAGCCACGCAGGCAGCACCTCGCCAGACTTGCCCAACCTGACCTCGAAAACGTTCCTGACAGGTTCGATGTGCCCGTCCCCTACGTCACGGTCCAGACTTGCTTGTTTCCGAGGAAGGAAGACGACGACGAGGGGTTTATCGGGGCCTCTTACACGTAGGGATGGCGACATTGTTTGATGTTGATCACGCGGTAGCAATGTTCGCAACAGGCGCACAGTAGTGCACAGGGGATGCAGTCCGAGGCATCGATCTATCTATTAGACTAGACGAATCCAGTGATCAGCCGTTGGATGCGTTAAATAGCACCTCCTGGGTTCTGGTCATGTTGAAATTCAACGAAGTCCTCAAATCTCGGGGTTGAGCCCCATTCAGTCGTAAGCAGCTCGACATGCCCTGCAGCAGAGCCGGCCAGGTTAGAATCTTGGGCGGTATCTTGTCTCGCCCATCTGATGATTGTCAGCCCTCTTCTTTGGTCTGCTTGGCTTTTTATCCCCCCTCTACCTCACCCCGTATCGTTGATATTTTTCCCGACCCAAAAAGAAAAGTACGATGAAACGAAGCGCACACGAGTACTGCGGCGTTTCAGCGCCGTCTAATATCAACAAGCCGGCCAATCAGCGGCTGCAGCGCGTGAAACGCCTTCTCGCCCTCCCTCCCAGACTCCTCCCAGACAGCCAGACTCCCAGACTGCGCATCCCGGTAGGCGCTGTTTCCAAACTGTGGAACCCCTTAGCGCAAAACCTCGTAATGCTCGTAATACACCTTTTCCCTTCCGTTGCAGAGCCGGGAAAAACAGGCAAATGAAAGGAGCGCGAACAAGAGGGCGAACTGTTGCATTCTTCTTTTAGAACATGCACCGAAACTGCCGACCTGGAAACCGCAAGCGGGCCCGACGATCGGTGGAGATAGGTATCGCATGAGGCAGATTTGCCTGCCAGCTTGCCGCGAGTAATCTGCGGGTGTTTGCCAGCAACTAGTACTGGACCGGAACTGGGCGGCTTTCATCTCATCTCGTCACGTATATTGCCCAATTTAGAACAAAATCGAAGGCGACTGCATCTTGGCGATTGAAGGTAAATAAGAATAAGAATTCCTGCCAGCCGAAATTGAGGGTTTGTTTTATCTCCCGGTTGACTGACCGACTTTCGTGCTGGAGGCCCGTTCCTCAGCTACATCTTACCGGAAGAAACATTTGATACTGCACATACCCTCTATGCTCGCATTCCAGACCGGCTCGCCTTGCAGGTATAGAGGAGACCCCTTTCCATAGTGCAGCTGTCAAGGTGAACATCGTTTTATTTGTGACTTTTAGCGACCGGTGCTACGGAGTAGTCGTCTTGGAACCCCAGACTTGGCCTCCTGCAAGCGGCTGCACTGGCTCGATTTGGGGGTGTTCCGAACGCTAGGTTACCCCCGTTCCTGCATCATGCCATGCCACATGAAAAGAGGCTTTGCTTGACTAGAGAGTTGACACACTGACGGGTGACGGGGGAAGGATGGGGGATGGCTTTGTTTGGGCAGGATTTCACCGGCTCGGGTCTGCAAAGTCACACGATGGATGTGATTTGTTTCCGTCTACGTAACACACGCTGCTTACTATGTGCTTGCATACCTGGGCGTATCAATTGGATTGGCACCCAAGCTGCTGCTGCTATTCTTGCGACTGTGACACTTCCAACGAGGCGTCAAGAAACGGACAAGACACGACAAGAAAGAGGGCGGTTCATGCCTGTTTGGTTTGTTTGAAGTCAGGGAGGGCCCTTCAGCCTCCAAACCTCCTCGAGGAAGGAAGAAAAAGGAGGCAGGAGAAATGAGAGAGACTTCGATGTAGTATGCGTAACCGACGTGCCGAAGAAATGCGATAGGTTTGTTGGCGATGTCACCATGGCTGACCACTCGGTTGCGAAAGGGTCCATGCATGGAAATGGGATGCACCTCTCTTTGAGGCTCAAATCCCAAAAGTCATGTCGGCACTACTACCACCAAACAAGCGCCGCCCAGCTGTTCGCTCGAGCAGGCCAGCAAATGCAATTTGCCAGGCTTGGACCCCCCCGCATCTCATTATTCTGCTACAACGTCTCTTGTCCAGACGTTTCTTAGCCATCGCAGACCCCCGTCCTGCACTCTTGGCTCTGTCGCACATCTGCCTCTGCGCCCAAACAACCAAGCCCAAAGGGGATAGAGCTGGGTCGATTACCGCTGCAGGCCAGGGGCCCTGTCGTTTGACTTGGCGGCCGGGTTATGGGGCTTGTCCTTTATGCTTGGCGCCGACCACTCACGGCCATTCAAGCTCACGGAGCCCTGCTTCCCTGCGGCTCCACGCCCGTTGACTTGCCCCGTTCGGGAAATTCCACTTCATGCTTCACCAACTGACTGAATGCTACCTACACTTCGGTCCAGAATGCCATTCCACCCGCCAGCCGCTCCTCCTGGCTCAGCTAACTCCGCCCGCCCCTGTCGCCTCCAAGTGGGCAGGGGCGGTCCCAGTTCTGGTCCCAGCTGTGCAACCTGCCCTGCAAGATGCCCTGCCCTGACATGAAGTCTGGACGGCTCGATCTGTCTTGGTATATACTTATATCGATATCCCGACGTCCATTCTCTAGCCATCCCTCTCCCATTCTCTTTCCGCTCTTGTCCATCCTCTCAGAAGCGTTTCTCTTCTTGTTTTATCGGTAGAACCATCTTTTTTATATTCTTGGAAGCTCGTGAAGGATTTACTGTGTATTGTCCTAACAGCTCTTTATTGTTATTACAATCACCGAAACTCCCTTCCCTTCCATACCTATTGTTCACCGATTTTTACTTCACTTCGCCTACCCGGCCTATTCTGTCATTGCCTCGCCTGGAGCTGGATTGTTAACTTCTTTTTTGGAAATTCACCAATCACCTCGACGACATCTTGTTTAACGACATCAACCGGATAACATTCCTTCGGCCACTTTCAAACTCATCCTTTTCGACTTGTCTGGCACAAAACAGAAAAAGTACTCTCTTTATATCTTTGCATATCAACTATATTCAAGATGGCTCCTCGCATCACTACCTTCCTCACCGCCGCCCTCGCGGCCGTTGTCGGTGCCTCGCCCCTCGGCGCCCGGCAAGACGCCAACGCCCCCGTCGTTATGGGCGTCCCCATCTCCAACCCCAACGCCACGGACATCATCCCCAACGCCTACATCATGGTCTACAAGCCTGGCATGAGCCAGGAGGCAGTCCAGGCTCACCAGATGACCCTGAGCTCCGCCCTGCGCAAGCGTAACATCGGCAAGCGTGGTCTCGACGGCAACCCGCTCTCCACTGAGCTCAAGAGCGTCTCCATGGGTGGCTGGAACGCCGCTGCCTTCCAGGCCGACGACTTCATGGCCGCCGACGTCAGCGCCGGCCCTGAGTGCGACTACATCGAGGCCGATGTCAAGGTCAAGGCTTTCGCCCTGATGTCCCAGATGAACGCCCCCTCGGGCCTGGTCCGTCTCTCTCACGCCTCCGCCACTGGCAGCAACGCCTCTGCTCAGGGCTACACCTTCGACGACTCTGCCGGCGAGGGCATCACCGCCTACGTCGTCGACACTGGTGTCTTGGCCACTCACTCCGAGTTCCAGGGCCGCGCCGAGCAGGCCGCCAACTTCGTCAACAAGGTCGACACTGACGAGAACGGTCACGGTTCTCACGTTTCCGGTACCATTGCCGGTGCTACCTTCGGTGTCGCCAAGAAGGCCAAGATTGTCGGTGTCAAGGTTCTCGGCGCTGACGGTGGCGGCAGCAACTCCGGTGTCCTCCAGGGTCTTCAGTTCGTCGCTGACGATGCCAAGAAGCGAGGTGTTACTGGCAAGGCCGTCATGAACATGTCTCTCGGTGGTTCCAAGTCCCAGGCCATTAACACTGCCGTTGAGAAGATCGCCGCTGCTGGTGTCGTCCCCGTCGTCGCTGCCGGTAACGAGAACCAGGACTCCGCCAACGTCTCCCCTGCTTCTGCTCCCAACGCCATCACTGTCGGTGCCATTGACCAGCTCACCGATGCCAAGGCCAGCTTCTCCAACTTCGGCCCCGATGTCGATGTCTTCGGCCCCGGTGTCAAGGTCCAGTCCGTTGGCATCAAGAGCGACACCGACACCGCCACCCTGTCCGGTACTTCCATGGGTATGTTTTCCTCTACGAATTTCCCGTGTCTACTGTTTCTGTTTACTAACTTGTTTGCTCAGCCTCTCCCCACATTGCCGGTCTCGCCGCCTACCTGATGGCTCTTGAGAAGATCGACACCGTCGCCGGTGTTACCGACCGCATCAAGACCCTCGGCACTGCCAGCGGTGCTGCCGTCAAGGCCAACACCCGTGGCACCACCAACACCATCGCCAACAACGGCAACCTGTAGGTCAGGTTAGCTGCCGGCTCGTGTCTAAGACCCCGATAAGAGAACCCCCTGGTACGGATGCATATGCAATTGCGCAGCCCTTGTATATCCCACATCATCTTTTTACCCCTCGAAAATGATTGGTTACTATATCCACCAGACATACTTTTATCGTACAAAACAAAACCAGAAAACCTCGTCCCCAGCGTTCTTTCTTCGGGGGGCTGAAATATCTGCCACCCATTTCTCCATGTCAGCGAGCGAAAGCATAGCATCTCTTGCATTCAAACATCAATAGAACAGAGCAGCGGAAAGGGGGAGAATCTTGGCTTGATA
This sequence comes from Arthrinium phaeospermum, assembly GCA_006503535.1. Classification (NCBI taxonomy): domain Eukaryota; kingdom Fungi; phylum Ascomycota; class Sordariomycetes; order Amphisphaeriales; family Apiosporaceae; genus Arthrinium; species Arthrinium phaeospermum. The sequence goes on from QYRS01000004.1 coordinate 3,292,934, forward strand.
GACATCTGTTGTTTTTTCCAGCGGATATTTGCGCGCATTTTCATCCCCCGAAAGCGCGGAGGAACCACGAGAAAAGAAGAGAGGAGTTTGTTGAGGCGACAACATCTAATCAACGATTACTTTGCACATGGTTTCAAAAGACCTTTGTGCCGGAGAAGTAAATCTACGCTTCGAGGTGGGAGAGAAACAAATAATAATAACGAGAATCGAGATCCTCAGATCAAAAACAACAACCACTGCCTCTCCTGCCTACCTACTTCGTGAATGAACTGTGTGTGTGTGAGCCTATTCTAGTCCCCCATCCCGCCTGTAGCGTATCCCATGAAAACGCCGATACCTACCTGACCGACAAACACGCCCAGCCACATTTGCATTCCCCTGCAGTATGGACGTTTATGCCTACCTCACGCACTATTTTAATCCATCCACACCGACCCCCGGTGGATAAAGCAGGATTTGATCGATTAGACGCGCAAGCCACCTGAGACGTGAGATTGCTCCCCCGAAGGGCCCCGACGACACCGACAAGCAGCCGATCAGTAAAGGGCCCAGACGGAAGCGAGAAGCGCCAAGAGGGCCAGTCAATGGGGAGGGAAATGGCTGACGCCGGGGCGGAAACGCAAGCTGTTTCCGACTTGACTCTGCGCTACTGAGGGACGGAAGAAGGGGCGCAAAACAATACCGTAAACCCAGTACCCACCATACAAACAAAACGAAATAGAACAATCAGCATAGTCACTTGTATATCTAGGTAGAGACTGGTTGTTGTGGCTAACCGGATCGCTAAAATCAGATTTCCCGAGATTCATTGAACTTCCCTGATGTAGTTGTCTTTCTAGTTCGAGCAAAATAAGTATGACACATGAGAAGTACGTATGTACTTGTGCAGCATGATAGTTTGGAAGTTTCTGATGTTGAATTCTTTTTGATGGTAATATAAACTGAATTTTTTTTTCTCTCGCCGTCGCCTTTAATGTTTACACCAAATCCGTGACATATTGGTATGTTCTTACTATGGCAGATTGGGAACATGAAGGTGCGCACGTCATCTACATTCAAGCACTTGGGACATGTTGCACATAACATAATGAAAAAGGGGTATGTTCGCGATCTACAGCCTTGAGTTCCTCAACCAGGAGAATGAGAGCTCAAGACTATATGCCTACGACCCTGAATAAGGTCGGTACCACTCGTGATGGGATTTGCTTTCAGCACTTCTCGGCGCAACCACAGTCATGAAAAGGACTGAATTGTAATTTGACATCCGTGCTTGGTTTGTTTGGGAAGGGTAGACAAGAGAAACCGGCTCCCATGGCCGCCATGACTCCGACATTTGTCACTTGCGCATGTTGGGTGTGGTGGGACGAGTCTTTGGAAAGACAAATGACAACGACCTGCGGTCCGAGCCGCTGTCGCAGCTGACTCGCTCATGATACATTAAGATATGATAATATGTAGCTTCGTTCGTGAAACGTGTTTCGACCAATCATTTCCCTGATGTCAGCCAAAATTGTAAGTGCCTTGAACCCGGACCTCCTTTGGTCGGGTAATCATATGGGCGGGGATGTACATGAAAAGGGCAAAAAGGGTATAAAACTTGAAGGCGATTATAATTCGTCGTGAGCGCCTGTGATGGCGGCTGCTGTTGTTGTTGCCACGGAAGAAACGGTTTGGTTAGCTCCTTGGAACATGAGGTCGAAGCGTGCGCCAGCGATCCACGCCACACCAATCTGGAGGTCCTGTTAGTATGTTGCAATGGCAGGGAGGACAGTATGATCTTACCATGAGTGCTGATATTAACAGAAGAACACCCACGATACCTCCAACCAGTATCAGGTTCTCCTTGAACTCAGCGGTCGCCTCTTCGTTTTGCTTCTCCGCAAGCAATGCGGCCTTCTTGGGATCTTGTGTCGGGAAGAGGGTCTCGATGAACTGCTCAATCTTGCCACAAGCGGCACTGATTTCCAAGAAATGAGGATCTCTGGGATCGTTCTTGGCGGCGATCTTTCTCGTATACCGCCTGAAGGTGTCGCATACGACTCGGAGGTTTTGAGTAGACTCGATCATGAGTTGGCAGGCATCGCCTTTAGTAATCTTGATGTGGCTATAAAAGATGGCAGGGTTCTGGAAAATTAGGTCGATGGTCGCAATCGCCATGCTTTGGGGAATGGCAACAAAGTTGAAGACACTCTGCTCGCGTATGCCAGCCATGTAGAATAGGCATTCGTCGGCGTGCTTGAGGGCGTTGAGCACCATCTCGGAGCTGCAGTGAAGAGCTTTCGTGCGGTTGGCAGGCTCAAACAAGTCTTCCCACTTGTCAACATACTTGCTCCAGATCTCTGTGGGCCAGAAGCGACGCTTGTCGAGGAAGTCCTCGTGTACGTCTCGGATGATGTTGGTCTTTTGCAGGAACTGGCCCATGCTTTCCGTGAGCTCCATGCGCTCCAGAAGGGCTGGGTTAGCCCAGTCGCCGGCGACGAAGAGTCGGGTGAGACCCTCGCCGACCAAGCCTGCAACATAATGGCAGTACTCTTCGTACTGGGGCACGGTCTCAACACCCTTGTTATTCTCAGCAGCCAAAGCATAGTCGGCCATACCGTTGGCCATCTTGATTGTAATGTCTTCAATGATGTCGTAGTAGTTCTTCTTGAGCTTCTTCAGCTCTACGATAACCTCGTCGAAGTGTACCAGGAGGTCCCGGTCCTTCTCGTTAGGCCCGTTCCCGTTGAAGGTCCAACCGTCAGTCTTCATGTACTTGTCGAAGTCGCGAAGCATGGGCTCTTTCTTCTCGATGGGGATGGTCATGTCGTCTTCGATGGTGTCCAAACCACGCAGGACTAGGTAGAAGAGCGCGATAGGAACAAGCATGTCAGGGTTCAGCTCTTGAATGACGGCCGCGAAACTGCGGCTCGTCATGTTCAAGTAGTGAAAACATGTTGCCAACTCCTTGGACTCTTGGGACGTGTCGCGTCGGTGGACAGGCTCGTGCCAGACCTTCCATTGGATCATGGACCGGAGTTGAACCGGGTGGAAAGAGTAGTAAAGAATGCTCTTGATGGAAGGCATCTTTGCTCTGGACTATGTTCTCTTGGCGAAAGGGCCTAAAGGGGGAAGAGAGACTTTGCAGTCTGCTGAAGCTACCAAAGCTCCGCGTTGTTGAACAGCGGCAGCAGAGGAAGAAGGAGAAGAAGAAGAAGGGAAAAGAACGAGTCAAATACTAACCATAGCAGTGACTCTAGGCAAGAAACAACAACGACAAACTGTACTGGAGGGTATGGTCTGACGTGAGGCTGCTCTTGTTATGTGGTTGCCAGTCAGAGAAAGCTGGTGGAAGAATGTTGAAGACTCCGACGGTGTTTTTGTCAAGCCGGGCGAGAAATTGAGAGACGAAATTGGGGAGGAGAGACCTAAGGCGGAGAAATCCTAGCTCCTACCCGCCCGACCAATCAGAGCAGCCAAACCCGACAAATTGGCCAATTTCATGACCGCCGTTGCCAGTTTTGCTCCCCCATCCGGCTAAGTGCGCTGTACAAGGGGAGTTCTGGAGCAAGCTTGCTTCTGCATTGGCAGCTCGCGACAAAAGTTGACAGATTGAAGGAAGCAAACGGCTCACGGCTGCATGCATGATCCCACTGACATCAAGCGCCAACTGCCAACATTCAATCGCAGGAATAAATAAGAGTGGCACGTGCTGTGCTACTGTGTGCTTCCAGCACGAGCTCAAATATCCTCCGGATCTGGATCGATCCACAAAACAGAAGAAGATTCGATAGAACAGAACGTGGAAAGGTGTCAAAGTGCCCTGGCAGCTCACCTATCAACTTCTATTCTGGCTTCACACAGCCCTGTCCGGTGACGAAGTAACAGTAGCCAACGCCAACGCGACTAAACAAGTTCAGCCTCATTTGATAAACTGCCTCTTATTACGGAGTATATCGCGGGTCCTACCCGGCACTTTAAGGTTGTTCTAAGTCGGGTTGACATCAAGGTTAACCTGCAGCGCGGCCAGCAAAAGCAGACATAACCTGGCTGGACTCAGCTGGGTACCTTGCGAACACCGTTTTGTGTCTATTAGTTGTCACGTGGACGGCCAGCGACCGTTGGAATAGTAGTATGCCAACTGATCCTATCAGTCTGATCTCTGTTCACTGGTGATACCTTCGATCCATCTGTTCCCTGCCTCTGTCTACGGCGCTAAAAGTCTTTAGGTAGAGATCAATGGATGGATCCAGTTGGGTACATATGTAGCAGGTATCAGCCAACTATGGCCACTCATTACCCAACCCCTTACACGGATACACGGATAGATAGCCTTGAGTCTCTGTGTGACTTTGTGTTAGCTGTTCGCAGATGCAGGAGGCTATGTGACATGCACAATATCATCTTGGGTATGGCACATCGGGAGAGACGTTTCAAAGTCCCCCAATTCAATGGAGCAGTGATACTCTATGCAGAACTCTGTGTTCCTGTCGGTGGCTGGCGTGGCCAGATGGCTTCAATCTGTGTTGGACAGCCCCACGCAGCGCATCGTTCGTGGGCTGCCGAGCCTTAAGGTGAGACCCAAAGAAGTGGCCCATTAAGGGACCATCGCTGGCCATTCTTGACCAGCTCCTGATCCGAGGGGCGAAGGGGAGAAAGCAAGAGACCGTCTATCGATTTCTCATCCAATATCGATGGTTCAGTCTGACACCAGATCAGCTAGTACCTGAATAGTCCATGTTGCTGCCGTGCTTACATGGTGTATGTTTGAGTGCTGAATGCAAGAGGAATACGGATTACCTAACATGTTAAACGCACCGGATCTAAGATGCCATGACAGATAGCCACTTAGTAAGCATTTCGCTAGACACAGCACCGCCTGTAGCCAGAAGCTCGTAAAGACAGGACGAGGCGTGGGGGCGTGTGACAGCATCTCACTCGTTGCCATTGAGGTAAGTCAATATTGTGTATGTACATGTAGTAAGATGCAGGTAAGAAGGAGGTACCCCGCCAGCCACAGGACCTCAATTGTCCCCTCGCTCAAGGCGAAACGAAGTCGGTTATCCCTTCCACGTCTCAGCCCAGCTCAGCATTGAGGCCGTGTTCCTACTCCCTGTACACGTACTACATATTGCAACTGCATTCCCCCCCTGGTCGCCCACCTCTCTATTTAAGTAACCGCAACACGTCTGCAGTCCATTCATTGCCGGCCAATCCGTCTCTTCTTCTGTACTCACCCACAACCATTCTCCTACCTCTCCAGTAAACACAACACCGCAACCATGTCCAACAACAAGTTCCTGATCTGGGGTGGCAAGGGATGGGTCGCCGGCCACCTCGAGGAGCTCCTCAAGAAGCAGGGCAAGGAGGTCTACACCACCACCGTCCGCATGGAAGACCGCGAAGCTGTTAAGGCCGAGCTGGAGAAGGTCAAGCCCACCCACGTCCTGAACTGCGCCGGCTCTACTGGCCGCCCCAACGTCGACTGGTGCGAGGACAACAAGGAGGCGACGATGCGATCCAACGTCATTGGTACCATGAACCTGACCGACTGCTGCTTCCAAGCCGGCGTCCACTGCACCGTTTTCGCGACCGGCTGCATCTACCACTACGACGACGAGCACCCAATTGGCGGCAAGGGTTTCCTCGAGACCGACCTGGCCAACTTCAAGGGCAGCTTCTACTCGGAGACCAAGGGACACGTCGAGGAGGTAAGCAACATCCATTGCGTGCCCTGTTTGTTTGTTTTATGCGTTGCTTGCTAACACTTGCGCCCCCCAGATCATGAAGTACTACACCAACTGCCTGATCCTCCGCCTGCGCATGCCCGTGTCCGACGACCTCCACTCCCGCAACTTCGTCACCAAGATCAGCAAGTACGACCGCGTTGTCGACATCCCCAACAGCAATACGATCCTGACGGACCTCCTGCCCGCCTCGATCCTCCTGGCCGAGCACAAGGACACGGGCGTCTACAACTTCACCAACCCCGGCGCCATCAGCCACAACGAGGTGCTCTCCCTCTTCAAGGAGATTGTGCGCCCCGACTTCACATGGAAGAACTTCACGGTGGAGGAGCAGTCCAAGGTCATCAAGGCCGGCCGCAGCAACTGCATGCTCGACACGACCAAGCTGGAGAACAAGCTCAAGGAGTACAACTACACGGTGCCCGAGGTCCACGAGGCCTACCGCAAGTGCTTCGAGCGGATGAAGGCCAACGGTGTCAACTAAGCTTGCGTGCATATCAATGTCTCAAAAGCTCTCGGTTTGATTCAGGGTCCCCTAGGTGCAGGTGGGGCACCACTACGTCTGTCACATCACAAACGGGACGATGATCTTTAGGCTGCCTGCTGCGCCTCCATCTTGCCTGGAACTATGAAGCCCTAAAATTAGATGAATACCAAATGAAAGAAGAATAAATCAAACTGAGGCTGATGGAAAAAATCGCATGCCCCCTATCTGTTACAAATACATCACCTCTCCCTTGTCCTGCGTGCAGAGTGGTAACATGCTCGTGTCGGTGAAGATCGAAGTGGTAGCATGTCCATCGTCAGCTTGGGAGGCTGTTGCTGTGCACGAAGCAGATCAAAGGACGGGTACTCTTGCGCGGTACCCATGATGGGCTAGTGTCAAGAGCTTCAAACTCCGAGGTAAGTTGATCTTCTACTTGTTTAAAGCGCTGTCGGAGACTTGGGTGTTGTATGCCAAACCGTCGGTGTGACCTCGAACCACCTCGACTCTGTTAGGTTATCTGCCCAACAACGGGCCAATTTAAGTAGCGAGTGATGAGACTCGCCAAACAGCAATGGAACACAAGAGGCACAGCATCAAAAAGTAGAGGGTAGTGTGAATTCGTCAATCAAATTGATCTAACGCAATGCTTCTTGTTTACTCCAGACCTCGCCCCATCGTAGGTTCCCCAGTATCATGAACTTTCATAACAAATCGACCCCATGATTCGCTCAAATCAATGTACCGCCGTAACGCCTGTGTCCGCATATATACCCCGTAGATTTGTTTTAAGCATATAGCTTCTTCTCGTAGCTCTCCATGTTGACACCGCCTTCCAGCTGAGCGCTGGCAGTTCGGATCTCGAAGCGCACAATGCCGGCCTCGACCGACTCGTGGAGCTCCTTCAGGCTCTTCATGCCAGCATCTTGCATAGAGTGCTTGAGACCAGCGGCAAGGTACGGCACGAATTTGCCAATAGAGCCACGGTGGGCGACAGCGCCAGCAACACCCTGGGCAACCAGGACGCTGTCACCTTCAGAGAAGTAGCGGGCGGTGCCGGCATTGCTAGCCTGGCTATCCTTACCGCCGCCACCAGCCTTCTTATCCTGCATGGCATCAATGCTGCCCATGCCACGGTAAGCCTTAACCAGCTTGCCCTCACGGGAGACGAAAGAGGTACCAGGAGACTCGGTCGTGCCAGCCAGGAGACCACCCATCATAATGGTGGAGGCACCAAGAGCCAGACCCTTGACGATGTGACCGACGTTTTGAATACCGCCGTCGGCACAGCAAGGGACGCCGTAGCGAGCCGCAAATGAAGAAACGGAGTAGACAGCGGCAGCCTGGGGGCGACCGACAGCCATGACTTCTTGTGTGATGCAGGCGCTTCCGCTACCCATACCGATACGAAGACCGTCAACACCAGCAGCAATCAGAGAAGCAGCCTGCTCACGAGTCACGACGTTTCCGCCAATGACATCGATGTCAGGGAACTCCTTCTTGATCCACTGGACCATTTCAATCTGGAAGATGCTGTTACCTTGGCTGCTGTCAAGAATGACAACATCAAGACCAGCCTCCACAAGCTTCTGCAGACGAATCTTATCCTCGGGTCGAGTGCCGATGGCAGCAGCGCAAATCAGCTGCTTAGAGTCGGGCAGCTTCGAGGCGAGGGGGAAGTGGAGGTTCTTGGTCAAGTCGGAGCGGGAGATCATGGAGACAAGGTTTCCATCCTTGTCCACAAGGGGCAGCTTGCCCTTCTTGGACTTGGCCAGGATTTGGTTGGCCTCGAGCAGGTCGACACCGTGGACGGCAGTGATCAGGTCCTTAACCATGACATTCTCGACGGTCTGGTCGGAGTTGTCCTCGAACTGGAGGTCGCGGTTCGTAACGATACCCAGCAGCTTCGAACCAAGCTTGCCAGTCTCTGTAAAATGGCATCAGGTTAGCCAATTGCTTCCACAAGTGACGATGCAGAAGGCAGGGTAGATGACATCTTCATAAAGAACATAAATGATTCCTCATGACGGTGAAGTCGATACAGTGGAACGAAAGTTATAAAATTTATTGTTTGTAATCATGATGTGACCAAGAAAGTGGCAGACTCGGGAGAGAGCGGGAGAGAGCGAGGGAGGGAAGAATTCGCAATCGCAAAGAGACTTACCAGTAACCGGGAATCCTCCAAATCCCCACTTCTCCTTAAGAGCGCGGGCCTGGCCAACGGTGGTGTCCTTGGTAATGACAACGGGGTCGGTGATGAAACCGTTCTCGTATCTCTTGACCTGGCGCACCATGTCGGCCTGCTCATCAGGAGAGCAGTTGTGGTGGATGACACCGAGACCACCCTGGAGGGCAATGTGGATGGCCATCTCGTGCTCGGTGACCGTGTCCATGGGAGAAGACAGGAAGGGGGTCTTGAGGCTGATTCGCTTGGTGACACGCGACTCGAGACTGACTTCGGAGGCGGGGAAGCCAATGTAACCCGGCATGACCAGGAAATCATTGTAGGTAAGACCGCCGTGCTTCTTGGTGTCCATGAGGTCCTTGATGCCGAGTCCATCACGGCTCTCGTAGCTCTTCAGGTCCTCAAGGGCATTCTTGTAGTCCAGAATCTCGGCATCGCCGTTGAGGCCGTTGGTGGGGGTCATGGTGTTGGGCATCTTGAGGTGAAGATACGGGGAGTAAGAGCAGAGCTAGTTAAAGCTGTGCAATGGGGAATGGAAGACGGTCGTCAGATTATTGCTATCACACAGTAAAGTAGACGACGATTTTGGCGAGGCACCCTTCCCGAGAAAAGAAGGGAAGAAAAAGGCAGAAGATCTCGCTCGGAAAACTTTTTTTTTATTAGTGACCGGCAGGACCCTGGAGTTTTGCGCCGAGTGCGGGGCACTTACAGAAAAAAGTTTACAGTAGGTAGAGGAGGACTTTGTGCATGGAGGGGCACTGTCCGATCAACGAGCACACCTTAGGTAAGCAAGTAGGTAAGCAGGGCTGACTGGTACCCCGCAGCGCGATCACAAGCAAGTACCTGAAGTGCAGGGCTGTCTGGATTTTCTCTTAGGGATGGATAGGTACCAAGACATTAGGTGCCAACAGGTATCTCATTGGATCTTGCTTGATACTTTCTGTAACGGCCAAATCTCAGGCGATATTATGCCAGGATCGCAAGAGACTGATTGAGACTGTTTTACAAAGCTTAGTGCCCACAATGTACTAACTGCATCTGAGGTTAATGTGCCTGGGCAACCAAAGTAATTTCCACCAGGCATAGTACTCCAAAAAAAGAGTGACTGAAAGAGGCGTTTGTATTAAACAAAGTCCTGAGATAGCAACTTTGCGGTCCAGACATACCGTATGCACTCCAAAGCCCCAGAGTGACTTCGTCCAAAGGTGAAATCGTCTAATTGGGGGAGATCTGGAAATAGCCATTAGACTGGGTCTGTTGTCGTCATCGCTGTAGTAGTATAAGCCATCATGTGATGGATGAGTATCTAACGTATGGTAAACAAAAAAATAGCAGGCTGGCAACAACAAGACGTCAGCTGGACTTGTGTTGTCGAATCCAGGGAGGCCACCTGTAAGAAACAGCCCAGGTTAAGTTTCCCATGAATACGCAAGTACTTCCCATACGGGCCCCCAGAAGAAAAAAAATCGGTACTTCGCGCCTGGTAGCGCCTTGGGCCTTGAGCGTCGTCAAATAGGTAGCGCCAAGCAACATTCATTGGCGGGGTCAATTTTATTCGATTGTATTCATCTGCTCACTTTCTCAATCCTGTAATAAACCACTAAAGAGATCTCTCTCCACATCCCCGGGAACCTCCTGATCTCTTTACCACCATAAATCGTCCCCTTTAAATAACCAAAGACCGCTCCCCTTACATCATCGCCCGCAAGCACCCCCAATTTGATTTCGTTATAACATCTTGCGGCCATGGTTGCCGACACTGCCTACTATGACGCCTTAGGCGTCCAGCCTACTGCGACCGACATCGAGATCAAGAAGGCCTATCGCAAGCTTGCCATCATTCACCATCCTGGTATGTAAAACTGCCCCATCTAGCAAATCCGCTGTCCCGCGCCTTGAAAGATTCTGTGTGGTGCGGGCGGTGCTGCTCGACCTCTTTTGGACCACGCTGACTCGAACCGCTTGCCACAGATAAGAACCCCAACGACCCGACGGCGCACGAGAAATTCCAGAACATCGGTGAAGCATACCAAGTACTGTCAGATAAGGATCTGAGAGCAGCCTACGACAAATATGGCAAGGATGCTTCTAAACCTAGTGAGGGCTTCGTCGACCCAGCCGAATTCTTCTCGAGCATCTTTGGCGGTGAGGCGTTCGTCGACTGGATCGGAGAGATCAGCTTGATGAAGGACTTGACCGCCACCATGGACATCACCATGACCGGCGAAGAAGGCGAAGAGGTGGAGGGCGAGGCCGCGGCCGCCGAGGCAGCAGCAACAGCAGCAGCTGGTGGTGAGTCGGAGTTCCCAGGCACCGAGGCGGCGAAGCAGGAAAGTGCAAAGGCTGCCGCTGCCACGGGCGACGAGAAAACCACTACAGGAGCAGCGGCTGCCCCGGGCGTGACGGTTGAGGATGACAAACCCAACGCAAAGGCCGCCGAAGCCGCTGCCGAAAAGGAGACTCACTCCGAGCCGCCGCCGGCCTACTCGCAAGCAGCTCCCGAGAGTGCCACAGTACCGCCGCCGGCCAAGTCACCAAGCGCCTCTGGCACATCTACACCTTCAAGACACGCTATACCCATGCGGCCGGCGCTCATGGATCGCCCGTCAGACGATACCCACCTGGCCGGGCAGACCGAGGAAGAGAAGGAACTTCGCAAGAAGGACAAGAAGAAGGGTCTCAGCAAAGAGCAACGGGAACAGCTTGCTGCCTATGAGCGCGAACGTGCCAAGGTGCGCGAGGAGCGGGTCAAGACACTCGCTCAGAAGCTTCTTGATCGTATCAGTGTGTGGACCGAGACAGACAAGGGCCCTGATGTCACCAAGGCTTTCCAGGAGAAGATCCGCATCGAAGTCGAAAACCTGAAGATGGAGTCTTTCGGTCTGGACATCTTGCAGGCTATTGGCCAGGTCTACCTGAGCAAGGGAACTGCTCTCCTCAAGAGCCAGAAGTTTTTGGGTATCGGAGGTTTCTTCAGCCGCATGAAAGACAAGGGTGCTCTGGTCAAGGACACTTGGAACACCATCAGCAGTGCTATCGACGCCCAACAAACTATGGAAGAGATGGCCCGCATGGAGCTTCAGGGTGGCGATGACTGGACTGATGAGAAGAAGTCGGAGTACGAGAGACGTGTCACGGGCAAGATCCTCACTGCGGCGTGGCGGGGTTCCAAGTTCGAGATCCAGAGTGTGTTGAGAGAGGTCTGCGACTCGGTACTGAACGACAAGAAGGTGCAATTACCCAAGAGGCTGGAACGCGCTGAAGCTCTGGTCTTGATTGCCGAGATCTGTTCAAAGGTTCGTATCACGTCCCATACCCCATAACATTTAAACCCCTACTGACACCGTGACAGGCACAAAGAACCCCAGAGGAAGAGGGCGAATACATGGCCTTTGAGCAGCTTGTCGCCGAAGCTGCCATGAAGAAGGAGAAGGATACTAAGAAGAAGGGCAAGGACAAGGAGAAGAAGCATAGCACTTCTGGCGCTGAAGCGGAGGCGGCAGCGGCTGCAGCGGCCGCTGAGCAATCCAACCTTCCCCGGGAAAAGGCCTAGTCTCGCCAATTCTGGGAGTGGTGGAATCCTTGAAGGCGAGAGAAGCAAATTCAATATTCGCTAGCGAAGGATCCCTACAGTAGTAAGTAGGTACGAATATATGAAGAGCGGGTATTCGTAGCTGTACGGGATTGGATGAGAGCCGAGAGCGTGGGCCTACGGGCTGCTATTTTTTCCTGGTACGGACTTCTTTTCGTGGGACTAGATAGGACACTGGCATGCATATGATGCTTGGTGTAAGCGAATGCTTTTTATATGACTTTATAACCAGTCCCCTTTCTCAAGCAGATCCAAGGCCGCACCCTCCCAACTTTGATTTCCATCTTCAGCCTGTAAATTTGCATTGGTAAACTTGTATCTTTAACACTTGATTACAGTACAAGGTATACCTAGTTGCCCCAGCATAATAACTAGAGGATATGAGTGTATAAAAAAACTCTTTTGTATCAGGATAAGTTGGCCGACCCAATCCCTCCCTCGACATTGGACATGGCGCTTCAATAGTGGCTGTTAAAGTTTTTATACCTAAAGGGCCTTGTTTTATATACCTGCCCCGTTTTTTGCCTTTCTTATCGTACATGGGAGCGAATTGCCTTGCCTACCTATCTAAATCCTGAAGTCACCCTCCTTGCTCGGCTTTTTCGTCATCCTCCAATGGCTTCACTTGGAGCCAGAAGCTGTCTATTGATCATCTGCAGCCGTCCAAGGTCACTGGCCGGGTGTGGGGAGTGCCACGACAGCTAGCAGGTCACATTGTTGGATCATCAAGATCCGCCCAATCAAACCCCCAATCCGGCGATGTCTCAGAGGGGCGCGACGTCGAAGGTGGTGGTGGTGGTGCTACCACTACTCCCTTCGCTTCGCCGCTGGTTGACGTAGTAGAGCTGGTCGTCCCCAGGTCGTTGATGATGAGGCCCAGGATCCAGCAGTTGACGAGGAAGAAGGCGAGAGAGGCCCACCACAGGCCCAGGACGAAGGTGCTCCGGCCCAGGAACTCGAGCTCGTACCCCTGCTGCAGCCACGCGGCTTGCGCGGCGACCCAGAGGCCCAGCGCGGCGAGGCCGAGGCGCGGATGGCGGGTGAGGGACGAGTTGGGCAGGTACAGCGGGAGGAAGACCATGTACCAGAGGAAGTACTGTGTGTGGGGGGTTCGGTTCAGTCAGCGTCTGGTTTCTTTCTATAGGGTGCAAGTGCAAAGTCGATGGGCATGGCGTGAGAGGGCAGTTAGTAGTATGACATACCTGGCTGGTGCACACCTTGTTGAACGTGACAAAGGCAAAGGTCTGGGCTAGCATGGTGGCGGCGAGATCCTTCTTGGCGCCCACGAGCGGGATCAGCACCACGCTGAGGAGCAGCTGCGGGACGAAGGCCACGCTTTCGATCTTGAAGCCGCCGGACTGCTGTGCGGCCGAGGCGAGGTACAGAAGCACGTTGTAAGGGCTGAAGTTGTGGCGGTGGTCGATGCGCGTCACGTGGTGCAAGAACGTGTGCTGCAGGAAGTCGTGGCCGTAGAGCGCGTACATGGCGAGGTTGAGCGCGGCGAAGGTGGCCAGGCTCACGAGGGCCAGGGTGACGCGCTCGGGGGTCACGAAGCGACGGAGCTTCTCCAGCAGACCGTTGCTCTTCCCGCCTACTCCACGCCCCATGCGCTCCGCGTCCATCCACCAGACGATGGCCGGCGCGTAGATGAAGGGGTAGATCTTGAAGTGGACGCCGAAGCCCAACAGGACACCCGCGAGCGCGACCCGGCGCTCGAGCACGGCCCACAGCAGCGCCGCGACGAGCACGCCCAGCAGGCCCTCGGAGCTGCCGCGCGTGCTGATGGTGGCGACCATGGGGTTGAGCAGCCAGATGGCGCCCACGTACTGCAGGGCCCGCGGGCCCGACAAGCCCCGGTGCCGCTGCAGCACCGCCACCAGCAGATAGCCCGCCGCGAGGTCCGCGGCCGCAAAAAGGATCTTGCCCCACGAGGCCCACAGCTGCCGCGGACCGGGGAGCGAGGCCGAGGCGGCGGGGGTCGTGGGCCAGAGCAGGTACGCGAGGAGAGGGGTGTAGCGGTAGGTTTCCCGGTCGTAGGGGCTGCCTTGCGGGAGGAGGCCGGGGAAGGAAGAGGGCGATGAAGAGGAAGAAAAGGTGAAGCGCGCTGCGTCGGTGAAGACTAGGTAGTCTATGTCCGTATACTTCAGGGGCGAGTTGGCGTCTTGCCAGAGTCCGTAGACGAGCAAGACGGCGCGCAGGAGATACGCGGCCGTGAAGACTAGCGACGGAGAGGAGAAGAACTTTGAGAGTAGGCTCGCCATGATGAGCAACGGGGCTAGACGGATGGTCTGGCCGGTCTCTAGATTGGGTTTGAGATGAGGGTATTCAACCCAAACATAAAGACAGCTGCTCTCTGTGGCAACGCTTCTGTGAAAACGAGAGACTAGGCACTATGGCCTTGGACTGGTTGCAAGTGTTCGTAACCCGTACAGAATCCGGCTAGTTCCCATCAGCCATTGTGGCCGTATATCTGCTGGACATTGTTAGTTAATCCATGCTTATTAAGTGCGCAGTGTGGTATACATACTCGTCGGTGATGTTGTTCTGCTTATACTGAAGTTATCCAAACCTCCCTAAATCTGGCATCCACGAAAAGGTACGTACATAAAGTACACATAAGGAAAGAGCACGTCTGTCGGAGTTTCATCGGCTCATCTGCCGAGCTTTGGGTGGGGCTGCTCAGCACCTTCGTGATTGTACAGTGATGATGTTTTACACAATCCAGCTGGCCAGTCCTGCGCAGTATAACTTTTACTGACTGAACCAGTACATATTTGAAAACACTGGTCCTTATTGTTGTTTTGTCGTTATTCTGGCAGTCGAGTGCCGCTTCTGTTGAAAGTCCAACCCGACCTGTTGTTTTCCCTGTAATCTCTACACTCACACCAGGGGGTTCAAGTAGCGTGAATATCCCACTTTGAAATCGTCGCGGTACTTGGCGTTTTCAATCCGCCCAGCATGGCAGCCGAAGTTGTCGTCCCCCAAATCCAAGACGATTCAATGGCTGGCGTCAAAAGGGACTACAAAGGCAATCGCAAGGAGCCCAATCCGGGCCTGCCCAAGGATGTGGTTCGTAATGAGTACACATCCATGTTCGAGTCATTCCGCGACTCTCTGGATGAACACCATGACCGCCGCCAGAAGATCGGTAAGGTCTCACGAGATATCACCGGCCTGAGCAAGAAGATGTGAGTTTTCCGACTGCTTGCTCCCTTGTGAACTCCTTGTTGAACTGCGCTGACCTGACTATTCATAGCATCTTTTCATTGCAGAGGTACGTTTGAGTTACTAGGGTGCACCGCCCAATCTCATCCTGGGGCACGGGGCTAATGATCATTGTGTAGAGTCCGGAAGCTCAATGAGCCTATCCCTCAGAACATCAGCTCTGAGATTGAGAAGCGCACAAAGGAGATCAAGGAGCTTCTTCTGACCATCGTGGACGATGTTGCAGGCTACCGACGTTATCAGTACCCGATGCCAGGCATCGAGGAATTCGTCGAGGCTGTCTCGTTCGCGCACTATCTGGAGACCCAGACCCTCATCACACCTGAGCAGATGCAGGCTGCGCTGGGCGACGAGGTGAAGATTCCCATCACGCCTGCGGACTACGTTTTCGGACTCTTCGACCTGACTGGCGAGATGATGCGCTTTGCCACCGCCGTCGCGGCTCTCTCGGGCGCCCTGCCCAGCGGCTTCATGGGCGAGGAAGATGACAACGGTCGCACTATCCTCGAGGACTTGCAGGAGACGGCCAGCATGCTGCAGATCGTACCTCCGATCTCATCTAAGGGCTGGAAGGACAAGAAGGGTGTGATGGTCGAGTCGGTGCGCAAGGTCGAGCGCGTCGGCTACGGCGTCAGAGTCAGAGGTAACGAACGCCCTAAGGGGGTGGGTTACGACTTTGATGTCGGCGAAGAATCGGCGCCCGTGATGGACTGATCTGTTGGAGAATATTAAAATCCCGAAACTCTGGAGGACACCATATGCGAGTTTGTGGCAAACTGTCGGGCGAATGGGAGCGCTCACGACCGGTTGCTATTACATGACCGGAAGGACTTCCCTTGGTGGTATTTTAGGGCGACGACACGACTGGCTTCATTGCACTTTACGGAATAAGAAAATGTCGGTTTGCGGGGCCATTCTAAGTCCTGGCCGCCCAAGTTTGGCTTCATTAGTATAGCCAGGTAGAAATATATCAAAATCTTGCCGAAACTTTGCCAATCTTCAATTCATACACAAGCGGTCCGCCTCCTAGGGGGCCGACAATGAAGAACGGAATCCCATAAAGCATTTGCTTCGGCATCTTCCGCGTCGTAGTAGCGAAAAACCACCTTTGGCACAAGGTACACCGCTACTTGCTGAACCAAGAAGTTTTGTATGGCATACCGGCTACCTACCTAATCCAGTGGTTTGTGGTTCGGCCTCAGCTTCGGCTTGGGCGCGCAAGTGTGAGAGGTGTAAATCATAAGGACTTGTTATGTAGGTATTATTTATGGGAGCGGACTTGGAGGTGTACGGGATGATATGTTACGGGTATCTAGCGTCGACACTAACGGCTTCGGCGATAAATGTAACCGTAGATCTTAGAGTTAGCGAATTACTCATCGACCATATGAACGGTGAGCACATCCTTTTGGAAGTTTGAAGCCTGCAGGTGACAGGGTAAGTTGGGCTGGCAGAAGCTAGTGGGATTGCACAGCACGCCATCGCGATGCGCCATTACATTATCTCGGATCGAAGCCGGCTCGGATATTATTATCTATGATGACTTTCTCTCTTTGGCCGCGTTTCAATTGCTATGGATATTGACCAAAGTCTTCGATCCCCGATGATGAAACTCGCCTCGAGTTTCCCAACACCACACTTCTGGGAATAACCAACATCGGATCATGATCAGGATGCGAGGCGGGCTCTTACTTATTTCGCGGACGGGTGTACCCCCTTCGCGCACCGTTGACTGCTGCGGGGTGAGGGAGTCCGAGTCAGCCAATGGCGTGTTGCACTTCCTTGTCTAAAGTGGGGGATCTCGAAGCCACAAGACCCCCCTTCGGCCTCGTCCTACCCTTTGCTTACTTGCCTACTACCCTGGGCGAAGGATGCAATGAATGCTGCATGCAGGCGCTTATCACGAGACAGCCAAAAGGTCCAGCCTCCTCCTGCCCATCAGTGTGTGCGTCATGTTATGTTGATTTTGCCTGTCCCGCGGGACGAGGCGAGCGAACCGCTACGGACGTCTGTCCGTCCATCTCTCTGGCACACCACCACCACCACGATATCCTGGCTTCCGACAACGGAACGCTTCGCCGCCTAACGCTGACGGTTTCGAGGCCAGACAAAGGATGACACACATCGGCAATGCATCTCCGGGATAGAGGGCCTCCACGGCCGAGACACTTCTCTCGGTTACATTGATGTGTCTACTTACATATGCATACCTATGCTCTCTTGCGCTTTGCCCAGGAGGACGTCTTGTTCGGAGATAGGCACTCGCTCGCTTCTGACTTGCGGGATCGCTTGTTGCCTTGCTCTGTGAAAATCACCGCATCATATACTTTCTAGTTGCCTGTCTGCGATCGCGAACCTGCATACATGCACTCATATCTTTACGATATACTTATTGACGAGTAGTGTGGGTTTTGCAGTGCATGGTGGGAATAGCAAGCAGCGTATTCGGTGCTAGCAGAGGTTAATGCACTGTTGTTATTCCAGCATGGCGGCGGCTTAGCCCCGAGGCCCCCCCAAGAATCCAGTCATTGGCTTCTGGGGGGGTCGCCGACTCGCCGCCTCCACTTTTCGACGGTGCAGCAACGAATCAGGGGTCCAAACACGACAAAAATGCTTGCAGTGGGCCATGGCTTCATCCAGCTTAGGTTGGGATGGAAGCCGCAGATGACGATCCAAAAGTCCACCAAAGTCCACCCCCGGCCTGGACTGAGCCGAACTGAGCAATCCGAAAGGTTGGTGGTCAGGTAGTAGTAGTTGGTAGGTAGGTTGTCAAAGGTTTGCCCTTCTTCTCTTTGTCCCAGAAGAAGTTTTTCTCGATACCTTCTCCTACAAGTACACCTGTCCAGCAGCCGTGTCCTGCTTTGGTTTCTTCTTTTGGCCATTTTCTCGGCTCGTCGGTTCCCCAGATTGAAATCACGAATCTCGGTCAAGACGCGCCTTTTCCAAGTGGCGGATCGTGAAACTTGGATTTTGTACTTCTCTTCATAAGCCTTCCCCCATCTTTTCAAGGCATTCTGGGGTACATATACTGAAGATCGCCATGGCGAAAGATCACAATGGCCCCAAACTACCGGCCAAGCAACTGGCTATTCTGGGTAAGTTATTTCAGTTCGCATCCCTTCATCAGCCCCATGGGCACGTTATACCCTCAAGGGTTGGTTGGAGCTATTCACCGCTCGACAGTCGCTTGGCCATAACTCGTGCCGCCAAGTGTCGCCATTCGGTTTCCACATTACCTCCATAGCTGTCAGTCAATAGGTATTGTTCCATGGCATAACCCCTCTAGAGGGCTATGGATGATGTATGAGAGCCAATGTTCCCAAGAAGAAAAAGGAGTCAAATGCAAGCTGCATTCATTCTTATTCACCACTACCTGGTTACGTGACTGTTGCATTACTAGTGTCGACGCACTCTCACCGTATCCGCAACAGGAACCTAGAATTATCGAGACAGAACCAGAGGAATCTCATCTAGCGACAATATGAACGACCGGCATGACCAGGTATTCACTCCCAACCAACACAGCATGCTAACTTGCACATAGCCGTTGCACGGTTTGCCGAGCCCTTGGCCATGACCTCGGTCTTTCCCTACCTGCCTGAGATGATAGCAAGCTTCGATGTCCCTGAAAAAGACGTCGCCAAATGGGCCGGCGTCACCAGCGCCGTGTTCTCGCTAGCCCAAAGCGTTACCGCCGTCCCGTGGGGTAGAGCATCCGATCGGTTTGGAAGGAAGCCCATCATCATGATCGGATTGCTATGCACCATGATCTGCTTTTTGATATGGGGTGTGTCTACCAGTCTTGCCATGGCCATTACCGTACGGGCCGTGCAAGGGGCGAGCAATGGAAATGGTCAGTACCTACAATGCATCTATACCCACCATATGTGAATATTTGCTGACTGGAACATCATGTAGTTGGTATTATCCGAACCATGGTGGCGGAGCTGGTCCCCGAGAAGGAATTGCAGCCTAGAGCATTCTCCATCATGCCCCTGGTATGGAGTGTGGGCTCCATCTTCGGACCGGCGTTTGGAGGTCTATTTGCCAAACCCGCACAGCAGTTCCCGTCTATCTTTGGAGACAGTGCCTTCTTCCGCAACTATCCCTTTGCGCTACCGAATATGCTGGGCTCGGTCATATTCCTGGTGTCTGTTACCACCGGGACTCTGTTCTTGAGGGAGACTTTAGCCAGTAAAAAGCACGCCCGAGACTGGGGTCTGGTTCTGGGGGAGCGTCTCACTGGCTCGTTCAAACGCCAAGAGCACCAACGTCAGCGACGGTTCTCGTTCCAAGATGACGAGGCAAGTGCTCCATTGCTACAGGCCGATCTGATCCGCAAGCGACACCAAGCAGCTCTCAACGCCAAGACTGAGAAACCTGTACGTCCGTCGATGAAATCGGTGTTCTCGCGACAGTCGGTTATCACTCTGGTTGCCTACACTTTCCTTGCCCTTCATAGCGTTGCCTATGACCAACTTCTGCCCGTATTCTTACACTACAGCCCGGAGAAGCATGATGCGTCCAACACACGTCTGCCTTTCTATTTCAGCGGTGGCTATGGTCTGGAGTCGGGTCGCATCGGGACTATCAACATGAGCTACGGCATCGTTTGCGGTCTCGTACAGTTCATTCTTTTCCCGCCCCTGTGCTCTTACTTTGGCACATTGAAGTGCTTCCGAGGTTGCGCGGTGGCTTTTCCTATTGTGTATCTGCTTACACCCTACACGGTGCTCATTGAGAACACACCTCTGCGCTATACCGCGCTGGCGAGTGTCATGGTTCTGAAGGCCGGCGCCGTCATAATTGGGTTCCCTTGTACGACAATTCTACTCACCAACAGTGCCAGCTCACTCGCCATCCTCGGTACACTCAACGGCTTTGCCACAACCTTCAGCGGATTAGGGCGTGCGGCCGGCCCGGCCATGGCAGGTGCTGCCTTCTCCTGGGGTGTGAAGCGTGGCATCGTCTCTGTACCGTACTGGATCCTTGCAGCCGTCGCTGCCGTCGGTGCGATCCCCGCCTGGTGGATCGTGGAAGGGGATGGACCGTCCGGATCTACGCCCCCGAGCCAGGAGGACTCGGAAGCCGAGGACAGCGATGGGACTGCCATAGCTGACTCGGACTCGGACGTCGATGCGCCGCTGACAATGTCGGGACGCACTCAACCTCGCACCATCTCGTTTAGTGGCGACGAAGGTCGCAGACAGTCAAATGAGACTCAACGGCGCCTTGACGCTCGCCAGCATGACTCGACAATTCACGAGCCTAACGCTGGCGACGACCTGCCCCTCGTGGGGAGCTGGAAGAGCAACCAGGGTCTCAAGGCAGCGGCAGCAGCAGCAGCAACAGCGTCTGCGGGCTACGGAAGCATCGACCAGCGTGCAAACAGCAAGAAGCTGTTGGATGAAGAGTGATATACATGCTACTACTAGAATGATTCTTGGATGCCCCCCTCAAAAGGCAACAAGAAGGGCATGGGGAATATGTGCGGCAGGGAAACAGTAGACTGAAAAACGGTTATACATGAGCGAGGTTTCGCTTGCATTTCTTGGCGTCGCAGCGGGCTTGACTTGCTTTATGATTGGGGCATAGCGGTTGTGGCACTTATATATCGAGCCATATATACTTATGAATTAATGTTAAAGGGTTTTCCATATACTAATAGTCTATAGTGAAGTGACTCTTGCTTGGCCCCGAAAAGTCCGCCCCTTCAACGTGGTGGTTTCCCCATCCATGATGGTTGTCACGCATTGAACCCAAGATTTAGGCTGCGCAGAGTCTGCCATGGTTCACCAAGAGACGCACCGCTTGGTTCACGTATCGCATCGGATCATTCGAGGATACGTATCACATGGCGCCAGTCAGGCTAGGTTGAACACACATCACGAAGAACAATTGCGATCACTAGGGAGGAAAGATGTGTAGAGTAAAATTCTCCTTTATTACAAAAAATTATGAACACCGCCGTTTGCAGCCAGACCAACCGCCCATGCGTTTAATTTGTACGTGAGTATCATCATTATCCAGCTCCTCGACCAACCGACCGACCAGCCAACCAACCATCGTAACATGCAAAAGAGAGATGTAACAAAAAGAACGGCTCGGCCGTCTCTTTATGCGAAACACCGGAAAATGGTCGTAGTGGTAGTGGTGGCGGCGGTGGCGAAAGTGAGATAGAGAGGGAGGGAGAAGGGATGGGGTAGTAGTAGGTAGTAGGGTAGTAGGTAGGTACGGAATATCCCACAACGACAACAAATACGCTCGAAGAACCGCTAAACACCGGGAATCCTATTATATGAATGCCACGCCCACACGCCACGCAAACATACACCCACACAAGAAACAAAAAATAGCCCATCTTCCCTTCCCTTCCCCCCCGTCGCCGGGCATATTCTTGTGTCTTCTTTCTCGGAAAGAAGATTGTGTACGTTGAATGATCATGTGCTGCTGTTGCTCGCCGATGTACGTACCCCTTCCCCCTTTGTTCTTAATAGATGTTCATGATTTTCATGCCGGCATAAGTCTTCTTCTTCTTCTTCGTCTTCTCTTTGCTCGGATGTCTCGTCTCGTCTCGATTCGTCTTTCTCTTATGCTTCATGTTTCTCCTCTATTCGCCAGCAACTGATTGTCGTGATGTGATGGGTAAATGGGTGCGACTTCAACACACTGGCTCGGCTCGGCTCGGCTCACTTCGTATTAGATTAGACCATTAAACCGTCTTATTATTGCGTCCGGTAGAACTTCTTGTAGAGCAGGTGCAGCAAGAGGTTGACGTTGAGCCGGAGGTTGCCCTCGAACTGGTTCATGAATTGGTGGGCCTCGAACTGGGCCTGCAGCAGGTCCTCGATGGAAACCGAAGCGCTGGCGCCCGGGATCTGGATGTGGCCCCGACTACCCTCGAGGTTGAAGACGCCGACCTCGTCGCAGGAGATGGTCAAGTTAATCACACCCCAGTCGCGATCGGGGACGCCCTGCCACGAGACCACCACGCCCTTCTCGTGGAGCTGGCGCACGCTGTACTTGTACGAGCCAAACTTGGGCACGCGGCCGGAACGCTCCAATTCACGCTGGTGGTTGTACTGTTTCGTGAAGGGAAGGAGGAACCGTTTTTTGCTGTTTTCATTGTTAGCTTCCTGTCATTCATGTTGGGGTGCATTAGAATGAGTTACTTACCCCTTGTGCTTCTGGAGCGTCGCCATGGCTTGCTCAATGTAGTCGTCGTAGCTCTTGCGTTGCTGCTCCAGGTACTTGGCCTTCTCGTGCAAGTTACCCAGCGTCAATCGGACACCTTCCAGTTCGCGCTGGCGTTGGACTCGGCGCCTGCTCTTGGTGCGGATATCGAGAGCGATGGCGTTGAGGACATCTTGATAGTAGTTTTGCTTAGAGATGCGTCCGAGTTGCTCGAGGCGCATGATGTTCTCTAGAGCGTTGCGCTTCATGTCGAAGTATGACATGCGTGTGACATCGACCATGTTGGCGTCCGAGTAAGCACCCTTGGTGTTGCTTCCATTGTTGAAGTCATCACGAAGGACTTGAGCCCACTTGCGCTCGTCCTCCTCTGACGGAGGACGGACCAAGATTTCGAGCAGGTTGGCGCCTGTTTGCACACGGATGATATAGAGAATGCAGCGCTTGGTCTCCATGAACAGGGCCTTGGCCTCTGCGTCAGGGTCTTCGGTTTCGTGCAGTTTCGGGGTCAAGAACATCTGGATATCCGAGGAGCCAGCGGCAAGCATTTCACTCTCGTTGTTCTTGGCACTACCAAGATCTTGCATAATCTCGCGGAGGATGTCATCGCGGTTGGGGCACATGGCGGGGAGCTCTGCGGCGACAAGGTTGTGGATGGCGAAAATGTCCGTCATCTTGATGTAGAGGGTGGGTCGGTTCTTGGCGTAGAGGTCGTTGTACTCATCAATGTCGAATGTGCTCTCGGCGTCGGGAACCGAAATGAGGTCGTTGGTGATTTGGGCCAGACGTTCCGCCGCATCACTCACAAAGGCATTGAGCGGCTGGAGGTAGATGTTGTCTCCGCCGAATGGACGCCCCGAGGCAATCTGGCCGAGCACCTTGGAAACTTCGCTCAGGTTTCGCTTTTGTAGCGGGCTCAAGGTTTTCTCGATGACGCCTACCTGCTCAGGGTTGATGACGGCAGGTTGCAGGTAGAATCGCCAGACCCAGTTGCTCACAAGTTGGAGTACTTGGTGTTGAGGCTCCCTCTTGAAACGTTGGCACAACGCCTCGAAAGTCTGCAAGCAGATGAACCGCAATCCATACGGCATCTTGTGCAAGAAATCTTCGAGCGCGTTCAGGAACTGGTCGCAGATCTCGCGCAGGTCACGGAGATGGTCGATGAAGAGCTCGCGGGTTTCTGGATCCTTGATAGCCAGGTCGCGGGGAATGTCCAGGGGTCTGCGGCTGGGGCGGCCGGTTCGGAGCTCCTCGTTGTTGATTGCAGATCGGTAGATTTGCATTGGGTCGCTCTCGAGATCCAGAGCGGGGTCTTCAATGATGTTGTCTCGAATCAAGGGGCCGAGGAGATCCCTCAGGTACTTGCGATCCCGGGGCGATCTGGTGTAGTTGTTGAGCAGTTTGGACCAGAAGAAGTTGCCACGCAAATAATCCTGGATGGTGTTGCATGACTCGACTTCTTCCCAGATCGACCTAGACATCAGCTTCAAGAGGTAGTACTCCTCTCTCCGCTTCTGGGCGTAACCGAACAAGCCCATCATCAGATGCTCAATACGCTTGCACTCCTTCTCGGCGGTACCTTGCTCTCGAACGCGCTTGAACAGGCGAGCGAGGTACTGAGGCTGGGTCTGCAAGTTGAAGAAGAGCTGTTGGTAGGATTCAAGCTTCTTTCTTGAACTCTTGTTCAAGGCCTTCAGATCGAATTGGTTGGCAGATGCCATATTGGAGTTGGCGAGGAGGTTGCTGGTATGGCCGCCAAAGTTGTTCTGGTGGCGAACGACCTCGTCCAGGGTGATCTTGTTCTTGACCAGCAGTGCGATCTTGATGTCCAGTTGATCAATGTATTGCTCCAGCATTTCGTTTTGTCGCACCTGCTGTACGACGGTTTTGCGCATTCTCTCGAACTCAATCTCTTCGTTGAAGTCGAAGTCGCTGTCGTTCAACAGATGCACAAAGTTCTTGACAGCGCCAACAGGGGGGTTCTTGCCAGTTGTAAGGCTCTTGTAGGCCTCGCCCTGCAGCTTGCCACGGACAAAGCTCTGGATCTTGATAACCTTGGACATATTCTCGTTGAAGTGCTTCCTCTTCTCCTCAAAGTTGATACGCACGATGAATCCCTTGGCGATTGCTTGGAGCTCGCTGATGGACTCTTCGTGTTCGTCCAGCTCAGCAAGCAACTCACCGAGCTGGGCTCTGCACAACATGGCGCGAGCCAATGCTTGCAGTGAAGTAATTTCCTCCTCGTGTGACTGGAGCTCAGTCAAGAGAGCTTGATGCTGTTGCCTATACAGCGAACCAAGTATCCTAGCTTGAAGGTCCGTAATGGTAAGAGACTCCTCCTCAAGCGCATCAAGATCTTCCGCAAGATGGGCACGTGTTAACATGGCCCGGGCGAAGGCCTGCAGCTCTGTGATAGCTGGCTCCTCAGCACTCAACGCTTCGAGCTTCTCGCTGATCTCGCGACGGACAGCCGCGGCGCGGATTTGAGACTGCAGAGCACCTATCTCTGCCTCGTGTTGGTGGAGTTCGGCCTTGGTGGTCTCGATATCTGAGCGAACCTTTCCTGCACGGCTCATGGATTGAAGGGCTTCCCATTGCGGTGCGAACTGCTCAAGAGATTCGCGCTGTTGCGAGACCTGATCTCGAGTGAGCATTGCCTTCACGGCAGCTTGTAGCCGGGTGATAGCAGGCTCCTCTAGGTGGAGTTCATGCAGATCCGCCTCCACGCGGCCTCTAAGCAGCATGCCCCGGATCGCTGACTGCAAATTCTTGACAGGGCCTTCGGTACTTTGGGTCTCCTGCCGTTGGACATGCAGCTTTTCCCTGGCGAGATAGCCCTTGAAGACAGCCTGGACGTTCCTTATAGGACCATCTGCCGCCCACAGCTGAGACTGCGTGTCGCGCACCCTTTCCCTGGCAAGATAACCTTTGAAGACAGCTTGGATATTCCTGATAGGACCATCTGCATCCGATACCTGAGATTGCGTGTCTCGCACCTTTTCCCTGGCGAGAAAACCTTTGAAGACAGCCTGGACGTTTCTGATAGGACCATTTGCCGCCAGTAGCTGGGATCGCGTGTCTTGTACTTCGTGGCGGACTTTCATGGCCCGTATCATGCTCTGAAGCTTGGTGATGTTCTTCTCCTTGCTCTTCCAGAAGTTCTCCCTGTTCATCAAGTTACTGCGGACCAGGTATCCGCGAGCTGCACTCTGTAATTGAACAGAGAATCTCTTCATCTGGAGCCGGTAATCCATGACCTGTCTTGTCCAGTCACCTCTTATCCTGGATTGGAGGTCGATGATCCAATCTTCGGAGTCCCAGAGACTGTTCATGATTTGGCCGAGGCTCAGGCGAAGCAAAGCGCCGCGCATTTGAGCCTGGAAATCGATAATCATTTCTTCATTTTCGGCCAACTCCCTGTCGATACGCTCCTCTTCCGTCTCTTCTGGTTCAGGTTCCGGCTCCGGCTCTACTCCAAAGTCGGCACCCATATTGCCAAAGCTAGGCATGCT
Source organism: Arthrinium phaeospermum (assembly GCA_006503535.1). Lineage (NCBI taxonomy): Eukaryota > Fungi > Ascomycota > Sordariomycetes > Amphisphaeriales > Apiosporaceae > Arthrinium > Arthrinium phaeospermum. Next base: position 3,318,849 of record QYRS01000004.1, read on the forward strand.
GATTCCGAGCTTATCCAGTCCCTTTTGCATGGCCTCTAGTTCGTGATGTTCGAATTCAAGTTGACCAACCAAATTGCCGATCCTGAAGTCCACGATCCCCTTTCGAAACAACAGCCAACTTAGAGCATGGATACAGTAGATGACCTTTGGGATATTCTTTTTCTCGTATAGATCGATCAATTCGAAGCGAAACAAATCAGGTAGTTGAACCTCATCCAGATATCTGAAGAAAGTGGCGACGTTGTCCCAGTGCCGGGCTTGAAGGCGTTCATGGCGGAATATTCGAAATCTGCGTTCGGGATTTAAAGCCTCGACGACCTCTGCGAGTGTGACACCATCCCTCAGAGCCTCCTCCAGCTCGACAATGGGCGGGATTTGCTGATGAATGATGTCCTCGATCCACTCCTTTGCCTCACCAATATGGCACAGATATTCATAGGCTTGCAGAAATTGGCGCTGCTTGTCCATCCAATTTCGTCCGCCGAAACCGTATTTATCGCTGGGGCCCGCTCCGTTGGCATTGCCGAGTCGCTGCAGTCTCCGGCGACCGCGAAGACCTACGACCTCTTGGGTAGGAGATGTGAGTGTGAACTCTTCGGCCGCACCAAGCGTTGACAACGTCCGAAGTTGACTTGTAGAGGAGCGCCCCAATTTTGCGAGGTCTGGCGCTGCCAAAGGAGAATGTGGAACACTCGGGGAGTAGCTATGAGACACCATGGGACCTGGCCTGATCGAGTCAGAGCGGGTGAGTAACATCGAGGTCGGCCGCGCGTTACTTGTTCGAGCGGTCACTGGCCGGGCCTCGGGAGTAGGTGACGTGCTCCCGTTCGAAACGGAAACCCTGCCCATATCTATAGTTTTCCCGCGCTCATGATGATGAGAAAGCTTGCCGACGTCTAAACTTTTCCCTCGTTCATGAGAATTGGAACCATGCCGCGGTGGCGTCGGCGTCCGGGTAGGTGACGTCTGGGTGGGCGTCGGCGTCGGCGTTGTCCGTATTGTTGTTGTTGTGCGGTGGGAAGGTGGTGACGGCGTAGGTGAGGGTGCAGAGGCTTTCCCCGCGGGTGCTTGTGGCAGAGGCCGCAGAGACTGGCGCGCCATGTTATATATGTCTTGAACATTGGCCTTTGGTTCATCAAAGGTGTTCGCTCTTGTTAATCTGGAGGGGGCTTGGCGGATGGGCATCTCCTGGCGTACGGGCATGGGCGCCTCGCTCATACCGCGCTTATGGGCACGAACCGTGGGCCCAAAGACGCTTGAGATGGATGAATTGGTGCTTGCCCTCCCGAAGTCGTAGTTGTCGGAGGTATATGAGTAACCAGACGAAGCCGACGACGAGGTCGTTGAGAGCGTCGAGGGCTGGCGGTTGACGCCATTGACGCTGTCGAGATTGGCGTAGTCAACAGTGTATGACTGCCTTAGCGGATGCGGTCGGTGCGACATATTGTTGTCGACGCCAGTTGGCGACGGCTAGAACGGTGAAGGATTCTTGTCCTTGAGGTTGATGTTTGCGCCGTCGTCGTCGGTTATTGAATGCTGCATTACAGCTGCCGGTGGTAGATCATTCCAAGGCTGAGCGGGTGTGTACTTCTGTTTGAGGGAATCGGCGGAAATAATTGCAAACAGAAGCAAAACCTAGGAAATACAGGCGAGGGCGGAGAGGCCGGGCAGCTGAAGGGATATGGCGAGGGTTGGAAGGGCTGCTGCGCTGTGTAGCGGAGCGCGGGTTGTTTTGCTTGCTGTTTGTTAGTCCACAGCGAAGGAGGGGATCCAGGGCGCAAGCTCCGGGGATGTTGTTGACGTCTCAATTCCCAAGGCCGGGCTCTAAAACAAGTAGAATTTGATGAAGAACCCAGATGGGAAATGGGATGGCAATGCGTGTAAATGAAGACGAGACGAAACCAGGCCGGCCGTAGCGCGCAGTTTTAGTGTTTGGGTCCAAATAGATGGCAATGTAAAAAAAGCACTGAGATGAGATGTGGTAGCGCGCAGCGCACAGAGGCGGAGGCTAGAAGCGGCAAGAGTAGGACGGGCGGTCAGTTTTTTTGACCAGGACAGGTACAAGTAAAATTGCAAGGTGAGGGTATCGTCAAATGCCCAATGGAGGAGATTTACAAGGCCGATACACTCTATTCAGCCACGGCCATTAATACGACCTCATTATACGGGCATCGGGCAGATATGATCGTTGATGGACAAGGTAGGCGATTCCCGTTCAGTCGGTGGAGGGGTTGGGGAAGGTCTTCACTTGTGTGTCCTCGCTTTGTTTACTTTCGGGAGGTGCTCAGGCAACGGGCGGGCGGCAAGGATGTGGGCACTTTTTCGTGGTGTGGGTGGACAAGGTGGGCCACTGGTGGGAGGTGGTTGGAGCCACAAGCACGTCAGCGCCTTCACCAACTCACCCCACTTTCAGCCCAATCAAGAGGCACCTTGCCGACTGACTCCTGACTGGCCCAGCCACCCTCCGACACGAATATCGTTCAAGCCACAGCTGCTGTTGGCCTTTTCAATGCATGCTTCATATGAAACCACCTTATGCAATGCAGTTTCACCGGCCACGTTCTTATGCTAGAGCCTAGTGCTGGCCATGGCCTGATAAGCTTCCGATAAGCTTCTGATAAGTCTTTCTGCTGAATGAATTGACCCGATAGGGACCCCACTAAAACACATTCAATTCTGGTTCGCATGTTGGCTCGTCAATACTGGCTCGTCAACGCTGGACTGACGTCTGAATTGAAAGAGGGTATTGATCTTATCGATTATGATGAAATTCCCTTGAATACTGCGTTATACTATGTAAATATGCATATTGTTATTCCGTTATTGTATGCCCTCGATCGTACCTCAATCGCAAAGTTCAGCGGGCAGTTTTATCGATGGGAAGCTATCGAAATTCGTATAAGGTTATTCGCATAATGTATTGAACTTCAACGCACTTCCCATCCCTATCGTGGCCCTGTCTTCAGCCGTCATAAGCGGACTTGCTCCTCACTGTGAGAGGCGTACCAGCGTCACCTTTTCACTGGCAAGACTGGGGAGCTTGAAAACTGGCCTGATGTCCGTATTCGCTGGTTACCGTTCGGGTCTTTGGAAGACATAATGAAAGGGTAGACGAGCATCTTCCCCGCGCCGACGATGACGACGGCGTCGCCAATTGGGTAGACGGTGCTGACGACGAAGACGACGGGTTGGGACGCAAGCTCGCGCAAATGCTGTGGCCAAAGCCTCCCGCGTGCACCGGCGCCCCTCCTGTCGTCATCGACCCATCCGCCCAGCCTTACCTGACTGTTGACGACTACATCGTGACCGTTCACGCCTGGCTTCGGACGCACCGAGACAGCATATTGCCCGCCCGAGCCGTGCACCAAGACGGATCAGCCCCCACGATCACCAGTCTTTTACATGAACTTTCTGGGGTTGAATATAATCACTCGGGATGGCGGGAAAGGGCCCTGCGATAGGTCTCGTGGACATCTTGATTGCTTAGCACACTTGCAGCTTAGCATTTACGATCTATATCATTTCCTCTGGAGCCCTCCTCGTTCCCAAGCAGTCGAATCACCAAGCCACTCGCCGGATGCCCTTACAAGCTTGATAGTCATGCCCCGAGGCTCTGCGCCGCTGGCCGCCGTTCGCGCCGTCCTCGCCGCCGTCGATGGTGTGTGTAAAGTCCTAGTACAGCACCGAGGTCGTAACCGTGACGTTGGATACACCTCCCTCGATTGCATCACACGTCTGACAGGAACTCGAGCAGCCGTCGTATAATTGATTGTCTTCGTTCCATACCAAACATGGTGTTGTGTCATTGGACAGATCGGGGTCAAGACACCATTGGAAATCTCGGGATAAGGCTCTTCGAGGCTTAGCGCTTATGTAGCTGGAATACCACACACCAGTACAGTCAGCCCTAGAGAGATCCTCGTCCCAATTAGGTAGGTAGAAGTCATCAATCTGGGGTTTATCTCACGACGAACAGACTATAACTACATGTACCCAAGGTCATGTCTTATCCACCATTTTGATGCCATCAACCTTTCTGTCCGGTCGTCCCTTCTTCACATCGCCTGGATCACTCAAAACCAAGTCAAGATGCAGGTGATCTCACTGTTGCGACTGGCGCTCCTCCTCCGCGGTGTCCGGGGCACTGCCATCATTCCAACCGTGTTCGGTGCGGAGAATGGCGTTACCTACCATGGTCTCGAGCGCAACGGCGTTGAAGTCTTCCTCGGCATCCCCTTCGGCCAGGACACGGGCGGAGAGAACCGCTTTCGACCGCCCCGCCCCTTTCACCCCGAGCCCGGCGCCGTCATCGACGCCCAGTCGGTCGGAGCCGCCTGCCCCCAACCGACGGGCAAGGTGCTCGGTCCCCTGGCGCAGGCCAACGTGACCAACATATCAGAGGACTGTCTGAATCTCAACATTGTCCGGCCTAGGGGGTGCAGCTCCCACAGTCGTTTGCCCGTGATGATCTGGATCTACGGGGGAGGCTTTTGGGTAGGAACCAATGGCGAGCCCACCACAGCTCCCGATGGCTTGGTTCTGGAGTCGGTGGAAAACGGGCTGCCTGTCATTCACGTGGCTATCAACTACCGACTTGGGGTAAGCTGGAGACCTTCTGCCTTGATGGGGTCTTGATACTGACTCGAAATGCTTGAAGTCTTCGGGTTCACGCAATCAAAGTCCTTGGAAGCGGAGAAATCCGAGAACGCTGGGCTGAGGGACCAACGATTGGCAATTGAGTGGTTCGTAGCTGTAGTCTCTGTCGCTCGTTGCAAAGAACTGATGTCTCCATAGGGTCCGGGATAACATCGAGGCCTTTGGTGGCGATCCGGAGAAAATCACCATCCACGGACAGTCCTCAGGGGGTGAGATAATTCTCTTTCTTGTCCTTTTGGGACAGAATCATCATCATTAGCTAGCTGACAATACGGACACATAGGCTTTGCGGTAACGGCCCAGATACTAGCCTATGGTGGCAGCAAGCCGGTTCCATTCCAACAAGGCATCTGCGAAAGCCAAGCGCTCGCAACCGGGCTAACCGCGAACACAACCCGCGACGCGGTCCAAGTCTTGGTCGACTACGTTGGCTGCAACACGACGAGCCTGGACGATGCCCAAACAATATCGTGCCTACAGGCCCTCGACATGCAGACCCTCTTCGACGCTTCACTCGCGACCTACCGCAGCGATCTCGGAGACCTCTGGCTGCCGGCCGTCGACGGCGACTTCTGGCCGGCCGCGCCGTCGGTGCTGCTCCGCGAGGGCCGCTTCGCCAACGTCACGACCATGATCGGCTGGACCCAGGACGACATGACCCTCTACACGGACCCGTCCATCCAGACAGCCCAGGACACGCTCGACTCGGTCCGGGGCCCCTACCGAGCCATCAGCGACGCCAACCTGGCCAAGCTGCTGGCCCTGTACCCCGTGACCGACTTCGCCGCCGAGGCCGAGGCCAAAGGCAATCACCACTCGAGCGAGTTCTACCGCGCGGCCCGCATCGCCCGCGACATCATCATGGTGTGCCAGCCCCTACACGTCGCCCACGCGCTCGGTGCGGGCGCCGCCGCCGGCAAGAACGACGTCTTTCTCTACGACTGGAACCAGACGATGCTGGGCCCTTCCCTGGCCGCCGTGCGGGACCTGCACGGCGTCGGCGTCCCGCACACGGCCGAGTTCGCCTACACGTTTGGAAACCTCTCGGCCTATGACGTGAACGGCTACCCGTTCGAGCCGACGCCCGCCGACTACGCGCTCGTGCATCGGGGATCGCGCTCGTGGTCGACGTTTGCGAGCACGGGGCGGCCGTCGCTCGAGGGCCACGATACGTTTGTCGGATTCGGGAAGGCGTATAACAGCTCGGGCGCTGAGAACACCGATGCCGGCGGCGAGCCGTACATCTTCGTGGTTGGGGGGCCGCATGAGGGTCTTTCCGCGGTGGACGGGGCTGGGTCCATCCCAGAGATCGCGGAGCAGAAGATTCGCGAGAGGTGTGCGTTTCTCAACTCTCCGGAAATGATCGAGCAACTGGGATACTAGATAGACTATGACAGCAGCTTTACTAGGTTACGCGTAGTTGAAATTACACCAAGTCCTTCCAGCAAGTACTGATCTAGGTATAGTCCAGGCGTTCCCGGGCGGCGATGTGACAGGTTCGGGCGATGTTCCGGTGGCCCTTCTTTCGTGCGGCAAACGAGGGATTGCCCGTGTCCTCCAAGGTGCTTGCGAGGGATGCATCGTTTTGCATGTTGTCCCAACAATATATTTAGCAATTTGGATGAACTTTTCTTTCTGGGAATCACAGCAATGCAAGGAGTGGGTGTTGCCCGACCGTGATCCTGGGTGTGTGTCTGCTACCCTCCTGCGTCGACGACCCCTGTCAGCCTCTTTCGGCCGTTAGGTAGATGATAGAGCAAACAATCTGAACGCGATGTGAATCACACCAGAGTGTGAGTGTTAATCAATTGAATACCGGATTAGAGTGAGCATTACGAATGCGTACTTGGGCTATCCAGGTTGGAGAACATGATGCCAAAAGGGACCCCCCCCCCCCCCCCCCCCCCCTCTCCCCCGGGGGACCTCTGCCGGAACCCCCTTACGCCTGGCCAACGGTCCATCACCTGCATGGCTAACATCAGAACCCCCAGGAAGGTGTTCCTTACATTACACAACCGATAGCATGGAACGATTGGTTCATGCCATAAGTCCTACAAGGAAAACGCTCGCAGTCAGTCAGCCTCCCGACCCGACCTCGCTTAGCATTTCCTGTCCATCGGATATGCAACCCGAGAAACTATGCACGATTGCTTGCTTGAGCCAGGCAACCGCTCCCAAAGGCGCACCTTGCTTCGGGGTTTGCTCCCATCTGGTCTCTATCTTATCACAACATCAACGAGCACAAACATAACACCAGTAAATACCCTAAGGGCCAGGCAAGGGGAGATAGGAACTTGGCCCCGGGAAGACCGGAAATGCGCCCGAAACTAATATATCTGCAACTACTTGGCCAATAAGCGCATATGCACGGCGTGTAGCTGTACGGGACATACGCAACATGTCTTTCTCTCATCCTATATATGTAGGGAAGTGCCAGGTCTTGCGGAATCCCCTCTTGCCCGTGTTGTCATCCGGCATCGATCCCGTCTCTACATTACGCGTCTCCCCATGCAAATTTATTCGCAGAAATGGGCAAACTCGTCCCCCTCGAGAATGATAGCCAACGGGTCATGGTAGCCATGGCTGCAATCCTTACAGTATTGCCCACCTGCGCCGTCGGACTGCGTATTTGGGCGCGAATATCTAAGCAACGGCTGAGATGGAGTGACTTTTGGATAGTCACCAACCACGTCGTGCTTGTGGCATTTTGGGTACTCTACATCATTAGTAAGCGGCCCCCTCGATTCGGGTTGTGAGTTTGGTTCTGAGAAAAGACCCTTCATCTTTCCAGCTATCGTTGTCGGCGGTCTGGGGAAGCGCCATTACGAACCACACTCGCCCATGACCGAGTCCGACAAATTTTACTGTCGGGTATGTGATGAGTCTTGGTCTCTCATCGACGAGAAATGCCATACCTTCCTTATTGATGAATGCTGGATGCTAACGTCACTGACAGAGCACCCGAACACTTGATCTATTGTTTAGTTTCGCCACCTTCCTCCTCAAGCTCTCTACGCTATCCTCATTGAAAGAGCTCTTCTGCACTAACCCGAGGGCCAAGACCGTACAGCGCATATTGACGTACATCACAGTTGTATTCGGGACTGTGGCTGTCACGTCAACTGTATTTCTCTTTTTTCCAACGGACCACCCGTGCGGCCCCGGTGCAAAAACCCCCGATGACGAGGCATGGAAGAGTTTGTTTGACACCGTTTTTAACTATGTGTACTCACTGGTTCTTGATATTGCTATCTTCGCGGTGCCCATCTGGCAACTATACCCTTTGAAAATGAAGCACCGCAAGAAGGTGGGGGTCATAATTTCCTTTGGCCTTGGATTTGGGTGAGTCCATTGTTGATTATTATCAAATATTCGGGGCTATCTCCAACACGACTTGAAGGCCAGAACATGGACTGACACATTATCCCAGGACTTGCTTAGTGGCACTGGTCCGGCTCTTGCTTGCTGCCACAGACAATCCATGGAACCATATACAGATAAACGGAAGCTTTATGCTGGGCTTAGAGCCGAGTGTAGGAATCATTGCAGTTAGCATTCCGTTTTGCAGTCCTCTGTTCCAGCATCGCCGCCGGACAACACAAGGGGTCAGGATGCACCGTATTCATTCAAAGGTTGATGTCAGCGGGCCTCAACAGGGCATCGAGTCGTTTACTACAACCATCGCAGTCTCGTCTCAGAAGTCACATGTTTGATGACTGTCTGTGTAAGGTGAGAAACACCATTACTGTGCTCGATATACTTGCCTCTGGTTGACTCATAACTTAACAAGACAAGCTTCGCCAGGAGGTTTACTCGGCTCACTCGGGCTTCAGTGTGGTGGCATCTCCCTTATCGTCACGAGTAGCATCCCATTGGAGACCTTGAGTACATTGTCCAAGCATGGAATATTTCTACACATAAGACGCTGAGTCAAGGACAGATATGGCAGACGTTTGTCAGGTCATCGGGGGGTTCTTGTTTCTGCCAGGGTGAGGTGACATGGTACGGATCGAAGCACAATAGAAAAAGTTGAATTGGATGGGGATTGAGTAGGACATGGTGCGTGCATTGGACCAAATTGTCCACAACAATGAGATTTCACCTGATTATAATCAATCTACAAATTGGCTTCTTCACCGGCCCCTGCTTTACTAATAAGTGATCTCATCTCATCCACGAAACTGCCATGAATTAGTAGTCAGACTGCCACATGACTTACTTATAGTCTGCTGAGACTTACATTGCGCGGAATCTCTTGTCCTTGAAGTACATGATAGACAGAAGAGCATAATACTTCATCGCATACACATGGTTTCGCCCGTCAAAATCGGCGGTGGGCTCTGACATGGGCACGTGCTGGAAGTACTCGTGAATCGCAGCTGGACCAAGCTTGTATCTTGGGTTCCGACAGATTCCAAGGTCAGCTATTCGAACGACAGGGAGTCAGCATGTCAGCGGGACTTCTTGCGGGGATACAGTCTTCACCTTCGTTGTGACCCCAGTAGGCGCAGGAATCAAACATGATCAGCTCGCCAGTCTCGACAGTCGGCTTGATGTTTCCGGGCCAGAGATCAGAGTGGATCAAGCACGGCTGAACGGTTCTCCCGTCCGATTCCAGGGGCCCGAGGAACCGCGGGATCACCCGAGTGATGTACAGTTCTTTCAACCGCCTCACTTCATCGTCTGGTTCGTGCAACAGCTCGTCCTGGTCAAACAAGCTCTCCATCTGCTGCGCCCAGAAAGCCTGCCAGGACGAGTTCCATACGTTGTTTACCGATACGCTGGCTAGGTGGGTGGCAATATGGAAACCAAACTGTCCAGTAGGCGATCTTCCCATGGTGTCAAGGTGCAGGCGAGAGACGGCGGCGGCCCAGTCGCATGCAGCCGGGATGGAGTCGTACATTTCGATGAACTCGCACAGGTAGAAATGCATGTTCGGATTGCCCTTGTACGTCCCCCAGCCTACGGGCCGCGGCGACTGCTCCGGAAGAAACTCGTAGATCGCGTGCTCTGCTTCAAACGTTCCTTGCATCATTCGCCTGCCTGTATCTTCTAATGCTCCCTGACCTCAAATCAGTCGTCAGTGTTTGAATGGCCCAGGAATGGAATGCGACCGACTTTCTTGAAGAAGGCTGCCGCTGAGCCATTCTCTAAGCGGACCTCAATCTTGACCGTCCCAACCCAGAGGCTGCGCCCTGATGGTGTCTCCGCCAATACTGTGCAGCCTTCTGGAAGCTCTGATGGAATTAGCCGGGATGAATGAGAGCGGATCAGCTGTCTCAACTTACTCTCGACCACTGCCGCATCTAGACTGACATCCTGACCAATGGAGGCATCGTTCTCGATCAATCTCTTTTCCATGATGAAGTGAACAAAGTTCTAGTGGGACTGGCCTCGGAAGGGGAGAGCAACCAAAGGCCCAGATGGCATATTTGCTTAATGTATTCGTGGTTAAACCCCATCTTTCCAAGTCCAACCATCATTCCATGATCGTCGGCCGAGGTTGGAGACGTATCCGGCTGGATGGGTCGGGTGCTGGGAGCAGCAACCGCCGACTTCTCCGCGTTGCATCGCAGGGGTGCATGTTCGTGCAATCACCAACACACTCGTTACCTCCAAGGAATGGAAGACTTGGAATGTGTCGTTAAATATAACAACTTGACTCCAAAGTTTTCACTTCTTTGGAAGAGCAACCTCATGTCTCTACAGAACACGGCTCCTGAACTTCTTTTCGCGAAATGATCCGGCATTCCCAGGGGCCAATGAGTGACCCCAAATTGGAAGCGGGCGATATGCCGCCAACCACCCATGACCCGGCGATACTGGTCGAAGAAAACAAGACGAAAGACTCAAGAGCCGAGACTGCAGCGGAACCGGCTTACTCCATCTTCACGCACGGCGAGAAGGTCTGGATCAGCTCCCTGGCTTCCTTCGGTGCCATGTTCTCGACGCTCAGCAGTTACATCTACTTCCCCGCCCTGGTGCCCATGGCCAATGACTTCAAGGTCTCTCTGACCCTGATCAATCTCACGGTGACTTCGTATTTGGTGGTTGCCGGCATCGCGCCGGCGTTCATGGGCGACCTCGCCGACCAAGGCGGCCGGAGACTGGCCTACATGGTCATGTTTGCCCTGTTCTTCGCATCCAACATCGGGATCGCCCTGCAGAGGTCGTATGCTGGCCTACTCGTCCTGCGCATGGTACAAAGCGCCGGCTCTTCTGGTAAATACTCCCCGCGACTATCAGGTCTCTTATCCTCAGTCGTTTCCCCTGACTGACAGTACAGGTACTTACGGCGCCTCGTATGGGGTCCTGGCCGACATCACCACCGTCGCCGAGCGTGGATCGTATGTGGGATCATTGCTGATATTGTACGATTTCATGCCCCTCAATTCCCTGGGAAGACCTACTGACGACCAGCCAGCACGAATGCAGCACCGAGCTTCGGGCCAGTCGTAGCGGGCGTGCTGACCCAAAAGCTGGGCTGGAGATGGATATTCTGGTTCCTAGCCATACTCACCGGGGTATACCTCTTGGTCATCGCGCTGCTGCTTCCCGAAACGCAGCGAAAGATTGTGGGCAACGGCAGCATCAAGCCATCCGGCATCCGGCACAGTCTTTTCGCATTGGCCGTTCTGAGAGACCGAACCCATGAGGCAGAAACGAGCATTACCCGCAAACGACACTATCGCATACCGAATCCCTTTGCGTGCATCAAGCTGCTGTGCGACAAGGCGAACTTCTCCGTCATCTGCATCGGATCCATCACGTACACCGTCAAGATGGCCCTCCAGACCTCATTGGCCGCCCAGTGCGTCGACATATACCGACTGGACTACCTGCAGGCCGGGCTGGTCTACATCCCGTCAGGGGTCGGGGGAGCCATAGGGTCTTACGTTACTGGTAATCCCCGCGCATAGCACTCATGCATGGCTATATCTGCAGAAAGCACTGAATACTAACGGAGAGAAGGCAAATATCTGAACAGTAATATCCAGAGGTTTGCGTCACGGTACGGGCTGGAGAAAGGGCATTACCAGAAGGGTAATGATATCTCGGGTTTTCCCATCGAGAGAGCCCGCTTTCAGGGGTTCTACCCCATGGTAGTCATCAGTGCAGTAGGGACGATGGCATATGGAGTGAGCCTGATGGAAAGGACGGTAAGTCGCTTTTGTTCCTCCTGGAACTATTAAGAAAGTTATTGTTGGCTGGATTAACCAATCCCCATTAGCATATCTCAGTCCCCCTGATTATGCAATTCTTAACGGGTGCTACAACGTCCTGCATCTTCACGGTAAGGCCTGATTTCTGTCAAAATTGTGTTTCAATTGGGGTTGCTGCTGATACTACCATTGGCTACGTTGTCTATCTAGATGTGCGGGACCCTATTGACCGATTTGAACCCTACGGTATCAGCCACCGTCCAGGCCTCTTACAACTTGGTCAGGTGTATAGGCGCGGGCGTGGGTATTGCAATCCAACAACCACTCGAAGACGCAGTGGGCCCCGGCTGGTGTTTTGGTATATACGCAGTTATCTTGCTTCTAGAGATACCTGTTGGGTATGTGTTGTTGAGACATGGTCAGCAGTGGAGGTTGTCGAAACCATAGAGGACTGTGATGATGGGTTACATAAGAGTAGTACAAGTTCGCAGCTACTTTATTCCAATATTCCATGCATTCTACTGTTATAAGATGGCGTATGAGAATTTGCCAGTTCGGCTAACGCTTCAATACGAAAAGGGGCTCAGGGGTTATCCACGACAACCTTGACACGTCGGTGTCACCAGACAATTGATCTAAAACAAACATTACCAAGTACGAAACTAGTAGATGACCTTCCCAGACGCATCAGTGACGGCCATGCCACCAGGCAACTCATCGAGCCCTACAAGAAGAGGTCAGTCCACGCATAATGATGATATTTTGAGAACAGGGAGCCATTAAACTCACAGCCATCGATCGGCTCATTGACCGAAGTCTTGACAACACACTGATTCCCCTGCTGCAGCGACTGCGACCGCAGCCCGCTGCACTGATTATTCTGGCAGTTCTGGTCCATGGCGCGCTGGAGGGCGTCGCCCTTCCAGCCGAAGACGTAGTCGCCGTGGCTGCCGTAGCCCGTCGCGTCGCCGTAGCTCCAGACGAACGGCTGCGAGCCGTCGGCCGGCCAGTCGGCGGCGTTGTTGAACTGGGTCGTGTCCCAGATGACCTCGTAGAACAGCTGCGGGATCTTGACCGGGTGCGTCGACGGGCAGGGGCCCCCGCTCTCGAAGGTGCCGCTCGTGGGGTAGGCGACGTGGCTGGCGTGGTCGGGGCTGTCGAGGTTCTTGCCGTCCCAGCATCTATTCAGTCAACCCGCGTGGTTGGTGATTAGTATGTCGGAAGAGGACGCTATACAGGGGAGGGGGCTTCTTCGATCGAGAATACATACGTGGGGAAGCGAACGTTGGCCATGATGCCGGCGGGGCAAGGCTTCGGAGGCATGTTCTTGGTCTCGCCGGTCCGGGTCATGGAGTTCTGCAGACAGGTGTACGTGAGCTGTCGGTACTTGGCCGCGCCCGCCGCGGTGCGCTCCATGGGATCTCCGACGATCATGCGGAAGCCCTGTTTACATGCGAGTCAGTATGCTTTGGTTGAAGCGTGACTTGAACGGAAATCGAAATCCGTGGGAAAGGAGAAGAAAGTATCGTACCGGCTTGAAGGCGGTGACCTTTCCGTTACCAGTGAGGGTTGGAGTATAGTAGACGGTCATGCCGCCGTTCGCCTGCTCGAAGAAGACATTGCCCTTCTGGGGCACTCGGTGGTAGGTCCCGTTGCGCGCGCGGAAGAAGAGCACCGCGGTCCAGTAGTTGGAGAAGTCCTCGGCGAACTGGCAGGTCGTGCACGTCGCGGCCCCGGGGATGTCGAGCTTGGCGGGGTCCATGCTCGCGTTGAAGGCATTCTGGGTTCGGTGTATCGTTAGACCAAAGCAAGAGCATGAGCAACAGTTGTTTCAGAAGACTTACACCACCAATGATTTGGTGAAGATGGGGGTTCCCACCACGCCCGGGTTGACCAGGGGGTCGAGACGCTCGACCACGAGCTGGGAACAGGAGAACCGAAGCAGGGCCTGCGCGCCTGGCAGGGCGGACAGCAGCCCTGCGACCACCTGAGCTCCTTGGAATCGCATCGTGTTTGACTGTTTTTCGTACCCTAAAATGCCTCTTAGGGATGCTGATCGTCTGTGGGTGGCGCCGATCACGCAAGACGGAGTTCTACTTCGGTCCCTATAAATACTCTGTGCTGGGTAAGGGGAATAAGCCCGCAACCGTTATAAAGAGATATATTAGGTGCTTGGATGCAACCTATATCGTCGCATCCTAAGGATCCACCTTCCGGTTATATTTGCAATGTCGTATGTTCAATGTCGATCCTGTACTACGAATAACCAATAGGGTAATCGCAATCTTGACGTCGGAACATTGCTATCTATTTCGTACAGCTTCCATGCCGGAGTGCTAATACCGACGACCTGGATATAGCAAATAAAGGGGCTTGTCCCCTCTACTGTCATGCAGTGCCGAGATGTGTGAAGGCATGATACCGTTACATGTTCACTATATCTGTTGCCTATTCGGGCCAATGGGGGTAACGGCACTGCATGATCCTAGCGCCTGTCCAACAGATTGAGCATTACGGCATCTACCTCGGATGTCGGCTTACTTTGGAGATGCAGTCAATGTATCGTAATTCGAGTTACAACTTACTTTCCTCAAAAGACTAGCCAACGAGTGTTGATAAAGTTCTGGTAATAGTCTTGAAATCGAACATTCCTCCCGATCAATCGTACTCGTGACCGTAATACCACTGCATCGCCCCGAGAACACCATCTCTTCCTGGCTGCTGGCACTCCCGGCCCCGGCCATCACGATTGTGTGCTGGTGACGTTTGGGTCGAGCTTGATACCGCGGTCTCTCGTTTTAGGCAAGGTGCCGTTGTTGCTACTGCGGCTCGTGTGCACCTTGACCACTTAGTAGGAGCCCGGAGCACTGGCAATGGCGGTGGCAGTGAAGTGACGAGGGAGGAGTTAGCAAATAATCCACATTACATCGGGGAAGTTGTCAAGATGCACGGATGTCCGATCTGGTTACATATCAATCGCAGATTCGATCGTTCCCCACAAGGCAAGCCACGGAATGCGTGGGTTACTGGGACCCCGTCGTCGATCTGCGTCGCACGCATTGTGGAGGCCGCGGTCAGCTACTATCCCGAAACAGGCCGTCACGTCTTGGTCTTTGTCAATCCGAACACCTCCCGACGTTGCAACCCGTAGAGGGCATTGTCCTTTCCCAATATTCCATGCTTACAATATTGATATGAAATTTACCTGGTCTTCTTGTTTGACGGTGCATGATCCCGGCCGAACATGTGCTGTAGCCCAAGATGACAGGGGCAGGACCGACCCCTGTCTCACCAATCGGTGCAACTGCCTTATAGAGCCAAGCGAGTCTAGAACCATCAATCCATGAAGAATGTCATCAATAGCCCTATGTATTGCGGCACAGCAAGCCTAGAGCCCCTCGATGCTTATCCCTCTGATCCTTCTGGAAGCCTATTGTGCTCTGTCATACCTTCCTATTTCTCGTTTGGTTGTTCCCTCGTTGGATCACCATGCATCTTACGTCTATCTTGGGCGCATCCTTTGGCAGTCTGGCCGTGGCGGCACTGCAAACCGGATCCGCCTTCGAGCCGGCTGATTTCAAAGTGACGGAGGCGCTGCGGGAGCTGGCGTTCAACGTTGAAGAGATCCCCGCCTTGGCAAGCTTTCACGAGGAGCCAGCGGCGGGAAGGCAGGTTGCACATCTCCGAGGTCCGGACTGCCAAGCTGCTGTATGTTGTTTTCGACTATATATATTGCACCGATGTGTCTACTGACTAGTGAAAACTAGTGCGCCGCGCTTCAGTTCGCCTACGGCAGCGACTCCGTCTATGCCGAGGGCGAGGCAAACTATAGCAACTTCACCGGCGGGTACTGGTCCGACGCACAGCAGCATGTCATCCCCCGCTGCATCTTCAAGCCTTCCAAGGCCCAGGACATCTCAGTCGTGGTTCTCCTATCCCGCCTGACACAGTGTCCCTTTGCGGCTAAGAGCGGCGGCCATGCGGCCATGGTTGGCGCTTCTAGCATCGAGGGAGGCATCACCATTTCCTTTGCCAATCTGAACGGCATTTCCCTGAGCAGGGACAAGAAGATTGTTTCCGTTGGCCCTGGAAACAATTGGGGTCGTGTCTATGAAGCGCTGACCAAGTCGGACCTTACCGTCGTTGGTGGACGTCTGTTCAACATTGGAGTGGGCGGGTTGACCACGGGCGGTAAGTTCTCATAATCACCAGCAGGGCCGAAAGACTCTTATGATTGGGTACTGATAATCACCTTGCTCAGGTGGTATTTCGTACTTCTCTCCCCGTTATGGATGGGCCTGTGACAACGTAGAGAGCTTCGATGTAAGTCTAGATGGTGCATCAACATAGGATCACACACTAATAATTATTCTAGGTCGTCACCGCAAGCGGCGTAGTGGTCCACGCCACTGCCAAACAGTTCCCCGACCTGTACTGGGCCCTACGCGGCGGCGGCAACAATTTCGGCCTCGTCGTCAACTTCAACCTACGGACCATCCCCCTGCCCCAGGGCCAGGTCTGGGGCGGACAAAGGACGTACATGGAGAACGACTTCCGCGGCCTCGACGAGGCCTTCGCCTACGCGACGACCAACGCGGCCCAGGACGTGGACGCCGGTCTCTACCTCGTCTACGTCCACGCCAACGGCATGAACCTCGGCCTGCCCGTCTTGTACCACGCCGACCCCGTCAAGGGAACCCAGTCGCCCGTCTGGGCCGGCTTCGACAGCGGCAACCTCACGGCCGTCGGCGACACGACCAAGCCGCGCGTCCTGGCCGAGTGGGCCGCCGAGACGATGCGCGACAGCCCCAACGGCAAGCGCCAGCTGTTCTACACCCTCAGCACCAAGGCCGACGTCGACATGGCCACATTCGCGCGCCAGCGCTTCCTCGACACCGTCGCCGAGATCGCCGACGTGCCGGGGATTGGGCCCAACATCGTCTACCAGGCCATCGGGACGCCGCAACTGCAACAGATGCAGAAGGACGGCGGCAATACCCTCGGTCTGGATCCGTCCGAGGGGCCCATCTACATCATGCTGCTCGCGGCGTCGTGGACGCACCAGGCGGATGACGCGCGGGTCACGGCCTATCTGTCGGGCGTGCTGCGGGATATCAAGGACGAGGCGCTGCGGCGGGGGGTCTTTAGCGAGTATGTGTACATGAACTACGCGAGCGAGTACCAGGACGTCATCGCCAGCTACGGCGGCGCCAACAAGGCCCGGCTGAAAGACATTGCTGTCCGATACGATCCGGCGCAGGTGTTCCAGAAGCTGCAGCCTGGCTACTTCAAGCTGGACCGCGCGCCGACTCCGGGGACTGGGTACTATAACATTTGAAGGTGGACTAATATCTACTCTCAGCCCCAGTAGTACTCTAGTGGAGGAGGCGTTATATAATATCGATCATAAGCATACATTTATAAACAATAACACAATTATCAATGAGGGGCAGGATGGGCCCAGACGGAAGGGGATATTGAAATTCCCGCATTGGTCCTTATCGACCATTCACCCAAATAAATATTTCCATGTAGAACGTTGACAGCTGTTAGTGATACGCCAACTGCGCATGATTGAACGTTGGCGAGGTGCGACGTAAAAAGGCGTTCAAGAAGGCCGGGATGTTCGTGAAGATAGTTCGAAAGTGGTAGTCGTCGTGATGCCGTCCTCGGGACTATTAGCTTTGGCCCTCGAAGGAAGCCTCTGCATCCGGACATTCTCCGGGTTGCGTGCCGGCCGGCGGAAGATCGGGCGGAGGAGCGGGACGCTGACGGCCACAATGCCCACGCTCGGCTCCAAGCCCAGTAAGAACCATTGCAGGATCATGTTCTGCTGGAACCACTCCTGCCACCAAAGGCAGATGCGCACTAGAGAGACCACGCAAGTCCTTGATGTTGCATTAGTCTTAAAGTCCCAAAATCCACAGAGTCTGGGCTGGGGCTGCAACTATCAGGTAGCTACTTATACTCACAAAAACCCCAAGCCAAACGCCAAGATAATATCCCGCTTCTTCCGACTATCGATGCGGACCCGCCACAGCTGCCAGATGGGCACCAGAAAAATGGCGAAGTCGAGCACGACGGTGGCGACGAAATTGAAGCGCCCGTTGACCTTGAGTTTGTAGTTGTCGTCGCCCGTCGCGTTGTCGAGGCTGTAGGCCGGGAAGCTCGTGTAGAGCGAGCCCGTGATGGCCGCCGTGGCGCACACCACCGTCAGGTACGTCAGCGCATTGAGCACGGTCCGGGCGGCGCTCGATCCCGCGCCCCAGAAGAGCTCGCGGAAGAGGGCCAGCGCGGAGAACTTGAGGAGGAAGACGGTGAAGCTGAAGAGGAGCTGCGTCACTGTGTTGCCCTGGTTCTAGGCGTTAGCATGGGTGGCCACTCGGCAGGGGAGAGGAGGGGAGGGGCCCGTGGGATACTTACCAAGAGGAAGCTCTTGCGCTGGGATTCGGGTATTGAGGCGAGCTTGTCTAGGTCGGGTAAGGTTTCCATGCCACCTGCGAAGACGGCTGTATAGACGTGAGCCTGGTTAGATATTGAGGGTAGATACTATCTTGGAGGAAGGGTGGATGGGTTGGGGGGCTTACTGAATATGACTATCGCCCAGAACAGCAGCAGCGTGACATTGTCCAGTAAGATGAGAGCATCACTCCATTGCAGCCGTTGTCCAGAGATCTTCCTTGCCCAGAACCGCAGCCCGACAACAGCGGTCGGGAGTATGCTGAACACTATCACGATGGCCACGATGGCTCTTTGATTGGAATTCTCGATGGGTCTCAGAGACACCATGGCTGCTGCTGGTTGGTACAAGTGAGCGTGAGGAGTCCGAAGGACAAATCCGAATTTGGCGATAGGTGTGAAACCAGACGTTCAGGAGGAGGGTTTAAGAGACTCCAGAACGCTCCCATTGTGATATAGGATTCCTTCGTCTAATTATAACGTAGCATTGTCTAAATGGGGGGCCGAATCCGGTGCTTTGGGTACTACGCACGTAGCATCGACAGAAGGGCTGAATATCTCCGCCAGGGCTAGATCGCTCCCCTCCACCAGCAGATTCTGCACCATCAGAAACAGGGATGATCTGGTGCGATCGCTGGGACATTCTAGACATCCGGGGTGCTCGGGACGGCCTTTGATTGGTCAGGTAGACATGGTCTCCTTGTGCACGGGCGTTCTGACCAATGATAAGAATCTCTTGGTGATTTCAAGGGATCATATTCTAGGCTCGGCCTTTGAATTTTTGACCTAGCTAGTACGGTGTTCGCTCGTGGCCCCTTGCTTGGCACGAGGCATCCGCCAGCCTGGTTTGGGATCGTTCGGCTTATCGGATACATGGGTCATCCCAATCTACACGATCTCAAGGGGTTCTTGTAGAAGAAGGGTGGTTACTGATCATTCCGGGAACCCGGCTATCTATGGAATGTCTCCGTCGAGATTATGGGGTCAGCTGAGCGAAGCTACGTAAGGGGGCATTCAGCCCAAGTCCCACGTTCCCTGCTCATAAATGTCCAAGCCAGTCAAAGTTAGGCCGGATGCAAAGGACAGCTTGATCTCGCACGTTTTTTCGATAGCAGTTGGATGGGTACTTCTTTCCTCTTTTCTTTCATTGTCTTTCTGTTCTATCGAACCATTTTGTTCTACCCGGGACAGGCGAGTCCAATGCAAAGAAAGGGGTTCGCGCAAGGTGAGTAAAGAAAAGCTTGCTCGTTTGCAACAATCTGGCTAATTTCATCTCATAGCTTCTTTGGGTGAGATGAGACCACCGGTCATCAGAACAGGAGTCGACGAAGAAGCACGTCAGCAGTTGACTCGATCGCGGTTCCATCGCTAGATATGACAGCCCCAAGAGCATATCAGAAGGTTTGACGACCTCATATCGATTCTGACCGACGCTCAGCGAGCTTGAGATGCGTGGGAAGACGCCACAATGGTAGTGACAGATTTGATACCGAATTCCGGATCTCCGGGTCCGGGAGGTCCGGCTCGTGAGGGTAGCCTGTGCATTTTGATCCCTTCGGGTTTGGAGTTTCGGTGGAGCAGGCGGCGGAAGAGCGGGATGCAGACAGCAATGATTCCTACACTTGGTTCCAAGCCCAGTAGGAATGATTGGACCAGTGCGTTGAGGGGTTTGGTTTGGTTTTTGTATACAAGGATGGTGCGGATCAGTGCGACCACGCAAGTCCTTGAAGGTGTCAGCATATCAACACAGTCCTGAGCGCACGAGACGCCTTAGAAACGGGCATGGAAGCTCCAAACTTTCGTTTTCTAAAAGAAAAGAAGAGGGAGACCAACGTGAAGCCCAAAGCAAATGAAGCCATCACCAGTCCCTTCTTCCGGCTCTTGAGCCGGACCGAGACCAGCTGCCAAATCGGCACACAGAAGATGGCGAAGTCAAGCACCACCGTAGTCACGGTGCTGAAGATGCCGTTGACCTTGTTCATCTTCCGCATGTCCAGCGGGGGGTTCGCCAGGTCGCACCAGCGCTCCGTGGGCGAGTCGATGTACAGGGTGGCCGTGATGGACGCGGACGCGCAGACGATGCTGGCGTAGGTCAGGAGGCGGATGGTCATCCGCACGGCCCGCGAGCACGAGAAGAAGATCTCGCGGAGCAGGGCCAGCGTGGAGAACTTGAGGAGGTAGACGAGCAGGGCCCAGACCAGCTTGATGGTCGTCTCGAGCTGAGATGCGTCAACTACCCCATTAGCTTTCGGATTCGTGATAACAGTACTCAAACAAAATCAAAGGGAAACGGAGCAACTTCGTACCCGGTGATAGGACAGGCAGAAGCCCATGTCCGTCTTGGCGAGTTCGGCGTTGGTTCGCATGTCTCCCTCTTTCGTGCCGGCCACGAGAGTGACTAAATGATCAGACAAAATCCATATGGAGTGGATTTGGCTCACATACTGTAGATAACGAGCACCCAATAAGCAAGCATCGCAATGTTATCCAGAACTATCAAGCCATCGCTCAATTGCATGCGTTTACCCGAGGCCCTCCTCGCCCAGATGCGGAGACCGACAGCGCCAGTCGGGAGTGCGCTAAAAACTGTAGCGAGGGCGACAAGTATCGTTTGCTTCTCGTTCTGGATCAGGGTCATGGCTGATAGATTTTGGCTACCTGTGGTTAGTTAAATGATAGTGTTGACGCAAACGATTGTATCATTCGTTTGGATGAAGAAAACCGCAAGTTCCAAAGTGTCCCCGTTAATATGTTCAAGAAAGTCCAACCACTTTTCATTCCTTATCGCCCTCTGCCATGCTCCGAAATAACAGCCGACTCGCTCAACACAAGTCCCGAAATTGTCAAATGCAAGCACGCATGTGTTCTTGGGCTCAGTCACGGGTTTTTGGTACCCCTTGCGTGAAGCATGCTGCCTATCCACCAAGTTTGCTATCACGCCACCAAGGTGCCTTGCGTGAAGCAAGCATCATTGCATAGGGCTCGAAATAGTGTTGCCTGCGATTAGGTTCGCAGAGAGCCGTGGCAAACATAATCTTGAAATCTTCTGGGGAAGTGATTCGTTCACAAGGCAAACCGCAATATGGATTGGGCATACACCAATTTAAATTGTCAATGTACTGGGGGGATTCGACTCTCGCGGAGCCAATGGCACGGCACGCAAGGGGGGGGCGTCCGGCAAAGCCCTACCATGTCCCGTCAAAGTCCATGTGGCATGAGAGCGTCCAAGATTGATGGTGTGGCTGCGCAAGACTGCGCATCTGGTGCCTGGTCGCCTCAAGTATGCCCACTGCCAATCTGTTGTCCCACCAAGGTTTTGGTCTCACTCTGGCAGGCCAACGGGGGTTCATCGACACATGGCAAGAGAGTCATGACAATCAGGTCACGGCTGGACAACACCCACGCCTTGCATACGCGTTAGCCCCGGATAAAACTCATCCATACCCGCACATATAATCATGTGGCACAACTTGCTCCAACTCCTTGACCGGCAAACATCCATCTAGGTCGGTTTGGGGGCAGCTTTGAGGAAGAACACTTGGGTTGCAATGGGTTACATAGATTGGTCATGTTATGCTTGAACAAGAAAATTCAACGAGTTTGCTTGCTTTGCATGCGTAGGGTTCGAGGGATGTTTGGCTTTGATGGGCCTATTTGGTAAATTGTAATATTGCCAGCATCAAGAGAAGATCCGACGCAGTGTTTGGGATGCAATATGCATCACTGGCGTGTCCCAACTCGACGACCATACTCCCGAGATGAATATAGAAGACGAAATGAAGCAACATAATGGATGGGTATCAGATGGTTGATTCAAATCACCGACACGGTGCTAAGATCTGCCAAAACTGATTGTGTGTCCTGTTCTGATGGTGAATGTGCTCTCGTGGTGTCGAATTATGTGCCCATGGAACACTGGTAGTTGGAGAGAATGGGAATGATGCCACTAGGCGAGGAAAAAGAACTTCCTCCTGGATCAACTGGAAAAGCAGCAAGCAAGGTCGAGATCTCAGACAGTAGTAGTACTTGATTTCAAGGCACTTATGGTAAGCGCTGATGTTTGTGTATCTGTTGAATCAAGTCATCACTGATCTGACCTTGTTACGCTCTGATGACACCCTTACATTTGTTGGTGAAGGGGAAGAAAGCTCGAAGTCGAAAGCGTCTGGGCAGATTTTAAATAGAGATTCTGCCTGGACTAAGGTTTCTCCAAGTTAGGTAAGTTCGGATATCAACAGCACGGACCATTGATAAGGAGCAGTACCCATGGCGTTCCCTAAGTATGAATCTCTACGATTGCGGTTTGCACCTTCCTTTTGTGCTTGAGGGCTGAAGCGAATGTTGCTCAATCCAGTCTTCTGCCCACCAGTCTTCTTGACAAACACGGACACCGATAAAGCAAGACGAATCGTAGGCATCAGGTTCGCGGGACCAAAATCATGTAGACGGTGGTTGTATTGAATCCTAAGCTACATCCGACACTAATACCCTGCACTGCGGTTTCCATCCAACCTTGATCCGGCCCCCATGGTCAACCCACATTCGAACCGTGAGCCCAGTACCAAATCTCCAAACAGTATCGTGCGAGTTGGAACTGTCGTCACAGGATTCGCATGGGTCGGGAACGCCACACCGAGGGAGGAGGTTCGTCCCGGTCGTGCTGGGTTAGCGACAAAGGGTAGACCTGACTGAAAAACTGGGGCGTCAGCCGAAGCCAACGTCTTGTGGTGCATCAGAACGTAACAAGGTCTTATCTCATCATGTCGCGCTCGGTGCCTAGGCACTTCACTGCGCGGGTCAGAAATGTAAGTTTGTCGCTCATCCCCACCTTTAGTCTGGTCAGCCCATGAGGCCTAGAAGCGCCGGGCAACGATGAACAAAGCCGGCGACGATGAACAAAGCCGGCGACGACGACTGGATATCAGTCGAGGATATGATGGATGGAAGGGTATGTCTTGGTGACGCAGAACAGCAATTGGAAGTTGAGCTGGCCCCGAGAAAGGGGAGAAGCAGAGGAGAGAAGCAGAGGGGAGAAGCAGAGGAGAGAAGCAGAGATAAGATCGTGATGAAAGGTGTTGGTGTTTTGAAATGAAGTGTGGAAGATGGAGAATCAAGAAGGCCAAGCGAAGAGAAGAACAGTGGTGCTTAAATACATTACCTTTCGGCGGATTTCTAGCATGTTCAAGCTGTCAATGCTGAATGCGAAGAACAGGGCGACTTCCGTTAATTCTCACTCGTTCTGACAGTTGCGTTCCAGCCAAGTTCGCTGGGGTAGACGTCTTCGCGCCTACTGAGATACTCCGTCTTGGAAGCTATGGGCTAGTTGTTTCTACTTTCGCACATGCAATTGCAACAGACGGCTGATTGTAGTTCCTGCAGTGGCAGGAGGCAGGCAGATTCCCAGTCCCCAGTTCCAAGTCGCTCCAGCATTCACATATTTGCTCAGCAGTATAAGATGCAGCAGCGCCCGCTTTTCCGCCCTCGGTGTCAGTGCACTCCCACCAAAGGAAGCAGCACGCTGATGAAGATCGAGCTAGGAATCTTCTCCAAACATGATCCTGCCAACGTCCCTGGGCAAGTCCGTTGTCATCTGTGCCGAGGATCGAGTCTGCACGTGTTGGATTCGGGGCAGGTGGGAAGACCAGTGTTGCCGTATTGGCTCCTTTGCCCAAGGTCTCAATGACCGAGTAAGAGGGCAGAATGGCTTCGACAACCATACCTGCCCTTCCCCCTCACGGTAAATTGGATCACTTCTCCTCACTCGCAGTAAGTAACTCGGCGCGACTTCCCTTGACGGAAATCAATTCCATATTTGATCATACATGCTACCAGCTCTTCTCCATGATTACATGATTGGTCTCAAATGTCTAGTTGACGCCATGCTCAGGAGCCCCACCGACAGGGCCCCAGACAGACCTCTCGATCAACCACTCCATCTTCCCGCTTTCCTTGTCAACCTTGGCAAACAGAAAGCTTTCAAACTCCGTGGCCTTGCCATACAAGTTGATGGTCCCCGTCATGCGCGCCGCCAGCTGGTCGCCATCGCGGAGAAACTCGTGCCTTTGGTAACAGATGAGGATAAGCCCGCCTGGGAAACGCCAATGCACTGGAATAATCTTACTGAGGTAACAACTTACATGGCAGGTTTGTAGTCGCTGACCTTGCCGCGCCACTCGGTAATGTTCTTGATGTAGTCGTCGTAGGCTATGCGCTGGCCGTTCATGACTTGGTAGAAAGTCGGGAGCGAGGTGGCCTCGGCATATTGAGCGGTGTCCTCGGGCCGGCCGGTGAGACTCCACTCCATGGCCCGCAGGAAGCCTTCGCGCGTGGATGTGTATTCGGACATGGTATCGGATGAGAGGATCGGCTCGTATCGATGCAGAAGTAATGAGCCAGGAGTAGCTAGTATGGTGTTTTCTTCCCCTCTTTAGACTTGGATGATGGAAGGTTGAGGGGATTTCGAACGAATAATAACCATAAAGCACTTCCAGTGCTTCCATCGAAAGAACTGGGAGAGATGCATGTGGCCAGTCAGCGCTAGTCCCAACGGCTCAGAGCGAAGAGCCAACCCTCCGATCTAATTGGACCAGCAAAGTGGGGCGTGATGTTGGTTTTACTGGAAGGAGACCCTGCGGGCACGATAAGATAGGTAGGCGGGATGTTTGTTCTACTACGCAAGAATAACGCGACGCATCGGAGAAAAGGAAGATATATATCAGGAGGTACATGGTGAGAATACTGCTTAGACTCATGGACCTGAAGCAATCCCGACAGACTTCAAATCAGTGGCATGAAGGGGTGTCTCTGTAGCCCGTTTCCATCCCCTTTCCGTGTCCCGTGCAGATGTAGGAAAAGAAATTCACACAATGACCTATACATATACCTTATATATTGACAAGATTCAAATATTGTCTACTTTCCAAACGTGGAAGTTAAAATGCCTATCTGACTAGTATTTCTCTTGGCGTAAATACGTGCAAACTCCGAGACGTAAAGTCCGTCTTTGGCTTCTAACCTTTGAGACGGAATAACCAATGGAGCAAGAATGGATAGGGTAGCATACTATGAGGTTGATTCGACATAAAGTTAGTTGGTTGTCCAAGTACATCCATATTATGCCCAACCAAGACGCCCCTATCACCCGACCCCTCCAGTTATTTGCAGCCTAATACAGTTCTCACATACCAAATCGTCATCTCATCGCCTATCAAGCACGGTCATGACTGCTATGAACCGTGTACTCTGGCAATATCCCGTCCGCGGATATGCCGTACCGCGAAGCCGTCGTCTTCGGCCTCTGCGTCACCACCAGTTCGTTTTCTCTCTTCGGCGGGGACTACCTGGGGCCTCGACTTCCCCGAGCTGGGCGCTTCGAGGAAGGGGAAGTCGCTCCTCGTCTGGGGCGGCAGCTCGGCCGCTGGGGCGGGATACGATGTGATCGCCGCCTGTTCGCCGCACAACTTTGATTACGTTAAGGGCCTCGGCGCCTTGAAGGCCTTCGACTACAACAGTCCCGCCGTGGTGCAAGACGTCGTGTCTGAACTCGACAAGGGTGTATGCGCGGGCATCTACATGGCGACTGGAAGCAACGCCGCCGCTTGCCAGGTCTCGGCTGCTTCCAAACAAAAGGTGAATTGAACGATGCCGTCTCCTCCCCTTTTCTACCTGACTGTTTTGGCAGGAGGCTCGCTAACACCGCATGATTAGCTCTTCGTCGCCTCTTCCAACCCAATCGCGCCCGCCGACGTCCCCGAGGGCGTCAAGGCCAAGTTCACTTTCGGCACCGGCACCGGCGCCGAGGCCTTTGCCGAGACCTTGCCTGCCACCTTTGGCGGATACCTGCCCGAGGCGCTGGCAGCTGGGGTGTACAAGATCGCTCCTCCGCCACAAGTCGTGAATAGAAAAGGACTCAATGGCATCCAGGAGGCCTTGGATGCCATGAAAGCCGGGATATCAGCGGTCAAGCTGGTCGTCGAGCGCTCTTAGGGCTCGGTTTCCCGACGACCATCCGGCTTACTCTCGACAGGCGTGCGTCTGGGATTATTACACACATCGGCCGGTTCTCTTTTTCAATGTTGCCGAAGTTGGTGAAGTAAATCGTCGAAGGTAGATATACTTCAACAGTAAGACAAAGTTCACCCAAATTGAAGCATGAAGCAAGCAGTAAGCAAGAGGAATGCCAGATGGTGATATGCCAGAGGACCCCGGCTAGCTCGACTCGGCCGAGTTTCATGCATAGTAGCTCATTGGCCAGCTTGGCGCTCTGATTCGCCGAAACCCTGTCGCTATATGTGGCAAACCTCCAATCATATGCGATGTGGCAGTGCGTTTCGTGGCTTAGACGACCCCTTTTTCTGGGGCAAAACGGGGACCCCCCATGTCGGCGGCCCATTACTTCGCCCTATTGGAAACACCATACAGCATGAATAGCCGGGTTTCAAGAGCGAATGCGGCCGTTGTAGGTTGCAGCCGGCCTATCTTGGCATCCTTACTGTACGCCATTGGCCAGGCCATCACACGGTCAAGAGCCAGTCAGGTCCTCGCATTGTCCTGCGTGTTGGTCGTTGGATTGAAGGTGGCGATTGAGGTGCCAAGACCCATGCAGTGATCTTGATCTATATTAAAACACATAGCCGCTCATCAATGTCAATCCGGGGAGAAGGGTTTGTCGCAGGTTCATCCCGACTCAACCTTCTCACACGTTACCCAACCCACCCCATTCATTCTTTTCTACGCGTGTCTTGTCGCGCAACCCATAGCACCATGAAGTCGTCGTTGATCGCCGCCGCAGCCAGTCTGCTCATGAGCCTCTCCCCGGCCCTGGCTCTCCCCCAAAGCCAGCGGCAGATGGCCCGGTCTATTGTTATCAGCCGCAACGCCAGCCCGGAGCCGCTTGACATGGGCAAGGTGGGCGACGCCTTCAAGGACGGCTGGGGCAAGGTCGAGGACGGCTTCGACAAGGTCGGCGACTGGTTCAAGGACCTGCCCCAGGAGGTGAAAGACCTCAACGACACCGTCGGCGACGACGTCAAGAAGGCCGCCAAGGACGCCTGGGAGCTCGACGTCGGCGGCTGCCGCATCGTGCAGTGCGCCACGGCCCTGGCGCCCACGGCGCTGACCTGCGTCGTGAGCTCGATCGATGGGAACCCCCTGACTTGTATCGGTGCTGTAAGTTGAGCCCTGGTGATGCGTTGTTTTGCTCGCCGAGTTTGGCAATATGTACATCGTTGGTTTTAGTTCGACTGGCTGACCAATTGCTTTATAGCTCACTTCCCTGGCCGTGAAGGCCCCGGAGGTCTGCAACACATGCCGGGACGCGGTGACCAAGAACATCGGGCTGAAGAGCGTTGGCTCGAAGTGCAGCAGATAGCCATGAAAAAGGGGCTGTATGCCATGGCTGTAACAATTATGATACCCACGTGCGTTTGTTGGCATGATACTGGTGGTCCTACAATGGCCAACATGATTAATGTCTCTATGATCAAGTACCTTTCGTCGGAGCTGGCAAACTCTCCAATACCTTTTACCTATCAATTCAATATTTGGGGTGGCAGTCTTCTGTCATTATCCGCCTGAAATCCCATACTTATAGCGGACATGTCTATACCAATGACCAAAGAGTGTTTCTGTATCAGAGCGTTTCCTATATCTGGGGAACTCAGGCATTGATTCGTATTGTTCGGCCACTTGGAGATACGAGATCGGCCGTTGCTTCCACCAACGATGCAAGGTTGATACCTTCATCAAGGAAAGACCATCGACATGGCAGATATCGCGAAGCTCAAAATATCGAAGGGCCGTACGTCCATGTTGCCCCACCTGTCAGTACCACATCCACAAGTACGTGGACTATGTTGCCGACAAAGAGTGGCGGCTAAAGGAGCAGTTAATCCCCATCTATAGCCAGCGCGAACATCTAACTTCACGGCAATTTTCAGCAGGATGGATATCCTACCGATTGTTGACTGTCCCTGGTATTTGCAGTACAATACAATATAGTGGCTCCGTGAAAAGCAGCGATCAATATCAATGAGATGGTGGGCAATCCGGGACCCGCGTGCGCGAGGTCACGAACGAGGCGGCGCGGGCCGCTGCTTCGGGTACACGGCTGAGAGCGCATATTCGGCATTGATGCAACAATATCTCTCTGGCATCTGCTGATCGAGGACCTGCCTGAAGGCTGACGATGATGCCCTTCTTGTGATCAAGACGCGGTCGCGCTTGGGGCCATGCAGTCAATAAGTCGTGGGGCAAGTAGCGGTATGTCATCCTGGCCCCACCCTCCACCAAGCTAGCTGTGTCAATAGCAAGGAGCTACCCAGCAAGCTATCAAGAGAGCTATCCAGGCCCAGCTCAATTTGGACTACCAGGCCACGATTGTTGTCTTCTGGACATCGCATGTGGGAGGGAAGCATGACATGATGGTATTGCTTTTCCTGCAGGTAGTCAATTTACAAGGTTGATTTAAGGTTGGCAGTTGGTATGAACGGGTGGTCCGATAGCTATAGCAGCAGCCCACATATATGAAGCTCTGCTTTCAAACACTTCGATTCCACGAACACGTAGGTTTGGAGACTCTTGTTCTTCCAGGTCAAATTTGATCCTGTAACTTGCATTTCTTGTTTTTGCTTAAAGTAGGTATTGTAAATAGAAAGTATTGTTCATGGCGCCCATCCATTAACTCCAAATCGTCTCAAAAGCACACCGCATCATCGCATCTCACCCCTGCTGATCAAAGAATGGCGCCGAGGTTGTTCCCTCGACAACCACTGACCGCCGGATCGTCGTTGAAGCAATCGCCAGCTTAGGCCCCACCCTCGCGCTTGGCGTACTCCTCCTCCATCGCCTCGGCGTACTTGTCCTCGGCGGATCGGGGGTCGTCGTGCAGCACACCGTTCTTCAGGACCTGCTCGGGCGTGGGCCGGTGCAGAATCTTGTCGTTGAGGCTGTCGGCGCGCATGTGCTTCTCGAGCTGGAAAGAGGACGTGGTTAGTCAACAAGCTCGAACAGCGCAGGACCTGGCTTTGGAGGGGTAGGCAACTGTGCAACAAGGCGCGTGCGCAAAGCTTGATTTCGAATGTTATCGAACTTACCTCCTTTTGCTTCTCGATCAGGCTGGGCGCGGCGTTGGAGGCGGGCAGGATGTTCTCTACACAAGAAAAATGACGTCAGTTTAGTTAGGTAAGAGCAGATGACGCGCGATTTGGTGATTGCGCGCGTCAAGATGAGGGTTGCAATGCGACATACTCTCAACGAGCTCGGAGCGCTCAGGGCGGTGACGAAGGTGCTCCTCGAGCGAGTTCTTGCGGCGGGCATCAGGACGGCTGGGAGAGATGGGAGTGCGGTCGATGCTGTCGGTCTGGGGGACTTCTTCGCTGGCCATGGTGACGGACTTGTGATGTTCAATGACGCACGGGTGTTGTGGTTGGTGAAGGTGTATTGGTAATGGATAGGTTTGACTTGCTAGATGAGATGAGATCTAGACGAGAACGTAGGGAGGTGGCCGGTTTATGTATTTGAGACAGAGATTGGAGGGACCAAGATTCCGAGACTGGAGATTGGGATGCAAGTCGTACTTAAGAAGTATGCGGGGGAAGCTGGGTGGCAGGGCGAGCTTCAGGGTCCCTCTGGCATCTGGGTCTTTGCTCTACCTAAGAACTGACTAACAGCAGCACCTATGCTGTGTTTATGCAAGATGCATTGCTACGGTGTAGGGGGCGTTGGCGGGCAACCGTCTCACCAGCCTTCAATCCTTTTCGCTGCTTGCGTCTGATTGATTCATTCCCATGGGCCATTGATGTCAGCGGGACCAAGTCAGAGTTGGCCATTGACGTGTGCTGGTTGGGTCCCCGCCTTTCAGAGCCTTGCCCGCAAACAGCTACTCCAAGTCCCAAAACCTAGTCGCAGATCCCTGGCGCGCTGATGCAATGCTGGCGATCTCCCATTGGAATTCCCATGGCCCAAGGGGGGTCCTTAGGGGGGTCACAGAGGGAATAGAGGGGGGCTCCTGGGCTCGTGGCACAACGGCCAGGCACCAAAAAGCGCATGATGGATAATGATCCTCAGACCACCGAGGCGCCTAGGTGACTTGACGAGACTCCAGTTGTGCGTTTCCCCCCCCCATTTGCCCCCTCAAATCAATCTGTTGCAGAGTCGCAGATTGAACTTCTCCATTCTCCAAATTCGATTGTTCCTCCCTCACTTGTTTCCCCCTTATCCCGAAACCCCAATGCCGACTCCATACCGTGGTACGAGCCGGATGCTGAAACAGGATTCCATGGCGTGCAGCGCCCACTGCCCAGTACTGAAATCTGCGATGCCGTTCGCGCGCGGGGCGGTTTAGATTAGAGCATGCCCACTAATGCAAGGGGATAAGAGACCCGACTCCAGTGGACAACGAATTGCTTAATGCAAGCGCATGTCTCCAGTCCTCCCCTCAACAGCGAGCGAGCGGATGTCATAACTTTTCCGCAATCAACACCTCATGGCGCAACGGAGAAGAGAGAAAATCGTGAGCCATATTCATGGCATTTTGACATGCGTTTAGCTGGGGTCGCGCAGACACAGCACAGCACGGCAGGCTGCATCCTTGTGTACGAGGCGCTCCGTTTCCCGGGGGAGGGAGTGACAGTTTGATTGTCAACGGGTGATGGGTCTCTTCGAGGTCAGGGGGTGCAGGGCATTCATTCCATCAATTGCCTCGTCTGGCCACAACCCAATAGGTAGCACTCTCCCATGACCCAATGCACGCCAACCAGTTTACCTCATATGATGCCCACGAAGCTATTCTTGGATATTACAGTAACTCATTAGAGTTGAAAACTTATGATAACTTGAATGGTTCAGGTAGACACGCACGCATTGGGTTGGTGGTTTACCTGAGCCAATTCAGGTCTGAGGCCAATTGGATAGCATCGGTACGGGCCGCAATGGATTGGTTGGGTGTACGACACACCTGAAGATCCGACCTCACGGGGACTTATCACCGTTCCGAAGCTGACCGGTCTCTTATTTATTTATAATTTCTTCACAATTCGGAAAATTCCCGACATGGCTTTCCTTTCATCCAATCACATGACACCCTGGAGTTCGCATGCATTGCTGGAAGAGCAATAGCTTCGCATGAAAAGAGCAGCCCAGCCCAGTGGCGGCGTCGATGTTGAGTGTGGCGAGAACACGCCGGCCATGCTTTGATTCGCGAGGCTGGTGGCGTAGTGCTAGAACCATGCTACCAATAGCAAATACGGGCGTACACGGTTGATATTGGACATGAGTAGCGCATGTGGTTATAAAGTTTACCGATGTTCAACTGTTGACTGCGGGCGCGACACAGATGCGTCTGGCCCCGCCTCTGCTTATCCTGGCGGTCGTATGGTGATGCGGACTCATATTGCCATGGCCTGTCGTCTGGATCGCCGGATGCGCTTTATAAAGGGGCGCGTTGGTCCCCTCTCGGGCAGATCGTGAGAGAATGCGGTCGCAAACCCCTCTCAACAGTCCCCGCTCACTCTTGGTCTATCGAAGATGAAGCGATCGGATCTTCTGTCCGCAGTGCTCCTGGCCTGCCGGGCGCTTTCAGTCAGCTCAGCACCAGTCGAAGGCGAGAACGAGAAGCGCCAGCTGGGCGGCGTGTATGACTATGTCATTGTCGGCGGAGGCACGGCCGGCCTGGTTCTGGCGGAGCGACTGAGCGAAGATCCCAAGATACGAGTGGCAGTCATCGAGGCTGGCACCTATTACCAAGTCACAAACCCCCTGCTGTCCAGTACGCCAGCCGGGGACTCTGTCTTCGTCGGAGCTAGCCCGTTGGATACGAACCCGCTCGTGGACTGGAACTTCGTCACCGCCCCTCAAGCAGGCGCAAATGGGCGACGAATTCACTATGCCCGTGGCAAATGTTTGGGCGGCAGCTCAGGTAAGCAGATGTGGCGCGGGGATACGAGAACATCTCCCCCGGAAGGCAACTGGAGTTCCAGAAGCACATGAAGCAGCCCTTTTCGCGGGCTAACCCTGTCTGTCTCGCAGCGAGAAACTTTATGCTCTATCAAAGGGGCACCGTCCAGTCGTACGGCAAGTGGGCGGACGCCGTGGGGGACAGCAGCTATGATTGGGAGAACTTCGAGCCTTACTTCAAGAAGAGCGTGGCCTTCCGGCCCCCGTCGAGCTCTCGGGCGCCCAATGCGACGACCGAGTACAATGCCGCCGCCTTTGATGCTGCCGGCGGGCCGCTGCAGGTCGGGTATCCCAACTATGCGCAGCCCTTTGCGAGCTGGCTTCAGCCGTCCCTGAACGAGATTGGCATCCCCACCGCGCAAGACTTCAACAGCGGCCAGCTGATGGGTTGTCAGTACGCCTCGACCACCATCAACAGCGACATGAAGCGAGAGACGTCGGAGACGTCGTTCCTGAAGATTGCCGCCGGTCGGCCCAATCTGAAGGTGATCCAGCTGGCGCTGGCCAAGAAAGTCTTGTTTGACGGCGACAAGCGCGCGACAGGTGTGGTCTACCAAGTGGGACTCCTTACATTCACGGCGAAGGCCACTCGAGAGGTGATTGTCAGCGCGGGTGCGTTCCAGTCGCCACAGCTGTTGATGGTATCCGGCGTCGGACCCGCCGCAACGCTCCGTCGGTTCAACATCCCCGTTATCGCGGACCGGCGCGGCGTCGGGCAGGGGATGCAGGACCACGTCTTCTTCGGCCCCTCGTACCGCGTCCAAGTCCAGACGCTGACGCGGCTGGCCAACGACCCGCTCTACGTCGCCGCCCAGTTCTTCGGCCCCTACTCGCTGGCCAAGCAGGGCCCGCTGACCAGCGACACGTGCGACTTCCTGGGCTGGGAAAAGGTGCCGCGGGCGCTGCTGCCCCAGCAGGCCGCCGCGGAGCTGTCGGCGCAGTTCCCCCCGGACTGGCCCGAGCTCGAGTACATCTCGGGCCCCGGCTACATCGGGGACTTTTCCAACCTCTTCGCCAGCCAGCCCAAGGACGGCTACCAGTACGCCACCCTGCTCGGCACCCTCGTCGCGCCCCTCTCGCGCGGCAGCGTCACCCTCGCCTCGGCCGACACGGCGGTCCTGCCCGTCGTCGACCCCAACTGGCTCACGCACCCGACCGACGTGGCCGTGGCCATCGCGGCGTACAAGCGCGCGCGCGCCGCCTTCGCCGCCCGGGCGATGCAGGGCGTCCTCGCCGACCCGGTGGAGTACTACCCGGGGCCCCAGGTGCAGACGGACGCGCAGATCCTGGCGACGATCCGGAAGGACGTCATGACGGTTGTGAGTTTTGTTCTTCCTTCCCCCTCCCGCCCCGATCCCGTTCCGTTCCCAGACCTGAGACTGACCAGTCGACGACGCAGTGGCATGCCAGCTGCACCTGCCGGATGGGCAAGGCCGACGATCAAGACGCCGTCGTCGACTCCAACGCTCGGGTCATTGGCGTCACGGGGCTTCGGGTCGTGGATGCCAGCGCTTTCGCCCTGCTGCCGCCGGGGCACCCCCAGAGTACTGTCTACGCGCTGGCCGAGAAGATCGCCGCGCAGATCCGGGCTGGGTATTGAAAAGAATTCAGTCGGTAATGATAATGGCCTTGAAATGACTCGCGCGGATACACTTGCATCATTGATGCTGGCTAATGATTGGGTTTTGCTGGGATTTGTTTTAGTCCAATAGAGGGTTTAATACGAACAAATAATGTGAGACTTCTGCTGCTAAAGATCAATTCGCAAATCCGCCTATGCCTTCAATAACCATTTCTAAAAGCAAATATGCAGTCGCTCTATTTTCTCATGAATCATAACGCGACTTTTCTCTTTTTGATTGAACGCCGGAATTCCCCTGTTGTTGATGCCGCCCATGAAATCATAATGCTACCCAACCCGCGTTTTCCCCAGTGAGTGATTGTCTGGTGGGGTTCTTCTTCTTCCTTGCCCCACGCTACTGATTCAGTCCGAGGTATCCATCCACTCTGGGGAAGGGTACCCCGACCCCGTGTCGTGGTGCCCGCGCAGTCTCTTGCCGCCATGTCTATTGCTGCCGACCTCCTCGACCTCCCGCCTCTTCCTCTCCAGCGCCACGTCCCGCGTCCCCCCGAAGCAGTGCGGCAGCAGCCCGCGGTACTCGCGCCCGAACTGCAGCTGCCGGCCCAGCTCGTCCTGCTCCGCCCGGCTCGCCTTGCGGGGGCGGATGTAGGGCGCCTCGTCGTCCGTCAGGCCCCCCGACCGGGCGTGCAGCAGGACCGTCTGCCGCGCCCGCGCGTGCGGCTCCGTCAGGCTGCTGCTGTCCGCGGCGGGGCCGAAGAGGAGGCGCAGGTTCGGGGTCGTGTCTTGGCCGGTTATGACGAGGCGGTGGAGGGGGTACCTGTCGGTGTTGTTGGGTTAGCGTGTGTGGTTGAGACGAGGGGTTGAGACGGAATGGTCTTACATGATATCGCATTCGTTGCCTCCGGGGCTCCCGCTCGGTAGGCCCAGGTTCAATTGCCGGGCCAGGTCGCAAGCTTCCTCCCGCTTGTGTGCCTCGTAGACCCAGTACTGCTGGGCCTTGTATGCCGATGCTCGGGAGCGTGCCATTTTGTTTGTGGGTGACTGATGAATCTGCGACTGGGTTCGTCTGTTCTATCGTGCAGGAGAAGAGGCTGCTGTTTGGTGGGAGGAAGCTAGGCGGGTTTATGTAGGAACCAAGGCAGAATAAGACGAACTGTGCGTTTCTGTCATCTTTCCCGGCTGCTGTCAACGTGACAGCAGCGAACTCTTATGTAGGGAGTCGCAGGACCCCCGTGGGCCTGGCAAACCGAAACCGAAGGGCAAGCATGATGCACATCGGAAACCAAACAACCATGGAAACGCCCGTGGAAAGCTGAGTCGACGCTATGCGCTAGCTCCCGTGCGCCCCAGAGCTGGCAAAGTATGGGGTAATGGATACTGGATTTTAGGTAATGATGGGGTAATACGGGGTCATGGGATTGCCCGGGGCACTTTATTTATATGTCTTGCCAAGTAAGGCCAAGCAAAGGCCAAGAAATCCAGGCGGTGGCCGTTTGGAAGCAGAGCAGGCACTGACGAAGGAGGGATGTTCCTTGGCTTGCCAAGACTGTTTCTGTCTCGATTGACCGACTCGACACAGCCATGGTCAGCCACGTATGGCTGGCCTTGTTTCATGCAAGGGAGCTTGGCTAACCAGGGAGAAAGGGAGACACGGGGCACGTGGCACGCTTACACGCGGGACCGGGGAAAGACAAAGTCAAATCCTCGTCTGTCTGTTTACTTCCTCTTTCGATTGCATCAAGGACCGGATCGGGTGGTTGCAGCGGCGCCTTCCGCCCAGAAACCTTAAATTCGGAGCTTTTTCGCGAGATCCACCTAAGAGGATCTCTGGACCTTTCCTCATCAAGCGAGGCCCGACGACTGTATGTTGTACCGGTATGTCAAGGAATGCTACTTGGCGCAACGCCGATCGGACTAGCTACCCGACCGGCGCCCTTGATTACGTGGATGGGATCTGGGCATCGCTTTGCTAGGCTTCCGACAGCCGCATCGGAGCGATCTGATGGACCCCAGGCTGAGCCCCAGTCAAGTCACAACGGGGTCCTTAAACATCCATGAACATCATGGCACTTGGTTGAAGAATGGAGCCCGGAACATGACGTGATTATGTCAGTTGAGATCTAACTATCAGTTCGAATCGGTTGGATTACGGACGAATGATGATCATCATAGAACTAGCCCTGCTCAGCTTGGGCCTGTAATGATGACCTGACTCCTGAGAACCCTGCCCTGATGAGCAGTCATCCTGGCTGAGGAAGTTACCCTTCAATAGCAACAGTATTGCTACGCCGACAAAAGTAGTGATGAGATATATAGTATGGAGAGTTCTATTCAATCAGTGGACCATCATCTCCCGCGCTTCGCGGCCGTGTAAATTCGCCCTCTCCAATTCACTGCTATGCTTGCTATATGGGAGCTTCTGGTTTGATACCGGGGTATAGTGTGGACTAAATGATCACAAGTGGTCGAAAAACAGAGGAGGCGCGTATTGGATCCGCTTGATATGCCTACCGTACCACTCGACGGCATGAGACCATTCGACCAAGCATAAAGGGGTGAAATAGCAAACTTCGATAGAATATAAAGCATAAGTCACTCTGAATAACTGTCAAGATCGGAAACATATAACTCAAAAACTTGTGAACATTACTACCGGTTTGTAATTCTCTATCTTTCACGACTTCAGAGTTCCTAACTGATATTATGAGTTTTAGTATAGTAGGGAAGTGTCAAGTCGTAACCCAGCTGTTCCTGGATCGTAGGGCGTACGGAAATGTGACCTTGATGAACTTACAGTAGTGTTGTCCAGACTATCCTACATATGTATATATGCGTAGTTGTACTAGGGCACACAGAATACGAGGCTCCCAGAAGGTGTCACGGTCAGTACTCGAGTCAACGGCAACAAACCCGTCCTCAATTGGCAAAACGATAACATCGCCAAGTCAGTGGCTTGGTCGTCGACCAGATATTGCCATCAACCCTGACAAAAAGGCTCCGAAGGGCTCAACGCTTGGGATGATCTTGTGTCATAACTAGGATTATATCATGTTGGTATCCTGCAAAACTCACACAGATGTAGGCTCATATAGATCAATTCATTTTTCCTTTTCTGGTTTTGATTACGGCTCGACGCAGGGTCACCCTCACAACGCACGTCGAGTGAATGATTACTTACCCGGCTAACCTATGGGCTCCAATGATCGTTGTTGCTGAAGATCCCATCGTCAGGATTCCATTGCTAATTTTTACGTAAAGGATATTTTGGAGCTCTACCCTAACATCAAGTAACTCATAGATTGATATGAGATTGGCTTCTATCACGATTTATAGCGAACCTGATGTCGATACTTATATCGACAACACAACTTGTCCATCAGTATAGCAAGCTAGGCCAAGTACTTCATCGACTCTCCTTCTTTCCCTATACGAGAATAGATACTCCCTCACAGTCACGAAAGCGTATACTGTGGCACAAGCCACCCAGCCACCCAATGGAGATCGACGGCAAGCAGACGAAGATCAACACCAACAAGCTTTACCGCCAACAGGGCCAAGACAAATAGTTCCCGGCCAAGAAAGATAGACTCGCCAAGACTCAGATAGCCTCGACCACATGTTGACCAAGTCTGTATCCAGGGCCCTGCCAGAGTTTGGAAGGGGCCCAAGGGTTTTCTGATGTGTAATGGTATTGAAAGAAAAAATGGTATTATTGGTAACGGCGGATCCCGATTGAACGTCCGCCGCTTCTAGAAGGGCTCCAATCAGGCGACGATGGTGGCGTGTACAAACAAGGGTGAAGTGGTCTGCCCAAGTACCTCAGTAAGTACCCTACCAAGGCAGGCGGGCTCGCTCGCCCTGCATATCGCTGCCTGCCTTGGCCTGTACTGCAGCAACTGCTGTGCCGTACACGACCCCAACCGGGGTATGGCGGGAATGCGGCTAACCCGTCTGGGTATTGCAAGGAGGAAGTGTGACCACGAGAGTGGAGTGATCTGACCAAGTCTAGACTTGCCCCAAGTAGCCGCCCGCTGTCTGCTGCACGAGGATGGAAACTCCGCCCAATCCCTTTTTCGCCCAACTCCGCCATCCGCCCGCGTGCAGTTGGTTATCTATCGTTGTCGCATGGCATGCGACTGGGAAGAATTTGGAAAGTTGCCCCTGGGTTAGGTGACTTCCGCAAGCACCCGGTATCTATTCCGCGTGTGAGCCCAGTCATTACGAGCTAAGCTGCAGCCCACAACCCGGATATAAGAGCCGGGAGCAAGTAACTGTGTGGTCCGTTAACCTCTCTCAGGGGTCGGTCTGCCCTTGATTGGTGCGCAATCCGGCAGGATTCTCCCGCGCCTCGGGAGGAAGCGTTGGCCGGTAGATAGCTGACAGAAACCCAATAATTACCCGAGCCAAGCAATGCGGCTTACGCTTTACAGCCGCACTTGATCAGAATTGCCGACGACATCAGCTTCACTCATCTCGGGAGCCATCACAGAGTCCGAAGCATTCTCAGATCAGATTCGTTACAACAACGCATCTCGAATTCCGAGATAGGTCAAGAGAAGAAGTCCCGGGGGTGAGGATTGGACATGACTTGTCACATGGTACGAGGTTCACTTTGCTGCAGGGACATTGCCGATCTGCTTGTACCCCTTAACCCCTGAAGGTTAAGTTGCAGTTACATCTGCCCACACACACAACTTACAAGTACTGTCAAAGAAGAGAGGGGACAGAGCATCCAGTCACATGGCCCACTTCATATAGTCACCAGTTGTTCGGCAATGCACCTGGACCCACCAAATCATTCGCAGGGCAGCCATCATGAGGAACTGGTTTTCGGGGTTGGGATTTGGGGGTTGGGGGTTCAACGGCGCCAAGCACGCCGTTCAGTTCGGACAAGCTGGGTTCGTTATGAGCGGCGCATTCGGTGGAGAAAGGGGTAGCGGCTGCGAGGTGCGCCATTACACAGGAGGCAGGAACGTCGGGCAGTAGCGTCGGGCTGCAGTGAGGCGGCCTATCGGAGTCTGGATCCTCGCCAGCTGAGAAAAGCGTTGAGGCCTTCTCACCGCGCAAGCGGCGAGGGCAGCTGGGCCGGCTCGGCATGCTGCTGGAGAATACCGAGAAGAGCACGGCGCTGGAAGGACAGATGCGCACGGCGACGGTGAGCGTAGTAGTGTCGGGCTCCTCCCCGGTCGCCTGCCTCTTGCTCTGCCCCAAGCTCGAGGCCACGACGGTCGAGTACGACACGAAGCCCGTTTGACCGTAGTTGCCAGCGAGGCACGTTGTCTGGTCGAAATCGCGCAGCGAGACGCGCCCTTGGGCATCTTCGAAGGATCGGCGGCTGAACGGCAGACATACATATGTCAAGTCCCTCACGAACCAGTCCGAGCGTTGCCCGGCCACCAGGTTGATGTAGATCTCCCTCTCGCGCGAGACGATCGCATGCTTTATTGACTGCCGCCGCAGCAGCAGAGGGCTCGTCGTCGACGTCATGCGCGAGGACAACGACGACGAGGGCGCCCGCCTTAGTTGCAACTGTACGGATCCGGGCCTATGCAGGACCGAGTTGTCGCGCGCGCTGGACACAGTGAAGGCCTCCGCTCGGCAGGACCGCGGGCGCAAGGGTTCGCAGGATTTGATCGTAGGCGCGCAGGGCGGGCTCGATACCCAACGGCAGTACCTGCATATCAGGGCGGGTTGACAACGCCAGCGATGGTCGTGGAGCATAGTTAACGCCGGGGCGCGGAAATGCAGAAGCGCCTCTGCATCGGACTTATGGGGAAGTTGGACATCATCGTGCGTGCCATGCGTTTCTGAAAATCGGCGAGCGGTGTATTTTTGATGTGATCTGTTACATCATCTTGTTCCACCAGGCGCCCTCTTCACCGTCCCCAAATTTGGGACGTTGAGTTTGGGCAAGAAATATGTTTGGATGTTCTTATGTAAAATCCAATCTTCTGGTTTTCCACTCTGGAGAGAAACCAGCACGGAACCCGGCACTAACAGGTTAATAAGTCGCATTTTCTGCGTCTTGCGGCCTTGGCAGGTGGTTCTCTCAATTTTGTTGACTGAATCGGCTCAACGCGACCGTTGTGGTACGTAGACTTCCGTGAATTCATCTCGTAACGGCAAGTGGAGTGTGCATGTTCCCCCTTTATGTGTTCACGGCTTGAATAAAATGAACGAAGGCCAGTCCCACCACCACAGGCAGTACCACAAATAGGAGGCAGGCCAGATCTCTTCCAGATCTCAAAATCTGGAAAGCTTGCGCCACTCAAAGCCGCTTGCTGTGAGATGGTTTTGGACTGGACTGCGTGCGTGCGTGTGGGTGAAGACCAGCAGGTCGCAAGCAAAGGTTCACAATGTAACGAGCACGCGATCGTGGCCGTGATGGTTTGTTTTGGGGCAAATGAATGGGTTGGTAAAATTACCGGCGGAAAGTTTGTCAGTTGGCTTGTGCATCTCTGGGGTCGCTTGCATAACCACGAGCAAGATCCAGGAGATGAGTAATAATGCTGAATAACAATGCAAGCTTGCCCCAGCGTA
Source organism: Arthrinium phaeospermum (assembly GCA_006503535.1). NCBI lineage: Eukaryota > Fungi > Ascomycota > Sordariomycetes > Amphisphaeriales > Apiosporaceae > Arthrinium > Arthrinium phaeospermum. Next base: position 3,359,202 of record QYRS01000004.1, read on the forward strand.
CAGGTGAGCGTCCTCCACACGACCTACTCCGTACTGTCCACACGTCCACACGAGTTGCTGCGTGTGGAGCAGTCAGGCAGTAAGCCCGGGGAGCAGAAGCGACGGGGAGCTAAATGACTGGGGGCGGAGTGTGCCCCTTCACATGCCCGCCTTCTGTGCAATAGTGACCGAGCTATGGATGTTCTAGAAAACAAGGGGCTTCGGTCAGCTATTGGCAACGGGCAGCAAAGATCATACGGCAATGGTGCGTGTGGTTACCAGCTACTCGGACGATATCGCCTCCCCGAGGTTACTGTCTCATGCACAACGGTCACGAGGGCCGCAGAAGGGGGGTGGTCGGGAAAAGTCGATGGGAATCGAGAACGCCATGCAGGGCACCGGGTTTAGTCATGATCGTACGTCCGGAGAATGGACCGCCATTTCGGCGGTCCGATGGGTGTCGCGTAACATTGATCTCAGCACCGCGGTTCTGGCCGTTGGATATGCATGAAGGGAGAGATGCCGCCCGCCTGCCCGCTGTTTCCAGGTCGCGTGATGGCATAGAGTTTGAAAGCGACGATGTCTGGTGTCAAGGCGAGTGGTAAGATGCGTCTCCCCGTACATTATGCTCTATCTCCGGCGTGACAGCGACACAACTTCGGGATAACCTCAGCGGTCCGAAGTCATACATAGATGCTACGCTGGATTGTTTCATGCAGCGAATAGCAGACGGCCAGATCACCCAGCGGGCGTCCCCCCAAAGAAGTTATTCTGGGGTGAGGTTGAGGAGAGGTGGGTGGTGGGTAGGCGTCCTGCACACCTTCCTCGTTGCATTCCGAGCTCGAAACAACAAGTTTGGGGAAAATCTGGCCGATTACGAACGGAGCCGTCGTGGAGCACCTGGAGGTGAATGGACAGATACATGTACAAAACCAGTGGAAGCGAATGGCAGCTCCGCAAATCTGGAGACGATCAATGTACCGTCAATTCCAATCATTTTAGTTGGGGCGGGATACAGTACTTGCATTGGACCATTTCATTTGAGATTGATCAAACGAGTGCGCGCAGTCACCACATTAGGGATCGATCAGCTATGCACACTGCGAATGCACACTCGGCACACTGCGCACACTTGGCACGCCCCTCGGAACGGGCAACGGGCTCATCATGCCAGGTGAAACTGCGCCTTCTTCGCCGTTCGGGGCCAAACGGCTTAGTAAGGCAGGGCTCATGGAGGCGTGCCTTGGATCTTGTTGATCTGATCAATCCTGATGTAAACAAATCGCAGGTTTCGACAGTTTGGGATTGACGGGTAATGACGTCAAAGCGTGGGTTTGCGATGTACTGTAAAACTCTGTTTTGTATTTTTTATGCTGTCGGGACTCGTGCGAAAAGTCGCTCGCAAAAAGTGTGATGAGCAGAGGGAAGGAAAAAAAAAGTTTCTGGCAGGAGAGCCGCATCAGCCCCATAACAGGACCGACCTCGGTTTTTGCTCGGCGGCTAACCTCATTCTGGACACCAGCAGTACCTGCCAACATCCACTGCATCGGTCAAACCCTCTCCAAATGCCGCCGAAATTGTCGTACGTGCTCATGCCTCGAATGGCAATGGCTCCTGTATCTCGATTGACTGAGGATAAACGGGACGAGCCACTTGACGATGCCTTCGAACAGAGATCAACCAGACAAAAGAGCTGCAACCCGAAACCTCAGATACTTTAGATATGCCGTCATCAGGCCCAGTTAGGGCCCCCAGTTGCCGGTGCAGGCCGTTGCCACTATCGCTGCCAAGAAAGGCAATACCGGTCGCCGGTTGCCGGTGGGGACCCTCTGTGACGACGCTTTTACAGAAATCCGGACACTCCGGCTAGGCCGCTGACTCTCGCTGTCGCCCGCCTGTTACGCCCAGAAGCCGCCTGATCGTAGGCCTACGATCGCACGACATAACAACCCAGGCCCCATAAATCGCGGTGGGGCCCAAGAGTTTCCGATGTCTCCCTTTTTCCTCCAGACCTGCTCAGACTTGCTCAGGCCCGCGGTACCTGGGACTGTACACTGTGGACATGGCGAACCACACCCTCAACGGAGATTTACCCTGGGGCTCGGCGCTCCTCCTCGCGAGTCGCGTGGGGTGAACGCGGGTCTCACCATGGAAATTGCGGGTGTAGACGGAAACCTGCTCGCGATGTGAAAACTTCCAGAGTCTTTCGACCTCGCCTGGCCAGGTCTGCCCGACTCCTCGGGAGGTACCATGGGGGAACGAATAGTAGGTTTTGTGGGGTGACCACTTCTCCCACGATTTCTTTATATATCCCCAAACTCCTCCTTCTCCAGGAAGCTCTTTTCCCATCAGCTCTATCCACCTCAGTGGCTTTGATACTTCAGCTTCCAGAGCTTTGCACATCGAAAGTCAAGACAACGATGCCGTTCCTCAAGAAAAACGCCAGTCATGGCGAAAAGGCCCCCGTCGCCGGGCCCAGCACTGCCGCCAGCAACCCGGCCGCCTCCCAGAAGGTCACCTTCATTGCCGTCTTCCTGGGTGTAGTCGCCAGTATTGGTGGCTTCATGTTCGGATATGTCAGGTACGCATTCACCAGTTCAACCCCAACAGCATCCCCAGACAACAACAAGCGAGGTCATGGACTAATACAGATGGCTACAGTGGTCAGATTTCCGGTTTCTTCCAAATGCACGACTTCGGTCGCCGGTTCGGTGAATTACAGACCGAAGGAGACGACGCCGGTAAATACACATTCAGCGCCGCGCGCCAGGGTACTATCACGGGTCTCCTGCCAGTCGGCTGCATGATCGGTGCCTTGATCGCCGGAAAGATTGCCGACTCCCTGGGTCGTCGCCTTGCCATCTCCCTTTCCGCTCTGTGGTCGTGTGTCGGTATCATTATCGAAATCGCCTCCCAGGATGCTTGGTACCAGTTCGCTATCGGTCGTCTCGTGACCGGTATGTCGATTGGTTCTCTCAGTGTCGTCGTCCCCATGTACCAGTCCGAGTCTTCCCCGGCCATCATTCGTGGTGTCCTGGTCTCGACCTACCAGCTGTTCATTACCCTCGGTATCTGGACCTCCAACATGGTCAACTGGGGCACCCACAAGAACCTCGACAACGAGGGCAGCGCCGCCTGGAGAATCACCAACGCCCTCGGTTTCGCCTGGGCCCTCGTCCTTGGTGTCGGTATCATGTTCCTGCCCGAGTCTCCCCGGTATGCCTACCGCAACGGTAGAGAGGAGGAGGCCCGTAATACCATCGCTCGCCTTGGTGGTGTCGCTCCCGACGACAAGTCCGTCAGCGACCAGATCACCCAGATCCGTGTCAAGCTCGAGGAAGAGAAGGCTGGCGCTGATACTAAGTGGCACGAGGCCTTCACTGGTCCCCGTATGGCCTACCGTACCGTCGTCGGTGTTGTTCTTCAGGCCGGTCAGCAACTTACTGGCGCCAACTTCTTCTTCTACTACGGAGTTACCATCTTTGCCGCTACTGGTCTCAAGGATCCCTATGTCACCCAGATCATCCTCGGTACCGTCAACGTCATCTGCACCATCTTCGGTCTCTGGGTCATTCAGAACTGCGGTCGCCGCCCTGCTCTGATGGTCGGCGCCGCCTGGATGGCCATCTGCTTCTTCATCTACGCTTTCGTCGGTCAATTCGTCTTGGACCCCGTTACTCCCTCCAACACCCCTGAAGCTGGCGCTGTCCTTATCGTCTTCTCTTGCCTTGCCATCGCTGCCTTCGCCATCACCTGGGGACCTCTGGTCTGGGCCGTCGTCGCCGAGCTGTACCCTGCCAAGTACCGTGCTCCCTGCATGGCTCTTGCCACCATGAGCAACTGGTTCTGGAACTTCAGTAAGCTACCCTCTCCTCACAACATAGCCCGCTGAACTGTTACTAATTCTGCGATTTTCAGTGATCTCTTTCTTCACCCGATTCATCACCGACGAGATCGACTACTGGTACGGTATGGTCTTTGCCGGATGCTGTGTTGCTCTGGTCATCTTCGTCTTCTTCTTCGTGATTGAGACCAAGGACCGCAGCTTGGAGGAGATTGACACCATGCACATCCTGCGCGTCAACCCCATTGGATCTTCCAAGTGGGACGGCAGCAAGGCCCCCGAGGGTGTCAAGGGCTCGGCTCACGAGGAGAGCGGCCACAACTCTGGCGCCGAGACTCAACACACTGAGCTCTAAGCCCACCCCCAACACACATTCAAATATGATACCCTGAAGAAAAGAAACATGCAAAAACCATGTATATATAAAGCATATGGCGTGGAGTTTGGGTTGGAACGAGTAATCTGTCGGGGAAAGAATCAAGAAAACCTTGGGTAGTTCAGTTAGCATAGCGAGCGTTCAGGTGTTGTAATATCCGGTCAATTGAAGCCGACTCATCTTATATATGTTCTCTCTGTCTTCTTCTGCCATTGAATGATGCTAACTAGTGCCGGCTTGGTCGGACCACGCTATTTGTAGATGTACGCTTATCGATGGGCATTGCATTGCATTGGTATCTGCCTGGGTTATGTTGAGGCCAGCGCAACCCCATCCACCAATGCAATGCGTCAAGTAAGGTGAGGCGTGTCGTGCGATAATGAATTGATGCGCGGAGATCGCATGAGATCCGAGGTAACGGTGCTACCCGACCAAAGATTATCTGTTCATCACGCCTGATATAGCATGAGACTTGCTGCTGTCTCGTACGGGACGCGCAGTAGTCCTCAATATGCGCATGCACGCTTGGTATATTACCTTCCCTGCCTGCCGGCTCACCTCGTACGTGTATCAACAGATATTGGCGGTGTTGGGGATCCCAACATTTGCTACGAGACGCAAACTACTCACTCTCTGCGTTGCGGAGTTGAAAGCCGACGAGGAGACACGACGTTGGTTTCTGGCGTTTGGATCTTTTAGATCGTGCCTGCTGGGCTACACACTTCGATATCAACCCAGTCCCCAAGGAAACAAGTGAACCAATGAGCAATTTGACGGTTGAGGAATGGACATATATGCGGAGGTCTATCTACATAAGCGGTTATCAACCGAGCACGCATGCCTAATTGATTACATCGTATTGTTTTGGTGCAACGATGCAGTGAGAGGACCAGATAAGTGGTGGAGAATGGCTATTGCGCGCGACCTTGAACTACATATGCACTTCATAACTTACTCAGGTACGAAGGACTGAACTTCGAACATATCTAGTATGGTGCAGAGGTGCATTTTGAAATCACAACATGAAGTAATGCGTACAAAATCATTGACGCACATAATCAATGGGCCGGTTGATGGGAGAGATCAAAATAAGCAGTTTGTCGTCAACGTGAACCAGGCAAGAAGCTGGTTTGGGGATCAGCAGCTGGAGTATTGGAGTTTGGGGGTGGGTGCATCACGTGTACAGGCGTCCTGAGCGCGTTGGCCAGTGCCTTGGCCCCTGGTGGGACAAAAGGGCTCCCCACTTTTGGTAGCCCCAACGTCATCCAAAGGTTCTCAATTAACCATTTCTTACGCGACGCGACCAACAGCGCGCGCAACGAGAGGACCGAAAAGAGTACCGTCGCCATGTGGCTACTGGAGAACGAAGGCGAGGCCTTTGAAGGTAGGGACCATCTATCTGTTGCGGACATGCCTTGGTGGTACGAACGCACGTAGCTGACTCGCTGCAGGCAAGCGACTCTGGCTTAGGCCAGGCAAACGCTACCTTTTTGGTCGCACCGTCGCAGAACGTAAGGAAATATGTACACCCACCAAACATCTATGCCTCTGCTAACGACCGGGAAGCCGGACAGCTTGCGATCAAGGGCCCGAAAGCCAACACGGTATCGAGGAAACATGTCACCATTCAAGTTGATCCTGTCAAGCAGGGCGACTCGGTAAGCTGCCCTCTTCAATCGCTTATCCCGTAGCAACTTCCGCTAAGATGCCTGCCTCGGCTTCAGCAATCCCTGCTCAGTCGCTCTAAGGTCACCGTCGAGGACCTCGGCTCCAAGTTAGGCACCACAATCAACGAACACAAGATCAAGGGCGAAACGTATGTCATCAACCAAGACAACAACACCCTGCAGATGGGAAGCTTTCCCAACAAGTTCACGATCACCTGGTTCCCAGTCGTCTTGAGCTATTCGTTTACGAAGAAACAACTACAAGACGACCCCCTCGGCAAGCTGCGTCAGAACCTGGAGCAGCTCGACATCAAGTTCATCTCCGAGTACGACGTCCGACAGACCACCCACGTTGTGTCGAGAAAGCGCAATACGTCAAAGGGGCTACAAGCACTCATAAACGGCCGGCATATTGTCGATTATACGTTCCCCGACGCCATCGTCGCCGCCGCGACCCCTGAAAGATCGGATGATGGCGTGGATAGGAGCGTCTTGGAGACTGATTTTTGGGGTAACTGGCCGGAGGCTATGCAGCATTTGCCTCCGGCCGGCAACGAACCGACTTCCAGACCTGCCCAGGCATTTGCGCCAAACTCGGCTAGAGCAGAGCTGTTTGAGGGCTACACATTCCTCTTCTACGACCGAGGCCAGTACGACAGCCTGCTCGGCCCTATAACCAATGGCAAAGGCAAGGCTCTGTATGAAGAAGTAATTCTACACGAAACATCACCCGACGATTTCGTTCGTCGAGTTAGGGGTCTTGCAGGCGAAAAGGGGGCAGGGGTCAATGGCAACGAGGGCAGAGGCGCACTGGTCGTCAAATTCCTACCACAGACTCCGGAAAACGAGGGCATACAGCAATGGTACTCCGAATTCCAGGCAGCTGTTGCTGTGGATTTGGATTATCGCATGATTGACCAGAAAGAGTTTCTCGATGCTATTTTAGGAAGCGACGCCAGTGTCCTGAGGCGTGCCCCCGAGGTAGCTGCGCGGAAGCCAACCCAACCACCACAACAGCCAGCCGCGCAAAGTCGGCCGACTTCCCAAGCCCCTACGGATGGCGAAGCTGAAGGGTCTGGCTCCGGCTCACAGCCAAGCATGACACGCAGACGACCTGTTCGATCGGTTACCAGCCGCTTCAAAGGCTTCGTCAGAGATGACTCCAGCGATGACGAGATGCAGGACAGCGTCGTTGATACCACACCATCATCCGTTCCTGCATCAGTTCCCGTGCCTGCCAGTGCTGCGGAATCACAGGGTGGTCTATTCGTTTCGCAAGAGGTGGAAAGTGATGCGCCAGAGGAGCCGGCTCCAATGCCACTGCGCTCTCAGCGGAAGCGACCAGCGCCCAGTGTGGACTTGATGGAAGAGTTCGCGCCAGGCGCCGCACTGTTGAAGCGCCGGCGTATAGAGGCCGGCGAGGATCCTGCCCCACGGCCAGCGCAAAGCGCGAAGACGGCGACTGAGCGGCCTGCAGTGAAGAGCAAAGCAAAGGCTACCAAGAAAAATCAGGAGATCGACATCCTTGAGCTGGCAAATAAGCACCGCGAAGAAGAGGACGCACGCGCCGCTGCCGAGCGAGCAGAATTGAAGTTGGCGCCCGAAGATGTGGACCTGGCGGAAATCCGTCGTCTACAGATAGGGGAGCCCATGGAGCTTCGGCAAGCAGCACCACTTGTGCGATCGAGAGACCAGGATATTGCGGACGGACGATGGGACCCCAAATGGAACGGGCTGAGGAACTACAAGAGGTTCCAGCCGAAAGGCGCTGTTGGCGCTGCCCGACCTCCGCAACGCATCATTGTCGGGTGTGACGAGGTGAAGGCCAAGACAGCTGGCATCGGCGACAGCTACTGGCTCGAAGACAACGACACACAACGGCGAAGGGAAAAGGAGAAGCGAAGTCAGAACAGCAACATGAACACAATGACCACGTTTAGGGAGTCCCAGAGCACAAGGCGCAACAACACAATTAGCCCTACACCACCCCCACTAGGGCGTGCAGCTGGAGCAAACGCTGAGGCCGAAGCTGCCGATGGCATGATGGAGGACGACGAAGACGACGATATCGTCTTTTCCGCATCGACACGGAGTAGAAGCACGAGAGGCGCGGCAACGCAGAAGACGAGCTCCGACCGACAATCGCAGCGGTCTCAGCGGACTACGCAGTCCTCGTTACGCACATCAACGAAGCGCCCAGCGGCTGCGCCTCCTCCCAAAGAACAGCCGGCCAAGCGGTCGAAAACGATTGCCATCCCGGCTAGTGATGAGGATGACGAGAGCGAGGACGAGCTGCGGTTCCGATTTAGGAAGCGGTAATTCATGTACTGAGTGGTGCCATGCCATGGAGTGGCGAACAATCAACTCTGCCTGTATAAAAACTAGATTGCCTATGGGTATCTATGCGTCTATCATATCGCGGTAGCTTCTTATCCCTGATCAACGATGCCATGCAAATGCCAATACCAATACCAATACCAATGCCGATGCTCATGCTCATGTTCATGCTCCTTCTATAACCAAGACTCCAGATGCAGATTTCACGCTGGATGTGCTCTAGGAAGAACCCATAGCTACCTCGGGTCTGAGCCTCCTGATTTACAACATATGTCTGGCCTCGACGACGAGGATGCGCAACCCCCACGACCACTGGACTCTGATAGCAAGCTGCCGAGTTGAGGCCTAAAAGCTCCCGAGAATCTGCAATCCAGCGCTGTAAACGCGAAATCCATGTGCGAGACCTTTGGACTGGTCTTGTGCCACGCGTGTGCGTTACCCCGAAAGGGGGGGCCAAGCCACTGCAGTCTCTCTCGGGCATACACGCACACGCAGGCTTGTGTGGTCGCATCTCGCCTCTGCCTCTTCGCCTCCCTGCCTCTCGAGCTCAGTCCATGTCGTCCATGTCGGACTTCTTCTCCTCGCCCTCCTCGACGAGCATGCCGATCATGCAGCTGGCCAGCATGCCCTCGTAGTTGACCCAGGGGTGGATCTCGCCAAAGAGGCGTGTGCCGTCGCGGCCGGCGCAGCGCAGCAGCTCGGGGCCGCCGCCCGGGTGGAAGGCGACGTAGGGCGTGATGTTGTAGACGCGGCCGCCGAGGGCGGTCCAGGCGTCCTTGCCACGGCGGCCCGTCATGGTCTTGAGCTGGCTCGGCGTCACCTTGAGGTAGGGCGTGCCGGCCGGCAGGTTCCGCAGGTCCGAGGTGGGCGACTGGGCGAGGCGCGCCCAGTCCAGCGGGGAGTGGCCCGGCTCCAGCATCACTTTGCGCGAGGGCTTCGCGGGGACGCTGCTGTGCGTCGGCGGCGGCGCGAGTGTCGAGGTCCCCGGCTGCCGCGCGGCGCGGGCGAAGCTGTTGGGGGCCGCGAGGTTGGCGTTGCGCGAGGTCGCGGCCGGGTTCAGGTTGTTGAGGGTAGGCGGGCGCGGCGGCGGCGGCATCATGGCGGAGGCGGAAAAAGCCGGTGAGGAGAAGGAAGGGTCGGGGATCACGGGCGCTGAGAAGGTCGGCGGCGCGGGCGGCGGCATGGCGGCGGCATTGCTGCGCGCTACGGCGGCGGCCGAGGCGGGCGGCGCGACGAGCTTCGGGGTGGAGGAGTTCGACTGGGGCGACGACGAGAGCGAGAAGGAAGGGACGCTGCTGTTGGGCGAGGGCTTCGCGGCGGCTGCTTTCGGTGTCTTGGGGGAAGAAGGCTCCTCGACCGTGGGCGGCGCCGGTGTGCCAGAGGCGCCATCGTCGGCAGAGGTGGTGGTGATGGTCACCGGTGACTTCACTCCCTCACCACCTTCCTGTTCTTGACCAGCGCGGGGCGCGTCATGATCTCGCGGGGGCTGATCGATCTGTGGAGGAGGACGGGGGGAGGCGGAGGGCCAGAGGGTAGCGAGCCACCTCTGGAGAAACGGAGGCCGACTGAATACGACCCAGACAACGGATGCCAGAACGAGAGATAGACCAACGAGAGCCATTGTCGCCGTTGCAGTGTGGTGCGTGGGCGTGGGTTCTTTTCCTTCCCAGATCCGGATGCTGCAGGCAGGCCCAGTCCAAGTTCAGCAACGTCGATAACCGAAGGAATTATGCATGGGGGGGTTTGGTGGTTGGTGGCACGCAGGCAGGCTTGCAAGGCCTGTGATAGGATTGTCAGCAATTGGTCTCCCCACCTCGAATGATTGCGACCGGCGGAAGTCGGTAGCTGCGATTAGCGCCATTCGCCAGGTGCAGGGTTGGGCCTGGGAATAGTGCCTGTTCGCTGTACATAAGCCGTAATCAGGGCTGATGAATTTACATCTGATATCAATGCCAGACATGCATGAACCTGCACTACATTTGTACATCTCGAAAAGCGACTGGGCAAGCAGACAGTGAGCCAGCCAGTCAACATGTTTGTCGAACCACCCCTCAAATGACCTTTACATATTACGAACAACGAATGAGCAAACACTTCCAATTGACCCTCAACCCGGTTTCTACGGGCGCCAGCATGTCGGGTTATTTACGAGATGCAAGTGCACAAAGGGCGAAATTGTTCAGCAGAGTTCGCGATAGATACACTTGAAGATTTCGGGCCGGGCCTATAATCCCAACTTCTTATGGCTCCCCCAACCCCAAAAGTGAGAATGGCACGAGGACCATCCGATATCAAGACCCGAGAACCTGCATGCGAATGCGCTAAGCGTCGTAGGCGACCATTTCCCCCCATTTGATCACTCACTCCCGCATTTTCGTTCCCTGTGTTGGTGCTGGGATTTCCTACCCAGACTGCGGGGGAGACAGCCAGCACAAAATTGATATATGAAATACGCATGAATAAACAAATCTCGCAGCGCCAGCGAAAATGACCGGACTGCGGTTTTGGCGGTGACTAAAAATAAGACATGGGCATAACGGCCATCCGGAATTGCGTGCTGTTTGGGATTGGGTTGTTTACATGGAGAAACACTGTCTTGGAATCCAATCCTACATGTCCAACAGAGCGATACTTACCCTTACCTACCTTTTACATCAATACCTACATCCATTATCAATTCTGGCAGTTTTTGAAGCCGTCTTTGACTCCAATCCCTCCTGATCGTACAGGCCATACATACCCAGCCGTTAATTCTAATCCTACTTATTAATTTCGGGTCATGTCAATCTCAGTGACAGGCCGCCTTGCCAGATTCAGGGACTGCCCCCGCTAAGCTTAAGCCCGGAAACCCTTTTGGAGAGCGACCGAGCAAGTCCACCTGCAACATTGATTGATTGCTTTCCTCGCTACAAAACCGGAAGTACTTTACCACCAACTTTACTACTGGTTTGTACCTCTTTTGGGTTTTGGTTTGGCCTTGAGAGTTGAGACGACTTCGACTCGACTCGACTCGCCGGCCAGCCGGGCAGGAAGATGCGCGCCCTTAACCCAAACGTCTCCAAACTCACGACCGTAAAGGAAGACGACAACAACAATAGGCTCACCCAACCCAAACTGCGGACCGTCAGCAGCAGGAGAAGCATAATCCCCTCGACCGCTTCCTCCTCTGCCCGCTCTTCGTCGGCTCCCACCGCCACCAGTGCAGCCGCGGCCTCTTCGACTTTGACGTCCAAGCCCCGCCCATCGTCGCGCCAATCTGCCGTCTCCAGCTCGACGATCACGGCCACAAACAACAACAACACTACTAGTAGGAAGCCTGGCGCCCTAAAACAACAACCCCCATCCTCCTCCGACCCCCAACGTCCCCAGCGAACTTCGGCATCTACTGCTACCTCGCGACCTCCTGTAATTACCACCACCGTTACCAGAAATCCTCGTCTCGCAGCCGCAGCCGCAGCATCATCGAGAACAGCCGCTCCCCGACCTGCGCCCCTGAATCTCAACTCGGCTCCATCGAGGTCCTCCGCACCGGAGCGCAGCCCAGCTGTCGTACTCTCGCCCGCCTCGACCACCTCCAACAGCTCTCGCACCTCGACTTCTTCGCATGCTACCACGACACCGGCGCTGAGATCGAGAGATCAACATGCTCCACAAATGACTCAACATTCTTCCATATCAAAACCAGGAAGGATGCCCCTCGACCGAACGTCGGGCACCAACACCAATGGCACCGCACGCATGCCCACCCTCAGTGCCGGTACCGCCCGGGCATCGAATGTTGGCAGAGTGCCCCTGACGCCCAAGATCGCCTCCAAAGCTCCCTCGACAGCGTCGGTTCCTGCCAAAACCCGCACACCGCTCGCGCGCACGCAGCCACGTCCTCCGATTGCCGGCTCCGTCGCCAATGGGCTCTCAGCCCGAGCAACTACTACACAGGCAGAAGAGGAGGGTCCTTCTCTTCTCAGCAGCAATATTACACCAAGATCCGGGAAGAGGCAGAGTCGGGTAAACAGCGCGAGTACTACTCCCAATGGTACACCGAACCCTGAACGGAGCGCAGACGGGTGGGATCATGACGGGCGGTCTGGCGTGGGTGCACCTTCCTCGCCTTTGCGTGGGGAATACCCCAAAAGATCCTCGGTCACGTTCAGCTCAATACCGAACGAGGCGAAGGCGCAACTGCGGCAAGATGACCCCGACGCCAAGTTCTTCTACGCCAGTGATGCGAAAGGCACCAAGCACCACCAACAAGCTGCCCCTGTAGCAAGGCCGGTATTGGCTAAAGCCCCGACCTTCTTTCATGCCAATGGCAGTGCCGTTGACAATAACAACAACAATAAGGCAAACCAGCCGCCTGGATCACCTGCCATGACACATACTTCGTCGCAGGATAGTCTGTCCGGCAAGTTCATGTATGCCAATGGCTTGCCCGAGCTTCCCAAGAGTCACCCTGGCGGTTCATCTCGGCCTGGCTCAGTGATCTCCACGACCTCAAGGACTGCACCTACAAGTAGGCCAAGACCGGGCTCACAGGAGATCTCTACAAATCAACGGCCGATGTCTCCCATCAGGTCTGTCCAGCAACCTTCCTCGGCACCGTCCAGGAATAACAACCTCGCTTCCTCGGCGAATAACCGGCCACAGGCGGCTTCGCCACCGGTTCTTGGACCCTCTCCGGCAATGCTACGTCGGTCAAGTACCGTTACGTCTCGTAAAAGCCATTCGCGCTCCAGCAGCATGGTGTCGGGGAGCTTGGTTACGGGAGAACCATCGAGGCACTCATGGATCTCATCTGGGCCGGCATCGCCTTCAATCGATGCGGCTTTGAACCCTCCCCCGTTGACGCTAGCCTCGATAATACAAGCCGCCGAGGACTTGGACGACGACCCCGACGAAACGTTGTCTACGGTAGATGACGACCAATCAGAGACGCATTCGGGTGTTCAGAGCCCTACCAAGTCTACACACGAGGCAGAGCCCGTGAGTGAGCTCGTTGCCAATGCCCGGCGTGAGCGCAAGGTACAAGACCTTCAAATCACCAATGCCTCTCTGGAAGCCATCAACCGTACCTTGGAACGGGAGCTTCGAAAACAGACTGCCGAACTGCGTCGGTTCAAGCGGCTGTCTCGCGCTGGACGACTGTCCCTGATGCCAGTTGCTGATTCCACCCATGCTCCTTCTGAGACAGGGTCGGCGAACGGCGGCGATGATCAGGAAGTGCTCTCTGATCTGAGCGAGGGCGAAGAGCCTGGAGATGGACCGGAAGAGGGCGACTCTTTGACAGACGACGACGACACGGCTTCCGATGATGGTGATCTTAGCGCCAGTATGCTGGAGGAGAAGGACGAAAAGTACGGGAGAAAGGATGAAAAGCGTCTCCAACTCGACCTTACCAAGCATCAGCAACTCTTGATCGACTCTCAGAAGATCAACCAAAGCATAAAGCGATGTATGGACTGGACCGAAGAGTTGATCAAGGAGGGCAAGAAAGCGCTAGAGTACAGCGTACGTCCCTATGAGGTCGATATCCCAGGCCCTCGTGTGCTTGCTCCGGACGCGGACGAAGACGAAGACGAGGACGAAGACACCACGCAAACTAGCATCAGCTTTGACTTTGATCCTGATGACACGATCAATCTCGAAGAGGAAGCCACGGGCCCCAACGCTCCCATAACCCCGAGGTTAGCAGGATGGAACCCAGAATCCAATCCCATGGAGCGCGCCTAAAGGACCAGACTTTCCAACGGGTGTCAGTTGGTTGGAAACATCCGCACGGCTCTGGAAGCTCTACGAAGCCACTTCTATCGAGCGCGTTTATGTTTCTCTTTTCCCTTTTTCACGTTTGGACATGAATTCGGTCGGCATATCGGTCAGCATATCAGCATAAGGCGGCGACCCTGGCGTTCTACTTTGCATTCAGTGTTGCCGTCATCGATAAGGCACACACTATAGTTTTTCCGTTCTTTGAGCTCTACTCTTCTTTGTCGCGTTATGTATCAGCAACTGGATACCCCTCATCTAGAAAAGATGGGACGGAAATGCGTTTTCTGTTTTTATGCATACATACATAGGCCAGCCAACGGACAAGCCTCCGGCGACCAACCTCGGCACACGCAAAGCAAGCAAGCGAGCAGCACAACATCACATACACACACATACAAACAACCATGATCGAAATCAATTACTTTGGCATATAGCTACTATTTCTTAGTGTTTAGATACCCCCTCCCCTTTTTACGGTGCCCCGTCCGAAAGACGCGGTGGTTGCAAGGCTGGTTCAAAGAGAAGCAAATGAGGATTACAAGAGATCTCAGCATAGAGCAGGGCCTGGGTCGTGCGTCAGGGGGCGAGCGGGGCCGTGGACGACGATGAAGACGAGGGACCCTGCCAAGCCGCAAGGCGATCATCAAGAGATACGAATCGGAGTAGACAGTATATACTACTAGACTCTCAGCTTGACGAAAGACGTATATATCTACTACAACTAGCTTTACTCGCCTCTACCGTTTACATAACTTCGATACACTGCTCCAGTAAACCTGTTCGACTGCACCTGTGCTTTTCAAAGGCCACGACCAAGTGAATATCTTCGAGGCGGCTATAAGAATCAATCGCCGAAATTCGAACGGGTCAACAGTGGTTAGCCGAGCTATGCCTGTTACTGAATTGAGATTCATCAGTAATAGATCAAACTGAAACTGTCGCAAGCTCCAATATTGGGTACTGATTAAAAAAATTGTCGGTGAGGGCCGAGAAGAGGATCCCGACCATACTTTTGGGCTGGTCGAGACCCGAGCCGACCAAAGATGAAAGGGGGCCTCCCAAATCCAAATCGCAAAAAAAGGGGATCCCGAGACTGACCCGTCGCCCACCCTGATTTCGGGCCCTCAATTTCCCAACTCACCGCAACCAAAGCCCGACGGATATGAGCACCGCTAGCAGTGCTTTCTTTCAACAACAGCAGCAGCTGTTAAGGGTTTCGGTCTTGTGGTTTAGTGGTATAATTCTCGCTTAGGGTTCACCCTGATGCTATCATGCGAGAGGTCCCGGGTTCGATCCCCGGCAAGACCCTTTCTTTTGCATTTTTCGTTGAATGCATTGTTGAATTTTTTTGCGGTGATGCGTACAATACTTTTTATTGAGGAAGGCTCAACGTGAGCACCTGCCTGCGCTGGAGGAGGTTACCTCTCTTTTGGGGTCTTTTGTCCGAATGGTGGGTCCACAGTTTTGGTTGGACAGACAGTTGTGGCTTTAATAAGACTCGTGGTTTGGAGTGGTTGCAAACGGCTGGCATCATTTATCCAAACTGCCAAGATGCATTTGCTTCTTCTGATTGCTGGGCAGGTTCAGCACTATGATTGGCGGCAGAATGCATGCGGAGCAGCTGGTGGGAGTGTAAGCGGCAATGCTCTGCTCTGCTGACGATGTGTCATTTCTCTCATCCGTCAAATCCGTATTCCAGCACCAGCAACGCTGGACCATCAATTCGTACCGAAAGTACAAGATGCGTCTGATCGGTGTTGACTCGTTCCTCATCAAGGACTTCATCGGTGATGACACACCGCCCTACGCTATTCTCTCCCACACCTGGGGCCCCGGAGAGGTGACGCTGCAAGATATGCACGCTGAGTTCGGGGGAGGCGACGAGGACACGCATGCCCCAAACACCACACCAAGGGCCAGGGCTTCGACCAAAGACGGCTTCCGCAAAATCAAGTATACTTGCGAGCAAGCAGTACGAGACGGCCTAGAGTGGGCATGGGTGGACACCTGCTGCATCGACAAGACCAGCTCCGCGGAACTGAGCGAAGCCATCAACTCCATGTATCGATGGTACAACCAAGCCCAGACGTGCTATGCCTACCTGACCGATGTCACACTGGACCGCAGTAGCGATGGGGTAGCATTTCAGCCGAACTTGCCCACGACGACGCCCGGGAAAAGTTCAAATGTGGCAGGCGCAGCAACACTCGAAGAAGCCACCGCGGCTTCACGCTGGTTGACGCGAGGTTTCACTCTCCAGGAGTTGCTTGCTCCTAGCGACATTGTCTTTTACAACGTCCACTGGACTAGTATAGGCACGCGGAATCGAGAGTTGCGCAAGACCCTGGCCAGGGCGACCGGCATCGATTACAATTGCCTAGGATCAGGCGACCATGCCAGGTTGGCAAACTACAGCATTGCCACGCGCATGTCTTGGGCGTCTCGTCGATCTTGCACAAGGACCGAGGATGTCGCTTATTGCCTGATGGGTATCTTCGATATCAACATGCCCATGCTCTATGGCGAAGGCAAAAAGGCTTTCATTCGGCTTCAGGAAGAAATCCTCAAGGAGACTGAAGACCACTCCCTGTTTGCCTGGACCGTTCCGGAAGATAGTGACCGCGCTTGGTGCCTGGTCAGTGCCTTAGCGGAATCTCCCACAGACTTTGCTGGATCCGGCAACGTCAAATGCCCGACAAGTTCGTCCAGAGGCATCTCAGCCTTGGATAAGCTGGGACTGTCGATTGAACTCGGCGAAGCAGACGTGCCTCCCAAACAGGAGGCATATCACAAACATTTTGAGCATTATGGACTGAAATACTTTACACTCGGCTGCTCAATTGATGACCCCAATGATGCATTAACATCACGAGTCATAATTCCACTGTTGTCTACAACGACAGGAGTTGACGTTGACCACAGCACAAAAACGCCCATTTTTTGTCGCTTTTCGGTGCCCAGGATTGAGTCCGGACGAGAAAACACTCTGGGGCAAGGACAGCGAGTCTATATCCGCAAGAACCTCTCGCCACAAGACCGCAATATCTTTCGCCATGGTAGCATCTCTTTTCGTGGATTACGGCCAAACGAGTGCAGTTTGGGTATGGTTGACATCCAAGACGAAAGCGACTACTTTGTGACTTTCAGGAGATCTTACGACAATGCTGGGATTGTTCACATCGTGAAGGATCTTAGATTGACCGACGCGGTGAAATGGAAACCGGTCCAGTTCATAGACCGGTGGCGAAACTACTTCACGCTGGCTATCGGGCTGGGGTCAGACACGCTTTATTTCTATATACAGAGTATAGAAATCCATCTGGACCGACCCAAATACATGGAAATGCCTTCAAGTCCATCATCGACTTGTAACAACTATTGGGGCAAGCAAGGTCGGTTGGCGTTTGATGAGTTCATCCTTAACAAATATTTGTATAGGGCCGAGATATTCCACGACGACTTCAGCTTGTCACATCAGCGCAGTGGCGAGCATTTACATCTGTTGGTAAAATTCTCGCTGGTCCAAAACCTTATGATCACCCCGCTACCGAAACCTCCTGCACAAGACCCGGTGGCTCCTGCGCAACGGAAGTCAGTCTTCAAAAAGTTGCTCGGTGGCAAATAGATGATCGAACTCATTTGGTTCGAAAATTAGACCACAAGTGTTGCGCGGGAATCTCGATATCACCGTCCTTCCCCGGGCAAGACTATTGGCGAAGATACTGCTCCCACAAAGTAAGGCTTACTATGTATGTTAGGGGCTATCTAGTTACTGTTAATGCTATATGCAATTACGTTGATAAGCACCTTGCGTAATCTAGTAAGTTCATAAAGTGGCTTGCCAACCGTTCGAGGAAAATGTTCTACTAAAGATCGAGTTTTCGCAATTAGGGGTTTAGTAACTAATCTATTGCGAAATGAACTGCCTGCCTCAAATGGATACGACTTGCTCTATCTTTAGGGGCTTCCGGGGAAGGACTGAGCAGACCCTACTTTTGGGATAACTTCATAGATATATCCTAGTAACTATGCTTGCTCTTGTTGGGGATTGTGTCTGTAGCATTGTGCTAACCCCAATATGTGAGACCCCCTATGTCCAGACACAGACCCGGTGGGAGCCATACCACCTGTGCCCCCGAGACACCACCACGGACATCGTCCCATTCCCGGTTGCCCTTCCGGACGTCATGCTCTTCAATGTCGTGTCCGTGGCGGTCCAGCCACCACTCGCTGCTCTTCACGATCTGGAACCCCAGAGCCTTGCCGGTGTAAAGCCGCACGCCCCGCGCCTCGCCACTCGCAGACACGGGCACGCCCTCCGCGGCGCCCTGCTCGAGCCCCCAGCGCACGAGCTGCGTCCCGATCCCGCGGCGCTGGTGGGCGGCGTGCACGGCTAACCCCTGAAGGGAGTAGCGAGGAAGCGACTGAACAGGACTTGTGCGGGATAGGCGCTCCCGCACGCTGGTAATGGCGTCGGCGTGGGGCTTGTCGGGCTCTATTAGTGGCAGTGGATCACCATCGTCCTGATTCTCCTCAGCATCCAGTACCAGGGGCTGAGCGGACCTCGAGGACCGATGGTGGTGAGTCGGGCATGATGAGGCTGGCTGGCTTTTGTAATTAGAACATATCTGGTACGACAAGTAAACCCCGTTCCAGTTCACCCATCCTGGATGACTCATTGTATGTAGCCTAAGCAGGTGTGTTGTACAAGTTACGTTAGCGGTCACCGTAAGCGGGCAGATGCTGCATTGCGCCATTCCTCATCTGGCCAAGGAGCCGAATGCACGGTTGAGTTTGCTATACGACGTCAGATTCAACTGCAAGCCCTGTGTCAGTTACCAGGTATGCAATGGAAACAATATTTTGGTTTATCATGAGCTTCCTGTTGAGAGAAACCATTGAGTACAATGATCTTGTTTTAAGGGGCGACCTAAGCTGATTTCACGCCGGCTGATCGTCACACCCATCCTTCCAAATTACTGCGGTGCCGGGCTTAAAGGAAACCAAATTATACTGTTTGTCTAGTTTCGCCGGTAAAGTATAGAGTCCTGCTTACTGAGCCTTCGCCTTACTGTCCTCGGCATCAGACCCCTGGATCGCTGCGTTCTGTTCCACGATCTTGCGCAGCCGGTCCAGCCCAAACATGTTCCAGCAGACATAATCCACGACCCACTCCCCGGTAAACAGCGTCGTCCACCACAGCAGACTAGCCATGCCCCCAAACCAGAACCAATCCGGCCGCCCCAGCCAAGCCCGCATGAACCAGGGGACCTCGCGCGCCAGCGCCCGGCCGACCAGCGCCGCCGCAAACGCCTCGGTGCTCACCGAGGCCTGCGTCTGGCTGAAGACGAGCCGCTTCTCGAAGATATCGCGGACGGGCTGGTAGACGGACCTTTCGGGCAGGCTGCGGTGCCCGCGGCTGGCGATGTTGGATTTCACGGTGCCGGCCATGCAGACCATGACGCCGACGCCGAAGGGCGCCAGCTCCTGGCGCAGCGTGCGGCTGTAGCTGGCGACGGCGCCCTTGCTGGCGCAGTAGGCGCTGCCGAAGACGTAGGGCGTCGCGGCGGCCAGCGAGGCGACGTTGACGACGAGGCCCCGGGCGGCGATCAGCTGGTCGCCGAAGGCGGCGACCATGGCCATGACGCCGAAGACGTTGGTCTCGAAGGTCTGGCGGACGTCGTCCATGTCGAGGTCCAGGGCGGGGTGCGTGTGCGTGCGGCCGCTGTTTCACTATATCAGCGTGAGAAGTAAGTAGAGCGGGCGCCACGACGTACGCATTGTTGACGAGTATGTCCAGTCGTCCTCCGGTGAGTTCCTCCACGGCCTCATGACAGGAGGCTATGCTTTCGGCGCTGGTGACGTCGAGCGGGAGGATCTTCATGCCCTGCAGGGCCAAGTCCTTGAGGACGTCGACATTGCGGGCCGTCGCGATGACGCGGAGGCCTGTGGGGTGCCGAATCGGGATGGTAAGCGTCGTCTCCTTACGAACTGACCAAAAAAGGGATGGCTAACCTCGTCTCTGGAATTCGAGGCAGAGTGCGTGGCCAATGCCGCCCGGCGTGCAGCTTTGATGCGAGGTTAGTCGTCATTGGGACGGAGGGATAGCCAGGCAGACTTACCCGGTAATAAGCACCGTCTTCGGCTGGGAGTGGAGATCCGCCATCTCAATCAACGGTAGTAGTAGCTGGTTGTGTTCTGGTTGCGGGATTGCCGGTGTTTAGGTTGAACTGACTTGCGCCAATTTCTCACTTGGAACCTACCGGCTTGAGAGGGGATGCATAAGCAATTGCAGAGGAACCAGTCCTGCACGGCGCACCAATCGCTCTTTCCGCCACTTGTGCAGCAGCGAACGTTCGATTAGAAACGGGGCTTCCTTCTGATGCCACAACCGAGGAAGCGGAACAGCCGTATGACCGCACCCGCAAACTGCTTCTCCACTTTTTACCGGCATCCCGACGACTCATGGAAAGTTGGTATGGTCATGGCCAGGCCGGGACAGGGCCGTGGAAATCTGGTTTAAAACAAGCCGTCGGCGATGTCAACTGCTGTGGGCCGTGTACCACCTGTCTCGTATTCTCCCAGAGATTGGTGTCCTGCATGTACCTAGGTAAGGTGTCGCCAGGTCCGAGATGGCTATCGTCATTTCCAATCACCGAGAAGTCAATAATCAGCATCTCTTGCGGCCTGGGCTTGTCCTTGGTAAGCTTGTCTTCCTGTTCTGCCCCGCCAGTCGGGTCCCTGCATGACGCGTGTAAGCAAATCGCAGGCCATGCCGCCACACCCTCCTTATTATCCGAGGAGTTACATAAGTCTGTAAGATAAGCAGCCTCCTAAGAGAAAGGCTTCGACATCACCGCACACCTTCTCCTCGATAAGTGTACAAAGTCCTACCGAAGCTGACCATGGCTACAGAGAAGGTCGTATGATCCAAGCCACTTGAGCAAAGGGCACCACACCAAGTGAGACAGACCGGACTACGGTCAAGCTAGGGTCGCAATAAAACCATCATCCCTCCATATCAGCTTATGAACGAAGTACGGAACACATAGAAATGAACAGACCACCCCATCGAAAGTCCCAAACATCAAGGAACGAACACATCATTCGTGTCCACCGCGCCCGCATTCGTATGATTAGCCCCTCCCGGGATATAAACCCTCCCATCCACCGCCGCCGCCCCCGTCCCGTGCCGCGGATGCGCCATGGGCGGCAGCACCTCCCAGGTATCGGCCGTAGTATCGTAAACCTCGACATCATCGTACACCCCTTCCGGCCGCTCCTCGGTGATGGCCCCCTCGCCCCCAAACGTATAGATGCGCGTCCCCAAGGCCGCGGTCGAGAGCCCGCCGCGCGGCGTGGGCATCGCGCCCGCCCGCAGCTCCCACCCCTGGTTGTCGGCGTCCGCCAGCAGGTCCAGCGCGAAGACGGTCCCGCGGACCTCGGTCGAGGAGTTCAGCCGCCCGCCCACGACGTAGAAGACGTCGTCGACAACGGCGCCGCCCACGTGGTCGCGCGGCTCCGGCAGATCCGGCAGCGTCTCCCACGTCTCCGTGGTCGTGTTGAAGGCCGAGACGAAGGCAACGGTCGGCTGCGGAACGCCGTCGGCGGCGACTTGGCCCGTCAGACCGCCCG
This sequence comes from Arthrinium phaeospermum, assembly GCA_006503535.1. Lineage (NCBI taxonomy): Eukaryota > Fungi > Ascomycota > Sordariomycetes > Amphisphaeriales > Apiosporaceae > Arthrinium > Arthrinium phaeospermum. The sequence goes on from QYRS01000004.1 coordinate 3,380,803, forward strand.
CGATCAGCACCGTGTCGCGCCAGACGCCCACTGCCGAGGCGCCGCGCCAGGTGCGGGCTTCCGGTAAAGGGGGCAGCGGGGACCAGGTGTCGGTCTCGGGGGTGTAGACGTAGTTGATGGGGACATCGTTGGTCCAGTTGGTGCCCGTGCCTGTCACGTTTAGGACGCCGGTCAAGGCGCCGAGGAGGTAGAGTTTGTTGTTGAGGGGGGCGACGTTGGCGTGGTTGATGGGGAGGGGCAGGTCGGCGATGCGGCGCCACTCGTCTTTACCGATTGAGTAGGCCTGCGCGATGGGCAGAGACGGGAGGGCTTGAAGGGCAGGGTCTAGGGTGGTGATGCCGCCGAGGATGTAGACGTCCTCACCCACAGCCACGACGCCATGTTCTTGGCGGGGTTCAATGGCGATGGGGCTCAGTGACTTCCAAGATGGTGTTGCTAGGACCACGGGGAGCAGGAGCATGGATTGCATCGCAAAAGCGATGCCACGATGTTTGAGCCCCATTTTTCAGGACGATGGTGATGACAATGATGATGATAACCTCGCATCCCAAGACTCGACTTGGCGACTAGGAACTTAATATCGAAATTTAAATCGTATCGACCCAGAAACGTATCGACCCCCCTGAAGATCATTACGCAAGCTGAATTACTCGGGTTCCAAATGGCCCTATCCGGATTGCCACTATCAGCATTCTCTCACGTCAGTTATCGCATCAGGTAGCACCCTTCGCTCAGTGCTCACTCAGCTCGCTAACCGTTTCAAAGGATTCGATGGGCAGGATGCCAAGGGACACCATCTTGCCAGCAGAAGGCACACACACACAGCTTCCGCAATCGCCTGATCTCAACCTTCGTCACCGGCTTAATCGGTGAGACCGAGTCACAATAAAGGAGGCTGTCAACGAGAAGTACGTAAGCCGGTCTGTTGGCCTTCTCAGCGAGCAGGACAGGGAGGGCCGAACGGGTAAAAGTACCGAGGACACTAAATAGGATAATTCGAGGGGGTCTTGTCCAGTGCAAATTCTGGCCTTCCTGGCTATATTGCGGTTACTTTCGTCTGCGTAAGCAGATGTCAGCATATCATCGTCAAATGGTTATATCCAACGTCCCGTATCACTAAGACAACACTCATTTTCTTGGGAAACGTGTACTCACCCGACTTTTCGTGCCTTTATGGATGGACTATGAGGTATGGTTCCAGGTCAACTTTCATTTAAGATATTATACACACGGCCTCACGACTGTGACCTTAGCCTGCGGTGTTCCGCCAACAGCCAGCAAGGAACGGACGGACTCACGACACACCTTCTTTGGGTGTGTAACTGAAAAGGATTAGAACTTGATGTGCACCGCATCGGCCGGTTTTGACGTACCGCATCAACCGTAAATTTCCCCCCTCAACACAAAAGAAACATCGTGGCCGTCGCTTCCTGTATAGAGGTACCGCATCAGCCGGTGACGACGTCCTATACTGACCGGAACGGCCATGATTGCTCTTCAACACCAGGAGATTATGCCACCTTTGTTTTCAACGATGGCATGCCACATCGGCGCTGATGTAGTAGAAAATCGTTCAGGACGAAGGTGGTGATAACGTTTGGCGATACACAAAATCACTGGCAAAGCCGAAGTACCGATGATCTTCAATCTCGGCACGCAGTCCCCGCCCAGGAGGATGACACCACCCACGTGTGGCCATCACTGTAGACTTGAAGTCATGAAGACCGCAGCATTCGACAGAAACAGACGTACACGGTTCAAAGTCTGTTTCTAAGCATTGGTTAATGGATGACTGCTCACTCTTGTGGGAAGAGCGTGAGCGCGTTGCGCATTCGTGACCAGTTATTTTCAGTTCAGCCATGATACCATTAGGTTGCGTGACTTTTTCGCCAGAAAAGTAGTCCAAAGGGAGGCCGCAAGCTCTCAGCTTCGTACCACTAGATCAATAACAACACGAAACGCTTGAAACTCATTTGCCGAACCTTCTCCATGTAACGTAACTTTTCGATGACTCACGTGTTCGAGTTTATGTTATCACCTCCAAGAGTTTGCGTTATTGGCGCCGGAACCAAGCAATGCAGCCGCCGAGCCTAACCCTTCCGCCGACGGAACACGAAGCGCCAGTGAGATCAGTGATTTTCAGCCTCTTCTAAAGTCGTGTAACACTTGTTCCATGATTTGAGCATCGTACAACATGTGGCTGCCGCACGACAGATTCGGAACACCGAGGGGAACAGACTTCCTCACAAGATAACCATGTCCCCGCGCATCCCGTTCTTTCTTCCCCTTTAATAACGACTTGGGAAAATGCGAAAGATGCTGGCCCATATGCAACGTTCATATACTTAGCTGTCGTGAACGATGGACCCCGCTACAGTGGACGCCAACCTGGTCACCACGACCGAAGAGCTCCTGGCCTCCTTGAAGAGCCAGGACCCCCTGACCAACGCGAGTCGCGCCGCGCTTTTGCGCCAGGTCGACAAGCTCCGATGTGGCCTGCAAGGACCCGCAGAGGCGGCGGCCTTCCTGCGCATCCTCGTAAGTTCAACCTTTGCGCCCCTTGCACCTGGCCGCTGAGAGAAAGAAAGAGAGTGTGTATTGGGGATAGGAGGCTCATACTAGCTCCTCCAGAATATATTCACCCCCGCCATGAACGTCCTGGTGGAGCATCAAGTGTTCGACCACGTGCCTCTTGAGGGGACCATTGGTCTGAGCGAGCTGGCGTCCACGATTGGCTGGGACCCGGCCGTGCTCGTCCGCTTCCTCAACATCGTGCTTCTCCAGGGCATTCTCGAGGAGCCCGAGCCCAGAGTGTATAGACACAGTGTATCGTCGACGGTCTTTCGGGACGACGCGATGCGGGCAAATCACCTGCTCGCGTGGGTATACCCCCATCTTGATATGGTCTCTGTTCTAATATCTCCAATTTTTCTTTTTCCAACAGCGCGTGGAGCGTGCCGTCCTGGTCAAAGGTATGTCGTCCTATATAATAATCCAAACAAGCTGAAATTTAGCTAACATCACCGACAAGATATCCGACTACCTCAAAACCCACGCCCCCGAAGCCGTGTACGACCCCCTAAAGTCCCCCGTCGCCCACGCCCGCGGCGCCGAGGGCAAGACGTACTACCAGATCCTGGAAGAGGACCCGGCCTTCTCCGACGTCTGGCACAAGGGCATGGCGCAGGTCCCGCTGAACCCGGTCTGCGGCATGTTCCCCTTCCGCGCCATGCGGCCGGCCGTCCAGGCCGAGCCCGGCCGCGCCTTCGTCGTGGACGTGGGCGGCGGCCGCGGCAACGCGCTGGTCGACGTGATGCGGGAGTGTGGCGGCGGCAGCTTCGGCGCGCCCATGGTGTTGCAGGATCTGGAACCGGTGCTCCAGGGGCGGGATCCGGTGCAGATTGACGGGGTACAGGTTATGCCGCATGACTTTTACAACGAGCAGCCTGTCAAGAGTGAGTCGTCGCCTTTCCCTCATCATTCCTTTGCAGCCAACACGCGATGATGAATCGGACCGGGCAATTGACACATGTAATTAGACGCCCACATCTACTACCTGCGCAAGATCATGCACAACTACTACGACGACAAGTGCCGCACGATCCTGCGCCCCCTCGTCTCGGCGATGGGCCCGACCTCGCGGCTGCTGTTCGGCGACATGGTCTTGCCCGAATCCGCCCGACCGGGCGACGACGCGCTCCCGTTCGGCATGGACCTCCGGATGCTGATGATTGGGGGGAAGGAGAGGACCGAGGCGCAATGGGAGCAGTTGCTGGAGAGCGTGGGGCTGGTAATCGTCAAGATCTGGAGACTGCCGGGGGCGCCGCACCAGGCTACGATTGAGACTAGGCTCAGGGGTGATTGAGTAACCCCTGAATCATGAGGGAGACTTTCCGGGGTAGGCAGGATCACGCGCAATGGCTGATGTGGATTAACTTGAGCTACATATGAGAACTATCAGTTACATCAATTCCTAACTGTCAATAGTCATGACCGTTGCCTACATGATGTCATTAGTGGGTGCCCCAGTCTAGCTGCGACTGTCCGCAAGCAACAGCTCCGCAACGGGCCCGTAGAACGCCTCATCCAGACCCAGACTCAGCAGCCTGCTTGCCTTCACAGAGGTAGGCTGCTTCGACTCGACAATTTCCCATATCCTGTCTTTGGTGTGGAAGTCGGATTGGAAGTCGTTGATCAGCCGACTCAAAGCCTTACGAGGGTCAACCATGTTGAGTTGGGGGTCGGGACCGACGTCGACCGTGATCGCGCCATCCTCGTGTCTGAGCCCTGATGTAGGCGGCGGCACCTCTAACACGGTGCTGCAAAGGCCTCCAGGGCTGATTTGGTAGTAGAGCGACAAGGATCCAGCCAATAAGCCATCGATGCGGAGTATGGCATTCCTCTGAAAGTTCGCCGAAATAAATCGGATAGTCCATTTCTTCTCCGTGTGTGGGATTGACAGCCGCCCGGCGGTTTGGTCGAACCGGATGGGGATGGTGCGCAAGGGAAGAGAGCCGTCGGCCCGCAGTGGTGCTAAATGTAAATAATTGTGATCATCTCGCACGTCCTCGATGATGTCGAACTGGCAGTCGCGACCTACGACTATGATGATTTCGAACCCGTCAGGATTCGGGCACCCGTTCGCCGGCACTTCTTCCTGGTCCAGGGGGATGATGGAGCCCTCGGGGGCCAGCACGGGGATATGCTCCAAGGGGCGGTACAAGTCAACCTCCCGGTCGCCGTCGTAGACGGTCCCGGTGAAGATGTCCACGTGTCGAGACGGGGGGAGCCAGGCCTGCGTCTTGGCGAGATTGGTCGACTTGTCCCGCGGAGTCACCACGGGCGCCACGATGAGAGACTGCCCGAAGAAGTACTGGTTCGGGTACCGATATGCCTCCTGTCGCTGAGGGTGCTTCCAATACAGCGGCTGAACCAGCGGCAAGTTGCCAGAATATCCAGAACCTGCATTGAACGAGAAGATGTACGGCACAAACCGGTGCCGCAGCCGCATCGCTTCCTTCATCGCCCGCATGCACTCCTCCCGATACAGCCACGGCTCCTTGGACATCCAGCGGCTGAGCGTAGAGTGCAACCTCAAAATGGGCGAGAAGGCGCCAAACTGCACCCACCGCGCCGTGCACTCGTCGTCGCGGCACCCCGGCAGATGGCCCCCGATATCGTGGCTCCACCAGCCGTAGCCGATATTGGCCGCCGTCGCCGTGAACTCGGGCTGGAACCGCAGCGAGTCCCACGTCGCCGCCGTGTCGCCCGAGAAGCCGACGGGGTACCGATGGCTGCCCGCCCCGCCGTAGCGCGAGAAGATGATGGGCTCACCGCCGCACTGCTCCTGGTTCTGCTGCTGGGTGTCGAGGAACTGGAAGTGGTTCAGCAGCCAGAGCGGGTCGAACCCGGGGGTCCGCGTGTGCGAGCCCTGCTGCCAGTCGATCCACCAGAAGTCGCAGCCCTGCTCCTCGAGCCTCCGATGCACCACGTGGAAGAAGGCGTGCAGAAATTTCGGGGAGGCCGGGTCGAACTGGACCGGGTCGCGGTGCGCGGTGTCGTGGCCGAGGACTTTGGAGATCTCGTCGTAGGCGTCCTCGTGGTGCGCGATGCCCGCGTGCGGGTGGTCGTTGAGCGTCATCTTCAGCCCCCGCTTATGTAGGGCATCGGCGAACCCGGCCGGGTCCGGGAACAGGTCGCGGTTCCAGGTGTAGCCGGTCCAGCCCGTGTGGGGCACGTGGTCGCCCGAAACCCAGTGCCAGTCCATGTCGATGACGGCCACCGCCATGGGAATCTTGTGCTCGCGGAACCGGTCCATCAGCGCCAGGTACCCGGCCTGGTCGTAGGCGTGGTACCGGCTCCACCAGTTCCCGAGGCACCACCGCGGCACCACCGGCTGGCGGCCCGAGACGGCGTAGAAGGCCTCCATGGCGCCCCGGTAGTCGTGGCCGTAGCTGAACAGGTACCCGTCGAGGCGGTCGCCGGGCCGCCGGGTGGTCACGAAGCCCTGGCCGTCGAACAGCATGCTCGCGCTGTCGTCCAGGACGGCGTACCCGTCCCGCGAGATGATGCCGGCCCCCATGTCGCACCGCCCGTCGACGCCGTCCAGGGTCCTGGCCGTGCCGCCGAGGTTGCCCGTCGGCTCCTCCCCGAAGCGCCACTCGGCGCCCCAGTCCGTCATCTTGGCCGTGAAGGTCGCGCCCAGGCCGTTGGGGCTGAAGCGCTTCTTGTCGTAGGTCAGGTGCAGCGACGGCGTGATGATGCTGAGCTCGGCCTCGGTCTCGCGGACGCGGAACTCGGGCTTGGGAAACTTGCGGTTAATGGCAAAGGTGGACGCGCGGTCCTCGAAGACGCCATCCTCGGCCCACTCGTACCGGAGCACCTTGTCGTTGATCACGGTGAAGCGGTACTGCGGCCCCCTGACCGTGGATTCCTCGTTGGCGATGGGCTCGCACGGGAACTTGTATTGGTCCATTGTTCAGTTTGGTCTCGATCTCGATGTGCAAAAGAGGTGTATTTGGTGATGAGAGGACGAAAGACGCCACAAGGTCTTGTAGCAGGTAGTATCACATGTCATGTTGTTAGTTTTACCCAGTGAGTCCATAACCCGCGCCAAGTACCTCTCCAGATGCGGGGTTGGTGCACAATGATGTTATGTTTGCTGCCATCGGGACACTCACGGCTTCCGATTGGCAATTGTGTGGGATGTCGGCTCTGGTTGGAGGTAGTACCGTGTCGCGTTTATCCAAGTGTTATGTGACGGAGCGAAAAGGGGCGGACGATTTCCCGAGAAGCCCCTCCTCCTCTGTTCCCACAAGGTGGCTGTCATAGAATTGAAGCTTCATTGGAGTCCCCACCTATCTAGTCAAAAGCGATACCCTGGTGAACTACACATTCGACGGCAGTCCAGATATGAGACAGACCGGTCACTATTCATGTGCCTACCCCCATCAAAACTAAGCCTCGTCGCTCTTCGGCATAGCCACAACCTCCTCCCCCGCCTTAATCTTAGCCTCGTACTCAGAGAACGACCCCACCCCCTTGGGCACCCCATTCCAGTCCAACCCCTGCTCGTCCATGAGCCGGGCCCGCGTCGCCATGGCCGCCCTCCACGCCGGCCGCGCCGTCATGCGCTCGTGCCACGCCCGGACGCGGGGAAACCCCTCGAACTTCCGGTCCGCGTCGCAGAGCAGCACGCTGTCGAGCCGGTCGTTCCACGGCGCCCAGGCCAGGTCCGCGTACGTGATCCGGTCGCCCACGAGCCATTGCTGACCCTCCTCCTTGGCCGCGAGCCAGCCCTCGAGGACGCCGAGGACGCGCTTCACTTGCTCGTTGTAGCGCTCGATGGCGGAGGGGACCTTCTCGGGGTGGAAGCAGTTGAACCTGTGATGCACGGGTCGCGCGGTCGTTAGCGGGCAAGACTTTGACGGTGTGGCGGGAAACTGTGATCAAATGCGGAATACGTACCAGCCGGCCACGCCCCAGTACGGGCCCTGGCCGCTCATCTGGAAATGGAGCCACTGGTTGATGTGGTGCTTGTTTATCAAATCGTCCTTCCCGTACCATAGAGCGTTGTTGGTGTCGTATTGTTCGACCAGATAGGTCACGATGGCACCCGACTCCCAAAGGACGAGGCCGGTGTTGGGGTCCTCAATTGCTGGAAGCCATCAGCATCAACTCAGGAACAGACGAACAGTCGTTAAGCCATGTGGAACACGCGGTAGTTCCCGAGAAACATGCCGCAATATCATCGAAGGGGACAACCACACTCACCAGGGGCTCGGCCATTGGGATTTAGGTCGGTAAAGGGTTTCTTCTTGATGTCCTCGAATCGGATGGAGACAATCTCGTATGGGATATTCAACTCTTCCAGAATCACAACCACCTTCCAAGGGTTGGGACCCGGAGCTGTGTTAAATGGTCAGGAAACCAACGTCCATCTCTCAAGGTTGCTTCTGTCCAAACTTACGCGCAAGCCAGACACGGATAGGTTTTGTCGACATGATTTGGGACGGCTACTAACTGAAGAAGATCGACGACTTTGCACATGGACAGGCCACGGAAGTCTTGCAGAGGGAAGCTACGAACGGTTGATAGATAAGGAAGGGATATATGTTGTCATGGTCCAGCGGCTAGATTAGATTAGAATCCGTCCACCTTGCCCCCTCCCTCATTCTCAAGGTCATGGTCTCCAACAGAATTACCGTTGGTGATACCCATGGCATCCCTTGCTTCCTGCGCCGACAATCTTTATCCAAATTTGTGATGATTAGGACATGGATAGACGTATAAGCCTCCACTAACGCTGCAATGTAGATTTTGCCGATAGGACACCGATGGGATGGATGGCCAAGCACGCATCCCTGTCACAAAATTGTGCTCAAAATGGTGGACATGTCAAAGACCATCGGCAAGGATCAGGCGCCCAACCCGGCAGCTAATGCAACCCACCACCATGCCCTGCCACTGCACCAACAGGCCGGGTTTAGCAGCAAGGGGTCAATGTTGACTGATGCAATTTCAACCAACGAAGAAGCATCTGACACGAGCAAAAGACTCACCACCCACGACAGACGTGCCGACGTGCGGTTGGTTCGGGTTGTCTTTTCAAAAAATACATACGCTCCTTTGGGCATAAAGTGACACATGTAATCACTACTAACCCCCTAACATTTGTCTCTCACTCTGGTCATCCTATGAGCAAGTTGTTCTGATCGTCATTCCTTCCTTCCCTACACCTTCACTTGTTACCCTTTTGGTTATTTTTCGCCCAATGCTTGACACTGAAGCGAACGCCCTGAGTTTTGCATCAGGGCTATTAACTCCTTCTCCGCCATCTACATCTCCGTCAGTATCCACCGTCAGCATGAATCCACAGCCGGACAAAAAAGAGCAGGAGGCAGCGCGTGAGCAGAACATGCCAACCCCGCATGTTGAAAGCAAAGAAGAACCTCCCGAGCCCCTGGATGACTCGATCGACCCCGAAAATGAGGTCCGAGGTGCCAAGCTGCTAGTCATACACCTGGCTATTTGCCTTTGCACCTTTCTCGTGGGCTTGGTAAGCCGCCAACACTGTGACTCTCGGAATGGCCCATCCCGCTGATAAGTGTTCCGTAGGACTTTAGTTTGATCGCAACCGCCGTGCCGGTAATCACATCCGAGTTCAACTCGGTCAAGGACGTGGGATGGTACGGTGCCGCATTCATGCTCGCCCTGTAAGTCAGCGCGATAGCGACCGCACAAGGGCACGCTCAAGCAGTAGAAGGGTATCTAACCAGTTCTTACGCATACTAGATGCTCCACCCAGCCCCTAGCCGGGAAAACGTACACCCTCTGGAACAAGAAGCTCTGCTACCTGCTCTGGCTGGGAATCTTCGAGGTAGGCAGCCTGGTATGTGCCCTGGCCCCCTCCTCGACGGCCCTCATCGTCGGCCGCGCCGTCGCGGGCCTCGGCGCCTCCGGCGTCTTTGCCGGCGGCTTCGCCCTCCTGACGACCATGATCCCCCTCCACAAGCGGGCCATCTACACGGGCATCATGGCCTCCGTCTTCTCCATCGCCAGCATCGTCGGCCCCCCGCTGGGCGGCGCCTTTACCGAGCGCGTCACCTGGCGGTGGTGCTTCTACATCAACCTCCCCGTCGGGGGGTTCGCGGCCGCGCTGTTCTTCCTGCTCGTCCATCTGCGAGCCGCCGAGACGGAGAAGGTGTCCCTGAAGCGTAAGGTCAAGGGCCTCGACGGGCTGGGCTTCGCGCTCTTCGCGGGGTCGATTATTATGCTGCTCCTGGCCCTGCAGTGGGGCGGCGTGGATTACCCCTGGAGGTCGTCGGTCGTGGTCGGGTTGTTCGTTGGGTTCGGGGTCGCCATGGCGCTCTTCGTGCCCTGGCAGATGCACATGCAGGATGACGCCCTGATCCCGCCGCGACTCTTTACGGCGCACCGGAACGTGGCGCTGATCTGCGCCGGCTCGTTCTTTATCAACGGGCCCTTTCAGATTGTCATCTACTGGCTGCCGATTTGGTTCCAGGCTGTGCTGGGGGCATCGCCCGTCAGCAGCGGCACGTATTACTTGCCGACGGTTATATCGGATGTACTGGCATCCTTCATAGGTTCTGGTATCGTGATGCAGCTTGGCTGGTAAGTGGAGACTACCCCCCAATACAAACAATTCTTATGTGGAGCAACGCTGACTTTGAGACCTGATAGGTGGAACCCCTTTCTCATGCTCTCGGAGGCATTCGTCTGTATAGGCGGTGGCTTACTCAGTACGATTTATCCCGGGATATCTGACGGCCATTGGATAGGGTATCAGATATTTGGCGGTGTTGGCTATGCGCTTTCGACCAACCTGGTACGTTTGTCAGGCTTCGTTGTACTATCCTATCGGAGACAAGACTGATCCTCTCCATTAGGCCCATCTCGGCATGCAGGCCTCCCTTCCCAAAGAGCTCGTCCCCATCGGGGCCTCAAACCTCCTGATGGTCATATCGACTAGCTGTGCCATCTTTCTCGCGGCTGGTCAGGCGCTCTTCCAGCAACGCTTGATCATCAACCTCTCTACCGTCGTCGACGATGATGTAGTGCATAAGGTGATCTCGGCTGGAGCCACGAATCTGGGATCCGTCGTAGAGCCCGCCCAGCTGCCGTTGGTGATCCGAGAATACAGCAATGCTATAACCGACGTATTCGTGAGTTGCAACACAGCCTTCCATGGGCACCGCTATCTCCTGCATTCGACTGACCAGAACTTAATAGTACATCCCAGCGGCATCGCCAGCCATCGCATTCCTCTTGGTCTCTTGTTGCGCGTGGATCTCGATCAAGAAGAAAGCCGCCGACGACAACAAAGTCGAGCAGGAAGCCAACACTGGAACGGGGGATAAGTCGAACGGGACCCTAGCCGTATAAAAGTCCGGGCAATGAAAGGCCAGACTACGGCGCAAATTACTTAATGGCTGTTTTATTCGTTGCATCTTAGGAAGTTGGTTGATAACGAATGCTGGAAAAGGGGTCAAAAAGGGTAGCACCACTAATACGGGGCTCGTGACTGGTGGCCGTTAATTTCAGACTCGAGATATACGCTATCAAAGATGAACCAAAATGATACGATACGGAATTTGGATGATAATTTCAGATTGCAGCGAGTGTGGGCTAAAATACCGAAAAGACCCATGTGACAAATTTCCAAATCGTAAACCTGCAAAGCCAAAAGAACAACGCCAAAACTATTCGCTCGGTTAGTAAGGTGTCACAATATAAGGCAAAAAGCCATAATGCCCTCTGTCCTCATTAATGTCGTGTATCATATCCTTCCAGCTATATTACTCATAAAGCTGATCATCGCACCCCACATCATCCAACTCCTCCTCGTCCTGCTCCACATCATCATCCTGGATCTGGCGACGGCGCAAGAAGTTCTTGAACCCGCGACTCATCTTGACGACGGCCCGCAGGTGCTTCTCCGTGACCTCGACCCGGGCGGCGGCGGCGCCCCCGCCCCCGCCGTTGCGGCCGTGCCCGTGCCCTTGGCCGACGACGCCCTGGCCTTGGTCCTCGAGGGCCTCGGTCTCGGCCAGCGCGACGGCCGTCTGCAGCGCATTGCGGATCTCGCGCCCGTTCCAGGCCAGCGCCCGGACCTCCTGCGCCTCGTACGCGTACTCGCGCGTCGCGACCGAGACGTGGACGCGCCCGCCGCTGTCGCGCTCGAGCCGCTCGAAGCCGTTGACCCAGACGCGGCGGCGGTCCGCGTCGGTGAGGGCGCGGTAGTGCAGGGCGACGTGGATGCGCGAGGTGAAGGCGGCGTCGAAGGCGCGGACGCGGTTCGTCGTCAGGAACAGGACGCCGCGGTAGTACTCGAGCGCCCGCAGGAACACCGAGACGAGCCCGTTGCGGGCCAGGTCCCGCGCCCGCCGGGCCTCGAGGTAGACGTCGGCCTCGTCCAGCAGCACCATGGCGCCGTAGCGCTCGCCCAGCTGCAGGAAGTAGTCGAGGGTGCGCTCGACGGCCACGGAGGCGGTGCTGCCCAGGTCGCCGCTCGTCAGGGCCAGCAGCGGGCGGTGGGCCAGCTCGGCGATGCTCTCGCACGTCGCCGTCTTGCCCACGCCGGGGGGGCCGTGCAGCAGAAAGATGCGGCCCTGGCCCTTGTTCTGCACGATGTCGCGCGGCCAGGGCGTCACCTGGCCGTCCGACGCGAACTTGCCGGTCAGGCCCCGGATCGTGCGCTTGATGTCCTCGTCCAGCACCAGGTGCTTGAAGGCCTCGCGGTCGTACTGGATGTCCCGCAGGTGCTGCACGTGGAAGTGGCCCCAGCGGCGCTCGCCCAGGATGAAGCCCGACACCGTCTTGGTGAGGACGAGGTAGTAGAGGTCGCTCGCGGGCGCCTCGTCCGACACCGGCTTGGCCGACTCGAACTCGCGGCCGAAGATGCTCGGCCGCACGCCCTTTTGGCTTTGGCAGGCGGCGCACCCGCAGCAGGCGCCGAACGAGGGGAGCGGGTCGCGTCCGGGCGGCCGCTTTCCGTGGGGTTGAGGGACCATGCGAGGGTGTCCGCCCATCCGCATGCCAGGGGGGAAGCCAGGGGGTGGCACCATGGTTCCGTGGCCAGGCGCGTTGGCTGCGAACCGATTGTATCCATCGCAATCGACCACGACGCGTCCGCTCATCTATTATGAATCTATTAGCATAGAACAGTTTTCAAAAAGAAGATAGAAGGGTGGTATAAGAACAGGGAAAAGGGGCAAGGGGGTACCAGTACTTACATATCCTGCAGCATTTGCTTGCGACTGCCACCCGTAGTTCGCATTGGCATTGGTGTCGACGAGGTTCCCACTGTAACTCATATAGGCAGGCCCCTTGGCAAGCTCCCACGTGCGTCGGCCCAGCCGGATGTTCCGGTCCTCAACATCCTCCGGGTCCTCGTCACCGTCCTCCCCACAATAGAAGCGGGCCGGGATGACAGCCAAGCTGGAGATGGCGGCCTCGTCCGAGAAGCGGTCGACGTCGAACCAATCCGTGGTCCGGACAAACTCGCCGTTGGCAAACGTGAGGTTCCAGCAGCCGACCTTGATCTGCCCGTCCTTGCCGCTCGAGCACCGCGACACCACGTACGGCGCGTAGTCCTGGTTCTCGTGCCTGGCGTACACGACCTCGCCCGGCTTGTAGAGCATCCACAGGTTGCGGTACAGCGCCTTGGGCGGGCTGCTCAGGTGGCGCTCGTGCTCGGCCTCGAAGCGGGGGCCGAGCTTCTGGTCCATGTAGTCGACCAGGACGTTGATGTGACGCCGGGTCAGCTGGGCGTACTCACCATCGTGCGTCGCGGGCTGGTGGTCGCGGTAGTAGCACAGCGCGGGGAGGTGATGGTAGACCAGCCGATACGGCGCATTGATGGTGACCGTGTCCCCCAGGAAGCCGGTGTTGCCCGGGTAGTACTCGACCACCGCCTTCAAGGCGTTGATGAGGTAGGGCGAGTTGATCACCATCGAGGTCTGCTCGACATTGGCAATCTTCAGGTCGACGTCGTCGACACCGTCCTCATCGCCATTCGGCATAGTGTTGCCACCATAGTATCCGGGATACGGCATTCCCGGAGGAGGAGGGGGGCCCGGTGGCGGGAAGTAGCTTCCATTGGGTCCATTCTTGACGAGGGTGGTGGAGACCTTGGTGAGGATCTCCAAGACAGGCTTGGACTTCTCCGACACATCGTTGGGGGAATCTGCTTCATCGAGAGGCACGTCGATGGGGGAAGAGCTGCGACAAACTGCCGAACGTTTAGTAGGTAGACCATCATGACAGTAGTAAAGGACTTGGGGAGCTTACCATCGTAGACCCGGCCGCCGAAGCCTTTGTATTGCAGCACGTAGCAGATGTCTGGGACCTCGCCCTCTTTAAGCTCGTTGCCAGCCTGTCCCTCCTTCAGGATGAGCGATCGAAGCTTCTCGACATTGCGCTCTTCCTTCAGCTTGAAGGCGCCAATGCCCTTCTGCTCTTGGCCAGGGGGGCGGGGATAGATCTCCTCATAGCTTGCAATGGAGTCGGTATCGCTGTTGTCATCCATTTTAGTTCTGTGTGCAACTACTTGCAGGTGAAACAGGCTAAGCTAGAGAGTTCAAGAGACAAAAGCAAGAGTAGTGCACATAACAGAAGGAAAGTTTGCCGTCTTTTATCTTGAGTGGGAGCTCCCCCTGGTATCACAGCCCTGAACACGGTCGAGTGAGGCTGGCGGGGAGGGTGGTTCGCAGTGACACGACAAGGCAGCAACGCGCATTTGTGCATGGGCACTAATGCCGTGTTCAGCCAATGAGCCGAGAGAACGGCCCAGAAATCCGGCTCAGATGAGGCAACAAACCTTACATTGGTGCCTGCTAGGTTTGGTAGCCCCCCAATCACGCAGTGGTTAACGCCTCTTCTGTAGGCTACCAGCAGGCTGACGTGAGGGGGAAGCCTGGAGCCCGTCGACCACAACTGCCGATACCAAGGCTGCGGGGATGACACTGCAGATAGTGTGACTGTCCACGAGATGATTTATCTCACATATGATTTATTCTCTTTCGATTCTCGCCCAATGCATGTAGAGGGCGAGCATGTGAATGTGTCACTGGTGGCTCCCTTGAAACTGGACGAAAGACCGTGATAGATTTCTTATGTTTTAACTAAAGCACAACTGGACCGAAACCTTTTCATGTGATCCATATTACTGATACGTGTTGGTAGATGCAGTGATAAGAACATTTTGCATACTCTCAAACGAATGCCGGGTTTCTCATTTTCATAAACATCTAATACAAAGGCTTCCTCCCAACCGCAATAGTAACATTCCCCACATGAATCCCAACCCCCTGCTCCGTCTCCGCCACCGCCCTCCGAAACAGCGCCCGAAACGACTCCCTCGTGACCGGCGCGAACGGGGCCTTCGCCCGGGGCGGAAACAAATCCGCCAGTTCCCCCCACACCACCAGTAAATCCTCGGTCCAGCCCTTATTGCCGTCCTGCTGCTGCCGCCTCCGCGTCCGACTCGGAAACACTTTCACCAGCACGTCGTCGAAGCCGTGGTCGAGCACGACCTGGTCCAGCCGATCGATAATCAACGCGCTGTTGGTGTTGTTGTTGCGCCCCCGCGCATCCTGTCCCGCTTTCAGCAGTCGGGCGATGGCTGTGCAGGCCTCGCTCGGGACCACCCCCGCGCCCGCTGGCGCCGGCTCGACGACGAACTCGTCCGCTTTGGCTTCTTCCCACTGCAAGTAGCCGCCGGGCTTCAGCAGCGCCCGCACCGTCGACAGAAGTGGCGCCACATCCGTCGGGGCCAGGGTGCCGGCCAAGGCGCGGATATGGACGACGTCGTAGACGCCCTCGAGCTCCGGCGCGGGCGGCTGCAGGATATCGAGCTCGCTGAGGCGGATGGCGGACGGCAGGAAATCGGAAGCGGGAAATTGGGACGGGTTGATGTCGTAGCCGTCGAGCTGGACGCCAGAGACGCCCGTCTGGACGAAGTCGTCGTGCAGGGCGCAGAGCCAGGCGCCGTTGCCGCAGCCCAGGTCGGCGACGCGCAGGGGGCTGCTATCGCCCTCCTTCTTGTCCTCCAGCGGTAGCGTGGGACTCAGGAGGTGGCCGGCGGTTCGTTGGCTGAGGAAGTGTTGCAGATGGAGGCGGGCGGAGGAGGAGGACCGACAGTTGCTGGCGGGTGCCGCGGCCCAGAGCGCGGATGGGTCAAATGGGGCAATGGCGGTGTGGGCCATGATGATGGTCAGAGCTCAATATCTCACTCAGCATATGGTGGAAAACGACAGCGAGACACGAAGAGAAAGAGACGTTCAGGATTTTCAAGATGTAGTTTGGAAGTAGTTTAAATTTCCCCAGGTATCTTGAATGTCGGTAAATGGCATGATGCCTCTGGCTATATGGCTACAAGTATATACGCCTGACAGCCTGAGGGGGCTCCACTCGGTGGCCAGATGAGGTGGGCCGGGGCGGGCAGCAGTGGATTGAAGTCGGTATACCTATTGGCGGACCGCGTCTTTCGCCCCCTAAGATCCTCCATCATCTCACGATCCAATGCAGCAATGGACCACACATCTTGCCAATCACAGACCGCACTTAGCGCCTAGCCATTTAGGAGCGCCCATGTATGATAGCTGGCTAGCTCACTGTCTGTCCCACAAGTCTTTGAACAAGGACTTGATTCTCAGCAGATGCGTTGGACTTCCCATCTCGGCAATGCATCCCCCGTCCGTGACAATAACCACATCGAGATCCAAGATGGTGGTCAACTAATTGGCAACCGCAATCAGAGTCACACCATGAAACTCGTCCCGAATGACTTGTTTCATCATACTGACAGTGTTGGCCGACACTGGAACACAAGTCAGTTAATCCGTTCAGTCGTTAATTTGTATGCGCAATGGTCCTAATGGCGCCAATGAGAAACATTCACATTCTCGTCGCTTCGTTCATGAGCAAAATCTTGCTAGGCTTGAGGATCACCCTCTTTGAAAACTCGGTCCAGCAATAACATTTTGGGGGTCCTGGACTAATAGAGGGGGCGAGATTTCATGGGAACTTTTGCAGGAATATATTACCGAGGGCGGGGATGCAGAGGAGCCGAGATAGTTCTACGTCAAGCATATGAAACATTGATCATAATACTCCCTACCACATGAGTGAAGAAGTATGATGTGGGAACAGAACCCTTTTTGTCAACCTGACGAGCCTTGGTGTCGACAACCAGAACTTTTTCAATTAGGTTCTAGTGCTCATACAACTTCTTTGTGTGCTGTGGCACGGATGGTATGCAGATATCAGTATTGCCTTACTGCAAGGAAGATAGATGATGCGTCACGAGGCTTGTCGTTTTCTGCCTCGTCACATACCAATCCCACGTTGACATCCCAAAACCACCAAGACGACCACCGAAGAAGCCCAAGATGACCAGCACCACAACAGAGTGCCAAATGGAGAACTCGGCGAGAGATCAGCAACTGGTGGTCTGGTTTGCATGCCCTCAGTGCCACAAGGAGTTCTTGAAAAGCCCCGGCACGGCAGAATACACCCCCTTCGGCTACGATGACCTGGAGTGGCAGGCAAAGGACCTCGCCGGCCTGACACGCTCCGGCATGGCCCCCGAAGCCGGTAGATCCGAGGCGCATAAGCCGTATAATACATCACTGAAGCTGACATAGAAGAGATGAGCAGGATTAAAGAAACGATTGGTCGGCGGTGCGCAGCTACGCAGGTAGTGGGTGATTCGATACTACGAGAGTGAACAAAAATGGAGAAATGATACCAGGATAAAACATGTACTAATACGGCGGCTTGAACGAGGGCAGCCTCTAAGCGATAGGAAGAACCAATCCCCTTCAAGAAATTTATAATCAGCATTTGATTGAAATTGTGATCATGCCGTTGTATTACATACTGTCATTACATTAAATTTGCTCAGAGGATCTCCTCTGGCTTTACCACCACCCAGTTCTTGTCCACCGTGACCTCCAAGCCATTCTTCTTCTGACCCTTGGCCGCCTCGGCAATCATGGTCTGGAGCTGCTGGTACTTCGACTCGGAGCGGTTGACCCAGAGGTGCACGCCCCCCTTGGCCACGTCCACGCCGTGAAACAGCATGTAAGTATCGCTGCCCGGCGAATCACCCCCGACCAGGACGGGCTTCTTCCACTCGTCGATGTACGTCAAAATGGCGCTGTACTTGCCCGCGTACCACGTCTCCGGACTCCACAGATACGGCCCCACGACCAGCTTCTCCAAGTTCGCCGTCGCATTGTACGTCCCCGCGCCGATCTGCAAGCGGCTGTTGGTCAGCGCCGCGGGGTCGGCCGGGTCCCGGAGCATCGTCGTGACCCCGATGACGTTCTCGGGCTTGACGTGGTAGCCGTAGCGCGGGTCCGCGGCCACCATGCGCACGAGCTCCTCGTTGGACGCGCTCACGACGTAGACCTCGATGCCGTGGCGCGCGAGGGCCTGGTACAGCTCCGTCTGCCCGCGGAAGATCCGGGGCGCGCGCACGCTGTAGTTGGCGACGAGGGCGCCGTCGCCGTCCCAGTAGCTGGTGGGGACGGCGGACCCGTTGAGCGCCATCAGCGCGTCGACGTGGCCCTTGAGCTCGCGCAGGGTGAGGCCGGCGAAGACCTGGGC
Organism: Arthrinium phaeospermum; assembly: GCA_006503535.1. Lineage (NCBI taxonomy): Eukaryota > Fungi > Ascomycota > Sordariomycetes > Amphisphaeriales > Apiosporaceae > Arthrinium > Arthrinium phaeospermum. The sequence goes on from QYRS01000004.1 coordinate 3,398,938, forward strand.
GGCCCAGGGGTAGCAGACGAAGTCGTTGATGGCGCAGAGGCGCTGGTAGTACGAGTAGAGCGTCTCCCTGTAGTTGGGCGTGTCCTTGAAGGGGATGAGCTTCAGCGACGGGTCCAGGGTGTCGCGGGTCAGGACCCTCTTGTTCTCGAGGAAGGGGATCAGGGACTCCTCGAGGTCCCAGCGGTAGCTCGTGTTGTCCATGTCGAAGACGGCGTAGTTGCTGCTGTTGGCGTTGCGCCGGATCATGGTGGTCAGCGACTCGGCGGCGGCGCGCGGCCAGTGCTGGAGCTCGGGCAGGACCGATGCCCGGGATGCCAGCGGGGTGGCGGCTACGCTGGCTGCGAGCCCGAGGGCGGCGGCAGTGGCTTCAAGTGAGCACCTCATGATGTCGATGCTTGATGGTATGAGGGTTGCTGCACGGACAAGTCAAAGACAGAAGGCCGCGAAGATTCTTTCTTCTTTATATACCCGGCAACTGTCAGCAGCATGGCCTTGGAGTTGTTATCAGTCCCGACGGAGGATGCCGATCCGTAATCTTGGCGGTGCAAGTGGGCACGATGTGCAAGATAGAATTGCCCCTTTCGTCCTGAATGTGGATAACAAACGTCTCCAGTGTAACCTCATGACTCGCGTTCAAAATTACAATCTTGAAATTCATTTATTCAATGTTAAAGCCTTAAAAGTGAGAAAACACGTGCATCAGTCTTGGTGAGCTACCGCATCTTACAGAGCACTCAAGTCTCTTATGAGGTCGACCAGAGGTTTTGAATTCCACGCAGATCATAAAAAGTCACAGCTAGCACGTGCTTGCCACCACGATCTCATGCAATCGGGGCATAGAAGCTAAACTTTCCCTCAGGGTCGTACTTCGCCTTCAACGCGGCCAGTCGCTCCTGCCGCCACGTCTCGCTCCCGTACCAACTGTTCGGGGTCTCGTCACCGTAGGCATAATTGACGTACGTCTCCAGCGTCGGCATCCCGCTGCCTTCGAACAGCACCTGCCGGATCCGGTTCCCGAGCCGCCGCGCCTCCCGGTTCATCTCCTCGCCGGGCGGGTAGATGAGCAGCGGCGCCACGAGCAGGTTGTCCGATCGGTAGGCAAAAGCGCTGGCGTCGTCGGCGAACGCCTGGACGCCCTGCTGCGCGTACCCCTCGAACATGAAGAGGGAGTTGGCGAAGCGCGCGCCGGGGCCCGTGGTGGCTTCGCGGAACAGCTCGTAGACCTCCCGCTGCGCCTGCGGGTTGTACTGCTTGAGGTAGATGGGGAACCGGGGGTTCGCGTTGCCCGTTTTCTGGCAGGGGCCGTCGGCGAGGGAGATGCCGGTCCAGGCCGCCAGGTCGCGGTAGGTGCCGGATCGGGGCTCGCTTTTGATGGGGCCCAGCTGGTGGAAGGGTTCTGTGTGGAGGGGGTCCACCGTGTCTACGCCTTCTTGGATTATGTACTTGACAATGACGGGCTACGATATCGCTTAGCCCATTTCGCAGACAGTAAAGAATACATAATTGGGATAGCTTACCTTTTCCGCGTCAATTGTAGGATCAAGATACCAGTAATCCCACACGTTGAGGCCTTCGGGGGCAGTGCCATTGGTGATCCACAGCTCATTTGACAGTTGGTAGACCTCCTCGACCTTGTCACCACTGAAGAAAATGGTATCAATCGCATAGTTGGGATACTCCAGATCATAGATCTTAGAAGTGACCGAGGTGACTATGCCAAAGTTATGGCCGGCTCCCTTCATTCCCCAGAAGAGGTCTGAGGTCCCGTCAATGGTGACCAAGCTTCCGTTGGCCAACACCACGTTGAACGAGAGATATTGGTCGGAGATCAACCCGTGGTGCCCTTGCAGCCAGCCATGCCCGCCGCCCAAGCCGGGGCCCAGATAGCCAACACACTCGCAGGCACCGGTGACTGTAGCAACTTGTCAGTATCGCTTCTGGCAAGTGAAAGCGTTTTCAAGATGCCAACGCCTACCTGTCTGTTTGCCAGCCGCCCACAGTGCATCAATCAGGTTCTTGGCGCGGATACCACCACCAATTGTAGCAGTAGCTCCATCCTCGGAGATATCCACCTTGTCCAACTGAGACAGGAGGATCTCAATACCGTGGCCCATCTGCCCCAGAGTGGTGATGGAGCCATGAAACCCGTTGATGGCAAGGAATGGCACTGAATGCTCGTTGGCAAAGGCAACCTAGAACCGGGCTGTCAGTGAGTTCTTAGACCCTGTGCTGGCTCCAATTAGCTCGCTCACCGTCTTTACTACATCCTCCTCAGTGCCAGGGACAACAACAATATTGGCGACCGGGACGCTCAAATTCGACCAACGCAACGTAAAATCATTGAAGTCCTCGGACCCAGGCCAGTAGATAGAAGCAGAGCTGGACAGTTGCGTGGCGAGCTCAGAGTAGTCGGGTATAGTAGGAGAGTCGCCACCATAGGTTGAAGATGCCGGAATGCCAAAACCGGCCACAGCGGTGAGGCAAACAGACAAAGCCGCGATTGACAACTTGGATTGAACCATGTTGACTATAAGACCAGTGGCGGTTGGTCAAGGGAGAAAGCAAAAACATGTCGTTTAATCGGGTATGCGATGAAAGCTATTTATCTGTTCACTAGCAGCGACCCAGAATGGCCCTACAATCTGACGAGACAGTTGAGTGATTGTTCGCATAGTAGCAAACAGAAGGCCTAGACCTGTCAGCCTGCAGATGCGACCAACTGCGTCGAGCAACAAGTCCGTCTTACCAAGACCGACCATTAGCCAATCACATGTCCCCAATTCAGCGCCCCTGTTCGGTACAACGTAATTAGACCCAATGCGGATAGAAACGGCCACATCATTTCGGTGCGATGTTTGTTCTCGCTTCACGATTGTTGCATTAGCTTAGATCTTCTTAATGCCGTGCGTTGCAATCGGTAAGGAGCCGGGTGGGGTGGTCATGTATGCACGGAGTAAAGTCTGCAGTCGTATCAAGGCTGCTAGCCGAGTTTTGGCCGGTCATAGGTCTCGCGTCGGTAACCAGCCATGCTCTTTTCTTGCAGAACTCTAGCCTGGTACAGTAGGCGTCGCGGTCTCTTGGTATCCATTGCTCCTAGCAATGCCGATTAGAAAGTCTTGGCGCTATTAGCCGCAATCGTTCGCATTTGCAGCAGAAACAGAGCCGCTCCAAAAGGTGTACTTGGTTAAGGTGGTAGACGACAGATTCTTCCAACAGCGAACAAGGAGTCCGTTGTCTAATTTGTCCTCGGAATATATCAGGTCATGAAGAAATAACGGCAAATTACTCGCCATATGCCAGGGATCGCTCAGGCTATATATAGAGAGACGGGAAACCCTGCATATTATTGCACTGCTTGATGCATATGCTCTGGTAGCAAGGTGTCAGGGTGATGAAAACGATTCTGCCATACGCGTTGTTGCTGGCCTGGATCCCCTGGAACCATAGGAGGTAGTTAGCCGGAGTCAGGGCACCTACGACCGAGCTATGTGTCAGATAGGAAGACTTCAGCAGCATTATCCACGGGAAGAGTTGGGCCGACATAAAAAGTCAAGTGGCGTACAGTTCTGAGCGTCCTAGATGTACGTAACGTCAAGGTAGAGTTTCCGGGATTCTACTGTCTTGAAATGCGGAAATTTGGAGACGTGGCTAGTTTCCATTTTGACTGACTCAAGAGCCTCCTTATAAACTACCGTCTAGTTGTACGACCAAGTATAGCTAACCATAACGCAGGATATCTCTATCTTATGATGAACGGGAAAAGTGTGATTCACGAACACTCCGTCAAATAACCAAAGGTAGCCAGCCTTGTCATGGCAGGGTAAAGGAGTTTTAGAAAAGACCAAGACGACGACTGCCTTATGATAAACAAAGATGAATGTATTATTCTTCAGACCTGATAATCGAGGTATTCCTGTCAGAGTCCTCTGGTACATTATGCCCCTGGTGGTGAGCCCGTCAATATAAAGAAAACAAAAAAGGAGAAGACATAATTTCCAAAGAAACGAGATCAACGATCTACCTTTCCACCAAGTTTCCCTTGAGTTGATCTTCGAAACATTAGGCATGCACCATGGGCCACGGCATGACCGGCCGTGATATCTACCTTCGATAATTCGAGCGTTACCACCCTACTGGCTAGACTAAGGCATGTATAAAGCTTACAGCCGGTTTGCTAGACTCCATACTACCTAGTGGCTGGCTTGGCGTCGTGTCGTCCGAAGCTTCCCTGCGGAGCCTCTGCGACCTACTTTGGACGACATAGGAGTCAGTCATAGTCTACATTAAGGTTAAGCACCAGGCCACCGTCACCCCCTATTGACCGTCACCCATTTTACACTAAAATCGCCGATTTCCCCCCATTTTTAAAAATAAATATAAAATCGAAATTAAATAATTAAAATATAATAAAACTTAATTAAAATAGGTTATACGAAGAGATATATAAGAAATTAAATAATAAATTAAGATAAAATTATTTTAAGGTTTAATTAACGGTTAGAATTTAAAGAATTTTATAATAAATATATTTTAAATAAATCTTAAATATTAAATTAAATAAAAAAGCTATAAATGTTATTTTTATATTATTAAAAACCTTTATATATAAGTTATTAAATTTAAGTTAAAGCTTAATTTTATAAATTTATTTCGATTTTATATCTAATATTATATATACTAAGGTCTAGTAAGATAAGGGGTGACGGCTAGTGGGGGGTGACGGTGGCTTAGTGCTTGACCTTACCCTGCACCCAGTCGTGGTCCATCAACGCCCTTTATATTTGAAACTGGGGTGCCTGTATACAAGTGTCTGGGGATGCCGGGCTGCTGAACAAAAATCGTCCTCTCAACTCAGCCCCTCAGGTAGATTGGCTTTCATCAGCAGGGCCCTTCCACATGCGCCCGGAGGGAGCCCATCGCCATAAGCACCGAGTTGCACAATGCCGCATGCCCGATCAAAATCGGCGATTGCTTACGGTTAATGCTTCTTCCAAAAGCTTACACGATCCGGGTCATGTCTTAAGCCGACCCAACAGCACCAACTGTCGCCTTGGTTCCCTTCGACGCTGACCTTGATCTCCTTTCCCGTCAGGCTTCCGATGCGGGATACTGCGTCAGCTATCTCGCAAACCTCGGAGAGCAGGAATGCCGCGTCGGCGGAGGCGCTGTCCGCATGTGTCTCCACGAAAGGGCGGGCATCTGGGGATTAGCTGGGAGAGGCGAGGCCGCGAACTCCTGGTAAGGAATCATTATAAGCCTTCTCTAATCATTCATCTACGCATCCTCAAGCTAACGAAAAGCAAAACACACAGTGCCAATGTTGCCTGTGCCGCTGGGCGCATCTTGGATGTGTGCACCCAGTCCGACAATCAGGTTACGGGCCAGATCCATCTCGATAGCGACGGGAACTTCAATGTCATCATTTCCGCTGAAGGAAGGGGGCTATTTATGCTACATTGGCGGCATCCAGGTCATCAAAGGTACTTGCATCGAAATGGGGAAATCTGAGACTGTAGCTTATCGAGACGCCTGGACGCTCTTCTCCAACAGAATTGCGCGTCGTTGCTACAGAGGATCGTGTCTGGATAGGGGTAATCTCAACATCATGCTGCCTATGCAATTAAGAACATTGAAGCAAACCATTCAACGGTTCTCATGTTAATCTTGACGTTAAGTTATGTCATCAGTAGAAATTACAGGAATATTATTGTCTGGGTACCATATTTTACCCCAGCGTATTCGAAGAGGGTGTGTGCTGAGGACATGGTACTGTAAGCTATGGTGTGTCGCACAACATCGACAAAGTGACGAAGTTAATTCAGCATTTTCTGGTATTAGCAGTCGGCATAGGTAGTACTCGGCCGGCGCCTCGGAAAAACGTCTTACTAGCCCACACGTTTCATTGGTCACTGGCGACCGCCCGCAAGCCCATGAGCTTCAAAGATGTCATGTGGAGGCGCAGTCAACAAATCGGATTCAGTGAGGCGCGTCGCCTAGATTTATCGGCCTAATTATGGGACTGGCCTCACCGCCCGGGCGGTCAGGCTGGGTGAGGCCGCCTGACTGGTTGGGAATATTTCTAGTGGCTTACTCGCCCTCCACATTGTTTCTGACTTCTCTCCCAACTCAATACCATCGTCTACCGGCCTTTAAGCCAGTGGCTTGTTGAACAACCCGCCATTAAGTACACTTCAGCGACCCGTTCGATGATACTGGAGCGGTAGCTAACAGCGAAGTATAGGTGGCATCACAAATCCCATTCAATTTAACGTGGGACTCCTGAGGGGGGACTAGAGTCGTCCTCCCTCAGTCTACATCTCGTCGTCATGGGCCAGTGATCGAGCAGGAAATGTTCCATTGGCAGCTCCATCTCTGTTCGGTCTCGAGAACCTCTTTGGGGGACTGGAGGGGTTTCCCGACGGAGTTGGAGATGCTTGGACCTTCCATGACTTAGATGACTGTGTGGGTGGAGTAGGTGAGGAGAAGGATGGGGATGGTAATGAGAGTTCTTCGAATTCTCTCGGGAGGGAGGTAATACTTGAAGTGGGCGCCAAGGACCTGCATGCTGAAGATTTGGACTTGTCGGGATTGCACTCGTTCAACCAATATCCAATCTCGAGCTATTTGGCACAAGGGGTGAAACCCTGGTATTCAAACCCCGCGGATTTCTCACTGCAACTGGGTCCTCTGGATATTTCGCGCATAGCTCCGATTGAGTGTGGCGTGGCCGATTATTTTCAGTTCCAGCTCGACCCAACCGCGGTAATCAATCCTTCAGGTGCCACCTGCAATGATTCAACTACCCCGGACGATCAGTCGGATCAATCCCATCACGACTTGTCCCACCCACGTGGCTGTGATGCAGATCGCAACAATTTCGAATTGGCCTCGGCTAGAGTGACTTCAAGCCAGCTTGGGAAAGATACAAATAGGAAAACCAAGTCAGAAAGACGGAAGCATCAGTGTTCGATTTGCAAAGACTGTTTTCCCGTACCCCGCGAACTGAAGCGACATATCGAGTGTGTCCACCAGGAAAGCAGAATCAGCTGTCCAAACTGCGGAAGGCAACTCAAGAACAGGCCAGATAATCTGACCCGCCACTTGAAAAAGTATTGCAGGGAACAATGGAGGGACCTTACATAGTAAGGTTTCGTTAGCTGGGAGGAGTTGTAACTGCTTCAGTGCAGTATACTCTGGTCGTGTACCGAGGCTTGATTATCAACTGCGACTAGGTCGATAATTAACGGTCGTCGCTATGCAGTCCTTAACATGGCCGGACTTACGTTACAAGTCATATTTGTTTACTCTTCTAAAAAGTTGTATTTTAATATTTATTTAAGCATAATCTTTGCTTATCGGATCGAACTTGGCGTGACATGGAAATGAACACGACTAAAGTATCGTATTTATAAACCTTTCTATCTTTTTCCTACTCTAAACAGTTTCTGGAGTTCTTTGAATCTTACTAGAGTTTGGTAAACATCTTCGCCGGTTCCTGTTGCAAACCTTCATTCAACAGAGTTACATACTCTCCAATCGCTCGGCGATGACCTGGTGTCCGTACTTCTTGGCAAGTTCAACTGGTGAAAGTGTCTGTCCATCCGTCTTGAGCATAGAACAGATTGGCACGTTCGTGTCCGCCCCTAGCTCGATCAGTAACTCTACCATGTCTCTCTTGCCACCCCAAATGGCGATATGCAGCGCATTCTGGCCCCCCAAGGCAAGCCATTCGCAGCAATGGTCTGACTCTGGCCGACCGTCCATGTAGAAAGCATCTAGACTGGCATCCCGGTCAACGAGAAAACGAACCACCTCTAGCCGACCTGGGCTGCCCTCGGTGTGGGACAAAGATGCAGCAGCAACCAAGGCTCCTTTACTGGAGAGAGCCCCGGCCTCCTCGAAGAGAAGTTTCAACGTGCCGAGTGATGCGTAGCCGGCGGCCCGTCCCATGATAGTCCTTCCGGAAGCACTGGAGACATTGGGGTCCGCTCCCAGAGCCAAGCACCACTGGACGAGCTCATGGTCGTCCACAACCATGCTGATGTTCAACGAGTTAGTATCAATAGTCACCTAGTTGTAAGCCCAACAGTGTACATACCCCATGATTGGCACACCATCGTCGTCGAAGGGCTTATTTATATCCCATCCATGATCCAGCAGGAGTTGAACGGCGCCGCGGTCCTTGGTCTCCCTCATCTTTGTCACAGCATGGATGACTGCTCGTGGTTTGACTTCTAGTCCCTTCTCCAGGAGCAACTTCACCAAGTCTCGATGGTCGTTCTGGCATGCCCACTGTACCGCGTTCGTGTCGTTGAACCACGCGAGTGCATTCGGTTGCAGCGGTAAATCTTCGCTGTCTGTAGTTGAAACTGGGAACTCTGGCGCTTTCTCCCAGTTTGTAAGGAATGCTTGAACATCCGCCAATGGCGCATTTGAGGCGCATAAAGTGTTGAGCTCCATCGCTGCGGCGTCCAAAGCCTTGGCGCGGTCGTTCAGGGGTGGTGGCTCAGGGAGGGTTATACTATCGCTGGCAGCATCTCTGTCTGTGCCGGAGTGAGAAAACTTGATCTGATGGACATGGAGGTCGCGGAAGCGTGGTTGTTCCCATCCGGGGTCTGCAGGCTGAGAGCTGAACACTGAGAGGTCCATGTCGACGACGTGCGTCAATGACACACAAATGCAGTTGTTATAGTAAAGGTACCGCGAGACAAATGGGATAGTTTAATAGAAACCGAAATCCCAGCGTCTCTAATCCAGGGGACTGCCGCTCTCGGGAGGAGATGTGGCTTTGGCATTTGTTGAAGGGAAGATGCAGAAAAGTGACGCAACGATCCGGCAGCTGCCTGATTTTGCTGATCCAAGCCACATTTTCGGCCCCCAGCACCGGTACATCCGGTTCGGGGGCTTGCGACGGTTGGTTACCAGAGGCCCGGGTGAGTACGTGTAAGAGGGGGTGGCGTCTCAATTTTAATCAAATACAAGCAGAATCAGACCCAATCTGCCCAATTATATACAGTTGTTCAGAGGGTCATGATCTTTTGTGTTGCCATCAGGTTTCAAACAGGCTCGCGTGACGTAGACCCCAAATAGCAATTCGATGCTTACGATGGTAAGTAGTACCAACAAAACAGCCTCATGCTTGGGAGTTTAAAACACTCTTTTTCCTCAGCCTTGTCATTTCGTTTATACTTCGGTGAAGTAGTCTCAAAATAGATCATCATTGTACAAAGCCACAAGGATGGCCGAGCCGCATCCTGTTCGTGACACTCGGAGATCTAATACGTGCGATAGGCCGAGAAAGCGCGTTATGAAAACTGACATGCATAGTACGACCCGAAAAGGTGTTTCAGAAATCTGCATTGGTAGAACCATTGGAGAGTTGAGATGAGCTTTTAGCCATTGCTCCCTTGGATGGTACTGTGTCTCCGACATGCCTGGCTGATACGAGATGCATTGAGCTCTCTTGCTAGCCTTGTGACAACTTCGGTCGTCCTGGGTGTCATGTATAAAGAGAGCAAAACCCCCCATATATCTCTTGAACGTTTCAGTAAGGACAACAGAACCTCAAGCACATTCACGATATTACTCAATATTCTCTATCTAGCCCCGTACACTTTATTGTCTTGCTAGCCAGCCAGTCCTTCCAGCCGACTCAAATCTCTGACCTGTACCAAGCTCACCACCTTTTGAGTAGAACCATGCATTTCACCAAGATCTTTCTGTTGGTCACCTCAACCTTTGGCCTTGGCCAGGGTCTCGTCCTTCCCGGGACTAGGTGAGTGAGCTGCAATATCTGCCCCTTTTGTATCTGATCGAAACTAATCTTGGTCTACAGCTCCGCTGTCAATTCTCGCGATACTGCTACGACCGAGCTGGGTGACATCGTTGCCCGAGCCTTTACTTGCAGCATCAAAGACAAGGCCCAATGCACCAAGTGTCCCAAGGCCAAGGTCAAGAAGGTCAAATGCCCCAAGGGGTCCAAGTGTAAGCGAGCCAGCGACAGTCATGCTGGCGGGGAACATGAAGATGTTCAAATGCTCGAGGCTCGCGTCGACCCTGTCCCCATGGACGGCATCAGCTGGGGCGAGTGGGGGCCGGGCAAGGAGCTCGAGACGGGCGGTCTCTCGGCCTGCTCGGTCATGGTCGTCTACGATCAGAACAAGTGGGTCATGCGCCACATCCCGCCCGCACGCGCCCGGGGCACGACTCTCGACCAGACCGGCGCCGAGGTCATCGACGACTACAAGAGCCGGATGACGAAGCGATTCGACGAACTACACTTGCAGAACCCCGAGAGCTACCTGCTGGTGAGCGAGCTCCTGAGCACCGAGAACCAGAACTCCTTGCGCCAGTGGTTCCAGTCCCACAATCTCCATCCCACAATCAGGCCGTATGGCCATCGGGACGTGCTGCCTGGGAGTGGCAACTTTGTTCTTTCCCGTCAAGCGCGTCCATGGCCGCCAACTGTCAGCTTCATGTAGGGGGCGATGGCTGGAAGAATGCAGGGGGCTCAGCTTACTGGGTGTTTTGAAAATAGATCAGTGTAACACCCCAAGTAACTTGTAACATTCACCGTGGATCGTGATTTGCTATCGCTTTCGTCCCGCATGCTCGCAGCCGAGAGAACCCGACAACACATAGCACAAAATGAAGCAAGTCCCAATAGTGGTGGCCCTTCTCAATGAAATTCGATGAAAATTAAACTTCCAAAACCTCAGCTCGCATCCCAAATTCGACACAGGTGACGACCAACCCAGGCTAGCGATGCAAGCACGCGACAAGGAGCAACCAGGACTCGAAGTTGCTTATCATGAGGCCCCCGAGTTAAGTAATATTGGAGCAGATGGGCTGCAGGTCCACCAGAATGTTCTCGGTGCTCGGACAGCCGGAGATGACGCTCCATGCCCAGTGGATACGATACAAAAGTCTCCAGATGTATCTCATCACGACCGAAGAGTATATGGTTTACGGAAGCTATATTTTTGGACAATTCTCTTGGTCTTGGGGGCATGCATTGTGGGTGGCGTGGTTGGCGGCGTTGTTGGGAGCAGGTCCGCAAACCAGTTTGTCCATCTTTCGCTTTGCTGCTTGCAAGACTACTTAATCCAGGCCAGGAAAGTGTCGGCTGACTTGAAATGACGCTTTCAGAAGCAATACCGGAACCAGCTCGCCTACTGATGCCCCCAATTCCATATCTGCAACGATGACATCCGCATCCATATCCATATCCACATCGACGTTCACATCCAGCACGGCGTTCCCAACCGCCACGGGCGGCATCCTAGCTCTCGACTGTCCGAATATCGACGAGACCCAGAAGTCGTACACCGTCCCCGGGTCTGCGACTCCCTACAAGTTCCGGTTCGCCTGCGAGAACGATGCGAGGGGCTCACGCGGCGATGGGGACATGTGGAACACGACGTCGCTCGACGGTTGCGTCAAAAGCTGTGCCGAACACAACCACGATGAGTCGGATACATCGTGCGGCGGGGTCGTATGGAACGGAAACCTGACCAGCGCTCTGACCCGAGGCGGCAACTGCTACCTGAAGATGGGTACAGTCAGCACTTTCCGATGCAATGGGTGTGTGGCCGTAGCTGCGACGCTGGTGTAATTGGAGAATTGTGAGGAAAGCAGGCAAGTAAGTGAGCCGCCCAATACCGTCCAATGCTGCAAACCAGTCATTAGAGGCACAGAGGAAACGAATTAATCAAACTCTTCTTCAAATATGTGTTTATACATGTCGCTATATATATGTAATTATTCTCATAGAGGCTTTTTACAGAAGAAGATGCAATTGCAGCAAGAATCGCTTGAATTAATGACAGTCAAGCTCTACCTGTTTCATGGTAGACCCCCTTGAGGCACCACTTTTCCTTCCTCTATGGAGGCTTGCCTTTGAGGGCAACTAGCCGAGAGCGGGTTTACAACGACTGAGCTGCTGGTACTCGGGCTTTAAGCACCCAGCTGCTTCTTGGCGTAATCGACGCCGAGCTTCTGCGAGGCGGAGCTGCTGGGGTAGATGAGATGGACCGCATTGATACCGACGCCGTGGGTGGTATCGCAAACACCATCACCCTGTCAACATGGTTAGCCTTGAATATACAAGACCAATCGCAGAAATGGGGGGTGGAAGCATCACAAAGTATTGGCGATAAAGGGCCCTTAAGAAAAAGAGAAGAACTTACGAAAGCGCACACATCCAGGGTCTTGGAGACCCAGTTCTGGGGGATGGAGCCGAGGAAGACGGACAGGCCGTTGACGTTGCGGGTAGTGGCGCCGCCGTAGATGTCGACGTTGCAGGCGAGGCCGGCCCTGTGGTTGGGGTTGCCGATCAAGAAGACGCCCTTGACGGCGTCGAAGCCGGCGCCGGTGATGCGGCCCATGGCGTTGACGGTGGCGGCGGCGCCCTGGGAGTAGCCCTGCAGGATGAAACACTCGTCGGGGCTGGTGCGGAGGGTGGACTCGATCTTGTTGACGATGTCGGCGGTGCCGGCGGCCGAGTTCTGGCTCGCGTCGGCGGCGTAGACGGTGTTGTAGACCTTGCCGCCGGGAACCTCGGCCGTCAGCCGGCGGTTGATGGCCGTGAAGCCCAGGGACTGGCCCTGGGCTCGCCGGTGCCCCGGGTGTTGATGATGGTGTAGGAGCTGCAGGCGCCGGCCCGCTTGTCGACGGCGGCAACCTCCGCCTCGGCGGCGGGGGCGGCGCTGACGGTCAAGGCCAGGACGGAAACCAGGGAGAGGAGGGCGTTGGCGTGCATGGTGGGCGACGAAGTTCGTTTATTACTTATTATTATTGCGGAGCGGAAGCAAGGGTGCCAGGAGACAGGAAAAAAGAATGTATAGAGTTGGAGATGATGCTTGAGTCAGGAGGCTTGCTTGATGACAGAATCAACCTGACGCAGAGGGACGACGCAGGTGGTTTTATACCTTTTTCTTTTTGGCCCCAGCTCACCTCGAACCCCTGGCGATGGAGATGAAGCTGGGTTGATCAAAGGTGTATACTCTCCATCCGCCTGCACCCGACCCTGGATGATGGATCCTTTGGGCCCTTGCCGATGCGGGCGGGAGGAAGAAGCCATATCGCCGAAAGCCAGTTCTGCGTGAACTTTCCATACTCGTTGTAGCGCGTGAGGATTCCCCCAATAGCGGCCAGAAATCCCGGCAGGGTTTGTGCGGGTCATATCCACAGGCCTGGGCTCCAGACTCCAGTGAGAGAGAATGAAATTGTGACCGGTCATTCAATACTTGGACGAAGATGCTGCAGCTTTCAGCTTTCGACTTTCAAACAATTCATGTGGTTTTTAATTTGCCCAATTGCACCATGCAGTACTCCGTGGTAAAGAATGGTGAAACTTCGTGAAGCCGTCGCTGTCGAGGATAAGGTTAGTTGGGGTGTTAGTGGTTGAGATGACAGACAGATGGCTTGCCGCTACAAATGCTACCCTCCACTAAATTAGCACCCGAATCGGAATCTACAGTAGCAACCCGCGCCCCAATGCTACGGTCGAGCCAATTGGGCAGCGGGGATGATACCGTCCAGCTGCCAGCCGTTTGCGCCAGCATTGGGTAGGGAGGGCATGCATATTTGAAATGTGTCAAAACTTGCCAAAAGAAACAATACAATAGCACTTTTGCTTACAAACATAAAAGTTGCCGAGGCTATTACCAGAGGCTATCACATCTCACATTCAGCTCCTCTCGAGTTCGATGCAGTGATGGCTCGATGACTGAATCGCTCAGCGGAGAACTTTGAAAAGAAAAGAAAGCAAGCCCTGTCTGCCTGTCGCTGTTTCTGGCCCCCATTTTTATGTCGGCTCGCGACGTATACCCAATTGAGAAAGCCCGAAGATTAGTAGTCTCGTTTCAGGAGCCAGCTCCATCCACAACTGGCTTGGCTGGCACGAACAGGTGGATGGTGCTCCATTTGTGTGCGATGCGGCATTCATTTGGCAGGCCTCTAATCCTGTACTACATACTTTATTCTTGATGGGGCTCAGGCAGTCTGCTGCGCATTCATCGACTCTGATACCGGGGAAGACGGGCGAATTTGACATTGCGAAAGACCGCCGACAGCTGCAAAAGCTTTGAGTGGTGTGTCCAAATCAATTTACAACGCATACCATGTTGATAATACACTCAAGATGATTTCGATAGCTGATCGATCAGCACGGGGATGTCGTGGACATCCTACAACAAAAGCAAGCTAACGACAAAACCCCCTCCCAAAACAGAGACTAAGTACGGTAACGCAGATCGCTTCACAGCTCCAGATGCCGGCGTGGAACTGGCCGCTGGCGTAGGCTGGACTGGCGTACCGCTGCCTGGGGCGCCATGTGCCGAGGTAGTCGTTGCAGTGGCAGCAGGTGAGGAATTGCTTCCGTCCACAGCAGCATTCCCCGTAAAGTGGGCAGCCGGCGGCGCTTGGTCGTTGTAGTTGGCGCTAACGTCGACGCCGACGGTGATCCAAGCCATGATGCCGTCGGACAGCGAGTCGCCCAGCATCAGGTAGTCCATCAGCACGTCGTAGTCGGACGTCGCGGCGGCCTCCGCGATTCCGTCCTCGAGCAGGTCGACGAACTGCTGTTGGTTGCTCTGGTAGGGCGCCGTGGCCTCCACCGCCGACACGAGATCGCGATCGAAGAAGAGCTGGCCGATGTGCGTCGCGACCCCGCCCTCGTAGGTTGCTGCTGCTGATGCTGATGCTGCTTCGCCGGAAGGGAGCACCTTGGCGTCCTTGGTGCTGAGGATGTGCACGTGGTTGGCGCGCCCGGCGTAGTGGCCTGGGAAGACGGTGTCGAACTCCACCACGCCGTCGGCATCTGTCACTTGCACGCCGCGGCAGAAGTTGCTGCCCAGCCCGCCCTGGCCGGTCGCGGATACGCCGGAGTACACGCCCGTCGCGTTGGAATGCCACACGTCAATGACCATGTCTTTTACGGGGGAACAGGTGGAGGTGCTGATGAACTGGATATCGAGGTGCAATGGCACACCCTTCTGACCCTCGGTCACATTGGTCCGCATCAGCTCCCCCGAGACGAAGTACGGACCGATGGTGGTCTCCGCGACCAAGGCGCACGATGCATTGCCCGCGAAGAGGATGTCGGGCGACGTGGACGGGTTATACTGCGCATCTACCTTGTGCGACTTGGCCGCCCATTTCTTCAGGTCGGCCTCGTCGCGTTTCTCTGCAAGTGCGGCGGAGCGACTGTCCCGGGAGATGCCGCGCGTTGCACGAAGATGTCGTGCGGTCTCGGATCGACGGGCGGCGGCGCGCTGCTGACGGGCCAGCACAGGCGGCGAGTTGGAGCAGCCGCTCATGGCGCGCATCATGTGTTGGTGCGCATGGCGGTACGACGTCATTTCGCGCTGGGCCAGCTCGGGGCTGGCGTCTTCGCCGGGATGGGCAATTGCGAGGTTGCAGGCAGCCAGTACCGCTGCCGCGATAATTGGAACATGGACCATGTCGTCGTCGTCGTCGTCGTGTTATTGCTACGGTGATTGACTCGTTTGGGCTGTTCAGGTGCAATGAAGAAGGGAAATGGAAACACTCTTCTGTCACAGGGAAAGAGTAAGGTTCCCATGGTGAAAAGCAACAACGGTTACCCCTGAAGATCTACATGTAGATATCATCATCGCTTGCTTGGCGATGGCTCGTCTCCTCGTCGAGCCAATACCAAGAGCTCGTATTGGATGGTTAATTGGTACGCTACTGGTGAGTGGTAGTGCTCGGCAGGGCAGCGATTGGGCATTCGGTGCTCAATGAGTGCCAAGTCCAGAAAGGCAATTGGCAAATTGAGCTTTTGGGATTGACTCTGGTGGCAGCGGCATCTTCCCTGCGACTACGCCACTCTCAATCCTTTCGTTCTCGAAGGATTGGCCGTTGGCTCGTAGATCGGACGTGTCTCTCTTGCATAGGGCTACCATCAGACGAACGCTCAAATTGTGCAGTCTTTTCTAGGGGTTCGAGACTAATGCCATGACAAGCAGCAACGGGTGACAAGGCAAGAGGACACTCGCTGCGAACATGTTTCACCAAAATACCGTTGAGCACCATGACTTATTATAGAGAGCGAGACGTTATGGAGTACGGAGTACATGAGTACATTTCAATGTATGTCGTTCAACGTTTACTTGGAATGAGTTGTTGAAATTCGCAATGTCTCGTTTTTCATCACCGTGACCGGGGCCATGTCAATGTGGTGCACGGACCATCCACGAGGTCGGTGGATTACGACTGCTTTTCCCCCGCGATCTTCATCTCAGATGTCCCAAAGAATGTCTGCCAATCAAACCCAATCTCTCGTCACTTGTCTCATCGTCTAATTCGGAAATATTAATACAACCGCTCTGTTCATTTTACATTACTCCTTCTGGTGAAGATGGCTCAGTCGGTTTCACCCAACACCACAGGGCCTGCAGTCCACGGCGTCTCTGTCAGCCCCTTGACGCAATGCTCCCATTGGCACTCGGAGCGCGACATCATCGCCATCCGGCACAAGTGCTGTGGCGACTACTACGCCTGCATCAGCTGCCACGAAGCCCTCGCCCAGCACCCGCCCCAGGTCTGGCCCAAGGCCGAGCAGGCCAGCACCCGGGCGGTTCTGTGCGGCAAATGCCGCCACGAGCTGACCATTGACGAGTATCTCGGCTGCGGCAGCACTTGCCCCCAGTGCCGGGCGCTCTTCAATCCTGGATGTGCGAACCACTACTCCCTGTACTTTGAGACTTAGCAGATGTCGGGAGCCGTGTCGGGAGCCGTATGGCAACTGAAGGTTTCGACTAGCGTGGTCGAGGACCGATTCCCCGCTGGCAGGCTGGCCGCACCACCACCGCATCACAAGTCACCCCGCAATGGAGATACTGTACACATCATTCCAGTATCTGCCAACATGATTTATGGCAAGATAGCCGAGAATCTGAGGAGGGGGGGACCGGAAACTTCTGCAAGCTGCTGCGTGGCATTGTTTAGATCCAAGCCTAATTGCCAATCAGAAGATCATGGGGTTGGCCGGTTGCCGAACAAGGAAGCTGCGAAAACTGATCATGCAAAGCTGCCACCAATCCCGCCGAGCCGATTTCATTAGCAGGCCTGGCGGAACACAAAGCTGCAAGCTAGTTAGTAAATCCTCGCCTGTTCGTTGGATCGAATCCGAACCAGCGCCTCGGAGCTGAACATTGTTCTAGACCAGCCCTCCTAGAAAGACACAGCCAGCAGCAACGTTGGGCGAACCGGCTGACTCGCCCAACGGCCAACTAGGCTACAAATTTCGAGACCTTCAAGAGCCGTATAGTAAAGTCGCCCATCCTGCCACTACCACCTACGTATGCAGAATTACGATGTTCACACATGTACCCCTGCTTCCCCGGGCTTGACTGCCAACAAGAGCCTAGCCAACCCCGCAAGACCGTGAGGCAAAACTTGGTGACCCAGTGTCCCCCCGCACGCCAAGGGATTACCCCAGATTTTCCACTTCCCACCTGCTATTCCTAGCGGGGGATGACACTTGCAAGAAACGTTGCCCATGAGTGACCCAAGGCATTCTTACGAACGTGAAAAAGGAGGCAGAGGTTAGGATTGTAGAAGCATCGGGTGGTCCAATGTCGGTTTGCTCAATTCTGTCAAGTCGGGTCCCAAGTTGTCAGAGTTCAATATCGTTCCCAGCAAGAACCCAGGACGGCTTGAGCCGTGGGGGACCAAGCTTCCGGGACGAAGCAACGCAATGGGGCATTCAAAGTTTTAACACGCTCTTCTTAATCTAAGATCGTCTTCACAGTACGTCACGCTAAAACGCGAGAGAGTCCTTGGCGGACGGAGATTCCGCTCGCTGCTTGGTTCAAGTCTCCCATTCGCTCTGCCGGGCACCCAAGAGCGGCTGGCCAAGGAAGGAGCTAGCACCTGCGGATTGAGGTGGTATGCAATGCACGTTGCTCCGCGCCAGTCACAGACAGCGGTGGGCATGGGCAAAGGCGAGAAAACGCATCCAGGGTCCCACTCCTGGGGACCCCCCATGACGGATGTTCCGTGTAACACAACCATCCATTCCTCTTGACCGCCCGCGGGGTCTCAATGGTACATATGTTGTCATCCCCCAAGTATAGATGGAGTGAGACCCTTTCTTTTCGACTTATCCTTCATTGCTCCCGCATTGTCTAGCGGGTTCAGATACGATTGAAACGTACCTTGATTCATTCCTGGACGACGACAGCAGCTCACGATGTCCCGCGATTACAGCCCCCAGGACCGCGATGGCGAGAAAGCCAACGTCGACTATATTGCCGACGTAGCGCATTCCGAACACGTCGGCGATAGTCAAGACGACTGGCGAAATGAGTTCACTCCCCAGGAGCAGAGGAGCATCATCAAGAGGATCGACCGCCGGCTGGTCACGACAGTCGGGGTCATGTATTGCGTGTCGTTGATGGACAGGTCAGTCGCATCCCTCACTCGCCCCCGGCGCACGAACCATTCATTTCGATGCTTATGCGACGAAACTCTTGCTCATTGCGCCATGAGATCTGACTGACTCTTTTGCGCCTTAGAACGAATCTCTCAGCCGCCAACATTGCCGGCATGGACAAGGACCTGGCCTTGGTCGGCGATCGGTACTCCATCATCACCCTCATCTTCTTCGTCACATACACCCTCTTCCAGCCGCCGTCGACAGTCATTGTGCGCAAGATCGGTCCGCGCATCCATCTGGCCCTCATCACCCTTCTCTGGGGCGGCGTCATGATCGGCATGGGCTTCGTGCGGGACTGGGCGCAGTTGGCAGGGTTGCGCGTCCTGTTGGGTATCATGGAGGCCGGCTTCTTCCCCTCGTGTGTCTACCTTCTTAGTACATGGGTACGTCGAATCTCCCCTATGACGGTCGCTTCTCTCGATACTCCGATGCTAACTCCTGGTCTCACTGCAGTATACAAGATGTGAGTTACGATAGCTGTGCACGTCATGAACGTGAGAGCTTGAGACTAACTGGACGATAGACGAGGTCGGAAAGAGGTATTCCTTCTTCTACATCCTCGGATGTGTTGCCTCGGCCTTCTCCGGAATCCTAGCCTTTGGTCTTATGCAGATGAAGGGAGTTGCGGGTCTGGCCGGATGGCGCTGTAAGTTATTTCACCTCGCTATGTGTACTGAGCCCTTTGGTTGCTGACAAATCGCTATAATAGGGATTTTCATCGTTGAAGGTCTCATCACATGCTTACTCGGTATCGGTGGATACTGGATGCTTGTGGATTTCCCCGACTCAACCCGCATCTCATGGAATTTCCTGGGAGCGCGGGAACGGGCTTGGGTGGTGAAGCGCGTCAATGCGGATCGTGGAGATGCGGAGACACCCAAGTTCGACTTGAGACGGTTCATGGCGGCCGGGGCTGATTTGAAGATTTGGTGAGTCGGGAAGACATCCAGCATGAGAGCAGTTGAGAGGAAAAGCTAACAAATCTGCGAAAAAGGGCATACGCCATGATCTTCTTCAACACCACGACCATCACCTACGCCCTGGCCTACTTCCTCCCCATCATCCTGACCGTCAACCTGGGCTTCGAGGTGGGCGCGGCGCAGTGCCTGGTGGCGCCGCCCTACGCCTTCGCGGGCTTCTACATGTTCCTCATGGGCTGGCTGGGCGACAAGTACCGCGTGCGGGGGCCCATCATCATCTGCAACATGGTCGTCTGCCTCATCGGCCTGCCCATCATGGGCTGGCACGCCAACCCGGCCGTCCGCTACTTTGGCGTCTTCCTCGTCACCGCGGGCGCCAACTCCAACATCCCCTCCGCCATGGCGTACCAGGCTAACAACATCCGCGGGCAGTGGAAGCGCGCGTTCTGCAGCGCGACGCTCGTGGGGTTTGGGGGGATCGGGGGGATTGCTGGTAGCTTGGTTTTCCGGTAAGTCAACTCATGATCGAGCACAGGCAGGAGTTGGTTGAGCTGACATGTCTTCTTTCACGCCGCCCAGTAAGCAAGACGCTGCCACGGGATACAAGCCCGGCCTGTACGCGTGCATTGCGTGCTGCTTGCTCACGATTATCCTCGTCTGCATCGTCGACACGTTCTTCTACTTCTCCAACAAGAAGGCAGACCGTGGGGAGAAGGAGCTGGAGGCTCATGAGGTGAGTTTCTTACACATGACCCCCCATAGCAAATTGGCTTTGTTACTGACATTGATTTGATTAGGACGGCTTCCAACCTGGCTTCCGATATACACTGTAGGGATTTGCTTTTGATGTGACGGTTTCATGACGAAGCGTTTTTATTGTGGACAAGTTGTTCGTTAGCGATGGTATGTACATACTTATATAGCTCGTAAGCAAAAATGATGTGTACGATTAATTACAGGCGTGTGCATTCCGTGACCAGTTGCGCTGCGATCGCAAGTACCTGCGCCGTTCCTTTTCCGAATATGCAGGTACCCGCTGAGCCGCATCCCTCCGGCGGAATGTCAGCAGACCTTGAAGAAGAACGGTCGGACGAGGTCGCGAATCATGGGCGCGCTTTGATTGGGTGATGCTGGCAACCAGCTGTATGTGCAATCAACTACATACATAGCATACAGTACGAGACAAGGTACTCAAGAGTCAAGACTAGCAAATCAGAGAGCTGCGGCCAAAGATTGAAATCAAGGAAACAAAAGCTAGAATAAATAAATTCATGGTAAGGAAGGGTATCTTCGCAAAATCGAAAAGGGGTGGGTCGACATCGACAAGCACTAGTTACGGCTTATCGCCGACGCCCGTCGCTGCCATCATCCCATCGTCACTGTGGGGCGGGGACCTCTGGGGAAGTGTGTTAGGAAGAACGCGTGGGGCTGGGGTCTGAGGGCTGAGGACTCTGACTCAAGACTCCCACACCCTACTCGACGAGCCCTGGTCCACACTGCCCTGACTCCGCTTCTTCTTCTTGCTCACGACCGTCACCTCCTCGGGCTCCTCCAGCAGATCCGACGGCACCACCGTCGACGGCTCGCCCGCGGCCTCGGGGTCATCGCGGTACGGCGCCACCAACGCCTCCGCAGCAGCGCCCGGCTCATCGGTCGCGTCGGCACCGCCGGCACTGGCCCCGCCCTCCGCGGCGCCGTTATGAGGATGGGGAGTCTCCCCGGCGGCGGCGACATTGTAGCTGCCGTCCTCGTCCGTCAGGTCGGCGTAGCGCTGCTGGCCCGGGAACCAGGGCGGCAGGAAGGCGGGGCGCCCGCTGCCGGCGCGGGGGCCCTGGCTCTTCCAAGCCTTCATCGAGGGCGGCATCTTGAAGGCGCCGAAGAGGCCGCCTCCTCCGGATGGGGAGGTGGGCGAGGACGCGTACGGTGAGGGGGTGGATGGGTTCGTGTTGGCGGCGAACCAGGGCATCGCCGGGGTCGAGGCGGGCCGCAGGTGGCGGCCGCAGTCCGGACACGCGCCGGGTACTACCTGCCACGCGAGGTACTGAATCAGCGCGGGGATCGCGAGGCCGCGGGAGAGTTCGCGCACCGCTAAGTAGAGATGGATGAAGCTGGAGGTTTGCGACGTCGTTAGCTCAGTGAACCATCGTTGGGATGGGAGGTCCCATCGAGTGGATCGGGGCAATCAATCGGGGGACACGGGTTGGTTGGGACTTACAAGTTCACCAGCAACGGGATCGTCGCGTAGGCCGCAAGCATGGCCAGCTCCGCGCTGTCGCCCTTCTGGATCCACGTGAAGACGAGGACCACCATCAGCGCGGCGGCGAGGACCGTGTCCGCGAAGAAGGTCAGGATGGGGTTGCGGGGCTGCTGCGTCGACGATTCGTCATCGCCATCTTCCCCTCTCCTTTCCCCGTCTCCCTGCTGTTGCTGCTCCGGCTCCGGCGCCTGCGCTTCTTGTGCCGCCTCGGCTGCCTCATTATCCCGTGGCAGCAGCTGCTGCTGCGAGTGGCGACGCACTACCGATTGCTTCCTCTTCTGGTCCTGCTTCTTATATCGCCGCAGCTGCACGAGCTGGAACACCGACAAGCCGCCCGAGAAGGCCAGCGGGACGAGCCCGACGGCGGGGACGGGGCTGCCCGACCGCGCGCCGTGGGCGATGCAGAGGGCGAAGGCGGGGAGGAAGGTCGCGGCGGCCACGATGCGCAGGGGGGCCTGCGCTTTCTCGGCGGGGGATGCCATGGTTTCGTCGTCGTTGTTGATGCGTGTGGGCGGACGTATTCCAGACCAGTGAGGTTTGACAGGAAAAAGGAAAGATGAGGAAGTCGTTGCACTCGTTGGCAAAGGGAGCGCCGGGCTGCCTCTTCAATTAAGGTTGGGTCGGTTTTGAGGGGTTCTTTTCTGGCTGCCTGTTCGTTTGGGCGTGGGCGTGCTGGCGTAGCGTGACAGTGTGCTTTGTTCGTTTGACGCCCGGCGCGCGCCTCCCCCTCAGGGGCTTCTGTTGCATCGCTAACCCTTTGGGGACTGGGATGAAGATCACGGGCCTTGGCGCCAAACCCAACGCCGATCCACGAACCACCTTAAATTCCAAAAGCCTGTCCGTTTTGGAGTGCCTTGCATTGCGTCAATGGCATATGGGAGATAAGGAATGGCGTGACAACCTCTGTCTTCTGGCATTGAGTGTTGGGTGGTTGGGTGGTTGGGGTTTTTGGTTTATCCTGGCGATCAAGGGGGTCTGGAACTTTCGGCTTCGATTGGCAGCAACTAGAACGGGCGCCGTCTGTGAAGGCGCCAGAGACGTCGTCAAACACATGGCCTGACACAAGATTCGAGTGAACATAACTGTATTCTTTGATTTCTATCCAATGAACAGGCGAGAGTTCTTCTTTTTTTACACCCCGTTTCAATGGGAACCTACTTACATCACCCAACCATGCCACAGTAGTCATCTGTCGCCCCCTTTTGACCCGCCCTTCTTCCCCATGGTTTTAACGTCGTAGCATCAAACGTAGCACCAACCCCATGACTGCACCGCATGCAGCACCACCAAAGTGCGGCTCGATTCGCGTGTATTCCACGGCCTGTGGTTGCTCTGCTTCGGCAACAAGCCAGCTGTGCGGCGTGTTGTCTTTCCATATGCTTTTGCGCCGCTGCTCCGCCGGCGTCTCACTTGCAGGTAGCGGCGCAGCTTTGCTAAGCGGCTCTTTTCCGCTTGCCGACTCTGATTTACCTGGCGTATCATTTGCAGGCGGCGCAGCTTTGTTTGGCGACTCCTCCTCAGGCGCCGACCGTTCCTCGCGGGCTGGAGGACCCTCTTCACATGGTGGCTCCGTTTTGCTGCCAGCATTCTCTCCGCGAGGTGACTCTGTCTTTTGAGGAGATGCATCGTCTTTACGGGGAGATCTCTCCTTGCCAGGAAATGAAATTTCGCGACGAGTATTCGTGTCACTTGACTCTTTCTTGCGAGATGGATCTTCTTCAGAGGGTGCTTCCTCCTGGCGCGTTGGCTCACCATGACGCAGTGGCTCATTCCCGTCCTGCGATGATACCTGGCGTGGCGGATGTGGCATCTTTTCAGTATTGGTCTCCTGGCGCGCCTGCAGCTTCCCCAACTCAGCTGCTCGGTCCGCGAGTAGCTGCCGATATTGGTCGCGCATGGTGCTGTACTGGGCCAGCTGTTCCTGTCTCGCCTGCGCCATCTTCCGGGGTCCCTGTACCATCGCAGCAGATCCGGCAGGAAAAGGAAGAAGTAAATGGCCCAAAGCGGCACCGCGGCCGGGGTGAACCCAATAAAGAACGGCATGCGGGGCCGCGCGACCGTGGCGGCCGTCATAAGCCCCGACGTGACGGCGGTGGTGCCGCCCCAGCTGGCCCCTGTCTCCGCGGGGTCGTGGGTGTAGAGGAAAGCCAGCCCGCCGGCGACCCCCGAGCCCACGACGACGGCAGGCGTCCCGATCCTGCCGAAGCCCGCGACCCAGGCCGCCCGGAAGAAAACGGAAAACATGATCATGTTGAACATCAGCTGGCCGAGCTCCGAGCACAGAAAGACGTGCGTGAACAGCGTGTACCAGCGACCGCGCTCCGCATAGTCGCCCGACAGGACCAGGTGGTCGTCGTACCACCGCCAGCGCCGGCCGCTGTCGGGAAGCACCGCCTCGCCGCCCCGGACGAGCCGCTTGTAGTCCTCGCGGTCGACCAGCTGCCCGAGCGCGAGCTGCAGCGCCTTGTGGTCGCGCTCGAACTCCTGGATGGCGCTGACGAAGCCGAAAAAGACGACGAGGCTCGTCGCGACGAAGGCGCGCGACCAGCGGCGCCGGGCGCGGGGGTCGGGCTCGACGGGGACTTGGGTGTCGAAGCGGAGGAGCGACTGCCGCAGGCTGCGCAGGTCCAATTGGGACGGGCCTGCCTCGTCGTGCCCGTGATCTGCTTGGGTTGGGTTTGGCGGGGTCGACGTGGTCGCCGATGAGTGATGGGTTGGAGAGCCCACGAGACTCGGGGGTGCCGCGGGCGGAGCAACGGGGCTGGACGAGTGTGCTTGAGGCATCTGAAATCTCTGCTTTGTCGATTTGGTTTGAGGTTGGAAACTCGCGGTCCTCAGCATGCGAGGAAAACCGATGGCGCTGAGCCGCCCGAAGGCGCTATGGCGGGCCAGAGGCAGTCTGCACACCATTCTCTCGTCGACAAACTGGACACGAACCGGGGAAGAAAGACGCGACTACCAGGTGCTGCGGAATCGCAGCTATTTACGAGATCGGGTTGGGTGACATCGGCAAGGGTAGCCTGCAGCCACCGCCACCAATCGCACTGTGGTTCCGTCGCCCTGGGTGCAATGTACACACCCGGATTCTACTCAAGTCACTACAATATTCCCAAAACGCCGGTTTGCAATTGGTGTAGCCATACGTGAGAGTTGAAGTTTTCTTTTTATTACTGCGAGTCCGGAGTGGTAGTGGTATGTGCATGCCAGCACACGAATTTGTATAGCCACTTGTCTCCCTACAAGCTACCCTTGCCGAGAGTCTTGAAGAAGGACTCGGGCGCCTCCGCCCCCAGCACCAACTCCATCCCGGGATCCGCCTTGCGCATCGCCCGCTGGTAGGCCTCGCGCTTGCTGACGCGCTGCAGATAAGCCAGGATGTTGGGGTAGGCCGACAGGTCCATGGGCGCGAAGTAGCGGAAGGTGGTGAGCGAGAAGACGAGCATGACGTCGGCGGCGGTGAACTCGGCGCCCGCCAGCCACTCGTTATCGCGCACGCGCGCGTCGAGCCCCTTGTATCCGGCGTCGCGCTTCTGCTTGAAGAAGGCCACCATCGGGTTGCTGCCGTCGTCCTGGCCGTCGGGCACCATGCCCGCGCGCCCGATGGTGGGCGTGAAGGTGCCGTTGGTCCAGTGGAACCAGTAGAGGAAGTCGGCGTAGAGCGGGTGCGACGCGCCGGGGAATAGGCGGCCGCCGCCGTGCTTCTCGCAGATGTACTGGACGCAGGCGCCGCTCTCGGCCAGGGTCAGGACGGGGCCGCCCTGCCCGTCGTCGTCGGTGATGACGGGCGCGGACCCGGTCCAGTGCAGGGCCTTGTACTCGGGCGGGGCCAGGGCCGGCGCCCGCTTATAATTCTTGAGCTCGTACGGGATCCCGAGCTCCTCGCAGAGCCAGGGGATCCGCTCCGACTGCGAGACCTGGAGGTGGTGGACGGTGAGGACCATGATGGGCTGTCTGATTGCGGGGTGATGAATTCGGGTGGGGCTAGAATGAACCAAAGAGCTAACGAATGCCTGGAAGAAACGGGCGTACAGGGAGCTGAGGTTTGGGGATGGTGTTGGTTTTTAAGCTCGACTGCGCGGGATCAGGAAGCGGCGGTCAAAACAAAGATTTGGATCTAGGAACGGGAACAGCTTTCAGCGTGCTTCTGTGCCTCGGCTTGCCCACTTGGATGGAGACGATCTAAGAACTGACGTAGACTTCGCCGGACTATTAATAATGACGAGAGATCGCGGCGCTGGATTAGCGGAGGGGCTCCCATTAGCGGAGCCCGGCCCACCCGGCTTGTCAATTAGGCCGGTCTTATCCACCCCCTGGCGCCGGAGTTAAGGAAACTACCGACTGCTACTCTAAGCGAGCTTGTTGGCCAGGGCTGAGCAAACTTGTGAAGCACGGTTGATGACTGCAGCCTATGGGATTGAAGTTGGCTACGAGCAAGGGGCGTAATCAGAGGGTAGGCTGACTGATGCAAGGGATGCCAAAGCTGTCAGACGGTTTAGCGGGGTATTACAGCAACCCCTTTCAAGTGCGTCAACCTCTCTTCTACCTGAAAACCCACCGTTACTCGTCGTTAACGTCGTAATCATGCGACAAGCACTTGTGCTACGCGTAGGGGTCGACGAACCATCAAGGGAAATGACCCTATCTCAAGAAGCGCTTGGTTCGGATCCCGCAAAGTTCCTAAATGCCAAAAGGGTTTTCTATTCTAGTTATTTTTCTATCTGTCTAAATGCATGACATATGATCCAATCCGCCACGAATAGACA
Source organism: Arthrinium phaeospermum (assembly GCA_006503535.1). Lineage (NCBI taxonomy): Eukaryota > Fungi > Ascomycota > Sordariomycetes > Amphisphaeriales > Apiosporaceae > Arthrinium > Arthrinium phaeospermum. The sequence continues at coordinate 3,425,341 of QYRS01000004.1, forward strand.
CATCATGCACTTCGGTTTAAGCTATCTTCTCGCAAGTCTCAACAGGCCATAAGCCCCGACGCCCGCCGTTCCCAGCAACCCGACCCAGGTCAACGCCAGCTTCCCAAAGATGTACATGCCAACCTTGTCCGCCGTCTCGGCGTCGTTGACCTGCGGGAAGGGCTCGTCGGGAACCGGCTTCCCCAAGAACTCGCAGAGCGGCGCCCAGCCCTCTTTGATGTCCATGACCAGCAGCTGCTTGGGGGGCACGATGCTCCTGACCCAGTCATTGTGGACCTCGATGAGATCTGGCCGGAAGAATTTAAGATTAGCATTTCTGTACGTACGTGAGGTGATTCGCTCTGCTCAGGGGTTGGTTGGGGGCCTTTTGCTCACGTGGTCCCATGGGGGTGCCGGGCCCGTTGGCCCGGGCGAGGAGCTCCACCGCCGTGCTGCTCCAGTGGTGCACGATGCTGGGCATCCAGCGGATGGTGGGCATCGGGGCGGCGAACAGCGGGAGCCACCACGGCAGCGCGTAGCTCAGGTTGACGCCGATGCTCTTCCACCACTTGGCCGGGTCGCGCGTCACGAGCACGACCTTGGCGTCCGGGTAGAGCTCCAGGAGCTCGGGCAGGAAGTCGACGTTGGGCATGTCGGTACACTGCGCCGGGTGTGGTGTGATTGATTAGCCGACTCCTCTTTCTTAGTGGGTAGGTGTCGTATGGTACTTACGCCGACGTAGCCGGACACCTGTTGTCGCACCAGCTTCAACACTTTTTCCTTGTCGCCTGCCTGGCGGGCCTCGTAGGCCTGGACCCAACGCTTGGGGAACGCTGGATCTCGGTTAGTTGTTGTTCTTGTTGTTGCCTAGGGGGATATCGAGGGCCACCTACCGTCTTCGCGCCAGAGGAGATGACCTCCTCCATGCTGCACCGGCCCTTTCATGAGAATCTCCAGAGCCATCTGCATCGAGGCGGTCCCGGTTCTGGAGTAGCCGGCGCCGATGACCTCGAGCTGGGTCGACGCATCGCCCGGCTTCGATGGCGCTGCTCCCATGATTGTCTTTCAGGTTTCTTCTGTTTCGTGTTTTCCTTTTGAGGATCGACACCGCGATAGTGATGAGGTTGGCCGGATACCCTAGCGAGATAACATGGAGAACAGGACAATCTCAAAAGGCTCAGCGCAGTGCGGCACATGGGCGGTGGGGAGATTAAATGCGGCGCAGCGCCACTGAAAAATCATGCGACCCGCGGCGCGGCCCATCATCCGCACCTGCAAGGATCTGGCGATGATCCGCGGAACTTTCCCCGTGAGCCTGTGTAGGACCGGGGGGATTGAAAGAGAGGGGAAAGCGGAATACAGAAGAGTGAAAGCCCTTACCTTGTAACGCACAATCGGGTTGGTTGTGGTCCTTCCCCATGCAATGCGACCATACATTAGGCTTTTTCCGACATGATCAACACTCTTGTTTTTCTCGATTCTCAGGACCACCACAAAGAATCAAAAGGTGACAGAGAGACCTCTACACACTCCCTCCAAAAGAGAAAGAAAACATGGCCTCGGACCAATCAGACGAATCAAAGCCCTCGACCCCGAAGGCGCAACCGCCAAGCTACCCGAGAGCCAAACAGGTTAGGCCGGAATACGACTTTGACGATGGCGACACGGTCGCGGATCGCTATTCCTACGTCGCCGAGGACGGCCGTACTTATCAGGGCTACATGCCAGGCGGTAAGATTTTGCCCGGAACCCGAAACCGCTTCGTTCTCGGGATGATGAAGATGCCTTAGCTGACCATGCTGCCCCGAAGAATACATGTTGCCGAACGATAGCGTGAGTCTGGTTCCGGCCCACCTAAAAGGACCTCGTCCCGTCAGACGAAGTGGGCATCGCGCTAAGACCCCAGACTCCTTTCTCCAAACTTGTAGGCGGAGCAAGACAGACTTGGTTCGTGGCAAACTTTCTGGCAACCGATATCCGAAGGCCTGCAGGATGCAATGCGATTTTGGCTGACCAAGCGCGACTTGTAGATTTCTCCCATGCCATCTATCGGCTCCTCCTGGATAACAAGCTTGCCGCCGCCCCGCTCCGGTTTCCAGAAAAAGTCCTAGACAGTAAGGTGATCCTTGCCCAAAGCCCGCTTGGGTGGATGCTGACTCGATACAGTCGGCACTGGGACAGGAATATGGGCGTTGGAATTCGGTAAGATATCCATTCGCCTTCAGATCATGCCGAAGAGACAAACTTCATGTTACACACCCAGATACTAAAGCCCCGCTCCAGCCGAGGAGAACCCCACCTCCGAGGTCATCGGCACCGACCTCAGCATGATCCAGCCGCTGCCCTGGACCCCCAACTGCCAGTTCGTCCTCGAGAACTCCGAGACGGACGACTGGCTCTTCCCCCACCACTTCGACTACGTGCACCTGCGCGGCGTGCTCTCCTGCTTCCACGACGTGCGGACCGTGATCCGGCGCGCCCACGACCACCTCACCCCGGGCGGCTGGCTCGAGTTCCAGGACGGCGTGTTCGAGCTCGCGGGCCACGCCGACGGCTCCCTCGAGGGCACCGCCCTCCAGCGCTGGAACGCGCTGCTGCGCAAGGGGGCCGCGGCGCGGGGGCGCGACTTCGCGAGGGCCCGGCACTATAGGCAGCACCTCCTCGACGCCGGGTTCGTCGACGTGGAGGAGCGGATGATCATGGTCCCGGGGGGACCCTGGCACGCCGAGGACGACAAGATGCGGGTCGTGGGAGTGTACATCACCAACATCATGAGCACGGGCGTCGTCGAGAGCTTCAAGCCCTTCCTGACGTCGGCGGGGCTCTCGCAGGCGGAGATCGAGACGTTGTCGGGGGAGGTTCGGCGCGAGATGTTGGATTCGAGTATTCGGTGGAGTATACCATTGTAAGTGACGCTTTGACTCCTGCCCAGAAAATGCAGACATCTCAAACAGAAGGCTGACAACATCATCTGCAATGATACAGCTATATTGTGTATGGTCGGAAACCGTACAGTGGAGAAAGTGACGCAGACTGAGCGGGAAGGGATGGACTTGGAGGCGTGTGTTTCCGGAGTAAAGAACTAGAGAAAGGAGACAGTCATAAACTCATATACATAATAAACTTACTACAACGTATGCCATTCCTACCACCAATCAAAGAAATAGCCCAGGCACCTGGACATCTTGAAATTGAGCCCCAACAAGACACAGGAGGAAAACACCCATCTTTGTGTGCCGGTTTCGACGTCTTGGTCTTGGACCAATCGCATAAATCCCCGCCAAATATCACGTTCTCTCAGCTTGTGATATCTCCTCGATGATCTTATCAACCCCCGCAAACGCCAACTCGTCCATAGTCTCCTTCCACAGTCGTTGACTGACCACCTTAGCGTCCTTCGAGTACACAAAGGGCGCCATCCTTGTTCCTACACGTTAGCATCATGTCATTGCATGACACACTTCTTGAGCGAGGAGGTGATATAGGTTCATAAACTCACGGTCGGATCACACAGTCCTCGATATACTGCCCATGCGACCTCGCATCCTGCCCCGCCGCCGCGCTGACGAGCGACCGCGCCCCGACGGCAGCGGTCCGGCCCATGAGCCGCATGAAGAGGACCGCCGCCACCCCGAGCTCGCGGTTGAGCGACGAGCCGTGGCAGAGGCCCGGATTGGCCAGGTTAACGACCGCCGTCGCCGCCGGCACGCGCCGCGCCAGCTCCGTCACGAAGAGCTGCCCCAGGAGCTTGGTGGTGGCGTAGCGGTCGTAGATGTTGAACCGGGCTTCCTCGTCAAAGGCGGGCAGCAGCGGGTCTTGGTCCTTCTCAGCGAATTTGGCCCAGGCCGCGGTGTCGGAGGACACGATGACGATGCGCCCGGGTCCCTGGGTGGGCGAGGCAGCAGAGCTGCTCTGTTTGAAGGTGCGCAGGAGCAGGAGGGTCAGGAGGACGGTGGACAAGTAGTTAGTCTGCACATCCTCCTCGTGGCCCGTCTCAGGATTGAGCGCAAACGAGCCGCGATTCACGCCCGCGTTCAAGATGGCGATGCCGAGCCGCAGGCCCTCCGCCCGCCGCGCGAACGCGACGACGGACTCGTACGAGGCGTAGTCTAGTTTCCAGACCTCGAGCGTCTGGCTAGCGCTCGATTTGGCGGACATCAGGGTCTCGCGGGCGATTTCGCCCTTGTGCTCGTCGCGGACGGCCAGGATCAGTTTGCTGACGCCGAGGTCCAGCAGCTGGCGGCAGCATTCCAGGCCGATGCCGCCGTTGGCGCCCGTCACGATGGCGGCTTGCCCCTCGAGGTCGACGTCGTCGCGGGACACGGCGGGCGGGGCGCCCGAGAACTGCCGGCGGAGGAATTGGAGCTTGCTGGCTTCCTGTTCTGGGGTTATGTCGAAGGTGACTCCTGGGCCTGCCATCCTGGGAGACGAATATATCGAGGTGCGCTTCGTTGGTGATGGGAGACAGACGATTGGTGATAAGCTAAGCTGTCGAGGAGGGCGATCAAGTCTGGGAAACGATGAGACCTAGCCTGTATCTTATATATGACACAAGAGGAATCTAGGACAACCAACAAGGGATCTGCCGGATCACCAGCAAATATTTAAACATGTGGCGTGGCGGGGTATTGACGGGGAGACAGTGTTTAGCTGGCTACAGGTTGCAGGGCGTCAACGCAAGGGAGTGCAACCCTGAAATGGTGCATTCGGCGCCATGGATGGAAGCATGTACATGTACTACAAGTGGCGGCAAACATATCACCGAAATCAAGGCTTCCTGTACCACTACTTGCAGGTTATCAAACATGTTTGTTCTGTGTGACCGACGCAATCGTCATGATGTCAGCAGGGTACATTGCCGCCATGCTTTGCGCGACTGTGCGACGACCCGTGTCACAAGCTGTAGCCCATCTGTTCCCTAACTAGCAGCTGTCCAGCGGGAGCGCCCGGCTAACAGGGTGAATTCCACCAAATCCTTGACTTTAGCGTTGTCATTCCTCTACCTAGGCACTGAGAAAACAAAACATACCTAGCCATGGCTTATGTCTGAAACGTTTCAAGTGCCTAAACGAATAACTATGCAAGGTAAACATCGCCATAAGTGAGCGTCAAAGCTATTGAGCATACATCTGGAAGGTGCATGCTGGCCAGCTCCCAAGTGCACTGTGTGAGCTTTGCTGGCAGCGCCTCGGACTACGGCCATCTCGGTATACCGAACACCGCCGATCGAGTGCAAAGCTGGTCCAACACGACAACGAATGAGCGGGTTCCATTTTATTGCTTCTCATGCTGACAAGCCATTTACCACCAGTATACAACCCTAGGTTTCTTTAGTTTGTCCCAGGAGCGTGCTTCATACCCCAGTTGAATACTCGTCGCCTCATCGAAGGTCAATTGAGCTCCATCCATGAGGATAGGTTTGCCGTGGTAAAGGGAATCCCATGGCTCAGGCCACGCCCCATAGCGGTCCTTCGGCAAGACCCGACGAGGTTTCGGATTCTGACAGTAATATAAAGATGGAAAGCGCATGTCCTCCTCCAAGGTTTCGGGAGTGATCATGATCGGCCGTCTACTCTGGGCGCCCGCTTGCTCTAGTCGCGTAACGACACGCTCGTAGGTTTCCAAGGTCGCCTTCAGATATTCCCGATACCATATGCTACAATCGAGCGATTGCCTTGCGAATATGGTAGAGCGGGTTATTTCTCTGCGCCAGATTGCGTGATCCAGTGGCGTATGTCCCGCATTGTCCACAGGGCTGATGTCGATGTCAGGCATCTCCAAAAGAAGCACCAAGAGGTCATAGATAAACTCTGACCTATCCACCACACGGAACATAGTGTCCACAGGGAACGTAGGGTGGGGATACCTCTGTTCTTGAGACGCATCAGGGAGCCTCCACGACCGAGGGTATGGACAAGTGGTTGTAGGCACGGTCCAGGTGGCGAGACGGGTCGTGGCTATGTTTGCCAGCGCAGTTCGGCCTTGTCTATCTCGTGCGTTGATATGTGCAAGGTCGACTGTCCCCAGAAGTTCGCGTACAGTAGCCTCGAGCTCACCCAACTTTCCGAACCTTGCATCGTCGTATGCTTTCAAGCATACCATTAGTGCGGTCATGCCCTGTTGATCCCTAGCATTTCGATCCGTTCGTCGATCCGCAAGCAAGCGTCGTGTTTGCTTTGAGTTACCACAGTATGCGGCTACCAAGAGTGGACTCCTGTGGCGCTCAAACGGTTTGATGTGTTTCTCCTTGGTAGCCCATGGAGTCACTTGTTCACGCGGAAAGGCTTCCGTCAATAGCCTCTCGCGCGTTTGAATATTGACATCGAGCCTCCCCTCAAGCTTCGGGCTCTCCAGGAGAGCCTCTAAGTGCTCATACTTTGATCCAATGGACGCGAAGTAGTGAAGTGGACTTATACCCAGCACTTCAGTTCCCAGGTAAAGGTCCTCACGCTCCAGTAGGGGTAAGAGTTGGCTTTTTCTGTATGCTAACATGACTGGTGGTAAAAAGCACTCCTCCATATATTGGAGTTCGAAGTCCTCGAATTTCCAGGGCAGACCGTACTCAAGCCATTCACCTGTTTTACATCCATTGATGTCGACAGATGCGCTCGCCGTGAGAAGCTCGATGGCTTCCACGGCATTCTCACGATGATTAGCGCACGCTGCCATTAGCGGAGTCCATGGAATGCATCCCTCTAGCAAGCCCTTGTTCGGATCTACTCTCGCATCGGCTAGTAGAAGCTTGAGAGCATCAACATTGTGCAAGGTTGCTGCATGTATTGCTGTACGATCTGAGTCTTGGATCGATATGGTGTTATAGACGTTCGGGTCTTTGTCGCCCGGTAACAACAGTCTGCAGGCTGAGTTCCATTCCAAGGTCACGCAGTCATACAGAAGGGTGCGGGTGCGAGGAGGCTCAAGGCGAAAGTCATTGGAAACCTGGTTTGCACTCTCTACCAACTCCAGCTGTTTGGCAGTGTACTGTGAGTCTAAAACGTGCTCACCCCAGTACCGGTCTACCCACTCCATGAATGCGTGGACTGGGTAACTCAGACTACTGTCAATGCTCCATGGATGTTCAAAGTACGTCTCCGGTGATACGGACATGAAAGCGAGGCAGGTGCCAAGGATGAGAGAATAGCCTTCACCACGTGTCCAGTATTTCTGCAAGAACTCCCGGATAGACTGGTGTGCCAGTTGCAAGACCGGTGTCTCTTTCGTTTGCACAACGAGACCCTCGCAACTTCCAAAATAGAGATTGATGTCGACGTTGTAGTCGTGGATGTTACCGCCGGGGGGTTCCCATGGCTCCAAGGCAAGCGCAACTCTTAGTGCTGTCCCGTCTAGCGTCGAACGAGCGAATGCCAGCCATTGGAGAAGCTTCAGCACTGTTTTGCCGTTGGCGCGACTTTCAATTCTGTGTATGATCTCTTTGTAGTAGGTATCCATGCTGTCGGAAAGGTTCTCCAAGGCCGACTTCATGGCCGCTGCATGAGGTTGAGATACTAGTGCGGACTTCGACTGTAGGTCTGCAAGTTTGAATCTTCAGGCTCATCAGTAAGGTTCAACAAAAAAGATGCGTCCAACACCTACATGCATTGCGACTTCTCAATGATACTGGAGGCAGCCATCTGACGTAACCCATGATTGTTCATCCACTGAGTCACCGTGGCTTCTTTGTCGTAGACTTCGTATACAAGAGCTCTGATGTCATGCTCGCTTGCTCGTACGGGCAAGTCCGCAGTCTCGATGACGGATCGACTCAGGAGCTCCCATACACTTATATCCTCTCTAGAGGTGATACATATATGGACATTGGACGACTGGCACTCCTCAGTCAGCTCTCGAAGCATAGAAGCCACTCGGTGCTTCTCTGATGGACTTTGCGAGTACTCGTCTAACGCATCCAAAATGAGGAATGACGTGGTAAAACGAGAAAGTGTAGCCTTAAGAAGTCGCTTTCTGTCGTTCAACAGTGGCATTGGCACCACCAATTCCGATTCAAGCTCGTCGCAAATGGTAGTGTTTCTTGCTAGTAGCTGCCGGGTGAAGACCTCAAGGACGTATTGGCAGGATTGCTGGGTCATCCGAGCATGGTCGCAATACACCCACGCGATACCCACGTCCTCACTAGGGAAGGATAATTCAAGCTCGTCAATCATGCGCGAACTGTGTGAGCTGTGTCAGAGATATGTGTTGACGGAATATTCAAGGGAGGTTACTTACACCATGTGCGTCTTCCCTGCACCAGCTGCCGGTGCGTTAGTTAGGACGAAGTAAGCAGCGAGCTCCATCGACTTACCTTTCCCAGGACACCATATTATCTTGGTGCTGCCATTCATCCACTGCTCGAAGACTGCGTGTTTGACTGCCCAGTCCCCGCTTTCGGGGAGTCTAGAGCTATGAAGCATCTTGTGCTTCAGAAGCTGCGCTTCGTGGACATCATCCGAGCAGAGCTTTTTCAGGACATCACCCCTCGCCTTGAAGATAGCGTCCCACTTTTTCGATATGTAGCTATCAAAGTTCATGGAGTTGAGCAACGCCTGTTTTGCTCCCTTCAGGCCTTCCAGTTCATCTTTCAACTCGTAAGGCTGGATGAGGCATCCGGCGAACTTTGAGAAGAAACTTTTCTTCATCCACAAAATACTTTTTCGGGTCAAATCAATCATCTTGGTTTGAAGTACGACTGCCGCCGTCTTCACTGTGGAATGGACAACATGCTGAGGAAGTCCTCCGAGACGTGACAGAAGATGTGTGTCATCATATAGGCTCTCAAGTCCCTGCAGAACCGAGTCCGCTTGATCCGGGACTTGAACAGCGAGCTAGCCGTTGGTTAGCGTCGTAAAGCCCAGACACATGTTTTAAATCTGCTAACCGTGATGATCTGCGATAGGCCATGGGTGATGATTTGAACCGGCGCATAGCCCGCGTTCGCCGCTATGGTCCCTGTGAGACCCAAAGCCAACTGCGAAAGCGGTGCAATTCGCTTGAGATACTGTCCAGTTGCCTTTGAGACATTCTGAGATCGGCTGCGGCCATCCAACAGTATTGTGGCGATAAGCTTGTCGAGGACGGCTGGCTCTTTCGTCTCTCCGGTAGTCTCAATGCATGCTTTGAGCTCGGGGAGATTGTCCGAAGGCTTGTCGGTGAGAGCTTGGAGCACGCTTCCGAGACCCTGTACGCTGAATTGCAGTTTCTCTTGGGCGTCGATCAAGTGGCTGTCACTTGCATCGGTCTCCCGAAAGATGGGCTCCAATTCGACAGAGGGAAGCTTTGATGGTGTCGTCAAATCTCCGGAGTCTCCAATGTCTTTAGACGAGCCAGGTCCATTGCTGTGAGGGTTGTCCTCGGAGTCTCCACTTGTATCATCTGCTGTCTTTCGACGTCGGGACTTAAGTAGGCTCAGCAGCCGTTTCGGCTTCAGCGAGATTGAGGGCATCGCGTTCTTGAGGATCCGGGGGACTTGATCGGAAAAGGTATCTGAAAAAAGTCGAACGAACTACACTGGAACCCAATTGCTCGACACATTACCCCGCTTGACGTGGCCAGTTGTGGTGACCGTTTTTACCCCTGCCCCTGGTACTGTCACATTCAGATTGTCGGTTACACAGCTCATTGGTGGTTGGCTTGTGTGCACGTGATGTGGAGCAGGTATGACACAATATGCACTGGCGGAAAGGATGGTTACTCGATAGAAACGTCCCGTGGCCAAAAAGAAAAAAAGAAAAAAATCGCCCTTACAGATAGATCTATCCGATTGCTTCATGTACCACACTCCAAGCCCCAGTGCTATCACCACTCCCAAACAACCCCTGACCGTTATTCCATCGACCCCACGATAATCTACCCAGGTCGGTGCAGTAGTGGTCAGCCTCCCTACCCCTTTTCAAATCCGGGTGCTGCTGGTAGCCGTGGACCTGGCCGCCGCACCAGAGGGCCCCCGGGTTGCCCCGACCGCCGTTCTGATAGTCTCAGTCGCCGCCCTGCATATTCAATGGCCAAGGCGGGGGAACAGAGGAGGCAAAGACTGGCAGCCAAACTGGCCAGGCGTTGTGGCGGCAGCATGACAGGCCAAGGTTGTTCTTGGTGGGTTTGCTGTTGGATGCTCTAGTGTCTTGCCAACAGCTCAAATATTTCACTCTTTATCGAGGCGGTACAGGTATAGCGGACTTGCCTTTGCCGACCACAGTAAGCTTCACTCACCACATACCAATACGGGATATAACCTTATGTTTCCCATTTGTTGCATCGCTCACGGCTTATCACGTCATCTCCTGCGCAATGAAATCAAAAGATGGAGGCCGTCACTCGCTTACACGTTGCCACTGGCTCGTCACTCGATAGCGAAGAGATGCACTCCAGCTGACCGCACCTAGCAAACTGGCCGTAGATGGTGCCTATCAAGATGTAACGGAAGAACAAACCGATCTTTTGTGGCCCTCTACTTCAAGAGGAGGAACAGAAGTACCAAGAAACAAGGTCCGGTCGAAGGCTGGACGGGCTGAGCCTGTGATTTAGTATGATGCAGGTACCAACCAGACCAGCCCCTGCAGATTCAGGTTGACTGGACGGGGCTCGGATTCCCAAGCCGAATAAACAAGACTTTTAAGTTCCGGTTCAACCGACGGTGGCTCGGATCTTCAGGGCCTGTTTCGTAGAAGTGATTTGATCAACCTCGGATTGGCTCCGGCGGCGCCCTCCGTAGCCCGCGAGCTTGGCTCGAGCAGCGGTGTACTTCCATCTTGACACCTTTTTACATCTTCCATGTTTCAACGACGTAGTATGTTCACGTTTCGAGAAATAAATCACGCAAAGTCACCCGCAACGTCGATACTCGCTTCAAGGTAGAGACCCACAGCCCCCCTGGCCCTTTCGGCTGCCAAGAGACGTGAAGAGAGGAGTATCCACCAACGTTGAATGTATAACAAGATCACGTTTGGACATTAAAGTCAAATGGCTCTTCCACCCCGCCATTGGCAATCGAACCACTTTCCTCACATGGTTATCTACATTGGTTGTCAAGTTGTGTATCGTAGCTAGCTGATCAGCCCCATATCTTGCTACTTGGGATGAACAATTGTCTCCAGCTGTCAGTAGCTCTTTCGTCGACCCCTCAGGCCCATCTGAACCATATCAATGAAAACTGTCTCGAAGCGCAGATTGACAAACTGCCACGCTACCATGATGGCATCTTGCAGCGTCATTGACAGCTCTGAAACACCGAAGATTGCCAGCCTTATGCTCGGCAAGGGACCCCGCGGTGAATAATCTATGAGAATTGCCACAGCGGTGACTGACCGCCACATCACTCTGGATAGCGAACCGAAGAGAGTCACCACGAGTGCTACGCTAGGTTGTGCCTTACATCATGGGTGTGGCACACTATGGGGGATCTTCCCGGGGCGTTCCAAGTTCAAAGCGCCCTGTTTGCAAGGGAGATCCCGTGTGGGGCAAAAACGTGCTGTGCTCCCCTTTTTTTGCTTTTGGCCGTTCGAGTCCAGACCAGGCCCGCCCATCAAAACCACAGGACCCTTAAAAAGCAAGTTGTCCCCGTGATCGTCTACAATCAATATCTTACCCGTCAATCTCCCCCTGACAGCCTAATTCAGGACTAAAATCTTCAAACATCCGATTCGACCATGGAGATAATAAACTTGGGAGACAAGGCGACTCCGTACACTCAACTTGATAGCTCGGTTCGCAAACCACGGTAAAGAATTGTGTTTCAACTGGGAGTGTTTCGTTTCTCCCAGGTTGATAACTGTATCCAGCAACGGCCCGAACTATGGGACGGCCCAAAACATCAGCCAAGCGACAATCCCGCGAAGGTGTGCCGAAAAGCTTGTGGCGACTCCAGTATCGGGAACCAGCTGGATTACGGCGCTGGAAACCTCTTGAGATATAACTCTGGTTCGGATACTTATTTGCTGTCGCCTGTCTCTTGGTACTCCAACTGCCTCTGACAAAACACAACAACAGTACGATCATGGTCAAGTGTGACAAAGCAGCCAAGATGGAAACTACACAATCTGCGGCGTCACTGGCCGCCATCGATGCTGTCATGTCAGCACGTAAGAGTTGCAGCCGCTTCATAGCTCAGCAACTTGTCAAGGTCCGTTTCGGGCACCCGTTGTACATACATTACCGTTGAAACAGACTGACAACTCTCTAGAACTGCCACAATGATGTCGAAAGGGCGGTTGCCGTCTATGACAGGAACAAGCAAAAACTCCACCTCCTCGGCGACATCGTGACTCCAAGGAGGAGAAGACATACAGCGCCGTCTTCCACATCGAGCGACGATACGACAGTTTTCGAAAGCGACGAGGCGACTCTGATTGACAGCGATGAGATGTCGGAGAGTGACAGCGACGACGACGACGACGAGGAAGGCGACGAATGGAGGTTTGAGTTACCCCGGCTCCCGGCGCCGCGGCCTCATCTGCAGAACGCGAAGCCAGATGGATCGACCCGTTTCTCGCTGACCGAGCTGATCGGCGCGATCCAGGCCGGAGAAACAGCGGAACGCATCCGGACATACCTGGCCTTCCACTACCGAGGAGACGGAAGCGAACTCAAGCGCCTGATCAACGGGACTATTCGTGAAATCCCGGCCTTCTTCTACGTGGTAGAGACGCGGTGTCCAGAGCTGATCCGGTTATGGGCCATGCACGGGGGCGACATCCACGCCACCTGCGGGCCTCTACGAGTGCCACTACTGGGCTACGCCGTCGCCATCGGGGGCAGTTTCCAACATGACACGAGAGATGTCGTGGTGACGCTGCTCAGTCTCGGCGCATCCGCCGACGTGATGCCCCGAGCCTTCTTCGACCCCCTGGAACGGGACCTGCCGGAGGGAGGGCCGCCAGAAAACGAGCTTTCTGACCTGAGGGACGCCAATAAGCGGTGGTGCACTCCTCACGTTCTACTCAGATTGACTCAGTCTCTCAACTTCTGTTTCACGACGCGGTACCATTTGCATCTCTCATCGCTGCTCAAGGGGCACACTGGCGCGCAGAGACAGGTGGTGCAGATGCGCAAATCAGAAGACATTCTCGGGATCCACTACTTCCTCATCGGTCAAAGCACCGCATCCACCATCCTAATCAAGACCATGCTCCGGCAAGTCCCCCCTCCGCAACCCGTCCCCTGCCCAAAACGTCCCTGAACTAACAGCCAGCCGTGTACCCTCAGATACCTCGCCATGCCCACCCAACGCCCCCTCGTCATGATGTTCGCCGGCCCGAGCGGGCACGGCAAGACGGAGCTGGCCCGGCGGTTCGGCGACCTCCTGAGCCTCCCCTTCTGCGCCGCCGACTGCACCAGCATGAAGCACGGCTCCGACCTGTTCGGCGCCCGGGCGCCCTACCGCGGCCACGAGGACGGCTCGCCGCTCAACAACTTCCTCGCCCGGCACGACGGGCGGCGGAGCGTCGTCTTCCTCGACGAGTTCGAGAAGGCCGGCAAGGATGTGCGGCAGGCGTTGTTGATCCCGCTCCAAGATGGTATGTTCTAACAAAACAATCTTTGTCCGTACATGGTTGGTGGCTGACGGTCACCTAGGGACTTATCAAGACCGACGTGATCTCCGCTCGATAGATTGCAGCAAGACGGTCTGGATCTTCGCGACCAACGCCTTCGATTCGACGATCCACAAGTTTTGCAAGCAGAACAAGGACGTTATCCACGACCCTCGCAAAACTTCCGAGTCGGAGAAACTGGTCGGCGAACTCAGAAAAGACATCAGGAAAGAGTCAGAGGGCCACTTTGGGGTATGTTCTCCATCCCCAAGCCTCGTCATGGGCATATCCACTGTTCCTTAAACTGACCAACGTTCTTGCAGGCCCCCGTAACCGGCCGCGTAACCGTCTGGCTCCCCTTCCTCACCTTCTCCCCCCTCGAGCAAGCCGTCGTCGCCGACAAGTACCTCGCCGACTTCGGGCGGGAAGCGGCACGTCCCGTCCGAATCGCGCGAGACGAGGCGCGCGACCGGCTGGTCGGCGACGTGCAGCTGAACATCCGGCGGGGCTACTCGCTGTGCGCCGCGCTGGCGCGGAACGGCGGGTACGTGCCGGCGCTCGGCGCGCGCAGCCTCGCCGCCGAGGTGGACGAGAGGGTCCGGGGGCCGCTGGTCGACGCGTATCTGCATAATCAAGACGAGATCGCAGAAGATGGTGGGGTGACGCACTGCTTGGCGAATGTCGACGCTGAGGGGGCGGTTCGGGTGCTGTGTGCGTTTCCGGACAAAGACGCAAGGCAGAAAAAGGGTTAGAGCTGGCGCCTCGGTTGCGACAAAAGAAAAGAAGAAAAAAGGGAATAAGACCCAAAGTTGGTCGTTATGTAAGATAGAAAACTTCTGCTGGTCGGTACGCTTCTTCACTTCGTCTGGGTCAAACCAATTTAGGGTCACGGTGGGATGAAAATGCAAGGGCTGGCTAGTGAGAGATTAAATGTCGCTATGTGGCATGTGGCGTGTCCGCAGGGTGCAATCTAGACTTCACCAGGGCATTCAAATGAAAGACATGTTTCAAATCTATAAGATTGGTGCCATACCATCTTTGACTAGCTCGGGGTTCGTCCGGAACAGGATTTGTCATCGTCGGAACAAGGGTCGATATCCTCCTCTTCCTCTTCCTCCTCCCCATCCCCATCCTCATCCTCATCTTCACCCATGTCGGAGTCGACGCTAGGGCCCTTTTCCGTGTTACCCAGGAACTTGTAGCCTAGGCCATCATAAAAGTTCCCCGCCCCCTTCTCATACCGCTCGTACTTGTGCTCATCCTCAAACTCGATATCTTCCACTGCGTCCTGGGCAATTTCAAGGGGCCGGCGCCTCAGAGAATCGGCCAGGAGCACAGCCGCATCCGGGTTCTCCAGGGACCCGTTCTTCTCGTGCCAACGGAGGAGGCGCTGCCGTCGCACTTCCTCATTGGCCTTGTCGAGGCTCTTCGATACGGTGCTGACCGTGAAATTCAAGAACTCCTCCACTGACGCCTCCCCGGCATGGACGCGGGCAGCCAGCTGTTTTGCGAACTCGTGCTCGGTGACGTTGTGCTGACGCTCGACTTTCTGGGCCCATTTGAGGTACTCGGCCTCGCCGTAGAGCATGCTCAGCATCGGCCTCCACAGGACCGAGACTTCAATCTCGTCAAAGTCGACCTGCAGGCCCGGCAGCACGGTGTCGTTCACCTCGCGGCGTACATACAATATGTGCCGCGGGTGGTTGATGTGGATCGTGGGGTCCTCGATGTATCCGGTAAATTGTTTTCGCCAGTCCCGGATGAGTTTCTCGTACAGTGTCCCCCCAGAAGAAAAGCGCACGGACTTGTCTCGTTCGTAGTCGGCCGGGTTGTCCCGAACGAAGACAGCGCGCGAGCCATCTTCGCTCAAGTGGCTGAACTTGACAATTACGTCTTCTCTGCAGACCTTGTTCTCGTCCACGTCTATCAGTATTTCCTTTCTCCCGGTATCGAACTCGATGCGGGCGTGGGGAAGATGCCGGGCGACGAAACAAGTCTCGGTCGCCACCTTGAGCGCGTGGGAGACGCGACGGCAGTTAAGCCATACACGTGGCAGGTAATGGCAGTCGGTAATGGAACCAACGATGCGCGTCCATATCTCGAGAGGGAGGTGCGGGCACTTGTGTTCGTGTGCATCATCCATCTCGGCGGTTTGCATTGAACCTGTCACGGCTGTCGAGATGGCGTTTAACGGCAGTGATATTGCGGGCTTGTTGTTGGAACAAAGCCTGGCCCTGCCGCCGCTAAGAAAATAAGTTGCTTATGTCATTCAGATGCCCCACTACTTTAACGAGGTCACCCCCTGTCGTTCTTTCAGGGCATTCTTGTGGACTGAATGTCTCCTTTGCGTCGTATTGGAGGTTCCAGCGAAGCCGAAATGTGTATCAATTTAGCTTATCCGATACATGTACTTCTTCTAACTCATCCATTTAACAAGAGTCTTCGCAGATGATGGCGTACTGGCTAGTGATAAAGACTGCTGTGGCATTGCTGCCGCTTGGCAATCCCGCGCTCGGCCCCCCCAAGTGCTTTAGTTGCCCACCCCCTGTTGCTAAGCATTAGCCATCCTGCATGTAACGCTCCTGCGTGCGTAGGGTTCCGTCCAGTCTCTTATTCGGCTTCGTTTTCAGCTGCGCCAGGCCACGCAACCAGCCTGCTTGGACAGGCGCGGATGATACTTTCTTACAGGCGGCAAAAGCGATCCTAGCAACAGGCTGGTATAGATTACACACCATCCTCTTCTTCAGCTCGCTCTCGGACTCATCCGTCGCATCGTTATGTCTCCTTCAGCCCCCGACTGACAACCTTCAATAAAGGCCGGGACCCAGATATTGTCTCTATATCTATACCCTGTACTCTGTAATTGTACACATGCCCTAGATGGCATGATCTTTCACTTCGAAGAGATCTGAAAATTTAATTTATCCAGGCGGTGGCCCCACTTCCACCCCCGTACTTGGCAATCAAGGGTATGGATGGATAGCCAATGACTCGCCATTTCAACCTTGCGTGCGGTGATTGGGGGCATCGTCGGTGGAGGCGTAAGCACTAGTGATGCGGTAGGGTTACAGTGTATACTAGATTGCAGATGAAGATAAAGCAATCCCACGTGGATTCGTTCACCATTTCCGTCATACCCGCATCACCAGCTGGGAAGGCGGTTAATAATCAACCCCTGATAGCTACAGCGGTCCACTTCACTACTGCAAGTGAAGTTGGGGGATACTTATAAAGAAAGTGATATTATACGCTGAGACGGGGTTTCAAGATCTTTATCAATCCTTCGTCCCCTGGTGTCTATCTACCATGTTTCCCCCCCCCCCCCCCTCTTCCCCACCCGTGGCCTTTTGGCATCAACCGAGTCTTTGGCGTCCATTTTCGCCACCTAGTTAGGTCAGTTACCAGTCTTACCCGTCTACAGTTCTCCACCAAGGAGGCTGGAATTTGGGCTCATGGCTAATACGAATTGACGGTAGCACAAGATGAGCACGGATGACGGCCCAGTCTACCTGGGCGTCTGGACGAACTGGTCCAGGGGCTCCGCCGTTCTGGGCGCAACGCTGACCATGACGCGAGAGTACGGCAACTTCCTCATCGCCCTCACCGCGCTCTTCGTGCCCTTCGTGGCCTCGCGTTTCTGGCGCATCTTCGCCATCTGGTTCCACCAGTGCTACTCGACGCCGGAGCCGCGCGACGCGCTCCACCACCAGCGCCAGGTGATCCTGCGCAACTCGACGTCGCCCGAGTCCGGGCTCCTCTCCTTCGTCCGGCTCCTGTGGGCCTGGCGGCGGGTGGCCCGGCGGCCCCTGCGGCGGGTCCTGCCCTTTGCCGCCTTCACCTTCTGCTCCGTCGCCCTGTTCGGCGCGGCCGGTATCTTCACGTCCGAGATCTCGACCGCGGGCGAGGTGCTGGTCAACGGGGACCAGTGCCAGGCGGGCTCCAACATCCTGTACGATTGGGTCGACGCGGAGACGGCGAGTGACGCTTACGTCTACTGGGGCACCTTTCAGGAAAAAGTGGCCAGCTACGCGCGGCAGTGTTACTCTGACGAGAACTCGGGGCTGCTGGAGTGCTCTCGGCTGGTGACTGGTTCTATACCGGCCGCGGTTCGGGACGAGAATGCGCCGTGTCCTTTTGATCCCGACATCTGCCGCAGGAAGGACTCGAACCTAAAGCTGGATAGTGGCCACCTGAACACCAACGACATATTCGGGCTGAATGCTCCCCCGGACGAGACAATGACGGTCCGGTATGTTCTACAGGTTAGCAACTCCAAAACTGAGGTTCTTGTCCAGAGTGATACGGGCGGTTGCTGACTAGTCCGTCTGTTTTAGTGTGCCCCGTTGAAGACGGAAGGCCGCTCTTTTAACATGACCATCTCTGGGAAAAACTTCACGGCGTACAACTATGGTCCTTCGCTCGACTCAAATGCCATCAACGCCGACAGCGGGTACAATTCCTCCTCCAAGGTCATCAGCAACTATACATACATCGTTCCGGACATCGCGGCTCAATACCCCGAAGCCGGCATCGCCTACACGAACAACAACAACTTCTTACTCAGGTATAACTTTCATGTGCACTTTGAAGCTACCACAAGATCACAAAACTAACTTGGGCACAATGTAGCTCCAAGCCTTTCTACATGACGGAGGGAGAGGTGGATGGTGCGTCTCTCTTCGATCCCGACCCCGCCATTGTGCGGCCAGACGGTGACGTGACACTCATCTTCCTCTCGGGAAACGGGGTCAACTTCGCGGCGCCCGGGGAAGACGACTGGTACCGCGCGACCGCCAGACTGTACAACTCGACGTCCGACTCGGAGGCGCGGCGCGAGTACCGGCCCGACGAAGCCGCCTCGCCCCTCGGCTGCGTCGAGCAGTTCCAGCTGTGCCGGGACCCCGGCCGGGACCAGTGCGGGGCCCTGGCGAGCGGCTACGACGCCGTGACGAGCGTGGCGCCCTGGTTCAACATGACCGCCACGGACTTCGATTTTCATGACAGGCCCACCGCCCGGACCAAGCCCGCGGCGCTCCTGGCCTGGGTCTTCCTGATGCTGTTCAACAACGCCATCAGCATTCCTACTATTATTGATAAGCTGGGCCCGACCTCGCTCGCCTCCCACGACTTCGTGAGCCAGGGCTACATCGACGACATTGCGGGCAACCAGTGGCAGCGCGACGTGACGCAGTGGTTCAATATAATGCTGGCTGGGTTCCAGACTCTGTTTATCGACACTGCCCAGGGGAAAACGGCTTCGTCTTCCGATCGAATATTTTTCAAACCCGTGACGGAATTCGACTGGAATCTTTGCCGCAACCAGGTAGAATCCCCTTCCCTTTCTCTTTTCGTTCCTTTGAGTGAGTGTCAAGGCTAACCCACCCCGTCGCCAGAAAATACGCAGCGCCCAGTACACCTCCTTCAGCGTCCTGGGCCTGGCCATCACCTACGCCCTCGGCACCCTCATCATCGTGCTGTCGTTCGTCATCGAGCCCATCCTGGGCTGCCTGCAGAGGCGGGGCCGCTACGACCGGTACGCCTACCTCGAGTGGGAGGCCGACGCGGCGATCCAGCTGCAGCGCGTGGCTCAGGACCAGCTCGGGTACGGGCGCTGGACGCGCTGCGACAAAAGAATACCAATTACGCGGCCGGAGGACATGCTGGCGGCGTACGACGTCTCCGACCCGCGGCATCCGATGCTGGAGGCTCGCGGGGGGAATCTGGGGGACGCGACTTCGGAGGAGGAGCTTAAGTTGGAGACCACGGGCCAGGGGTCGATCGAACAACACAGTGACGATGGTGCCTCTGGGGTCGCGAGTCCGCCGGGGGTTGTCGGAAGCCCACGTCCACAGTCTCAGGGGTGAACATCTTCACGGCATGGATAAATAGCAGAAGTATTACGGGAGATCTGGAACGACACCCCCCAACCACCATGTATGGTTTGGTTTGGTCCTTCATTCCTATCTGCTACGTCTATCCTGGACGGAAACCTGAACACGGACGTCCCCTGCACTATGGCTTTTCCTCCTCCGCCCGCCACTCTTCCACAGTCAGATGGGCCGCCCCCCTCTTCGCCACGTCCCGGATCAAGGAGGGGAGGTTGTTGCAGATAGTATGCGCCGCCCCGGGGGAATTCAGCGACGTCGCATCGAGGATCAGCCGCTGGCTGGAGGCGCGGTCGTTCATCATCTCGAACTTGTCCAGCATCCAGCGCCTCGTCGAGCACACGCGCAGGCTGGCGCCGAAGAAGTACCAGGTGTCGCGGTTCATCATGGGGCAGGGGTCGTAGCAGTGCACCACGCGCCGCACCCGCGCGGCGGCCGAGTCAGGGAGCTTGCCGGACGCGTAGTGGCAGCTCGGCGGCTTGTTGGCGCAGACGCAGCCCGCCGTCGCGTTCCGGGCCGGGTCGTTCCGGTTGAAGGGGTGCGTGCAGGAGGACAGGTAGTTGTGGACGTAGGCCGCGCACCAGGAGGCGTAGGGCAGGAAGCGGTCGCGGTCCGGGCTGAGGTACAAGGCGCCCTTGACGGCGCCGATTTCTTCCAGCCCCTGGCTGAGGAGCCACGCTTGGTTGGCCGGGGTGATTTCCCCCTTGGGGAGATTTCGATATTCGTCCGTCCAGGGGTTCGGGGTGTTCTGACGCGGCTGTTGGCGGCCCCCTCCCCGTCCCATGGCTGGTAGCTGCAACACATCAAGGCGCAGGTCATAGTACTTGAGGGCCCTCTCGCGAGACTCTACGTTGACCGAGAGGAGCGGGCTGACCAAGCTCCTGATCGGCAAAGGACGCAGTGTTTGGCGATGAATGAAAACTAGCCGATTTGAGGCTTCGTTTTGGATCACATGGTCCCACTGTAGTTGGCGTGTCAGTCATGTCTTTTGCAGCAGTGTGCTCCAAGTCATCTCTAGCTCTTGAGGGTCTGATCCTGAATGCGCTGTACGAAGCGAGTAAATGCTCGGGGGATTTGAATAGCAGCTCCACGAAGCGAGTTGTAGAGCAATATAGTACTTACAATGATTAACCGAAGCTCGCATGGGAGCTTAGGGAATCTCTTGAATTCTGACATTGGGAGTTCTGCCGCAGTTCCGCACATGCCGCCGCTCAATGAGGATATATGCGGGTGCTGACTTGAGCAAAACATGTAAATTTTCAGGCTACGAGTTGGCGGAAGGCTTTTGGAACTGGCCAGTGGACGAGGTTTTCAACCCAGAAATTTTACTAGCTCAGTTGATCTGAAGAAGGTTACGGTTGACCATGGGTCGCCCAGTCAAATCTTATCGATCTAATTATATCTTGCAGAGGGATGGCAACGCGTGTGTATGTGTGTGCGATGGGAAGGAGGGATAAATTACAAGTCCTAGGGAGCGTCCATCGCGAGAACGTATACTTATTTTCGAAAGCTTTCTCCGAAAACCTGCGCAGAACCAGCATCTGCGTGCCCTGGTTTTGAGAAGTTTGTTGCCCGGTGTGTGGTTCCTTTCTCGATAGCTGGACATGATGTTATCGCGAGCCCCGGGCTTGCCTTGAACCCTATGCCGTGGGGCATGATAAGTGGCTGTGGTCGAGGGTTATGACAGAAAGGGGGTTTGGCACTTATTAATATTTATTATGGCTGGAGGCTTAATTTTTTTCTTCTTATTATTTAAGATACCTATTTGTTTTACTACGGAGTTACTACCAATTTATATAACCTTCCATTTATTCCTGATTACTTATATTAGCTGTATAAAGTATATGCTTGGAAAAAATTCAAATAAATCATATCTTGCATTGAACCAAACTTCGGCCTCTGGTTCTGTGGTACAGCTCAATCCAGCTCATTTTGAACACCCGTTGCAAGGATGCCTCTTAGAGTGGTATGTCTGCCACATGCATATACCGTTTGTAACACGTTGGGAAGGTCGAGGAATTGCACAAGATGTTAGACCAGGCCTGGGAACGCTGATCAGTAGCTGCGCAGGTGCCATCGACATCGGAAGCAAATCCAAGTTGCTGAGTTCGCGCATCATGCCGCTCAACAGTATTATACGAAGAGCAACCATTTCCAACAGCATTTTGACAATAATGTCAAAATAAAGCACAGTAGCCTTAGTCCCTGAGGTCACTCTTGGGTTTATGCAAATTATGAACAGTACTTGCCTTTGAGGCGTCACTCGATTACTCCATAGTCGCCAGTCACAAAGAGCCACGGTGAATGATCTTTATGACGCCCAGAGATGCTACAATGTTTCTAGCAGAGTTGAGGTGGTTCAAAGCGCTTTCTGTGCTATCTGATACTTGTCTCGAGTACAGACGTGGATAATGGATGATAAATGGGGCATGCCCTCCTTTTCCTTGTTCGCTTTGTCCGACGTGGCAGGGACCTTCGTCGGCTATTACAGAGTGGGTGCGCGATCTTTCATCGCCAACAATGGAAAACACAAGAACAATTCCATTGAGATTTCTATGGCAGACCTCAAGTAAAAGAATGACTTCTAAGGAGCCATTGACTTGGATCTCTCTATAAATGGCCACCCTGGCTCCTTGGCATCAGGGGTCTTGACTCTCCCTTCCCATCATAAAACCCCGTACCAGCACTCAGCAGAAACCAAACTTGTCTTCAGCATATATAACCACAACAAAAAAGAAAAAAAAATGTACACAGCAACCTCCCCCAAGACCCTCGTCGCAGCAGCGCTGGCGCTGCTCGGCACCACCCCCCACGCCGCCTTCGCCCACATGATCATGGCGGAGCCGCCGCCGTTCGGGGGCGCGGACCTGGACAACTCGCCGCTGACGGGTTCCAACTTCCCGTGCAAGGTCAAGGGCGACCCCAAGGCCTTCTTCAAGCGCGACAAGGTGACGACGGTGGCGGTGGGCGAGAAGCACCCGCTCTCGTTCAAGGGCAGCGCCGTGCACGGCGGCGGCTCGTGCCAGCTGGCCGTGACCAAGGACCTGGAGCCGACGGCCGAGTCGCACTGGCAGGTCATCCTCTCGATCCACGGCGGCTGCCCCTCCATCGACGGCACCGGGCCCAGCACCTACGAGTGGAGCGTCCCCGAGCAGGTCGCGCCGGGCGACTACGTCTTCCAGTGGTCCTGGATCTCCAAGATGGCGGGGCAGCCCGAGTTCTACCAGAACTGCGCCGCGCTGACCGTCACCGGCGGCAAGAAGAAGTCGAAGCGGCACGGCGGCGTCGACGATGGCGATGGCGGCGAATACGAACACTACGGCAACGAGACCCTGGTCGGGAGTAACATTCTCGCCCGCGACGATAAGCTGCCCGATCTCTGGGTCGGCAACATGGGTCCCACCATCAATGGGTGCATGTCCAAGACCAGTACCGACCCCGAGTACCCGGACCCCGGCCCCAATGTCATCACGCCCGGTAAGGGGGCCATGGCCTTCTCCAAGCTCACTGGAAAGGATTGCGTCCCGGGTAATAAGCAGGCTACTGGTGGGGCTGCTGCTCCTGCATCTGGTGGCTCCTCTGGTGGCTCTTCTGGTGGTGCTTCCGGTGGTTCGTCTGGTGGTTCGTCTGGCGGTGGGAATGACGGTCAGTACCACGGTGAAGGTAGCAGCGGTGGCTCCGGCTCAGGTTCTGGTTCCGGTTCTGGCAGCTCCGGCTCCGGCTCAGGTTCTGGAAGCTCTGGCTCTAGCAGCTCCGCCGCCGCCGCCCCCAGCTCTGCCCCCGCCGCCGGCGCAACACCCTCCGGCTTCATGACCAGCATCGCCGCCGCCTCCGCCTCTTCCGCCCCCGCCGCCGCCGCCCCCTCCTCCGAGGCCGGCAGCTCCTCCTCTGGTGACAGCGGCTCCGCCCCTGCCGCTGCCCCTGCTTCGGGTGGCGCTGGCGGTGGCGAGAACGGCGCCTGCACCGAAGAGGGCATCTTCAACTGCATCGGCGGCAGCTCGTACCAGCGCTGCGCGTCGGGCAAGTGGACCGCGGTCGAGCCGATGCCCGGCGGCACCAAGTGCGCCGAGGGCAAGTCCAACAACCTCTGGGCCCGGGGCGAGGCCATGATGATGATGCGCCGGCGCCGCGTCTAGGGGGCTTAGCCATGAATAGTAGTATGATTTTGGAGAGGTGGAGTTTCACGCGCACTTTCCTACGGTTAAGGCTTGGATAAATATGATAGTAATGTGAAGAGGTGTTAAGGAGTATTATATGAATCCAATACGTGACTAGGCATGACAGAGCAGATGGGGGTTGACAGTAAAGTAGTCATTTTTATTGTATGTTTACGATTCTCAAGCTAGTAAGGAGTGAATGTTTGTTCTCGTAAGAGTTGATACCGCTAGCAAGCACTTGACCTCATCATCCACCGTTAGCCCAAAGGGCTGGCGTGGACCTATGTCTGCCCACAGACTCGCATATTTCAGCTAAGTCGTAGCATCATCACCCCACTCACAGCTTGCTGGTGACAGGGCCGCTGGAGCAGCAAGAATCCTTGCTACCTTCAGCCACAGCCGCACCCGAAGCCGGAAACGCATCCCGCGACGTCGTGTCCTTGAAGACAGTCGTGGGCGGCACCCACAGCGCCGGATTCTTAACAAAGAAGTTAGCAGCCCGCAACATGACACTGACCGGCTCCGCCGGCATGACGGGAAAGTCCTCGGTGCGCGGGAAGTGCGTGAGCCCGAACTGCACAAAACAAACGATATCGGCGTCGGCAATGTTCCCGCCGCGCGCGGCCCAGTCCTCGATGGTCGGGTTGTCGACGTGGCCCGGCATCCCGGTACTTTGGCACACGTAGTCGCCCGCCGGGAACAGCTCGTCGTCGCGGTAGGGCAGGACCCATAGCGCGTGGCGGGCGAAGGCGGCGCGGGCGTGGACGACGCTGCCGGGCTGGGCCAGGAGGGGCGGGCAGCTGTTGTTGAGGATCTTGTAGCCGACGGGCTTCTGGGAGGACGGGTTCAGGCGGTGCGGGTTCACGATGGACCAGGACCGGCTGGTCTCGTGCTTGTAGTCGCGCATGCCCTCGCGCGCGTCCTCGAGCAGGGTGGCTTTGCTGTAGAAGCCGTTGCCGAACGGGTTCTCGGCGGACCCCACCGGGTGCTCCGAAGGCAGGGCGTCGTGCTCCAGGACGCTGTTGCGGGGCCCGTCGATGGCCGGATCGACGCGCAGGGAGAAGATGTGCTGGTGGTTGTGGGCGTCGAGGCCGCGGGCCACCTCGGTGCCGTAGGGCGCCGCCGTCTCGGACGGGTGCAGGCAGTAGGTGTTGAGCATGCCCGTCAGCTTGACCTCGAGCCGGTAGGTGCCGTCCAGACTGAAGGTGTGGTAGAAGCCGTACTCGTAGTTGGCGGCCGTGATGATCTGCGAGACGACGAGGCGGCGGTCGCGCGCCGCGATGACGGTGCCGTCGCGGTAGTCGGTGTGCTTGTACAGCAGGCCGTTGTCCTCCTCGTGGATGCAGACGGCGTTCTGGAGCACGGCGGGGGACCCGTCCGAGATGGACATGACGGCGTCGAGGTAGTGGATGGCGCCCTTGCAGTCGCAGCCCAGCTTCAAACTGTTGGTCATCAGGCCCGTCCCGTACTCGCCCACGTCGAAGGCGTGCTTCTTCTGGTGCGGCGCCGTGGGGTTGCCGTACGGCACCACCATCTCGACGACGCTAATCCGGTTGAAGAGGGAGCGCTCCCGTTGCTCGTGCATGTCGTGCATGCGCACGTCGGAGATGACGATGCCCTCGCGGAAGTTGAAGCCGATGTGCATCTTGTAGCCGGCCCACGACAGCTCGTTGCCGCGCATCTCGAACGAGACGCCCTGCGGCTGCACGATGTCGATGGGCTTGAGGCGGCCGTGGTCGTACCCGTCGCCGACGTACTGGGGCAGGTAGTTGTGCTCGTCGAGCGGGGGCGGGACTCGCTCGCCGTTTACGCGGCGGACGTCGACGGCCAGGACCTCCTCGCGCTCCGTGTCGATAATGACGGTGAAGTCGAGCGGGTGGGCGTACTGGTTGTCGAGGGGCGCGGCGCGGTAGTAGGCCAGCCCCTGCTGCAGGCGGCGCTCGAAGCCCCAGCGCGCGTCGTGCCCGATGGCCCAGCCGTCGAAGAAGACGCGCGACATGTCCACAATACCAATCTCGCGGCACGCCGCCGCCACCTGCGCGTCCGCCCGCGCCACGCGCTCGCAGATGTCGAGGTCCTCGAGCGTCAGCATCGGGCCCACGTCCGTCACTTTCTTCCGGCTCTCGACCGCGCCCTGGCTCAGGCTCACCAGAAACTCCGACACCTGTCCGCTGCCCCGCTCGATGACGATGGCGAAGGCCCGGCGCTGCGGGCGGGGGCCGTTGCCGGCCTGGAAGGCCTGGTACTCGTCCTTGCGCGGCTCCCGCAGGGTGAGGCAGTTGAACTTGACGGTCTGCGGGTGGACGTAGTTGCGGATCAGCTTGGCTGCCACCGAGATCTCCTCAACCGTGAGCTGATCTGTTGAAACGTTAGCCGCGTTTCTTGTATTAGAGAGGATGGATTACTTGCCCAATGGGTGAGGAGGTGGCTTGGGGATGACGGTTTCGTTTGGAGAGGAACCATTGGCATCGTCCCGATAGATTATGTAACCTGGAATGGTTGAGGTGTCGGGCGTCATTTTGGCGGCGTGAATGTGCCATACGTGTTGAGTGAGGACCACGGGGGGTTTGCAATTCTGGGACCAGTCAGTCCTCTGGCTTGGCTTCTGCTGAAGCGCGTTGATTGGTTAGAGTGTTGGATTGCGATGCAACTGTAGAAAGCTGTGAAGAGATATTTCTGAGATCAAGAAGAGTGCAAGTTGACAGGCATGCGATTTATAGTGAGAAACAACGGAGTGGATGCCAATCGTCGTCTCGGATGGCGCTAAGCTCGTCACCCAACCCAACGGCTACTTGGATTTACCGAAGAACCATGCCGTTGGAATAGCCCGAGTCTAGGCCGGATCAACAGGGCGCAGGAGGAGGCTCTTACCAGGGTCCTCCAAAGTCAAACTGCAGTCAGCCCGGCATGGTGCTGGCGGCATCGGCGCTCTGGGCACCCGGCGCCCGGGGAGCCAAGCACGCGACCAAAGGCCTTATGGAGGACATCACTATCGAAGATGGGGTAGTTGCGGGGCCTGAGTCAGGGATCTGAATGTGTCAATGGTGGTGTCCAAAATAGACAGTGTGCGGAATTGGGGCATCTGTACTGTGCTCGGTTATACTCTCGATCACTCCAAGACAAGATCGGACGGAGTTGCAGCGACTCAGAGCGATTATACTCATGCCGCGCATTTTAGTCGGCTGTATGACCAAGATACTTCAGATAACGCATGCAGCATGCATGGTATGACATTCTGTGGACCCCGCCAAACCCGCCGGTGATAAGGGCATAAGGGCAATTCTAGAGCACCGCACCGCACCGGTTCCACCTCGTCCACCACCCTTATCTGATCAGGCCGGAGTGGCGCCCCCTCGCCCACTCTAGCACGGCATTGGATGAACGTCACATACATAGCCGGCCCAGCACTTGCACGCTTGCTTGACCGAAGCGACGCTCCCCTAAACCAAACCGCCGCGAGCAGCATCCCAACGGCCTGGAAATGGTACTACATGAGATATTTCCTTGGCTAAATGAATAATCCTCGACTTGGGATCGGGGCGAACCGAAACAAAACCGCCCTTTATGGAGCCCCCGCTGTTCGCGAAAAAGGCTGCTTTTGGATCAGCACAGCAAAGCACCGTCGGGCGGCGTCCATGCATGTTACCTACCTAATTAAAAGCGTCACAGTTCCCAGAGGGCCTCGCATCGGATTCTTTCCATCGCCAGTCACGCGACACCTCCAACAACTTTCTCTCTCCCTCTCTCTCTCTGTCTCTCTGGTTGTGGATCGGACCCAGACCAAATACCCAAGGCTTTTCCGTGATGGAAAAAACTACCGACATAGCACACCACCACCACCCAACGACCCACACACCGGTAGCAGAGAGTTACGATGAGGACGGACAGGACCTGGCCGACCTGGGCCACGAGCAGGCGCTGACTCGGAAGTTCAGCCTGTGGAGCATGATGGCGCTGACCTTCAGCGTGCTGGGCACGTGGGCGACCATGGCGCAGAACCTGGCGAGCGGGCTGTCCAACGGCGGGCCCGTCTCCATCCTCTGGGGCCTGGTGCTGGTGCTCGGCTGCAACGTGGCCGTGGCCCTGTCGCTGGGCGAGCTGTGCAGCGCCATGCCCACCACGCTGGGGCAGGCCTACTGGATCTCGCGCCTGTGGCCGACGCCGGCGGGCCGCTTCACGAGCTACATGTGCGCCTGGATCAACACGTTCGGCTGGTGGGCCATGTCGGCCTCGCAGATCGCCTTCATGACCAACTTCATGCTCAGCATGCGCCTGCTCTTCGACCCGGACTGGGACGGCGCCGACGCCGGCTGGGTCCAGTTCCTCGTCTACCTCGGCCTCACGCTGGCCATGACGGCCGTCAACCTGGTCTCGTGCCGGCACGACCGGGCCCTGCCCCTCTTCAACAACATGGTCGGCCTCATGTTCTGCGCCCTCTTCTTCGCCGTCTCGCTGGCCCTGCTCATCTCGGTCGGCGCCAAGCCGCACCTGCACTTCCAGTCGCCCGCCTTCGTCTTCGGCGCCTGGGTCAACCAGACGGGCTGGGACGACGGCGTCGTCTGGTTCATCGGGCTGGTGCAGGCCGCCTACGGGCTGACGGCCTACGACTCGGCCATCCACATGATCGAGGAGATCCCGCACCCGCGCGTCAACGTGCCCAAGGTCATGTGGCTGTCCGTCGTCAGCGGCGCCGTGACGGGCTTCATCTTCTGCGTCGTCTGCCTCTTCTGCGTGCAGTCGCTCGAAGACATCCTGGCCCCGATGAGCAGCCTGCCCTTCATCGACCTGCTGTGGCGGACGACGGGCGTCGACTGCGCCTGCGTGCTGCTCGCCCTATTCATCTTCAACGGCTTCGGCCAGGGCACCAGCATCGTCACCTCGTCCTCGCGCCTGACCTGGAGCTTCGCCCGCGACGGCGGCCTGCCCTGGAGCCGCTACCTGTCCGTCGTCGACGAGACGTGGAAGGTGCCCGCGCGCGCCACCTGCGCCCAGGGCCTCGTCATCGGCGCCATCGGCGTCCTCTACGTCTTCGCCAACACGGTGCTCGAGGCCATCCTCAGCGTCAGCACCATCGCCCTCACCATCTCCTACGCCATGCCCATCGTGACGCTCATGTGCGTCGGGCGCGAGCGGCTGCCCGCGGCGCCCTTCCGGCTCGGCCGCCCCCTCGGTCCGGCGATGAACTGGGTCTCGGTCGTGTATTGCGCCGTCACCACCGTCTTCTTCTTCTTCCCCAGCTCGCCCCGCCCCGCGCCCAGCGACATGAACTACGCCATCGCCGTCTTCGGCATCGTGCTGGTCGTGTCGCTGGGCTTCTGGTTCGTCAAGGGCCGCTTCACCTACTTCCAGGCCAGCGTCGACATTGAGGGCATGGAGCCGAGGCCCCGGCATGGCACGACCAGCGGCAGCTGCGGGTCCGTGGATCCCAAGCTACGGAAGTCGAGCCCGGTTTGAGGGAGGGATATTATGTTATAGATGTATATACGTGTGCATTATCTGGGGTTTACCCCCCCTTCAAAAGTTTCCCAAAAGTTCTCAAAAGTTGTGTTGTAGGAATATTGCATCTGGGGTTTCAGGGACGGAGCATTGCATTCCAGGCGTTTTTGGTATTTAGCCGTAGCATAGTCAATGGCAATACGAAGGCAGATTGGCTGGACTTCCTCAAGAGCTCACATCCTCTGGTCCATTTTCTCCTTTTTCTTGTTATT
This sequence comes from Arthrinium phaeospermum, assembly GCA_006503535.1. Classification (NCBI taxonomy): domain Eukaryota; kingdom Fungi; phylum Ascomycota; class Sordariomycetes; order Amphisphaeriales; family Apiosporaceae; genus Arthrinium; species Arthrinium phaeospermum. Next base: position 3,454,590 of record QYRS01000004.1, read on the forward strand.
GAAACAAGCTTCATGAGACTTTCAGATTTGCTTGCCTGCTGCATGCAGCGAATCTGCGTATAACCGAGGTAAGCTTTGCTGCTGGTGCCAAGAAAACATATCTAATGGCTGAATCGTATAGCACCTGCTAGCCCGCATTGGCAACTCAGCTCGCCAGATTGCCAATGGCCGTGCGCAGCACGGAGTAAGGTAAGGTTCAGGATAACTCAAGCAGATGTATGTATGTGTAATAACTACTATTACCTACCACTATCTCCCCCAGATCCATCCTCCATCCTGCCGTACAGTACAAGGCGTACGGTGCATATAAACGCGGGCTAATGCAAGAGGGCTCCGCCTCGTTTCCAGCGCCCCCCTGCCTATCAGTTCCCCGCATGTCGATCTTGGCATGGATTGAGCACCCATGCCCCAGCCTGCCGCCCAATGGGCCCAATGGAGCATGTCCAAGCGGTTCAAGTTAACCTTTCTATCAAGAATCCCTGCTGACGAGGTTGATTGACGTGAGCCTCGGAATCCGTAATGCCGCCGTGATAAGAGGCTCAATCTTGAAGCCCCGTCTTGGAGATGCCGAGACCGCGAAAGAGAGACCGAGGTCAATTCACTGGGTTCTCTTGGCATTCACTGTGCTGACTGGAGGCTGGAAAGCATCACCACAGTAGGTTGATTAGTTCAAGTCAACAACATATCGGCAGAAGATCTTTCCGTGCAGCTCACTGCTCCTAGCGGCAGGTCCTACACCCAACCGACCGGGCTTTACATCAATGGCCAATGGGCGAAGTCGCACGACTAGGTAACTCTCGCCTCAACTGACCCTGCGTAAGCCCATCATCATCTCCTCTAAGCGAGGGTCACACCCACACGGGCTTGCTTCGCCGTACATTGTTAGCTGACCGAAGCCCGGAACGGAGAAGCACATCATATCCGTCCAGTCGGGCACCCCGTATCGGCGGCGCCCGCGGCCCTCAAGGCGCCGGCCTGGAAGAACCCATCCAGCTAGCTCGGACCGGGGCGGCCTGCTCTACCGCCTGGCCGACCTGGTGGGCGCGCACCGACAGACGCTGGCGACCATCGAGACCTGGGACAACGGCAAGCCGCAATACACGGTGTCCCTGCACGAGGACATGGCCGAGGTCATGGGCACGCTGTGGTAATACTACGCCGGGTTCGCCGACAAGGTCTTTGGGCAGGTGTTCGAGACGGGCCCGGGCAAGTTCGCGTACACGGTGCGGGAGCCGGTGGAGGTTGCGGGCAGATCATCCCGTAAGTGACTGATCTGCTCCACCAAGAACAGCACCAGATGCTAATGGACCTTGCCAGCTGGAACTACCCCCTCGCCATGGCGGCGGGCACCCTACGCTCAGAACCTCACGCTCGAGGCGGGCAGCAAGAACCCGCTGCGCTGCTCGTCTTCGACGACGCCGGACTGGATAGTGCGGTGGAGTGGGCGCGCCGGGGCGTCATGTCGAACAAGGGCCGGATATGCACGGCGACGTCGCGGATCCTGGTGCAGGAGGGCGTGTACCGGCGGTTCGTCGAGGCTTTTGAGAAGCAGATCCGCGAGGTGTCGCGCGTGGGCGGCCCGTTCGACGCCGCGACGTATCAGGGGCTGCAGGCGACGCGGGCGCAGCACGAGCGGATCCTGCAGTAATACATCGCCGTCGGGGTGCGCGAGAGCGCCACCCTGGAAGCGGGCGGGCAGCGGGTCGGGGACACGGGATACTTCGTGCAGCTGACCGTCTTCACCGACGTGACCCCCACCATGCGCATCTTCCAGCAGGAGGAGGTGTCCGGGCCCTTTGTCGTTCATCCTGCCGTTCGGGACCGAGGCGGAGGCCGTGGCGCTGGCCCAACGCGACGCCGTACGTACGGCCTGGGCAGCGCCGTCTTCACGACGGGCCTGACGCGGGCCGGCCCAGCGCGTCGCGCGCGCCGTCGAGGCGGGCGTGGTCTGGATCGACTCGAGTAACGACTGCGACTGGCGCGTCCCCTTTGGCGGCGACAAGCAGAGCGGCGTCGGGCGGGAGCTGGGCGAGGCCGGGCTCGAGGCTTACTCCGACGTCGAGGCTATTCATGTCAACATGAAGTCTAAGCTGTGAGGCATTGGGGCCAATTAGTCATTCAACAGACAAGTTTCGCGTGCTTCGAATCGAGAGGTGTCGCGTGCCTCCAATTCATTAGTAGTAGTGGTATGTATTAGTGCTGTATATACGAGTCGTATCTACAGGTAGGCCCTGCTTAGCTACATAATCCTATTGACTCGCGCCTCCCCTTCCCACAGCTGCCTTCTTGAATCAGGCTTCAGTTCTGGAATCTGCTGCGGCGCATGCTACGCCTGGCCTTTGCTGGTTGCTGCTGGCCTTTGGCGCCCGGCAGTACCACAGGCTTTCCACCGCTCACGCGACCAGGACCAAAGTCAGGGGTTCCTCCCAGGACGCCCCATACATCGCCCACGTAGTTGGAGGCCGGCATGCCCGCCTTGAACGTCTGGTTCCAAGCCCCGATGATGCCGCGGGCGATGGAGTTGCCCGCGAGCCAGACGTTCTCAATGGCGATGGGGTAGCCCACGGTGCCGTTCACCAGATTGTCCATGACGGCCTGGCCCGGGTAGGGGCGATCAAAGTCCGACACGGTGCGCACGATAGCGACGCGGCCAAAGTCGACGCGGGACTCAAGAGCGCCGCGCACCAACGCTCCCAGCACGGCCCCGTCCTCCTGCGCCGTCGTGCAGTAGATGCCCGTCCCGTTGGTCCAGGTGCTGACGCGCTTCTTGTGCGTCTCGGCCAGCAGCGCGCCCGTGAACCACGTGTCCGACGTGACCGAGTCGCAGTGGTGAACCGCCGGCGGCGCCGCCCCCGGCGCGAACGCGGGAACGCCCGCGTACTGGGCGCGGTACGCGGCCGCGGCCTCGCTGTCGGCGACGCGCGCGGGGTCGATCAGGGCCGTGCAGGCGTCGCGCAGCGCGGCGCTGACCTCGAAGACCTCGGCGTCGTAGACGGAGCCCCAGGCGGCGTCGGGGTGGTCGGTGCCCTGCGGGACGAAGCCGTTGTCGAAGCCGGGGGGCAGCTCGCGCGCGTCCAGCTCGTACGACATGCCGACCTGCACCGTGAAGCGGGCCAGCGTGACGGACCCCAGCGTCACCTGGTCGGGCGCCCCGCCGCCGATGCCCGTCAGCACCCAGTACGTCGCGGCCAGGTCCAGCTGCGGGTCGGCCAGGAGCGCCATGGTGGTCGCCGTGGCCTGGATCTCGGCCTCGCCCGTCGTCATGAGGCAGGCGTCGCCGTCGGCGGTGCAGTGCAGGTCCGGGAACTGGGGGCTCGCGAAGGGGACGCGGTGCCGCAGGGCCCGGAAGTCCAGTGCGTCCGTGGCGTTGCTGGACTTGGTCAGGTAGATTTCACCCTCGGCATCGAACTGTTGGGCGATCAGTGTCAAGACTAGGGCTGTGGTATAGGGGTCGTCGGAGAAGTCGTCGTCGCCGAACTTACGAATGTGAGTATCAGAACCTTGGGCTTGATTTTCCCATTGCAGAAGGCGGCTGTCGTTGCGGCGCATAGATAAGCGACCGCAAGGGCGGATTGGTAGAGGAAGCGCATCTTGACGCCCGTAGAACTTGAGGGGACAGCTTGACGAGGGATTCTAGGTACTGTACAGATATAGACGTAGTGTTTTAGGTATATATCATGACAATGAAGCCCTTAATAAGCATCGTTTGGGGCTGAGGAATCGGAGTCTCCAAACGCAAGAGGGTGCACCTGCCTGCCTTCCTGCATCTTTCCATTGCGCGTCTTCGCCAATGACAGTCATTTCCTGCAAGCCCTCTCATGCAAGGCACTGAATCCGTGAGATATGACTGGCGGCGGCAGGCAGGGGGGGACTAGACCTTATCTCTCTAATCCATGTTGCGGACTTCCGCAGATCCCGGTGAGGCTGTATGATTGTCTCTCATGTCGCCGGTTGCGGCCGCTGGATTGGGACGCAGTCATCATCTTGCCTCCAGATAAGATAAGGCCTTGGGTTGCTGTTGGTAGTCCATTTTAGGTAATATGAATGACCCGTGAGAGTTCATTATGAACGACTGGTCCCCATCCCTCTTGCGGTCAAGAATGCCATCAATTCATGTGTACAGTTGATGGACGGCAATGGCGATGATCTTCAATTGGTTGTCCACTAAAAAGCTCCAGCCTTCAAGCCCCAAAACATGGGGAATTGAAAGTGCAGTAGTGAGGTGGTCCGTGCACCACACTGGGACACGGATTTCGAGATTTCTCTCAAGCCTCTCAACACGATCGTATCTGCATGTCTCAGTCGCAAACATCATTTACCACAAATTAAAGACCCGAGCCATGTGAAATGAGTCTCAGTCATTCCTCGATATAACCATGATCATTCGGTCGATTTGTCATCAGCGTACGTCGGGGGCACCTTGAGAGTTGGAAAAAAAAACCCTGTGTGGTCAGGTCAATGGCCCCCAAACTGGCTGCAGCTGGGGTCGCTGGCACCAAAAGAGCTGCTGCATCATGGGTCGTGGCAAGTTCGAGCTCACAACGTCGAGTGTCACATTCTCTAGATTCTTTGGGCGACCTGGACTTCTCTGTGAGCTTGCCTGTGAGCCCCAAAGAGAAGAAGGAGGGAACTTTGGCATCCAGTAAAAGGATTGCCAGGACACCGGCAAAGGACGAGAGAAAGGATCCTTTGCCATTCGTCAGAAGGCTCGTCGGGACACCGCGCCAGGTTCCAGGCCGAGAAGGAAAAGGGCGCGAGGTCTCTCGGCTTCTCCCGGTCGACAGCACGAGAATCACCGATTACAAGTTCACTAAGCTATGGGCCGACAAGGTGAAACGCAAGAGTCCTCTGATTGTCCGGCACATGCCCGGTTTCCTGGAATCCCAAACTTGGTTTCAGCACCCGGAGTCCAATCCTGCAGGCGAGTTCACCAGCCGCACTTCTACTGTTGAGAAGCCCAAGGAGAACAAGACCAGCTTCGCCATACTGAGAGACTCCATCATTGCAGATGCTCTCCGGTCGGGCAGCACAGACAGCCGCAGCACCATAGGCCAACTGTTTGACAGTCTCGGCGTCAAGTTCAAAATTAAACGGGATAATGTAGCAGCCGATGATGCACTGGATGGACCAAGCTCACAAGTCCGGCTGGAGAAGTTCCTGCACTGGCTGGTCAGGAGCGGCCGATCAACCAGCCACAACCTCGACGGCACGGTCGAGCGCTTACTTAGGTCGGCCAAAGACTCCTCCCTCATATGGGAGCCTTTTGATGCGCCGCTCGCATTTATCAGGGAAATTCTTCAGTACAATCATGAGATGGAGGCGGATGGTCGCCTTGATGAAGTTGTTACCCGGCTAGGAGGCTTGATAGAGCTGGAGGACCGCTTGACGGAGGACTTTCCCTACCCGCCCAAGGTGAGGGAGGTCGGCGGACTCACGTACGGCGCCTCCTCGTGCAGCATCCGCTTCGGCATCAGGCCAATCCGATCAGATCTCCGACGCTCTACCGACGTCACGGTGTTGGGACAGCTCGCAGGTTACAGCCGTGTACTGCTGGTGCCGCCAAGCCTACAGTCCCTGGGAGGCCAGGCATTGGAATACCATCCCTACGTGCGCAAGCTGCGCGAAAATAATATTATCCGCCTGAGCGAGCGGCCCATCAAGACACTTGAGAAGAAGACGTGGACCCGCGGGTTTGAGGAAACAATCCCGGAACGGCTGGACGCGACGATCAAGCCGGGCGAGGTCCTGCTGATTCCCGACGGCTGGTGGTACGGGGTCCGAAGCATCAATTACCACAACGAGCTGCACGCGACCGTGGGATGGTACCTGCAAACCGACAGGAGCCCGCGCAAGGAATGGCTTGAACGGCAGGCACGGGACGAACGAAATCTATTCCGTGCGGTGAGATTACGAGGGTACCAAGGACAGGAGACGTAACATGATATGTATAAATATATGTAAATACTTATAAAAGACAGCACAATCCACTGTGGTAGATCTAATAAGATTAACTTCTATCGGCTTGCCCGTTTACATCAAAAAATCCCCGACAGCGTGGTTGAGGCAAGAATAAGGGTCATTTCCCGTCATTCATTGTTCATTGGAGGCTTGCTTGATAAGCTTGATAGTGGCGTTTGGTAGGGAATCTGCGAAGCCGGGGATTTCCGGCTCCACCCGAGCTTGAACTGGGGGGGCGGATAATCTCGAAATTTTGGACCCAATGGCCGCAATCCCCCAATTATTGGTCATCCATCCGCAATCCGTTATCTCCCCCAGCAAATTTCAAACCTCACCAGGGAAGATTGCGCAATCAATCTGTGTCGCAGAACCACGTTACGGACTCGATACCCGAAGACACACAGTGAGATGGCGTCGACTCCAGCAACGCTGCACCGCCTGCGGGTGCCTCTGCAGCGAGCCTTCTGCGCTGCCCGAACCTACGCCACCGTCCCGACCGACTCGGCCACCTCGCCCAGCCCCAGCACATCATCCTCAGCAGCGTCGCCCCCTACCCGCCGGCCGACGTACTTCAAAGACAAGACGGTTGCCTCGCTCGACGACTTCATTGGCGGCGATGCCGCCTCTACCCCGCTCCCGGCGGCCGAGGCCTACAGCCTGCGCACCGCCGAGGTCGGTCCCGCCTCGAACCGGCGCACCATCACGCGCCTGCCCGAGTGGCTGAAGACGCCCATCCCTGCGGGCAACAAGAACATCAAGAAGATCAAGTCGGACCTGCGGGGGCTGGGCCTGCACACGGTGTGCGAGGAGGCGCGGTGCCCCAACATCTCGGACTGCTGGGGCGGCGACAACAAGAACGAGGCGACGGCGACCATCATGCTCATGGGCGACACCTGCACGCGCGGCTGCCGCTTCTGCAGCGTCAAGACGAACCGGAAGCCCCCGCCCCTCGACCCCCACGAGCCCGAGCACACGGCCGAGGCCCTCGCGCGCTGGGGGCTGGGCTACGTCGTGCTCACGAGCGTCGACCGCGACGACCTGGCCGACGGCGGCGCCCGCCACTTCGCCGAGACCATCCGCAAGATCAAGGCCAAGAAGCCGAGCCTGCTCGTCGAGGCCCTGACGGGCGACTTCATGGGCGACCTGGAGATGGTCAAGATCGTGGCCGAGAGCGGGCTGGACGTGTACGCGCACAACGTCGAGACGGTCGAGGGGCTGACGCCGTACGTGCGCGACCGCCGGGCGACGTTCCGGCAGAGCCTCAAGGTGCTGGAGCACGTCAAGACGGTGCGGCCGGGCATCGTGACCAAGACGAGCCTGATGCTGGGGCTGGGCGAGCAGGAGGAGGAGCTCATGGACGCGCTGCGGGAGCTGCGCAAGGTGGGCGTCGACGTGGTGACGTTCGGGCAGTACATGCGGCCGACGAAGCGCCACCTGCAGGTCGAGAAGTACGTGACGCCCGACGAGTTCGAGATGTGGCGCCAGCGCGCCCTCGACATGGGCTTCCTCTACGTCGCCAGCGGCCCGCTCGTCCGCAGCAGCTACAAGGCCGGCGAGGCCTTCATCGAAAACGTCATCCGGAAGCGGGCCGGCGGCGGCGGCAACGGGACGTCGGTGTCGCTGGACAGCAAGCTTGGAGATGCGGTTGCGCTGGACGGCTAGTTCCAGATCTGTCTAGGACAGTGCCAACAAACAAGGCATTGCTTACCGGGGAAACAATGTCACTGTCTAACTGACTGGATGGGTGTTCTGAATCATCACCAACAGTGCTGACATCACTTCCTGTCACTTAACAGTTCTCCCGGGGCATTTCGAGACTCTGGCTAGCAGGGTCCGGTCTATAGAGTCTAGACCATCTGCGCCTACGTAGTTGACTTTTCAACATTGTACGTTCATTACATAGCATTTCGTCGGAACCGGGCTGGGTTGCATCGGACGGCGTACATATGGACCGGCACGGGGTAAAGAGCTCCGATAGATTCAGTAGGGTTGTACGATTTTGGAAGGAAATCCCTCTCAACAAGGGTCCCGGTGGCCGGAGGACTCCGGCTGCGGGCATATTTTACATAGCGTACTACTACTACAGTCGGAACTGCCTTAATAGGACAAGTAAAAAGTAAACCAACGGAAGCAACCAGTCGGGAATAACCAGACCGTGAAATGCGGGTGACAAGGTTACTAAGCCCCGGAGAACACAGCCAGGGACCTAGTTACATGAATCGCGAACCTATGCAGATCTGGGGATTGACTCGCCACACCGATGCCCGCGAGGGGTAAATGCGCGAAATCTCACAACCCCTTTTGCACGCAGGCACGCTTCGCTCAAAGCAAGCCTAGCATCGAACTCTAATCGCCTTTATTCGCTTTTATTCGCAGAAACAGCATTCCCGTGACCTGCCTAGGCTGCTTGACATCTGCCCACCATTTCGGGCGAATCGGCGGGCGCTGCATACTGGGCTCACTATTTCGCCGCGATTATTACTGATTATCGTATGACCCTGGGGAGTCACCGCATTTGGCCTCACTTTTTCTTTCTCTGCCGCTTCAAGTGCGGGAATTCGGTATGCACAGTGATAAGAGCGAGCGCGCGCGTACGCAAGAGCCAGCAAAAGCCGAGCGAAAGAAAAAAAAATGAATCACGAGGCCAACGCCTTGACCAATTGTACCAATTGACCAAACAAGGCAACATTCTATCTCCGTCGGTTCCCACGAACGAGTCCGGTTGCAGCCCTGAACAAACGGTTTCGCATGTTCTCCTTTTCCTGGTGTCTGGTGTTTTATCGCCTTACCTTGCCGAGGCGGGGAAGTGGCAGGACACAGGACGGATGGAAATATACTTTCTAAAAATAATGGTCGGTTTCGTTTGACTGTAGAGTCGCAGCCGACGCGGCAACGAGTTTCGGAGTCATCCCACTTCATGCTTGTGTGTGCGTGTGTGTTTGTGTGTGCTGCTGCGGCTGCTGCCAGCAAAAACAGCTGTCTGTGGCTCCTCCTCTTGGCCCGGTGGCACCGTCTCCCCCTCTCTGCATGGATTTTCACTGATGCAGCGTGGAGATAAACCTTAGGGCAGGAACGGGCGATGGAGAATATCTGAGAGACACGTTCCCAACGTCGTACCTGGAACGGAGAGAGGGGTAAAACCGCCCATGCAGCCTGCAGTGCCATTGCCGCCAGGCCAACCATTATGCAGAGCCTGGAGCAGAGAGGGCAGAAACAATACCCGGCCGCCGCGCGTGCCCATGCCAATACCTTCCAGCCCATGGCCGCCCCCCATGCTGCGAGTGCTTGCATGTATTATGCCAGTGGGGGTTGAGGAATAATACAGGCGGGCGGATGAAGTCGTATTGGCATGATTGGCCAAGCGCAGCGTTCCAATGCCAAGTGCAGTGCCAACCTGATGCCAAGTTACAGCTTCGCATTAAAAACGTTACATTGGCAGCCCGGTCTGGGTTCGCGGGATGGCCAGGGCGGGATTCCCAGACGGATATGCAGCTGCAGCGTCCCCGGAGTGGGAGTGGGTAGAGGTTGCTTGTGTCAAGGTGGTGTGTGAGTGGAGGATTGTCCTTCGGGATAATAGTTAGTCCCAAACCAGGTTGCAACTGCCCTAGGCTAGCGCCTGGCTGCAGCTGGGAGAGAAAAAAAGATTGAGAAGCGAGCGAGTGGGAGATCATTTTTTGGCGGCCAATAGATTGCCGATAGAGCTATCTCCGGCGCGCGCACTACCGGTTCGCTAAAACACAGGCCTAATGTCTAATTCGACCAGTTTTTTTTGCGCGTTCGTGCCCAACAAAACAATAAAACAACTGGAAGAGCGATTGTGTGCATCACTAGTACCGGTATCGTTTGGATCGCCAGTTGTAAACGAGATCAGTCGCACCGTTGACTGCAACGCGGCGGTAGAGTGTGCACAGTCATGGCCATCATGTGGGCGGCGGTGACCTGAACTACTGCAGCATTCTGCAGATAGGCCACTAAACAGGGCCATGTGTGTGTGCAGATTATATGGGGGTGGACCCTTAGAAGCAGAAAAGAAAGATATCGTGGCGCCTATCCTTTGGGATGTGCAGTTGGAGCAGTCGGGGCAGCTGGCAGGTATCGGCCACATCGGGGATCCGTCTACATAGTACTGCCGATCGTATGACTATGGAGAGGGGGACGCGTAAGAGGCGTAATATGTGATTGGCCATCTCCTCGCCCAGCGACCTCCCACGGTCTCCCGCGGGCGGGGGGAGTCGCCAAGGGTATGCCAAGGGCCCCCAACCCACCACTTTAGATACAGGATACCTCGCATGCTGTATCTCAGCCCACTTACGGTAGGGTGCGGGCCAGTCACGTTTGAGAAGGAGCGAAAGGTCAAGGGCCGGTAGATTAACCACCCTCCTTCATGCGGTGCAAGAATCTCACGATAGTTGCGTGGAGGTTGAAGGGCCAATACGGCCTGCCCGCCTCCCCCCAGCCCTCCCCGTCCATGATTTTCAGTCGTATTGCATCTTTTGCCTTTGAGCCGTTTGCGACTCTGCCCTGGCACACGAATTGACTTTGCAGCCAAACCAGCTTAAAAGGGCTCTAAAATACGAGCTACCCACTAAGATGGCTACTGCGCGGAGGCAAAAAGTCAACTTACGGTAGAGCGACAGCAAGAAACGCCTGATGGTTCGTCTGGTCTGATCAAGAAAAAAATTGGCAGCGACTACTACCACTTCAGGTCTGCAGTAGCGAGGAAACCGTCGCAGCCAAAAAGTCGCCGGACTGTCTTTCTTGCTGTGGGAGCTCTGCTTTGCTCTGAACCACCTCACCCTAAACGGCGGGGCACGTTTTCTCTGGCTGGCAGTTAAGATTTCTGTGCTGGGAGTTTCGGCCTGCCAAGAGTGTTCGAGGCCGTTCCAAGTCTCCAGTCGGAGCCCACTTTGTTACAAAAAAACTAGCAGGTCATACGCCGATAACTGGGTCAAACCAGCTCTGGGTTTTTTCTCTCTGCAGCCCGCTTACACAGCGCTGCACGGTGCACGGTGCACCGCTCTGCACAATTATCGCTCTCTCTGTCTCTCGTCTCTCTCTGTTTCTGGCGCACAGTACGTACCGTACACGGTGCCTGGCGCTCCCACGTTTCCGTTTCCCGCCAGTCAGGAGTCCCAACAGGCAGGCCCTGGCAGCAGGCCCTGATCGGCTGGTCAGGCGCTGGTCAGGTGTAGGGGCAATTCCTCCTACCAAAATCCGATCGATCGCCGGACCGCCGTGACGTGTCGTGTGTCGTCGAAGTTTCTATGGGCCCTTGGAAGCTGCCAGTGTGCCCTGTGACTCCGTGGCTTGTCCAGTTTCCTCCCACTGGCCTGAGTAATCTCGTACAGTACTGCGGTACAGAGGGTACGGAGGGTACGGAGGGTACGGTTGAGACGATTACGGTTCATCCCTGGAAACTTGAGTGGGTAAAATTAAAAAAAGTGATCGAAGCTCCAAAAGCTCCAAGTCTCGTTGGAACTGCGACGCAGAGCCGAAGAAAAGAACGGAGACGAGCACACCATTGGTAAGCTTTTGCGTTCACACACGCCCGCAGCACCCCTCTGTCCAGATCAGCTCGCTTCCTTCATAAACCCAGCCCATCTTCACGATATTTTTCGGTTTCTTTCCTTCCTCTCTCCAGACCAACAAACGATTCCAGTCAATCACCCCTCAGCTACCAAGCCCAATCTATCCAACATATATCAACTTTGTTCCGCCGGCCAGAACACCCCTCACTTAATCGGGATATGCATCACCAGGCCAGCCAACCCGTCCAGATTGCGACGCAACAATTTGTGTCAAACAGTACGTCTACACTACACCACACCTTTAACTCCTCTTAACTCCGAGACTAACATTTTCCCCCTCTAATAGGCTTCTCCCGCGAAGGATCATCATCCCTCAGCCCCCCTTCAGTCACCACACTCCAGGCCCAGGCCAACCGCTGCGAGACTCAGGACTCTGACCTCCTGGCCAGCGAGGAGCTCCAAACCATCCAAATAGCTCTCTCCGGAGGTCGTCGGCACCGTCGCGGCAACCTGTCCCAAACGGAACTCGAGACATTCCACATGTTCAGGAGAGACGTGCGCTCCGGCTCCATCCCGTCTATCTAGATTCATCTCTAGACCCAACATTCTCAGCCAGCAGCCGAGAAATGAGGACCGTCTCATCACAGTCCTCGAACGCCTTTTGCTTTTAGAAACACATTTCGCAGTGTATTCCTGATCCGCCAAGCTCGCCGTGTAACGCTTTTCACACACGGCTGCACGCTTTTTATCGACTCTCAGCTCTCGTCGCAACCACTTTTGCATCGCCTTTTTTTATACTATAGACATACAAGTCCCCGTGTGGCATTTTCAACGCTTCCAACGAAGCGGCCCGGGTTGACGCCTTTTACCATTCAGCAATCAGCAACAGCAACATCACCAAACCCCCCACAGCATAAGGATTGGTAAGCCCCGAAAGGCCTGATCACTTATTGCTCAAAAAAAAAGAGTATACCATATGTTACTCACCTCCAAACAGTCATCATGGAGGTTAATAATAATACAAATGTTATAAACAACACACTATTCTCGTCTTCTATGTGATATCATCCAGTGACCTTTGCTTGCTCTCCTCTTCTCGATTTTGACATGCTTCATTATTCGACATTGCTTCTTTTGCATCTACCGACTTGTACCTTGCTACGACTTCTCACTTTTTGCCTTATAGGTTTCATCACTTCGCCGCCAGATCAGGTTCTCATCGACTATTGTGTTCACGATGCCTTCATGTTGCATCGGGCGTTGGTTGCGTGTCATCTCAGGTGATTCAATAGGGGCAGGGGGGATCTACTTGCACTGCCCTCTGATTTACGTGCGTACACGCGTCGCTGAATTGCTGCAACGCAACAAGCCTTCGCAACGTTCGTACTCCGTATTCAAACAAGGAATACCGGCCAGCTGTCCATCATCCTATTGCCAACACCAACACCGTGCACATCAGAATAACTCCACGCATGACGGAGAGATTTGAATCTATCTCCCCCATAACAAACATGTGCCACATCTGTCTGTACTAATTTTCCTTTCTCCAACCCCCGGCCAGCCACCCCCAGGAAAAGGAGAAACTATTTAGTGGGTTAGGTTATAGACGAAACATCACCTACAGTAGTGTCAATCCTTTCCCCGAACGGTGGTGCCCGACTCGACTACCGTCTTCAAGGAGCTATCGAGCTACCAGCTACCTACAGTAGCCTGCACACCAACACCAGCCGGGCTACAGCAATCAGAATTAAACTAGTCAACCCTCTAACCACCCTGTATTAACACTAGCAGATTCCATTACCTATTAATATTAACTATTAATTAATTAATAACGCGACTATAAAATTAATTAATTTTTTTCCCGTTTAATTCCGTTTTAAAAGCGTTATTTATCGATATAATTTTTTTTTTAAATTTTTAACGTTTAAATAGGTATCGCTAAAGGTAATACGTATTACAATACCCCTCGTAGAGTTAAAGTTAGGGGGGTAATAGAATTCCTTTAGCATTATAACCTCCTTAGTTAAAAGCTTAGCTAAGTAATAAAATTAAACGTTTTTAATTTCTTTAAAATTAAAAAGCATTTTAATTATATTATTATTAAGTTTAAGTTTAATTTAATTAATTTAGAATCTATTACTGTTAATTATAATAAAAGAGTTAATTTTTAAGCTTATTTCGATTACGATACGCGTACTTATTATAACGACCCTCGTATTATTAAGTAATAAAGTTATTAATAAAGTATTAATAATAAAATAGTAAAGAAGTTATTTATTAAGGATTAAGCTCGTTTTATTAATTAATATTTAAATAACCTAGATTATAAAGGGGATGTTAATAAGATAATTAATATAGCTCGGTTTTCCTAATAGTTTATAGCTAAGGATGTTAAAGAGTTAATTAATGCCGTAGAATATATTATTATAATAACGATAGCTTTTTAATATAAATAATATAATAGGAAAAAGAAGGAAAAGGAGGGCTAAATTAAAGCTATTAGGTTAATGTGTTTAAAGAGAGTTAATTAGAAAATTAATAATTAAAAGTAATAGAATCCGGCCTTTTAGAATAGGGTATACATATTTAATAAATAGCATTTTAATTACTTTAAAAAGCCGGTTAAAAGGGTTAAAAAGAAGCCTAAATATTAAGATAAACTTTGGATTATTAAAAAAAAAAGTTAATAATAAAAGGATAATATCGCTGCGCTTTAAGAGAAAAAGAAGTTTAATAAAGTATTTATTATCGCCGAGGGTTCTTTTAAAAAGAGGAAGTTAGCTAGTAATAATATTTTTATTAAGGTTAATCCTTATAAGGCTAAAGTATTTTATATTAATTATTATTAGGTATAACTTTAAGTTAACGCTTTTATCGTATTATATTAGTTTTAATAATAACGGGAAGATAAATAGCGCTACTTATATATAAGCCCTTTAAGTCCTACTTAAAGAAATTAAAAAATATTATAGGTTTAAAAACTTTATATTATAAGAGGATAGTAATAGCTTCTATTTTTTAGATAAGACGATAGCCTAGAAAAAAAATAGGGTATTTAATCTATTTAGAACACCTTTTAATATTTAAAAACTAGCCTAATCGAGAATTAAGGCGTTGTCGCAATTATTAAATAATACGTTAAGAAGTAAATATTAATAACGTTAAAAGATATAATAAATGCCGTTAAAACGGCCTAAAATAATATAAAATAAGAGTTTATTAAAGCCGCCTACTTAAATATACCGTAAAGATAAGAGGATTTATAATTAATAAAAGGGCGTTATATTAATTATTAAACTAAACCGATAAGCCTTTTAAACCACTTTAAAATGTTTTAAAACGGCTTAAAAAAGCATTTAAATAGCTTATAATTAAAAGAGTATAATATATATCGATACATCGATACGTTAATGTATAAGGGTGTATTACTCCAGGGGAGGGGGGAGGGGGGGGGGTTGACTAGTTTAATTCTGAGAGGGGGTGCCGGGGCACTTGCTCAGCGGCGTTGAGGACGCACGGCCTACCAACGCAGATCCACCGTCCAGCACCGCCCGGGGCATAGTCCCCGGGCAGGCAGCCTGGTTTTTGGGGACCCACCCTGACCTCAGTCGGTTCGTTCGCTCGCCACTCCGTATGATCTCACACCAGAAAGCTCACACCACCACCAACGTCATCATCGCGATCGGGAGGAGACGCCGTTTCTTTCGGTGACCGCTGGAGATACCTTATTCGGCCACCAAACCACTATTGGAATTGCGCAGGCACGCGCTTGCTTTTTGCTGTTTGATTATTTGTGTATGCGATCTGCACGGGGACGGGTAGACGGGAAGCGGAATCCCACCTGCCACCCCACGCTGACGCGAGAGTTTTGCCCCGATCTCTATTTTAAAAACTTGCAAACCTATCGAAGTACTTCATGTGGTTCGACTTCCGGGGGTTGTGATTCTGCGGAGGTAAAGCTCAGTTCTGAAGCCGAGCAGCCGCTACCACAATCGTTATCTCGATTGCTGCCTCTTTGCTCCCACGTACCGACATGCTGGCCCAAGCTACCAGCCCTGTCTGGCTAGTGGCGGTTCCACTCGCTGCAATCACCAGGTTACTTTACCTCATTGATCTACAGCGATTATCTCATGTATTTTTTTCGGTCCGATAGAACACGGCAAAGAACTTTATGAATGCCGAACAAACGGTTCCAAAAATTAAAAACACAGACCAAAATGATGAAAAACAGCAGATGTTGACACGATACATGACGCTATGCTGATATAATATCTGACTGTCCTGCTGTCCAATGACATAATCCCCCCAGATGCTCTGGCCACCGGCTGGTCTTTTATCTTTCAGCCGCTCCGGGGGTGGCGGATCGGGATGGCTTGCAGATTGCATTGCCCGCCCATACCCAATGCGGCATGTGTATCTCATGCAAAGGATCGAAAGAGTCCTAGCAAACAACCAACAAACCGTTGGCAGGAGCCACAACTACTGCCACAGCCGCCGTAGTCCTACGCAGAGCCGCCCTTCCTTCTTACCACTCCCCCCTTGCCTGCTGTATCCTCAAGTACCGACGTTTTGCTCGCACGGTACAGAACTAACCCGCGATCTCCAGACACTTTTCTGATCGCAAGAGCCCGGAGCGTCGTCTGCGGGACCGGTGGAAACTTCAATGATCTACGGAGCTACGTCTAATGACCCGTACAGTACACGTTGCTAAACTCCGGGACTAATATAAACGAAAGGACCAAACGCCCCCATTGCCCATGGCGGGCGTTTGTGGCCCTGTGGCTGGGGTGCGTTGGGCGTTGGCGCTCCGCTGGTGACTTCATATGCAGGGCGCGCTGTCTCCTGGTCAATCCGGATGCTACAGGCTATTGGGTAGCGGGCGTCCGGCCCCTGATCGACCGTTTCTCCGTAGGCCGGCTAAGCGGCTTGCTGGGGTTGTGCGTGCCGCTCAGGGGGGCACAGCTACTACTAAAAGGTTCGATGGCCGCGAGGCAACGAGAGACTTGACGATCGTAAATCATCGAGGCCATCGCATCACAAGAGTCTCACATCGCAGGGCGACGATGGTACGGAGCTGAGATGCGCGGATGGACTAGCGGTCAGGTCAAAATAGCTCGGTTCTCACCTCGCTTAATCACCTTTGGCACTTCACTCTCGCAATCTTCGGACTCTCTACTCCTTTTTAGCTAGACTCAAATCTTGCTTCTGATGATTTTATCCACGGCGACGATTAATGGCTGTTTCATGCGTCTTGTTCTCTTGGCAATTGATCTATGCAGATCTATGCAGATCTACCCGAAGATCGAGATGAAATCATAGGGTCAGCCGCCATTACCTCATGTCACGTGTACAGCCGTTGCTATCGGAGAAAGGGGGCCTTTGGGTTCGCCAACAAGGTAGGGAAGATCGGTACTAGTCGCACGCCAGCTATGTACGTAGTTCATGGAGGTTGTGCGCCGCCGGCCCGAGCCTTTCACCGGGGTCCGGATATCGGAAGGCAAGGAAGACATCATGCGGCTCAGTTGAGTTACGCCAATGGTGCATACCGCTGCCAAGACACACAATAGGGCATCGCAGTTGCCAAGCTGAAAAGAAGTAGCCAAGGTTTGTGCTCACAGGGACAACCCGAACTCTTGTCTTGTAGGCAAGCCACTTCATCCAGGATCCCGCAATATATCACTTGAGTGCGTGAGGGCTCTGTAAGGCACTTACGAGGTGATAAGACCCGGGAATATTGGGTTTTGAGTATAAGGATGGCGTTTGTCGACACGCCGCAGTGGCTCGGTTGCTTCAGGGGCTGGAGCCGAAGCTGCCACCATCCAGATGCCAAGGCGTATGCTCGATAGATGGGCGCAACCCTTATGACCTGCTTCTCGGTTTCTAGTAATATATGCAGCTCTTTGGGTCGCATAATTTGGAGGTGAATGATGGGAATTCATAACCCATATATGTCCAGTTGGCGACGGAAATGATAAGAATGGGAGTGACATAGCGAAATCAAACCACATTCAGTCACTCTTGAATCCCGCATGGAGTAGTGAATCAAATACTACTATCGCCAATGACTCTGGAATATTAACAGGGACACTAAACGCACAAACGATGCACTCCACCTCCATCCTGGTTGCGGCCCTGGCACCGGTCTCGGTCCTGCCGGCGCCGCTTGCCAAACGAGTCCTCATCCCAGCCGCCGACATGAATCCGGCCGACCCGGGCGCGGTGACGAACAATAACAACAACAACGTGGCGGCAGCGGCGCGCCAAACGAACCAGTGGACGATGCGCAACGCCCAGCGCCCCTGCGCGCAAGGCAACACCGCCTGCGCGTGGAACTTCGACATCGACACGGGCGGAGCCTTCTCGAGCCAGCATTGCTCGTTCCGGACGCCCGGGCCGTTTGCCAGCTTCGGCGGCGTCCGGTGCGGCGACTTCCGGATCGGGGTCGGGTACAACTCCGAGGGGTGCTCTCGGTCGTCCGGGCGGGGCTCGTCATCTACCCGGGCTACACGGACCAGCAGCTCAGGGGGGGGCACGTGGTGACGCCGGATCAGGCGTATACGCCTCGGCCGGTGCCTTCGTAGGTTGGGTGGGGGCGGGCTGGCTTGCGATGTGGGATGGGCCCGGAGTGGATCGTGGAGAGGGAGTTACACGGGACGGGTTGGAAAGGACTAACGGGAGACATCACAGCTATTCGGTGGACTGGCTTATTTGGTAACCGCAATGATCCGGATGTTTTCTTGGGTCTGGAGCGTGCGGTTGACTTGCTTGGCTCAGGATATATCTCGTGCCAATCACAGTTGGTATGCGTTGTTCCAATGAACATTTCCCCAATAATGAATTTGTATGTACGCTTGTCCTAGGTACGGTGCCTTATCCGACTGGACAAGCCAGTTAGCACTGTAAGTTTGTAGTCTAGTGTGTAGTAATAGAAGTTATCGTGAGCTGTGTGGCTCTAAACTACACAACGTAGCTATCATGGGACTCAGAGAGTTGAAGACTCGAATGAGATTTGAAACTTTGAACTGTGTATATTCGCCTCCTAACGCTGATATAATGCCTCTGTCTCCAGGGAGGCAATATTTAGACGCGCCATGCCGCCCAGCTTGTGTCGGTGTCAACAGACAAGGGCGGCCAGGAAGTACTCTCAAGGGCTTGATCTACCACCTACCGTATTTGTAGAGTCGTACTCAGCGTGACGGACCACCGAGTTGGTCCTCCCTCCATTTCTTGTGCGCGCATGTTAGGGATCGATTACGATCGAAGCGGCAAATGACATCCCATGGCGACCCTTCGACCTCGCTATCCATTACCATACGGTCCCAGTTTTGGAACCAAGGGCCTATGTACAAGTCCTGCCGCACTGAGTAGACGTCATGCTCTTCGACACGCCGCTCCTCAACCCATTCGTTGTCCACATGGGGTGATGCATGGTCCTGGGGGAAATCGTGGCGGGGGTGACGGATCCCGTCCCCTAGCGTGGCAAAGTCCCGAAGTTTGGACAGGATCAGGCTTTCCCGCGTCGGACATGGACTTTGAATTAGCTCGGCGGCGAACTGCATCCCGAACGAGGTCAGGTAGCGCATGAATTTCTCATCATCGAAGAAGAAGTCGGACAGTCTCGCATGGCTGACGTCCATCGGAGGTTGATGATCTTCCCGCCGGGGCGAGTGCAGCAGCGTTGGTGTACTCTCCAGGTCAGACAGTTCCAGGTCTGCTTCTAGAGGCCACTGCTCACCTAACAAGGCAAAAAGACTGCCCCGGTGCATATTGTGCACATACTGGATGGCGGGGAAGAAGTTCGGTACGTTGGCGAACCGTAACGTCTCGAGCTGGCGTTGCGGGAAGCCGTACTGCGTTTGAGACGACCCTCTGGGCTCGTCCCATGTGCCGATATGGAGCGCTCGGCTCCCGTGATAGAAAAGCCGACAGTAGAGCTCATACCCAAGGAACCCTTCTTGTAGCATGTAGTGTTCCTCCATACCCAGCTGCGACGGCACCGGCTCCGTTTCGTGACCCAAATTCCAAAAAGGCGCTCGTGCATGGCTTACCATGGCGCCCCAGCGCTCCGCCCGGACCTTCTCGACAAGAACGTCTACCTCGTCGCAGACGTCGCCTAAGGTGGCCAACATGGCCAGGTTTGAAGGCCAGGCCCTGATAAAGCCGGGCGAACTGTCGGTTAGATCTGGGAATGCGAGCCGGACGCGATGCTCGTACTCCGCGGTGGACTTGCATTGCTTCTCCAGGAGGCGCAGTCGGGCAATGGCGCACGCCTCTGGTGGTCGGGGAACCGGGGAGAGATGTAGACGTATCTGTCTTACGACGGGATTGCGGTACCACTGGAAGACTCGGAAGGCGTGTGACGATGCCGTGACCAAGGCAAGCAGGTCTTGTGGGCGACACTGGTACATCAGCTCCAAGTAAAGCTCGTTGGGAAGATCTTGGAATCTGGCCATTTTAGTCTATCGGCGACTAGACAGCAGTTACTGGAGAAGAGAAGAAAAAAAGGAGGGAAAATAGAAAGAAAAGAAAAGAGCACAACAAATAAACAGGGAGGAGAGACGAGTGTAATATAGCTGATTAAATAAAAGGTTTCTCCATTACCGGCTCTCATGTGGAGCTGGACGCACTAGAGTTTATCGGCTGCAAGGCGCTTCATGGAGTATATCGCACAGCCTTGGCGACTCCGGACTGGCTTTGGATGTTGACGAGACCTTCCCAGACACTGCGTCTCAGGAATATCCCAGGCAATCGATCGGTGTCTGTCGCACAACGGAGAGCAACAAATGGTATATAAAGTGCCAACTAGAAGAATAAAGGAAAAATACAAGAAAAATATAATAGCATTGCGGTGTTCATATATATGTGCACCAAAGTAACGGCTAGCGCAGCATGCATGCCAGCCGTGTCAGGGGGCTTACCCCTGACCCCACTGCGACAGCGTCACAGTGGCGACCACACCTCAAACAGACATTCCCTGTTCATCACACCGAGTTAATCACCGTAAAAAGGGGCCCCTAAATAAGTATGTTGGTGGTCGAGCTGGTCTCACTAACCCCGTCATCTTCGGCCTTCCCATGGTGTACGATCTGGGTCTCGACCGTCTTCCGGATCCCGTCGCTCTCCACGCTGCCGTCGTAGATGTGACCGAACCCGGCTTCTGGGTCGTAGCGCGCCCGGTTGGCGGTGACGCATGTGACCATCCTGTGATGATGGGCGTTTGCTCCCTCATGGTCGGCGGTCCGGTAGTATTGGGATACCTTGTGGGGTCGGCCGTGGGCCGAGTGGCCGGATACGGATGTGTCTCGGACGACTTTGACGATGAGGCTGGCCACGTTCATCTCGATGTACAGCTTCATGAGATAGGTCAGTGGATGGAATTGGAGGTAGCTGGATGCATGTCAGCCACAGGGCCCCAAAAAGGTGGTATTCGAGCGTCGTGTCGGTGTGGAGCAGAAACATACACAACAGGGCTCGGCATGAAGGTGGCCCCCATCAGCACCGCGTCCAGGAGCACCGAGATAATGACCATGCAGATGTTGAAATGGAAGAGGCGGTTGTACTTGGTGAGGCCGTTGGCGAGCAGTCGCGACCGGACAAGATGGATGAAGTAGATGTTGAGGGACAGATCCACGGCCAAGAAAACCCCCTTCTCGGCTTTGTCCCAGATGACGTTGGTTTCCACGTAAATCGGGCTGATCTGGAGGCGGGCGGGGATCCAGATGAAGAATCCGCTGATGTTGATGGCGCCCACGATGGCGGCCACTGACCACCGGACCTTGGCTGCTTTCGTGACCGGGACCATGAGGAGTGCTATTCGATTGATGATGATCTGGAGTATGAACTGGATCTGCATACACCAAAAGAAGACTGGGAGAACGGAAGGTCAGTTGACTGGTTTACTCCAAGAGGAGGAGCACGATCCCAGGCTCATGACTGCTTACGGATAAAGAAGAACACCCAAAAGCTGTTACACAGACAGTCAATAGACCACTCAACTCATTCTGACCGGGGTAGGAGGAGTGCTGACCTGGGTTGTATGATAGTCGATAGAAAAAGGTAGCTAATGATGCCGAAACAATTGCTCCCCAGCCATTCAAGCCACACCATCTAATGCCAGTCCTCGTATTAGCCGTCAATAGGAATAGGGACGCGACTACCTATTATCGAGAATCCTTCAGCCATGGGGAAGTGGGATGTGTGAGCACCACTCACGATGATGTATGCGTTGAATATCTTGCCCCTTTTGTACGCATCCCATGTTTGGTATCCGGCCTTGGTCGCCGTGAAAAACCCCAATGATATGCAGAAGCCGAAGATGATGCTGACAATGTTGGTCTCGCTGCTGTTGGGCGTCTCATCGTGGTAGTGCGGGGGGACGAGGAAGCCGGCCATCGTCTCGATGGCTTCGATATTATGTTGATGCGAATGATGTTTCCCCAGGTCTTATAAAGATCAGTGCCTGGGTTAGAATTTCCCCATTAGACCAGACGAATCCAAACAACTTGGTACGGTAGAAATGCAATGTTGTTGTTCCTACATTCTGGTGCGACCAGCGATAACGCGTGGGATGGCACTCAGGCGTCTATATGGCTGGATTTGCAGCGTGGGCGCTAGTTGGGAGTTCAGATGGAATGGTGTTCCGACTTACAGGGATGTCCGGGATTAACCACATATTGACCCTATGCATTTAGCAGTCGATCTCGCGGAATAGCAACGATAGTTCGAATCTAACGCAGCAATGCATACAGCCCAGCGACTCGCGCTGCATCGCTTGATGCGAACTTGTTCAATTTTACGGTTATATCAAGGCAGTCTCGCCGCTATACTGGCGCCAAGTCCGCCTGGCCAGCTCTGTTAATCGTTTATATCTCTCTGCCAATTCACTGTTTAGTTCCTGCAAGTTTACTGGTACCTCTCAGCCACAGGTCGGGAGGTAGGCCTACCCTAGAAGTTCGTCGCCCGGGGAAGCCCATGGGAAGGCCCCGAATGACTGGGATGGGAAGCGTTTAGCTTTTGGCATGCCTTAGTCCACCGATCCATCAAACGTTATGAGAGGGCTTCAATCGAACCTTATTTGTTGATCGTCGCAAGGATGCAAAACCCGGGGAACTGGTAGTGTCTTACATAATCTATTGGACTGAACTGGGTGGAACTTCCCTTCGACGACGAGTAATGGCAGTCTGGATTCTGGAATTCAGATATTGATATCGACAGGTTGGGGCTTCGGATGTAGGCAATTGCAATAGTGTTGTGAACTTGATAGAATATGAGCTATCTATCAATGATCGCCGGAGGGCTAAATTTCTAGGACTTGTCTATCAGGGCCAGGCACATCTTCATACTACAATGCTGGCATGCATAGCGGCTTAGTAACACCATATGTAACCATCATGTTAGGCAATACATATTTGGTCACGACGTCAAGTAGCCCTAAACACTAAGATAGATATATGGGGTAAGCCTCGTGCAGCAGCGCTGATGATAGGCAGTTCGAATTATACTTTTGACGAATCATCTTAGCGTTGGGGGCCCAGACCCCAGGCTAGATCTGCACGTTTCAACTAATCAAATGGGTGTGCCTACTTACTTAGTCAGGACACGAGAGAAGCAAGTCAAGCTCGAGATTCCTGGCGTGATTGGTAATTTTTGTTCTGCTGGTGTGGAGGTGCATGCAGGTACGGGCATCGAACGGGGCAGGGCGGGCAGCCGGGCTAGGGAGGAACGGGACAACCGAGTCCCAATGAGGCGTCTGGGTTATCGCCCGGAACAGAGTAGCTGCCATTAAGCCTGGTCGTTCTGACCTCGTGGCATGTCGCGATCGTGAAATGAGGAGAGCTGTTACGTTTAGATTGCGGCTTACTGCACCGGCGTGCGGCGACTAGCATCCGCACCTGCCCTTGCTGAACGACCCGAAGCCGGAAGTGCGTCTCGCCTGCTTACCTACATATCCTGAGACATGTCCAGGAGGAGAAGAAGAGCAGCATTGGCGGCGTTCTGGCCAGCAGCATCAGGTGGTGCGACTGACTGCGAAAGGGGCGAGTGCAGGGCGTGATGATGGAGTCGAATGGTCATCTCGGGTAATTACTGACTGGCGGAATGCGCAAACCCTCAAGGAACCTGCAACTTTTCGCGGACCGTGCCGCGGAGCTCGCCGACGGTTGCATAGTCGTCAGTGAAGCCGGACCGCAACCCGAACCCGTTGACACAGACCTCGCGACCACCGGGACTACTAGAGTGGGAGAGAAAGGATGCAGTCACCGACAGGCTGGCTAGCCTCTGTTGGGTTCGGCCTTGTGGTTGCATTTGGGGCTAAATATGCAGTTCCCGTATATCCACAGAAACGCGGCCGGATATCAGGATGGTCCAGGGATGTTCGACACACTCTTCAACAGCATCCCGTTCTCCCGTTGACGGTGAGCGTAAAGCGGACCAAGGCAAGCACTCTCTCTAATAACGTTCTAGGTCAAATTAAGCAAACTCGGGAGGATTTGCGCCCACCCAAGGAAATAATGGATGGCCAAAAAGGGCAAAAGTGAAAAACATACAACACCGAGGATTCCCAGGTCGTCACCGACCCTAGTACTAATTCGGCTCTCTGCTGCTTATATATGGGAGAGCGGACGGGATCCCTAGTATTCAGCAGGATGTGGTCGTATGTGAAAGAGACTGCTTCTAAGGGGCACTATGTACCACAAATCAAGCTGCATCGACCACAGAGGCAACCGCAGCGAAGCACGCCACAGGACCATACCAACGGGCAGCTGCTCGGTAGGGATAAATGACACCAGCAACTCTTTTTATTAGATATTAGATGACATATAAGTATGTACATACCCATCCATCCCTCAAGTCCAAAGCTTCTCCTGCAAGTACTCGAACTGCTCCCTCCGGTAATCATCCGCCTGCTCATACGCGAGCGTCGTCACATTGGCATCAAACACGAGATTCTGCGCCCCCTCCTCCGACTTGTATACAGGCCACGCCACCCCCTCGCTCCCCGCCGTCGCGTGGTGGTTGGGGTCCAGCGTCGTCACGAAGCTGACCCACATGCGCGACATGAGGTCCGCGAGCCGGAAGAAGGCCTCGGGCTTGCCGCCGAACGGGTTGACGGCGACGGCGGTGTCGTACCCGAGCCCCGCCGTGTTGTCAAAGACGTAGGCGACCTCCTGGAAGTGCGTCGACCCGGAGATCGGCGCGATGCCCGTCGACAGCACGTTGAACCCGTACGTGTAGGCCGGCAGGCCCGCCGCGGCCCACGCGGCGGCCCAGGCGCGCCGCGGGGCCTGGTAGCCCCGGTCCCCCGCAAAGGCCGCGACGCGCTTCCACATGGCGCCGTAGCCGGCCAGCTCGCCCTCGGGCCGGCCCTCGAACGTCGCGGGGATGCCCAGCGACGGGTCGTCGGGGTACAGCGCCGACAGCTCCGCGATGGTCGCGTTGCCGGCGCCGCCTGAGCGCAGGTAGGCCTCCCACTGCGCCGTCGTGTTGACGCCCTTGGTGCCGAAGGCGGTGCCCTCGTCGAAGTTGGTGCCGATGATGACGGGCACGTGGACGAACTTGCCGTCCCGGACCATCTGCCACCGCGGGCCCCGGATGAAGTCGCCGTCGACCGTGGGGCTCGAGAACGTCGGCGAGGTCGTGCTGTTCAGGACGTTGCTCAGGTCCCAGCTGGGCACCTCCCGCAGGCACTGGAGGGTGTCGGCGGCGCCGCCGCAGTCGGTCTTGCTGACGAGGGTGTCGTAGTACTGCTGCCAGGTCAGGGCGCCCGTGTCCACCTCCCCAAAGTCGGTCTCGTACCCGGTGCCGCTCTGCATGATGGCGGCGCGGTAGAGCCCCTCGTCGCGGCCCCGAAGGCGAAGAGCTGGGCCGCCACGCTGCGCGCCCCGGCGCTCTCGCCCCAGATGGTGACCTGCTGCGGGTCGCCGCCAAAGGCCGCAATGTTGTCGCGCACCCACCGGATCGCCAGGTGCTGGTCGCGGAAGCCCAGGTTGCCGGCGCCGGCCGCCCGCACCTCGTCGCTGAAGAGGAAACCCCAGGCGTGCAGCCGGTAGTTCATGCTGGCCGCGATCATGGGCCGGCCCATCCG
Organism: Arthrinium phaeospermum; assembly: GCA_006503535.1. NCBI lineage: Eukaryota > Fungi > Ascomycota > Sordariomycetes > Amphisphaeriales > Apiosporaceae > Arthrinium > Arthrinium phaeospermum. The sequence continues at coordinate 3,480,159 of QYRS01000004.1, forward strand.
GACGGACTGGTCGACGATGCGGGAGAGGTTGTACCGCGGGTCGCTGGAGCCGCCGTTGGTGAGGCCGCCGCCGTGGATCCACAGCGCGACGGGCAGCTTGGTGCTGTTATCGCCTTTCCCGACGCCATGCGGCCGGACCACGTTGATGGTCAGGCAGTCCTCCGAGACGTAGTTGCCCAGGACCCAGGTGTCGCTGCCGTAGCCGAAGCATTGCGGCGAGTACTCCGTCGCGTTGCGCAGACCGTCCCAACTCTCGTTGAGCGGCTGAGGGGCGCGGAATCGGAGGTCACCGGTAGGCGGCTGGGCATAAGGAATCCCTAAGAAGTTGTCCTGGTTGTAAGTGGGATTGAGGACGCCGTAGTAGGAGCCATTCTGGACTGTCGCGACGGGTTTCGAATCGCATGCAGTACGAGCGCATGCCAAGCCTGCCAAGAGGGAAACAGCGACCATGCTGGATTTCGCCATGGTGCGAGAACGAGGTAACAGTGCCAGAGAACGAGAGAATCCTGGATCGGCGTGTCCAGCACTCCCCTGACTGTCCGCCGGCGCGGCATGCGGCCTTTATACCTCGACTTCCCTGATGCAGGGCATCGCATCGTACCCGGCACAGACATCGTGTGCCGAGCCCCTCCTCCTCTCAAATCTCCTCATGGTCATATGGTCATTGCCGACGTGCCATGGGGTGCTATCGGTCCTTTTCGCCAAAGACCTGGCCGGTTGGCGGGCAAACCCGCAGCGTGAACAGGTTGCGGGGAAGTCCAATCTCTGGGGCTCGATGGGGGACCCCAGACAAATCCCCACTGAACTCCCGGCAGCGTGGTTAAGAAATTAGCAGTGCGCAGGCCCTCTGCCGTAGCAGGCTTAGCGAGGTCGCAGCGGTCCTGGGCGCCACGATTCAGGGGGCCCACGGCAATTACAGTGCCTGAATCACAGCGCCATCCATTGCTAATAGCGTCGGAAAAAGTCCGACCCGTGGCCTCTTGCGTCTACGGAAGCGGGATGGATCTTGCATTCATTCCAGAAACGATCGAACCATCGCTCAAGACGTGACAGTAAGTATTGGGTGGTATCACGTTTATTATTCAACAGCCGAAGAACCCCTGTTCAATCAATTCGCAAGCGTACAAGGGCGCGCTAGGAACCTTTGGCCCCTCCTCTCCTGTTGTGTCGCACGGGCACGCCCATTCTATCGACACCTCGTCGCGCGCGCGCTCAATCACGCGTCATCGCAGCTGTCAGCGCACACACATCGACGTCGACAGCGACGATGCCGCCGACACCCCCGGTACCGGGAAAGCCGCTTTCCCAAGGCTGGCGCGATCGAATATGCGAGCTCCATCGTGTCGGCTTCGGGTACAAGTCGATTAAAACAGAGCACCCGGAGCTTAACCTCTCTACCATTAGGTATACCATTCGCATGGAGAAGCGCCGCGTGGACAACGCCTGTCTCCCTAAACCCGGCCGGCCGAAGAAAAAACGAGGGACTGAAGAAGGGGACGCCGCACCGCCCCAGGAAACAGAGGCGACCGCCACTGAGGCCGCAGACGCCTCGATCGCCACCGAGACCGCAGACGCCTCGACCGCGACAGTGACAATGCCACGAACCGGACCCACGCCACCCGTAAAGGGGAAGCCGCTCTCGCAAGGCTGGCGCGACCGGATATGCGAGCTCCGTCGGATCGGGTTCGGCTACAAATCCATCAAGTCGCAGCACCCGGAGCTTGACCTCTCCACCATCAGGTACACCATCCGCATGGAGAAGTACCGCGTCGACAATGCAAATCGCCGGCCCCCCGGCCGGCCGAAGAAAAAACGAGACCCTGTGGTGCTGCCTCAGGAAACGGAAGAAGTGGCCGTGGCCACCGAGGAGGCCGCCGAGGAGGCCGCGGAGGAGGACGAGCAGACCGCGTAGGAATGGAGAGCCAGGCCTGCGCTGCGGTACATATCGAACACCTCGCAACAGTCCTTGCATAAGCCCATTTTCGGATGCGCCCCTGTATGCATGCGTGAAAACGGGGATTACGACGCTAGAAGGACTGATTGATGTTGGCTTCGGGTCTTTATTTTTGTCCTTGCCGAGGATAGTGGAAATGATGCGCATTTCGATGACAGCAGTGACCCCGCATCTTCTCCTGCGGTCGGCGTCCAGTCACCAGTGGACCGCGAATCTCAATGCCCAGGAAGAACAGCCTCTGGGCAGATGCCAGTTACACTGAAGGGTCGTGTTGCACGAATTGACACGATGCAACAATCTCTACTCTACGTGGTGTGTTTTTGCGCTCCTTTTCTGGTTCTTTTGCTTTGGAGCTTTCTGAAAACGGCCACCTCCGCAACCCGCTCAATCCCGGGCCCCCGAATCGCCCGCTTCACGCGACTCTGGTACTTCAAGAAAGTCTGGGACGGTTCTTGGCACCACGACAACATCGCGCTGCACCGGAAGTATGGCCCCGTCGTCCGCGTCGCGCCGGGCTGGTTCTCCCTATCGGCGCCGGATAAAGAAGTGTACGGCATCGCGTCGCGCTTCCCCAAGAGCGACTGGTACCAGGGCTGGAAGCACCCGGACCCGGACCGCTGGACCCTGTTCCCGGACCAGGACGTCCGGCGCCACGCCGCGACGCGCCGCCGCTTCCAGGCGCTCTACAGCATGAGCGCGCTGCTCTCGTACGAGCCCTACGTCGACCGCGGCATCGACCTCTTCCTCGCGCGCATGGCCGAGTTCGCTCATGCGGGCGAGGCCGAGGCCGTCGACCTGGCGCACTGGTTCCAGTGCTTCGCGTTCGACGTCCTGGGCGACATGACCTACTCCCGGCGCTTCGGCTTCCTGGACCGCGGCGAGGATGTTGGTGGTATGATGGGGGCCCTGGAGAGGTCGATGCCGTACTCGACGCTGGTGGGCATCTACCCTCGGCTGCATCCCTACCTGTACCCGCTGCTGGAGAAGGTCCCCGGTAGCGGCGCGGCGGGCAGGACGTATCTGATGGGGTTCGTCGGCCAGAGGATCGCGGCCCGGAACGAGGCGAGGGCGAAGCTTGGTAGAGTCGACGGCAAGAAGCCGCCCGCCACTGCGGACAGCGGTGCACCGCGGGACTTCTTGGACAAGCTGATGGATACGCACGACGAGGACCCGGAGAAGGTCACGCCGCGCCATATCTTCATGATGGGCCTCAGCAACATCATTGCCGGCTCCGACACCACTTCGATATCACTATCCGCCATCTTGTGGTACCTTGTCACGACGCCCGAGTCCATGTCCAAGCTGAGGAGCGAGGTGGACTCGCAGCCCCGAACCCAAGAAGACAAGATCGCGTTCAAGACAGCCAACACTCGCATGCCGTACCTGCAAGCGGTCATCAAGGAGGCGCTGCGACTGCACCCGGCCGTGGGGCTGCCCATGTGGCGAGTGGTTCCCCAGGGCGGTGCCACCCTATCCGGACAGTACTTCGAGGCCGGGTCCGTCGTCGGGATTAATGCGTGGGTGGCTCACTACGATCGCGGTGTGTGGGGAGACGATGCCGGGGTGTTTCGCCCGGAGCGGTGGATCGAGGCGGAGGGAAGGGATCCGGCGCGTCTTCGACGGATGGAAGCGCATTACATGCCCGTAAGTCGTAACACATTCCCCTACTACGTCTATCTACCAGACCCTGCACGGGAAGTCGGTGCAGGTCAATGCTAACCCATCGTGTCGCAGTTCGGGCTGGGGTCCAGGACCTGCATTGGCCGCCACATTTCGACGCTGGAGATATGTAAACTCATACCCGAGCTCGTGGCCAAATTTGACATTGGGTTGGCTATGCCTCGCTCCGAGTGGAAGTCGAGGAACTATTGGTTTGTCAAGCCCGAGAAGCTTTTAGTCAAATTGTCACCTAGAACATGAGCTCAAATGTGTTGTACAATTTATTTTTACATTCTCTTGATTTTTGAATTGTAAGATCCAATCGCTTTGCTCTATTGCTAGTTGGTGCCTCTATAATACTTCAAACCTTTTCTTTAGACGTCTTATCCTGACTGACGTTGTCACTTGACGAGCCTGCATGTGCCGGAGCTCGACCGAGAACCGTCTCAGGCTGCATGCTTATCCCCCGGGACTCATGAGAAAGTCCCCAGTCGCCTATCTGCTCGTCGAAGAACTGGTCCAGATCGAGGCCGCTATGTTCGGCTTCTTCCGATATGCGCAAGTGCAGGCCGGGGATGTACTTCATAATGAACAGCAGCGCGCACGACACCGCGAACGAGTAAGCCGAAATGGCGGTGATCTCGGCGAACTGGCGGCCGACCTGGATACCCTCGCCATTGATGGCGCCTTTGGCCAACGTGACCCCGTCCAAAGCCGAGACTGAGGGTTGGTTCTTCGTTAGCGCCCAACTGATTCTCCGATCTACTTTTTGACAATGAAGTACTGGCAACTTACTAGATTGGTCGGCAAAGATGCCCGTCAAGAACGCGCCCACCATGCCGCCGACGCCGTGCAGCTTGAAGACGTCCATGCCCTCGTCGATGCGCATCCAGTCGTTGATATTTTCGAGGAGGCAGCAGACGGCGCCCGTGACGAGCCCGATGACGGCGGCGAGCCAGAGGCTCACGTAGCCGGCGGCGGGGGTGATGCCGACGAGGCCGGCGATGGCGCCCTCGCAGGCGCCCACGAGGCTGAAGCGGCGCTGGTGCTTGAAGTAGTCGACGAGGACCTGTGAAGTCACAGTACAGTGCCGCGTTAGCTTGGCTTCTTACTTATACTATAGATTTGCGACTTGATAGGTCCAGCACTTACCCAGCCGAGCACGCCCGCACAGGCGGCCGTGTTGGTGTTGAAGACGGCGACCATGGACCGGATCGAGGCGTTGAGCGCGGAGCCGCCGTTGAACCCGAACCAGCCGAACCAGACCAGGACCGTGCCCAGGAAGACGAGCGTCGTGTTGTGCGGCTTGCCGTGGCGCTGCGGGTCCGCGGGGTCCTTGCGGCGCTTGCCCAGCATGAGCGCGTAGGCGAGGGCGGACCAGCCCGAGGCGATGTGGACGGGGCCGCCACCGGCGAAGTCGAGGGAGGGGAGCTATTACAGCTTGTCAGTGGCGTGATTCGTGAGTGATGAGAGGGAGGTAGGCGTTCGGTCGGAAGGAAAACTCACATTGTACAGCCACCCTTTCGCGTTCCACGTCCAGCAAGCGATGGGGCAGTAGACGACGGTAGCCCACCAGAACCCGAACACGAGCGAGGGAACAATACGGCCCCGCTCAAACGCGCCCCCGACGACGATCTGGACGGTGCAAGCGCAGAACAGCAGCTGGTAGAAGCAAAACACGACCTCGGGGATGGCGGGGTTCCCCGGCGACGGCGCGGCCATGACGCCGCGGAGGCCGAAGTGGGCGAGGTCGCCGATGAACGGGCCCGCGGTCCGGCTGTACGTCAGGGAGTAGCCCCAGAACATCCACTGGAAGGTGACGACGGCGCCGACCATGAACGACTGGAACAGCAGGGACAGGGCCGAGGTGCGCCGCGCCAGCCCCCCGTACAGCAGGCCGATGCCCGGCAGGATCGGCCAGACGACGAAGGCGCAGGCGGTGAGGTAGGTGTAGTGCCACTCGTAGCCGGCGTACTGGGCGTTGACGTCGACTTCGAGCGGGTTGCCGCCCGTGGGCTCGGACGGGTTGAAAGTCGGCTGTCGGTACGGAGCCATGGTGTTAGCTTGTCTCTTGTTGTCCACTATGGTTCAGACGGCTCGGCTTACAGGTCCACTCATTGTACCGGTTGCCACGCGGAAGACGCTCCTGAGGCTACTCGAAAGAGGATCGAACGGTTGAAGGGGATAGGGTTGCCTATCCACGACAAAAGACGGCACTGGGTCCAAGATTTAAATGTTCCTGTGTATGGATACATGAGTAACGCAGCGAATGATGCATATCGGCTATCAGTACCAGCCAGTGACGACATCTTAGTAAACGTTTCCCGGGACGACAGTGCAACAATTGCTGGTTCCTTATCTGTGCCAAGAGGCGCATTTGGAAAGCCTCGCTGCATCCTCAGGCCCGATATCAAGATAGAACGGGCATTGGGACTGGCAGAAGTTGTCCAGCTTGATAGGCGGATGAGATAAAGAAACGCGCTAGACGCTAAGGGGCAAAATTACCCGCAGAATGCCAGCGACGATCTCCAGCCCTTGCATCTCTTATCTCTTGGCATTGCGGGATATTAAGCTAACTGTGAGTTGCACGATGTTAATATATCCAGCATTCATAATGTAAAGCTGCATCATATTGCGTCCCTGGCCCTTGCATGCCACATTGATGGGTCTCGTGAGCTTCTTCGTGATGCTATTGGATGGCCAATGGACCGTTGAACATGGGAGCAAGCATATCACGGTTTTTTTCTTATATAAACCGGGCCTTTCAAGAACCATTGAGGCACGGGTCAAGCACATAAGCTCTGCATGCTAGGTCTATTATTACTTAACCGGTTGTGTTAAGACTGCACCGGCGGCGTACGTTGAGACTGATGCCGCCGTAGTACTCTGTGCGTCTTCGCAAATCAGTCACTTGGGCACCTAGCTCGACCTTTTAAGTAGCCGGCGCGCCAGAGAAGAATGCATGCTTACCACCGCCGCAGAGACGACGAGGGACGTCAGCCATCGGATTATAACCCGAAAGGCTTGCTGCAAACTTTGCCTCATGCTAAAACCATCTAGTTATCTTTCCTCTCTTCTTTTTCCTTCTTCTTTTCCCCTCCCTTTCCACCCCTCGCCTTCTTGTGGCCCTGAAAAGGCCGATTACGAATCTAGGAAATCGACGTACCGCATGGCTAATAATAGAGCCGTTCGACTCGTACTGTCTTCCCCTGTTACTTAATTAATCCGCAATACAATCCTACAAATCCTTTGTCGTATATGTCCAGGCCTTCAGAAAGATTGAGAACCAAGTCCTCAAATTGGTTCATCAACTCGATGTCCGTCTGGTTTGGGTCGTGAACGAGGTCTCTCCAGCTCTTATACACTCTCATGTAGCTATGCGCAAAACCTGTCATGGACGCAAGTGAGGACACGCGTGAGCCAGTGGACTTGGTGACGTACGACCGATTTGAGGACTTGATTCCCAATTTTCCTGAAGGCCTAGCAAACAGGATTACCTTGGATGTGACCGTGTGCCAGCAGTCTAGGTGTCGCAGCACATGATACCGGTCGTCCGTCTGTGACCATGTCAAGCTTGCAAGAAGTTGCTCTGGGGCATCTGGCAACAGCCTTTGTTCCACTATTTTCTAGTGATGAAAGTCCTCGATGAGCCGTATGAGTCCCATACTAGAAACCCCGGAGAGGGGACTCATACTCGTCATTCCAAATCTTTCGCCGTTGCCAGACCCATTGCTCGTAGCCAGTAGACGGGTTTTTCGTCGTCAGCCAGCTCCTTGTAGTAGGAATGCAATATTGGTAGTGTCAGGAGCATGGCTATCTGCAGTGCCGCCACTTGGACCACCAGCAGCTGCAAAATTAACCCTTACACCGGCGGCTGCTCCCTTCCGAAAGACGCCGATCCCATATCTGACGACTGGAAGGCGGTTCTCTAATTGAACACAGACAATGTGAAGAACAACACCGAACGTCTCGCAACGATCGAAGAGGACCTGAACGGGGACAACGGGCTGAAGAAATCAGTACAGGGTACGAAGTCCATTATTGACAAGCGGATTCGGAAGCCCCCCAAGCTCGGTACCGTGGATCTGAACGACCTGGCGACGACGGTCAACACTCAGCAAGAGCGCATCATCAACATCGAGGCAGACATCGACACGCTTAGGCGCATTGTTGTTTGCACCCACTATAGGTTTGTCGGAGTTAAGAGCGCTCCCTCCACTTGGAACGGTTATGTGGTTTTTCTCCTCAATCAGGTACTATTCTTCCTGGGTTAAACGTCGGTTGTGATTGCTCCCCCGAAGAATGTTGCTATTTCTTAAGTAGCGGTGGTCCCAAGGCGGATAATATGGTTTTTAAAAATTAAGATAACATTTTCGAGAACAACTTCAAAACAGTGTGATTCAGCATATGTGTGTATTGGGGAACAATATCAGATGAATGCACCTGCTTCTCCCGTTCCTCTATCCTCCGCGAAGGTTATGGAGAAAATATTCAATTGTGCTCCTAGTGTGCCACGCCGTACTCTCCTTACTTCTTTCTCACTGTCATCGCTCAGCGTCGTCCCTAGATTATCGTTCCCTCGGATGCTGTTTAAGTGGTCGCAGGATGTCAGTTGTCCTCTGATACCATATCCTTAATCTTTGCAAGCGAGGAACTCCCGGTTTACTCCGTGCTCTCCGTGCTCTCCGTGCTCTCCGTGCTCTCCGTGCTCTCCGTGCTCTCCGTGCTCTCCGTGCTCTCCGTGCTCTCCGTGCTCTCCGTGCTCTCCGTGCTCTCCGTGTCCTGCTGCCACCACCAGGCCCGTAGAGCCAGCACGATAGTAGCAGGGTATTTGAATCCGCTGATGGTGGTGCCCGGATCACCGTGACCCATGCTCTGAAATTTCCGAAAGAACGACTCGTGGTGCGGCTCCCAGTCTCGACGGATGGGGACGATGGAGGCGAACCCGAGAGCCTCGATCTCCCGTTGCGTTGCCTCCGCCACGGCTCGGAGCTGGTCTCTCAGCGCTCGGACCCCCTCGGCCCGCGAAACGTCACCCACGGCGACAGCGAGGACCTGTGCATACTTCAAGTGCTCGTCGTACTCGTCGCCGTCCCACCACTGGCCTCTGAAGTGGCTGACTGCGTTCCTCAGCTTCCGCGCCTGTTGGAGCCCGTGTTCGAAGTACTCGTAGTAGAGCTCGGAGGTGTCGGGGATGTTCCAGTAGGGCAGATAGAACGGTATGGTATCGGCTTCGAGCCGTACCTCGTGGTGGCCACCGTTGAACATATCCCTCCAGAGTCGGGGGAGGCGTTCGCGAGCGAAATCGTGAAGGGCGCCCTTTGAAAGCTCATGAGCCTTGGTCAAAATGTGCCAACCAAATGCGGAGGGGATCCTGATATAGATATGGGACTCTTCTTTCCACGTGTGGTCGTGGAGTCGCGTCTGCTCTTCCAGGTATGGTCTCTTCCTAGCCGGCTCTTCTGGCATGGGAGCAGGTGCGTTGTCTGGCAGGTGGTCTAGCAGGTGGTCTGGCAGGTGGTCTGACAGGTGGTCTGGTAGGTTTTCTGGTACGCGCTGGTCCCAATTCTGGGTGCTTCCCCAACTGGCCAAATTCTCCATGTGGCTAGAAGATGTGCCATTATGGATGGGATTGGTACTGGGGTCTGAACGATCTTCACGTAATGGGAGATTGCGTGTGACCTTGGTCAGGCTCCTATGAACAGGAACACGCACCCTGCCACTGCCACTGTCATCCTTACCAATCTTTCGCTGGGGATTAGACGGCGGTGTCATAGCTCGTTTGGTCTCATTTGCCCGATTTGTTGATGAAGCCGTTGGTCGAAGGTATGACTTATCGGTAGAGCATCTTGAATGAGATGGACGAATGGTATTCCGAATGGTATCCGGAATGGTATCCGACTGGCTTGAACCACCGAGTTGGCGTTGTGATATGCTGGTGCGGTTCTTTGAGGCAGCAGTCTGCTGCCCACTGCCGGCAAGCCTCTGTGGCTGTCGTGGTGGTTGTATGACTCTCTTCTCCTCTGATGGCCGGCGCGTGAGTGAAACGTGGGACACCATTATGCCTATGTGGGCAGCAGGGTGTCCTGAGAAAAGATCAGCACTCTTGAGGATCTCCTCATAGAATGGAATTTGTTGCACCAGAAATCCAAAAAGAAAGGAAAATGGGTTGTGAAAAGTAGCCAAGAACTCGTCTCGTATTGCTGTTTCTAGGAAGACGCGTCGAGAAGTGATTTGGAGGGGCAAATACGTGTTTGTATTAATTGACAATATGAACAGACTGTTGTACCTGTTAATCGCGTTGGCGACAATCAACTACCAGGAGGGGACTACTGATTGTACTATGCTGAACAATAGGCGGGGCTCCCACTGGAAGCTCACTATCCAGCAGCTCTATCTTATCTGGCGGGGTCCAGTTGCTTGGGTGACTGAGATGATCTGGGGAACGAAGACCCATAGTCAACTGTGGTGTTTTGGGAAAATGCATCGCTTACACGCCAGGACACCAACCTGCCGGGTTAACACCCGGCCGGGCCCTTACGCTGTCTAAATGTCGGCTACGAGTTCGTCCCAACGCTCGGTAATATCCGGGTCGTGGTCTGCGTAGTTGTTGACCTCATCCGCATCTGACGGTTCGCTCCCATCTTCTTCAGCAACCTCGTCGACGCTGGGCGGGACCGGGCTCTCCTGCCTACATCCCATAACCCCGCTTGTGCATGAAAACGCATCGATAAACGGGTTACGCTCACCCCTGAACCCCAGTCGATACTCCGATTCCGTTGTAGCTGTTGTTCTGGGTTGAAATAAAGAATGCCTTCTACACGATCGTAGAGTGGTCTCTCGTAACCGATTGGCACTCTTGGAATTTCTCGGGGAAATCTTCGTCAACTTGCCGCTCATCGTGATCCAATCCAAAGCTTTGGCGCTGCCATTTCCAGGCCTCGACGGCGAGCCACACTGCCGGTCCATGCTCGTATTCTTCTGCACCATGGCCCGCGTCTGATCTCATGACTACGCCACCTAGGAACCACTCGTGATGGGGCTTCCACTCGCGGCGAAACGGCGTGAGGGAGGTGAGGCCCAGGTTCTGAATGTCCGAGAGGGTCTCGGCAGCCACGCCTCTCAGTTCATCTCGAAGCCCCCGGAGCTTGATGGCTCGCGGCTCATCGTTCAGAGCTACCGCGAGGGCTTGAGCATACTGTAGCAAGCGGTCATAGTCCTTGATGGCCCAATCCACCGGCCGGAAGTGGCAGACTGCGTTCCTTACGTGTTTCACGCAACGGAGGGCGGGAATGGCACCCAGGAACGTGACGCCGGGGTGCGCGTGATCGTGATGCCAGCGTCTGATGTACTCCTCGATCATGGGGGTCTCTAGGAGCACCTCGTGTGGTCCGCTGGGAAAGTAGTCTCGCCAGATATCTCGTTGGTACTGATGGCAGAAGTCGTACCATGCCTCCTTTGCGATGACTAACGCTTCAGTCAGAAGACGCAGTCCCATGGCGGATTCAATCTCGATATAAGTTGAGGCCTCGTTATCAAAGTTTGTCTCGTGAAGGCGGGTTGGGTCTTCTTGGGGAGCTTCCTCTTCGGCACGGGTTTCCCCGTTTCCTAATTCCCAGAACTTCTTGTCACTGCCCCATTCTATACCAGTGGCATCACAGGGAGCAGGGCAAGCGTCCCAAGTTGCTGAGATGTCCTGGAGACTATCACCGTCTGGACTGTCGGGGCCCCATTCCATTCTTGTGGTATTGTATGGAACAGGGACATCGTCACAGGTGTTGTTGGTGTCTGGAGAATGAAAATCGTCTAGGATGTCGTCGAAGCCTAGACCGCACGCACATGGGGTTAACTTTGCTGCTTGTGATGTAACAAATTCGCAGGCCGCCTGCAACGGTGCGCGGATCTCGGGCCACAATACCTTCCACGACAATTTACTATGATAATCCTTGGTGAGGTCTTCTTTCGGTTGACTTGAGCGCGGGGTTGATCCCCAGCCGAGTGCCGGAGTTTCGGCCATCCTGACGCCGACTTGATGTTGGTCTTATTGTAGCTCTTGCCGCGGCACCAGGAGGCTTTACGATGATTCTTATGAATATGAGGCAGGCAAATCGGATGATGTTGGGTTTTGCAAGCCAAAGGGTGTTTATAGAAGGAGGAAGAGATCATAGAGATAAAAATGTAGCAAGGATGTCTGTCGTATAGCTAGGCACTCTCGTTGTGTATGAGTATTGTTCAGGACGAAAAAAGTACAATGGGACAATGAGTAAGAAGGATAAGAAATAGGCCCAAAGCATAATAGGAGTGCGGGTCCTTGCTAACTCCGGTCTCTTCTAAGAGAAGGTTTCCCTCAAGAACCTAAACTTAAAATGAAGTTTTCATAGCACCCGAAGTATTACGTGCCTGTTTCAATGTCGGGCCGGGTCTGGAGATTAGCCAAGCCTCTGAGACCCTCGATCTCGTAGTCGAGATTGCTGAGCGACTCGATACACATTTCGTCGGGGTTGATATCTGCCTTTCTCGGCAGTTCGTGATGGATATCACAGACGTCATTGGCCTTTCCGAATCTTGGTTCCGCGGATGCTGTATCTCCAACTACTGTTGCTCTTCCTTGAGTGTGCACTTTGGTATGGCCCGCTTCGCCGTTCCAATGCCCTGCACTTGGCAAAGTACTGCCGTGGGTATGACGTGGGGTGGGTATGCAACGATCTTGGCATCTTGCTGTTGCACGTCTGCGTTCCTGTGTCGTTGCCAACTCCGTCGTCAAAGATCATGGCGCCAAAGGCCTTGCAACTATTCATTCGTACAACCTCACCAGGAAGGCCGGTGATGATCGCCGTTATTGGTAACGCTCTCACCAGCAGGGACTCCCAGGGCTACACATAACTGCGAGATTCTGAAACTGCTGCCGTTGTGTTGAGGGAGGCCGAGTGTGTCGATGCCTCGTGGAATGGCGGGCTTGAGATACAAAGCCGATGACGGTGCAATGGGGATCCTAGATCGCTCGAAAGCACTAGTGTCTCCCATTAAGTATGATGCTATTATCAAATTAGAATGCGGGCGCAGGAAGTGAAATCTGAGAGTGAATGGTACATGTGATTCATTTATTTACCGAGCCGCGCATGAGGTGGTGTTACAGCTAATTCACGGTAATAAACGGACTTAAAGAATTGGGAAATGGTCCAAGGGGTGTACATTATTCAACATATGTATGGGCATGCTCTCCTACTTGCCCCACGCCTTTGTCCACCATCTTGATCGGGTGAACATTCTGCTGTCCTCCTGATCAGCCATTCCGGAGCAGCTCAACTTCAACATCAGTGAGATATTCGTCCTCATTGACCCTGTTGACAATCGAGAGCTGTTCCTGTCCTTCCGAAGCTTGGTCTGAATCTTCCTTAAGAAATTCAAATCGGCTTTTTTGCGTCTTGCTTTGCCAAATCCAAGCCTCAAAGGCCAGCTCTACAGCAGGGGAGAACTGGAACCCCCCGATATTGAGAGGTGCGTCTCCTCCCTCATAGCTAGCCAGAAATCTGCGAAGAAACGTCTGGTGATGGGCTTCCCAGAGGTGCCCCTCCGGTGCGATCGCCACATAACCCAGAGATTCGACCTCCTGGAGTGTGTTGGTGGCGACGTCTCTTAGCTCGTCACGTAGGGCGCGGAGCCTAGCAGCCCTCGGAGCATCATTGAAAGCCACGGCAAATCTCTGCGCGTTCTCGATGTGCTCTTCGTACGTATATGTATACTCTTGACCCGAGAAGTGGCAGAGTTCATTGCGCAAGAGCCTCGAATTATCTAGCTTGCCCCAAATCGACATTTCCGGGATATGCCAGCAGTTGCAATAAGTCTGTGTCGTTGACCATTCAAAGCGCACCTCCCGCGGTCCGCCAGGAAATTTACAAAGCCAGAGAGCCGGTTGGTGCTTCTTACAGAAATCGTGAAAGACTTCCTGGATGATGGAGTAGGTTTCTCGCAAGAGCCAGTGGCCAACGTCGGAAGAGATGATGACGTAAGACGCGGCCGGGTCTTCCCAGCTGTCATCTTCCAGTCGGGTCTGCTGCGCCAAAAGAGCAACCTCCTCGGCCGACATTGGGGGAGGTCGTGATCTGTATGGATCCTGAGTCTCGTCTGCCGGTTCGCTCGTATTCTCTTCGGTGGTGTCTTCAGTAACCTCTTCGGTGACCTCTTCGGGTACCTCTGCTGCGCCCCACGCGCCTGGGCTGTCTTGTCTTGGTGGTGGGGTGACTCTTCCCTCTTCAATCTTCTGGCGGGAGGAGGCTGTATGTCGCATGAAGCCCCAGGAAGGGGATGAAACTGTTGATTTCGGTCGAATCGGCGTTGTCTTGGTGGTTGTGGTCTCGTTATTGTTCTGCGTTGCCTTTGCGCGGCTAGAGGAGGCTGCGGTGGCTTGTTGATATGATTTCGGTGATGCCTGGGTAGTTGTCTTTGTTCTCTCAGAATTGGTCGATGAGGTTGGTGAGCAGACGCTGCCCGTTGTCTGGTCCTTTTGCACCAGGGCATCGTAGTTCTTGTTGACCTGGTCGAGCTTCTTTTGAAGCCGCTCCCTCTCCTCTTTCAATCTGACTTTGTACGATGCCATCTTGGCTTCGCGGAGCGTGGGAAAACGAGACAGGTGTTCAAGTGATTAAGTTGGGATCTTGCTTGGTGTATGTATTCGTGTTGTTGTGGTGTTCGCGTTTAACGTGGCAATCCTTCAGATAAAAGGATGTAGATGTTAAGGTGAATCGAGAAAGAAGGTCCAGGTGCACATGTTGTTGTGAGGAGAGGGATGGAAAAAGGCTTCTGGTTTAAGGTGTTTCTATAGCGACTTACATCGCGTAAACCACCTAGAGCTCACGGTGTTGTCACGTTCAGGGTACAATAGTACCCCGCCATTAGCGACCTAGCTAGGCCATATAAAAGGTAATGTTCGACCCCACGCACTGAATAGCTCCTGTATCGATGATTGTTGGGTTTGATTGTTCGGCTGTATACCTTAAGTGCTTCCTGTGCTCGGCGAAGCTGCACCTTGAGGAGGCTGTGGTATCGGTTGAAGATGCGACTTCGCTGGCGCCTCTGGGGTATACCTAGGCCATTTAGCTTTAACGATCTTTACAATAAATATGTAAAGCTAGCCTCTAAAAGCAACTCATGCAGTCCATCTGGACGCTTACAGTTGAGAGAATTGACACCAACCCGTGGCTATATAATGAACGGCCGGCCACAAATCACAACCTTTAGCATAGTGCGCCGTTGAAATCTAATTAATAGATATGAAAGAAATAATGATGAAGACGAGCTTCATGATAGCCTTCGAGACGATAATAATAAAGGTAGACCTCCTATGTAAAAGGATTGAGTAAAGTGCTGACGCAGGCACGTGCTTGGCACGCCGCTAGACAACTGATCGTATCTCTACTCTGTTCACACTGAAAACACTGGAGGGAATGATATTATTTAGCACTTGTGCATATGCATTGTGCTATCCATTATAAATTGGCCATCGAAGCAGTCCCAGGCCAATAGCTAGTTTTGTACAATATACCGACATGGTTGAGGACCATAACCCCATCAGTGGCCGTCCTCGTGGTGCCTTTCTCAATGCTCGTCGTGAGCATCGTCTCGGTTTTCCTCATTGTGGTCTTCATCAGTGTCTTCGTTGGCGTCTTGATCGGCTTCCTCATGGGCGTCCTCACAGGCGTCCTCACAGGCGTCATCCTCAGCTTCCTCAGCTTCCTCGGCCTCAATCTCCTCGATGGAATCATAACTGCCAAAATTCTCCTGCTGCCACCGGAAGTTCTGTACCACCTATCGAATCTTGGCATTAGTATCTTCTTGGAGGGAATGCCGAAAACCTTTCAATTAAGCGGTTACTTTATCCCTCATGAGACATCAGGATAATGCGGAATAAAGGTGCTTACTAGTGCTATAACAGGTGAAAACAGGCGATACTCGTATGTGCGACAAGTGAAGTCCTTTAGGAATGCCACGTGGTGAGGCTCCCACACGCGCCGAGTAGAGACAAAGCTCAAGTATCCCAGTGTTTCAATCTCCTCGTAGGTGACAGCGGCCTTTTGTGCCAGCTGTTCGCGCAACTCCTGACATCTATGCGCTCTCGGCGCATCGCGTACGGCCACAGCGAACTCATGTGCAATTTTGAGGTAGTAGTTGAAGCTACGGGTTGTCAGGTTACGGCCGCGGTAGTGGCTACACGTGTTTCGCAGATCCTTCGTGTCCATTAGAGCGTTGTACACGACGTCGTTGAAACGCGCGGTGCTATGCCAGCCGAGATAATAGTCGGTTATCGTCACATATTCGAGGCGAACGTCTTGATCGCCTCCGCGAAACTCTTGTCTGTACAGGTCCGGTACGTTTTCCTTGCAGAAGTCACGGAATGCGCCTTTGGCAAGGACGTGCGCTTCGTTCAGCAGGTTCCAGCCGAAGTCAGACGGGATGTTGACATATTTCGACGGCTCGTTCTTCCAGAAGGACTCGTTCAGGCGAGTAACCTCTGCCAGGGTGGGATCCTCGTCGAGTGGGGCTGGCGGGCTTTCCAGAGGGTCGTCGTTGACTGGCCAGGATGCAGCATCATCTGCGGCGAGACCATCGCACCAATCGGGTTCCGGGGTAGGACTCTCTCTGTCGGGGCTGCTCTGCTTCTTTTGCTCTACCTTCGAGCGAAGCTTGTTCAACGAGGATTCGGTGAGTTTCATAAAGTTATACTCCTCTCCGTGCCAGTAGTCGGCCTTGACTCCCGTTCTGGGGGTTACATTGATGAGCTTTCCATCTTCATATTGGTAGATCCTTCCTAGTGTGCCCTTGACGACTGGGCTGCTCGGGGATGGGCTGTCGACCGGGACCGCCTCTTTTGGCTCGGTGCGTCTCGCTGAGGCGGCGGTAGGTCGAAGGTAGGATTTTGTTGCTGTCTTGTCTGGTTTCTGTGCGGTTCTGTCCCGCGACATGCTCGGCTTGGTCAATGCCTTGGTTCTGTTATCCAATTGACTCTGGAGTTCGGCTTTCTCGAGTTGCAGGGCGGCAATCTGCTTCTCGAGAAGCTCAACTTTCGCTTTCTCGCATCCCAGCTGATGGGATGCTGAAGCGACGAAGTGCACCATCTTGACTCTGAAGAGAGAAGAACGGCGAGAAAGAAGCGAGTTGCTCTTGTAGAAAGAAAAGAGGTTGTTTCGGGTTCATTTGCTGGGGAGACTGGTTGCGATGAGAAACAAGATCGATTTCTGAAGATGCAATGAGGAATGGTTGCTGGATGAATGTTGTTTTTGATTGAAAGATTAAGGGCTGCTTCCGGGGCGTGTTTTTATAGTAGGGAAAAAGAGAAGGTACCTATTGTACATCAATCACCCAGCATTCACATCCAGACCACGTTTGGGCCAGACAGTTCTGGCTCCTAACCCAGCTATTGTCGGAGCTGACCCAATGCAGCTTGAGTAGCTGAGTAGCACGTTGCATAGTACAAAGACATGACCCGCCGAGGATGTCAATAAATCAGATTGAGCATCAATGGACGTTAAAATTTGACGGCCGATACCCCTAGTGCTTCGTATGTGAGGTTCCATATCGTCGTCTGGCTTGGTGCCTCTCCAAGAGATGACAGGGAGTGAGACTAGTTTAAGCAGAGTAAAATCAAATGCATATTATTTCAAAAGTGATGCGAAAGTGACTTATATAAACTATTGGGCATATCTATATGAGGTAGTATGTATGTTGCTTAGTCAAAAAGGCCCTTCGAATCGTCTTCGCCTTCTAATAGCGGGTGATCCAGACCAAGGCCTTGTCGCTGCCATTTCCACGCCTCGAAAGCAAGGAGAACAGCTGGATTGTGCTGATAGGGCGGGTCATAGCAACTATACGTAGACCTGCCGTTGAGCAGAGAACGAAAGAAACCCTCGTGATGTGGTTTCCAATCCCGACGGCAGGGGATTATCGACGCAATCCCGAGTTCCTCAATCTCCTTCAGCGTCTCGCCTGCGATGACCCGCAACTCGTCGCGCAAGGCCCGAAGCTTGAGTGCGCGTGGCTCGTCATTCAGGTAGACTGCCGCCGCTTGCGCACCTTGAATGAGGCTATCGTACCCTTGGACGCCCCATCCAGGTGAAAAGTGGCATAACGCATTCCTTAGATCCTTGACGCGGAGAAGCGAGCCGCGTACAGATAGATAGTGCACACCGGGGGCTTGGTGGTTATGCCAATAGTTGAAGTGTTCCATAGTCTCAGAAAATCCCAGCCGTAATTCGTGCGGCCCTCCGGGAAATTGGTTTCTCCAGATATCGGGCTGGTGCTCTTTACAAAAGTCGTAGAAAGCATTACGGACAAGATCGAATGCCTCGGTCAGGAGGCGGAAGGCTACAATGGACTCGATCCGGACGCGCGTGGATGGCTCGTTCTCAAACCCCTCGTCGTTGAGGCGGGTGCGCTTTGCGAGGGTCGGTGGCAGCTCCTCGGGGGGAAGATCTGGAGTAGGGGCCCGTCCCCGCGACTGATCGGTGTCAACCAAGGCAATCGAGGTGTCTGTACTTGAGTTGTCTGCGCTCGGGATGCCTGAGTCAGAGCAGGAGTCCCAGTAGTGGTTGCACTGACCCAAGTCCGAATCATCCTCGCTGTCGTCAGCGTCTTGATAGTAGTAGTCATCGTACCACCATTGAACTTTGTTGAGTGACGATATGGTGGGCTGCATATAAGAGCGCATGAAATCGCACGCAGATGCCTGAGGCCTCGCTGGAGGCTTTCCTTGTGGCTCGGGCTCGGGTGATCTCGTGCGGTTCATCCAAGCATTTGTAGGGCGGAGATATGACTTTGTGGGAGGACTGATTGTTGTTTGCCCAGCAGAAGAGCTCCTCTTGATGAGAATCTTGCTGGGTGTGCTGAGCTTTGTAGAAGAATTCGTTGTGATGACATTCTCGGCCGACTTTTCTGCGAATTCAGCCAGTTTGAGCCTGAACCTCAGCTGTTCGTTCTCCCTGGTCAATCGTTCAATCTCAGCGTTGGCAAGATCGAGATCATATTGATAAGCCATCTTGAGGAGAATGCGAAGGGTGCCTTGTCTGAAGACGAGATGGACCGGGATCAACAAGAAACCGCAATGGTGCCCTTTACTGGTGTGAGAATGAGAAGCGACCACGAGTAGGGATGTTCGTTGTTGAGTACAACTAAGATGCAGGCTAGGACCCGGGCTTCTATTCACATATAAATACAGGATGGGCAGGTTACCGGAGAAAGCCAAACCCTCGTGTGTCGAACTTTATTTCCATTTATAGTATTGAAAACAATGGTACTGTATGAAGTGGGTACAATGGGAACACGGAATTGAATACAATAGGAACAATAAAAGTAGATACAATAGGTACAAGTGGACAATAAGCAGAATAGTGAGTGGCTTACCCTTCACGTAAGAGCCACCTGTCAGTGTCAAGTAGGCACATCAAACAGTTGCAAGTAAAAAGGATGATGCTCAGCCCATCAAAAGTTATCTCAGCAAACAATTGCTATAGCCGAAAAGAATAAAATTTTCCAAGCACACCAATTGCACTAGGTGATCAATCTCCGGAAGCCGTATGCCATATCAAGCTCCGCGACGGCGATGAGCATGTTGGTTTAGATTTGTTTGTCGTCCTGTTGCTGAGGTTGGACTTATTTCCCTTTATTGCCTTCGCACGGCTCGACGAGGCGGTGGTGGGTTGAAGATAAGACGAGTTTTATGACGCCTTTGGGGTTGCCTCTGTACCGTAATCCAATCAGTACGTCTCGCCTGCTGTGGTGATCATATAAACCTGGAAAGCAACCAAGCTTTGGGGTTCGTAGGCCGTCTCTCCTTGGTTGATTCATTATCATGTTCCTTCACCCGTCCTTGTCTTCGTTTCAGAAATCCCAATGCGATCTCCAGGCCCGAACAGCCAAGGTTATAGGTAGCGGGAAGCTAATTCCGGACCACGGAAGGCAGCAGCGATCTTCGTCTGCACTGTAAAGTTCCGGCATGTACGTTCTGCAGAAGCCGCGGAACGCGCCTTTAGCAAGGTGGTGTGCTTCATTCATGAGATTCCAGCCGAAAGCGGTTGGGATATTTACATACTTGCAAAGCTCGTTCTCGAAGAAGGGTCCATGCAGGCGCGTTGACTCTTCCAAGGTGAGGTTCTCCTCGAGAGGGGGTGTGCCTTCCGTGACGTGAGATGACGAGCATCTACTAGATGGGGGACCAGACGTCTGTTTGGAGCTCCCAAAACCTGTTGAAAAACGCTTCGTGGTGGGCTTCCCATTCTTGATCAAAGCGGACAATCGACGCGCAACCCAGTCGCTCAATTTCATCGAGCCTCTCCGCCGCCACGTTGCCGAGTTCGTCTCGCAGTGCGCGGCCTCTGGTTGCTCTCGGCTCGTCGTTGAGGGCTATTGCGAGGGTTCTGGTAGGTGGTGTTCTGGTAGGTGGTGCTCCGGTACTTGGTGTGGTACGCGCTTCTGTGTCTGGTCCCAAGTCTGGGTGCTTTCTCAGCACGGCGTTGCAGGCGCGCAGACTTTCACCTTATGAGAAGATGATACTGTAGCACGCGTATAACCGTGCTTATTGCCATTATCTCGGGCATGAAAGTCACGCATATTGACTCCAGTCCGGTGTGTAACTTCGATGAGATGGCCGTCATCGTATGTGTAGACGCGACCCGTAGCACCGTGGCACAATGTTGTCGATTGTGGTCGAGGGTTGGCGACTGTTCCTGTCGACTTGACGCGGTTGGCGGAGGTAATGGTTGGTCGTGCATACGAATGTACGACGGCTGTCGAGTGTCGTTCGCTGTTAACCACGGTGGCCGATTTGATGGAGTGTTTTGTGTTCTTGGGCGCCTTGCCCAGCTCTCGTTTCAGGGCGGCGTTCTCGAGTTGGAGTCGGGCAACCTCTCCCTTGAGGCGTTTATTGTCATGCTCAATACGCTCGGTCTTTTCCTTCTCGAGGCCCAGCTGGTGAGCAGCTGGGGCAATGTAGCAAACCATCTTGCTTCCTCGTGAGACAGGATTTTGCAAGACAGAATACCAAGGAGAAGAGGATACGGTGTGGAGAAGAGGGTATGCTCCTGGGAAAATATGCGTGGTCGCGACTACGAGCGTTGTTTTTTGACGGATCGACTTGCGATGCAATGAAGTCCGACTAGAGGAGAAGTGATGGAAAACGAAGTGAGCCGCGCGCAGTATCTACTAAGAAGTGAATGAAAAGCTCTTATGTATTGAATCCATTTCTATAGCAGTACGAACAATCGGTGTCTAGTTATAATTCATAATGTAGACAGGTTAGGGACACGAAGCCTGTCTACCACATTGAATGCAAGCCCGAATTGATATGGACTGGGCAATAGGTGGGGTTAAACTGATGAGACCTCGCCCTGACTGATTAAAGCTCGAAGGCATCCAGCTGGACAAGAAATTGTGCCAAAAGCCCCAAAGCCAGCAGCATCTATCATGGTTGGGTACAGGGCGGGAGAAAGGCGAAACTGGGGGAGGACCTATTTGAAGACATTGCAAAATTCTGAAGCACCATAGACCAGGGAGTATGCAAGGTTTTATTTAGACAGAATGCTGATTCGTATATGCTGTAAAGCCAACAGCTCTGGTGGCCGATTCAGCAACTAAGGAGGATCAATAAACAATCACTAATGCATTCTTATCCCTGAAGCTCATTGATTGCAGGCAAAACTGGTCTGATTAGACTCATACATGTATGAGATATGACGTGGAGGATGGGTTTGCCGATCTGCGCCTGACAAACCATTGGCTTGCTAAGATTGCTACAGGAAACGAAGGTTGAGGGAAACAGACATAATACATCACATAGTACGTGAGAAAATACAGGTGTTCAGATCGATAGTCTGTTATTCATTGCTACAAGCCCTCGTATAAGCGGTCGACTAGACTTCACCAAGCCGTTCCCCGAAGGGAGGCACAAGTGGCCTCATCGACAGCACGAGGGTCTAACTCTAAATAAAAGCTGTTCGTGAAGAGGTGAGGCATCGAAAAAAAGTCACGTACGGTAAAAACAAATCATCAGCTTGCAGAGAAACGGAAAATTCCCTGCCGCTCACCTACTGAATGGAACAAGCATACACAACATTTACTCGGCGAAGATCGAAAGGAAGCCAGTCACGATGTCGGTTACAGCCCCCAGGAAGCTGCTGATGCTATCGATGTTGTCGATCGCGACGTTGGCGCCGTCGGCAAAGCCAAGGACTTCTTCGGTCAAACCGTCGAAGGCGGTGTTCTCGGGCAGCTCGGGGAGCTGCCACGAGGATTCACCGGGATCCTCGGCCTCGCCAGCCTCCTCGCTCGAAGAGGAGGACGAGGAGGACGAAGAGCTGGAGGAGCTCGACGATCGCTCCTCATGCACTTCTTCGACGGGGGCATTGTAGATCGGCTTGTTGTCGGATGAGCGTTTCTCACCGTGGCCGCGGAACTTCAGGACACGACGGGCGCGCTGGAATTTGTCCTTGAGCTTGGACTTGAGACGGGCCGAGACCGAGGACTTGGCGGAGCCGCCCGCGGCCGAGTTGGGGCGCGGCGGCACCTCGAGGTGCTGCAGATGGGCTGCGGCGCCCACGGGGCCGGCTGCGCCGTGCTCGGGCCGGGGGCGGGCTCGGGGGAAGCCCGCGGACCCTTGGCCATTTCGAGGGCCCAAGCGGCGCGGCAGTGCGCGACGCGACGGGCGAGGACGGACAGGAGACCCTCGGCCTTCTCCCGCTGGATCGGTCCGACTCCGGTGAGCGGACCGTGGGGGGTGTGGTAGGCTTGTACCAGCGCGAGGATGCAAGTCATGTCGACGTCCATAGACTGGTAGAACCGTCTGGTGGGGACCACGTCGTCGCGGCGCTTACCGCTCGGCAACAAGTACTTGTCCAGGAGGCGCAGAGCGAGGCCCAGATCAGCGACGAGGCGCTTCGCGAGGTATTCTCCGCGCTCGTACTGGTACTTGGTGGTGCCTCGGGGCAGACCGCCCAAGAGCGGCTTCTCCTCGTGAGGATCCGCTGCTCTGCGGAGAACATCGTCTTCCTCGCCGTTGGAGGACGTGCGGGACTCGATGTCGCGGTCTGCGAGCTTCACCATGTCGCTCAAGGTGGTAGCCACTCGGACGAATTCGCGGGGCTCGAAATCGCGGCCTTCGGGGTTGAAGGCGGGTTGCTCGACCGTGGCCGGCTGTTTTCCCTTGTCGGGACGAGACATGCTGACGGATGTTTGTTCTCTACGTAGAAATGTTAGCGTGCGGATTGATGTGTTTCGGTTCGCGAAAAGAATCGATGGTGAGGAAAGAGGAAACTTTCCGAGCGCCTCGGTCCATGGGGCCCCTCAATAGAAGTATGCAGTCTGGGTCTTCATAGGCAACTTCTTTGTTGCTTGGTTATGTCTTTGAGACGTGGATAATCCATCTATAAGAGCACAAGGACATTGTATTCCCAACCTCTGACCCATTGTTGGCTCCTTGTATCTATATCAATGGTGCTAAGTCGCGATGTGAGGAGTAGGATAGTGAATCAGAAGCAACGTTCGACAGGGAAAATCAGTATATAAGCTGAACAGACTCTGGAACATAGATCCAAACATCATCAGCGGCAACTATCGCGCGATTTTAAGTGAGTTATCTTTCGCAAGTTAACGCACCCAAGACTTCACCATGGCGTATCAGGCAAGCAATCACAGTGCGGAAGAAACCGAATATTTTCGCGATCTGGCCGCAGAGATCGAGAGATCACTTGAGTCGTCGGCTAAGCTCAAGCCGTCCCTCATGGAAAAGCTGGTAGATTTGCCAAGCGAAGTCCTGGATAATATCGTCGGGAATCTCACCATGTATAAGCAGGCCGATCTCGCGCGTTCCAGCGCACTCTTGTACAACAGAGTGCGCCCGGTTATGGATGGGTTTGTATGGACGACGGCGCCCTTGCCGTTGCCCGAGATGATGGGAACTGGGCAGTTGAAGTTGCTGATGCAGTTCAAGTACGTCAAGCAAGCCGAGGCGGCCGCGGCGGGCACCGGCCACGTCGCGTGCCCGTGGTGCTGCGTCGTCCACGACCCCTTGCGCAGCCTGGAGCGGATCAACAGCGGGTACGCGTGCACATGGCAGGAGCACCCGGGATTCAGATACGACAACGTGGGCACGCTCCTCTACGGGCTCGACAACCGGCCCGGCCGGTGGCATCCGCTCGTCGTCTACGCCTTCAGCATCTGGTCGCAGCGGGGCCGCGACACGACCCCCCTCGTCGACGCCGCCGACTTGAACCTCCGCGCCGAGGAGCTGATCGCCGGCGACAACGTACCGACGACGCGTAACCATTGGAAGCTGAAGTGGGTCCCCGGCCAGGGCTTGTTTGCCCGGTGGCGACAGTCCGAGATGGTGACGTCCGCGGACGGGTGGACCGAGATGGAGTACTGTTGTGCATGCAGTGAGGTCCGAAAGTCGTATGATACCACACTGCTAAACGCCCGCACCTTCGACGTGAACGCTACTAGCATCACACGCCGTTCGACCGGCGCCAACGGCCAGACTCAGAACACAAACGGTGGGGTCCTGACGGGGCCCTACGGTCCGCTTATGACGGGTCCGGTCGCGGGCTGCCCCAGATGCAGCATGGATTTCCAGTTTGCCTGGCAGGAGGACAATGCCGGGGCCGAGTACGGCGTGGGACACTGGCTACACTTCACGACTTGGTTCCATATAGGCAAGGACGTCGATATCAAGGCCATCCACGATAACATGCAGGCATTGAGGGGAAGCTGGCACAATCGCTTCAGTCCCGGTCCTGCCGGTACCTTGCCCTTGGGTGTAGGTCAAGTCGCAAGAATCTCCGACTTTCCCGACGATTACTGAGGGAGAGGGATAGAGAGCAACCTCGACTGGATGTTCCTCGTGCCTGATCGACGAAGTAACATGACGGATAAGATAGGTAGGTACTGTTGAGATGTGAGTGAAATGGTAAATGTGAAATGGTAAAATCTTGTATTATTATTACTTGCCTTGAAATTGTAGCTACTGCGGCATGCAATGTAATCCTAGCTCTGATGCTGCCGGCTGGGTGTATAGAAAACATTCGAGAATCGGATTACCCCCTAATGGAACGTTGTCGGGGCAAAAGGATGGCTCAGATACGGAGTAGAGTTGACGACATGCCGCATCTCGGGGTGTCGAAATTTTAGTGATGTTGCCCCTGAACTCCATTCATGTTGCTCCAAATTTGTTCCAAGTGGTTCTGCTGGCGAATCACCAACTAGGATTGGGAGATCTGTTAACCATTAATCCCTACTAGGTACTGCGACGCCAGATCAGATGCGCGTCGTTGAAAATTACGTCACTCATCGCTACCCCGGCGATGAAAAGGAGCTTAGCAAGACCTATATTACGTCTCCACAGACGGCTTAACCCGGTCGTTTCATGGGCATGAAAGGTCAGCAGCAGCATGGAGGGGCTCGACAGACGCGTGCCGTCAGGAGGATGACGTACGTGCTAGATCCAGGTGTCCCAGTTGAAAGCGGAAACGTGTCAAGTGCTGTATGCAGAGTTATACAAGCGAGCGACTAGAATTTCTTTTCAAAATCGCATATGCTCAATCTTCTGAGTGAGGCGCCTACATGCTGCATGCCTTGCCTGGCACCACAAAGCTTGGACGTGAGTCCCGATGTAAGTAGCGTCGGCAGTGAATGATTGCACCGGTGGGTCCACGATACCCGGCCGAGTATTCGATGCTCAGCATAAGATTCTAGCCTCTTCACGATGTGCTTATTTTGTAGCTTATCCAACGCAATAAGCTGCGTACAGACTCACAGAGTGACTCATTTGGCGTTGAACCAAAAGGAAGGAGGAACATGACCAGACTGCCGGGGTCCGGTTGCCGCCCCGGTTTCGTCCCCGCTAATGGACCCAGGGCCCGTGGGGACCACCCCTAAAATCGATAGCAAGGACCCTTCAGACCCTTTAAACAGAGCAGGCGTCTCGTAAGCGAGATGGCGCCCACGATGCTGACAAAAATATCAACCCACGTCGGAAATTTGCTCGTACGTTTCTCTTGGTTGTTGCCTAAATCAAGCAAAGTACATAAGGAAGCACAAACGCTTTATTCTTTTCTTTTTCACGATGAGGCGCTCAGATTGGGAAAGATTGCGATCGCCGAGTGGACTCACCTGGGCATTCTTACTGCAGTGGAGATCGAAAACGAAAATCCCGGTCAGTTTTGTTCGCCATGCCCACCGCCACGGAGTACTTCGGGTACGCGGCGGTAAACTATGGCCCACTTACGACCACCTTTACCGCCGATCGTTCATGCGCCACACCCACTGACAATCTCTGGATTTATGACGAGGCCGACAGCAGGAACCCAATGATCGCCAATGTGGCAGACTGTGCCACGGCTACTTCTACGGCGACGAACACTGGCTGCTATCCCAGCGACAGCAAGGTACAATCGCTGTGGAGCGAGATCCCCCATCTCGAAAACGGGATCGGGGTGGCCAGTTACTTCTCCCCCGGCGTGGCATGTCCTTCGGGATGGACCACCGTCGGCACCATGGCCCGCGCCACGCCTGCACCCGGTCCAGCGGGGGAGCCGGTCGCGTGGAACGGCACAGGGTCGATGGCGGGTGACATATTCGAGGTAGCAAACCAGCCCAACTACTTTGGCGCGCCACCACTGCTGGAGATATATCGCCAGATTATGGCGCCAGAGGAGACCCTGGCATTTTGCTGCCCCAGGTAAGCCAAAGACACCAGAGACTGGTCCCCAGAGAATAGAATGAGTCCGAAGCTGACCAGCCATTGGCTATTCGCCTGGCGCAGCGGCTACAAGAACAAGCGTGACGGCAACTGCGTCTCATCGGTGACCCCCTTGACCGCCCTGAAGGGCTGGAAGGGCGATTTGTGCTGGGGCGGAACGTACCACGACTACCACGCCGAGCCCGTCACCACCGTCATGAGCTCCTCCATCACCACCCAGTTCTGGTCGCCCGTCACGTCGGTTGAGCCAAGCACGACGTTCACATCATATGGTACTGAGCCAATGACCCAGGCCTATGAGCCGTCGCAGATAGCCAACATAATTGTCGTGAAAATCGTCGGCGTCGTCCCACTCATCCACAGGGCGTCGGATGTGCCAAACGCGGCCGCCGCGTCGCTGACGCCGGCGGCGGGCGGCGCCTTGGCCGTGCTCCCGCTCGCGACGGTGGTGCTGAGCATGTTTGTTGGTGCGCGGATGATCTTTCGCTAGGGAATAAGTAGTGGCGGGAAGGAAGGGCCTTGCCCGAGGTTTTGCGATCGTGCTGGAGTTCGGGTTCGGGGAATTAACGAGTGGATGAGAAGCAGATTGATGATACCCCTGATAGGATCCCCTAATTGAGCGAGGCGAGGCGCTGTTGCTGCGTCAATAGGACTTTTGTTGGTTGTGCTTGCGTTGGGATGACCTGCTGGTCCTTGTCATGGTGATGATGCAAACATGTTCGTCAATCAAACAATTGCTGGCTAGCCTCAGCGGCTGCATCGCGCGGGGTTCCCGATGGTTTTGAAGTCGTGAAAAACTGACCGGGAAATGTCGATAAAGTACAATGAGAAACGAAAAAAGAGAAGCAAGATCTTTGACGAAGAGGTGAAATTGGTTGTTTGCGACCGACAGGGTTGGTGTCGGTAGAGTGCGCCGAGAGCGAAAGAATGGGGGGCTACCGAAATACGAAATCCAGTAAGGTGCAGACCCTGGATCCATCCATGAAAACCACGTGGGGACCAATTAAGCGATCCTTTCTGAAGCCGCAGTCCTTTTTTGAAAGTGGCCTCCGGCAGCGTGTCTCCGTGTCAGCCAGTACTTGTATGTAACAAACGCTTTGCACAGGCCGTGAACAAAGTTGAATGCCCATCTTCACAATTACATTGGACCACCGTTGGGAGTGGGCGGTACTTAAGGTACGCCCCCTATCCACCCACTCTCACGCTTCCTCCACACCGGATATTGGGAAAACACCAAAGCCCAAGGATTTGATGATTGTTACCTTGCAGGACAAAGTCAACAACCGTCACGCAACTCAAAATCCCGTTCCGTCATACAAACCGTCTCTTCTTCCTGCTTTTTTTTTGTTTGCCATTTTTTCTCCCTCCTTCTCTTCTCGCTGCAGCAGCTACTGCAGTTGCGCGACCCGAAGTAAGCCCGCAACCGCCATCGTAACGTGGGACACTCATTCATTCATCTTCGCAGGAGGGGAAACTCACCTCTCACCTCCCTCGCCTGCGTGGTCGCCTCGAGGTTACCCAACCACACAACCACCCCTCCGAAACAGAAAAAAACATCGGATTCTTTTTTTCTCTGAGGCGCGACCGATCGATAGATCAATTTTCATTTCGCTGCTTTCGCCCGAAGGATTGAAAGCGACCAGTATTGAAACCCCGAAATCAGAAGCTTCCGAAGGCACTCTTTCTCTTTCAAGATGGCGCCCCACTGGCAGACCCAAGACAGCTTCTACGAGCTGGGCCATGCCTCGAATGCACCACCGTCGGGATTCCGCGCCGTCAAGAATGTCTGGTACGCGCGCGCCCGCTCGCACATCAGCCAGTACCGCCGCTTCTACCTCATCATCTCCATCCTGACCTTCTGCTGCATCATCACCTTCACGCTGCTGGGCGTACTGCTCCCGCGCACCTTGGCCGGCAACCACGGCAGTGACTCTGAGTAAGTCGAAACCTCCCCCGAAATTGCTGGACGCATTTTTTTTTTTCTTTTTTGCACCCCCCCCCCCCCCCCCCCCCCCCCCCCCCCCCCCGTCTCTTTTGACGCCTTCCATGAGGAAAACAACCCATCTTACTGACTCTGGACTTGCAGCAATTCCCCAACTTCCACGCAGACCGCCGCGCCTTCGCCGACGAGCAGCGGCAAGCCGTCGCCGACGGGCCCGGGAGGCGCCTGCGACCCGGCCACCTTCGACAAGACCGTCAGCAACGTGGCGCTCTACATCCCGGGCGCGGAAGTCAAAATCAAGTACCCGACGGCCGAAGACGCCGCGGAGTGCTGCGAGGCGTGCTACGAGATGGACCCGTCGGACGGGCACTGCAACGGCTGGGGCTACATTGGCGGCATCTGCTCCGCCCTGTACGACTGGCCCGGCACCAAGAAGGACGACACCTGCCCCAATGGCTACCCCAAGGTCTCCATCGAGCACAAGCCGAACAAGGAAGGGGACACGGGTGGCGCCGGACCCTGCGCGTGGCAAACGAAACACTGAGCTCAATGATGTCGTGTGGTGTTGTGGTATGTGGGTGGGCGACGAAACAAGGGGAGATTCTTCCGGCTTGGTGGTGATGATGATGGGTGGTGTTGTTGTTGGCGGATTGAGCCATGAAATGTTGTCCCAGGTACGTAGCGCAGCTAGCAGACGACAATGACGGCATCGGGGGGGCTTGGCCGCCGTCGCGAAGAGAAGCAGAAGATGATGAGTAAGAGCGCACAGTCACGTGTCAGACGGCAACAGCTGTCTCCATTTTTTTAAGATACCCAAGCGAAATACTGCGCAATTCAGCTATTGGACCTCCCCGACATTTCTCCGTTGGATGAGTACGGCGCCGGTTTCAGATGTACATATATAGATCACAATAGAAAAAAAAGAAGGAAAAAGAAGCAGTAGAGAGTGAAAGAGGTGTAATGACTGGTCTGGTTGCGCTATGGGGAAATATGAAAAGAGCAAAAAGGAATTCAACTTCGCGTCACAAATTGCCTGATCCAAACTGCTGTACCACCTTCGTCATTCCAAACGCTCTGAGGGGTGGTTTGCCTAGCTCTTCTCTCCCCTGAAGTTGTCCAGTCGCTCAACTCGAGCTTCTGCACGTTTCGCCTCGTCGCCCATATGTAACTCCTTCAAGTAGTCTTTGAAATCTTTCGACAACTCCACCACTGCCTGTAAGTGGTGGTCGGTGACGAGGATAGTTCCTTCCTCATCTTTCTCCGCGTCATACTCGGCGAGCGAGACGGCTGTTTGGAAGGCTAGTTGATACGAGATCATGGGTTAGTTCATACGTATCTTGCTGTGTTATAGCCTTCAGTGAAAATGAATTACCGTTTCTGATCTCCCGCCCGTTCCATTTGAGGATGTTCTTGGTTTCCCGGATGAACTCCTTGGCTGCGTAGCTGAGACGCATATAGCTCTTACGCTCTAGCTCGAGTTTATCAATGAATGTCTGCCAGACCTTTTGTCGCTGGTCATCGGTGAACTCGGAGTAGTACAACTGGACGTGGACGCGTGAGATGAAGGCGTCATCGAATGAGCCGACCCGATTGGTAGTCAAAAATAGAATTCCTTCGTAGTACTCGAGAGCTCTGAGGAAGCCTGGGATGTTATATCAGTATTTGGAGCAGTGGAAAGGGACATTGCTCACGACTAACCGGCAACTAGGCTGTTACGGGTCAAGTCAGCCGTGGAGCGTCGCTCCATGAACACATCTGCTTCATCGATGAGCAGAACGGCCCCCCAGCTCTTGGCCCGTCGGAAATGTTTTGAAAGTGTTTCTTCTACGTCTTTAGGATTCGTGCCAATGTCGCTGGATGTGAGAATCATCAATGGCCGTCGTGTGAAGGCTGCAATACACTCTGCAGTAGGAGTTAGGTGAACGAAGTCCAGTCCTCGGGTTGATCATAAACATACCTGCTGTAAGGGTTTTACCGACGCCTGGCTTCCCGTGGAGCAAGAAGGTCAACCCAGTGCCTTTGCCCAAGACAAAGTCGGCACTCCACATGGGGTTCTCTATCTTCTCTCCGGCGTTGTTCCTGCGTGCAAAGCTTTTGGCAAGCGATGTCAATGTGCGCTTTTTGGTCTCGTCCATGATCAGATTGTTGACCATACCCTCGTCGAACTCTGGCTCCCGAAGATTGGCAATGTTTACGCGCACTAAAGCCTCGTTAGTTTGGCCAATCCAGTAAGCAAGTAGTTTACGGTTGTTTAGGCTAACCCCAACTCCTGGTCTTGAAGACGAAAACCAGAAGGTTATGTGGACAGAGCAGGTACTGATGTGTAGTCAACTTATCTTCCTCCCATTCTTCTGAACCAATCTCGTCGTAGTCTGCGAATAATGCTTCGAAATCATGGTCATTGCCTTCGGCTCGGGTCCTCTGGCAGATGGTGCATGTGCAACGTGAACCTTTTTGGCACAGATCGCTGTCTAGCATAAAGCCGCCCGGGCTTTCGAAGCTTATTGCCTCTTCAGCGTCTGCCATGACCAGGCCATCAATCTACAGTAGGTCAGTCTTCCTGCTGTTAATGGGGATGCTCTGGTGCGTATACCTGTTCGTACGGAAAGGTTGCAGATCGTCCTGCATGGTGCATATACTGATTTTCCAAAAGACGACAGTACGTGCGGCCCCATTCGGCCAACTGCATCACGATAGGATCTTTGCTATCCACCACCTCGTCCGTGTCGAGTAATTTTACGTCAGCTGACTTGTAACTGACTTCCCCGTCGAATCGTTCACCAAATGTCTCGTCCCACTTCCGTCTAATGTACTGTCCATCAAACTCCAGATTCCAATACCTATACCTCCACATCGTCGGCGGGGTTTCGAATGAGCCGCCCGAAAGGCCCCAGATGACTCCAGCTTCCCAATCATCCTTCCCACTCTTCCGGCTTACGATGATGGTTCTCCCGGGCTTGTGCGCCACCCAATCGTACTCGAAGGTGTAATAGCCTTGCGCGTTTCTCTCCATCTCGGCTCTCACCCCTTCCATGACAGTCTCGTCAAGGTATTGCATCAGTACTTCCATATGCTCCCCTATGAGCCGGTCGCGTATACATAATTCCTCTGGTGGCATGGCTTCACGCATCTTGGCGTATTCCTTTAGCTCGTCGTAATGATGCACGAGGATACAATAAGGTGAGCTAATTGTGATGTCGCCATTCAGGTCCTGGCTGGGGTAATATTGTACGACGGTCCTCAATGCGTTGATAATTGCCGGCGAATATATTCTCATAGCATATGTTGGTTCTGTCACACCCATAAGGCCCAGATCGGTGTCTTGTATATTTGGACCTGGAATATACAGGTATGTCTTCACGAGTTCGAAGACCAGATCCTGTGTGTGATCGGCAGCTGTCAGGTCTGTTTGAGGGGTATCGTACGTCTCGTCCCTGATCATTTCTCTTGTTCGCAAATGACGGTATTCCGTACGGTACCCTATTCGCGCCTTCTTAGCCATTGGTGGGGGTGAGGGCGGCAGCGGCGAGTCTGGCGGGATCGACGGGTTTGGATCCGACATCGTATCCAGCCCGCCTTCATGAAGAGTAGGCTCGCTGGTCGACATGACAGGAAAGTCAACTGCGTGCGAAGTTACTATAACAGGTGAAGGTGTGAGATTACACTCCACTATGAATGTTGAGCCTGGTCAGATATACGGATGCCAAAGGATAGAAAGGTAAAGTTTACTGGGAAAAGGCGTTATGCGTTATGTGTTATATATGCAGGAGATTGAAAAGTCTTTGTTCTTCAGGCTTTCTGCAAAAGGAGAGGGGGGAAAGGCGCCGATGGAAATGAAGCCTGCTTATGCCCAGACCAGACTGCATTAGCCGTGTCAGCCGCAGCTCTTATCGCTTCAAATCCATAGGATGAATGTTCGATGAGGGGACTGTATGACTGCGTAGCACACTCAATGTAAATGTGCAGCAAATATTGGCTGCAGAGGTTACGTGGCATACGTGGCTGGATGTATCTTTACCCTATGCGATGATACTCGATAGCTTTCGATAACGATATCTCAAGAATTCTGCCGCCGTTCAGGATGCTTCGAGTTATTTATACTCATCAAGGGTTCAAGTAAGATGTGATTGGTGAAACCGGGTTATCCCCTTTCATATTCATGCGTCGATATCGTCGCGAAGTTAGAGTTGAATATCGGTACGTAGGGGCGTTGCACAATCGCGCCGATGAGGGGAACACCCTGACGCCTTTTGAACTTCTGATTGGCCTAGACAGAGTGGCAATATTACGTGATAACAGCCAATACATGCATTGTCGGTTATTTCGGTAAAGAATGCAAGGTGATGTGGGAAATTTCAGGCTGCGTAGCTCTAGTTCGAAGCTTTCCATTGCAATCCCATGCGCAACCTGAATCTCAGCACAACCTGTCCATTTGCTTCCCACACTACTAGTGCCTCCCGAGGAAATCAGGCTGTGACAATATGCTAGAAGAACTAGATGAAACTCGTGCCTCACAAAGGATCGTACGCAGTAAGAAGCAGCCGCCGTTTTCCTCTTGCAGTCTGTCCCCGCCTTAATACCCCGAATTGTACCTTTTCAAGCACAAGCCATGCATCGAATGATTTGTTGGATACCTGTTGGCTTACCCTATTATAGTGTACAGCTTTGAGGTGGATGGGAGAGTTCCCGAAGAAAGCCCCGCACATACTCTGACACAAGTTATGGTCCAAGATCGAGGTCAATACCAAGACATAGACCCTTGGCGACGTTTTTTCGAGAGACGCGACGACACTGATGCCGATATGTAAACATCTCCATTGCCCAGCCTGAAATGCGACTGACATAGGCAGCGACCCGATTGAAAAGATTTTACATGTCGAATCAACGAACCTGAGAAAGAAATGCGCTGTCTTCTATGGGGAATGCTCGAGAGATGACCGGCTTGACCTGTGCTCGTCGGAACCCACTATTGAGGGAGTAGTGGAAGTTGTCGGGCGAATACAAGATAATTGGCACAGACAGCGCGAGAATTCAAATCGCAGCAAAGCTATGCGCATGTTTCGCAGTTTGTGCCGGGGCATAAACTCACACAAGTCCCTCCTCAAGCTTCTACCGGAAGGCAACGAGTACATATCCGTCTTTACAGGGACGTTGAATGTGATCCTCAAGGTAGCGCACAGCGGCAGAACATGTTCAAACTTTTACAATAAGACATGCTAATCAAAATGCAGGCCAGTGCAAACTATGAGCGACTTATTGAGGGGCTATCTGAAGCTCTCTCTACCATCACAGATCACGTTGCAGAATGCCAAGTAGAGCTCGAGCTGTACGATACGCCGGAGATGAGAGACGCCATAGCAACCCTCTATGCCGAGATCTTTCTTCTGCTTTCAGACCTCATCGAGTACTTGACAAAGAAACGACTGAAAAGATTGCTGGGCTCTTTCAACGAGGATCTTTGTACCAAGTACGAGGGAGAAATCGACAACATCAACAAAAAGGCCAAGAAGATCCAACGCTTGGCCGAACAGGGCTCGAGAGCCGAGCTCAGGGCGATGAGGCTCCAACTGGAGAACCTGAAGCAAGATATCATCGTTGGTCGGGAAGGGGAAGCCAGACGACAAGCCGAGATCTTTGCAGCAGCAAATCGGATGGAGGCTGAGCGGGTTGAGATGATGAGGCGACGGGAGATCGCGACACAGAGGAAGATGATGGAACAGCTGGCGGGGAGCATGAACCGGATGTTGGGGGACGAGGCGCTTCAAGCTGTGGTAGATATACGCGCAGCTAATCGTGAGTACTTAGCTGTTGCAGCAACTAGACGACCCCAGAACAACACATGAACCCACTTGCTAACAGAACTGTGGAAGAAGCGCACCATGGGACTACCCTACCTATCGGATATCTCACAAGCATGACCACTCTTCCCCAATCGGCAACGGCACCCCCACCCAAGGTGGTAATCATGGCGGATGACGTTTTGTTGTATTCCAAGGGGTTCGAAGACTTCTTCGACCGGGAACGTGTCCGCTTGCCGGGAAGAATGCAAATGCGTCCTGTGATGCAGACAGAGCAGATCATCCGCCGGCTATCAGACTGGGCCAAAGAGGCCCCAAGTATTCTTTGGCTGGAAGGTCCCGCATCACCGCTGAAAGACGAGCATAACCCTCTCTCCACAATCGCCGCCAGAGTTGTCGACTTGGCCGATCAGGGAAGCGTACCTGTCATTTCGTAGTAAGTCGTCCGGGGCTGACTTGCATCGGAGTATGAAATATTGTGTGCTGATCGTATCTGCAACAGCTTCTGTCATCTTCCGAGGGGAGAGAATCTACGCCAAGGCAACGCTAGCACGTGGGAACAAGCCAGTGTTGCTCTCATAACGGCGCTGACACGTCAAGCGATGGAGCTGCTGCTACCTCACTTCGAGACCAGCTTCAACCTGTCCGAGGTGCGGCTGAGTCTGGTCAACGGAACCCTGGATTCGCTGCCCGAGACTCTGCGACTGCTCGGTGACGTACTCAAGATCCTCAACATGCAGCTGCTCTGTGTTGTTGACGGGCTTCACTGGCTAGACGATCGGAGCACTAACACCGTTCTATCCGAGCTGGTGGAGACTCTCCGCAATAGTAGCACCAAGGTGCTTTTTACGACGACGGGACGATCGGCTTGTCTTCAGGAAGGAGTGGGCAGGATTGAGAAATTGACAATTGAGTCCCTCAACGCGAGAGGTTCGGATGTAAGGTTGAGTAGACAGACTCTTGCACTGCAGGATAAGGGTCCGTGAGACACAACTGGTGCATACGCTCAAACTGGAAATTGGCATGGGTCTGCTGCATGAATGAGTTGAGGCTGACTTTGGCTATCTTAATTAGCATTTGTTTTAATCTATGTTCCTTGTCGCAAAATCAGATCTTGACGTTTAGATTGCCCCTATTCCCAAGCTTGCCGCTAACCCCCACATTCTGCGCCAAGTGGTCTGTGCAGACCTTAGCACCAAGTCCAGTCCAGCAAGACCTCAATACGAATACGAGCAACAACGTCGGCCGGATATCTGAATTCCGTATCGCACCATTTCCCTTGCTCCGGCCCGAAGACCAAAACTTTCCCCGTGTTTTCTATATAGGATTCCCATGAAGTCGCCTTTCGTAACCTTATGCACTCCATTCCAGCCACTTCCTCTACAAAGTTGCAACTTGACACAACCTTGCAATGGCGCCATTGAAGCCTAAGTACGAGTTTGGAGGCCCGTAAGTAAATGGATTACTCGTGTCCCGCGATTCTTCTTCTAAGCTTGTGCGAAGTCTAGGTGCACCGGTCATATTCTTTAGCCTGCCAGTCCTCCTCAATGCTTTATATTTCACCTGCAACGACAAAACCGGCTGCCCGGCCCCCATCCTGCTAAGCCCTAGAAATTTTACCTGGGAGACGCTCAAATCTCAGATCCCTTGGCCACAAGACGGTATATGGGGCTTCGCGAGCTGGAGGGTTACCGGCTGGCTTCTGGCTTATTACATGCTCAGTCTGATGTTACATGTCGTTCTTCCGGCGAATGAGATTTTGGGGACCAAGTTGAAGCAGTCAGGTCGGCCGCTCAAATACCGGCTCAATTGTGCGTGGATTTAAACAGTTGTCGTGGCTCTTCTGAACGCATGCTAATAAACTCTTGCAGCTTTCTCTTCCACCGTGGTCCAGCTGGTCGCTTGCGCCATTGGTACTTATTACCAAGGCGCTAACTTCATTGTCTGGACTTTCATTTCCGACAACTATCTGCAACTACTTACTGCCAGCCTCATCCTTTCATACCTGATCTCCCTATACGTCTACATCGCCAGCTTCGGCATCGACCCCACCAAGCCCGACCCCAATCTGCGCGAGCTGGCCGAGGGCGGCCACACCGGCAATGCCATCTACGACTTCATCATCGGCCGCGAGCTCAACCCGCGCATCACGCTGCCCGTCTTCGGCGAAATCGACCTCAAGACATGGCTGGAGATGCGGCCCGGCCTGACGGGCTGGA
Source organism: Arthrinium phaeospermum (assembly GCA_006503535.1). Taxonomy (NCBI): domain Eukaryota; kingdom Fungi; phylum Ascomycota; class Sordariomycetes; order Amphisphaeriales; family Apiosporaceae; genus Arthrinium; species Arthrinium phaeospermum. Next base: position 3,516,469 of record QYRS01000004.1, read on the forward strand.
TCCTGCTCGACCTCGCCTTCGTCGCCAAACAGTACCGCACCTACGGCTTCCTGAGCGACAGCATCCTCTTCACCGCGGCGGCCCAGACCTACTACGTCCTCGAGGGCCAGTACTTCGAGACCGGCCTGCTGGGCATGATGGACATCACCCTGGACGGCCTCGGCTTCATGCTCGTCTTTGGCAACATCGCCTGGGTGCCGTTTCTCTACTCGACGCAGTGCCGCTACCTGTCGGCCCACCCTGTGCACCTCGGCTCCGAGGGTCTAGTCGCCGTCGCGGCCGTGTTCGTGCTGGGGCTGTACATCTTCCGCGCGGCCAACTCGCAGAGGAAACGCTTCCGCGCCGAACCGGACCACCCAAGCGTGAAGGATTTGCCCTTCATTCAGACTAAGCGCGGGACTCGACTGCTGACGGGCGGCTGGTGGGGCATGTCGCGGCATATGAACTACTTGGGCGACTGGATACAGTCTTGGCCCTTCAGCATTCCGACCTTGCTGGCTGGCTACCTCATCCTCCCAGCCGGCACTAATCCGCATGAGCCCGGTTCCACTGTCATGTTAGACGGCCGGGTTGCGGCCCCGGGGCCTGCCAAGGGGTACGGCATGGTCTTCACCTACCTCTATGTCGTGTACTTTGCCACGCTTCTCATGCATCGAGAGCGGCGAGACAACCTTGCTTGCGCTGAGAAGTATGGCGAGGATTGGGAGAATTATACCAAGACTGTGCGTTGGAGGATTCTGCCTGGTGCATATTGACCACGGCATCTTGTACTCTCAGGTCACCCATGGGGGTACTACGGACACATACCTCAACCCAACCGTGTCGAGAGCAGTGGGGCATAGATTAGGCACTGTACATAGAGGGCTATTGGGGCACACGTCCATTCTTTTCGGCAACGATACGGTAGCAGAAGCTACCCGGGAGGAGAACCGAGAAGAAGGAGGGAGACAATGCAGAGCTGTTACATCAAAACCTCAATCAACATCCCCTTCTTTTCCTTGGAAACCCGCACATTGGCCTGCTTAAGCGCTTCCCGAAACTCAGCAACCGTCCTGACCCTCACGCCTTTCATCCACGTCTCTGTGTTCTCTGTGGTGCTCCCCTCACCGGTGGACCCTGCAGCTGCCTCGGCCAATGCCGCATAGTTGGGCGTAGGTCGGAACGAGATGTTGAGCTCGTCGTCGGTGGCTGAGGTGTTGAGGCCGTTTGGGTATACCAGCTGGGTGGAGTTTCTTGGGGCCTTCCAGCCTGGACGAGAATATCACGTCAGTATGAAGCAAAAAAGCCCGGTTGTGAAGAGACTTACCTCCGTTGTTCAAGAGGATCGTGAGGATGGGGATCTCGTATTTGCTAGCCACCCACAGCGCACTTGATGGCGCGGCACACATGAAGCTCCCGTCGCCGACGATCTGGCAAACCAGATTTGGCTGGTCAGTCTCTTGGTCTCGGTCTTCTTGGTCAGACAGAGCCATCTTGACCCCCAGCGCCGCGCCGTTGCTCCATCCAATGCCCGTACCGCCGCAGTTGATCCAGCTCCCCGGCCGACTGGGTTGAATCTGGTCCGAGATTACGTGGGATGCGGTAACAGCCTCCACCACGAAGGTGGTCGAATAGGGCAGCGAGGACTTCAGGAGGTGTCCCACGTTATGGGCATCTAGCACTTCTTGGTCCCCCAGCTTGGGACTGGATGCGATTTGGGCCAGACGTGCCTTGTGGGCCTCGGTCTGAGCGGCTGCGCGGGCTGCGTACTTGGGGTTCCGGTGTCCTGCGACCGAGCCGCTGTTGCTCTGGATATGGGCAACGATTTGCTTGAGCGCCGTGTAGCTGTCCGCTTTCCAAAGCCCGTCGGCAGGAAAGAAGGAGACGGGAATCGACTGATTTAAAGGATCGCAGTCAACATGGTATATCTTGGCGGTCTTGGGCGGCGGGTTTCGCGACGGGATCCAGGGCACGTCGCAGTCCAGCAGGAACACCACGTCCGCGTCTTTCGTGCAGTCGTCGGAGCTGAGTCGGAAGCCTTCCGACGACGGGTGGGAAAAGGGGAAACACATGTCGCTCCCGCCGGTATCGTGGATCCGGATCCCGGGAATTAGGTTCGCAAGCACGACGAGAAGGTCCGGAGTTCGGCGGTCGCGACCGGAATAGCCTGTGATCACCAGGGGACGTTCCGCATGCACGAGAGCCGAGGCGATGTCTCGAGTAGCCTCAGGTGGAAGCGCGCTGGGCCCGATTGGCCCCCACTGGCTTTGATTCAATGGCTCCTGCGGCGGAATCTCCTGGGCCAGAACCTCTCGTGCGGCGGTAACGTATACAGGAGCCCGCGGCGTGCTGTTCGCGAACTGCAGTGCCCGCCCCACCGTTTGCTTGATATTGAGCCCCGTACGGACCTCACCGGTATACCGACAGTACTGCCGCACAATCGCCTTCTGATCCGGCGCCTCCTGGAGCCAGTGCATGTACTCCGTCCTCGACCCTGGCAGCTCGCCGGACTCGGTGTACGGGCAGAGGCCGGCAAAGATGAAGACCGGGACGCGGCCAACGCTAGCGTTATGGATGCCCTGGCCCAGAGCCTGCGTGCCGACGTCGACGTGGACCAGGACGGCTTGGGGCCGGCCGGATACGCGGGCATAGCCGTCGGCCATGGAGATGGCGGTGATTTCCGAGGGACAGGTAATCATCCGCGGCCAGCGGTCGGGCCGTTCTCGCTTGCCTTTGATGATGGCTTCTATGAGCGAGGGGTGATCTGAGCCGACGTTGACGAAGCAGGCGGTGATACCGGCCTTACTTGGTGGGTTAGCGACCATCGATCTTTCAGGGGCAGGGGCTTGCACGAACTTCCCAAAGTGCCTCGAAAAGGGCGAAAGCTGTCGTGTATCTGCTCCATGGTCAATTAAGTCCACTTTAGGCTGATGATGAATGCTTACGGCCCCTTATTCGCTTCGATAGTCGCAGATCTGCCACCAAGGCCGGGCGATCGTCGGGTCGTTGAGAAGGTGGCGTTGATGGTAACGGGAAGCAGCTTCGTCACAGGTCGGTTTGGTAAGCGTATGAGGGGAATCAACCTATTTGAGTTGCGGAGCGTCGAATAAGGTCTCTTCGGCGCCGAGCTGCGAAGTGCCCGAGTGAATGGGCCTGCAAAAGACATGGCTGTGCTCTACTAGTAAAGCGAATGGTTGCTGCTTGCTGTGAAAGTATCGGTTAGGCTTGATCACTTCTCATCACGACGAAAGAGGACTACCGGACATGCTTATACCCCTTGAATCGAAGTTGGGCTGAGACTTGGTGTTGTTGGTGGTGTTGGCTGACAACGCCATGCAAGATACACCGCTTGTTGGAGTAAGCATGCCTGCAGGGATGAATGCCAGGCCTATGCTTGAGTTGGAACCGTGCCGTATGCAGGTAGCTAGCCCCCTAAAACACGGTTCCGATCAGTGGAGATTTTGTAATAACGAAGCCCCGCCGTTGTATACTCAGTTATGAGTCTCATGAGCTCCCGAAATGATGAAATCGGTGTTTAAAATATATCAAACAAAGTTTCCGTTGGCTTAGTCTCGAGAAATTCGCCGTACATGATCCCATCCACATACGCATCTCCGACAAACGTGTAACCACCATCTGCATGATCTATAGGCCGCAGGATGATGGGCGAGTCGAGGCCCCACTGTAGCGTCACGACGTCGCCGGGCTTGACGGCGACATGGCCAAGCCCGAACATGTCTTTTGCCGTCTTGAAAAGGGTCCTCCCGTAGGCAACAGAACCTATCGTCTCAGGCCAATACTCCATCGCGAACGCGAGCTCCTCCTCCAGGGTGTTCATGTGCTCTGGAGGTACGCAAAAGTTGTAAAGCTCCTGGCGAATGACCTTGGATTCCGCGGGGGTAAGGCTATCGACATCGATGCACTCTTGACGCATGACTTTTTGGACAAGTCGCAGAAAGTCGTCGCTGGGAGGAGTCGACTCGTGTTTGTTGAGTCGGTTCACGCCGTCGCGCGTGTCCATCATCACGGTGCGCCAGACGTAGTCCTCGGCCGGTCCTGAAACGGGGCCTAGCCCAGCAAAGTGAAGGACTGATTTAATCCAATGCTGTGGGTCCAGAATGGAAAATGACCTCCATTTGTTGGGCTGCTCCCATTGCGGTGGTGGCATAACCTCCGTGATTACGTCAACATAGCAGCCGGGTCGCCGTAGACAGAACGCGCTCATGTCGTCGTTGGTTACGGGAGTTGGAAGCCTACCAGCGGTGGCAGAGAAGGGTCCGTGATGGTTGATAGGGTAGACAGTAACCCCGATTTCCCCAATAGACATCCAGTCAGGAACCCAAGAAGGCAGACCGTCGGATCTTTCTCCACCCTCCCTGGGCACGCAAAGGTCCAAGCGAAAGGGTCGGGAATGAAGGTCACCGTCCCGGATAAGGGCCTTGGTGGCGGCAGTGTGAACCTCTTCGGAACATTTGCTATAGTCGGCCTCCAGTCCGAGCTCCTTGCCATCCGAAATGACTCCGAGTAGCGCATAGAAGATATCTCGAGGATCCGACGCAGAATAGAAAGGTCGCTCTGGAGCAACACGAAGTTTGCAAACGAGATCGGCCAGTCGTATCGGCTCTCCAGTGAGGTGTCGACGGCGTGCCTCCAAAGACATCGTATCATAGAAGTTATCGGGAAGACCCCAAGCAGAAACAGCATACTCGGCGGGCAAACGGGGCCGGCACTTCATGCCATGTATCACAGCCATCAGTGTGCCCTCGAAGTCATCCAGCGACATGCTCCGCTCGCCGCAGATGATGATAGCGCGTCTTGCCAGTGCCACCTCCTGAGTGATCCAGATGCGGTGCCAATAGTCTTTTCGAATAATTTCCAGAATACCAGCACATACATCTTCATCCGGAGGTGCTGACCGATATAGACCGCTCTCATGCAACAAGTCGTACATGAAGCGAAAAAGTTCAGAGTCCCCTTCGTAGTCTCCATCGATGTCCTGGGACGGGGAAGGAGGCCGAGCGGCAAAATATTCGCGTATATCGTGATCGCTGTATGGTAGATCAAGCGCCCCAGATGCCACCGCTCGAGGTCCAAGCCGGGAGATGAAATCGATGGCGCGGTCGGTTTCGGCGGACCCCGAGCCTACCATCATGTAGACGAGGTCTGCCTGGCTGTAGATGGCACCCATCTGAGAGACCTGCCAGCTCTTCTCGAAATCGTCGGCTTGGTTGATGCATATAGCGTCAATCCAGAGACAAGGGACCATGTCATGGCCGACGGAGCGGAGCAGCCTGCCCAGCCCAGCATGCAGGTTCCGGGTGATAAAGAACGGGGCTCCGTTGATCTCGACCTCCACCATCTCCTGACTCGTGTCACGGCCCCATACGTACGATAGTGCGGCGTACTGGATGGGTTCGTCGGACAGGGACTCGTGCCTTAGCTCGAGCACAAGCTTTGAGGTGACATTGTCACCCGTAGGGCTGGAAATTCGCAATAGCCGAACTTCTTTGTTTTCGCGATCGAGTGGCTGATATTTGTACATATTAAGATGACCGGAAGCTTGCATAAAGGTAGGCAGGCTGCGGGTGAGTCTGGGTTACACAGGTCTAATTACTGGCACGCCCGATATTCCGGGCTCTGCTTACCCGCCGCTCCATAGTCCAAGGCGGATAACATTGGCAGAAACAATTACGGGTGTGGCGTCTAAAGATGACTGATAACATCTCCGAATTATCCCCAATCGTTATAAGTTTGGGGCATACAGGAAAATATCAGTATCGTGCCGCAGTCATCACTCACCGATTTTCCCTCTCTCCTTGCCAAGCTGCTGACGTGAGTGCCTGGCAAGGCCCCTGGCCATGGACGGCCTCGGGATTGGGCGGTGCGATCAAACATCTCCACACACACATGGCCGCCTGATTGGGCTGTCTGGTGTGTGACGGCTGCAGTGCAGCAGGCCACCCAAGCGAGCTCCCAAAACACCGTACGAGCCGAGGTGAGGGGTTCCAATGTTGGAGTTGAGCCTCAATTTTCGGGGAGTTCTGCACCGCCCAACTCGCCCACCCTGTGTCTCTCCATGGGGGCAGCTGCTTTGGTGCAGGGAGGCCTCTGCCCCTCACTGGTATGTAGGTAGCGGCGCCTAGACATGCAAGCAATAGGCGGGATCGTAGCTACCCTGCAGACCTAAAATATCCAAGAAACCACCCAACCCGCCACATCACTTGGAAACGGGACTGAACTTTAAACCATTCCAATACGACTAGTGGCCCAAGGGAAATAATACTCATGGCCAAAACCCAGCATTGCTCGATCCAGAACTACAAGTACCGGGTAGATACGGTACAGCAGCTTTTGCGCGACCATTATCAGGATAACGGGATTACGGTTGAGGTAAGCCATTGAGGTGGTTATTATGATGGTAGCAGGGCAACAGTTTATAGGATAGCTGGGTTCTTGATACTGATATCATCTCTTACTTACTCAATATAGGTTTCGGGAAAGTACCTGGTGTTCTACCTGGAGCCAGAGCAGCAATATACCAGCGCAAGTCTGCCCTTTTTGATGGGTGCAGGCAGCCTGAGCTCACAGCCATTCTAGGACGTCGAGAAGAAGATCATAGCTACCCGAAACCGCCGCGGGTAAGATGATGCGCGCGTTCCCTCAGGGCCAATACACTAGGTATGCCTTGGAGGCGGTTTGAGGGCTGAAAGATGCGCCGTGGTAGATCCGGCCTGTGCAAGGCACATTTTCCAGCCGTGATCTTAACGAAGGGTTCTTAGTGGTCCTTCTGGGCTGGCTGTGTTGTGGCTATGTTCCCGCGCGCGCGACGGATCGGGCGTAAGGGCTGACGGAGGGGCAGTGTATGACATGCGGTCGGGTTGCTAGACCATTTTTCGCAGTTGAATTCACAATTCGTATGCTATCCAAGACTGGTTTCAGATCGGGCGCCGTGATCAATTTACACTTGCAATTTTGTAACTGCTGAGTCAATCACACTGCCGCAACAGAGGAGCTGACGGTAGGCGTCTTGCACGCGGCTGGTCGCACCACCCCTCCTTTGCCCCCACGGGCGTAATCTGTTCTCCACCTTGTAGGCTAACCCTTTCGCCCACGGAACTCGTTGCGAGGGTTAAGTATCCAAGGAGGTCAGTCCAAGTGTAGGGTGATGCGATTGAATTGCCGCAAGGGACAGGCAGATGCAAAAATGGATTCACACAACGACCAACTCTTTTTGGAAAGTTGTTCCCGATATGTCGAGTATCCGAAGAACCTCTTATCGAGGGTGTCCTCCAAGAGCAAAATCGAAGAATGGCACGCCAAACTGAACGACCCAGAAACTAGAGATGGGATCTTCGACGGAAAAGAAGAGCCTTGCTTGAGGTTCCTGGACCGCAAAAATGGAGACGACAGTACGTATATCTGACACGTGCGTCGGAATCCGCTAATTATCCCAGATATGTGTGTCGAGAACGCCACAACTCTGGACGAAGTGAAAAGGCAGCTGCATCGTACTCAGGAGCCAGATATCGTAGATGATCCAAGGTTCCGATACGTGTGAGTATCCTGAAGCACAATGATTGGACATAGCACTAAAGACGGCTCAGTTCGATCGAGGGATGGTCGTCTCGTAACGCACTGGACTGCTCGTTCGACATGTTCGCCTACCTCTGTTCCTACCATCAGGTACCAGAAACGGTACTTGAATACGTCTTCGCATTCGGCGTAACTGATGAGCCCAAGGATGTATGTCTGACGGGGTTTCAGGCCGAGGATACTCTCTCATTGCTTGACCGGCAGAAGATAGATGTGCCCTCTGCTAACAGGTCCGCCAACGCTATCAGACTATCATATCTTTTGCGCGTCGTTGAGCCATCGAGCTCTAGCCCTTCCACGAGCTGGAATATCCGGCAGCTTGCCGTGTACCATTCTTTCAATGTCACGAATGGACGTGCGTTCTGGATGACCATCAAATCAAATCAACATACCCGAGAGAACATCCATAAAGAATATGTCGATGACACAGGGGCAAGTCTACCTCGAGATACGCCGGCTGGGTTCGCCAGTACTCTCACCATGCACCTACAACTACTTGAGGCTAGTTGCGAGAACTGGCGCTGGCACTTGGACGAAGTCGAGAAGTCGCTACGAAGTATCATCAACAAAGCAAAGACAGCCAAGTTGGACACCGAACCGCATTTCGACACCATGCCAGAGGATATCAAGGAGAAGGTTCTGCATGTCAACAGCTTCAAGCCGGTCGGGCAACGCGAGTCCTTTTACCAGAAGACGAGAAGAAGCTTCTCAAATCGATGGAACGAGAAGAAGGACGAGAGCAACGAAAAGAAACCGACGTTCAGCTTCTTCAGCAAGCCCAGGGCGATAGAAGCGAAGCAAGCCGACGCCAGCGAACAAGAGCGGCTCAAGAAGTACCTCGTGCTGGATCTATTCTCCTTTAGCGATGTCCAGAAGCTGCAAGGATTAGCGGAGACGATCCAAGAGGGCCTGCTTGCGCTCGAGATGAACGCGAGCGTCCTCAAGGACATCAAAGAGTACTACCAGCACCTGTCGGGCTTTGAAGCCATGCCGATGGAGATCCGGCGATCGGCAGCGGCCGAGTTTGCCTGCTTCGTTCGGAAAGTCGAGAGGTTGGAAGCAGATCTGGCCCGCAAGCAGAAGCAATGGAGGGCCATGGAGAAGCTGGCTCAAGATGGAAAGACTCTCGTATGTACTCGCGCAGCACATCTGACTTTTAATTGATCAACGACTAACTTTGGCTGCGCACCCAGTATGATGGAATCCTGCAGTACCGCAATCTCCAAGTCAGCAGAATCTATGCGGAAAGCGCGCACTCCTCGTCGCGCAAGATGGAAAAGATTGCGGCCAAGACGGAGGAGGAGACGGCATCGATGCACATCATCACCATGGTGACTCTGGTGTTCTTGCCCGGGACCTTCTTCACCGTAAGGCTTCTGGCGCCACTTGCCAAAAGGCTTATGACGGGTCATCTAACAACTTCTGTGGCGCAGAGCTTCCTCCAGAGCGGCATCTTCCAGTGGAATGAACCGGTGGGCGAGAACGAGGCGACCTGGGAGTTCAAAAAGGATGCGTTTGGGCTCTTCGCCGCCATCACGTTTATCTCAATGTTCATCACGTTTGTCGTGTGGTTCTTCATGTTCCGGTACGCCAAGGGGCGATCGCGGCGTCGGCTGTACGATGTGGAAACGGGGCAGGCAGAGGGCGTCAGTCCGGAAAAATAGCGCGAATGTTTCGTCTTTTCCTTACGACTTTATGAATACTAGAAATCCTTGTCTTTGATGTGTTGCTTGACGTTCGTCCCATGTTGGATTGCCATCGTTGAAATAGAGTTGATTAGCGTTTTACGAGACATCAGATCAGATCAGGGCGATCGTGTCTGAGCAAAAACGCCCGGCGCAAGCCCTACGAGAGGGGTGACTTAGGCGGGCAGTTAGTGGGACACCCCCAGCATTCATGGAACAAGCGTTGAGCCCGTAGTATCGCTGCGATTTAGCTTCGTCTTGGCAATTGGCCCATCGCAGGCTTCGGAATTTATGGAGCTCTAGTTAAGTACATGAGAATGATCGGATCAGGATCGAACGAAACATCAAATTGATTGATCTCACTCTGGTTCGCGAACCAGTTCATGACTGACTCAGCCCCAGCTCGTCACATAAGGCGCATAGGCAGCAGGCAGTGCCTTCTAACCTCTCTGCACCCTAAATCTTAGTGGTTTTCACAGGTGCTGGGTGCGGGGCAGTCCTTGCTGATTAGCTGACAGAGCAGCCAGCACCGTACCAGCAGGACGGGCGCGAATAGCACATTGCAAGTGGCTGCACAATGTCGACAATATTAGAGCGGCTGAGCAAGAGCTAGTCTTCATGTCAGCATTGGAGTGCTTGTGTCCGAATGCAGGTCAGACCGGCAGTAGTAGCGTGCTGTGGGTGTTGGAGGAAGCGCCAGACGTATTTAATAATCCTCCTCGTCTGACGTGACATTACATCCAATACTTCAATCCATCAATCCCTCCGGTCACATTAATAGGTTCGCCCCAATTGCGAAACCCAGCTCCGAAGAATCATTATTGACCTACCAATTTTCTTGAAGAACTCAGTTGCTGGCCGCCCCCGAATATTGCGCCGTTGAAGCTGTGGCGCGTCAAACCAACAGCTTGCATTCATTGGAGATGACGTTCGCCAGGATGCTCGAGGATCCCCCCTCCAAATGGTTTGCCGGGGCTTCTTCCCCCACATCCCTCACGTCGTTTTCCTCGGTGACGGCGCACCAAATGAATTGGAACGGCGAGTTCTCGGAATTCATCAAGAACAAAACCGTCGATGGGGTCAACATTGAAGGCAAAAAGTCCCCGTATATCCCTTTTCACCATCTGGACACATACTGGGCGGAAGATGATTTGATGCAAGAGTCACTCAAACATGTCGGACCCAACCCCACCAACCCGATCACGATTCGCGATGCCTACGTTCGCATCTGGTCGACTCTGGTATCCATTGGAAGGCCCCAATTCATTGATTGGTTTATCAAGAACGACTACACAGACGAGCGTCTTCCAGACAAACTCATTCGTATAACGGATGATTACCTTGTCAACGAAATGCTAGGCGACTTCGATCAGGCACGATGGAAATTCATGCCGCTACTGTTCCACAAAGGCAACAAGATGCAGGGCAAATCACTGGATGATCGACATGTACTCCCAATCACGTTTGAAGATCGTCTTACACCCCCTGATGATGGTGGCAAGACAATCATTTGGAAAGTCCGTATCCACGATCATGGTAGTGATTTCGAAGAGGTACATCAGCACCCACCACCCCTTGAGGATAGCACACGAAAGCTGACCAAAACGACCTTCAGAGAACGGTCGTATTCAAGATTTACGAACAGCATCCTCGGTATCTTGCAGCATTCAAGCGTGAGTGGAAGTTGCTCGCGAACTTGCAAAGTGAGGCCTCTGAAGTGATTGTCAACTACCTTGGGTCATTCAAACAAAACAGGAAGAGCGTCATCATCCTAGAGTTCGCTCCAGGTGGGAACCTAGCCGCTTTTCTGAGAGATGCGAGAACCCCCGCAACTCAGGGAGAGTTTTACAGTCTCTGGACCAGTCTAGCCAGTCTTTTGATTGCGATATACTACCTCAACAATCTACCGAACGGAGCTGGGTGGTGAGCGATCTCAACCTGTCGCCACAATCTATGTGTCGCTTACATGAATATTAGTGCGCATCGCGATATCAAATTTGAGAACATTTTGGTGTTTCCAGGCTCTACTGGCTCACCATACGATTTTACCTTGAAGTTGACGGATTTCGATACGATCAGTGATGTCCAGGAGGTATCATCCAGGAATGGTAGTCGGCAATTTGACGACGGCGGTAGAGTCTACTGTGAGTTTGTTCCAGTCTTGTTCAATGTTCACCTGCTTACAACCATACAGGTGCCCCAGAGGCTTCAAGACTTCACGAAAGGGAACAGTACATCTTAGAGCATATTCCCTTGAATTCCGATGTCTGGGCGATTGGCGCCCTTTTCAGCGACATCATTGTATGGCTTGCCGAAGGATTTGCCGGGATTGATCGCTACGAAGAAGCGAGAAAAGTCGAAACTAGCGGGATCTCAGGCATACCGGGGAGTGGCTATGAGAACTGTTTCCACAATGGACTGGAACGCTTGAAATGTGTGGACGAAGCCCATGAGAGAGCGTTGGGGCTCCTTGCCAAGATCGACGACATTACCCCACGTATGAAGGAGTTGACCGAAAGCTTCATGCTGGTCCCTAGTACCGAACGACCTGAGCCCAAGACCTTGCATCGCTATTTCACTCTCGACATTCAACGGCAACTACGCCAGGCCGCCGCGCAGGATGGGCTGCGGCCTGCTATTTCACGTCTCCGAGCTGCCTCTTCTGACCCGCCGCGAGTCACGTCCAACTTACCGCGGCTTCAGACAACGAACCTGGATTTTGAACAAGATAGGCCACAGACAGCAGGAGCGGCAACCAATGGAAGCACGGCTATCCCTGGAAACATGCTGACCGTCTCTTCAGCGGCTCATAACTCGAACAATCCCTCGCCAGTGACGACTGGGACCAGGAAAAGTGAAGACAGCATCTACCGGCTTCCCGAAATCACAGTGGAGGATGCAAACGCCTGGCTGGCGAGCAAAACGAGGTACCCTATCAAAGGCATGGAGGAGGTGCTCCAGGATATCAAGGACCGTGATCAGCTTTTCGTGATTGATGACTCCAAGTCGATGGCGCAGTACAAAGCCCATTTGTACCCCACTATGAAGGCACTATTGGCATTCGCATGCCAGATCGACCCGGACCGTGTCGAAATAGTCTTCACTTCGGACCCGAAGAAGGTCATCAGGGACAGACTATTCCGCGGAGGACCAGAATATCTCGCCCGAAAGGTTTTGGATCATTTCGATAATGGGACATCGGGAAGCAGGCTTACCAACATGGAGTCCAAACTGGGCGACATACTACTTCAACTTGTTCCTATCGATGGCATGAAGAAGACTAGCGTCTACGTCATGACCGACGCCGTCTGGCAACCATCCTCAGACCCAGGAGGTGGTGTCGAGAACACCCTGATGAACCTCATAGGGCGCTTGAAGCACAACAGGAAAGATCGAGATTTCGTTACTTTACAGTTCATTCGTTTCGGTGATGATCCTGAGGGGTTCAAACGGTTGAGGTACCTGGACGATGAGCTCGCTAATGAGCGAGGGATAGATGGCTTGTATGTCCATACTGAGCCCCTTTTTCTTCCACCTGTTTATTCTTCTGCCCCTTGCTTCTTTTCTTCCGAGGAGCAACTACCTTTTGATGCTCGCGCTAATACTTTCTCGTTGTAGCGATATCGTCGATTACCGCGAGCACAACGACAATGTGCCGCACATGTTGATGGGCGCATACAGCCGCCACTATGACAGACAGGATGGCCATGTTGGGCCGAAACATAAAGGCTTGACTACACCTCAAGAGATACCGAATCTTGGACGGCGGATATCTCAGCGTTTTGAGAGGGCAATGTGGAGTTAGGCTACTATGGTGGTTTTGGCCTGAGCTATTCTCTTATGTTAGTATTTCCAGAAGGTAAACAACCTTGATGTGTACATGATTATGAATGATACCCCTTAACGCACATACTGCTTTAGAGCCAGTAATATATCAATTTCAAGTCTACGCCTTATCAGAAAATCAAGCAAGTAGTACTTTCATCATCCATGGATCAATGTCTTCTCTCGTTCTTCACATCGCGGCCTTAAAGTTCTTGAAACAATTTGTGTAGACTTGTCGTAATAGTTTCTCCACAGTCTTATTGCACATCATTTTGGGAGGTTGCCCGTTCTTTCTTCCCCATTGTGGTGTTTTGTTGTACCAACTCCCACAGACGAGAAGTCTTGCCTTACGCCTGTAGCAAATCTACCAGGCTGCGGCAATGGTGTACATTATCTGGGTTCGAGCCTTGTAGATGAGTTATGGGACGTACTGGTCGAAGCAGCTTGAATATTTAGTCACCTAGCGTCACATGAAAGGAGAGTGACAGAGCTGAAAGTCACGCGGGCCGGGTTCGGGAAATGATGCCAATGCGCAATCCTTGAGTACCTACTAATTTTAGGAACCCGAGTCGATGGGATGTGACAGTGAGACGGGTTACTCGGAGCAGCAATTGGTTATATTACACTCCAATGACAACGCGACACTATTGGACATCTTTCCCTATCACGTAAAGCTGAACGACAGGGATGTGTGTGGTTGGACGGGAGATGCTACGCAAAATGGGCAGTGCCATGCAGTATGGCCCGGAGTGCAAGGACTGCTCCCTCTTGACCAGGAGCCTGCGGCCAGTTTGCTCCGCCCCCAATGGGGATTGATTGCATGCCATAGGCTGCCAATACTGCCTGTTTAGAGCTCGTGTTACTCGATAGCCTACTCTGAGAGAACGCCTGTTTAGTGTCGCAGCTCGTACTCAATACGTTGGGGGCCTTCTTTGATGCATTGGTACTACCCCGCCCGCAGTATATACACACCGGATGAAAAAGAGAAGGGGGGTCGATCGGCGGGCTAAGATCTGCCTTACATCCAGCCCCCAACTGGGGAAGGGTTTGCTCAAAATTTGTTCCCATCTCGGATACCCCGGGTCTCTTGGCTACAGTCTTTCCTCTTGTAATGCAGTGATTCCGCCACTTGCGTGTTTTCCTCACACGTTTCGGATATGGCACGGATCGTAGCGAGAATTGGCCAACTGAGATGGGAGGTGGCGTTGAGCAAAGCTCTGGACGAGTTTGAAAGTGGCCTCACCACAGAGCAAAAAGCCGGGTTCCAAGCTGTCAGAGACCATGCCTCGGATTCGCCACCCACGATCCGCGATGTGATGAACTTGACGGCGGAAGTCGACTACAAGGCTCGACAGCGATGTTTTGGCCCTCGATTCACCCGCATTTTGGAATCAGTACAGCAGTACGCGGCAATTGGCGACGTCATCGCCGGTGGCTCACAGAATCTCATGGCCTGCAGTGTGTGGTCGCTGGTTCGCATGTGCCTCCTCGTAAGTCCCTTCGGATTTAGACCCGGACCGGTTTCGTTTGCCACTGACAAGGCGCACGTTTAGACCATTTGCAATTTCTCTTCTTACTTGGAGAGACTATCGCTACTTTTCATGAAAGTTGGGCAATCAGCACCACTCCTGCAAGAGATGGCGTCACTGTTCCCACATTCAAAACAGCTCCAAGATCGGGTGGCACAGTACTTTACTACCGTTGTCCAGGTATGCCAGAGGTCGATGCAAATGTGCCAACAACAATCCATCATTCATCAGGTCAGGTCGTTCATTCAAGATGGCGATCTGTCCCGCTACGAGTCTGACTTGGACCGCCAAGCGGATGCTATTAAAGACCAGCTGCACCTAGAGCATACCCGGACGACCTCCAGCATGTATGACGCTGTACGGTCCTTCACGGAAGCTTACAAACGTGGGAAAGACACCGAGCAATACCTCAGACTTCTTGACCTCTGTTCCACTTACGATTATAAGTCAGCCTGGAAAAGGCTGCGGAAGCTGGGTACTACTGACACGATCCTTTCAGAAGAAGGATATAACGAATGGCTTCACAGCCAACAAGCAGAGACGCTCGTCATCAGAGGAAAGCTTGGGTCAGGCAAGTCGGTTCTTCTTGCCAACATGGTGGACGACGTGAATCTCAAAAAACCGGAAACGACAACTGCTTACTTCTTCTGCTGCGAGGATGATATTCGTTCCCTGAACTGTAGGACGATACTTGGCTGCTTTGCACGTCAAATCCTACAGCTACTACCCCCTGAGGAGGTTGCTGAGCACAGCCATCGCTTTTTTACAGACATGCAAACTGATCATATTATCAAATGCCTCGTGGCGATGGCAAACACGAAGAAACGTCTGGTGCTTATCCTGGATGGTCTAGAGGCATGCGCTAAGCAAGAAAGGGTGGAGCTTTTAAACGCCCTTGAACGCCTCCAAAATTCCCTCAACGCAGCCGTGTGCATGTCTTGCAGCATTGGAGCGGGCAACGAATCAGAGATCAATATGAGGATCCTGAAACGACGGCGAATCGCGACCTTACCCGACGATAGACCCGAGATCAGAGATTTCGTCAAGTCGCGACTGTTAGAAAAGTTGGAGAGCGGGGAGCTTTGCCTTGGGGACCCCGGACTCATTCTGGAGATCGAGCAGGTGCTCAAAGACGACTCTCAGGGGATGTGAGTACCCTACTACACCTTTTGCTCGACAAGCTTCGCTACTGGAGTACTTTTCTATATTGCCTGGTCTTCGTGGCCACTTCTGGACAGCAATTCTAACTGAGCGGCCTAGGTTTTTATGGGTACATATGCAGATCGAGGCAATATGCCTGGAAAAGAGCGATGCATCAATTAGGCAAGCGCTCGGATCACTCCCTCGAAGCTTCCCGGAGATCTTCCAGCGCATTCTCGACAATCGTAAGCACTTCGCCGAGAAGCACCAGACTCCAGCCCTCCAACTGATGGGGGCTACTTTGCGCCCACTGCTCCTCGACGAGTTTGAGGAAGCCATCAGTGTTGTACCAGGCGACACAGACATTACTCAACACCGCATAAACGACGTTGGCTCCGTCTTGGCCAGCTGTGGGAGCTTGATCGTCCTGGACGAAGAGCAATCTACCCTCCACTTTACTCACCACAGTGTCAGGAGCTATGTCCTGGGCCAATTCCACGACACCAAAGGCAGTGAAAGGTCTGCAAGTCCGTTCTCCCAAGCAGAAGCGAACTCTCTAATGAGCCAGATCATCATTACCTACCTCAGTTGGGAAGGGTTCAATTCCCAGGTCTCTACTGTCCGGGCACCTCCGCTGTCGGTCGGATCTATGCCGGTTCGAATAGTCGGATCCATTCCAAAGCGAAACAAGAAGCTGCAAATGCTGGCAATGAAGCTACTCAATGGCGAGATGAAGTCTGTGGATCTTACGGTCGATATAATATCGAGAAGCTCCAGGTTCAGTAACATGGCTGTCACTCAATTCAGCTTCCTCAAATACGGCCAGACCTATTGGCTACATCACACGAAGAAAGCAGATGAAAACCCGTCTGGGATCTTCCAGCTGTTCCAAGATCTTGTTTGGAAGACTGACCTGGTCGAGAATGCTTCCCTGTGGAAGGACCAACCCTCCACGGCTACACGTCCGGTTAATAAGCACTGTGCTTGGGCAACATATCACTCTCATGGCGGGTTTCTCAAGGTATACGGCACCAACTTGGCAATCGAGGATCTAATCGACGTCGAGCGTGACGTCAAGGAATCACTAGGAAAACAATTGCTCGCAGTCAGCGATCTTTACAGGTTCCTCATTTCCCATCATTCCTCGTTAATGTCCACATTGGAAGCCGTGCTGTTGGCAATCGAAGAGACCAACGCAATGCCGCGGCACCTTCAGCAGTGGAGATCATGTTGCGAATTCATCGAGACACAGCTCGAGCAGGTTCTGCAACGCCAGCGTGGGCTGTACAAAGGAATATTCGAAACCCTTCGCATCAACACTTGGAAGATCAAAGACTGCCCCGACCGTTGGGTCAAAGTCCTGGACAATTACTTTACCCAGCCCATACATAGGTTAACCACATGCTGGAAGCAACTGAAGGTGAGCCTGGCTCGGTCCATGTTGCCTGACCATTCTTCTCACTCCCCTTTTGGACACGATGATACTGACTGATATCACGTTACGCTTCAAGGATATCCTTCGATCTACCGAAGATCCTCTTATCCGATCGGCTGTCGGGTCTAGTGCTTCACTCATGTGCACTATATCATCAAAGGCGGAATTGCTTTACAATCTTGTCGTCCGACTCGAAGAGACCCAATATCTTCTGGCAAGACTAGACCAATGTGCCGAGTTTATTTCACACGACTTTGGGCAACTTCAGCTGTCTGGGTGTTATGAGGTGACCACGCCAGACAGAGACCCAGAGATGTGTGAAATATACCTTTTCGAGTCGCATTTGCTGACGTTCAGCATGCGGCCGAAGACGAAAACCGAATATGAAACCAGTGACGAAGATTGCGTTCAGCTTCACTTGAAGGACAAAATCAAACTCGAGGCAATCTCCAAAGTCGAAGCAAGCACTACCACAGCAGGTAAGGCAAATTTTATTCAGGGCCAGCTTCGAAACTAATCAACAGCCAGGGTTGCAAGTTCTTCAGGTCCATTGGACTCATCTCACAGTTCCAGAATCTCGTATTATCCACATTGCGAGTATAGAAGCGTTGGAGTTATGGGAGACCAAGCTGGAGGAAGCGAAGGAAAGAACGCGGGGTTCGCCCAATCCGAGTGCCATCAACACACATGCGGACCGAAAAGCAAGAAAAAGAACCCATTACACTTACTATTCATCTTCATCCAACGTTGGGACACGATCTATTGCAATGACCCCGGGGAATAGAGGGCTTTAGACATTAACCAACCTCAAGTTTCTACCATATATGAACCAGACAATTTGGATGTCGTTGGGCAGTGTGGGCCTGACGTAGGGGCTGGCAAAAGCGTGCGTCTCGACATCGGGATCGCTCTCATTGAGATCCGTCGCTATCTATACGACGGCCCCGAGATCACCAATGCTGGTTATGAGTTTTATAAATATTTTAGCTCTGCTGGTCCTCTGTCCCTAGACTCCTGATTTACGCCATCACTCTGCCAATACCCGGTGTTATTATGCCTTAGCGAGCACTGGCAGGGCTTTCTTCCCCCGCCGCATCACCACCCGCTTGTCTCAACAAAGTCATCGCCCACCGCGACTTGTCTCGAGCGCGTACTTCAACCTGAATGTCGTGATCTGGCTGCTTAAAGGAGATGCCCGGGTTCGACCGGTGTGTGGTAGGCATCGACCACTGTCCCCCTCGGCGCCGCGGCCGGACATCGAACCGCAAGACGATCAGGGCCGCCACCGCCATCATCTCCGTCGCAGCGAAATACCGACCGGGGCAGACCACCGATCCGCCGCCGAAGACGCGGAGCGCCGCGGGGTCAATCCGCTGCTTCTTCTTCTTCTCCTTACCCGGCTGCTGGTGGTGGCCGGTGGGCGGCGGCGGCGGGTCGCCACGCACGAAACGTCGGTGGTTGAAGTCGCTCACGTCCTCGCCCCATGCCGCGGCGGACTGGTGCTGCACCGTCGACGGGATCAAGAGCAGGCCGCCCTTTTTCAGCAGGTACCGGCCGTCGACCAGGGTGTCCTCGACGACGGCGCGCGCGGCCACGTTGGTGCTGTGGAAGCGCAGGGTCTCCTTGAGCGTCGAGTTGAAGACGGGGCACGCGTTCTTGACAGACTCCATGTCCACGACGCGCGTGCCGTTTCCGTCATCTGCGCGCGCGATCTGGAGGAGCTCGCGACGGCAGGCCTCGAGCACGACCGGATCGGAGAGCAGGCGGTACACGAACCAGAACGTCGCGGGGATGGTGTTGATCAGTAGGGCCAACGTGGCGCCGACTTCGTGCCTTGCCATGTCGTTCCTCGACATACCCCGCTGGCTGAACAGGGCGTGCCGGTCCTTGATCAGCAGGGAGGTCTCGGGATGGGCATAGCTCTTCTTCTCGTAGTACTGCTCGAAAGCCCTGATCAGATGTTGGCGGGCTTGGACGGACTTGGAAGCCGTTATATGTGGCGCGATATTGAACAAGAGAGGAACGAATCCTTTTCCGAACTGTCTGTTCCTGGTTAATGTCGGACCGGAAGCTTCGGGTCGAGGGAAAGAGCGAGCGCTTACTGCCATATCTCGACCGTCTCGGAGTCCCGAAATGGGTTTTCGGGGCCATACACAGTCACCATGGCCGCCTCGATAACTGACCGGCTGACCCATTCATGGAGATTCAAGTTGGCCGAAGCATCCCCACTACTAATACCGACGGCGAGTCTGTCCATCGACTCCGAAACCAGTTGAATGAACCGCGCCTCCATCGCGGCAAGCCCGGGACCCGGACACAGCGACGCATTATTGACTTGGGCCGACTCGCTCAGCAGGCCGTGGCCCTCGAGTTGGCCCTCGCTGGCGATCTCCATCCCGCCCTTGCTGAAGCCCATGATCCCTGCGGCGGACTGGAGCAGGATAGGCGCAAACGAGATGGTGGGCGACTTGCGCTGCACGAGGGCAACCAAGTCCATCGAGTTAACGACATAGAGCCGGAAGCCAGGAAGCCGTAGTGTATATATGGGTACGCGGCTGGCATTTTGCCAAGATTGAAGGTATTAGTGGGCTTCTTCGACTGGGGATAATAGAACAAAACGAAAACCGACTCACCTATGTAGGTTGAAGAATCCAGAGCTGTGTTTGATCAGACCGATGCACGGGCTAACGAAAGGGATGGTGTTATTGATGGCCTGAGGCTCTCTCCCGTCGTGAGTAAGCCTGTATAGCAGCCAGAGGATGACATACACCAACAATAGCCCGACAACAGTCAGTTCAATGATATAGAGCATGGTGATTTGATGGCAGAACAGCAGTGTGTAGGAAGGATTGTGCTAATCCAACATCTGGCTGGCGCGATTTCGCAGAAAAATATACCGCCCCTGAGCTATCCCAAGTCGGCGTGGGTTGAACCAACCAATGCTAAATACAGCGGCAGTAAGGCAGAATCGGGGGCCAACGGGAGCAATAGCCCATTGCCGTAAAACTGTTGTCGATCCCGGATTTTCTTACGTTGCATCTCCTGTTGCTTACGAGGCGCATGAGAACCGCTTGGCGAGGCGGGCACCGAGCCGCGCCGCGTTGGTTCACAGAAAGAAAGGCTTGCCTCTGCATCGGACCAGCAGAGGTGGGTACCCACAGGGGCTAAATTTAGCAAGTGTTGAATTGTTCTTCCCAATTGGTCGACGAAGGCGCAGAGCGACCAACAACTGGTCTCGCTTCTTACCTCCCCAAGTGGTAGGTTGCATGGCACTAATATCCCAAACACGCTCGCATGTCTTAATTAACGTATAGCCTCACCCCCTTCCTACCTCTCCCACCCCTCCTGCCGTTTGGTCCGTGTAACCCCGCACAGCCATTCTGACATGCAGCAAGACTCCCCTCCGTCATTGCTTCTTCCGGGTGGTGGGTGGTCCGATTGGCTGTCCCAATCGCCATCTCTTGACAAAAGTACCGACGGGAAGCGACAAGGCCATTCTATATGCATGTCAGCGCGGCACGCTGGCCGATGTGGTCATCTTATGCCAGTGTAACACACCATAATCCTCCAGACCTCGGTTACTTGTGCAACAACCTCTACGGATGTTTGGAGCCTGGCTCGTATGTTTGAGCCACGGATTTAATTTCCCCAGCGATCAGATAGAGAAGTTGTACGCCGACCATGGCCTGCCAACAGCTGCAAGGCACGGACCGACCTCAAGCCAGACCTATTTTTAGGTTAAGTATGCACCTGAAGATTCTAGGCAGCGCGCGCTTGCTAGTGCCGACAATCGGCTCTCATCACTAAAAACGGGACACATTGACCCATAATATCGGCCGGCCGGCGTTGATGGATCACATCTGCCGGCGCTAATGCATCGCATCAAACGGTGTTGATATAGTGCGACGGGGCAATTAGATAGGGGAGCCAAAAGGCCAGGCCAGTACGAGAAGGCTAGTGCGGGAAGGATTCGCTGTCGTCAGGGTTAAGATTATGACAGCTGGGTAATATAGGGAGAGGGCGAGAATAAGCGCAGTGAGCATGTTATTGCGATATAGTACTTTACAACAGGCTACATGATGTCCCCTCTTTTTCTGATTCGAAACCGGAGATCATTCGTAGGTCCCTGGACGCCCAATCCAAACCGCCAGTTATCAATCGCCAAAGACTCTGTGAGGAACTCGACATCGAACTCGTGGGCCAAGAGGGCACAGGTGTAGACTATACAAGCCTTGGCCATGTGCCTGCCCGGGCAGATGGAGAAGCCGCCGCCGTACGGGAACCACGACGCCTCGAGGCCGTCCATGGAGAAAAAGGGGCTTGATTCCGCTGCCCGCGTGCTCTTGGTCCCCTGGGCGGCCTCGCGGAGGGCCGGGTTGATGGGCCCGCTCGCGGGGTCCTGCGGGTCCGTCAGGAACCGGTCGGCCCAGAAGGCGTCGACGGGGTGCCGGCCGTCCCGGGTGTTCCAGAAGTCCGGGTCCCGGTGGGAGATGCCCGAGTTGAGGAGGCCGATGGCGTTCTGCGGCAGCGTCCACCGCCCCAGCGGCACGTCGGCGTGGGGCGAGCTCACCATGACGTAGATCTTGGTGTAGAGCCGCAAGGTCTCGGCGTAGACGGACTGCAGCAGGGGAATCTGGAGGATCGACTGCAGGTCGACGTCGCGGATGCTCGTCGTCCCGAACCGGTCGGCCAGCTCCCCGCGCACGCGCTGCAGAAGCGAGGGGTCTTTGAATACATGCCATACCGCTAGCAAGGCTGCCGGGCTGGTGTTGGCGACGAGCCTGAAGAACTGTCAGCCACCTAATGTTTACGACATGTTCAAATGAGCTTTGCTCTTACCCGAAGCATAAACCAAGATCCAGGGCGACGATGGCGTCGTCGTCGTGGCTACCGGCACTCTTGAACATATTCCGACGGTTCCTGGTGAACTGAGAGCCCCAGAACGGGTCGCCATCCCCGTCTTCGTAGATGCTTGACTCTTCAAAATGGCTACTTGCGTACTCGTGCCACCTTCGGAGCTGGGATGCCAGCCGGGCCCGCACCCGATGAGGCCGGGGCATGATGAAGGACGGGATCCCTCTGGCCAGCAGCGGGACGTTGGCATCGTACTCGTAGATGTCGGTGGCAAAGTCGGGATTGAGCCGCAGGAGCGCGGGCCCGAAGATGGACTCGATGAGCGGAGCGCCGACCATGGGCCGGAACACGCGCTGGAAGTCGCCCAGCTCGGCCCACCCGTCGCCGGCGGCCGACGGCCCCAGCTGGCCGTCCACGTGCCTCTCCAGCGCGCGCCTCAGCCGCCGCACCGTGGGCGCGAAGCCCGAGCCCGAGAGGGCGCGGATGAACTCCCTGTGGCTCAGGTGGTCGAGCCGCTTCTCGGGCGGGATCGGCGGGCTGGCCGGATGGGGCGTGCGGTACGGCCCAGACGTGTCCGCCCGGTAAAGCTGGATCGTCTGCTCGGGCACGCCGAGAAAGTACTTGAAGACGTAGGTGGAGATGTTGATGGGGCTCTGGAGGCTGGTGGATTTCCAGATCTTCTTGATCGAGTCCCTGTCCTGGAAGAGATAGACGCTCTGTCCGACGACCGACACTCTGGCCGCCGCCCAAGCACCTCGGTAAGACCTGGGGAGATATCATCAATCCGTATTTCTAGTCTAGGTAGGCAGGAAGGCCGTTTGGGAACTCACGTGGCATGTCGGAAAAACCCTTCGTTGTCCAAGAGGAAGTGGAAGAGGTTTCCGACGAATGGTACGAGGGATGGATAAGAGGGCGGGATTTGACCTTCGGCTTTGCTACAATGAGTCCAATGATATCTGATGACCGCAACAGCATAATTTAGGAGCAAGAATCCGAGTAACACTTTTGCGTAGAGAGCAAGTGGTTGGCCATGGTATCCTTGGGCTATTACGGAAGGGGTCAACCATTGCAACGAGCCATTAATGCTCTCCTGAACCGGCTCGAAGGAATCCATGATGATGCTCATATTGCAGGTTCATGGGCAATAATTACAGGAACTTGACTTGATGGTCCAGCCGGGGTCAAGCAAGCTATCTTTATACCAATCCTTCGTCTTCATACTTTCAGTTCGCACGTAAGACGTATCGCCCGACCAAAGCTCGGAGAAGCCGCGGAGCCAACCGTCGCCTCTGAACATGACGGACAGCAGGCTTCGCCCTAAAGCTTGTTCTTGTTTCTTACGTTCTCTCTGACTTGCAGGCGAATTTTGTAGGGCGGCGTAGGACTTTGGGGGCCTCGAGGCAGCCTACCTGCCCAAGTTGGATGTGGTCCTTTGCTGACTCCGATCCCAATACGACACTGTAAGCTGGCCGTCATTGGACGTTCGGCGTAGAAAATACGATTGAAGATGAGATCGGCAGGCTATGAAAGTCGGGACGTTACACAAAGCTGATTATGTCTGGGACGCGGGGATAATTATAGATCAGTTGGAACCACCAACGCACCAACGCACCAGGCAGCAACGGCAAAGGGGAAGAGAAGGGGGGTGGGGGGAAGACAAGGCAGACCGGCCCATTCTCGGCATTGTGCCAAGTTGTGGAGAATGGCCCCTAACGAATCAACCAAAAGGTGACCAGAATAATGATGCCAGTGTGGGTAGGGCTGACCACCCGCTCCAGTGTCGCAGATCAACCAACCAGCCAGCATCTTACCATCGGACAACGTATCGGTAGTAAATCAATCAAGTTCGGTAACCAGCGAGCCCCACTCCACTCCACAGCCATGCAGACT
Organism: Arthrinium phaeospermum; assembly: GCA_006503535.1. Taxonomy (NCBI): domain Eukaryota; kingdom Fungi; phylum Ascomycota; class Sordariomycetes; order Amphisphaeriales; family Apiosporaceae; genus Arthrinium; species Arthrinium phaeospermum. The sequence goes on from QYRS01000004.1 coordinate 3,540,399, forward strand.
GCAGCCTGCCAGTGCACAGCATGTGCGCCCGCCGTTGCTTATCACTGCGAGGCAAGCAGATTTCGGTGAAAGTAGAGTGGTACCATTCTTACATATGACGAGATGGCTATTATTTTCAATACTGTGGTATCTCGCCCAACCCTTTCGTTATCTAGCAGCACCGTGCCGTACCAATCCTGTGTGCCAGAGTATGCAAAAGTACATTGTGACCCGGAAAGCCTAGCTATGGATACCCTTCGGCCGTTCCTTCTGCTACCTATGGGGACGGGCCGTGCGTTCGGACAGATCCTTGATCTCCAAAGGAGGTGACAGGGGACTGCTTGCCAGCATCACCCCGTTGGTAGTCCGCATTCAGAAAGTCCACACTCAACCTCCCAGATGGTGGACGATTATCCAGACAAATGACATCCGAGCCAACCCTTGTCGTGTCCTCCCACTCGTTGAATGTAGTGAGTAGGTCCCGCGTGAGCAGTCGAGCTCTGCCGCGGAGTCCCACTGGCCCTTTGGATACGGTGTTATGCTGAGCCGCTTCTCTGCGCCTGCGCTCGCGCTCGTCCGTTTCCCGTGCGTTTCTCTCTCGCTGGGTGAATAGAGAACGGAAAGAGACCAAGCATCCCACCGTAAAAGCTAAATCGAGAAGGAGAACCCGTCAGCACAAGGACCTTGAACGGGGAAAAGAAACGTAGGCAATAAAAGGAAACTCACCAACGATAAATTCAATGCCGAACCAAAACCAGATTCAGGTGATATTTGATTGTTTCATCTGGTCTTCGGAGATGGAGCCGTAGACGCCGCCGAATATGCTTCCTCGGATGATCGTGACAGCTATAGTGAAGGCTACGATCCCGAATATAGTCGAAAGACAAAGCTTCTTTCGTATAGTCACTTTGGTCCCCTAGAGAATTCAGATGAGAAACGCCAAGACTATAGTTTCTATCTTAGTTGTCGTTCACGCTAACTTTGGAAAGGGAGAAGAGTCGCTACTTACCCAATGCGTCCCCCACTGTTGAATGGGCTGTAGTACGATCGTACTGGTTGGTTGGGTTCTAGTGTAGTATATTCATGATGCATACTCTCTCTACTGTGAGGTGGCCCATCAGGTCCTTCGTACGAAGGACCTGGTGGTCCGTGCGCCCTGCACACGTGACACCCCTTTTGGCAGTACTGGTAGCCCCTGAGCTGGTGATACCAACACCCACCGCGTCCAAACTACAAGATATCTTAGCGGCGGTGTAGCTTGTCTCGACCGACTTGACACCATTGCAGGTGGCGAATATGATATCGGCAGATGGTAGGGTACACTTGAAATCAACGAGGCCGGTGACCGTGGCCCCTGCGGCAAAGTAAGGGATGAACTGGCGAGCGGTCACGCCCTGTAACGTCAGAAAAAGCCGCACCGACTGTTTGTCACTGGATTGTATTTTCTTCTACTCGGTTTTCCACCTGCGTCTTGCCAAAGCCAAACAAATCTTTCTCTGCAACCTTACCCCGACTCGACTCAATCCCTCTTCTACAACGTTTCTCAACCATCGACCAGTACGAGGTGCGCCCGAGATGCCGTCCTTGCTCCCAATCCTCATGGGGGCGATTTCTGTCGTTTACATTTCTCTACTGGCTCTCCAACGCCTCACTCAAGACCAAGATGAGCCACAACCAATCAGCGATGGAATTCCTTTCGTCACACCCATCCTGAACATGATCTCGAAGGGCGGCAATCTGCACCGGGTGCTGAGGTAAGGCCCTTTTCACATGATTGCTCTAGCACGTGTTTGACCTGGCATTCAGAGACCAGTACAAGCTCCCGATATACACTTTGCGCCTGCCGGGCATGCGCATGTACGTCGTCAACTCGCGCCCGCTCATCACCGCGATCCAGGGCCAGTTCCGGACGCTGTCCTTCACTGCCATCGAGGCCGCCATTGCGGCCAACGTCATCGGGGTCGAAAAGGCCACCAACGACATCATTGGCAGCAACCTGGGCCGCGACAGCGGCTATCTCATGCGCTTCCCCAAGTATGTGCACCATGCCCTGAGCGCGGGGCCCGGCCTGGACGCCATGAACCGAAAGTCCATCCAGGTCCTGGCGGATAGCTTGGACAAGTGGGCAACGAGCTCCACGCCGGCCACGGTACCAATGTTTGAATGGGTGCGCCACGAGCTGCTCCTCGCCTCCACCGATGCCGTATATGGACCCAAGAACCCGTTTCGGGACCCCGCCATGGAGAAGGCATGGTACGAGTTCGAGCCGAAGCTGATGGTATTCGTCCTCAATCTCTGGCCGAGGGTGCTTGCCGCTAAGGCCTTTCGTGCGCGCGAGTACATGGTCAAGGTCTGGGAACGGTACTTCGATGAAGGCTGGCACGAGCAGGGCTCGGAGCTGATCAAGACCCGGGTCAAGATCAACGACGACTTCCAGATTCCCCTGAAGGAGACTGCCCGGATCGAGATTGGGGGAAGCCAGGCCATCTTGACCAATACCCTCCCGGCGGCCTTTTGGGTAGCGTACCACGTCTTCTCCGATCCCGTCGTCCTCGCCGACATCCGATCGGAGCTGCTCAAGGGGGTGACAGAGGACCCGGCAGAAGGCACGTGCACCATCGACCTCAATTTCGTCACGTCGTCTTGCCCCATCCTGCTCTCGACCATGAAGGAGACGATGCGGATCCACAATACCAACGCGGCCAGCCGCATCGTCATGGAGGACTACCGGCTCGACCAGAAGATCCTCCTCAAGAAGGGCAGCACCATCCTGATGCCGGCGCACGTCCAGCACACCGACCGCGACGTCTGGGGCGACGACGTGGACGTCTTCCACCACCGGCGCTTCCTCCGCGACCCCGGCGGCGGCCAGCGCGTCAACCCGGTCGCCTTCCGCGGCTTCGGCGGCGGCACGACCCTGTGTCCCGGGCGCCATTTCGCGACTTCCGAGATGATGATGCTAGCGGCGCTCCTGGCGCTGCGGTTCGACATCTCGCCCGCCAGCGGCAAGTGGGTGGCTCCGACCACACGCAACTCGCCTTCGTCCAATGCGATGCCGGTTCCGGATTGGGACTTTGATGTCGCCCTGTGCCCCCGCGACGGCGGCAAGAAGACCTGGAAAGTGTCGTTCTCTGGCCACAAGCGGGCCATGGAGATATCGGCCGAAGATATGGAAGGGGCCACGCCACATCTGGGAGGCTAGATCGCAGCAACTCCAGCTCCTCATACTTACTTGAACCGGCCGATCGCGGGCTTCATAATGCCTGGCAGCATGTCTGCAATCTACACAAACGTGCTGCTGCCTCTGGTACGTGGCGGACCTTTTAAATATTTGGCAATTGTAACTAAAAGATAGAAGGACGGAAGAGTCCAAGTAAACCACCACACCAAGAAAACATCACGACCTGCGTCGACGCACTGCATCAACACCAACCGATGTGGTGAGTCAGGGAGACTCTTGACGGTTTCTCATGTTGAGAGGCGCTTATTGGAGCCAGCAAGCTGGAATGTCTGGAAACCTCCAGCTACGCAGTTACAAATACGTGTGGCTTGAAATTCGTGCATTACAACTACTTACTGAAAGGTCCATAGATCTACTATACATTTTTTCCCACTCAAAAGATCCAGTAATACTTCTCTTTTAGATGATCCACTTTTCATCTCTAAAACCATCTGAGCACATCCGTCACTCATCTCTCACATTGTTTCCTATCCAGCCTCTAAGCTTAGATTCCTCATTCGTTCAACTGAAATCTTGACTTACTCCCGCCCCACCTACCTCAACCAGCATTCTCATCGTGGTAGACGTCCGGCGCCTGAACCTCAGCCACCTTCTTCATCTAGGACCTCCCGACCCCTGAGCCTCAGTCAACTTCTTCCTCTAGGACCTCGAGATCTCCGAGCCTCAGCCACCCTCTTCATCGAGTCAGGTATCGCTACCCCCCAACACCCAGCATGGCCCCCTTCGCCACCGAGCAGATGGTCCATGGTGCCGAGTCCCGGGTCACCGAGGTTCGCCAGAAGCTCCGAGACCTCAACGAGAAGCGTCAGGGTTTCAAGACCATCGAGTATCAGAACGTCACTCAGAACGTGTCCCTCTCCGGCGAGGTCCAGGATGATATCGACCGCACCCTGAACGACATCAAGGTCAACAGCGAGCTGGAGAAGAAGCTACAGGGCACCCTGGGCGACGTCAGACTCAGCTACTCCGTCGGCGTCACCTTGCGCGAGGACTTCCAGAACGACGGCATCAAGGTCGAGGATGACGAGGGTGTTTCCGGCACCAAGCGTGGCGTGCCCGAGGGCTTCTCCCAGCCCCTGTACAAGCGGTACCGCACCGGTGGTGGCCGCCCCGACGAGGGCCTGGAGCAGATGCTCGACGCCATGACCGATACCGACATGCGGCGTCTGTTCGGGGACCTGCTTCGCTCGGGTGCTGTAGTCCACAAACGTGACTTTGACCTTGACGGCCAGGGTAAACCGTATCCCGTGGAGGCGGGTCGTGCCGAGTACCAAAAGCTCGAGGCCTGGGTCCGCCCTGCCGTCAAGGCAGGTCCCAAGAAGACCGCCCTGGACATGATCGTCCGCCGCTTGACCGACCAGGGTGTGGCGGTGTGGACCCACGTGCCCAAGCCGTTGTTGGACCTCATGCAACAAGGTCCCAACCCTAACCAGACTCATGCCACGCTGGACCTTCTCATCATGGGTGTCCACCGTACACGCCTGGCCTCCAACACCATCGTCCAATGTCTTGTTGCCATCACCAAGGGCACCACCTCGCCCAGCATGGTCCGAGATCTCGCAGGCGCCCTCGAGGAGACTTACGACCAGACCCAGCGCAAGGGCATACTGAAGCTTACGGGCGATGGATCAATCCCAACCATTCTGCGAGGCCTCGCCGACGAGGACCAGAACCTCCGACGTGCCATGGTCACCAGAATGATGCACGCTTCCCTCATGCTAGCCAAGGGCGTCTGCCTCGGCACCACCCTGACCGTCCTGATTGGTCGCAAGCTTGGTCGGGTTGGAAAGAACGGCCATCACGAGGGCGTCCAGGAGCACAGCATCCTCGACGCTCTGCACCACCACGACATCGTCTATCGTCTGTTTGCTACCCGCCAGGAAGAGGAGGCCGCTGGCCACCAGCTCGACCAGGCCCTCCTGTCCAACGCAACCTACAACACAAACTACGTCGATGGCATGCTCAAGCACGAGGCCATCTTTCACGCACTCAACGACCTCGGCAAGTTCGACGTCAAGGCCGCGAACCTCGAGCACGTCTTGACGTCTCCCAATCGCCCGTATGTGGCCTAAAGCAGAGGTCGACATGACCACCTCGATGGTGGGGAGATGGAGGCATCCATGGGCACCTCGGGTGTGGAGATGAACATACCAAAATCGGCTGTTTGTAACAATATGCATTTACACATGGAATGGGCATGGCAGTATGGGGGTGGGGGTGGCCATTCCATATGCGATTCAGTTTCTGGTTGGCGGAAAGGCCCTCCCGACAAGGTAGATGAAATTACATTCATGGTTAGAGTTCGGTTGGCGTATCTGCCTTGCAGTACCCTCTCGACCATCTACATACCAATAGATGCGATGCGGTCTTTATATATAGAATCTTCCTGTGTGACCCCACCTGTGGAGAGGTGTGTGAAATCGTTTTCAATACCTAGGCAACATTGCCGACGACCAACCAGGCGACGCCAAGTGCATGCCGTAGCCGAAGTACTCTTGCAGCAATTGAATTAAGAGATTGACACCAGAAACAAACGGCAACTCTAGAGAAGTGATACATAGACTATGTTATTTCTCTTGGTACACCGACCATAAGACGTCAACAGCTGCACAGCCGCAAGGCACGGATTTCACGTTACACTTATTTCTAAGTGTGTACCTGAAGAGTTTTTAGACACTTTAAGCTTACCGGTGCCGACAATCGACCCTTAATACCAAGAAGCTCCACGAGCTTCCTTACCGCACCACATCGGCCGGTATTGATGTAGTGCGTCGGCATAGTTCGTGATGTTTTTTGGTGTTGATGCACCACATCGACCGGAAAACGTACCGATATACTACTACGGCTCTCAAGTATCGCAGATCTTTAAGTACATACACCTAAAAAAAAAAAAAAAAAAAAAGATGTGACATGAGGTCCGTACCTTCCAGTTGCTTTTTACACAGTTGTTTTAGGTGCTAATACTAACATAATCGATGTATTCTTTTTCGTCTAAATTGTGCTAGGTCGTAGCTCTGCTGAATATATGATTGCAGGCAATCGGACTCTCTCAATGCCTCTCAAATGAAGCATCGGCATGCGATGGAAAGCAGGAGCGGCGACTTCAATAACAGCAATCATATAAGAAGCAAGGAACACCACCCCATGGTGCTAGTCAAAATGAAGACGATGGAGAAGATTGACTCACTCCCGACGTCAAGTAAGTCACATCCAGCTTCCGGGTTTTGCATGGAGAATCATCTGTCTTCTGGCGCCTGTACACACCACACCAGCGAGGGGCGCTTCAAAAGTGCCGGTTGTCACATATGCTACTGGCGTTCTCTAGACTTAACTGCATCGATGACCGATTAGGCAAGATGTTATGACTTTGGTGTATGCTGCAGCGCGTGATAACTGCCATGCACACCCCCTGCCGATAGCCATCACAATAACAGCCCGTGAAGGCTTGATAGAACATGATATCCCAAGTTACTAGAGATCTCGCGTGGAGGGGGGCGTCAACAATGCTTCACCTCTGTCGGTGGCGCGGTAGTCACATGCACGGAAATTAAGGGGTGCCACAAGGGCCGCGCTCATCGGGACCCTGAGGTTCCTCTTGTGCCTCCGCCGGTAGCAAACAGCCGATAATTGCAGAGCGATCTTTGACGTTCCCGACATGGATACACGGGGAGGAAATCACGAGTAGCACATAACAGCAATCACGTATAACGCTGTACGCCTCGGCAATTACCTGGGAGTGACGCAGGCAATTTCTCGCGAGCATGACCCGTAGGATATGGTTTTCTTTTCTTCCTGGTTTCCGTCTGTGTTTACCTCTGATCCCGCTTCGTAGTTTCTTTCCTTTCATCTCCCACTGGGACCTTTCCCACTCGTCACTCGCTCACAATTCCTGTCAAAATCTTCATTTGGCATGCCTACCTACTCAGCTTCCTAACCCATCACTGCCATACTACTTCTTGACAACACCCACACCTCACCACATCTCGGGTCTCATACCCTCAGACCACCGCCAAAATGTCGGAGAACTACACCCTCCTCGGCTGCTACCTCGACCAGTCCCCGAACCGGACCCTGAACACGACGGCCTACCAGGGCAGCGACCTCAGCGACGCCCGCGAGTGCCATGCCATGTGCAACGTCCCGCAGTTTAAAGCGGCCTACTTCGGCCTCGAGTACGGCACCGAGTGCTACTGCGGCGCCAGCGACGCCGCCCTGCGCTTCCGCCCCGCCCCCGACAACGCCGAGTGCGACAAGCCCTGCCCCCGCAACGCCAGCGAGATGTGCGGCAGCGACTGGCGCCTCAGCATCTACCAGATCCTCGACACGAGCGTCAAGCCTTCGCCCTCGCCGGATGTCATGTCGACTGCGCCTGCGCCTCTCCCTCCGTCTTCGTCTACGGCTCCAGGTGGAAATAACGGTACTACGCCGTCACCGTCGACCACGCCGGCGGAGGACCAGCGTACGGACGACTCTGGAAGCTCGCATCTGAGCGGGGGCGAGATCGCCGGGATCGTCGTGGCGGTGGTCTTCATCTTGGCGCTGCTCGCCGGGTTGGTGATTCTCCTGATGCGGCGGCGACAGCAGCGGGGCCAGAAGAGAGGCCGCGTGGCCAGGCCGGGGCCGCTGGACAACGACCCGGCACCGGTACTACTGAGGCGGGCACGGATGGGGGTGCGAGTGGTGTGCAGATGGCCGGGGCCAGTGGACCCACAGCAGGAGCAGGAGCAGGAGCGGGGGCGGAGAGCGGCAGCAACAGCCGCGAGGGAGGCTTGGCGAGCGGCAAAGCTAAGGCAGCGGGAGGACCTGGAAACACGGCGTCGGTTGATGGGGACTCGTTGGTGGCGGGGGCCCCTTACCATCATCACCCTCATAACGACGAGCTGCCGGGGTACCAATCGTCGGCACGGTAGAAGTTTTTTCTATTTCATTTTCTCATCGAGCTCACTTATCTTCAAGTAGAGCAAGTACGTTTCTCTTCTTCTCTTCTCCCCAAGAACAAAACTTTTGCATTTATCGGCCGAGGGGAAGGAACATAATTTGATATCTCATCACCTAATACAACTTGAATGGTCACGCGACCCGACGTTCGGTATGGCTGGTTCAGAAATCAGGTCACATGCATATTTACATAATAGGACTTCATCATATTTGTTGTTGGCATTCTCCTTTGATTTAGCGGCACTGTGACAGTGACCGAATCTTTAAATAACGCACATTATACCAAAAGACACCAAACGCCGCATTATCTTTATTTCGTCCCTGTTGCCATAGAGAAACGCCGTGTATGTGACTCTTGTCGCATCATAATTTCATCCCAATTCGTCACATCTCATATCCTCTTCTCTTGTCTCTTCAGTAGTATCCCCTCGAAGCCCGCCGCGACTCCCTCCTCACGTGCCGCGCCTCCTGGGGCGGGTAATAAGCCATAGGCGGCGCCGCCGGGCTCCGACCCCGGCTCGCCCCGCGCCTCGTCTCGTAGTAGCCGGAGGCCGGCCGAACAGTCGAGACCTGGCGGACCTCGACGGAGCGGCGGGGGCTGTGGCCGTGGCTGCGGCTCCGGCTGTGGCTGTGGTGATGGTGGTGGTGATGATAGGGGCCGCCGGAGCGCGAGCGCATCGTCTCCTGGTGGTAGCGGTAGTTGTGCGAGCGCTTGCGGGGCGGGGGGTCGTCTTTGGCGCCGAAGGTGTAGCCCCACTTGCCCGGCTTGCCGAGGTTGATGCAGCAGTAGATGAGCCAGCAGAGCAGCAGGAAGCCGACGATGGAGCCGATGACGATGCCCGCGATGGCGCCGCCGGAGAGGTGGTTGTCGTGGTTGTCGTCGACGGGGGCGTCCGAGACGACGACGCCGTCGATGATGGTGGTGGTGGCTTGGCGGGGGGCTAGGACGCGAGTCAGGAGCGACGGGAGCGTCCGCGTTGGCGTGAGGGCCGGCAGTGGGTTGGTTAAAGGCGCCATTTCTTTCTGGTTTGACAACTCTTCCTTTCGCTGTGTCTCTTCGCTACTTTTGTTTTGTCCTGGTTTGTCGCAGAAACGTTGAACGGCGTTGCTGCTACACGTTGCACTGCCTTCCGTTTTGAGAAGTCCGGGTTGCTGCAATTGGCTGGCAATTGGCAAAAGGAAATCGGACGGCGATCGCAGGATGGCTGTTGCGTTTACGCTACCGGCGAATTGAGTTGTTGGGGTGGTATCGTGATTCGCTGGGCGACCCTTTACAGTTTCTGACTTTCGGAAACTCCAGACCAACAAGGGAAAGCCAAAACCGAATCTGATTCCAAGACGCGGGCTCTATCGAGTTTTATCTACTTCTCGGATGCACTGGGAAGACATCCATCCCCTAATGCAGGCGGTATGGATGGCGTGCATGACATGACGAGTCCTCCTCAGGCTATCCTGCTTTTCTCGTCGCTTCTCCTGCGGGAGAGGCTGGGAATAGCAGAACAGGCGCTGGACTTGCAGAGAGGCTTGCTCACACCTGCTGTTACTGCGACTCTAAATCAAGGACGTTGCAGGCTCTGGTGCGGCCCCAATGCGAGTCTAGCCAAGCTCTTCCCTGTATTCGGCCAACTTAGCGGGGGTCACTTCGCCGGAATTGGACTAGCGACCCCGACGGGCCGGACCAACGCATCCACAGCCATGATGTAAGTGGCCCTGCAAACTCACATCATCACCACGACTTGTCTCATGGAGGGGTAGTCTCGCAACGACGAGGCTGGGCAGAACTAACATGGATTTTTTCTTCTCAACGAAAGAAAGCCTTCCGTCTCTCCCAGAGTAGTGCGCAGGCCCCTTGCATTGAAAAGATGGACGGGGCTTTTCCAAGAAAACCCAAGCTCACATTAAAGTGGACCGCAATGGTAACGACGCTTCCCTGATCGGGTGAGCTGATTGGGGTTGGGAAAACCACGAGACCTCCAACGCTCCGGATCAACTTCAGTAGAGCCGCCGCGACGACCGTCAGTTGACTGTTACTCCTTCTTCTGAAAACTTTATAAATACTCACGACATGCTCTTTTCACTTCCCAAATACAGTCCCCACTTTGAGACAATTCCATGTGCCGTACCGGAAGCTTAGTGCTTAGTTGTAGATGGCGGGGGATATAAGGATATCCACTTGAACATAGTTAGCGCCATTGGATGGGACATCCACCTTGGCTAACTTATGCCGAAGTGAGGCTGGGACACCAGAAAGCTGACCTGCAAGAAGTTTTTTTTTAGCCAGTTATGAGATGGGCTTCTGGACCGTCTTCTCTGGGTGGGCTGGTCACTCGATATCTCCGTTCTTCCTCTCAAAGTCGAGAGAGAGAGACCGAGAGGTCCATTAGCATCGGCACTATTCACGATGCGGGTAAGCGTTGGTACCTTATACTGGTCCACTTACGGCATCTTTGCGTCTGCAACCAGGAACCGCCTTAGGACTTGCAGACTCTTCTTTCTCATATTTTGATTTGCTACCTACCAATATTCGACCATGCTGGCGCTATTTGTGATCAGACAACTACACGCGTGGAACCACTTCTCCATGCATCTCGACCCTCACAATTCGAAGAACTGTGGGCATGTTGTTTGATTGCATGCGAGGAAGATTTGGGATGTCCTTACTTCATTCCACGGATATCACGTATTGACCGTCGCATGCACCGCTCTGCTGGATCTTTAAGCAACCAGGTTGCGGGGTAGAGAGCATTCCGTTCGGGTTTGACTTCGAGATTAGTTGACGGAACGTTGATCTGTATCGCACGCCTATACTATCCATTCAGGGGCAGTGAAACAGCACGACGCTATGGACTCAGACGCTTCGGGTTACAATACTCTCAGAAGCTGCTTTGCTGGTCTGGCGTCTATAGCCATTACGATCTATTCCATGTTACCGTGCATGGTTGTCAGCGAGGTATTCCGCTTGCCGAGAAGGGGCAACATGGACATTCTCTCCGATATACTCATCGTAGGTATTCTCGGGGATCGATTACCCCATTGCAACGTAGTCTTCCACAGCTTAACGGCGGTTTCTGCAATATGGCAGTTTCCAGGACCATAAGCATCCTACGGAGAAGCAGGTTCAATGACCAGAGTCATCAAGCAAGCAAACATGCAAGGTAGTCATTTGCGTCCAACGTTACACACTTATCGTCGGCACGGTAATTGGTCGCTGGTCACTCGGAGCTGAAAAGAGCTGAAGACGCCTGCATAAGCCCGCAGGATCCGAGCCCATGCCACTTCCTGCGTATATCTGCCCGTAAGAAATCAGGCCGTTGGCCGCATTCTACCTACAGAAAAACACGGTTTACTCTTACTCAGCTTACTTATCGACCGGTAGTTATAGCGTGCAGCCACCCACCGTTGATCCCCATCTGTCCAATCGCTGTCCCGGCCATTCGGCATCGGGCAGTTTCTCGTATCTGCGCCCGCTAGCCCGTCCACAGCCCACTTCTTTCCCAACGGGTTCTGCCACTAACGGCCCACGTCCTTTTGCTTGCCTAAAATCCAACCTACGGCCGCCCGTCGGTCGTAAGACGCGGCACAATCCGTGCGATATCTCGTATCGCCCTTGCATTAGCCGGCTTCTTTCGTCTTCTCCGTTCAATCGCGTTGGAATGGGCTGACAAACTGGGGGACCGTTGTTTGCCCTGCAGGACGCTGTTGTTGTTGGCGGTAGGGCTGTGTCTAAAATTATGTCATTTCGGTTCCGCTCTCCCTCTTTCCCCCTCAGGCAGTATGCAAACATGGGTACGCCTATTTTCGTCTATAAAACCCAGGCGCGGCCCTCCTTAGGATTGCTGCATTCCCTTTTCCTCAAACAGCCTGCCTATCGTCTTCTGTCCAGTAAGAGCATTGCCTCCTCAGTATCATCATACCACCAGCTCAACCAAACCCCTAAAACCAACCATGAAGACCTCCTTCCTCCTCACCCTCCTCCCCGCCGCCGACGGTCCTGGCCGCGCCCAACCACTACGCCCGGCAAGACGCCCCGCCGTCCACCGTCACCCTCTCCACGACGGCGGAGCCCCCGGCCAGCACCACGACCACGCCCGCGGAGGAGCTGCCGTGCCCGACCAACCCGCCCAACTGCGCCGCCAAGCTCGACGGCCACCTCATCTGCATGGCCGGCGGCGTCTGGTGCCACTACACCGACGAGGCCCAGCACTGGACACCCGGCTTCTACCCGGTCAACTACGCGGGGCCCTGCCCGCCTTGCTTGCCTAGCTGGTAAAGGGGAAAGGGGCGGGGAGACATGTCGGATTGGTGTTTTTACGATAGACATGAAGGACTATTACATGTAAAGCAGGACGGCATGACGGCAGAGGTTTGAGTGCACGCGCACGAGGGAAAACCATCTTAGAACCGAAGGGATGGAGTTTGGCGTATTGGCCCTTTGTTAAGGGACCAGGTGTTGGGTATATTAATGTTTGCTTGGGGAAAATGAGCCACGCTTTCCATGTCAATGCTGGGCCAAGGGATGATGAGTCACTTTTACGCGTACGATAATGAGACACATTGGAAATGATTGCGTCGCTCCAACTGAAGCTGTGACTACAACCATGATATGCTAGCTATCATTTTGTTTGCGCTATTGCTTTCATCCTACCGAGTCAGGGTTCACGGGCCCTCACCGCCGCTAAGTTCCGGTTGCGGATCGGAGATATACCGTGGAGGGTCCACAAATCTGCTGATAATACTGATTAGGGAATCGGGTCTGATCCGCTTATCAGCACCGCGCTGTAGTGGGCATTGACAGGACGATTTTGGTATAAGTGGCCGAGGTACAAATAGCTATAGGCTATGTTTTGATGATGTATATTCTCCCGGGCTCCTTGTACCTCTACGTATCCCAGACAATCAGCATGCGACGCTTCGCCCGCGTAGCAGGCCTTGCCGCCTTGGCTGGTGCCGCACTAGCTATCGGCGATGATCCATTCCCTCGTAAGTGGCGCATACGGCAGTAAACTTGTGAAGACTCGGGGTACCGCCAACTAACTTGGATATTCAGTGCCCAAGTGCAATGGAGTCGAGATCGCGGACCTCCCGGTTGCGAGCTTGCAGAAACTCCTGACCGAGGATAGGTTGAGTAGCCGTGATCTTGTAGAGTGCTACCTCGCTCGAATCGAACAGACCAACAAGTATGCGATCCAGGGGGTGACCGTACACTATATGGTCGTTAGAACTGTGTTAATACTTGTCCAGCCACACCCACTCCATAAGCGAAGTCAACCCAGACGCCCTCAGCATCGCCGACGCCATGGACTCCGAGCGCCGCCTCGGCAAGCTCCGCGGCCCCATGCACGGCATCCCCTTCGTGGTCAAGGACAACTTCTTCACCGACGACCAGCACAACACGAGCGAGGGCACCCTCGTCTTCCTCGGCGGCCGGTACACCGGCGGCGAGGCCACCGTCGTCACCAAGATCCGGGCCGGGGGCGGCGTCCTGCTCGGCCACGCCACCATGTCCGAGGCGGCGGACCACCGCGCCTTGAGCAACTACGCGAGCGGCTACTCGAGTAGGACGGGCCAGACCCGCAACCCCTACAATCTGACGCAGTCCACGGCGGGGAGTAGCAGCGGCTCCGTCGTGGCGGTGCGGATCAACCAGGCGGCCGTCGCCGTCGGCACCGAGACGTACGGATCGCTCGTGCATCCCGCCGCGCAGCTGGGACTGTACACGGTCAAGTCGACCCCGGGGCTGATGTCTCGCCATGGTGTCGTCACGGGGAGCTACTACCATGACACGCCGGGGCCGCTGGCGCGGTCGATGGGGGACGTGGCTGTGATGCTTGATATTATGCGTGGGCCCGACCCGAGGGACAACTTGACGTTCCAGGCGGTAGGGAAGTATCCCCAGGAAAGTGGTGGGTATACAGCTCACGTGGTCGACAAGTCGTCACTTCGAGGGATGAAGTTCGGCCTACCTTGGGATCCTTATTGGTCTACGAACGCAGTAAGTGCCAGGGACTGTCATTTCCCGTTGTGATCAGCCAGAGAGCGTATGCTAAATAGTGGGTGCATCCATGCAGCACATGAATAGTCCCGGCATACGACAAGTCTATGAGCAGCGGATCCGGGAGCTCGAAGAAGCCGGTGCGCAAATCTACAATATCTCAGTAAGCATACTCTTCATACCTTCAACATCTAGTAGCCGTGGAGAGTAGGCATGCTGACGGTTTCTACCGTAACACAGAACACCCCCTTCGCCAACCTAGCCAACCAATACGGCGCCGGCCAACACACCTCCGTCCCCCCTGAGCACCAACACAGCATCGCCTTCGCCACTCTCCTCGCCGCCGGCTACGCCGAATGGCTCCGTCTCTGGCACTTCCCCGAAGGCGACGAGCGGCACGGCACTCTCAAGACAATAGCCGACGTCACGGCCTGGAACCGCGCCCACAACGCCACCACCGGCGCCCTCGGCCACGGCGTCTGGTGGTGGGACGCCACGACAGGCCAGAGCTTCTACGACGCCGCCGCCGCCACCAACGGGACGTTGGGCAGCGCGTTCTGGACCGCCTTCGGCTGGGGGCGGACGACGGCGCGGCAGGCCATCGACCAGGCCCACGTTTACGTTTCGTCGGACAAGGACGACGGGACCGTCATCGAGCTGGACGGGTTGTTGGTCCCCAATGGCCGGGCGGGCGGGTATAGTAGCGCGTGCGCGCCCTTGCCTTCGTACGCGGGGTATCCCATTGCGTCGGTGCCGATTGGGCTCGACGGGTTCTCGACGCCGTTCGCGCTGGGCATCTATGGGAGGCAGTTTGGCGAGGCGAAGCTGGTAAGGGTCGCGTCGGCGATGGAGGATCTCTTACGGTGGCGCGAGACGCCACGGTGGCATAACGTGGAGACGCGCCAGGATCGGCCCTGGGATGCGTCGTGGCCGGGGTATACTTGCTCGAAGGAGAGTCTGGCGCGGTTCGAGTGCACCAAGTAGTTGGGTCTAGATACTGATGCGTCGAGAGACCCTCGCCTAAGATTAATCGGTCAAATAAAGATACGCTGGGAAACATTTGGAAATCACGGTTTCACGTCCACAAAAGTGATTGGGTCAAAGATAAAGGCTTCAATTGCAAAAATCTATGGTAATATATGGTATATGATCAAGTGCCGTCTAGTATTCCAGTGCACTGGATTGATGGATCTCTCGCGGGAAAGGGATATTCCACCGCTTTTCCTTCGAGGTCTTAAACGCACTGGCTGTACCAATCGTTAGACTTGGTGCAGGTGCCCTGAGCACAAGCAGTCGGGCCGTTGTAGTTCATGCCACCGCACTGGCCGTACATGGCAACCGTGGCACCGCCGTTACCGCCAGCCGCGGGAGCGGGGGCAGCAGGAGCCGGGGCAGCGGGAGCAGCGGGAGCAGCGCTGCACGCCTCAGCGGGCGCCTCCTCCTCAGCGACGGGAGCGGAGAGGTCGGTCTTGGTGCTGGTGGCGCCGTCGGTCCAGACGGCCGGGCCGGGCATGATGTAGGGGGCAGGGTTGGGGGACCACTTGTTGTAGGCGATGCCCGGGTCGGCGGCCTTGTACATGCCGGGGATCTTGACGAGGGGGCCGGGGACGCCGCCGCCGGGGCCCTCGACCTTGAGCTGGGCGCACTCCATGTAGAACTGGGCCTTGCCGACGTGGCCCTCGTGGATGGCGATGTGCTCGACGCGCACGAGGTACTCGCCGGCCGGGATGGTCTGCGGCACCGTGAACTCGAGCCGGTCCTTCTGCCACGAGCACCAGCTGGCGTCCTCGTTGGGCTTGCCGCCGTTGCAGAGGCCGCTCTCCATGACCTTGAACCAGTCGCCGTCGCCGTCGTAGCTGCTGACGGAGCCGGGCGCCTTGGACATGTAGACGAAGCCCGGGCCCGGGTGCTCGATGTTCTCGTTGAACCAGAGCTTGAAGCCGACCTTGTCGCCCGCCTTGACCGTGTAGGTCTGCGCCGAGCCGGCCTTGGCGCCCTTGTTGCAGCGCAGGTCGGGCGAGTCGATGACCTCGCTGGGGAACGAGGGCATGTACGAGTTGCTGTTCTCGCGGATGTAGGTGAAGTCCTTGCCCTGGGGCGTGCCGTTGACGATCAGCTGGCTGAAGATGTAGTGGGCCTCGGTGACGAGGGGAGCGGCTGCGAAGAGCAGGCTGCTGAGAGCGGTGGTGGTCTTCATGGTGGCGGTTGGTAGGTATTGGTGTTGGAAATGCTAGGTCTAGCCTTTTGGAAGTTGGCAGTTATGCAAGTGTTTATGCTGAAATGAATGAATGTAGTGAGTCTGCCAGAGAACGAATGTAGAAGGGTAGGATGCAGCAGATGCCGTGTAGAGAAGGACATATTGAAAGTGTTCCCGGCGAGGGTTCACGGTAGTTATATATCTCACTGCCGAAGACATCTCCTCCTAGTTCAACGGTCAAGTTCCTCGGTATGTTAGCTCTAGAGTCCTGTAATTCCGATACCTATACTGTGGTTCGGCGCGGGTCTGGCCCAGTAGTCGGATCCAGATATATGAAGCCAAGCGCCGCCAAGCCGCTGTCGGGTCAATCTTCCATCAATCGCAACCCACGATTCTGGGGACGTGCGAGGCTCGGGTGAAACTGCCCTTGGTAAAATTGATTAGTCCGCGAGAGGCATCTGACAATAAGCGGGTCCTGCGGTTTCAGGCAGAGGCGCTGCTAGGAGAGAAGTTCTTGGTTTTCGTGTGGGTAAGCGCCCGTGGTTTTGTGGTTTGCTATCCCGAACATTCAAATTGCTGGTGGAGCAGGGCGCTGACTGGAGTGCCTGTTTGCCAAAAATGTGCTAAAGTACGAGCTTGTCTCAGTACTTAGGGACATCAACAAGACACCGGACTAACCAAACAGCCAGGCTTCTCCCGACAGCTGGCAATTGATACAATTATACATATAGTATACGAGTAATCGGGTAATTATTACACTCGTTAATTGTTTATTACTACGGAGTACTGATTATTCCATTCGAGTGCTTTAAGCATGGGCGATTAGCCTGGTTATTCCGGTATCTATTTGATGTCACTTCTGCTTGTGTGCCTGCCTGCCTGCGCCCGAAGCCATGTTTGAACGCATTGACATTTTTGACAGCGGCATATCGAGCCGGCCTCGGTACCATAGTCGCCCCAAGGAAGTTGCTTTTGACATGCTGTCCAGTGGGACGAACACCGTTGGCTGGCACTCTAGAATGGATCCCGAAGTTCTGGTCGCTCCCAGCATAGGTGGCAGGGTGGGCCAAGGAGCGAGAGCCGCATCGTATTAGCGCCCCCTTTACCTGCGCCGCATCCCTCAAATCTCGGAGCTATCCAGCGAGGCTTGCCCCAAATGGAAAGAGTTGCGCGACTACCTAGTAGCACATCTCAGATCCGCCTAGGAAAAGCTCCAGATGGCAGGACTGACAGCTGAACAGGTCAATCAAGATTTACAGATCCAGAAGAACTGTTCCGACGTGTTTTCCTCTTTACCAAGCGCCTTCGGAAGAAGTTGATAATTCGAAGCGAAGGTCACTTTGCTTGGCTGCCCCACCTCGCTTTTGGCGAAAAATACGGCCAGTGCAGGGCGGTCGCTAACCGCTAAACTTGAGCCACCTCCAATGCCGCCTTATTGTTCTCACTTGGTTCGCATTGCTCCTCCTTGACCCTCTGTCAGTGAAAGGAGTGCGTATTTAACCAGCGTCTATGAACCAAGTTATACGGAGTATGCGTCTACTAGTCAGAAAAAATCGCAGTCAAGAATTCATTATGTCGGAAGCTCATAGCGACCGCTTTTTAAACCGATGACTCCCTGTGATGATCTGTCGATCCTGAACGGGTCTTCGGCTGCAACTCTGCTCCAAGTTTGTCAGCACACACCTAATTAGGCGGGTGCGATGAAACGTACGAACACTCAAGTTCCAATGGCGCAAGCAATTACAGAGGCTCAACCTAGCTGGCAGGTCTTTTTCGTTCTGCTGGCTTCAATAGCAAATGTTGCTGAGTAAAGATGTCCTCAACTTTGCTCTGCCGATCGATCGATACACTGTGTGTTGTAGACTGTACATACAGCCCACGTACTTTCTTTCCCCAATCAAGCTGAGTAGGGCAGCTCTGAGGATATTAATCCGGCACCCCCCCCCTGATGGGCAAGCCTCCGTGTGATGACCAAAGGTCAACCGTCAAAGCCTGGACCCAGGATTGAAGGCCAACGTCTCTGCAAAAGTCCAGCAGGTCGGGCACGTCGCCTTCCTCCCGCAGTAGCCAGTATCTCTCCCACATCCCCTTCAACATATACCACACCATCAAGCCTGGTTTGGATCCCTGCTCTTCGGCTGATTTAGCGTGTACGAACAGCTGCGTCGTGGCGTAGTGCATCAGTGCCGGGAAGGTCTTGAGCACTCTCGTGTGTCCAAAGCTCAAGTCTTCGGTGGAGTTCGGTTGGATCAGAGCGCGGGCGTTACTTGGGTCGCTGTCGTCTTGTGTCAAGAATCGTCGCATAATCTCCTTTTCGCGCTCTTCTTTGAACCCTGCCATTGCTTCCTTGGATATCTTGTATTCTTGGTACCAAGGTTTCCTACTCGTTCGTTTTGACGGAGAGTCCAAGGTTGTACGAGATGAATCGGAACCTCCGTTATAGCTAATGAAAGACTCCCTCCTCTTTTTGACCTCCTGGGACCGACTAGAAAGCTCACCACCATCGGACCCGGCTGAACTGAAGCTAGCAACGCTACCTTCACGCTTGATGCTCTTACGTCTGAAGTGAATAATCGTTGTTGGAGAATCCGCTCTGGGATCCCCACTGACGGCTTTGGCGCGACTCAGTGTTTCCACCTCCATTGCCGATCTTCGAGCGTTTACCAACTCATCGAGTTCGATAACGTTCAAGTACGCAAGGCAAGTGACCATGATGTTGAAATGGCCTTCTGATAAGGTTGTGGACAGTGGTTGCCCGGGCATCCAAACAACTGTCGCGGAGTCCACATTTCCTCGCTCGATGAGGTAATTTCGATATGCCGAGAGCAAGATCTCGAAGCCGTTTCCTTGTAGGAAGAACTGCGCAACAGAATCATGAATTGTCTCGACCGAGCGTGTCTCCCCGTCATTCATTTCCAGCGAACCAGCGCCCCCTTTCTCAGAATCCATATCAGTTGAGACTTCGTCTCCATCCAGCAACCGCAGCTCAGCTGTGCGCTTCACTTCGACCAGCCCTCTAGAGACTTTACGAATCTTTCTCTCAAGTTGTTCGTCGTTTTCGCTAAATAATGACGAATCCGCAGCACTTTCTAGTGACACGGGGTGTATTTCTTGAAGAAAGGGAAATATATGATGCCATTCTCTTAGGCGTAAACGATGCGTACTCAGAATGGCCCAGAGGAAGAATTTGTATGTGACAATGGAATCCTCCGTTGCAGGTATGTCTGTCAAAAGCTCTCGATAAAGATCGCTGAGCTTTTGTGGTACCTCTGACAACCGTTTCATGATTGAGTTCCAGTTCTCCCCTTTTTCGTGGTCGTCCAGGACCAAATTGGTCATAAGGACCGCCCACAGAAAAACACCCTGTGACTTGCTTGCAATAGTATCTGCAAGCAATGTAGATCGGGCATCAGTGGATATTTCGCTCTCGGAGAAGACCTTTGTAACATAACTCGAGATGTCGCCCTTGTTGTGGTCGTCTATGGTAACCACTAGGGAGTTTTTGAGGGCGTTGTGGTAAGAAGACCTGCTTGAGATGCAAACTTTCAGCACGCCTCGATCGACGAGATCATGAAGATCCCGCACAATGCGCCTATCCTGGCCGTGATTGCACTCGTCCAACGCGTCAATAAAGAATAGCACCCGTCTTTGGGAACGTTGAAGATCCTTCAAAAGCCTTTGCAGTGCTATTTTCAACACTGCTTCTGTCCATTGTTCTGGTCTGGAAGTGGTGCCGCTACCCTTGGAGTAGATCCAGCCCGGGCAACACCGATGGAGGAAACTCCAGCATAGATTGTCGTCTTGGATAACCAGTTGGTAGATTAAAGATCTGTACATGCCAAGCTCGTTGTGGTCAAGTTCATTGGCAGATCTGGCGTTGAAAAAGTGGCTAGCAACCGTACAGTCTTTGAAGCTTGGATCCTGCGTTGTGGCTCTCATTAAAGTAGATTTTCCGGATCCAGGCTTTCCTCTTATCCAAAGTAATCCCGGTACTTCTTCAGGGTGATTGCTTCGCTGCCATGACCGGAAATGCGGGTTGTCTCTCAACCAAATACACGTGCCTCGTTGCGGAAGGTTGATAGAATTCTCACGGTGTCTCATCTGATCGAATGCGAGTGTTTGTATAAGATCTAAGTAGGTTAGTAGACGCGAATAAACATATGTATGTGGAGAATAGGAGTGAGTGAATAGAATTACCTTTCTCGCGGGAAGAGAGCTCGACGTTTTCTCCCTTACTGGAGTCCCCTGTACTGAGGAGCTGGCTGGATGTCGGCTTTCTGGATTCCGTAGCCTGGTAGACACACACAATGCCGAGACACTGACACAACGAACAACTAGGAACACTTCCGTTGCATCTTTTCTGGCGCATGTGGCAGTGTTCGCAGGGGTGATATGCATTGCGTCTTAGTGAAGTAACAGATGCCGACTCAGTATCACCATCGGATTGTGGAGTTGTGTGTTGGCGCTTCCGTTTCCTGCTGATATCTTCGTACCACGAATGCAACTCGCCAATCGTGGCCATGTAGTTCGGGTCAGAACTCGATGCAACCCGAACGATGTCCCTGTGGTTCCCTTGGAGAGTTTCTGCTTCTTCGCGTGGATCATCAAGCTTCGAAGAGGAGTCAGGGACAACCTATGCAACAGCGTCTCAGTCAGTAATGATTATGATGGAAGATCATCTGATTTCAACGCAACGAAATATATTGTGGTGAAGATGATATACAACATACCTTTTCGTTCAAGACTCCGAGACTAACAGCAGTTAGTCCTGCACCCTCCTGGAAAGTCTTGACTTGGAACTCATATCTTCGCCAAAGCCTGGTGAAGGCTTCCTGTGATCGCTCAAGATCGGTTGTTCTCAAGCCCAGAGAATCAAGCAGAGCTGAATTGGTGTCCAATAGTATGCTTGCAGCTTTCCTTGCCACCTCACCGTAGCCGGCTAGATCTTTACTGCCTCTGTGAGGGGTCCCAAAGAACATGATAGCAGCGGTAGATGCAACGATGTTCTGATGCTTGTCGTTCTCTGAGATATCGCATTGTGCGAGCATCTAGAATAGTTACTAGCCGTCCCCGTATAGGCCGGATTTTACGTCAAGAGGGCAATTGTACAGCACCAGGGAACGGATGCATACTTCCTTGACAACAATTCCACCCAGAGAGTGCGCAATGAAAATGATAGGCCGGGAACGGACGGCCACCCGCCCCAAGGCGAATAGGAAATTCTTTGCATGAGTGAAAAGGCTCGACTTATCGGCAGACTTGAAGCCTTTGGTGACCATTGAGTCATATCCCCAGGTTAGGATCCGAGCTCTCGGCAGATCGACAGGCAACAGATCCTTTGGCCAATAACAAGTAGTGGCCCAAAGTCTTCCATCTCCTTGTGGATTTATGTTGTTTTCCTCATGGACTGTCCTGGATCTAAGTCTGCCTCCCACCCATTTTCGTAGGCTGTCCCCCTTCTTCGGTTTGGCTGAATCATGTTTTGGTTGGTGATTGGGAGTGAGCGACCTGGTCGCCGTCCATGTTCGGACCGGATGGCCCTGAATCCCATGCACAAATACGATGTCCACAATGGGTTCGCTGTTGGGCTCAAAAATAACGGAAAGACCAATGCTTGAAATATCCCCAGTCGTCATCTTGGCGATTGGTTCGCCCAAAGAAGAACCGTGGGGTTGGCATGAGTTGATCTTGGGAAGATCCCCGTCAAATCCCCGTCAGCACTTGAGCGGTTTCCTGCAGGCTGTGGAGTGGCTGTGGGAATTGTCACGTGGGAGCTACGCCCGGCTGGTATGCTGAATTCCCCCATCATCATGCAGGCCACTTCCGCATAGTCAGGGTCTTCATTGGTCGGTGCAGATGTCTCCAAGAAGTGTACGCTTATCTGCGTATGCGGTTCACGCTCGAGTCCTATCGGATATAAGCTCCCACATACAGTAAGTACTGCAAGCCACTAATCAGTCAGTGGCTGCTATGTATTAACGGTATTTTAGAGTCATTGAGAAGAGATGTTATATACCTAGCGTGTCATTTTTGGCTTATACCTACCGTGGGCCGTTAGTACTTGCAAGTAGTTGCAAGGCACGGGCCTTATGCTATACCTATTTTAGGTGCGTATTGAAGATTTGGGGTACTTTAGGCTTGCCGGCGTTGACAACCGCCTTAAATCTTATGAGGCTCGTTATATCCGTATCGACTGGTATGATGCATTATATCGGCTGGTGTTGATGCCGGTGTTGATGTATCCCATCGGCTAGTGTTGATATATCGTATCGGCCGGGCCGTAGACGTCGGGTGTTGATGTATTATATCGGCCGGTGTTGTTGTAGTTACCGGTAAAGGTCGTGATGTTTTTTGGTGTTGATGTGTGCACTATATCGGCCGGTGTTGAATTGACCGGTGGTGCGTCGGCGTGGCCGTGGCCGGTGATTGGCAAGCTCGATGTATCGATAGTCTTCAAGTACGCACCCAAAAACAGGTGTAGCGTAAGTCCGTGCATTGCCAGCTGCTGACGGGCCACGGTAGGTGTACAGCATCTCATTGGGAAAGAGTTCCAATTGTTGACGAGGGAAGCAATGGACATCGGATACGTACATGTCTTCTATCTTTCTCTACTCGTGCCAAACCCACGGAAGAGTTTGCCTGAATAAATCAATGTGTAAAGTAGTCAACCCAACAACCATTCAATTGAGACCAGCGGGATATTCTGTATATAAAGCACTTGCTGGTCTGCTGGTCTCGACTTTCAACTACGAATACTACAACTGCAGCCTCAACAAACCAAACTTTCACCAAGTACAGAGGTAAATACCACTCTAGAAAAGCCGTATCGACCGCCTTTCTACTGAGATCGCCATCAGCATGCAACTACACGCCATCATAGCCCCTTTTCTCCTGTGCCTCGGCGCCCATGCAGCCACCAGTATCAGCGAGGTCTTGAGAAGCCTCCCCAATGGCGGCTACATCACCAAAATGCCAGATCCCAGCAAGGGCAACCTTGTGAACATCACCGACCTGGATGGAAAGCCAGTCCCAGGATCCCCCTTTACGATCGACCACGACACTGGCGCCCGTAGACCACACACCCATGAAGAGGATACCTGGGGTGTAAGTACCCCCCCCCCCCCCCCCCCCCCCCCTCCCCAAGTAGAACTGATGACCCCAGCTTTGATTAACCCGTTGCTTCTGGTACAGTGCGTCGACGGCGAAAAACTCGACCAGGTGAACTGGTGGGTCGGCCGCGGCGCCCTGGACGCCTGGTGCGGCGACCTGGGCCAGGGCCGTATGCTACTGGAAGACCACATCTACAGCTGGCAGTACAACGGCACCACGGCCTTCATCTGCAGCTACGACGGGGGGCAGAGCTGCCTGGGCCAGGACTACGTCGCCCACATGAGGAGCATCGCGGACAACTGCGGCGAGCTCGGTGCGGGATGGTACTATCAGGTCGCCGGCAACCAGCTGTACGGGCGAGGGGTGGTAGGGGGGAAGAGCGATCCGTTTGCGATCTGCTAGGACGCACCAGTCTTATGAAAATGCCGAACTCTAATTCGGGGACGGAGTAAACTGGGACGGAGTAAACGAGGCACGAATAAGGCAAAGTCGCAGGAGAGTTGAAATGCCCAATATCCCCATTGTAGTCTAGGACCATCTATCCAAATAGTATGTTCTTTTCCCTTTTCCTTCTTCTTCTGTCAGGATCAACCCCAATGCAGCATCCGCCCCACCGGCCTCCCCGCATGCTCATAAACCGCCATCATCTCCCCGTGGCCCATCTGCAGCAGTCCCGGCCACGAGCTCGGGCCCTGATGCACCTCGACCGGCCGCGACCACTCGACCCGCCCGTCCCGCAGGCCCTGGCTGAAGCAGACCTTGATGCCCGCGTGCCGCGGCCAGGCCACCTCGCCCGCGTCCTCGTCCGTCATGAAGACGCACGCGAACCCGCCGTGCCCAAACGTCGCGATCTGCGGCGCGCCCGCGTTGCGGCCCCAGGGCGGGCAGAAGACGACGCCCCTCGGCCCGGCGCCCCAGCTCTGCCCGTCGTCGTACGAGACGGCGTACTCCACACTAAAAGTGCCGTGGCGCGTCGTCTCGAAGACGATGACCAACGCCTCGGCGCCCGTGGCGGCGTCGCGCGCCGCCACGATCCCCTGCATGCCGTCGCGCAGGCGCTCCTCGGCTGGGTGGCAGCGCAGGCAGCGGGGCGCGGACCAGGTGCGGCCGCCGTCGTGGGAGTCGACGCGGAAGGTCTCCTGGTTGTCGTGGGCGAGCTCGGCCGAGTAGGTGAGCTGGACGTGGCCGTCGCGGGGGGAGACCCGAATGAAGGGCTCCCAGAGGCCCATGCCGCCGCTCTGGGCGGCCCCCTGCTCGGCGGCCTGCGACAGGAAGTGCCAGGAGCGCCCGCCGTCCTCGGAGCGGCAGACGGTGATGCGGAAGTGCGTGGGCCCGTTGGGGCCGAGGTCGTGGTTGCGGAAGGCGCCGAGGACGGTGATGCCCTCGCCGCCGTTCTCCATGGTGGAGGGCACCTCGCTGATGAAGAGGTTGTCGCAGTCGCCCTCGCCGCGCGAGACCTCGCCCCACGGCACAAAGGAGGCGCCGTTGTCGGTGCTGCGGGTGATCTGCAGGACGCGCACGGGGCCCTCGAAGCGCGTAAAGGCGCACAGGATGGCGCCGTCCGACAGGCGGGCCAGGCGCGGGTAGGTGCCGCCGCCCTGCGGGTGCAGCTGGAACTCGTGGCCGCCGACCTGCCAGGGCTCGCTCGCCGGGAACTGGGGCCGGGTGCTGTTGGGCGGCGGCGGCGGCGGCGTCTTGTTGCCGATGTTGAGCTTGTCCATGACCTTTTGCTTGAAGGCGCTCATGGTGAGAGAGGAGTGTATCACGAACGTGACCGAGAGGAGGAGGCAGAGGAAGAAGAGTGTCGTCGAATTTGGCTTCTTCAACCTTGGCATGGGATGAACGAACGCTTTTTGTTTTGGGGCCAAAAAGGTTGCTGGCGGGCGGTTTTAGGTTTGGAGCTGTCAAGCTGAATCATGCGGTTGTGCGGTGGTGATGACGACGCCCACCCCGGCCCCGGGTTTCTTCTCCACCACAGGGATCCGCTCGCGTTACAACAAGGGAGGCTGAACGACGTGTATTGGGCATTCTAACTGTGTAGTATGTACATTAGGTCGTGCATATTGGGGCTCGTTCGTGGCAGCTGTACACCCCAGCTAGCTCGGCACAGGTCCATTGGATCATCTCAAATGTCTACATGATTCTATCATAGCCTGAACAAACCAAGAAGAAACGTGTTGTCGTCGGCGTCGTATCGTACGTTGAACAAGAAATCGTCGTCTGTCGCCCCGGTCGGAATCCGATGGCAGAGAACTTGAAACAAGGATCCAGCGAAACCTTGTGGTCAAAGCCAAGTGGGGGTTTGTTTTTGGGGTAACAGTGGGGGACAAACGAGCCGGTGGGAACGAAAATGCGCGCAGCGATCGCGACCCCGTTATGGCATCATCAGACCTTGAGATGCACGTGCAGCCATTCACGGAACGACTTGTGCGAGGCCAGACCCGGTCTACTCTTGGTCTTGCTGTGCGAGGAGTCGCTATCGGCCGTAGAGTCGTTGACCGTAAGGTGTTTGCCTTGCAAGGGAGAAGAGTGGGTTTTGTGGAAAAAGCTTGTGCTGTGCCCGCTGTTGCTGTGGTGGTGGTGCTCGTCGTGCGCCGTAGTGTTACCACCGCCGTGGTGTTTCCAGTTGATCTTGACGCCCCGGACGACTTCCTCGTACGTATCGGCGTCGGGCTCGTGGAAGGCGATGACGTGGTAAAGACCACCGCTGGCCGCGTCCGGATCGGAGATGGCCGCGATCGAATAGGCCGCCAAGTCGGCGGCTGTTGTGTCGCGTTCATCGCCGTCGCCGAAGTAATTGAGAGCGAGGTTCTCGTGCTCCGAGACCCCGGCCGACGGGTGCGTCAGTGTGTATTGTGGAGTGAGCCCCGTGAAGCCGTAGATGGGGCGGATGGTCGAGCTAATCCGAGCGTGGTTGCAGAACATAATGTAGCTGTCGTAGGCCTCGTGGTCTCCCAGCTGGTCATAGTTCCACGAACAGGCATGAAATATCTGGATTGAAGCAGAAGTTGTTGGTTCGGGTAGCACCTTTCAACACTTAGTATTAGGCACTTACCTTGACGCCAGCCCGTTCCGCCGCCCGGAGCAGAAGAAGCTGGCCCTCGACGATCAGTTGGGGCTCCCACCTGTATGCACACATGACGGCATCCACATTTTTGCACGCCTCCGCAAGGGCTTGTATGTCATATGCGTGGGCCAACTTGACAAAGCTCTCGAGCCTTTTCTCAATGTCCTGCTCTAGGTCGTCAGAGTCGTGCGTCAGGCCTCGAACACGGTGGTCGGCAGCCATGGCGGCCCTGGCCAGGTGTTGGCCGCAAGTTCCCGTGATGCCGGCGATAAGAACCAACATTGAGTATATAAATGAATAATACAGTCTTAAAACGAATTGTAACAATTTGAAACATCTACCATCTAGGAGAAGCAAAGAATGCATTACCTACGACAGGCCGATCATCATCTCTTAAACGATTCACCAGCATAGCCAGGGTTTTCGAGAACCCGGCCTGCTCAGGCCTACGGTGTCCAAGTTGCACCAATGGTCAGCCAAAGGCATGGCACAGCCCTTGGACCGCAACTGAAAGGATCGTCATACTCATGTGCTTATGGGATATGTAGAGCGTTTGTATCGCAAGCTGCATTTCACAGCCGTTGAGTACAGGAGCGCATCTTGTGGAGGTTAGCGCGAGCGATTCCTGGGGCCCCAAAGTCGAATGTTCTGTCATGCGTATCGCGGAGCCGCCCATGTGGCATGACATCAAAAGGGTTGGCAGACCAGCTTCCGAGGTAGGCCTGGTGCTGTACGAGCCTGGATTACGAGGTAAGATGGCATGTTACCTGCGCGGGCAATGGCCGTAGGAGGCAAGCTTCAATACTTGGAGTCGTCGAAACCCAGATTCAATGGCCTGCACAGACAGCCTCGACAAACGACAGGTGCCAATTGAAGATCTACAAGGAATTGCACATGTAGTTGAGATGAGGCTCGTTAGATTTCCCGTTGGTCTTACTGTACGGTCTGTCTTAGACTTCGGGCCAAGTTAGCTAACGGTCGGTCGGGGTGGGATTGCAGCGAGGGGCAGTGGGAATATGCAATAAAGGGGGTTGTAGCCTAAATGACCGTCACCTGACCAGGTGTCAACAACGCGTCACGGCAATTCCCATTCACATCCCCGCCATCGCGCATCATCTCATAGAGGCGTTCGTCTTCGACACCGGCTTCGCATTGCATTTGCGCCCCTTTTACACTAGATCGCCTGCTTGAACCATGCATCCCTCCGGGGTGCCTAAAGCGACCACAACGCCCCTTGCTCCTTGACAATGGCGGAACCCACGAACCCACCAACAATCTCCCCCATCGCCGACGACGTCAACGCCGACGCCGACAATGACCAACCGAAAGCGATCGTGTCCGAGCACGGCACCCTGAAATACTCCCTCCTCGGCCCCTCTCTCACCAAGGCCGGCCAGGACTCGGTCGACCAGAGCAAGGTGTCCGAGGTCATCTACAACGCCTCCAAGGGCTCCAAGTTCTTCCACCGCGAGGAAGCGCGGGACAAGATCCTGACCCAAAAGATCGCCCAGATCCTCGACAAGAAGCGCCGCCTCGAGCGCCTCGACCTGACCCGCGAGACCCGCCAGGCCGACCAGCTGCTCGCCCAGCTCGACGCCGGCCGCGACCTGTCGCAGTACATTGTCCACGTCGACTGCGACGCCTTCTACGCCGCCGTCGAGCTGCTCGACCGGCCCGAGCTCGAGCACCTGCCCTTCGCCGTCGGCGGCGGCGTCCTGACCACCTGCAACTACGTCGCGCGCAAGTACGGCTGCCGCAGCGGCATGGCCGGCTTCGTGGCGAAAAAGCTCTGCCCCGAGATTTTGTTGTTGCCCCTCAACTTCGACAAGTACACCGCCAAAGCCCGCGAGGTCCGCGCCGTCCTCGCGAACTACGACCCCCGCTTCGAGAGCGCCAGCATCGACGAGGCCTACCTCAACATCACCGAGTACTGCGCCGCGCACGGCCAGACGCCCGACGAGGCCGTGCAGCAGATGCGCGACGAGGTGCACGCCGCGGCCCGGATCACCGTCTCGGCGGGGATCGCGCCCAACGCCAAGCTGGCCAAGATCTGCTCCAACCTCAACAAGCCCAACGGGCAGTACCGCCTCCCCAACGAGCGCGCCGCCGTCGTGGCCTTTATGCGCGACCTGCCCACCCGGAAAGTCAACGGCGTCGGCCGCGTCCTCGAGCGCGAGCTGGCCGAGATCGGCGTCGCCACCTGCGGCGACCTCTACGAGCAGCGCCGGTTCCTGCGGCCGCTCTTCGGCGACAAGACGTCCGAGTTTCTGTTGATGTGCCACCTCGGGCTCGGCCGCACCCATATCCAGCCCGCCGAGGACTACGAGCGCAAGAGCGTCGGGACCGAGAGCACGTTCCGCGACATGTCCGACCCCACCCAGCTGCGGGACAAGCTGCGCTGGATCGCCGACGAGCTCGAGAAGGACATGCGGCGCGCCGAGTGCAAGGGCCGCACTCTCGTGCTCAAGGCCAAGCTGCACACGTACGAGGTGCTGACGCGGCAGGTCGTCACCCCCAAGGCCCTCCACCTGGCCGACGACCTGTACAACTACGCGCTGCCGATCCTCACGAAGCTGATGCAGGAGGTGCCCGGTATGAAGTTGCGGCTCATGGGTCTTCGCTGTACGAATCTGGTCAGCACCAAGAAGCCCGACACGGCCGCCTTCTTCGGCCTCAGCCGGCCGCTGCCACGCTCGGAATCCGGTGACTCGCCCGAGCCGGGCACGGCGGCGAAACGGAAAGCTAGTAGCATCATGGACGGTGAATGGGAGGAATGGCCCGAAGAAGCTTTGTATGGAAACGATGCGGAACTGGAGGGGCAAGTGGACGCCCAGCTACCCGATGACGGTGGCGGTGCAATAATAGATGATGGACACGTAGAGGAGAGCTACAGACACCACGGCAAGGAGATCACGCCGATCACCAAAAAGGCCACGTCCCCTCCGCCAGAGGAGACGTGGTGGGACTGCCCGATCTGCATGCGCCCGCAAGCCGCGGACGAGCGGCAGTTCAACGAGCACATCGACCTGTGCCTGTCGCGGCAGACTATCCGCGATGCAGTGCAAAGTGATAGCGCCTCCAATAGCCCTGTAAAAAAGGCGAGACATTCCGAGCCGCCGCCGGATCATAAGAGACAAAAAACAGGAGGTGGCACGGAGAAGAAACGCGGCAAGACGGCTGCGGATCCGAGGCAGAAAAAGCTGTTCTTTGGATGACGAGGAAAGAAAAGATACGATAATGAGAGATGATACTTGCATAGCATAGGGGGCAACACAGACAATAACACGATTCCCAAGATCCAGTACCGCTGTTCAAGATGCACATTTCAACTGATTCGTAATATTGTTTCAATGATGTCGGGGACGCGCCCTGAACACTCTAGTAGTCAATTTGTTTAAAGCCTTATGAGACTTCTTTCCGTCTATATGTCGTATAATCATATCGTAAAGTCATGCGGTCAGTACCCATAGCACCTCGCTCGCCCAAGTCTATCAATGGTATCTATCTCTCTCTTTCTCCAATTCCAAGCAGCAGCAAGACCAGAATCGTCACATTTTCTTTTCCCCTATCGCTCTCCAGCCAGAACCGTGAACCTCGACCTGCACTTTCAGAGGTCTTTTCACCACCATCAATCATCTTGCTTCTTCATCAGCCAATCGAAGGCGACCGCCGAAGAGGAATCGGAAACCAAGTCTCGCCTCTCAACATCTGCTGCCACTAAACCGCGCCCCGCATGCTCAGATCGCCCCCCACGCTGCTAGGCCGCCGGTGCGAGATGCTGCGGCGGATCTGGTGGTCCTCCTCCTCCTCGCGCTCCAGGTCGTCGCCAGGGAGGCGCACGGCGCGGTCGAGCGCGACGGGCAGGCCGCGGTGGCGGCCGCGCAGCATGACCAGGACCAGGATCAGCTTGCTGCCCGTGTACATGCCGCCGCTGAAGCTGAAGGCGGCGTTGGGCACGCCCGTGGAGATGCCGACGCAGCCGTAGGCCGACGTCACCTCGAAGATGACGTTGAAGACGGAGTAGGTCACGGGGTCCTCGAGGAAGTGGCGCGTCTCGATAATCATGATGAAGAGCACGGCGACGACCAGCAGCCATAGGTCGTGACTCAGCTGGCCACGCACTTGATGGCTGATGAAGTTGGTCCGGCTCTCGGCTTCGTCCCCAGTGGGCTTCTGGCGTGCGGCGCCGACGCCTTGCCATTCACCCAGGGCACGTCGAAAGGCGCGGCTCAATACGCCAGCAGAGGTTGACCCTCGTCGCTTTCGAGAAGTGTTCGTGTTTTGCGGCGTGATGGAAGACATGGTCGATGCCATAGAAGCAGCCTCGACGTCCTCGGCGTAGAGACCCAGAGAGCGCTCTTCATAGACATTGGAGTGGCGCATCGTAATGACGACAGGGTAGACCGAGATGTACATCATGATGACGTATAAAACTTGGAGGCCAATGTCTGAGTGTGGTCAGCAGGTGTTATTGGGAATACAGTTGACCTGATAAAGGGGTTTCAACTTACAAAGACCGGGGATGTTGACGACATAGAAACCTCCAGAACGCACAGCTACGTGTTGTCAGTCAAAGTTCTCGGGAGGCGATCGATGGTTTAACCTACCAAGTGCCTGGAACAAGCCGTCGATGATGCGAGAGCCAATCGGGATGTGACTCAGCGATGCATTGCCCAGGTTCAGGACTTCAAAAGCAACCCAGTCGGTTCCGTTGAGGACGAAAAGCATGAAAAGCAACCACCATGTAGCTCTGGCGGGAAACAGGTTCGTGTAGACCCTACGGGGGTACTTCAGGATGTACTCAAGCGTCGACTTCAGGTCCGCATACGAGTGCTCGTAGGTAAGCAGTTCGAGCAATTTGAGCATCGACCATATCCAAAACCGAAGGAAGACGGGATACGCAGTGTTTCCGGCAAGGATCATGGCACCCATGACGACGAGTACAAAGTATGAGCTCCCGTACGGGACCATATTGGCGTCCAATACACTCATGCCCGAGTTGTTGAAGGCGGAGATGCCGTTGAAAATGCCATTCCACCATGGTGCGATAGCGTTGGCACTGGCAGGGCCCGGCTGGTTGTTGTTGATCCAGGCACCAAGGGCAATGCAACCGAAGAGCTGCCAGAGGAAGAAGTAAGCCGGCACAACGATAGAGAGGACCTTGAGCGCTCGGTACTCGGTGCCGCCAAGATGGTCTCGCTCTTCGGCAGTCAGGTCGTGGAATTGGGCGTTTCGACCAATCTTTTGCGAGGTCAGATACTGCTGGTGATTCATTTCGGCGCCAGCATCGTCACGGATATGTCCGTCTTCGCGAGAGCCGGGCGCATGCCTCCGAACGACGCCGCGGCCATGTTCATAAGCAGAAGATGTTGTCTTGGGACGCGATGCCTCCACATCATCCACGAAGGCTATATGGTCATTCGTAGGGGACGGGTTGATGGATGCATCAAAGCCGTCTTGGCCTTCGGGATACGCTTTCTCCGCATCCATCATGGGAACCGGTTCCGAGAGCTTCTCGACCGCGACTGGACTGGAGATCGGCAATACGCTAATCGAGCCGGTAGCAGGATTGCGCGAACTCAGACCTTGCGACGGGCCCGACGACCCAGCCGACTGGGTGCTGTTGTCCGGCAGCGTCTTGCTTTTCCGAAACGTTCGGGAGAGCTTCTGCATGATGGGCATGTTCAATGCCAAGTCGTTGCTCTTCTCCGCCGACTTGGCCCTGGCACGCTCTCTTCGTACAATGTCCTCGAACCGGGTTTCGAAGGCATGTTTTCGAGCAAGCACTGTCCATATCGAGACCCAGATCGAACTACCGAGCATGATCAAAAGACAAAGCAGCACTTGCTGGAAGGTTGTCATCTCACTAAGGTTGACCTAATTGACCAATTGGTGAGTGAGAATTTCGCATTCGCTGCATAAACGGTTGGCCATGAGCCTTTGGGGTAAATTGGCGCTACATATATGCCCGGTGTAAGGCAATGTTATTTCGTGGGAGGCACTTACGGTGTTTAAGCCAGCTTCGGTCATGGCCGAGACGACGAGGAAAAGACTGTCCGTGTACGAAATGCTGTACTTGGGATTGGATGCCCCCCAATGGATGAGGGAGAACACCAGACAGACCACGATGAAGTACGCATAGTGAAGGGTGATGTAGTTCAAGGGCGGCAGGTATGAGCGAACGCCATCGAGGAACGATGTAAGTCGAGGCCGCCGAGCTAGATAGCCATCATGCGATTTCATGTCGTCGGTTGTCCCACGTTACACCCGGCGGGAGACCTAAAGCAAAAGCAACGGCAACAGCAACAGCAAAAAAAGCTCACACTCAGCGATGCATCACCGGAATAAAGCGCAAGGAAAACCAAAAAAGCGCGCTCTGAGGATGCCTCGGCCTCGATATATGGTGAGCCCCCCGCGTGGCGATCGACAAATGGTGTCTTACGTATCCAAGAGGTTTAGGGTCTAGGGGAAGCGGAAGCGGTATGTATGATAAAAGTGACAGCGGAAAATATTTTGGGGCCAAGAGATTTCTGGATAAAGTTGACTGGGTCCAGTTCTAGACCAAGAGGCGCCACGATTGCTTTTCTGGGACCCTTGGTCCCCCCAGACAGACCGCCGGATTAGAATGGATTAGAAGGCGCGATCTCTGAGTAAGGTCCAGTTTGGCCCTGGCTGCCTGGCGCTGATTGGCATTAGCCGTCGCTTAGCTCCAGATCCATGGTGGTTAAATGCAAGTCGCAACGGTCCTTTCGGAATATGCCATGTGCCATTCCTCGAAATGCCGGCAATCCTACTCAAAGAAGAAGAAGACAAAATCTGCGCTTTCTTTATCACTCCACTCAATCCGTCGACAAAGAGAAAGCGAGGGGAGAGCAGGGCTACTGGAGAATTAGGCAAGCACATCTCAACTGGCGTACGGTCGGTCCTTGCCGTACGCATCTGGTCCAACTGGCAATCCACCTCAGCAATTACCTAAACCCTTGTCGTAACATGGACCGCAACATCGCAGACTTGCCACTACTGTCGGCCGCGGGTCCTTGGCAATTAAATGAGGAGGGGTTTTCGGCACACAGGCCCGTTCTTTGGCATATACGAACTGGGTGCCCATGGATGGCCATTGCTCATGATGCAGATCATTTTGGTATATTTTCTAACCGCATCTAGGTATATGCAATATCGTATCATGTCTGCTGAAATGCCCATATCATGACGTTGCCGGAAGTCAACTGCCACGGACGGAGAGCCAAGCTGTACACAGATATTGGGGTTTCTGCTTTTACAACTCGTTGTGCTCCTGGACGTCGTCCGTGTCGACCAGCATGGTGCCGGCGGCATCGGCAGCGGCACTGACAACACTTGCGGCCGCCTCCTTGACGCCTCCCGAGGCCTTGTCGGTAGCCTTCTCGGCGGCTTCGCTGGCGGTAGAGCTGACCTCGCTGGCGGTGCTGCTGGCCGACTTGTACTTGATCGACTCGGGCTTGGGGACACCCTTGATACCGAGGAGTTCCGTCTCGAAGACTGGAGCGACTGCTGTCAGCTTGGGGGGCTTTTGGTTTCGGAATCCGTCTACTTACTCAAAGTCGAACCGGCGGGGATGGGGCCGATGTTGCGCTGACCGTAGCCCTTCTCAGGGGGGATGGTCAGAGTACTGCATGCATGTTAGATCCAGTGGTTTAGTTATGCCGTGGGGAATCAATCGACTTGCCGCTTCTCGCCAATGCACTACGGATCCCGAGTTAGTTGCTTTTCCAAAGATGGTGGAGTTGACCCGAACGAAACCTACCATATCAACAAGACCCTCGTCCCAACCCGCGATCACTTGGCCGGTGCCAGGTTGAACTTGAAAGGTTGGTTGCGGTCGTAGCCTACAGATCAAGGCCCGTGTCAGTCTTCTCCGTCTTTCTCGAGCCAACAACACCTCCTCTTCAGCCATTGAACATACTGGCATCGAACTTGTTGCCATTGGCAGCCAGAGTTCCCTTGTAGTGCATCTCGACGGCGTCTCCCTTTTTGGTCTTGCGATCGCAGTCGACGGCCTGGGTGACCTCGATCTTCAACTCGGCGGCCATGGCGCCGACGGCGGCCGAAGCCACGAGGGACAGGGGAAGTATCAGGTTCTTCATCGTTACGTCGTGTCGCGTTGCGTCGTGTTGTGGAAAGGGGATAATTCGGTTCGGGGGGCTGCAGGGTATCACCTAGAATGTGTGATTGTTGTTGTATGGGAACTTTTAAGGTGGCAACCGAAGCTCTGGAGAAACAGGGCGGGGCAAGTCAATTGACATCTGGCCACAGCACCGCATCATTGATTGAATGCATGTGGCGGGCAGTTGCTAGGCTAGGAACGAGCTTCACAGGGGGTGTTGAGATGCCGCTACGCCATCAAGCTACCTTATCGATACAGCCTGCCCAAGCGGTGTGGCTCCCTTTCCTCCAAACACCACCGAGGACCGAGGACTTGAGCCCACTAAGATCAGGCAGGCGTATGCGGGGTACGTCCAGCAACCACGATTGACACACGGAAGCAAGTCCTAGGTATCCTCCATACAACCACCATGTTTTTGTTTCTTTCTATATCGTGATCCAGTCACCTCGGGTCCTACACTCCCTCCAGTTCCTCGAATTCAGGTTCATCGTCATACCTGCCCCCAATCTTCAGCGCTGAAAACACTGCCCTGCCAGATGACGCCGCGCCACAGGTAGCGTAGCCTCGTGTAGTTAATGTTTTCTCCTTGTCGGTCAACCCCGAAAGAGACAGCCAAGCCAATGGCTGTGTTATTCGGTATCTCTTTTCGTTAAATTGGCGATGCGTCATCTGGCCTTCACGTGCGTCGGGTATCCTTTGTTTCAATTGCAACTAAACCAGGCAGTTGTGACTGCGGACAGGCGGCCAATCGCCTTGGGGGAGATGGTGCGCGCACCGAGTGGTGTTAGATCGGAATACTTGGGCGAGATGAGGGTGTGATACTGTCAAGTTTCGGACCCTGACCGCGACCAGGCAGTTGGTATTTGTGTGTGCGACCCTTAATTCTGTAAGAGAGAGGGTGTCGTTGGCCAGCCCTTGTTCCTGCAGTGGTGCACTTCAATCCGTGCCTTTATCTGGGTGTTTGTTCACGATCTTCAGGGCAACCAGGCTGCATGTCGAGCATGCGCCCGGATTGGAGCATGGCACCCATCCGTCCCAGGTCTCACAACGCCGCCAGTATGCGCCCCTCCAGACTGCTTCAACCGCCCCCGAAGTTGACGACAGCTGAAGAAATGTTTTAACACTACCAATGGGGCCAAAACCAGATTGTTCAAGGCTTGCGGATAGCGGAAATGAGTCACTCGGGATACTCGTTTTTTAGCCCAGCCTGCGAGGCAGTTTTTATACTTCGGTGACGAACTCAGCCAGCAAGAGGTTGCCCAGTCCAGTCGGGTCTGACCGAAAACACAGCTGACTTGCCTGGGAAACAGACTGACTCTTGGGGCCTGGACAGTGGATGGTACGCTTAAATCGGCATGGCATTCAACTAACTGATCCACCTCTTCAGTCACAATCCCGCTGGGATGCTCGCTGTAGGCTGCTAAACATGAACTTTAGCACCCTGTGCAGGCAGACACATTCCCCCCAATTGGCAATTCGCAGCACGCATTGGCCCAGGCTACATGCCCCCGCCGGCCAATCAATCTTCCAAAACCCATTTCCCAATGCATTTTCGGGGTTTGCGACAGGCATCTCGCATCACCATGCAACTTCAGATAGCATGCATACGCATTTTGGGTGTGCGACAAGACCTACAGGACTTTTGTTATGTCACCTCCAACCTGCATCCAAGGACTTTTGTATACACATCCCCCGAAGCATACTACCTTGCCTACATGCAAATCGTGCACCAATGCTACGGTGAAAAACGCGGAATTGTGTCCAACGTCTCAGCTGGCTTGACCCTTGTTCAGCCCCCACGAGACACTTACTCACACCCGCGCTCTCAGCCCTGCCAGCTTCAGCAACCCTTGGGCTATGACATAC
Source organism: Arthrinium phaeospermum (assembly GCA_006503535.1). Taxonomy (NCBI): domain Eukaryota; kingdom Fungi; phylum Ascomycota; class Sordariomycetes; order Amphisphaeriales; family Apiosporaceae; genus Arthrinium; species Arthrinium phaeospermum. The sequence goes on from QYRS01000004.1 coordinate 3,576,932, forward strand.
ATTGAAGGCTTCTCTTGAGTTTGAAATGTGATGGCCGTGTTTTTTTGCCACCAAAATGCCCAATTTCTCTATGTCTGCGCCCCTGCGCCGACCTGGTTACAACAGGGCATTTCTCGCACTTGCTGTCTTACACATCCAACTTATTTCTCCCCTTTCCTACACTTGGGCCTGTCCTGCCTAAAATACAAGCCCCGGGGCTCCACACTTCCTGTCACCTGACCCCCTTCACTTGTTCCAGTCTGCGTCTGCCTTATACTCAAGTCACAACTCTCTGGGCCGTTAGTACTTTTGTCTTGATGTTCCAGTTGGTGACTCATGCCGCCTGTGTTCTCCGGGGGATGTCACTGCTCTCGGCCAGCGTCGATGGATACCTTAGCTGAGTTCTGCCTTGGAGGCAGTGACTTCACCGGAAGTGCTTCGCCCTTGTCCTACGCTGCTGTTTGTCTGTGTTGGTATCGATTCCATACTCGCTGGGCTAAGTAGTCAACTCTCTCTCCGTCTGCCTCCTCGAGTATATATGGAAGTAGTCTTCCCCGTTGGTGGCGTTCTTTCTAATCCTATCCTCACATCACTCATCCTTCCGAGATCCTTCTACATACATACCCAATCAGCTATCCAAACATCAAGACATTTCCGATATCTATGACATCTAGCAAGAAGTCTTCTACATCTGTTCGCGTCTTCAACGATCAATCCTCCCGAAGAGAACCATCCATGACCTCGTCATCTTCCTACACCTCAAGCAGTTATTCCAACAGATCCTTCGCCATGCCTTCTTCTTCCACCGGCAGAACTTCAAGCTCTGGCGCTTCTACCACTTTCCGGTCAGGCACATCAAGTAAGCATTTGATTCATAGATCACCAAATAAGCTCCCAAGACTAACATGTATTACAGGCACTTTCACGAAAGAGGCTACTCGTAGCTCAAAGAACGTTGTCGTCCACGAACACGCCAGAGGCTACGACCGGAACGAGCCTTCCCCATCCTACTCGTCAAGGACAGGGAGTGGCAGTAGCCATCGGCATTGAACAACGTGTCAATCACTTGACTAATTCACTTATTGTGAGGCGTTTAAAGGGCTGCTTTTCGGAAATAGATCGACTCGAAAACCTGGAGGATACATGACTCCGGGAGAGATGTCAAGAGACTTGTCGCAAGACGACTAAATGCATTGGGAGATTGTCTGTTTCATCTCACTACAATTTGCATTGGGATATAGACTGTACATTAGGACGATCATCGTCATGTTCTTAGTACGGACTGGAGTTGTTCACAGGTAGATTTCTAATTAATATTCAAGAAACCTGGTCGTTGCTGTCGTCGTTTCCTCATGCGATCTATTAGTCATTGTCCAATAGCATCGTTGTCGCACATCATTGAATCCTTCAATCTTCCGATTGGATCTCTCCCCTGCGTCCGACACAGCCAAAAGATATCCGAGATCCCTGATCGGCACTTATATGAGCCAGTCAGTATTGCCGGAGGATCTTTGTGTTACAGTGACCGTCGTCGCAACACGTGGGCGCCGCGTACAGGGCAACGAGTCCCAGGCAGCCAGGAAGATAATCCTTCCCGCGAATGAGGATGACTACCCGGTAGGTCGCTCGCTACCCGTGTGATGTGCATGAACACATGGGGCACGGCGGGAAGGAGCGGATCGTCATCGTGGAGTGGAAGCCCTGCGTTCGCGCGTTGCTGCCTTAGGTGGGACGGGTGCCTGATCAAATACCCACCCCCGGCTTATTCACAGGCAGACAGATATCTGGAGATACATTCGAGTAGATAGTCAATCAGAACGTCATTCCTATTAATATATGTCATCTATTTGCGCATTATGGAATGGGCTTCAATTGTTTAACAGTGATCTCCAAAGCAATTGGGTCACGGCCAGCCTTCATACAGTCTTCTGTCATTGGTGTTGCTAGAACGTATTGTCCAGTAAGGACTCAGAAGGTTGTCAATACGAGTTGGATCAAGGCCACGATATCTCTCCTGAGAGAGCATGCTGTTGGATGCCCAATCACCGCCCGATCGTTCGACATCAAAGCCATTGGCGACAAATCAGCCAGCCTAGAGTGATGTCGGAACAGAGGCACATCGTGGCTTGCATTACATGGCATGTAGTCGGCAGTGCGGATAGCCACCGCCGCCAGGCTTGCTTGCTACATACAGATGGTGTGCATATATGTATGTATGATTGAAGGGAAAGGCGTGCAGAATGAACGAGCCTTTCCGATTGGATACGCCGTACTCGAAGGGCGTCGTGTGGGGTGCGTTTCCGCGAAACCCTGTATTCGTCTTACCCCACGATGCAGAATGCAGCCAGCAGCAGCATACCCCGCCCCGGCCCTACCACACCATACTTGTCGACTATAGGTGTGACATCCGGAACTGAGACACCCTCTTCGAAAGGTTGCTGAGCTCATGCCCTCTGTCTCGGATGCGGGGTTGATGACATGCACGTATGCTCAGTCACAATGAGGGCGATGGCTGTATATAACAGTCGGGTTGCAACGCCTTGTTCTCAAAGTCTCCCGATAGTCCAACTGCTCCCGTTAGCCGTTCGGATCACCACTGAAGCGTCTATATATTTTCATGTGCCTCGGTTATAGATTGACTGATGGAAACTATGAGGGTGGCATCTATTCAAAGATGCACACGGTTGAGTGTGCGACACTCAGGGGTAGCCGCAAAACTGCTCCTGGCAACACTATGCTTTGCCCTTGCCACTTCAGCAGCATCAGAAGGAACAAGCGATAAAGACATATGGACCCCCCTCAACTCCACCCTAAACGGCCGTCTCCGCCGCCTCGAACCCCTCGCGAAACCCTGCTTCCCCAACTTCGCCGGCCAACCCGCGCCCCTGGACGAAGCCGCCTGCAGCGCGGTCCGCAGCAACTACCCCACCAACGCCTTCCGCGCCGAGCAGCCCGCCGGCTTCATGAACCCGCAGAGCGAGATGTGCCTCTCCAACCCCGCGGACCAGTGCGCCCTGGACTCGAGCACCAAGCCGGCCGGCATGCCGGGCCCCGACGCCACGTGCGGCCGCGGCGGCGTGCCCTCGTACTATATCGAGGTGCAATCTGCCTCCGACGTCGTCTCGGTCCTGTCCTTCGCCCGCGCCCACCGCGACGACAGCGACGAGGGCCGCGGCGTCTACCTCGCCGTCAAGAACAGCGGGCACGACTTCATGACGCGCAATAGCGGCGGGGGTGGCGGAATCGCCCTGATGCTTTGGATGCACCGCTTGAAAGGCATGGCGTTCCACGAGACCTTCGTGCCGGACGGGTGCGACAGCTCCAAGACCACGGGGATGCGCGCCATGACGGTCGCGGCCGGCGAGTCTACGGGCGACGCCTTCGCCTTCGCCGCCGCGCACGATAGCCTAGTCCTGGGCGGTTACTCACCGACCATCGCCCTGAGCGGGGGGTGGGCTCTCGGGGGCGGCCACGGGCCCCTGGCGCCCGTGTACGGGTTGGGTGCGGATCGGGTGGTGCAGATGCGCGTTGTGACACCGGACGGCGTGGAGCGCGTAGTGAGCGCATGCAACGAGCACGCCGATCTGTTCCGGGCTTTGCGGGGCGGCGGTTTGGGTGGCGCGTTCGGGGTCGTCCTCGAGGCGACGCACAAGTTGGAGTCAGGTCCCTTGCCGATCGCGGTCGCGTCTCTGAAGTTGCCGGACGATGCACCCGAGGAGACGGTGTGGGAATGGATCGAGCTCCAGACCCGGAACTCCCTACGCTGGGGCCGCGAGGGCTGGGGTGGGCATGTGGCGGGCTTGTACCTGACGCACTTCAACCCCCTGCCCCAGATCGCCAACCTCAGCGACGAGAGCGCTGGCGCCGCTTCGGAATCGATGCGCGAGGCGTCCGAATTCGTGCTCGCGCACGGCGGGACCAGCGTCGTCGAGGTTCTGCCCGATTTCCTGGCGGCGTGGAACAAGTACGTGGCGCCCGGCGCGGCCAAGACTGCAGGCAACATCCGCTTCATCTCCAACCGGCTGATCCCGCGAGACCTGTTCGCGGACGAGGCGGGGGTCCAGAAAATCATGGATTACTTCAGAAGTCTGCCGAAGGACCGGTATGACCCGCGGAATCTGTACATACCCGCGGCCACGCCGTTCGTCGCCACCAACAACACCACCACCGCAAGTGCTTCAGAGGCTTCAGCGGTGCATCCGGCTTGGTACACGGCCCTCTGGGCTCTCTCGACCGGTTTCACGCTGCCCTGGAACGCGACGTACGAGCAGCGGCTCGACATCTTCACTTGGTTCACCGATGTGACGCGGCAGCAAGAGGTCCTGACGGGCGACCAGGGCGGATCCTACGTCAACGAGGCCAACCTGTTCACGCAGGACTGGCAGGAAGCATGGTGGGGGCGCGAGAACTATGAGCGGCTGCTCGAGACGAAGAAGAAATATGACCCGGATGGGCTCATGAACTGTTGGAAGTGCGTTGGGTTCGACGAGGCGGACTTTGGCAGTGATAGATTTCGGTGTCAGGGGAAGCTGCAATTGGCTATCGATGAGAGGCTTGCGCGAAGCGATGCAGGGCTAAACTCTTGATATCTGGTACTCAGTAGCATACCCAAGACGCTAATTGCCGTGTATCAAGGACACTTGTAGCAATTGAAACTCATAGTTCTTTCGGATTCCATTACCTCACAAGAGTTGGTGTTGGCTAGGAGACAGTGTACGTGTGTGAAAGTGCACTGGTTAGCTTCCTGCTCGCCCAGATTTCTGCAGACAAGACAATCGTCCACCCCCCCTCGTCAATGCCAGAACTAGGATGACGGTCAAGGCTTGTCTCTCCGTGTGCCAATCTCGGAGTTTTTTCACAGCTAAGACTTACGTAACCTGTTTCTTCTTGTGTAGTTCTGCCTACCCGCGTGCCGTGCATGCATGTCAAGTCAGATCGATCATGTACATCAATCGCAGATCAGAGGTATAATCAGACGAGGGCCACTTTATGTTTGATAAAAGCAAAAGGGCTGACACACTGCGAAGAGACATCGGACATGATGCGCGCCAGCCTATCATGGTGAGTATGCTGCACCAAAATAGTCACGGCTCAGCTTCCTGGCACGCGCATCCTGGGGACACACGGCTCGCTGAACGACGTTGAACATTGCGGAGGATGGACTCCGCATCATGCCCAGATCACAGCATGCATGCGATATTCAGTTACGACAATCTTCCCACACTAGCCTTCCATTGATCGCAAACGGACCGTCCAAGCCGACCCGATGCGTGGTATTCGAACGCTTGGCGGCGAAAATTCCACCACAGACGCCGCATCGCCAAGAGTCTGGGGTTTCCCGTCCAGGGGATTGATTGGTGGTTTAGGGGCAGCTCGCTAGGAGCTACCCACAGTACATGTGTCTGGACTACATAAACAGCACTAGACAGCAGGGAGGGGCGTTCGGCACAGGTAGATGAGCACTATCGGGATCCAAGATGTAATGCTATATATAAATTGCAACTCAGATCTAGGCGCGCGAATCGTTGGTGCATGGACTACTATAAGCCTCCTCTGTTAAGACGCGGCTCGCATATGAAAGAGGGTACCTCAATGACAGCCGGCATCAGCCTGAATACCCCATTTGTCCACCAACCAATCATCGCACGGAGCCCTCTCCGCCTCGCCTCTCAAGGGACGAGCGACGGCGGCCGCCCTGAAGACATGCCTACATATATAAGCAGTGTGGCTAGACTCTTTGCCTTGGAACAAAATGGCGTTGCCAGGATCTCGTGCTTGATACGACCAAGTCCATTGCCATCATCAAAGAAAGAAGCCTCCCTCGCCTTTGAAGATGCATCTGCTCAACACCCCAGCCGTGACCGGGGTAGTCCTCCTGGCCCTCAGCGGCGGCGTCTCGGCCCAGCTCAACCAGCTCGCCAAAGCGGCCGGCAAGCTGTACTTCGGGACCGCCATCCACGGCGAGGACCTGAACGACTCGAGTCAGCAGAAGTACCTGGGCGACAGCAACGACTTTGGCCAGGCCACGCCCGGTAACGAGAGTATGTCCACCGCACTTCAGCTATAAACCAATCGTGGCTAAATGTGCCTTCCCTATGAACAGTGAAATGGGACGCCACCGAGCCCAACCGCGGCCAGTTCACCTTCGGCAACGGCGACAAGATCGCCAACTTTGCCAGCTCGCACGGCCAGTTGCTGCGGTGCCACACCCTCGTGTGGTACGCCCAGCTTCCCGGATGGGGTAAGTCAAGATTCGTAACCACGGCTCTTCCTTCCCTCCCATGATGTGTCATTGTATGTGCATCGCGCGTATTACTGACAAGCCGGCCAAACAGTCCAGAGCGGAAACTGGAACAAGGACTCCCTGACGTCGGTCATCAACACCCACATCTCCAATGTCGTCGGCCACTACAAGGGGAAATGCTACGCCTGGGACGTGGTCAACGGTACGTATTCATCACATGCGGGCGATGGATGGATGGACAGATGACCAAGTAACCCACCCGACTGACCCTGGCAATCGCTCGCCCCAAATGCAGAAGCGCTCAATGAAGACGGCTCCTACCGCTCCAACCCCTTCCTCCGGGTCCTCGGCGACTCATACTTCGCCATCGCCTTTGACGCGGCCGCCAAGGCCGACCCCAACACCAAACTGTACTACAATGGTAAGTAGTATCATCCGTCCTCTCCAGGCCCTTCCTCTTGCAAGCATAGTAGGATATCAAGACAGCTGACCAACCAACTGCCGCCAGACTACAACCTCGAGACCCTCTCCCCCAAACAACAAGGCGCCGTCAAGATCGTCAAACTAGTCAAAGCGGCGGGAAAGCGCATCGACGGCGTCGGCATGCAAGCCCACCTCATCGTCGGCCAGTCCCCCAGCGCCGCCACCCTGCAGTCCGTCATGCAGTCCTACCTCGACGCCGGCGCCACCGAAGTCGCCTTCACCGAGCTCGACATCCGCTTCAGCAGCCTGCCCGCCACGTCCGCGGGCCTGCAGCAGCAAGCCGAAGGGTACGGCGCCGTGACGACGGCCTGCCTCGCCGTCGAGGGCTGCGTCGGCATCACCACCTGGGGTTTTAGTGATGCGCACTCCTGGGTCCCCGGCACCTTCCCCGGCAACGGCGACGCCCTCCTCTACGACCGCAACTACCAGAAGAAGCCGGCCTACTCCACCATCAGCAGCCTCCTGGCCGCGGCCAAGACGTCGGCGGGGACGGCAGCTCCGACTACCGCCACCACCCTCGTGACCAGCACTACTACCACTGCCGCCCAGCCGCCGCCTGCGACCACTACATCTGGCAATGGTGGGGGTGGCTGTGTTTCTCCACAGTGGGCGCAATGCGGTAAGTCTTAACTTCTCAAGACTCTTGTCAAATCTTGCATCGCATGGAATATGCTAAACCTAGATATCGCACAGGTGGCCAGGGTTGGAGCGGCTGCAAGACCTGCGCGTCGGGCTTGACGTGCAAGATCAGCAATGATTATTACTCGCAGTGCGTGTAGACTCGAGCGGGGCGGCGGGTGATGGGTCAACGAGCTTGCCAATTGAAATGGGCTGGATTTGGAGGGTCAAAAGATCATCTAACCTTAGGTAGGCTCTGAAGTCGTTAACATCAATTGAAATTGACCAAGGGCCACTCACCGATCTATATTCCCCCCGATCAGACTTGACATGTCAGGATGCAGAAGGATGCGGGGTGTTCCACAGTGATTGGTCCGAGAGACAGGACGGGCGTGAACTGTGACGTAGTAGTATTAACTGAAGTTTCTGACCGCTAACGAAGGTCTTCAGCCGCGCATCTAAATACAAACACTGGTCCATCCGTGTGATGATGATCTTTGACTTTTAATGCCCTTGAAATATGCCATATACAACCTAAGAGCGACAGGATCCGCTATGCCTTGAAATCAAAATCAGAAATCGAAAACGCCGGGAAAGCAGCGCTGTATGCATCTAAAGGAAACTGTTGACAATCGTAACAATCGTGGTGTAGACCATGCAGACCAGGCCGAGCGCCATGAGAGCAAGGTCGAAAATCTTCTCGGACCGGGTTGTGGCAATACCGCGGTAATGCAGGTACGGGGGGTAAATGTAGACCAGCGGCACACATGCGAAAGAGCCAATGAGAGCCACGAAACGGTCGAGGTTGCTGGCGCCAACAATAGAGACACCTCCACAGAAGGCCACCATGAGAGCCCGGAACATGTTCTTCTTCCACTTAGTCTTGAGACTCTTCTTGCCCGAGTGGTGGCCAAAGATCTTGCCCTCCAAGATTCGGATGGCGGGGAAAAGCTGGACAGGGTTCCCCACCAAGACCGCCAGCGAGTAGAGAAACTGCACTGCGTTGACGAACTTGTTGGTTTGTGGGTAATTGTTGATGATCTCAATGTACGTGTGCTCGCCGAACGTCGCATAGCAAAGAGCACCCACCGACGTGAAGATGATGGTGATGATGAGCATGATGGTTCCAAGAAGGTACTCGAACTTTTCGGGCTTGGCCATGGACGACTGGATGGGCAGAATGAGCCCAATGCCTTCGAAGGTGAAAATAGCGGATCCAATCATCAAGGTGTACTTGTCCGGGTTGAACAGGACGACCGACTCGGCCATGCCTTCGGTGGCAAGCTTCGCGACGTCGTAATAGTAGATGTAGCCCAAGCCAATGCCGATGCAGATGTCGGCGAAGAGCGCAGCAGGTCCCAGCTTGGAGATGTTTCGAATGAAAGCGAACGGGATGAGAGTGAGGACCTGGATGATAATGATGGAGGTCGTCGTCAGAGGCTCTCCACTCTTGCTCACGGCGGCGAGGAACGACAGTATGTTTTCGGCCACGAAAACGATACCGGCACAAACGAAGCCAAGCTGGGACAGCGTGATAGAGCCGAGGATCAGGCCACGCATTCGCGTTCCGGCGATGGCATGACCGAGCTCACCGTAACCGCCAGAGTACTTGGCCTTACAAGCCAGCAGCAGATGGAAGGACACCATAGAGATGGCAGCCACCAGGATCATGGTGATGCTCGAGAACAGGATACCTCCGTTGCTGAAGGCCTTGGGGAGGAACATGATACCGGTCCCGATGAAGGCCTTCAGCAATGTGAAGAAGGTCTTAGTAGTACCAGACGTCGCAGACTTAGGGGCCCGGGTACTCTTACGACGTCCGAGCAGGGGCCTAGTCTCGGTAGCCCGGGCAGCACCAGGGCCGGCTTCCTCGTCATCCTCGAAGCTTACCGCTTCGTCATCCGAGTCTTCAAGATCTTCACCAGCAAAGCTGCCGTAGAGGTCCAAGAACTCGACAAAGTTGCGGGTGACGGGGATCCTGGCGGCCAGATGCTGCTGTTTCTGCTGTATGTAAGCTCTCCGAAAGCCGCCCGGACCCATTTGCTGGCCCACGGACATGAGGTCGTCGTCGTCAAAGGTAGGCGCCTGCCCCGGATGATGAAAAGTGGCTGCTCGCTTGTGCATTTTGACACGGGCGGCCGTCTTGAAGACATCGCGATGTATGTCACCACCGGGCAGCTTCAGCGATGATATCTCGCCGGGAGGGTTTGAGTCTGGGGTGGAGGACCTGCCGATATTCCCGGCATCGGTAGAACTGTCAAAGACGTATCCATGGCTCTCTGGAAGATGCTCGGCGACGATCTCGGCATCGTGCCTCAGCTCGTCGGGCGAAGTCGCGTCAGCCATGTTGTGAGGAGAGCAATCTAGAATGAGTGCTGGTATGCCAGAAGGTGGTCTAGTCTATTGGGAAAGACGCTTGGTTTGGTTTAACCTTCAGCTTGAACAGACAGGTAAAGAAGGCTCCATGAACGACTGCGACAAACGTCGTCTATATGCAGTATATAGATAGCACTGACGTTTAAATCGGGTTAGAAGTTTCGAGCATGGGAGGAAGATGGAAGAAGTTGGAATTTCAATTGAATGAAGTTGAAGGAAAGCCGGAGAAATCCCTGATGCGATGGATGGCATCGTGGCACGGGGCACAAGTCAGGCTCAGTCCGCTGGGGTGGGGCACATTAACGCGGGCTAGGCTCGGCTGGGCTGAAATCCAATGACTGGCCCGCAAACTGGAGACTGCAGAACAGAAGACGGGCAGGAAACAGCAGGAAACACTCACTGGCCTGGAGATGGACTGTGATGGGCACGCACGCTTGGCACCTTGGCACGCTCAGTTAGCCACCAGCCCGCGGGGTTTGCGCGCCAAGTGGGGCTGCTTCCAGCACCTAGGCCGACCTGGGCCTACCCTCGCTGTCGCCCCTGAAAAGTGGTTGAGCCGCCTGCTGACCGACAAAACTTGACTCTGGCGCCTTCAATTCAATCGCCAGGGGTTGGTTTGCTGGAATGGTTCAGTGTTAGGTCTTGTGAGCAGTAAGCCAAAGGTTGACATCCCATTGGGGAAGTGGCTGGCAGAACTCTGGCGACTGTTTGCGTTCAATTGGCAAGATCGCATGCAGGGCAGCTGCTTAAGATGGCCATGTCAAAACATTAATTCGGTCATCGTGTCTCACAAGCCAGATTAGCTAAACTCTACTTCCGGGTGCTGCCTTCCACGTTGTGGGTGGCAGTGTGGTGGTGCTGTGTCGGGATCAGCCGATAGGTGCCCTGTTGCGGATCCTTGTTTTAGGGGATCACGAATTCTTGAACCACTACCAAACAAGACACCAAACATTTCTGATCCAATCCTTCGTACAACGTGGGAATAGTTGCACATCCGCGCTTACGCATCTTCAATAGTGAGAGGAGAGTCAGGCGCCGACGCAGGGTATTGAGAGGATATTTGACCCCACACACGGTGCCGATCCGCCCATGATGCTTGGGATGGCTGGTGGAACCCTGCGGGTCATATGTAGGGACCGACCTCCGTGACCAAACAACTTTGAGCGCGAAACTTTCGTCATGCAGGACGCCGCCGGTATCCCTTTTGACGACGCAACGGCCCTGTGGAGGCCGGCCTCAATTGACGAATGTCGTTTCAACTTGAGCACGCCATTTGCGCCCATAGATTCGTATTATGGCGATGCATTTGGAACAGCCCATGGAGATGTGCGACCCCGTTTCCGTCTCCGTTTCTGCCAGGACATGCTCCCTAAGCGCATCGGGGCGCTACGCTCTAAAGGGGTGTCCGGCAGAGAGAGTTCCTGTGCGGGTGTGTAACAAGAAAGTTACTCTCCACGCAGTGACATTCATGTGTTGCCCTGTACAACGGCGCAGTGTGTACTGAGTCATGATGGCCAGTAGTCACCCACCATACCACGTTGAAGACGGGCATCCGTGCGAGTTGACTATGAGTGACGCCAATGAACCGCATATAGGGAATCACATTTGGTATGGCGTACAGTGGCCTGTCATTCGACTGTTTACGTTCCTTTCCCTATGTCTTCCTTTTGGTTCATCCCGCTGTCAAGGCTCCGAACTACAAGAGTTGCTGCCCTCACTCGAACGAGGGAGAATGCCTGCCGATGTATGGTCTAAGCACTGCGAGTCTGCCAGATGGCAATGTATGTTAGTAAACAATCTGGTGACAGAGGAAGATTAGCATAGTACAGCCTAGCACGCCCTGATGCCCTATTATGGGAGGCTGGGAGCTGTCCGCCTTCGCGGTACTTCCCCTGACGTTGAACAATATAACAGCAACAACAACATCCCGCTGTGAAGTCGGTTGGGTTTCTGTTCAGGCTGCCCAACGGCCAGCGCATCGATCTGACACGACGAACTGGAATTATCTTTGTATGTGATACTGATAAGCCTCCTCGCAGGTCGACAGTCCCTAATGGAGGTCATAGTTGTTGGTTCATCGGCTGGAGGTGGGATTCGGTGCGGCCAGGGCGAGGCAACGCAGGATTGTGTATGTAATGCTGGCACCTGGTCAACTGAGAATCAGCATAGACCAAATATGGCTTATTGGGTTTAGTTAAATGAGCAACCAATCCTGTAAATTGCTGATTTTGCTTTGCTCTTGCAATGATCCCGCGACCTTCATAAGGTCAACGGCCTGGGCAGTTGAGGAGTGGCAGTGGAAGGGGTAGTTGAGGAGAAACGCGAGTGATGATCAATTGGATATTGAATACTGGTTGATATTTCATATCTGTACTTACATATACTGGTTACTTGCTGCAGGTTTGTCCCCTTCGGTAGTGGTGGTAATGACAGTGTGATTAGATAGGGGGAGATGGATTTCGTGGGTGAGCGTGCTTGGAATTGTTCAAACAAATATCGCATTGAAGAAGTGACCGGTATGGCTCGCAAATATTACTACCCAGTTGTTGATGTTGAAAGTGATGGTAATGCTTGATGGTATTCTGGAATAATTATTGATGGTATTCTGGAATAATTATTGATGGTATGATGGTGTGATAGGAGAGTGATGCCAGTAGGGTAGCGGGAAAACAAGTTCCAGATGGACAGAGGGCAATGAGCTGTGGAAGAAACGAGGCGATGAGGTCGACGATGGCATAAGTAGCAGGTATTGAGCTGTAGTTAGGGAAGAAGCAGAGGATTGATGGCGCGTGATTGTGTGATAGGGGAGGGATGCCAGTAGGGTGGTGGGAAAACTACAAGTTTTATATGGGACAGAGGCAATGAGCCGTGGAAGAATTGCGACGGCTAGGTCAACGATGGCATCAATAAAAAGCATCGAGCTTCACCTAGGGAAGAAGCAGATGGTTGACTGCAAGCCCTGTAGGTCATGCTTGGTGATGGTACTGAGGCAGGGGACGAAAGTGCAGGTACCCAAGTAGCTCCCCAGGCAATGGGCGACCCGGGATGGGTAAACTCTGGGAAAACCCGAAGGAGACCTTATAATTGACAATTGATGGATGTTTTTCTAACCAACGTTCCCCCACACTGGGAGCTAACAGTGTGAGTCTTGGGCGAGTCGTAGTGTGAGAAGCTGCGCAAAACCGGTTACATGAGTAGCTACTTGCTAACCGGCAGTCCAAGCGGGAGAGAAAACCCACCGTAGTCCTCGCTACACCGGGTTTTCGGGGGTAGGCTCAGGTTGCCTAGGTCGCTCGTTGGTCGGCTAAGGATGGCAGAGAGTCACAGTCATGGGGCGAACTGGTGGGCAACTGGGGGACATGTGGGCAGCGCGCAGAGGGACTTCACCCATGGAGATCTTTTTTTGCTGTTTTTTTCTATTGTGACATGTACCGATCTTGGATGGCGTATCGTTTGTTGTCGCTCTCGCAATCACCGTGTCTTCAACGCCTCAGCCGCTGCCCGGGCTGCTAGGTACCTGTTGTTTGACGTGTTTGGTCAAGTGGTAAGGCAGACGCGTTGCCTTCTATTGTTGCCCAACTTTTGAACCTCACCTACACCTTTCCACAGAGACCACGGTTCAATTCCCTCTGTTGCAGTTTTACAAGATACTTCTTTTTATTTTTGACCTTTACCACCCTGCATTCCGCTCTTGATTCTTCCCACCATAATCTCAACATCAAAATCCTCTCCCCTATTCAGTGCATGCACCACACTACCTCCAGCTTTCCATATTTATCATCGCCGCGATGTACTTGATTAACTTCAACTCTGCCGCAATGTTCACGAATAATTATATTGCTTGTGCCAGATTTCATTTTGCCTCCCAACCATATCATCGTCATCATCACCAAAACATCCCAACGGTGTAATTGGCCTCACTACCAACACTCTGCAACCCTTCTTCAAGATAAGTCGACAACCTCATTCCAATACATCACCGCCACTCAACTGACTCTCGTGAACCACACAAAAGGCACCTCGTCGTCCTCATCTATCCTCAAGTCGATCCCAACCTCCGACACCTCCCCACGCTCATTCAGCCGAAACTGAGCACGCACCGACGCCAAAGGCTCCCCAGGATCGGTCAGTCCCTTCACGTGCGCCCACCCTACCCAGTAGTCGCCTGATACGTGCTCTAGCATAAAGACAAAGTCGAACATGGAAGTATCCTCCGCGTGCGCTTCTAGGTGACACCCATCCCCCTTTCTAGCCGCTTCGGCCGGTTCCGACTCCGTGATGTGGGGCTCCGACGAGCTGCTGTCCCCATCACACACCAGATCGATGATGAAGTCGCCATAGCCCGGGTCTCTGTACCGCCCCGCGTGCTGATCGAGCGCGGCGGAGGGCAGGAGCGGTGGGCTCGGGACGTGGGGGTACAAGCGCTTGCGGCTGCCGTCCACGAGGTGTCGGCCTTGCTTTTCTTCCCGGCGAAACCTGTTTTTGTGCACGAGTTAGTTTCGATCAAGCCCACGATACACCAAGAAATTGAAAGATGAAACCGGGTTCTTACTTTTTCTCAAAGTCAAATCTCCTACTCTTTTCCACGCCTAACAAGTCGTACATGACACGATACCAAACCAGATTCTTCGCCCTAGACGCGGCATTACACATCACCACAATACCCACATCCCGCGAGGGTAACATCATCATCGACGTAACGAACTCGTTGACGGTGCCCGTATGGTGCCAGGTCTCGACGCCCTCAAAAACACCATGCATCCAGCCCAAAGTATACGTCACCGGCCCCGTAAAGGGCAGCCCCTGCTCATCGAAGAAGGATCGCGAGGTCTTGAGCTCGCGGTGGCCCGCGGCTGAGACGGGTCCCTCCTCGCGCATCATGACGCGCAGGTACTTGGCGTAGTCCAGCACATTGGAAATGACCGCCCCGGCCCCCGAGTCCCAGTCAGCCGGCACATGCGGCCGCTTCACGTACCCAGCAGCCCCCCGGCTGTTATTACGCCAATAATAACCGTCCGCGAGCACCAGCTCAGACCCCGCCTCCAGAAACCGCGTGTCACCGCGATTCAAGAACGTCTTGTCCATTCCCATGGGCGCCCACAGGTGCTCGCGGAAGAAGCTGCCGAGCCACGTGCCCCCCGCAAGCACTTCGACGAGGTGGCCCAGGGCCGTGAACATGTGGTTGTTGTACTGGAAGCGCTGGCGCGGCTCGGCGGCCAGGGGCAGGTGGCGCAGGCGGCGGACCTGGTCCCGGCTCGACTTGGCGAAGGCCAGGTCGTGGGGCGGGTAGCCGGTCTGGTGGCTCGCGGCGTCCTCGAGCGTGATGTGCGCCGTGGCCCAGTCGTCGCTGAGGACGAAGTCGTCGCGCAGCAGCTGCGAGATGGGCGTTGTCCAGCTTAGCTTGGGGGTGCCAGTATCGGTTTCTGCGGACGACGAGTTGTCGATGAGCAGAGAAAGGGCAGCTGTGGTGAAGGACTTGGTGGTGCTGCCCGTGTAGAACAGCGTGTGGGGCGTCACCGGCGTGGATGGGAGAGAGGCATAACCGAACCCCTGAGATACTGTTAGCTCTTCATCACGACAATTACTTATAGCCGACACCTGCGCTATTGCTTTTCATATATAGAAATGAAAAAGAAGAACGTAGCTGGCATGAGGATATGTAGGATCAGGTCGAAACACAGATCTTACCTTTGCCCAAGTCTCATTCCCATTGACGATGGCCACTGCCATGCCTGGGGCTTTCCAACGACCCATCACATCATGGATATACGACTCCAGATCCGCTACCGAAAATGGCAGACCTGCGGCGGAGGCATCGCTGTCGCTTTCTTCCCCTCCAATGGGGAATTGAGCATGGTCATCCTCCAAGCGAATGCCTAGGGAGGGACTGAGCAGAGCGCAGATTGCAACACCGACTGGAACACTGTGACCCTTCATGGCAAAGATATACGGATATCGACAAGATTCTTTTCAGCAATTCTTGGTAATATTACTTGGCGCATTTGACGCACATCAGATATTTAAAGTCACCGGAAGCGTGCCGATGGTCCAAATGGACTGGGGTAGATCGGTCGTATTCCGTACTAACGAGGGGCTGCACGACATGCACGCCGATCGGAGTAATTCCCCTTTTGGTCACTGATTGCGCCAGCCACGCAACATCAGCATTGGACCAATTGAGGGAATTTGCTAACAGCAACTTGCAATGCACGGTATATTCAATCAGTATCTACAATACGGATGTCAATCTGGCGGTGTCATGAGAGAATGTGGTGGTGATAGTTCAAAGAAAGATTGAAGTAGACCATTGGCTCGCTATTTTTGAGCTGCCAGTAACTTGGCACATGTCGATCAAGGAGCCAAGAAGTGCTCTTGACCTGGTAATGCATCGTAGGTCTCCATTAGTGACCCGTTTCTACATCAGTCACGTTATTAGACAGCTTTGCACATGTTGCTGGGACAGGCATTGCGGCACGGGGGCTAAAACCCACCCAACGATGCAACCGAGATTGAACAGCTGAGGTCTGGCCACGAAGGCAGCCCGCCAGCCTGCATACAACACTTTGGTATGGGCGACAAAACGTTACCAACACACACAGATACTGTTAGAATGAATGTCAAAAAGTAAGGATGGGTATTTTCGGTATTTTTGAGTGTGTACGGAGTATTCGGTTTGGAAATCAACTGCCGCATCCGTAGGAACAAAAGGTGCCAGAAATCGCCATTGCTCAGTCTGTCCGGGGTTGGGCCGGTCGCGAAATCCGACTTGCTGACCTCTAATTCCTCCAATTGGTTCGGTTCTCTTCGCTAGGAGAATCCCTCCCTGGGACGACTAGGAAGGCAAATACCTAAGTATCGAACCGTTGAGTCGGGAACGGGAACGGGAACGAGGTTGTATGCGCCAACTCCAATTGCTCCCTCGACTCGTGCCCAATTGGAAGAACCCGTCTGACTGATTTATGCACACGAAATAAGACACAACTCGGGTGAATGCACCTCCCCAGCTCCCGAATACAGACTGCCTCTCCAACGGCCCTGGATATATGCCAGCAGGGCCCGAAGAGCAAATGTCGTTTGTTATTATCCCTTACTTATCGAATGTTCCATCTCTGGCTTCTTTTCTTGGTGGCCAAAACCAATCTGTTGAACCTTTTGTTCCTGAAGATCAGCAACGCAGTGCACACAGCTGACATTTGGCATCCTGCTGTACCCCATGCCACAGGCGTGACAGCTACACCCAATAGCCTGGAGAATTGAGCTGCACAAACTTTCTGTGGCGACACACTAGGTGCAAGAAGCAAACAACTTAGCCAAGCCGAGGTCAGTTTCAACACCCTGCCATCGCGAAAACCTGCGTTTGAAACATCCTAAATCATATTTGATGCCGTCTTGGTCTACAGTCCAACATGTGGAGAATGGAGCTAACGGAACGGAACTCTTAGGGCGTGGCGCCCAGCGCACTTTAGGCCAGGAATGGCTCCTACAGCGACCATCGGAGATCAAGACAATGAGAGAATCCGACTAGAACGCCGAATCAGTCGCCAAGCCGCCGACGAAGGCCACGATGCCGACATCCCATCCGCCGAAGGCTACGTGCTTGATGCGACCGAGGAGAAAAAACGCCGCGCCTCGTTAGCGGAGAGGAGGAGGAAGTCCGACGTGGAGCAACACCCGCACCCGCACACTGCCGCCGGAGACCCATCTCCTCCAGCTCCTGCGGGACCCGCTAAAGCCGACGACATCCACCATTACCCACCAGAACGCGACGTTGACATCGAGAAAGGGACTGGTGGAACACTGAAGCAAGACCCGGGATCTGGCTCCGGCTCCGGAACGAGCCCTAGCACGGGCGATGACGATGATCTCAATATTGTGTGGTGGGAGGAGAATGACCCCGAACACCCGTACAATTGGCCCAAGTGGCGCACCGTCGTCAATTGCCTGTTGGTCAGCCTCATGGTCTTCATCACCCCCCTGGCGTCCTGTAAGACTCCCTCGACTGTACCAGAAAAGTATTGATTCCACTGACATGCCGCACAGCGATCTTCGCCCCCGGCGTGCCCCAGCTCATGCGGGAGTTCCAGAGCACCAGCCTCGAGATAGCCTCCTTCGTAGTCTCCGTCTACATCCTCGGCTTCGCCTTCGGCCCCCTCTTCATGGCGCCCCTGTCGGAGATCTACGGGCGCCTGTACGTCTACCACGCCAGCATGCTCGGGTTTATTGTTTTTGTCGTCGCCTGCGCCGTCGCGCCCAACATGGGCGCCCTCATCGCCTTCCGCTTCCTCAGCGGCGTCTTCGGCTCCTGCCCCGTCACCAACGCCAGCGGCTCCATCGCCGACATGGTGCCCCAGGCGGGCCGCGCCGCCGCCATGGCCGCCATCTCCATCGGGCCCCTCATGGGGCCCATCATCGGCCCCATCGCGGGGGGGTTCCTCGCCGACGCCGAAGGGTGGCGCTGGGTCTTTTGGCTCCTCGCCATCGTCGGCGGGGTCATCGCCCTCGTTAATGTTTTTGTCTTGCGCGAGACGTACCACCCCGTCCTGCTGGAACGGCGGGCGAAGCGGCTCCGGGCGGCGACGGGCAATATGCAGCTGCGCTCCAAGCTGGATATCGGGCTCTCGCCGCGCGATTACTTCGTCCGCAGCATCGTGCGGCCCGTGAAGCTGATCATTTTTTCCCCTATTGTCATCGCCACGTCTCTCTTCCTGGCTCTCACCTATGGTTATCTCTACCTCATGTTCACGTCCATGACCGAGGTCTTCCAGCAGTACTACCACTTCAGCACCAGCCTTGTTGGCCTTGCCTACATCGGGTTGGGTGTCGGCTCGCTCAGCGGTGTCGTCCTGTACAGCAGCACCTCGGACCCATACATGAAGCGGAAAGCAGCCGAGGCCGACGCCCTGGCTGCCGAGACGGGCGCCGAGCCCCAGGGTCTCAAGCCCGAGTATCGTCTCCCACTTCTGCCGGTCGGCAGCCTGGTGATGCCGCTCGGCTTCTTCCTCTACGGCTGGACGGCCGAGAAGCAGGTCCATTGGATCGCGCCCATCATCGGCACGGCCCTCATCGGTATTGGCAACTTAATAGTCTTCATGTGCGTCCAGCTCTACCTCGTCGACTCTTTCGGGCTCTATGCTGCCTCCGCCATGGCCGCCAACACCCTCGTCCGTTCCGTTGCGGGCGCCGTCCTGCCGCTCGCGGGGCTGCCCATGTACGAGCGGCTTGGCGTCGGCTGGGGCAACAGTTTGTTGGGGTTTATTGCGCTGATCCTCTTGCCTATCTCCCTCATGATCCTTCGGTATGGCGAGTATTGGAGGAAGCGGTTCGTGGTTAAGAACCTGTGAGCTGGATGTTGGAGACCTTTGTATATGGTTGGAGGGTACAGAAGAAGGACTAGCCAAAAACGGATAAAAGCTGGAAGTGATCAACGGATTGGGATAGATTTGGAATGGTAATATGAACGATATCCTAGCGGGATCACCTTTGGCGCTTAGAGATGGCATGGTCGAGTGTCGAAAGGGGTTTCTTATTGCCACATGCTATCCCGAAAATGTCTACATACATTCTCGGCATGCGATATACAGTAATAGATAAGTACATTATGCCTGATCTAGACGACTGTTTAGTTTTTCGTAACATTTTATTCTAACAAATGGGTTTGACGAAGCCACTGACAGCTACGAACGATAGTTAACAGATTTGGCATTTCAAGAACTGCCGACCTAGCTTCACGAACGGTTATATTTCTCTGTTTCGTATATTCCGGTCAACTACAGACCAACATCCTTCTTACTTCATCGTTTTGGAAACATAGACAGTATAGCGATCCCACTCTCATCATCATAAAACAAAGGAACGACGGTCACCGATGGCTAAAAATAGAAGATGAGGAGAGATGGTTTGGTGTTGGAGTGATGCTTTCCGAAAATCGTCTGCTGCGGCGTACGGGCCACCAACACGGCCAGATCACCAACACAATCGGCCGAGATCGACTGCTCAAATTGAACACCCCTCTCCTCTTTCGTGGCCAATATCCTGACTTCTTTCGTCTCCTGATGGCAGCGTAAGTTCTGAAGGGCAAGGTTCCCGGCACGAGAGGTCATCAACAAGACCCTTCCGGCTTCGAGTGGTAAGCACTATCACTAAGTACGCTGGTATGTTGGAACGTCAGGTTTTGGAGCCTCTGCTCGATCTCCATGCCACCATGTGGCTCCCGAACTATGTCAACAAGACCGTGAACACCTTCGCCTCTCACATTGGTCCGCACCAACCCCATGCCATGACCGGGCTGTGTTACACCGACACCGGACAGCAGACCGTCAGATCCAACCAGCGCTCGGGACGGATGACTGAGGCCGAAAGGCAAGCCAATGGTGAACTGGTACTCACGTGTTTCAAGTACAGGACCATAATCTTCGCGGCATCAGAATGAGAACCGAAGATGGGCGTATGACTCTGCGTACCGAGAGTGTAACCATGATCCAGGCCAGAATGTTGAGTTCTTTGGCTTCGTGGTCGCGCCCGGTATATTTTACCTTCCGGCCCGCAATTGTCTGTTTCTGGTCCTTATCCTTTTGGTATCTCTTGGCCGCCCGAGGTTGTCGCTACCCACAACACTGCCCGGCTGTCGAGGTTTCATAGGCTGCTTCATCACCTTCGCCTACGAGTTCCGACCAGCCTCCTGCCCCGTTAAGGTCGGTTGCTGCTGACAGCGTTAATGGGCGTAATAATTCTTTTATCTTGTCTAATAATTTCATTCTCTTCTTCCACTTTTTTCCGTTTATACGCAGCGACTACGACAGGATGATATTCTCTCCGATCTAAGTTTACGTTCACGTGAATAACTATATATGCCCTTTTTATAATTAGTATTTCTCGGTAAGAGGTAATCGCTAATGAATCAAGCTTAATTGAAAGTGCAATCTGCCGGCTTGTAAATTACTGGGTGTTTACTATGCGCTTCTTGTATCGCCAGCTTGGGCGTCGGCACGCCTGATGTAATATCCCGCCTCAGACTACAGTACATACGAACGCCGCATAATCGTACAAGGTGAAACAAACTAAATAATCTGTCGGATAATCTAGCCAATAAGAAACACCCATCCTGCTACACCGAAGCCACAAGTGCTTACACTCATGCCGTCTACCAATCCCCAGCAGGATGTTGCCATATCTGCAATGTTCGTATCATCCTGGAAGGCATGCCCGTCAGCTACGCGGGTCTGAACTGACGTCTACATAAACCAGTGAAAGGAAGACATGTCTGAAAACTTTCCAACTCCCATTGTCGCCTACAACGTTTCCTTTCGAGGGCTCATATAAACCCCATTATCCGGTAAGTTGAGGAGTTCCACCACTGAAGCACCAACACCTTTACCTCACCACGTACTCTTTATTCAGGAAGACAAGCATTTTTAATAGAGCATAACAAACAGAAGCAAGTAGTTACTTTATCATCCGAGGAAACAACATCACATCATGCTAGCTCTCAAGCTAATCGTTGCCGTCACGGGCTTGACCGGATTTGCAGCGGCCGGTCCAGTGGTAAGTATCTATTTCACTTTGGCAACCTATCTTGCCAACAACGTACCGAGTGTGGTAGGACTGACTGATCTCGTACCTCATCAAGGCTGGGCACGGCAACGCCGTCAAGATGCGGGACAACGGCTTTTCTTCCGTTCCCGGGCTGTTGGAGAA
This sequence comes from Arthrinium phaeospermum, assembly GCA_006503535.1. Lineage (NCBI taxonomy): Eukaryota > Fungi > Ascomycota > Sordariomycetes > Amphisphaeriales > Apiosporaceae > Arthrinium > Arthrinium phaeospermum. Next base: position 3,598,326 of record QYRS01000004.1, read on the forward strand.
GCGTTGCACCGAATGCGAGTGCCCTGGTTTTGAGGGGGCTTGCTGCTGCCGGTTCTCGGATTGCTGCTGTGACGCGGATGATTACTCGTGTTGATGAGGTCGGGGGATATTGTTGACAGCAGTATATTACGTTTCTTAGTATGATGCTGTCCTGTTATTGTTTTGTTGGGTTTGAAAACGTGTAACATTTCACAGAAATAATAGTGCCGTTTCGTAGTATCAACGCTCTTTTTAAGCCAACGGTATTAAAATATTCGTTTCAAATGGCCTCAACCGACGACTTTGACAGTTTGCGGTCATGGCTTACACATGATCTCGTACAACTTTGGCACGAAGCCCGCCCGCAACGCTGTTCTGAGCCAGTCCATGATGAGCCTGTCGTCCACTCCGGACCTCGCCAAGATGCAGTACAACTCCGTTGGTATGAAGCCTCGGGCAAACCCAGAGATACTGTAAGGGTACGGTTTCTATTGACTAGCAACACTTCGGCGCTGCGCGCCTCCGTTCTGCTCCAAGCAATCGTAGCGAAGGGTACGGCCGCGTACGCCGACACCCGTCACCAGCTGCCCCGTCAACGCCAGCCAGCCCCCTACCAGCTACTCCCTCCTCGTCGACGCCAGCCCCTTTCCCATACCGAAGCTATCCCCTCGCGAGGACGCCCTCTAGTGCAATACGTCATCTAGTGTACGCCCTCCCGTCGCCGGCCAAGATCCTTTTCCGGCCAGGACTCCCTTCCGGCCAGGACTCTCTCTCTCCCTCGTCGATACCACTGCCTCCTCCACGCCGTACGGCTACCCACGCATGCGTACGGCTCCGGGCGACGCAGCACGGGCCCCCCTTGGCAGCGAATTGAGTCACGTGAACGTTTTTTTTTTGTATGAGGCTTGGCGACTTTGGTACTATTACTATAGATGTTGTTGCACGAGGAACGAAAAGGATCTCTGATGCCGAATTACGGAAGTTCTAGCTAAATGTCGATGTGGGGCTCACGGACCACTGGTATGGGGCCGTGACAGATACTACCAATTGCGAGACTCGTAGGGTAGAGTTGAGACGGGACGGGAGAGGAAGATGGTTCAATTGGCATTGGCCTATTAATTGGGCCAATCACCTCAAACTATCTGTTGGCGGTGGCGCAGCCACCAGCTACAGTTGTGGCACTGCCTTACATCGACGAGGAGGATGAAGAGTCACACTTTCGATGCAACACTGTCTTCTGCCTTCTGTCGAGCACGGCAAAATCGTCACCTTCTTGCGCCGAGACTTGCGGCGTGGAGCAGTCGTGGCGGTGGCGTCGCACGCCCATGGACAGACACGGCGACGGAGCCTGAAGTGTCGGCCGCTTTACCCCTCTGCCACATGCTACAACACCTGGCACAAGAAGGACGTCGCATCGGGTAGTCATGTCCTGCGGGATCTTTGGAACTGCGTGCTGGATGCTTTCCTAGTGGTAGGAACCACTGACGACCAAGGAGATCACGACTATAAGGCTTTGGTCGAGCGAATGGCCGCGGCACATGGACGGTACAGGGATACGGGTTATGTCACGGATAGGGTACGAAACCGAGTGTGTAAGCGCTATTAGGAATGGTAAAAAGGCATCTTTTTGACTCAGCAGAGGTTCTTCTTTGTCCAGTTGTTTTCCTTGCCGGAGATTGAAACGGTAAGCTTGTTC